>OY856410.1:1087462334-1088839334 GCA_963693085.1 Alisma plantago-aquatica | reverse complement strand
AATGACATTATTATGAAAATAGAATGATTATTTTTCTTACACACAATGATAATATGGATGAGTATTCACTCTCTTCATTGTAGTTCTACAATTTTGATGAATGCTTGTTTGGAATAGCATATCATATGTAATTTATTATTTGTAACATAATTCTTTTATAATTTTTATTAAACATAGAAGGTTGTTCTCACTGAGCTACACCTTCATTTGTAATTATTTCTACAAATATGGAGTCACTTAGGTATTGTGTTTGTGAACTTCTTAATTGTGATATTTTAATCATGTATCAAAAAGGATCGACAGTCCAATTTATACCTCAGACCCTGCGAAAACGTTTCTTAATTTTTTTTTAAATTGTAAACACTTAATCTATAAATGATGTGAAACATGTTACAAATAAATGATTATTTAATATTTTCATTGTTCTGCCACAATTTTGATGACTCTTTCTTTAGAGTAGTACATCGTTTGCAATTTATTGTTGATAAGATGGATTTTGATCGTTGTAATTAAACATAGAAGGTTATATTGGGTGAGTTACATTTATATTTGTAATTATTTCTACAATTGTACAGTCACTCTCAAATTTTCAATGTTTTTTGTTGTAATTTCTCGAACCCATGACAAAAATTATACAAAGTTAGACATGTCAAAATTAAATAATTATTCAATATCTTCATTGTGTTGCCATAATTTTCAGTACTCTTTCTTTATAATAGCATATTGGGCAACTAATAGTGGATAACATGGACTTTTGTCATTGTTATTAAACAAAGAAGGTTGTACTGAGTGAATTACATTTATATTCATAGTGACTTCTGCAATTGTAGAGTTGCTTTCAAATTTCCAGACTTTTTTATTGTAACTTTTCCAACTTGTGTCTAAAAATATACAAAGTTGGACGTGTCAATAATAAATGATTATTCAATATCTTCATTGTGCTGCCACAAATTTGATGACTCTTTCTTTATAATAACATATTGTTTGCAATTTACTGTTCATGACATGGATTTTGATCATTGTTATTAAACATAGAAGTCACTTTCAAATCTTTAGAGTTTTTTGTTGTAATTTTTCCAACTCCTATCAATAAGTATACAAACGACCTATATGTAGGAATACTACAATGCACAACAGGTTTATGCAATTGTATAATATTTTTTTATTTTCAAAATTATTCGACGTGAAACTCAAACATATGACATGTATGTGGCGGACACTCCGTTAAAGCAATGTTGTATCACATCATTTTTTACAACTACTTGAACCACAATGTATTTAACATGAGGATCTTTACATAGATATACATATGTAAAGATATTTTTCATATTTTGGAGGGATCGTGGCTCATGTTTGTCCCCTTGGCTCCACCACTAGGTATGTAAGATTTTTTTTATGCATGTGGTTACTTGGATATATATATATATATATATATATATATATATATATATATATATATATATATACTAGTACAGAAATGGGTTATAATGTCACTACATGTAGGGTCGGTTTTACCAAATAACCGACTTTATATGTCTAAAAAAATGCGGGCACCACTTAAGACCTCTTAGGTCGGTTTTTTTAAATAAACCGACCTTGTAGTGTAACTCTATAGGGTCGGTTTTCAAAATAACCGACCTTATATGTATATAAAAAATGCGGGCACCACTTAAGACCTCTTGGGTCGCTTTTCTTAAAATAACCGACCTTGTAGTGTATCTCTATAGGGTCAGTTTTCCAAATAACCGACATTATATGTCTATAAAAAACGCGGACACCACTTAAGACCTTTTGAGTCACTGTTTTTAAAATAACCGACCTTGTAATGCATCTCTATAGGGTCGGTTTTTCTAAAATAAGCGACTTTATAGACAATTTTTCCGGCGGCAAAAATTTGCTTTGTTTTGGCCTCCCGCCTCGATCAATAGGGTCGGTTCTACATTATAACCGACCCTACAGGGCTCCTCGGTCGACAAATTCGTCGACCGAATAAGAGCTGAATTTCACGTATACAAGCACCTATAGGGTCGGTTTTTTCATTATAACCAACCTTACTGTCCTCTTCGGTTTAGCAACTCTAAGGTCGGTTATTCTTACAAAACCGACCTTAAAGTCCTCCTCGGTCGACAAATTCGTCGACCGATATCTATTCTGGTTCCAAATAGTTCACGCATGTATAAGCACACATAGCGTCGGATTGGCACTTATAACCGACCTTAGAGCCTTCCTCGGTCGACCAATATTTCGACCGATTCATTCGGTCGACAAATTCGTCGACCGATAAGTACCTCTAAGGTCGGTTTTTTCATTAAAACCGACCCTAGAGGTACTTATACGAAGGAAATCTGGCTCTTTCTCGATCGACAAATTCATCGACCGATATCTATTCTGGATCCAGATAGTTCACGCATGTATAAGCACCTCTAGCGTCGGATTTGCACTTATAACCGACCTTAGAGCATTTCTCGGTCGACAAATTTGTCGACCGATAAAGAGTCAATTTTCATGTGTATAAGCAGCTTTTAGGGTCGGTATTTTCTTAATAACCGACCTTAGAAGTCAATTCGGTCGACAATATTGTCAACCGAAACATATCGGTCGACGAATTGGTCGACCGAGGAACGACTAGAAAAATCAGCCGTCGTAACGGCTAAAAAAATCAACCGTCGTAACGGCTAAAAAAATCAACCGTCGTAACGGCTAGAATTTCAATGGTTAACGGCTATAAATACGACCGTTGACCTCCTAACGGCTATTTTTTCGATCGATTGTTGGCCGACCGATAGACGACCGTTGCGGCTGTCGGTCGACAAATTGTCGACCGAAATTGGCTCTGTTTTGCTATAAATAGCACCCAAAATGATCCATTTCTTCACACCTTCACATTCTCACTTCTCTAGCTCCTCTCTAGTGTATTCTTGTGAAAATCTTCAGCTTCTCTACATCCAATTCTTGCTTGATATTTCTCCATTTCAAAGCAACGAAATGGTTTCATCATCTTCGCGCGGAAAGAAGCAAGTTGCAGGTAGGAAAGGAAGGACGGGCATTGCACCGCTGCCGGTCATCAACGACGTCCCTTTCATCGACCAAGTTGCAGTCGACCGCTACCTCAGGCTCTCCTCAAGAACTTCTCTTCCACGACGGCCAGTCGACGTCATGGACTTCCAAAGCATTTTCGATTTGGAGGAACTTTTCGAGGTGCAACATTTGACTGATTTTCTAAATCCCTCCTTCCAATCCTACTCCTCCAAACTAGTTAATGAATTCTATGCCAATTTAGCCGAACATCCTGAACATGATTCCTTCTCCTCTATGGTTGGTGGGTATGGATTCTATTTTACCGAGGAGGGTATTCTTGAAACGATTGACATAGATATAGAAGAATATAAAAATTTTATTGATCTCACTAGAGGAACTCCACTCAACAGACTCTCCCAAGATAACACTACAATTAGCCTTAGTGATGTCAAAAGAGCCATCTTTCAATCAAATACGAGTTGCCATGAAGATAGGGGTACCTATTATGCCATAAATTTAAAACCTGAAGCTAGGATCATAAATATCATTGTTGTCACCAATATCCATCCTAGAGAAAACAAATCTGAAGTACCCACCTTTCGTATGTACCTTATTTATGCCATTCTCAAAAGTATTCCCATAAACTTTATTCGTATCATCATTAAGAATATGTTTGAGTTTTCTGGCAATCCACCATATGCTGACTTTGTATGCCAAATCACTCAACATTTTCTTAAGAAGAATATTGAGGACGACTTAGGTTACACATGGGATAGAAAACCCCAAAAAATAAGTAAAAATACGGTGGAAAAGATGGGAATTGACTTTGGCCACAAAAGGGCTAGGACTGAAGGGGAGACATCCATCCAAGACATACCTCCACCACCTCCTCCTACCAACCTACCCCATGATCCTATTACAAATACCTTGACACACATTGCTGGCTCCCAATATCACCTAAGTAGGCAATTGGATTATAATCACAATGCCATGACTTATTTAAACCAAAGGATGCAAACTCTCTCTCCTAACCAACCTGATGAATATCCCTATTCCCTTAATCCTGGCATGATAAATCCCTACAATCCTTCCTACAACTACTATCAAACTCCACCTCCACCATCTCCTGATCTCACACATACTCAGTTTTCCCCAATTCAACTTCAAGACATTGCTGCCAACTTTCACTTTGATCGTGTTCCCACCTTCTTGGAGGCTTATGCCTTAACCATGACAGGGGCCTTGGAGTGGCAGACACTGGTCAAATATTATGGAGCTGAGCCCTTTCTTGGAAAAGACCCAGACATTGATGTAATCCTTCAGTCTTTCCAGTGAGATTATGAGATATCTTTGTATGATGTAATGTATATCTTTTTATAAAGCATGTCATGTTTCATCTTATAAAGTGTATGGGCATTAAATTGTTATGAATAAAAGTGTTTTCCATGATTTCATTTGGACATATACATGTTATATAAGAATATTGTTATTTCAAATGATTGAAAAATAAATTATGGCTAAATTTGACAAAGCATCACTTGGTTAATCTCATACACACACACTTGGTACTTAATTTAAAACATTGAAACAGGGTTAATCTCGGTCGAAAATATTATCGACCGAGACAAATTCGGTCGATAATATTGTCGACCGAGGATGACTTTAGGGTCGGTTTTTTTCCTTATAACCGACCCTAGAGCTCTTTCGTTCGACAAATAGTCGACCGACTGAATTTTTGAATAGAGTTTAGTACTTTTCAAAACATTATAAAGCATTGGGATCTCAATCTTTTGTCTCATTGTCGGGAATTCACATCCCTCAATACCACCATCATCACATTTGCTGATTCTGGGTATTCAAACCCTTAGTTCATCACTAAACATGGTTATCACTTATCAGGTAACTATTACCTTCAGGTCATCTGACCAAGGTATTCAGGATATTTGTTACACAATCATCTCAATTTCATATCAACCATATCAATTTCATATCAACATCATGCAATACAAAAATAACATCTCTATTCCCTCATTAGGGTTAGATTTTCCCATCTTCATCAATTAGGGTTCACATATCATCATCCCATATTGAAATTTCACATAACATTATCCCATATTAGGGTTTTTACACAACACCACCCTATATTAAGGTTTCACATAACATTTCCATATTAGGGTTTCACAAAACATCATTCCATATAAGGGTTTCACATAACATTATCCAATATTAGGGTTTAATACGACATCACCATATATTAAAGTTTCACATAACATAATTATTAGGGTTGTGGAAGCACCTTAGAGCTCCTCGGTCGATGAATTTGTCGATCGAGACCCCCTATAGGGTCGGTTATTAGAAAAACCGACCCTAGAGGTGCTTCTAAGAAAGAATTATGGCTTCATTCGGTCGAGAACTTTGTCGACCGAAATATTCGGTCGACGAATTTATCGATCGAATGAAGCCATAATTCTTTCTTAGAAGCACCACTAGGGTTGGTTTTTCTAATAACCGACCCTATAGGGGGTCTCGATCGATGAATTCGTCGACCGACAATATCCAGTTTAGTTATTCACACATGTATAAGCACCTCTAGGGTCGGTTATACGAAAAAACCGACCCTAGAGGTGCTAATACAAAGGAAATCTTGCTCCTTCTCGGTCGACAAATCGTCGACCTAAACGAGTCAGATTTCTTCGTATTAGCACTTGTAGCGTCGGGTTTACCTATTAACCGACCCTAGAGGTCCTTTCGGTCGACAAATTCGTCGACCGAGTTTTCATTTTATTGTTATTAAACAACCCGACACGGGCACCGTTTATCTATAGAGTCAGGTTTTGTTTGTTAACCGACGCTACAGTTTTTCTCTCTGTGCAAAAATCCGAAAGTTTAGTCTTTCTTCCTTCCCGTGAAACCCTTTTCTCTTTTCTAATCTCTCCCTCTCCCGCGGCGCCGCGAAACCCTTTTTCCGCCATTGCCGCGAACGCTTTTCCGTGAAGCCGTTTCCGCCTCTCGTCGTCACGAAGAGGATCGTGATGCTCGTCGTCGCCGCGAAGAGAATCATGAAGCTCGTCGTCGCCGTCTTCTCCTCTTTCTCCATGAAGCCCGTCGTTGTCGTGAAGCTCTTCTTTGCCGTGAAGCTTTTCGTTGCCGTGAAGCTCACTGTCGCTGCCTTCCACTCTTCCACGAAGGTCGCCGCCTCTCCGTGAAGTTCTTCTCTTCCTCCACGAAGCTCGCTGCCATTTCCAAGTAAGTTCGAGCTTCCTTCGTTCCTTGTTCCCCTTCATTCCCGCCCGCCGCCATTGCTGCTTTCAGGTCCATCTCGGTCGACAATTAGTCGACCGAGAGCCCATCTGCGCGCAGCGTCCAGGTCCACTCTCAGTCGACAATTTGTCGACCGAGAGAGGACCTGGACGCTGCGTGCAGGTGGGCTCTCGGTCAACTAATTGTCGACCGAGATGGACCTGGAACTTATTTATGTTGGAGCTTTAAATGTTTTAATCATATTTGCTGTAATGTTCACAAATAGTTCTGAATATTATAATGATTTCAATCTTTGGACTGTTGGAAACGGCCTTACTTTGCTAATTTGTACAAGTATTTTCCATTTTATATGATTTGATAACTCAATAATAAAAACATGCATGTGTTTTTTCATATGTAATCATAATATAAATTTTAGAAATTAATACTAGATTAGACATGTGTACTCCTAGATTGACACTTTAGGGTTGATGCATGATGTTTAACTTAATATATAAATATGAAAATAATGCATTTATATATTAACTTAGAAACCCGTTCAAAATTTACTCATTATGAGTAAACTTTGGATAGTCCCCGGTTTGGGACTATTTTTGGATATTTTAATTTCACTTAGGATGTACCTGTATAATGTATGTTTAGTTTTGTAGATTATTTCAGTAAGATTTCTCCATTTGTTCTCTGGGTACATATGTGAGTGGTTATTTGCCATTTACATCGGTGTACTTGGAGAACTTAGGGGAAATGCTGCTGAAATTTTCTTCAAAACTAAACATACATTATACAGTTACTAGTGAGATTAAATATTCAAAAATGGGATAGGTGGTACACTTTAGCATATAAAATTAACTTTCTATCAATAAAAACTTACAGATTATTATAGTATCAATATTAAACAGTTAGTTTAATAATTAATTTTAAAGTGATATATAAAATGGATCGAAGTTGGATGTCTATCAAGAACCGTTGCAGTCCAGAGTTTGTCAAAGGTCTTGATGAATTTATCAGATTTGCTGAGGAACATAGGAAACTACCTACAGATAGGCTATATTGTCCATGTAGAAATTGTTGTAACAATTTGAAAGTTGATACTGGTGAGGAAATTAAGAATCATGTCATATGCAATGGGATCATACAAGGTTATAATGAATGGTATTGGCATGAAGAGAAATTGAATTATGGAGCAGAAAATGTCGATACTAATAGTTGTGGCATAGAAGATATAGATAATGATGATAATGTTAATGATGAACTGATTCAAGATGACCAGATTCAGGATGATATGATTGATGAGATGCTATGTAGTTGTCGGGACAATGTCATTGATCCACCTTCTTTATTTGCAAACATTGTCCATGATGTTGAAAAACCATTATATAAGGGTTGTACTAATTTCACGAGGTTGAGTGCTGTGATGCGATTATACACTCTTAAAGCTCAAAACCGGTGGAGCGATAAGAGTTTCACTTCACTGTTGTCTTTGTTAAAGGAAATTCTTCCTGAAGGCAACGAGCTTCCAATTTCAACATATCAAGCAAAGAAAATAATGTGCCCAATGGGAATGGAGGCTAAGAAGATTCATGCATGTCCAAATGATTGTGTGTTATTTCAGAAGGACTATAGTAATTTGATAAATTGTCCAAAATGTGGTGCGTCAAGGTATAAGACTACAAATTCAGCTAAGGCTAAAAATGGCTCTCCTGCCAAGGTGATGTGGTATCTACCAATAATACCACGATTTCAACGCTTATTTGCTAATACAGAAGATGCGCAAAATTTTTCTTGGCATGGGGAGTTAAAGGTCAATGATGATGGCGTCCTACGACATGCATCTGATTCACCACAATGGAAGAAAATTGATTTATTATACCCTCAATTTGGTAAAGAACCAAGAAACCTAAGACTTGGACTCTGTACAGATGGAATGAATCCCTATGGTACATTAAGCAGCCAACATAGCACGTGGCCTGTTATGATTGTTATATACAATCTTCCTCCTTGGTTGTGTATGAAAAATAAGTATGTGATGTTGTCAACATTGATATCAGGGCCCAAGCAACCTGGAAATGATATTGATGTTTACCTTCAACCTCTAATTGATGACCTAATGAAACTATGGGAATAAGGTATTATGACATATGATGCTTCACGTAAAAAGATCTTCAGTTTGCGTGCTATGTTATTTTGCACGATTAATGACTTTCCAGCTTATGGAAATTTGTCTGGATATAGCATAAAAGGATACAAAGCATGTCCTGTTTGTGAGGAAAATACTGATTCAATCAGACTGAAACATGGTGGTAAAATCGTATATCTTTGTCATCGGAGATTTCTCCCACCAGTGCATCCTTATCGAAGGAAACACAAAACCTTTAATGGGTCAACTGAGGAACGAAGTGCTCCTAAACCTATACCAGGAAATGTTGTATATGATAGGGTGAAACATATTGTTAATGAATTTGGAAAGAGTTCAAGTAGTCATACACTCGCATGTGACAAATCTTTATACAAGAAGAGGTCAATATTCTGGGATCTTCCTTATTGGAGATCTTTGGCAATTAGACACTGCATTGACGTTATGCATGTTGAAAAAAATATTTGTGATAGCATCATCGGTACGCTATTGAACATACCAGGAAAGACTAAAGATGGCATCAAATCTAGAAAAGATTTAGAATTAATGGGTATTAGAAAAGAATTATCAGTGGAGATCAGGGGTCGCCGCACATATTTGCCACCGGCTTGTTACACTTTGTCAAGGAAAGAGAAAAAGACTTTCTGTGAGTGCTTGTATAATATTAAGGTTCCACAAGGATACTCTTCTAATATTCGTAGATTGGTATCAATGAAGGATCTGAAACTGATAGGTCTCAAATCTCACGATTGTCACACCTTAATGCAACAAATTTTACATGTGGCTATTCGTTCTATATTGCCGAAGCATGTAAGGTTTGCAATCACAAGACTTTGTTTCTTCTTCAATGAAATATGCAACAAAGTGATACATCCTGATACTCTCGATAAATTACAGAAAGATGTAATTGTCACCATGTGTCAGCTTGAAATGTACTTTCCTCCTTCATTTTTTGATATCATAGTTCATCTTGTAGTACATATTACAAGGGAGGTGAAGATGTTGGGTCCAATTTTCTTACACTGGATGTATCCATTTGAACGCTACATGAGTGTTTTTAAAGGTGATGTTCGGAATCGTTATCGTCCTGAAGGGAGTATTGTTGAGGGTTACGTGGCTAGGGAGGTGATGGACTTTTGTAATGATTTTTTGAATTGCAATGAAACTTGTAGCGATAAAAAAAATTCCCATCACACTGGATCTTATTGTGGCAAAGGAACTCTAGGAGGATGAGTGAAAGGAATCAGTCGTGAGTTGTGGGAACAAGCGCATTTGTATATTTTACACAACATCGATGAAGTTTGTAGCTACATCACAGAACACAATGATCTTATCAAGAGAAATCATCTGCGATCCAGTTCAATGTGGCTTGCAAGAGAGCATAATCGAACATTTATTAGGTGGTTTGAAGAGAAAGTATTTAATCAACTATCTGAATCACCAAATAATGTTACTGAGAACATAAAATGGCTCGCCTTTAAGCCAAAAATGGATGTCATGTCATATGAAGGTTATGACATTAACGGATTTTCATACTACACAAAGCGTCAAGATGAAAGTAGTGTAGTTCAAAATAGTGGGGTCACTGTTAAAGCTTGTTCATTGTATTTTGCTAGTGCCAAAGATAAAAGACCACATGAAGCTGAGATGTCATATTACGGCGTCATTGAGGACATATGGGAAATGGACTATACAAATTTTCGAGTTCCTATATTTAGGTGTAATTGGGTTGACAACAATAAAGGAGTTTTAGTGGATGAGTTGGGTTTCAAATTGGTGAATTTTGAAAAGATTGGTTTCAAAGATGAGCCATTCATCATGGCAAACCAGGCAAACCAAGCAAAACAAGTATTCTATATTGATGACCCGACAAATAAAAATTGGTCTGTCATTCTTAATGGAAAAAGACAGTTTACTGTAGATCCTATAAATGAAGAAGAATACTACGAAAAGTATGATGATTCAAGTCCATTCTCAGTTGGTTTGCCAAGTGTAAATGTTGAAGATAACACTGATGAATATTATAAACGTCAAGACCATGCTGAAGGAATTTTCCTTGACTAACAACTCAACCAATACTAAAGGCATGTATTCTTTGAATTATTTATTTTGTTATCATATATACCTTATCACTTGTGCTTTTATTATCACTTTTTTTTATTATGTATACTTGCAGGTTCTAAAATGGCGACTGAAGATGAACATTCTGAGCATGAGCACCATGAGGATGGTAGTGGTGATGCTAAGAACTGTAGAGGTCCTACATTGATGTGTAGGCTGCAGGAGCTAAGGGCTAAAGGGGATAAATTGCCAGTCCAGTTTGGTATGACAGGAGCACCTGTTGGGGAACATGCTAGTGCTTTCAAGCATTACGTAGGGGCGACCGCGCGCACTAAGGTGCCAATAGATATAGAAAATTGACATGATGTTCCTAATGCCAAAAAAGACCTCATATGGAAAGATATATCTGTGAGTGGAAGTGATATGTTTTTTATCTATTGATTCTAATTTAGTTTTCTTGGAATTAATTCCTTTTCTAAACAACATTATTAATTGCTTCTTTTGTATGTATAGGGTGTTTTTCATCTAAATGAAAAAGATCACAAGAAAAGAGTGCTACAACGTTGTGGTGTACGATGGAGGAGTTTTAAGACATGTCTTGTAAGGGAATTTATAAATAATCCTAAACAAAAAAGGAAAGCTACAGATGTATATATTTTTATTGATCCTGAGGTGTGGGAAAGATTTGTTGCAGCTAGGAGATCGGAAGAGTTTCAGGTAATAAAGATTCTGATGTATTGTACGAATATTTAATTTTATACAATTAAGGAGGTGAATCTTTTTATACTTGTTTGCCAAGTCTAAATTGCAATACCTCATTTTAAATGATCAGGCTATTCACCAGGCTCAAAAGGAAAGACGGGCTAAAAATGTGCATGACCATCGCTTGGGGCCCGGTGGTTATGCCTTCTGCCGCCAACTATAAGAGAAGCAATCATCTTCTGGAGAAGAATCTAGTACAACTCAAGTTGAGCGACCACCCCGACACATGACATGGATTGATGCTAGAAAGAATCGAACCGGTGAAATTGTCAACCCTGCAACTAAGGAGGTGGCACAAAAGATGGTAGGTTTATCCCAACTAAGTAAAGAGTAACTTCCACAAACTTAGATTTATTTATATCTAATTGATATTGTGATTTAATATTTTTATTAACTATGAATAGATTGATCTCCACGAGCAAAGGAAGGAAGGAAAGTTCATCCCAACTGGCTACATAGATGAACTAGCAGATGCTCTTGGTACGAAGGAGCATCCTGGCCGTGTTAGGGGATTAGGAGCTGGCATAGGATTCAAATCTTATTTTGGCCCTTCGCAATCTAAAAGAGGTCGTGCAGGAGGTCTTACACAAGAGGATGTTGAAGCATTAGTAGCGCAGAAAGTAAAAGAAATAATGTCTTCATATCAGTCTACTCAACCTTCTCAACCTATTCATACTGCACGTCTCTCAAGTGATGAGGTACAAGCCCATGCTACAGTTGTAGAAGGTCATGGGAGCACTCCCGATGAACCACCAAAACAATCTGCAATAAGTTTTTGTTCTATATGTTGTGTTATTAGTATGATAAATATATGATAATATATAGTTGTAACATGTATCTGTTCTACTGTTTCTTATATAACTTATATTATTTCAATCTAGGTTGGTATGAACTGTAAACTTGCAGTGGAGGTTGCAGAATATAATGTTGTGGCAGCGGGCAAAGTGTACAACCTTGGTGGTACATTGCATTGCCAACAAATTACTGATGACATCTGCCGTGTGTCCATCCATCTTGTGTATGACGGAATGGGGGACAAACCACTACCCATACCTAATCCTGAATATAGTACAGTTGAAGAAGCTGAGGGTGCTATGGTGGGTTGGCCTAGACACTTGGTTATCAATGACAAGGTATACCTTATTTCTACCATATTTTTCATATTTGACTGCATATATGAACTCATGTAATATAAGTATGTAATTTAATTAACAGGTTTGTAAACCAAAAAGTAAAACTTCTGCTAGTCGTCCTCCTATGCCCAAGCCATCTTTCATTCCCGAAACTACATTCGACGAATTGGGAAGCAAATCTAAATGTTTGTGTCGATACTTAGCTAACCAAAGACCGGGATCAAATATGATGGTCAAGTTAACAGAAGATGCAGTTGGGAGGGACTTTGAGAATTTTATTTTTCTTGACGATATTATAGAGTTGTTCCGGTATGATTGGCTGTACACTTCGATAATAGAAGTATGGATAAGGTAAGGATCTATCAATATATAGAAAATTCCAATACAAATTTTTAGCTTATTTCTACATATGAAAATAATTACAAATATTTAACAGCCATTTATATACCGAGGTCACCAACTTTGATATAAAGAATATTGCATTCTTAATTCCTTCGGTCACTAGTCAGGTGGAGACAAATAATATTGAGGAAGTGAATGACTACTTCTCTGATGCATTCAAATATTTTGCTAGTGAGGGGAAGGAAATCATCCTAATTCCTTTTAACGTCCAGTAAGTATTATTATTCAATATAATTTTAATAATGAATGAAACTATTTATTTTAATGTTTGTTTTATTCTTACTCAGAGGTAGACATTGGGAATTACTGGTGATTGTCCCAAAATTGATGACTCTTTATTATCTTGACCCAATGGGTAAAATAACAAGGAGTCACAAACTGAAATTTTCAGCTATGGAGTAAGCATAAATTTAATCAATTGCTTCAACATGATATTTTATTTAGAATTTCTATTTTACCAACTATCGTTTAATTGATAGGGGTATAAAGGCTTTTCGTGAAGCTGGAGGACAAATACCCACAAAATTAAAGACATTGACTTTGAAAAATGTCAAGGTAGCTACTTTGACAACTGCTTAGTCTTATATGTATTAATTTTTCAATTCTAATATGTCAACTCTTATAGTCTTATCTCAACTGCTGTTTATAGTAGTTTACTAACATTAAGTAATAATTCGTTATTTGTAGTGTCCTATACAAAATAATGACTGGGCTTGTGGCTACTATGTAATGAAATACATGCAAGCTATTGTCAAACAAGCATCACATGACATTCAGACTATAAGTCAGGTAATAAAGAATAACATCATAAATTTACAAGTGATTGTCATTTTTATAAAATATTAGCATGTGCATTTTCTGTTACAGATCTTTACAACTCAGCCTTACACACATGTGGACTTGAATGAATTCCGAGAAGAGTGGTCAGAGTGTTTTATAAGTGAAGTTGAAATAGCATTGGTTTAAATATGTCAGCTCCATTTATGTATGTGGTTTGAGTATGTACTCTTTCATATTTTTACTTTTGTAATATGTCATCTCAGAATTACACTCTATCATTTTGTAAATTATGATATTTTATTATCATTTTTGTTATGACTGTGTGGTTTTGAATGGTGACGGTTGAGCATCAATGCTCCCCTCTCCCAGAATATATGAATCTTCTTGTTCTTCTGTTCTATATCAATTTCTGCATAAATTTTTTAAAAAAAATCGTAACTTCTAGCGTCGGTTTTTTAAATAACCGACCCTATAGATTGAATTCATTGTACACTCTTCGGTCGAAAATTTTTCGACCGAAATAGAACTTCTAGCGTCGGTTTTTTAAATAACCGACTCTATAGATTGAATTCATTGTACACTTTTCGGTCGAAAAATTTTCGACCGAAATAGAACTTCTAACGTCAGTTTTTTTAAAAATCCGAGTCTACATGTCCTCTATAAGGTCAGTTTTTTGAAAAAACTGACCCTAAAGATTGAATAAAACATTTCAGTGTAAGACTCGGTCGACAAACTTCTCGACCGAAATACTATCGGTCGAGAAGTTTGTCGACCGAGTCTTACACTGAAATGTTTTATTCAATTTTTAGGGTCGGTTTTCTCATAAAACCGACCTTATAGAGAGTTTTCGGTCGAGACCGAAATATTTTCGGTCAACAAGTTGCTCGACCGAGAGTTACCACTGAAATGGTATTCAATCTTTAGGGTCGGTTATATCATAAAAACCGACCCTGTAAACGTTCTCGGTCGATAATTTTCTCGACTGAGAACGTTTACAGGGTCGGTTTTTATGAAATAACCGACCTTACAGGCTTCTTTTTTCTCGCCTAGGTCAGAATTTTAACAACCTCTTGCGTCGGTGTTTTAATCTGTAAGGTCGGTTTTATTTGGTTAAATAATCCGACGCTATAGACCAAATTCTGTAGCGACACCCACCTAGGCGTCGGTTAAAAAGTGACGCTGCAGGCTTTAAAAAATCGACGCTACAGACCATTTCTGTACTAATGATATATATATATATATATATATATATATATATATATATATATATATGTGTGTGTGTGTGTGTGTGTGTGTGTGTGTGTGTGTGTGTGTGTGTGTGTGTGTGTGAAATGGATGAGTGGTTTGAGTTCGTGTGTTCAAAGCAAAAACATCAATTTTAAAATAGATAGAACAAAAGCAAACACATATCTGACGTTACAAGTTGTAAATTGGCATGTGGATGTCTATGTAATGTGTCCAAAAAAGACATTATTAGCTACTTCTTCAATATTGAAAAAAACAAAAAAGAGAACAACTTATTACTATTTTAAAGGTAAAATGTAGAAAAAGACATCAACCAATAATTATGTTTGACATCAAGCACAATGAGTAGATTTTAATTGATTTTAATGTGAATGAGGGAAAGAAGATAGAAGCAAGATGCTATATTTTGAAATAAAATAAAAAGGAAATGAAATGGATGTTAAATACTAGAAAATGATATTATATTTTATCATCTAACAATAAGCATTCGTCATGAAATAGATATTTTTTATTGTCTACTATACAAAGCAAAAAAGAGAATATAACTTTTGTGGTTAAATGTAAAGATTTATCTTTAATACTCGTGTGGGTAGCTACCCGCTCCAGAAATAGTTACTTTTTTTGGAGTTTTTTTTAGTTTATATGTGTACATGATTGCATCACCTTCCAAGAAGTTACATTACACACATAGTAATTACAGCTGTTACATGTACACAATTACATATTTTCTACAAAATTTTAATGTGTAATTTGTCCATTTTTACCTTTTCAGTCCAACAATTATTTTTTGAAATAATAGTACTTTTATGTCCGACTAGTTACTTTTATGACCATATATTTACTTTTTTGGATGCACGGGTAGCGAAATCTTAATTACCCCCACGGGCAACAAATGAACCCTCTATATAAAATGTGTTCAAGTAGCACAATATCAAAAACATCACCATGTTGATTTTATCTCATTATTGAATTAGAGTTGAAATACATACTTTAGACAAATTGAACTGAAATAAAGATATTTCTTCTTGAATCTTGTGTTCATATTGACTCCTTATTAGTACATCGTGATCTTCATGATTTCGTTGATAGCCCTTGAGCTAAGAACATGATATAACATACTTGTGTGAGAAATGGATGAACATGGGGAAATTGGTCAGGTATAAAATGATTTGTTAGTAGATTAGTGTTTCTCTCTTTATGCGGTTGTTCTAACTCATATGTATGTAAGACATTATGAGAATTACACTCGCATATAGCAAAATATGAGTGCATGAAATCTTAACAAGAGTAACTGTAGTTGATTCTAGCTTAGTATGCCATGACTCTAGCTTAGTATGCCACGAGTAACGTAGAAATATTCTAGCGGTCTGTGTCAAGGAAGGAGAATATTACTAGTAGCAACGTGGGGATCATAATTTGTCACTAAAGAAGGAAAACAAGTACCAGTAGAAATGTGGGGATCGTAATATGTTTTCCAAGAGTCATATAACATTGCATCTTCTACGTACGGATGACCGTTGGGTTGGGGGGCTCCCTAGCATTGGTGGAACCAAACCTAAACTCGCACTTTTAGACAAACCAGGAGCTATGTTCAATTCCATATAACATTTACAAAACTCAAGACATTATTCGACCCGTCTAGTAATTAAAAGTTCCATGTCATATTCGGGCCATCCCACATTAGATTCATAAATGAGACATCATCCATATAAGTCCTAGATTTATATAATATTTTAAGCCCAAACAAACTTACCTGTACTATATAAAAAGAGTTCTAGATGGTGTGGCATTTACTTATAGTATTATTCTTATTATAGCATATATGTCCTTTTGTATGATGCAGAAATGTCGGGTGCATTTATATGATAATAAATTATATAATCATAGACATGCTCTTTCATTCATACTATATTTGTGAAGTTACCCACGTGGGTCGAGTGAGATACATTCCCATATCTCACAAATGTGTATCAAATCATGCACAACCAAGATCCGTCACCTGCCAAATTTGCAAGAGGTGGAGGGCTTTACCCTCTATGATCCCATTGTAATGGACATTGGTTAACCAATGGAGTAATTCTTACAAGACCAGGGGAGGACACCTTCTAATTATACTCACAACCTTTTATGACTGGAAATGCCAACACTAACCCATGTTTCATGGATGGATAAAGTAATTTCCATCCAAATAGAGTGATGAGAAACACTTCAAATGATCACACAGATTACTACAATAGGGGGAATTTTTTTGACTTGAAGAAATCCCATTATATTATTGTTGTAACAACATTCTTTGATGACTAGGGAATGACATAGATAGATTTCTTTTAAACCCATCCAGTCAATATGTGTACTACAGAATCATGAGCACATTCTAATGAGAAACTGTCACACAACGCTAGTTTCATAATCGACGCCATTTCTTCTAAAGTTGGGGTCATGTAAGACTCACTAAACATGAACATATAGAACACTAAATCCCATAACTACATTGCTATACTCAATATCTCAATGCCCACTAGAACATGGGGTAGGTCAAACAAAATCTCCATGTGGATGTTGAACAAGTTCCCCTTCTCAACAGATTAGACTTCCAGTGCAACCACACCCTTGTCCCAAATGGACAATGATGAAGATTTCTAACTTCACTGACATACTAGACATCTCCCTAGAGTCACTAAGCAGATCTTACGTGGAAGCTAAGGCCATTTCAACAACCTAAGGATGTGTACAACAAGGGGGTCATACACCGAAAAGGGGATCCAAGATGAAACTCCTTCCCCTTCATTAAGAAATGAATACAACAAGAACAACGGATACACATCTTGAGATGCAAGATATTTTTTCCAAAGGCATGCTTATGAAGGAGGTCAACAAGGTGTATGCACTTATTGTGCACATCCTTTTATAGTGGCATTTCAGAGACCATGTGGCTACACACCACGCCTCCCCCAACCCCTAGAACCTACACATAAGGGAGTGTGGGATGAGTGTACACTCCCTCCTAGGCTCAATCTCCTAACCAAATCAACAGGCCAGCCACATCCTCACACGTAGCATAATCGGTGGCAGTGGCCTCTCAAGCCCAAACCCCCCATTTTGGCATTTATTTTTTTGGAAAAAGACATTTCATGTTTTTTTGGCTGTGTAAACTGATGATATGTCTTGAATCCCTAGGATTTTTCCATTTGTCTTTGATTTCCATTTCAAATGAGATTCTTTGAGATGATCAACTCAACTAAAATCCTTATTTCATAAGCAATCTACTTCAATCCATGCACTGAGAAGCACATTTCATCAAATAACTAAATCCTTGCAACAAGTAATACAGTCATCAAATTTAACCAACTTAAGCAACATATAGATATCTAGACCAAGTTTAATCCCTTATTTTCATCATTTCCATGCATTAGCCTACATTCTATGCCATCAAATTGACATCCATGACCAAGATGACAACTTTCCAGACTCAAGACTTCAACCTTCATCATGAGAAGGTTCATACAACATGCTTCAGATTATGTCTTCAGAGAATAAAAATTTGGGCAGTCCATTTTTTAATATGCTCAAATAGTTGTTGAAATAATGATACCATAGAAAGAATAATTTTTAAATGGACAAACAAATTAAATAATCCATATATGTGAACAAATAATAAAATCTGGCGATGAACTAAGGGCATAAACATTATCTCAAATATATGGTTGAGAGGCATTGAAGGTCAACCTTAAACGAGAGGAAGAAATACAAACAACTAAAGCATGTGTATGACATCCTAATGGATTTCAAAATTTGAAAAATGATTCCACACAATAGTCAAAAAATTCAATTAACAACCAAAATTTCAACAAGATATGTGATCAATTATCAAAGTATGATTCAACAACCAAAACGACTGATAGGCATCAAGTGAACTAGTCAAGACGACCACAAATTTCTCATGATTAGAGATCATTCTACACACATTTAGTGTTATAGTTCCCACAAGCGGGAAGGTTGCCGACCATAGTAGATGTCCAACTAATAGACAATCAGTTATAGACTACCTTGCTTGGAAGTTGTCATTAAGACCCTAAAGTTAGGCAGTTCCACGACCTACTCTCTCAAGTGAGTCTTTAGTTGTAAATATATGATATATTCCCAAAACATTCACTCATATGTGATCTGTTATCATGTTCAAACTCACATACCACCCTATCCTGACCAAAAACCTTATGGGGATTAAGGTAGGGATCCTACTAGGAACACACCCCGCTTTAGGGGATAAACCCCACCTTGAGTTGGTCTATCATCTAGTTAATTTGACTTGAGTTGAGACTCAAAAAGGTGGGGTGCGTAGAGACACACATACCTCTTTTTGCTTTGATTGTTCCAAGAAGCATCTGTCAGATGCACCTAAATCACCCGAGAGGCCGAGCACGCATCAGGAACACCCCCTAGTTTTTGTCTTTGAATAGTTAATAAAATGTCAATCAAGTGCATTGAAAGCTTGTAAATAGCGGGACGTCAATTTGACATGTGTCCCTTCTAAATCTTGGCTTGGGAGAGGCTCTCGTTAATCACTAACCCAATGTAACCCCCAACCATATAAATTTAGCTTGCTAGCCTCCATTTACAGAGGCTCAGATATGGTTGGATTCCCAATGGCATGGAAAATAAGGATAACATCTACATAGATGCCAAGAGGTTGTCACCTTGAAAGGATTGTAATATATAACAAAAGTTAGGCCATGCTTTTAAGATTCAAACACCTAGATCTATTCTTTCATGCATCTAGTCTTAAGAGTGGAAAGAGGGGAAAGTTTCATTCGGTCACTGCTACACACTTCGGCGGCCCGAAAAGCAGAGCAGGGAGAAAGTATACTACCCAGATCACATCCACTCGAACACCCAAGAGTACATAAGCGAGTCTCTCTCTATAATCCTCTAAGCCCTCTCTCTAAAATTCCATCTCGGGTTTGCCCTAACCCTAGGGGCGACTGTGGTCGTCTCCGGCCCACCTACTCCCTACGGTGAGGGTACTACATGATCTCCTTGCTTCCCCTTCAGTTTATCCCCCTGCAGTGCGGGTTGCCTCCTCAATGGGGTTAACACCCGCCACAAGATGGGTCGCTCGACATCAAGCCACCGTCATTTCCCCTCTTAGGGCTGCCCCAAATGATGGAGTTTTAGAGGTGGCAACATTGGGGAATCTCTTCACTAGTTTTGACTCCACCCCCCCCCCTTTCTCTCTACATGCCTCCCCCTTTCCCCGCATACCTCCCACCCTTCTCCAAGGTTGATCCTTGCTCTGGTCTCTGACGGTAGCATTCTCTTCCTTTTCCCAAACTATCTCTCCAACTTCACCACCCAGCTTCACACCTCAACGGGTCCATTTCTTGGTGCTTGTGAGGAGCTGAACCTGGCTGCCAGCCACTAGGGAGCTGCTAGCATTTCTACTCAAAATGATCTTGCTGCTCCATCAGCTAATCTGGACACGCATGAGTGGTCGTGGGGCTTCATCATCCCGGGGGAGAGGGTGAGTGTTACAGCCGCATCCCATGATTACCACCAATCATGAGATTAGGGCATAAGTTTGAGGATTATACTTAATACAAAGCTCACTCCCAACTTTTTTCCTTTGTTTCAAACTCTTTGTTTTCTCACATTCAATCATATAAACAAACTTTGCAAGAGAATTAAACTTTAATTACTCTAATATGATATCAACATTAATGATACACATCCATACATTCATTATGTTTCTCACACTTCCATGTACATATGACATGATAATCAGATACACTCTCTCTTATTAAGAAAACAAAGATACAAAACATCATTTACAACTCTCTCACATCTATATATGGACCTAGAGTGATAGGGACCGAATGAACTTAACTGATATCATACTTAACTCATGTGGTAGATCTACTCTGATGCATTGACCTTCTTCAAGTCCACGTGATTTCCCTAAACATTGTGAGTAGAGGGGTGAGCCTATTCGCATAGTGAATGAGTAATATAGAAACAGTTTAAAGCACTTATATAGTTACAGATATATTGTCGAGCAACTGATATCAATTATAACAAAAAGTAAGCTATAAAGAGTCTAATCATTGACAATCATAAATATGGCAGGATACTCTAGATATCTACAAGAGTGAATCAATATATGAACATGCATGATTGGTCATAAAGAGAACTAAAAATTCAGAAACATACAAAGGATACTTCAATAATGGCACACACTTGGTTAACCTCTCATTCATCTAATTATGTCGTGAACCCACTTGAGGCGCACCACAACATGTGAAAGAATCATAGTAAGCTACGATCTCACTGTATAAGGCTTAGAAGCATGCTCGGGTTCCTAAGCCTATCTCTTGAGTAAGACCCCGTCTACAGCGGGCCTCAGCATGTTTGCCTCTCGGAGGCTAATGGGAGCGGCCATATATATTAGACTCCACCTCTCAACCTGGGTACTCAGGTAGTGAGTAAAAGCCCTCAGGCTTATTGTGCATCAGTAGACCTACTGACTACTGATCACTCAACATGTAACACATGTACCACCAGCATCCCTGGTTGGTTTTGGGTACCACACAACTATAAGGAGTCTTCCCTACTGGTCAAGACCCCCACACCCTACTGGTGCGCTCTGGCTTACCTCAATCTGGACTACCTCCAGTCGAGAAATCATTTCCCCTCACAATGCAGGCCTCATCCAACGAGGATTCTATGGTGTTCAGGGCATTTACATGTCTAATCCACTCTTTAAATTCACAATTCAATCATCACATCAACATATCTTTGTTCAGCTTTGTAAATCATTCATTTCAAAAACCATCTGATAAAATTTACCACAACTGAATTGTTAATCATCACCACATCTCAAACTAAGAAACATTAATATCACAATACTTGTTTCACTGAACACCCTATCATTAGGGTTTCATTTACCTCATTTACTTATCACATGACACATAAGGACTTAATGTGTCATAAACATTCACTGAAGAAAGAATACTTTCAACAATTCATATACAATAAACATATATATGAAATCCTACAATTGAGCTAAATTAGGGTTTCCTCACCATTCACTAAGATATCATGCATCAAGAATAACAACAAATAAATAAAGTCTATGATGTCAAGAAAAGTACTTCAAATGCATTTCACAATATCTATTCACAAATTTCCAACTTTCCACTCATCTAGGATTTCACCCTCTTTACTAAGATATCAAGCAAACGCTATTCACATCACACAAAATCCAAGATAGTATCTTACATTTATGTGTACCACCCATTCAGATAAACAAATTCTTAATAATTAATGAGATTCATATAGACAAATTTCTCTATTTAATTAAACAACAAATTCAATCATAATCGAAAATCTTAAATTTTAGTACATTCATGTAACCTCTATGATTACTTTAAGAATTCTCATTTAGATGGATTGTAACCATTTATAATGTAATTTCATCATCTAAAATTCATCACAACAAAGAAATAATCCATTTCATATGATCTAGCAAAAGCTAGATCAAAAAGACCATTTAGGGTTTGTACTCGTATACTAAGCAATTGAAAATTATTTATGATTTAACTCATTTTCATGTAATCTACTATTTAAAGGAAGTACCGACTCACCCTAAGGTATGAAATACCTTAAAAACACAGCCCATATCTGAAAATCTCGAATCCATTTCAAAACTCTAGCAAATCACCGATTTTCTTCTTCCTTTCAACCATAAAGGAGGTCTGCTATAGGTAGAAGATAAAAATTGAAGATTAAGCCAAACCTCAGATTCGATGGATCAAGGGTGCTTATCAAGGGGAAATGGATATAAGGATGAATCAATGGTTAAAAATACTTACCAAGTCAAATCTATGACAATCCTTTTGGATTTCTGCTAGTCTTCACGTTCTTCCCCAAAAATCACCCCAGGAATCACCTTCCAGGTCGCCCTCTCATTGAGAAAGTTGTCTTAGATGATAGAGGATTGAATCGTGATTCCAACGCACTTTGTTACGTTGAAAATATATAAGTATAGCCCGAGATATGATCATTTTACGATTGGTTGTCCTGGGCGGAATCCATCGCAGTCGCGGCACACGACACAGCGTCGCGGTCGTGGCGTCGTTCGTTTTCGCGGCACATGACACAACGCCGCGGTCGTGGTACTCTGTACATGTTTACTAAAAAGGGTATAACTCTCACATTTTAACTCCAATTTGGTTCATTCTTTTTTTTGGATTCATAATTGAATTCTCTACAATACTAAAATAGTAATTTCATAATATTCTCAAATAAAAAAATTATTTATTAATTATTTTCTCCAATATCATTAACTCTCTTCTTGCATACATGTATAGGTTAAAGATATATTAACTCCAACCACTTGTACAAAACTGACTTTTAGTGTCAGTTATTTAAGGCCTTTGGCGTCGATTTCAAAGCGACACCCAAGTGGGCGCCGCTAAAAGTCGAAACCTTCAGTGTTGGTTTTAACACTGATGCCCTAACCCTTCCCGCCATCAAAAATGTACCAGCAAGGGCACTATAGGCATCAGTTATTTAGTAACACTGATACTATATCCAGGTCAAAGACGTCAACGTTTCAAAAAAACCGACGTCACAACCCTTCCCACCACCAATAAAATGCACCAGCAAGGGCACCATCGACGTCGATTTTTTGTGAATAACCGAAACAGTAAGGTTTTATTATCGGTTTTATACGAATAACTGAAGCCTATGTTTTGATTTTTTTTCTTATCAGTTTGTAGGCCTACTATATGGCTAGTTAGCAGGATGTAGAACCTGCAGTTCAGTTCTGAACTTCAGGTTTACAACATCTATTGATATCAGCCAACAACAGACCACAAACCTACATAATTAATAAGATGGGCAACAATTTATGATCACACACATGTCACTACAAAAAAAATGAGTTTTTAGTGAAGGCCATTTGTGAAGGACCAATACCCTTCACAAATATTGACTTTTTGTGAAGGGTCATCCTACACAAACAAAATAGTTTCCTTCATCCGAATCCTTTAGAGAAAAGACAATTAGTGAAGGTTTAAAATCCTACTAGAATGCAAAAATTCGTCACCAGGATTCCCACCAAAAATTCCCGCCGTACTAGTTAATAATTAGAACTTAATTATTCCAATTAGTTGAAATTGTTTCCATCCCTTGCGCTCTCCCTATTTCCGATCACTCACTGTGGACGACGCCCGAGCAACAACCCCCGGCAAAGAGTGTCCGTCGGCGCAATGAACGGTTGTTGTCGCCCGAGCAACAACCCCCAACAAAGGAGCGGCCACCAGCAAGAGGAACTCCCAGTGGAAGCAGTGGCGCCAGCGTGTCCGGAAGAAGCGGCCTCCGCGGTGAGGTCGCCCTGCTTCGACCGTGAGGTAGGCGTCCCTATTTGCTACCGTTCCCTCACTACCACATTTTTTGAAGATCTTGCAATGGCTAGGCGTAGCTAGGGGAAGACCAACTAGGAATCTAGGAGACTCTCAAAATGGTTGTTGTGTAATTGAGAAGGCGACGATCCTAATTCTAATCCGTAGAAAATTGTCTGACTTTTCGGGATTGGATTGCATTCGCATATCCATCGAACCAAATTCTATGTTTGATTAGCTGTAGCCGTAGAAATCAAGCAATGCGGGATTTTTGGTGATAGAAGAACTGAAGGATTGTCAGTTCCATTTCAAAAGGGTCGGATGCCGCTATCTAGCTGGACGTCGGGCTTATCTCCCATCTGCCCTGTGTGTTGAGCGGAAGGTCATTCTTTTCAGCATAGACTGCGGAGGCTTCGACTATTTGTCCCTTTTTCGTGATACAGCTGGCCAAACATAACCACAATCTTTTCTAAATTTTGAGACTCCTGCAGAATCGTGATCTTGAACTTGATTACTACGAGATTTTCATAAATCCTGTTAAACTCTACAAACCAAACATGGTACAAATCCAAGTCACAGAGAAGCGCACATCTACAAAAGCGTCGACGTCTCTGGGGAGCAGCTGTGCTAGCCGATTGTTATATCCAGATATTAGTTATGGTGATAGCGATTCGTCACTCACAACAAACATGAGTCCTTATTATGAATATAAAATTAGTGGTTCTCCTCTTGTAGGATTGCAGGTCATTCTTATATTTGCGGGTAGATACTCCCTTCACAAGAACGATAACACACTCAATAAAAGTCAAGCCTTCAATTGGCAATTCATTCGGAAATCTGATCATTGCTTTTCATTCTTGTCTCTAGCCTGCCGTGTGCTCAACATTTCTGTTCTACCGCATATTGCTTCGAGGCACATCTTCAATAGTTTGTCTTAATTTAATTTATCGAACACATCCTAGAGGTACACAACATGCTAAATCTAATTTCAATTTCTTATAATTTTATATAATCATTGAGTTAAGATTGAATTTATTTAGATATTACTATGCCATCTTTCTTTGCAATGGAACCAGTTAATAAACGAAAAAACCAACTATTATGCTCATAAAAATAGTCTCTTCTAGCCTGAAATTTTATTCTTATCTCATGCCTTATGTTTTAAAACTAATTATTAATGCCACACTTACTCTTTGTTATTTCAATGTTCCAAATTGTCTAAATACTAAATCGTCAAGTAATATACTTATAAGTTTTTATTAGGTATGTAGTTATTACTTCGGTAAAAAAATCTCAGCCTTAACTTGTTTAGCTCAGCCCCCGTTATCATGATTTTTTAGATCTGCCACTAATGGCACATGAGCTCGGGTTCTGATTCCCTATTTCTATTTCTCTATGACGAGTATATCACAACCTTTGGTTCTCAAAGTGAAAGCATTTAAAGACTAACTCTGACGGTCATGATCTGTGTGGCATAGTACCGCAACAGGGAGCCGGAACAGTGAATTCTCTCCCCATGAGCCCTTGCCTAGTAGACTTGAGCCAGTATTGGACACAATGTGGACCCTCAATCCGGCCTTCTTGGTTTTCTTGTGGAAGGAAGCGTCTGAGAAGGCAAAGAAATGGGAATTGTTTGGAGCTCACTGAATGAAACTTTGATTTGTGTTAGTTATCCTTATCTGATACTTTCACAGGTAGAACAGTAATAGTGTTTGTCCTGCCTTTGATGAAGGCAACACGTACATGCCTCGATGTAGGTGGCCGGTCGCTAAGACTCAAGGAAAATAAACTGTCCCCAAATGGGGAGTAGTCATCCTACATAGATTTTCCATATAAGAAGACGTGATGATGCATATAATTTTCCTAGGGTATTTTTATGTTACACCCAACCAAACCTAATTAGTTAGAAACCACATGTACTTAGAAAACATGTTTTAGTTTTCTGTTGAACCAAACGAGCCCTTAGGTCTATTTGGTCAGGGTGAAAATGAACTATATTTGGGCTAATGTGGTTATATGTAGTTGCAGACAGCATGACGTTTTTGAAAAAAGAAACACAAAAATGGAAATTAGAACACAATACATATTTTTCAATTCAATTCATCCAAACGTGCCATTAGTTCTAATATTCATGTTTTTCAACTGCTCGTGTTTGGTACTGTGTTAGGCCTCATTTGGTTTGGTTGTGTTCCAACGTTGTGTGGCTTCAACTCATCATTATTTTCATTTCCTTACAGTTGGTATTGATTGGTTGGAACGCACATTAAGAAAAACTAATAATTTCTTTGTCAAGCTTTTGTTGCGTCCCTATCAGAATATGTGGTCAAGGTTGCAAGTAGATTAAAAGGCACCGAAGCAATATATTTGTCCCAATCTTTGTACCTTGTACCTTGTTAGGCTAAGCCCAACTAATGAGATTTCTTGCAACTAATATATTTTCATGATCATTTTGATGGTCCCCTTTTCTGTCCAAATCATTGTCATAAGAATGTTAGGTTCACATAAAGAATGACATCATGTGGGCATAGTCACAAGTTCGGTATTCGGGATACGTACGGTCCAACTGAAAAAAAATAAAAATTGGGAAATGAAAAAAAATAAAAAATGGGAATTATGCAGAAAAGTAAAATAAAAAAAGTCAACATACGGTGAACTATTCTGGAAAAGGTTGAAAAATGGGTAATATATATTTGGTGATGCATTATAAACCTTATAATTGTACATTTATATCAGTTGTGTAAAATAATTAGCGCTAATGAGCCCAAAAATAGGTTAGGTCTTTTTAAGATTCTAGGGATCAAAGGAAATATATTTGTTTTCATTATATTATGTCTAGAGATCGTATTCATAGATGTATGTTGGTAAAAAGTATTACAATCAAAAGTTTTATCTTTTATTAAAATTTTCATCTAATTTATAAGAAATTTCTATTATATTTTTCTCTTGTTCAGTTTTGTTTTTTAGTTGTAATGTGACTGTTATCCTCTTTTTTACTTGTATGTAGATGGATTTCTTGCGGGATAGAAATTGGATGTATATTGGTAATAGGATGCAAAGTGAAGTATTCCAGTCTGGTTTACAAAAATTCATTGAATGTGCACGTACCCATCAAATACCACCCAGACCGGGAAATTTAATTTGTCCTTGTAAAACATGCTCTAATAGATACATTAAATCAGAGGATGATGTATTCTTGCATGTTTTATAAAAAGGATTTGTCCGTAGCTATGATGTCTGGACATATCATGGGGAGATGATTGGGAGGAATACAATAAGTGCAACGTCTACTAGACCTACATCTGAAAATATGCATCAAATGTTGGGAGATATATTCGGAATGGGCGATACAAGACATGCCAGTGAATTTGAACTCGAGGAGGAGCCTGCAAATCTTAACGCCCAACACTTTTTCAAGCTTCTCAAAGAAGCTGATCAACCACTGTATGAAGTTTGTAAAACTCACTCCAAGTTGTCCTTTATGGTGCCTCTATTATATCTGAAGGAGGAGTCTGGATGGTCAAATAATTCTTTTACAAAGTTGTTGAAGTTGATAATCTCAGCCTTCCCAAAAGAAGGCAGTTTGTTTCCTGAGACTTATTATGAAGCAAATAAAGTTGTAAAAGACCTTGGCCTCAAAAAAGTTAAAATTGATGTCTGTCGAAATGACTGCATGCTCTTTCGTAAAGGTTCATCAAAGAAAGAGATGTGTGATACTTGTGGTGAGTCTAGATGGAATGAAAAGACATATAAAACAAAGGGCAAGAAGGTAGCTGAAAAGGTGATGTATCACTTTCCTATTATCCCTCATCTGGAGAGACTTTACATGTGCCCTTCAGTTGCAAAAGATATGATGTGTCCATTTAAAGAAAAAGGAAATGATGGTCGTATTCATCATCCCTCTGACACGGAAGAATGGATCTCAATAGATAGAGAATTTCCAAACTTTGCTGCTGAACCACGAAATGTCAGACTTGCTCTAGCTATAGACGGATTCAATCCGTTTAGACTTATGAGTGCTTCAAACAACACATGGCCTGTACTATTAACCCCTCTCAATCTCCCTCCTTGGCTTCTTCTAAAGGAGCCATACATAATGATGTCTTTGCTGATCCCAGGTCCTCATATGGTTGGGAATGATATTGATATTTACTTAGAGCCATTAATTGATGAGCTTCAAAAACTTTGGGGTCAGGGAGTTAAAGTATATGATGCTTATAGCAAGAAAAACTTCACTATGCGGGCAATGATCTTATGGACCATAAATGATTTTCCGGCTTATTGTGACCTTTCTGGTTGGATCACCAAAGGGAAAAAGGATTTAGGTTGCCTATCTTGTAATGTAGACACCTTATCCAAGTGGATTCAATTTGGAAAGAAACAATGTTATGGTTTCCATCGACGTTTCTTGAAAAACAATCATATTTATAGGCGTGATAAAAAAAGTTTCAATGGAGAACAAGATTTCCGTCAACCGCCTAGGCGTTGTTCAGGTGATGATATACTACAACAATTTCAAGGTTGTACAAACATCACATTCGGAAAAATTAATAAACGTAAAATCTCTACAAATGGACATCAGCCATTGCCGCCTGGATGGAATAAAATAAGTATTTTTTTTTCGACTCCCGTATTGGAAATATCTGTTGCTGAGACATAATCTGGATGTAATGCACATAGAAAAAAATGTCTGTGAGAACATCTTGAACACTTTGTTGGGCGACTCAAAGAAAAGTAAGGACAACTTACAAGCTCATCAAGATCTAAAACAATGGGGTATCTGAAGGGATTTGTGGCCAGTTGATTCAGGGAGCCATTATTACTTACTTCCAGCATCTTTCACAATGAGTAGTACGGAGAAAGAGAAGTTTCTATCTATTTTACAAACATTGAAGGTTCTTGATGGATATTCTTCTAACATATCTAGGTGTGTCAACATGAGAGAGAAAAAACTATTGGCATTGAAGAGCCACGATTGTCATGTTTTAATGCAACAACTTCTTCATGTTGCCTTGCGGAACTGCATAGGCCTAGATGTTTATAAACCTATTGCAAGCCTATGTTTATTTTTCAATAAACTTTGCTGAGATGCTATTGATGTAGAAGAAATTAAGAAGCTTGAAGAAGACATTGCTATCACACTATGCCAGTTAGAGAGAGTTTTTCCTCCATCATTCTTTACCATTATGATGCATTTGCCTATCCGTTTAGCTTATGAAGCAAGGGTTGCCGGTTCTGTACGGTATAGGTGGATGTACCCCATTGAGAGGTACTTGAAGAAACTCAAGAATTATGTCAGAAATAAAGCTCAGCCCACCGGTTCTATTGCTAGAGGCTATTTGGCAGAAGAATGTTTGACATTTTGTGCTAGATATCTACCTGATTTTGACACAAAATTCACTCTTACTCCTCATAATGTTGATGACTCTCCTATTAGAGTGGGAGTACCGAAACACTTTGATGTGCAAACTTTAGAACAAGACCATCGAAATGTACTATTTAATACTGACATGTTTGATGATTACAGAAGGTAATCAAACTTTTTTTTCAACGTTAAATAGTTTCTAATATAGACTAACCACAACTTTTCAATTTTTCCAATAACCAGTGAACACATGATAAAGCTTCAAGAGGTTGAACCAAATATCACACTACGTGCTTTAGAAAAAAACACGCAACACAATTTGTTAGGTGGTTGAGAGAGCATGTAAGTAATTTATAAAATTAATAAAATTTTATTTTGAAAGAGTATTTAATCCCTTCTAATTTTTATGTTGATAAATTAGGTAATACATATGTGAATGGATCATCCAAAGGATGTTAGTGAGGAGTTGAGATGGATATCGCAGGGTCCTTCTATAAATGGAATGTCATATGAAGGCTATTCAGTAAATGGATACCGATTCCGCTCAAAACATGTTGAAAGTACTTCTAATACACAAAATAGTGGGGTCTACTTGGTGGCAAATACATCTAGTTATTCAAGTGGGAGGGATAAAAATCCTATTACGGCTACAATTACATATTATGGACAATTGGAGGAGGTCGTTGAGCTATGTTATGGTCCAGACATAAAAATACCATTGTTTCGGTGTGCTTGGTTTGATGAAAGTTCTTCTAACGGTTTGCGCATTGATAAATATGGTTTCACACAACTCAATTTCTCAAGGAGACACAATCAAGATGAGCCATTCACTCTTGCATCACAAGCAATGCAATGCTTTTATGTAAAAGATCCTGATGATGATAATTGGTTCACTGTTTTGAAACTTCCACCTCGAAATTATTCTGAAGTACCTATCATTGAGGATTATATGAGTGGGACACAAGTTCATAGTGGTAACAACCACACAAGTGATGATATCTCCTGGTCAAGGAATGATATGCACGGATCATTTGTTGCTAGGGAGCCCGAGGAATAAATTTGTTTTGATTAGTTGTTGCAAACCTTAGTGAATGATCGTGCTTGCAATATTTTTCTTTGTCGATTATTATGTTTTGGTTCAAGGATATTGCCTTGTCATTTGTCCCTTTTTTGATCTTATGTGGGATGAGGAATTTTTTGTGTTGATATAATATTTTTCTTTATGGATTATTATGTATTGGTGCAAAGATATTTCATTATCATTTGTCCCTTTTTCTTTATGGATTATTATGTGCTTACAATGTTCTACATTTATTACATAAACTGTTGGACTAACCTCTTATTCATTGCTACAATTGTTATGTTTTCATCTTATGCAGGATGAGGAACACAAGGTCAACTATGAGAGCTTCTACAACCCCACCACAACCCACTACTACTTCACCTACAGTCTCCTCTCCTTCAACTGAAGTAGGAGATGAGTATGAGGAACTTGAGGATGAACATGACCATCATAAATATGGAAGGGGCCATGCAAGTGAGGTTAATCTAATTCCAAAACCAGGAGAGCAGCGACACAAGGTGGAATGGAATGCAACAGGTAATGCAGTTGGAAAGAAAAGTATAAAGTTGAACAGTTATTGTGGCATATTAGCTAGAAAACCACAAATATGGAATTTAGATTTACAATGGAGAGAGCAACCACAACTAGCATTTGAAGATAGAAAATCATGCATTGAGGTACTTAACTAATTACAAAATTTCGTTTAGTCTAGAATTAGTGTATATTTTGAGAGTTTTTTATTGTTTTTTAACATCTCCAAATATTTTCCAGAAATTCTTTGATTTGGGAGATCATCCAAATGAATGGAACTACGTAGATGCTCACATTCACAAAGCTTTACAAAGTTGGAAGTCACGGGTTAAGCAAGATTACTATCTAAAGTATAAGGATAATCCAGATTTGATGAGGAAAAAGGTTGAGCAGAATGCATCATTAGATATTCGTCAGTTTGACAATCTTGTTAAACAATGGTCTTCTGAGAAGTCTGAGGTAATATCAAATTAATATATAATCATTTATCTTTCATTTATAGTGTTAAGTAAGTAAATTTTTTTTGTTTAGAAAATTGCTGCCACAAATAAAGTTAACAGGTCAAAAAAACAAATGCATCATACTACAGGATCCAAACCATGGAGTTGTTATAGGGAGGAAATGGTATCACCTTTCACTTTCTATTTATTTCCAATGAGTTCTAAATAAGAAATTGTTTAGCTAGTAGTAATAATCCTATTATTTGATTTATGAAAGAAAACTGCGGAAGGGGAGCCAACTCAAAAAGAATTTTTGAAGAAATTATATGAGAAAAACCCGTTGGTGGTAATTTATTCAATATTTTAAATCAATAATATATTAAATTTTCAAATAAAACTTGTCTAGTTTGTACATTGACTTTGTTCAAATAATGACAGGATGAGATAACTGATATTGTTGAAAATGAAGTTACAAATGGTGAAGTAACTGATCCAACACAAATCGATGAGGTGACATGTCGTGCCTTCTTGCGTGTAGTCAACCCCGTAAAAAAGAATAGGGTTCGTGGTATTGGACTCAGACATGCCGCAGAAGGGAATACTGGGAAAGCTGCCAAAATTCAGTATGAAATGTTATTGCGAGAAAGTATTGCAAAAGATGTAAGTAATTTAACAAATTTGTATCATATGATATTGTCATTATTGTCTTCTAAAAATATATTTCATTGTAGGATAAATTAAAAGAGGCTACCCAAGAAATGAAAAATATGCAAAAATCTTGGTCCCAATTTATAACATGGGTGCAACAAAATCAGGTTATTTGATAGCAACAATCGAGTATCAGATCAAACTTATTTATATAATATTGTAACATAAATAGAATTTGTTTTATTCTCTTTTATATTTTCAGTAGGCGGAATCAGCTAGAAGTACACAGTTTGGCCCGACGAGTGTGTTTCCAAATCTGCCCCCTTCTGGAGTATTTCAATCTAGTGTTGGTACAACATCGTCAAATTTTGGAGCACAGGTACATATTCACAAAATTAAAGAATTTTAAATTTTTATAAATAACAGAAGTTGAAAATGAGAATCTTGCTTTAAAGGCTCAAATGTTTTCAAACGGGGCTTCTCCGGGTGTGTTTTCTACTCAAGCTACCTCAAATGGTATCAATGGGCCAGGTCTTACATTTCAATCACATGTATGAAATTACATACATTTTTTATAACGGCTTATCTAAAATAAACTCCTTCTCATGCTATCAATTTTTTTTTGAAGCCACATTTTTTTTCAAATGGACCTCCTACTGTTTTGTTTCCCGCTCAAGGTGGTGTGAGTGGATCCCAGGTATAAATATAAAATATATTACTGATATTTCCCTATTCATGTTCAACTTTATTGAAAAATTAAATTCTTTTCAAGCATCAATATTTCCCAAATGGTCATCCTATTGGTGTGTTTCCCGCTCATGGTGGTACAAGTGGATCACATGTATTTATAGAAATGTATTATCAAATGTGTGGTTATTTATGATCATCTTAAACTGAAAATTTAAATTCTTTGTCAGCCTCAATATTTTCCAATTTCAACTCCTACTGGTGCGTTTCCGGCTCATGGTGGTACAAGTGGAGAAAATCATACAAGGGATACTGCAACGGAAGACATTCATAACACTTGAAGAATTTTCAACAATTTACAATAGAGTTTTTAATTGTTATGAAACCTCACAATTCTTTGGATATAGATAGTATTTAGAAAATGTGTTTGAGATCCATAGGGCATTAGATCATACGTTCTTAGTTTTTCATATTATTTGGTATTTTCTTGAAATTTTAATTGATGTTTATCAACATGTGAAGCTTCCATGGATTCCATGAGATCCACATTTTAAATTTGTTTTCTAGTTGTTCTTTCCATGTAATTGCTACTGCTATCATGACATGATATAGAAGAGAAGACTTGTGTGTGTAGTAGCTGTCATATGGAATTGATGGGTTCTCAAGCTTAAGAGGTGTACTCTATTTCTAAGCTTAAGAGGTGTACTCTATTGCCATCTGCAGTATATTTAATTGTAGCTTATACTGAACGTTCAATATTTTCTGTCAAAAGAAGAAGCCAGGCCAATGCTTGGTATATTCAAATTCTTATGAGAGTTTGTAAAGACATAGTGGTACCTCTGTGCTCTATAGATCCGAACGTCCCATATTTTCTGTCCAAAACAGAAGCCAAGCCAATGTTTGGTATTATTTGAATTCATATGAGAGTTTGTAAAGCCACAACAGTGGTACATGTGTGCTCCATAGAGTCGAGTGTTTGTTGCATACCCTATATTATAACAACACTGGTAACGGTTTACATGCTTCACAAGACCAAGGGCATATATAATCCATGCACTATCAATAACTTTTTTGCTTTGCACCTCTCTCATTCTTCAGTGCAAGTGCCCTGGTAAGCATGACAATAGTACATGCTAGTACTACAACAGGTTTGAAACATAACATTTATATAATTGATTTTGACTCTAAATATACTTCCTCAACCATTTATGTAGTATGTTACCAGTCATCTGCTTTTGCAACCTCGTATGATGCATCCATATCAAATGGCAGCTGGTGTAAACATTCAACTTTGCTTGAGGTATTGGTTCTGCCGCATTGTCTTTTATAGGTTTTTGTTAAGATTGATGGGTTGTCTCTTGATCGGGCATTGATATAAATGAAGAAATTTTTCCTATATAACTTTTTATTTCCGAAGGTATTGACAGCAGATGTCATTGCTGTTTCTTGCCAGTTGTTGAAGTTGTATGGACTTGGTGCTCGTAATTCTCATATGATGTTATCTCAGAAGACTGATGCACCCATTTCTCAGCAAGGCCAAGCAGACACCAAAGTGCAGGGAGCTGAGCTTCAATCTCTGAAAGTTGACATCCCAAATACCAAGGTAATTCTTATCAATTCTCAAGATAAATTAAAGAATCACCCAATTACTCATGGTTATTTAATAATCTCATTCGTGTCAAAGATGATCTGTACAAACACACCAAGTTTGTTGTTGGTGATGGAAGCTCTATTATGACTTGGCAAGATCCTTGGTGTAATTCATGTTTTCTTGATAGTCTTATTGGTAAAGAATGCATTATTAGATCTGGTATCTCTTGGGAGTCTACTCTGAATGTGATGATTGATAATGGGATTTGGAAGATGCCTAGAGCCTATAACCATGGTCAATGTGACATTTTTAATGCTATTAATTCTGTTGAGATTCACCAAGATCAAAAAGACTCTGTTCTTTTTGTTGATAAGAAGTCCATTAAGTTCCATGATGCCTGGGCGGCTGTTAGAGTGAAAAAGAGTAGATGCTACAATTTTGAATGGATTTGGAAGATTAAAACTTTTAACCGTGCCAAGATTCATCTCTGGAATGCTCTGGTGTCTCCTGATTTTTTCTCCTGGTTTTTTCTGTTGGATGCTCTGGTGTCTGTTCTTGTGGTCTTTGAGTGTACAGTGGCAGATCTCGCTCAAGGGTTCTAGTGTTTTTTTTGGTTGATCTTGTCCTTGTGTGGATGAGTTTATCCTATGTGGAGTGGCAGAACTCACTCAAGGATTTTGAAGGCCTTTGGGTCTGGATGAAGAGTCTGAAGATCATGTTTTTGCCTTGTATTAGCTTTTCAGTATTTCTTCTGTGTTGCTGCTTTATCTGGTTATGATCCTGATGGTTTCTGTGATGGTTGAACATCTAGTTAGTATGATCTTCTTTCAGTCACATAGGAATCCACCTTGACTTTCTTTTCAGTCACACGACAGACTGTTCGGTTTTGGTTTTCCTTGGGCGGATGAGTTTATCCTATGTGGAGTGGCAGAACTCACTCAAGGATTTTGATGGCCTTTGGGTCTGGCTGAAGAGTCTGAAGATCATGTGGTTGCCTTGTATCAACTTCTTAGTGGTTTCTTCTGAGTTGCTATTTTGTCTAGTTGAACCTGATGGTTTCTGTGATGGTTAAGCCATCTAGTTAGTATGATCGTCCCTCGTTGGTTCTTGGTGGGTTCAAAGAGCTTAGTGAAGCTTACCTTTTCGGGTTGAGGCTCCTTCTGCTGTGATGGTTGAGGCTTCTTTGGCTTTTCTTTGGTTGCTATCTTATGCTGATGGTTGGCCCCTGCTGCCCTTGCTCCCCTCTCACTCGTTGAAGTGATGGTTGAGTGTTCTTTTATGTGGTTTTATTCCTGAAGTTCTGTGAGCTGGATGCTTGTTCCTGTGATGATCGTTATCTCTTTCTTCTTTGACCTGGATGCCTTTGCTCCTCTCTTGCTCGATGAGTGATGGTTGAGTTGTTTATTCATCCTGTTCTTTGGTTCTTTCTGGAGTTTGTGGCTGGAATTTTGGTTTTTTGCTTCTTGTCTGCTGAGGTTGGTTCAGCCTGCTTGCTGCTCCCCTCTCGCTCGAGGAGTGAAGGTCGAGTTGTTGGTGGATATATATATGGTTGCTATTTCAGTTCAGAATGAAGTTTTTCTCTTGGTTTTTTGATGGCTTTGAAGAGGTTTTGAGAACTTTCCTTTACGGGTTGAGGCTGCCTCTGCTGTTTAACCTGAAGATTTTCTTCCTGGCATGGATGCTTGTTTCTGATGGGTCTTGGTTCTTGATCTTCCCCTATTGGTTTTGACAGAGTTTGGGTCTGATGATCCCTTTCTCCCTGGTAGTGATGGCTGAGGTGCTTTGAGTTAGCCTGCTGGATACTCCCCTCTCACGAAGTTGAAGTTTAAGGTTATGGTTTTGAATTTCCTTTTGCTGGCTTGAATTTGAAGATCTGGTCATGGATGTTTGTTCTGTCCTGGGAAGTTCTTTTGCACTGCCCCCTCTCAGTTGTAGAAGGATGTTTTTGTGTTGGGCATTAGATATCCGATCCTTGGTGTTTTTCTATTGCTGGTGATATCCTGTTGCTGGTTTAGTTCACTGCTACTATGGAGTGATGAGGCTGCTATGCTGCAAGTTCACTGCTGCTTTGGCTGACGATTCCCCAGCCTTGATGGGTCTCATGCTGCTGTTTCATGTTTCTTAGCCCATTCTTTAGGGCTGGTTTGATGGGGTTTTTTCTGTTGTTTCCTTTAATTTGGGCTTTTCCTTCTTCGCTCTCGTTTAGGAATAGAAAATCAATAAGCAATCATGTGTGTGCATTTGGGAATAGAAATTCAATAAGCAATCATGTGTGTGCATGTACGTAATTAATTATCAATGTGTTTATCATTTGTATAAATGTTAGTGTGTGTATATATATAAATATATATATATATATATATATATATGTAATATTTGTATTTAAATACACATTATATATTCTGTATTACATCTGACTTCTTCCCAACTGTTTTGACCAATCTTTCACCAAGGATCATGAATTAACATTTGGATGATTTGATCAGTGTTCTCACTCTACTAGTAAAGGTATAGGAACTTCTTGGATGTGATTCATGTTTATACTTTTACTGGTAAAGGGATAGGTCCTTTTTTTGGTTCTGTACCTATGTGATGTTTAGTTTGAATCATGCATTACTTTCCATTATGATGTTCATTTATTAATGAACACTATATTTTGGTTGATAGTATGTGAAGCAGGTTCTTACTTTGTCTAGTGACCACCTGCAGAAGAAGCAATTTGCTTATATTTTAGCCCAACAAGTATGTCTTTTTTCGAACTTGAGCTTCCAGTAGCTTAGTGATACCATTTGCGTTCACCTCTTTTTATTATGGGTAGATGTTGAAATCGTGATATCTGAAGTGGTTCTTGAAGTATTGCACCTTGTGAAATGCATTACGTTGCTGCTTGAAAATATTTGAACTGAAAAACTCAAACCTTTTTATTTATTAAATAAATTCTTTGCTTGGTGAGAGGATGAACAAGTGCACTTTTAAGATATTTCAAATGTGTTTTATTGCTTTTAAATGGTATTTAATACTAAACAGATTCTTGGTTTTCTTTTCTTCAAATCTAGGGAGTTGTATTGGAGCTTGACGAAGAAATGTCGACAGATGATGATGAAAGAGAAGCTTTGCAAGAAATTATAAATAATACAAAGTTAAGTGAAGGGTATCTTGCTCTTGCCCGTGATGTTGAAGTTATGGAGCCAAAATCTCCTGAGGACATTTACAAGGTGTGCATATGTTTTTTTTGCAGCAGTTTTGTTCTGTTCTATTGTAGTTTATAAATTGATTAAACATACGATCCTCAGTATTAACATTCACTAACCACACCTTTTACAAGCGACTTACAAGACAGAGTGACACCACCTAACTTGAGCCAGTTGCATCATACCTTTCAGAAAATTACTTGAATGAGATTGAGTTGTGTTTGAGGTACTTGTTAGAGGGGATGTTGAAAGCCATATCGTGGTAATGTCTTCCCTTGTTTGTGCATGATCCAAACCTCAATTTGTTCAACATTACTAGACCCAATGGCAAATCCAAATCTCTAAAGTTTGCAGCATGTAATTTCGTAATGGTCTTAGATTTTAACAAAAAGAGCTACTGAGCAGTCTCTTCTGCTTTTTCTAGACTAGGCAAAACCCCCTTTTATTTGACCCTTTCATTATTTTAACCAAGTTCATATGCACATCTTTTTCTTGGGGATGGTTGTGACCCTCAACCTTCATACAGTTCAAACCAGTTTCGAAAGATGATAGGACTTCATCTCCACCTGAATATTTTTCGAGGTATCCCTCACCACCACCGTCCTTCCCCCGCATGAATCCCATGCCATTATACTCAACTTGCTCCATTGTTTGCAGTTGAGAAAATCCTGGCCGGACAGAAAACTGTGATTATTTTTAATAATTGTTCCCCCAAAGTCTGAGATGTCTTCCATACCACACAAGTTTCCATCTTAATTTTAGCTCTTGAACATTCAAACTCAAGACAGGCTCCAAACATTAGGTTACAAGTTCCGGTAGCAAGAGTGATACTAAGACAACACAGATGTCAATGTTACAACTATATCCAATTTAACTTATAACTAAGAGGCCAACAGACAAAAACCATCAAAAAGTAAACTTCACTCAACTACTGTAGAGGGCTTATCCGACCACAAGAACGCAATTACTCAGATGAACTGCTACAACCCCACAGGTGAAGCAAATCATTAAAACCTTGTTGAACTAGCTGCACAGAGCACTACTATGACTTCCTCTCCAACCAGCCACGATGATGTATAGGTTGCCACCCCTCGAGACATAATGACTAAGCATGCTAAATCATACATTGCAATTTCCCATATCAAACACCCAAGCAACCATCACAAACACAATCAATCTAATAGATACTAACAAAAATTAATGCTATAGATATTTCAAACTTAAACAGGCAAAATAGACAACCTCAAGAAAATTTAATAGTTTATTACAATCCACAATTCCAGCTACAATTGCCTACTTATAAAGATCACAGCCTGCCATATTCACATCCTCTAATCACGGCCCCTTCAGGGAGCCAGCAGCTTCTTTACTCCAACTTTCTGCTCTGCCGTTAACCTTGTGGGGAACTTGATGTTGAACTTAATTCTCAAGTTACCTTTCTTAGATGGATCCTTGGGCAAGGGCATTCCTTCCCCAGATACTACCTCCTCGTATGTAGGATGGATTATAGAATTAATGGGGATACTTAGATTTCTTCCATCGAGTGTGGTGATATAGGCTGTATAGCCAGTGAGTGCTTCAACCAGGGATATCTTTTGGGTGACTACAAGATCATTGCCATCCCTGGTGAACACAATGTGCGGCTTCTCATCTATTATAAAGACCAGGTCAGCAGGGATGACATTAGGCTGCTCGTTTCCTTTCTCTGGGAATGTGATTTTGGTCCCCTTCTTCCAACCAGGCTTGATTCCAATGGTGAGAATTTCCTCCACAGGCATCATCCTCCTGCATAATAGATTAACTTTTTAGCATAGAGAATTACACCTCGATAACCCAAAAGGGAGCATCTTTTATGTGAACGATATATCACAAACACGACGGCAGCAAGAGATCAAAAGTTGTATACACAAACTCTAGCAAAGTCACAGAAGTATGAGTTTATACCACTGAAAAAAGTCAAGCCTCAAACAAGTTTGTTCATCTGAAGCTTTACACCTCAGTGCCATAAAGCTTCTCATTTCTAAATGAACCCTGTGAGGAAATATAAAAGAAAAGAAGAAAAAAACTAAAATGATCAATGATATTTCATTACAAGATATTCTAGAAAAACCATGGAGTGTAATATGTAGCTGCCCACTAAACTGGCAGATCTGCACCAGAAAATTACCAGTATGCAACTCAAAGAATTATGGCGTCACTAGATTCGTACACATAGATTCCCTTGCCTTTTCTTTTGGCAAGCAAGAGGATATATCATTGATTAGACTTTGGTTTGCGATTAGAAAAGAGCCACCCACAAATTAGGCATTTTGCTTACTTCTTACATTGCCATTTTTTATTACAAATAAGTAGCGCTTATGGCGCTTATGTAGCCTGTACTTATTAGTTATCTAAATAAACCTGTAAAATCAAGCCCAAATAACACAGTATAATAATGGAGTCACTATTGACGTAATAATGGCAGCTGAAATATACAGCTGACAGAACGGGGCCCCATCCTAGCAAAATACCTTCATAACCTCACATAGCAGAAACAAAATAAAAAATTACGTGTGTTACTTGTAAGTAATTATCATGTTAGCTTCCGATATCCTTCTCGACCAGATGTCCAAATATTCTAGGACATCCTTCTCATCCGTATCAGGAAAGGTAAATTATGATCTATGCTTATGAACAAATGCATCTTATAAATGAAGAAATTCTTTTTCCTTCATGAGATGCAGATTTCTTTTAGTCTATTATTTTTAGCTATCTAGACATTTGAATTTCCATTCTTTGTTTATGGAAAATAATCCTATTAAAAGTGACAGATAGTGGATCGACATACCATGAATTTGTGGTTCCTTCAACATTTATGCACAAAAAAGAAAAGATACACAATATCCATAATGTCTATGTAACGGCTAGAGTTTGATCTACCAACATATGTTTTACTTAGTATATACTAATAAATTACACTTTTTTAAATGCAGGACACTATTCAGTAAAATAACTTACAGAAGTAGCTGCTGAATACTTTTATGATGGAAACTTAAACTTTATGCGATACTGTTGAATAAAGTTGTTGCTGAGAAAGAAGAAACACTTGAGATCCTCGATTCTTGAAAGAAAACAATAGAGAATCTAAGCCAACAATTAGCTTGTGAAGGAGAGGAGCTTCAGTCGCAGGTTAGTTATTTCCTATTTGTTACACACATGTGCCATATAATAGATATAACTCTAAATTTTTATTCTCCTAATCCATTGACTGATGTTATCTTTTATTCAGATATCTAAGATCTTTGAAGAGAACAACAAACTCAATGAGAAGTATCAAAACACAAAAGAGGAACTTGAAGCAGTTATAGCTACATTGGGAACACAACTAGAAGAGGAGAATTTAAAGGAGAACTATTTAAGTAGGGAAGTTGAGAGTCTCAAAACTGAAATCCTCATCAAGTCAGAGATGGAAGCAAGAATATCAGAACTTGAGCAGCGATTGCTCTCTGTTGGGTGGCAGGGTGGTCGTTCTTCCCTATGTGATTGGCTAAAGGAGTGACAAAGTCATTGGCTAAAAGGAGTGATAAAGTCAAAATGTAGATATATATTTATATTGAAATTTGTATTGATTAAGGGAAAAGGCCCATGTCCTTCCCTATGTGATGAATAATTTTTCTATGTGAAATAAAAAAAATGTTTCAAAGGAGTGATTTATTATGTTTATTGTGTCTTATTAACTAGATGAGTTACTAAAAATATCATTTGGGTCTGATAAAAGAAGGGTAAAACCTCATTGACAAACAAATAAATGTACATCACAGTTGTAATTCATGGGAAATTAAGTATATTTGTGAAGGCCCTAGAACCTCATAGACAGTTGTGAAATTATCCTTCACAAATGTATTTGGGAGGCCTGGGAAGTCTTTTTGTGAAGGTCAAATAGTCCTTCAAAAATGTATTTTTGAAGGCCCTAGAACCTCATTGAAAGTTGTGAAATTGGCCTTCACAAATGTATTTGGGAGGCTGGGAAAGTCTTTTTGTGAAGGTAAAATAGTCCTTCAAAATAGTATTTGTGAAGGCTAGAGTCTCTCATCAAAGTATTTGTGAAGAGGCTTTTAGAGTAGGAATTTTTGTGAAGGAATTCCCTTCAACCGAATTCTTTTTTAAAGGAGTTAATGTACATTTGTGAAGGAATCATCCTTCACAAATAGCCAATTTTCTTGTAGTGTGTATATGCACATTTAATTCATATTATTTTTCATCACACACATGTCAAAACAAGTAGTTCTATTTCAAATTTCCTCCATTTTCACACACATTTACCAACATGTAGTTCCATTCATTTCATCTCTTTTCACATTCAGACACATGTAGAAACATTCATGTATTGATCATCTTCACATTCACACATATGACAATTCAGACAAATTCATTTACATTCACATAAAAATAATTATGAGAACAAAGTTTAGAAATATCATTCTTTATTCATCATTGTCATTATCGCCATTACTATCCCAATCATATTAAAAAATTCCCACTACTTGTAGGGCTTTTGCCCATTCTTCTCGTACATCATCTAATTCTTCCCTTGTATAGGGAGTATGTACATCTAATAACTTTCCACATGTAGTCAATTCAGTTTTAAACACCTGCAAAGAGAATGGCGTATATATAAAATTAATAATATATAATAAGATTGATATATTTCATATTATCTAATGAAACTATATATAATACCTTATGTATGGTATCGATTTCCATTGCGGCATGTTTGGTGACTAGGTCCATAAATTGCATCACATAGTATGCACATGCCCAACCGTTGTCTTGTATAGCACACTATAAATTGAAACATATAAAATATTAAAAAATATAAATAAGCACAGTTCACATAAATAATATATACATTGGAGTCAGAAAATTACTTTCACATTCTCCCAAATTAGTGGTTGATTCTTTTTCTTGGGGACCTTTCCTCCAACTCTTTTCAACGCATGTAAAGCCCTACATGTTAATGTAACATATTAAATTGCATATTTAAATAGTAATGTAATTATAGATGTTAACGGATATAAAATATGAAATATTTTTCACAGGAATAATGGCCTTTTCATTGTGTGTCCATATAACGTATTCAATTCATTCCCCGTGGGATCTAGATAATCGACAGTGAACGACTTGGGGACAATAACTAGTAACTCCCCAATGCCTACCACTATAGGTAAGAAAGTTAAAAATTAATAACTCAAAATCCACAATAAAAATGTAATTTTCTTAAGTCCAAATTATAAGCAAAGTAAACTTACTCGACATTGAATGGAGCTATCATCACCGTCTTCTTTTTTTACCAAAATATTTAAAAACAACACAGCAGTATGAAGTAGTTGAAGAAGGGTCCTTATCTACAAGACTAATCAAAGATGGAACCAAAAATCCCACATGGAAAAATGAAAAATCTGTACATATCGTGTGTAAGTGGCTACAAAACATGTATTATGTATGCATTAATATATAAGAAATCATATCACCGTATATAAAATAAGGTATATAGATGTATAAACAAGATCTCACCATATCCATATCTCTATCATAGATGTATTCAGCCAATCATAACGAAACAACTCCAAAATATCTTGTATAAATAGCTTATTATTGTATGATTGACCTGCAGAATCCTCCAGAATAAAAACATTTATAGGGCAATTTGGATCATATTCGCCTATCCATACTGCCATACCCCTACAATTAGGACCTAACAAGGCATGTAGGTCTTTTGGAAGTCAACTTGATACTTCAGGAGGTGGGGGTGGAGGCCGAGATGTAGTGGGTGTCTTCCTTTTGACCTGTATATATAATTTTAGATCAATTGACTCATATATACACACTAACAAATTAATGTAATGTAAATTTACCATACAATATTAGTATAGACGACATCCGCTTTGGGCGACATTATCACTATGCCTTTTGCCTCACCAAGCATTTCATAATCTAGGTGGGCATGTGGCAATGGAAGATCCCTCCAATTGGGGAGTACATGTATCGAGCTCATACGAACCGCACCAGCTGGTACTGGAGTCTCATGAAACATGTCCCCTGGAAGGGTTGGGTAAGCATGTGCCTCTGTAACGATATATTCTTGAATTTTTAGACAGCATTGCTTCAACCCCTACAAATTTACGTAAAGAATGTTATATACATATATACATGAACATATCATCTCGAAAACACTAGATACTATGTCATAAACATACTTACAACGGACGTGTTAGGTGGGTCTGTAGGATTACTCCCAACCTCTGCAGTAGGAGAGGAGCGGCACGCCACAAGTACTGTCTGAGTGGCAGCCTGAGACGCCTGCCACTTCATCTTTGCTTCTTGGATTTTCTTATTAATTAACTCATCTACCTATACATTGATAAAAGAAACACTAGCTTTTGATTATTGACTTCCCTTTCACAATAACATTCTAAAAAAAGAATAGGTTACCTCAACATTTGATAATCCCTCTTTTGGGACAGGTTTGCGATGTGATGGCTCAAAGAACACTTTTATGCTCACATCAGCGCCTGCACCCCTAACACGTCCAGGATGCTCTGGGTTACCAAGAGAAACTGTCAATTCATCCCTTGTGCCCTCAGGGATGAACTTGTCTTCCTTCCTCTGCTCGTGAAGCTCCCGCTAATCGCCATCAATAGAAATTGGCAAGTAAACATAACAATAATCAATATCGATTTCTCTAAGAGTTGAATTTTATCATTTTTGCAGCCGCCTCAGCAGTTGCGGGCTTGGTTATATCCCCTTTCTTATTTTGCCTCCCAGCTATCCACATAGCATGGCAAGGCAGAGGTGTAGGACCAATAGTAGAGGACTCTGCAGTCTCTTGAGTAGCAACAGACTGAGTGGTAGACTCAGTATGTATTCTTTGGCGAACACCTGCATAGCCTTTTGGACCCATCGTGTGGTCATGCACATGCATTTAGTGCATGCCTTGCTCTTTGAGCATCGTTGATAGACTTGTTAGTAAGCACATTGATTTGGTTAGTAACACTAAAGGTTAATATTGAATAGGTGAATACATAAGAATGTATATTAATTAAATTGGGAGTGGCGCTTAATACCTTGAATTCATCAGTTTTTCTTTTGGTAACAAACACCTCCCAGTCATTAGGGTCCAGGTAGTTCCATTGCTCAGTGGCTTTCTTCTTCCTCTTCTCATCATCTTGTATGTAATCTCAGGTGAGATTTGTCCTATAGTTCCTTTGGACCCTCCCACAGTGTTGCATCACGCATTTACGATGCATCTTTTCATCCAGTTCAAATATGCTCTGCAAAATAGAATTGATATTAACTAGTATCCAAAAAATTGGTAATCTACAAAATAGAATTGCAAATAATAATAACGCATGCATAGTTCCTTCCATACTAAGTCTTTCTTCCCCTTAGGAACTTTATGCCAAGATTCTAAATTAGGACTACAATGGCTACGAGTAAGAACCCCAAGATATGAAATAAATGAGTTGCGGTTCACTCCAGCTGGATTTCCTGCATGATCAAAATCCACAGCTAGTTTGGGTCCATTGCCCCTTTGTTATAGTAACTTGTTCATCATAGTGATGCCCCTCACTTTTTCAATTTTTTTTTGCTACTCATCAAGTGCCCCAAGTTCTTCAGGGGGTACATCATCAACCTAAAATTTGACAAAATAAACACACTTACATGATATAACTATAAATGGACATATATATAGAAATATAGGATATATTTTTAAAACTTACATTGTGAGGCGGCGCATTGATATCCTCACCCTCATGGTAATCATCATCACAATCATCATGCTCATGCTCAGCCATCTAAAAATTCACATTCACATTGTAAAGTTCACATTCAGAAAAATAAAACATATAAAAAATATAAACATGCAATCCTCTAATATTGCAATCTTTTATCAATTAACAATCATTCATTGTGATCTCCACGCACATACAAGTCATCATTAGCTTCAATATTTGGTGGTGTTGGCAACCCAACTGAGAATGAACTGGAGTCATCATACTTATCATAGTACTCTTCTTCATCTATAGGATCTTCAATGAACTGTCTTTTACCATGAAGAACAACCGACCATTTATCATTTACAGGATCATCGATATAAAATACTTGTTTCACCTATGATGCCAATATGAATGGTTCACCCTTCTCGCCAATCTTTTCAAAGTTCACTAATGTGAAACCCAATTCATCTACTATAACTCCTTTGGTGTTATCAACCCAATTACATTTAAAGAGCAGAATTTTGAAATCTACATAGTCAAACTTCCATATGTCTTCAATGACACCATAATATGACATTTTAGCTTGACGTGGACTCTTATCCTTTGCACTTGCAAAAAACAATGAAGACGCTTGAAGGGCGACCCCACTATTTTGGACGACACTCTTATCATCTTGACGCTTTGTGTAATATGAGAATCCATTTATGTCAAACCCTTCATAAGACATAACATTCAATTTTGGTTTAAAGGTGAGGCATTCGATAGTTTCAGTAAGATTATTTGGTGTTTGAGATAGTTGATGTAAGACTTTATCTTTAAAGCACATAATAAATGTCTTGTTATGCTCTCTAGAAAGCCACATTGAATTGGATCGAGGATATTGTCTCTTGATGAAATTGGTATGTTCCTCGATATAAATACTCACTTCATCAATGTTGTGTAAAATATACAAGTGACCTAGTTCCAACTGCTCACGTCTGATTACTTTCATCTGTGATCCCAAAATTCCTTTGCCAAAATTCTCCTCAATATTCTTGTCATTAACAGGAGCATCATTACCACTCAGAAAGCCATAGCAAAAATCCATAACCTCTCTCGCCACATAACTCTCAATAATATTCCCTTTAGGCCGATAATGATTTCAAACATCACCTTTAAAAATGCTCATGTATTGTTCAAAGGGATACATCCAATGCAAGAAAACGGGTCCCAACATTTTTACTTCCCTAGTCAAGTGAAAAATAAGATGTACTATGATATCAAAGAATGAAGGAGGAAAATACATCTCAAGCTGACATAGGGTAACAACCACTTCTCTTTGCAATTTATCGAGAATATCAGGGTCAATAACTTTGTTGCACATACTGTTGAAAAAGAAACAAAGTCTGGTGATTGCAAACCTTACATGCTTCGACAATATAGATCGAATTGTCACGGGCAATATTTGTTGCATTAGAGTGTGACAATCATGAGACTTAAAACCTATCAACTTCAGATCTTTCATTGATACCAATCTATAGATGTTGTATGAGTAACCCTGTGGCACCTTAACATTTACCAAGCATTCACAAAAAACTTTCTTCTCCTTTCTAGACAATGTGTAACAAGTAGGAGGTAAGTATGTTCTATGATCGCTACTAACTACTTCTTTTAATTCTGTCCTTATTCTCATTTCATGTAGGTCCATTCTGAATTTTATCCCATATTTAGTCTTACCTGGTATATTTAATAGAGTACCAATGATGCTATCACAAACATTTTTCTCAACGTGCATGACATCGATACAATGCCTGACTGCCAAAGAACTCCAATAAGGAAGATCCCAAAATATTAACTTCTTCTTGAATAAAGATTTGTCACTCTGTGTGGCCATGGTACATTGTGATCTCTTACCAAATTCATTGGCAAAGTCTTTTACTCTTTCATAAACAACCTTCCCTGGTATAGGTTTAGGTTCACTCCATTCCTCATTCCGTCCATTGAATGCTTTGCGCAACCTACGATACAGATGGAATTTTGGAAGAAACCTTTGATGACCAAGATATATAGTCTTGCTGCCATGTTTTAGTCACATTGAATCAGTGTTCTCTTCACATATAGGACACACTTTAGATCCTTTGACACTATATCCAGACAAATTCCCATATGCTGGAAAGTCATTAACAGTGCCAAACAACATAGCGTGCAAATGAAATGTCTCTCTTCGTGAAGCATCATAGGTCATCACACCTTCACCCCAGATTTTCTTGAAGTCATCAATCAGAGGTTCAAGATAAACGTTGATATCATTTCCAGGTTATTTAGGGCCTGATATCAACAACGATAGCATAACAAACTTATTTTTCATACACAACTAGAGAGGAAGATTTTATATAACAAGCATAATTGGCCAATTGCTATGTTGGCTGCTCAATGTCCCGTACGGATTTATCCCATCTGTACAAAGCCCAAGTCTTAGATTCCTAACTTCTGCACCAAATTTAGGGTACAATAAATCAATCTTCTTCCACTGTGGGGAATCAGACGCATGTCGTAGGATCCCATCATTATCTTTCTTAACATATGCATGCCACCTCAAATTCTTCGCATCTATCGGATTGGAAAACAAGCGTTGAAACTGTGATATTATAGGTAGATACCACATCATCTTGGCAGGAGAACCAGTTTTGGACTCCCCCAAAGTCGTCAATTTATACCTTGACGCACCACATTTTGGACAATATTTCAAATCCACATAGTCCTTTTGAAATAATACATAATCATTCGGGCATGCGTGTATCTTCTTGGCCTCCATTCCCATTGGCCACAACAATTTCTTTAACTAGTATGTTGAGATTGGCAGCTCGTTTCCTTCAGGAAGAATTTCTTTCAACAAAGACAACAATGACGTGAAGCTTTTGTCGCTCCATCTATTGTTATCTTTCCGCTTATACAATATCAACACAGTGCTAAGCTTCGTAAACTTAGTACAACCTATGTATAACGGTATCTCAGCATCATGCACAATGTTTCTAAACATGGGAGGTGGATCAGTGTGCTCTACCCCACAACTATCCAGCATCGCATCAATGATGTCTACTGGAACTGGTTCGTTCACATCTACGTCATCGGAGGAAATTTCTTCTTCCAGACAAGCACTGCTATCGACATCCACTTATTTTAGGTTTGAAATCTCTCCATAATAGTGCCATTCTGTATAGCCTTATACAATCTTGTTGCACATGACATGACTTTTGATTTCATCATTAGTGTCGACTTTCAAGTTGTTATCACAATGCCTACATGGACAGTAGAACCTATCTCTAGGTTGTTTCCTATGTTCCTCGGCAAATCTAATAAACTGATCAAGACCAGAAATAAACTCTGGGGTGTAGTGATTTGGAATGGACATCTATGATCTATCCATTCTATGATCAAAGAGAAAATAAGTATATATTAGGGTTTAGGGTTAAAAGATTAGGGTCTAGGGTTAAAATATTAGGGTTTATCGTTAAAAGTTTAGGGTTTAAGGTCTTATATATAATAAATGTGTACCACCAATCCCATTCTTGAACACCTAATCTCACTAGTAAGTGTATAATGTGTATTGGGTTTTCAAGAAAATTTCAGCAGTATTTCCCCACTGTTCTCCAAGTACATATGTACTTAGAGAACAAACGGGGAAATGCTATTGAAATTTTCTTGAAAACCCAATAGACATTATACACTTACATCCTAAGTGAGATTATAAGTGTTCAAGAATAGTCCCAAACTGGGAACCATCCAAGATTTACTCCTAATGAGTAAATCTTGGAGGGGTTTCTAGGCAATACATGTATGTTGTCATTCTTATACCTACAATCTGTGTACCACCTATCCCATTCTTGAACACCTAATCTCACTAGTAAGTGTATAATGTGCATTGGGTTTTCAAGTCATATTTCAAGTCAAGACTTAGGCATTTAATCACCTTAGGGAGCATACATGATTTACAAGGTAATTGGGTGCACAAAGAATAATATATGTTACTGATTTAGGAGTTCACATAATAATTTTAGAAATAGAATACCCACATGTGAATTAAGTTTGAGATTCAACATCAATGTATCTTTAACATGCATGTTTTAAGGTTCAAAGCACATAATCAAATAAAATTAGGATGCTAGAATGGACAAGTTTGAATCTTATTTCAACATGCATCAAAATTTACTGAATTAGGTCAAGCATGAGGATTTGAAGCACAAATATATGCAAGAACAAGATTTGTTCATATCCTAGGTTGATTTACAATAGAAACATCTTGTAATCTTAATCATACCCTAGTCTAGGTATCGTATTCTATAACATTGATTTCAACATCTCCAAAGTAGATGCATGTTCATCATCAAGATAATCATTACACAGAAATGTAGGTATCCTATCATTCATCATTTATTTCAAAATTTCAAACTAACATATCTTCTCTGATTTTTTTCATATTTTCATGACACAAAATCTGAAAATAAGTCTCATTTCATATAACTTACCTACCAAAATTGAATTTTTGTATGTTCCTAACATAAATGATTGACCGACCAAAAAAAACATATATGATTGACACTGTCACATAAAAAAATGGGAAACTCACAGTAGCAACATGAACGTCATCTTCAGAGTTTAAATTGATAGCAAGTATATAAAGTTACAAACCTGATATTGTTGCAAAATTTTGAAGATACGAAAAAAAGAAACCATATAGCAATCATGTACTTCTTGTAGTAAATTATGAACAATTTATCGATATATCCTTCACATACATTCATTGTTTCATACCTTACTTGGAATTTAGCCAACTCCTATAAATCGTAATCAGGTTGATGCGTCGAGTGATCCTCCTCCTGCTCGCAGCTGCCTGCATGCGGAGGGCAACCTGATAATATCCGGTTTCACCAGCGAGCCTTATCGGCTCTCATTCTAGTTCTCATTCACGATTTCCTTACCTATAGCAGTAGGGGAAGCAGTCTGGCGGCATTGAGCACATGAGCAGGTGGAAATGACGTTGAGCACATGAGCAGGAAGAAGCATTGAGCACACGAGCAGGCGACGACAACGGCAGACGAGCGGCAGGTCGACCAAGCTCCTTGCGGCGGCGACAGACGGTGACATGCGGCGGCAGTGACAGATGAGTAGAATCGCCAGAGACCTAGCGGCGCTGGTGAAATTGCGATGAAACAGAGAATGGGTAAGAGTCTATTTCATGGGTGCTATTAAGTTTACCATCGTCGTCGGTTGTTTCAGCAACCGACACCTAAGCTCAATAGTCATCGGTTGACATAAAAAACTAGCGCCGATGGGGGGTAAAATTTTCATGGGAACATCGCGCGAACACACATCGGTGTTGGTTATTGTAAGCAAATCGACGATAAAAATGGGGCTGATTTCTGTCTCTCGGAAACCTTAGTCATCAGTTATTTGATAAACAACCGATGATGTATGTGAAAATTTGGAGGTAATTTTTTTTCACTGGAAAAATTGGATTTGGCAGGCGATTTTAGGCGTCGATGTCTTATTGAGCAACTGACATTAAATAAAAAGTGATACTGGACGGTCTTCACATATAGATGTCAGTTTATGTTTTTAGCCGACGTTGTAGGGTTTATGTGTCGGTTGTTTGGATACAACTGACGCCTCTAAATGTGACATTATAAGCTATTTCTATAGTAGTGAACTCAGATCTTTATAGTATGCTTAAGCCATGATTATGAGTTTCCCAAACAAGTATTTAAGGTTACTAAAGTTAAGATAAAGCAAATCATAGAATATTACTAATAAATGTATGCCAAGAATTGAGATTATCTTAAATCTCTAGGATTACCGGCAAAGCTAGGAATGGGTTGTAATAGTGGGGATGTATCATGTAACACCCAGGCCCACTGCCCTAGGCTCTAGTAGAGTTTCAAGAATGAAGGCTGGCCCCATAGACCACCACTAGCCTTAATTGATTGCGCGCTTTTTCCTCACTCACACTCAAGTTGGGGCCAACTTTTTGACCGGTCACCCATCCTAGTGCTACTCCAAACTAAGGATGTTTAACTATTGAGTTCTTTAGTGTTGGACTCCCGAAAAAGGAGGTACACCTTGATTATATGGTTAGTCCAATAATTCATTATAAGATCATTTTATCCAAGGCCTAAAATCCTAGGAAGTTACACATCCTCTCAAGTGGGACTACGCCTGAGGCTCCAGGTGAAGAGCTGGTCATAGGTGTCGGTGATACCATCTAGGCGGAGCAAACAAAGGTACATGATTGATATGAGGAACCCCCCACCTGATGACTACCTGCTGAACAAGGAAGATTGTGACACTGAAGAAACTGGTCTGCAACTGCCCACCACAACCACTGCACAACCAAGATGAGAGACCGTGAAAAGTAGGAAAACATGCCTTATAGAAGTTCATGCTACTCTTGCGACCCCCACTTTCCCCCCAAAGTCTAGGTCTGGCCCAAGGGCGGAATGCTTCCATCTTTGCCTCGAGCGCATGCATTGGAAGTGTGAATGCCCGAGAAGCCTTGCTACCCTCCGCCACCACCACCCTTGACTCTAGTAACTTCCCCCTAGATGGTTGACATATACCACCCAATGGATCACATCCTCCAATATGGTGGGCCTCTGCCCACCCCTCCCCCTGCTTCCCATCCTTTTACCCTCTATTACCATGATTCATCAGGGATCCATTTTGTTGCCTGAGCCATTCAGGAAGGATTCACCAAACCTCCTCGGTCCAATGACGATGATCTCTTGGCAACCAGGTCTTCCGTGGTGATATGTTGAGATGGCTCTTTGGAGGACTGATACCAAAGAGATGATATTGATCCTCAAGACTTCTCCAAATTCAGTAATGGTCCTCAGGCCTCCTGGCCTTAGAGTCAAAATGAGCACCTTCAGGGTGGCAGGGATCCCTTTTAGCATCATGCCTTAAAGTTTGGTAGTGAGTCAAGCCTGCCCAGATTGGCAATGGATCCTAGTTGAAGGGATTCCCTTACATCTCAGAGGATAAGAAATGTATGCCAAGATAGGGGAAAAGTTTGGTTCTTTGGTGGATGCTTGAGTTGGAAACATGACTATGTTGATCTTTCTGCAATCCTCCTCTTAGTTCGTGTTGCTGGCAACATCCAGCCGTCCACCATGGCTCTCACCACCAGGGTGGAGGAGTCCTTCATCAACATCCAACCAATGGCACGTATCAACAAGTACGAAGAGCTCCTCCTCACCACCTTTGCTATGGACCAGGGGATCACTGCTGATGCGCTGCAAGTGGCCTAAGAGCTACCTGAATTGGAAGTTGAACAAAGTCTAGAACAGTAGGTCTGAAACCTCCTTAGATGGTCCATGTCTGACACCCAACACTGGTCCCCCTGCCAACACTGGACCTCCTTCCCCCTTGGTATAGAATTAGTGATTCCAACCCTCCCATTTGGTGTGGTGTTTCAGTTCATGAGCCACCTAAGATATCACTAGCCCCCGAGAACAACCACCAGTAGATTGGGGTTGCTAGCTTCCCCCCACCAGCAATGGTGGATTTGGATTATGTTGGTTGCTCGCCCCTTACAACCCCTCCGTAGGTGCTACTGCGTCGGGACCAATCTTAGGACCTTCGTCATCATGGAATCCTCTTCCACCACTTGCAGCGACGTAAGTGTAGGCCAGTAGGCTCCACATCCTAGTATAGTGCAGAGTTGGGTGTCCCGGACCAGCAACCGATTTTGTAAAGTGAGGATATCCCTTAGGCATAAAATGCTTCTACTTTGGCTCTCATTCCAGCTCTATGGGATAGGGCAAAAGATGGGGTAGACACGCATTCGTGGTTGCGGTCTGAAGTTCAAAGAGAAATGACGAGAGACCAATCAATAGGCACCAAGGGTTGTGGACAAGAACTACAACGAGAGAGACTAATTTCCAAAGCAAAAGGTAAAAAGGTTATAGACTTCCCCTTTCACAAAGTGAGAGATAAATTAGGGAGCACATTGAGATCCTTCATGGATCCGTCCATGGGACTAGCGCGCAACCTACTAGGTTGTCCAAACAGTCATGATAGTGGTGCAACTTCCTCCACATATTCAAACGAGAGTGTTAGACCTCTAGACATTGAAAGGATAAGGATGCCAAACAATATGTCAAACACCAGTGACACAATCATAAAAGATATAATCCATGATGTTGGGTGGGGGCATGATTGGAGGGATACAAGGCACACATGACTAGTCTAATCTAGAGAAGATTTGGACCTTGGCTCATCCTAGAGGCCAAAGGGGAGATGATATATTTTGGCAATAATACGTAGAGATCAGGAATCAGATGAGAGGGCTAGATGAGGAGGAAGAGAAGTTGATTTTCTTTCAATCCCTATTTGGGGACAATCCAGGGGGTAGTGAGAAGATAGAATGTCTAGGGAGTTCCTAAAAAATAGAGAGCTTGAGGGGGAGGTCACATAATCATGGGGAAATTCATAATCTAGAACGCATGGGGGTTGCTAATACAAGAACCAAATACCATATCAAAGCCTTGTCTAGAGAACACAACCTAATGGGCCTAGCCATCCTACAACCCTTTATAGATCACACAAGACTTGAGGAATTTAAACATCTAATGAGCTTGGATTGGGAAGCAGCTAATGGTGTGGAAGGGGGTAAAGTCTGGGTTTTCTATTCTACCTTCCTATCACCCCAGGTGATGGGTGCATCTCACCAACACCTTTCCTTTGAATTTAGTATTGAAGGGTCCATACTAGGCATTTTGGTCGTATATGCATCGTGTAACACATATGAAAGGAGGGCCTTGTCGGACGAACTCAAAATCCTTAGTGCATCTATATGAGAATTACCTTGGCTAGTAGTAGGTGATTTCAACTCTTACAGGTCTAAAGAAGAGTGGGTAGGAGGGGAATAACCATGCAAGAGAGTGATGAAAGACTTCAATCTTTGGATATTATCCATGGGGTTAGAGGAGATATTGTTTACATGTAGCAAGTTTACATGAGTCGAAAGTCAAAAGGGCTTGCCTACCCAACAGGGCAGGCTTGATAGAGGTTTCACTTCCATCTTCTATCCACATAACTGGCACATTTCAGAAGAACATAGGGTGATGATGAGAGCATATGATCCTTACCCACTGCTTTTTCACCTAGCCTTGGGAAGAGAAGGGGAAAAACCTTCCGAGTTTAAATTCCTTTAGATGTGGCTTAGACACCCAACCATTAGAGAGTTGATTTCAAACCACTAGACATTAGATACCTGGGGTGACCCGTCTTACAGGATCTATGAGAAGCAGAAAAAACCTTAAAAAGCACTTAAGATTTGGAATAAAGAAGTTGTTGGGAATATTTTTGATGAGTTCAGGAAGTGAAAAGAACTAGTCAAAACCCTTCAATCCAATGTTGGTGCATCCTCAACGGTATCGGAGTTGAAAAATATTTACCAAGTGGAATCAAAACTTGAGGAATTACAACGATGGGAAGAATGCTACTATAGAGAAAGATCAGGGGTTAATTGGCTTAAAGAGGGATATAAAAACACTAGGTTCTTTCATGCTCATGTTAAATCAAGGAGAAGGAGAGAAAAAAAATAGATAAACTCAGGAAAGAAAATGGGACTTGCATACTAGGGAGGAAGAGGTCATGATAGAAGTACTTTATTGCTGCCTTTTCTTTGGAAGGCTAAATAGATACAGAACCATACACTAGAATTCTTGAACAATTATCCAACCAAGCGACAAAATTATCTTTCTAGAACCAGTTTTTGAGATGGAGTTAAGAAATGTGGTTTTGTTCATGGATGTGGATAGCGCGTCGAGACCCGAATGTTTCACAGTCAACTTCTTCCAATTCACCTAGGACATAGTTAAAATGGCGTTGTTGATTTAGTTAACCATTACCTCAAAGGCCTTGACGTTCATAGGAGTCTCAAATGTGTCAATATGGTCCTTATTCATAAAGGTCACAATCCTAAGAATTTGAGGGACTTCAGATCGATTAGTGTGGGTAATGTTTCCCTTAGGATAGTATCTAGAGCCCTCCTAGCTCAACTCTACACTTTTACCCCTAGGCTCATCTCCCCAGAACATGTTGCATTTTTCAAAGGGAGAAATATCCACGATAACATTCAATTAGCACAAGAGATCATTCATAACCTCAACCTTGGACCTATAGGAATGGAGAACATAGTCGTTAAGGTGGATATTTCAAAAGCATTTAACAGGATTGAATGGGGCTTCATAGAGGATGTTCTATGAGCATATTGTTGGCTAAATGGACATCTATAAATCCCTTTGTTTTGATTATGAAAAACATTTCATTCTTATTGATCTAACGAGCTACTTGAGTGTGCAGGATTAAGGTGGATGACAAAGCAACTAGGGAAATCCATATGCTTATATGTTTATATTTTCATGCAATGTAATCGCTTTGTAAACAACTTGTACAAATATATAATGTACAAGTACTTAGATTGCATGTAAATCAAGCGTTAGATCTTCCCTAGCTAAACACCACATTTAGATAAGTCATCCCCTTCAAATAGGATCACATATGCACACTCATACATATAATTAGTGCCTAAATTGAAACATTGAAACAGGATCAATCTCGGTCGACAAACTCCTCGACCGAGACACTCTCGGTCGACAATCTTCTCGACTGAGAAAGATCCAAAGTAGCCGTTAGACACAACTGACAAGGTAGTTGGCAGTTGGAGATAAACGTTGCAAATCACTTGTTCCAGAGAGCCTGTCGGTCGACAAAAGTTCGACCGAGTAGGTGTCTCGGTCGACCATTCCTCGACCGAGATGGTCTCTGACAGCAACTGCAGAATTAATTAATTAGTCGTTGTTAAAGCAACAAACTTGTACCTAACGGCTAGTTAAGCACTTAGAAACCCCTAGAAGTTGTCTATAACGTCCTTAAGCATCCTTAGGCCATTCCTATAAATAGGAAAAGCCATAGGACACTCAAACACACTTGCTACACTTGAGAAATCCTTGAGCATACTTTGAGCAATCTGTTTGTGAGCAATTTGAGCATTGTGACAATTGGCTACTTCCTTCCTTAGCTCAAAATTCGTGTCCTATAGGCTAGTATCTCCTACCCACTGCAATCACAAGTCCATACACTTGGTTAGGAGATCTATACGCTTGATCTAGGCAAATCAAGCCTTGGGCTACAAAGGATAAGTTGTAATTTCCTTTTTCCTTTCTTGTTCTCTATTACCGTTTGTACTCTCCTTGCTACTCCTAGGTTGGAGGCTGCTGATTGGAGAGGGTGGAGATCTTCTTGGTGAAGAAGGTGAATTTGAGCTACTTCAGAAGGCTGGTGCAACGAGAGGTTACTTCTAGAGAGGAAGGCTACTTCAAGGGGGAGCTGGGAGTTACTTCAAGAAGGCTACCTCAAAGTTGGTGCACCTACTTCAAGTGAAGGTTGTTCAAAGGGTGTAAAGGAAAGTATTGTATTTTGTATAAATCCTTGAGAAGGTAATAAAATAAATACTTTCAAAATCCCAGTTGGGTAAGCAACCGGGTAGTGGACTGACAACTTTAGTATTTGCTTTAGTTGGAACCACTCTAAACACCTGTCTCCTTCTTTCAATTTTAATTGTGGTTGTTTGAGTTCAACAAATTGTTAAAATTATTTTAAAAACTCTATTCACCCCCCCCCCTCTAGTGTTTTTCAATTGGTATCAGAGCAGGCTTCAAGGAACCCTAACCAGGTCTTGAAGAATGGAGGGTAATGGGGATTACAATCACAACAAAAGGTGATGCTTGGACAAAACTACAACATGTTGCAATTGGTGCTTAGGAACAAGCCACACAACAACTAGATGCCCATGGAGATCAAAGAAGGAAGATGAGAACAAAGATTGTCTCATTGCTACAACTAGCGAGGAATAAGAAGAAGAGGTAAGTCTTTTTGATTTATCTAAAGAAGAACTAGTTGCTAGCCTTGAAGAAACACATATTAAATATGTTGAATGCAAGAAGAAATTAAAGAAATCTAATAAAGCAAATGATGAATTACTTGCTAAGCTTCTTGTTATTACATCTGAAAACAAAGATCTTAAAAAGATCATTGAAGATCATGATATTGAGATAAAATCTATAGAGGCAAATTGTAATCTACTTTCTTTAGAGAAGAATAATTTGCAAAGTCAAGTGAATGATCTTCAAAAACAACCCATTCTATGCAACCATCTAGATTATGATTCTATTGTCAAAGAAAGAAATTCATTGTCATCTAATCTAGATCAAGTAAAACTAGATATCAAGAAGAGAATGGAAGAGATTGCCAAGTTACAACAAAAAGTTAGTAATTTGAATAATAATGGCATTCTTGATAAAATCTTAGATAATCCCTATCATCAAATCGGGAGAAGAGGACTAGGTTACAAGCCTAAAGGGAAATCCTATCAACAACCTAGTTGGAGAAAGTCACAAACACATCAATCTATATATGTACCTAAAGGAACATCATCACCCAAGAACAACACTGAACACAACCATAGAAAAAGATATGAGGTTGACTCGATATGCTGTCATTATTGTTTGCGTCTTGGTCATTATTCCTTTTCATGTCCTTATAAGAGAAAAGATGTCGAGTTAGTTTGGGTTCCAAGACCTCCAAACTAAATAAATGCAATTAAGTTGAGATATGACCAAGAACCTTAGTTGCATAATTCTACGTCTATCTCAACTCAACATAATGGGATAACAAATAAATTTAAGTATCTAAATATTTAACTTGCATAGTTATGTTTATTTGGAAGCAATTAACAGTTTCAGGAATATTGTCGGTCGAGAGACTGTCGACCGAGATACTGTCGGTCGAGAAATTATCGACCGAGCATGTCACTGATTTCCAGTCTGTTGCATAATTGTTGAATTCTTTGATAAAAATTGCTATCTATTCATGATTAATGATTGGATATTTATTTTGGAAATCATCCCTACAAATTTAAATTAATATTAGTTTATTTCCTAAATGATTTAAGTTTAAACTGAAATTATGCTTAGTTTAATGAAAAGAAAATTTCTATCATTATTCACATGATTTCCTTATTTTCTGGTCTATCCATATATAAATCATGTGATTAAAATCAGGTGATTATTTACTGTTACTGTTCTGTTATTACATCATGGATATGCTTTCACCATTTGGTACTGTGATTAGCTTGGATAGATAATTGTCTGCATGGATCCGTGATGATATATATAGGCAAGCAAATTCTTTATTGGTAATATGTTATGCTTGCAACACATAAGATAAAATCTCTCAATTAGTATCTTTAAAAGACTTGAGATATTTAGTGTGCCTTTAGTAAAGAATCTTATGAGGATACTAAACAATGTGAAATTTGATATTCATATTACTACAGCAAAGCCTATATTTTAAGAAAAGGACAAATGTTTTCATATTAAGTATTATGCTTCAACTTGATACTTAATCAAAACTTATGCAGATATTATACTTCATAATGTTCAATTTGAAAAATCTGCAAATCTGCCTCTTGGTTAAAATGAAATTTGACCAAGGGGCGCTATGGTCGTAGTCAAATTCGACCTAAAATAAGTTTGACACAATAACTATTTGAATATCATTTTATTGTGATTAAAAGCAAAATTAATTTATGATCACAAAATTGTCCCAATATTGTCAATAAAACAAAATATTACTCCCTTAGAAAATATATATGCTCTACAAATTCAGACTATCATCAGCTTAAAAATTCGTACCCAGTAAGTCTGTCGGTCGATGAATCTTCGACCGAAAACCTCTCGGTCTGCCCACCTCTCTCGACCGACAGAATCTAGACAGACCTAACATCGGACACACTTCTGGTCGACAATTGTTCGACCGAGACAGTGTCGGTCGACAATTGGTCGACCGAGAAAGAGCCGTTGGGATATGACTGTTGCAATCCGACCGTTACCGTTAACGGCCGACCGTTGCAAGTCGACCGTTGGACGGCCGAAGTGGCGCGTCTGGAATATGACCGTTGCAGACGCTCGGTCGACAAATTGTCGACCGACCCGGTCACTGGATTGCTATAAAAGAACCAAAAACGGGTCACTTCTTCACACATTCATATTCTTGTTTCCATAGGCTCTCTCTAGTGAAATCTTGTGCAAATCTTTAGCATCCTCATCCCCAAGACTTCCTTGCTTCTTCTCCACCTTCAAGCAACGCAATGGCATCATCCTCTGCTCGTGGAAAGAAGAAGGTCGCTGGCAGGAAACAAAGGGAGGCTACTCCACCATTGACGATCATCAACGACATTGCCTTCATCGACGGAGATGCTGGTGATCTCTATCTACGGCTCTCCTCCAAAGCTCCTCTCCCACGACGACCAGTTGAAGTTATGGACTTCCTCAACATCGTCGACTTGGAGGACCTTTTCGAGGTGCAAAAGTTAAAAGAATTCATCAACCCTTCTTTCCCTTCCTATTCCATCAAGGTAGTGAATGAATTCTATGCTAACCTCATCTCCCACTCTGAAAATGAAACCATCTTCTTCTATACTATGGTAAATGGGCATAGCTTTCGATTTACTGAAGGGGATATTCTTGACATGCTAGATATTGACATAGATGAATATCAAGACACCCTTGACCTTACCTCTGGAAACCCACTTAATCAATTTTCCCAAGATAACCATACCGTTAGTCTTAGTGACATCAAAAGGACCATTTTTCAATCCAAAACAACCTGTCATGAAGATAGGGGCACATACTATGCTATCAATCTCAAACCAGCTGCTAGGATTATAAACCTTATTGTTTCAACAAACATACATCCTAGAGCAAATAAGTCTGAAGTTCCTATTTTTCGTATGTGTCTAATATATGCCATTATCCAATGTATTCCCATGAATTTTATCCGCATCATTCTTAAAAACATGCTTGAGTTTTCTGGCAATCCTCCATATGCTGATCTTGTATGCCAAATTACTCAACATTTTCTTAAGACCCAAATTGAGGATATGGGATATACATGGGAGCGTAGACCACAAAAAATAAGTAAGAATACTGTAGAAAAAATGGGAATTGATTTCGGTCATAAGAGGGCTAGGGTAGAAGGAGAGACATCTACCCAAGATATACCACCTCCACCTCCTCCTACCAGCCTACCCTATGATCCCATCCAAAACACTCTAACCTATGTTGCTGGGTCACAATATCATCTTAGTAAACAACTAGATTATAACCATCATGCCATGACTTATCTAAACCAAAGAATGCAAACTCTTTCTCCAAACCAACCAGATGAATATCCTTATTCTTTAAATCCTGGCATGCTCAATCCATATAACCCATCTTACAACTACTATCAACCTCCACCTCCACCATCTACAGATCTCACGCATACTCAGTTTTCATCAGTACAACTACAAGATATTGCTTCTCATTTCCGATTTGATCGTGTTCCAACCTTCTTGGAGGCATATGCCTTAACCAAGACAGGTGCTCTGGAGTGGCAAACTTTGGTCCAGTATTATGGAGCTGAGCCTTTTCTTGGGAAAGACCCTGATGTTGATGTAATTCTTAAGTCTTTCCAGTGAGATTTGGAGTTGTATTAGTTGTAATGAAATCTTTGCAAAATTGTAATAAATGGGTTATCTTTACATGTTTTGGCTATCTTTTCATGCTTGTAATGAAATTGGTTATCTTTATAATGGATATCTTTTTGGCATCATTTGAATTTGGATTATAAGACTATTGTAGAGCATACAAAATAAGGGGAGTAATAAATACAAATAAATCAAAAAGGATGAAAATCTTTGCAAGTTAAAGTTATGGCTAAATTGACATCTATTGCAAAGCGCTTATACCTCGGGATATCTATCTAAAGGGGAGCATAATATAAAATTAAGGGGGAGAAGTAATATCAAATATTCAACATGAATATCTTTTTGAAATGACAAAGGGGGAGAAAAGAATATCAAAATAAAATAAAGATCAAAACTATAATAACTGAGTTTCATAATGAAAAATGCCAAAGCACTCACTTGCAAAACAAGAAGAAAAGCTACAAAAGGTAATCTAAAGGTATGAAACTCATATGGTTTATATTTCCTTTATTTATATTTTTTTGGAAATGTTTGTCATCTTCAAAAAGGGGGAGATTGTTGGCTAAATGGACATCTATAAATCCCTTTGTTTTGATTATGAAAAACATTTCATTCTTATTGATCTAACGAGCTACTTGAGTGTGCAGGATTAAGGTGGATGACAAAGCAACTAGGGAAATCCATATGCCTATATGTTTATATTTTCATGCAATGTAATCGCTTTGTAAAAAACTTGTACAAATATATAATGTACAAGTACTTAGATTGCATGTAAATCAAGCGTTAGATCTTCCCTAGCTAAACACCACATTTAGATAAGTCATCCCCTTCAAATAGGATCACATATGCACACTCATACATATAATTAGAGCCTAAATTGAAACATTGAAACAGGATCAATCTCGGTCGACAAACTCCTCGACCGAGACACTCTCGGTCGACAATCTTCTCGACCGAGAAAGATCCAAAGTAGCCGTTAGACACAACTGACAAGGTAGTTGGCAGTTGGAGATAAACGTTGCAAATCACTTGCTCCAGAGAGCCTGTTGGTCGACAAAAGTTCGACCGAGTAGGTGTCTCGGTCGACCATTCCTCGACCGAGATGGTCTCTGACAGCAACTGCAGAATTAATTAATTAGCCGTTGTTAAAGCAACAAACTTGTACCTAACGGCTAGTTAAGCACTTAGAAACCCCTAGAAGTTGTCTAGAATGTCCTTAAGCATCCTTAGGCCATTCCTATAAATAGTACAAGCCATAGGACACTCAAACACACTTGCTACACTTGAGAAATCCTTGAGCATACTTTGAGCAATCTGTTTGTGAGCAATTTGAGCATTGTGACAATTGGCTACTTCCTTCCTTAGCTCAAAATTCGTGTCCTATAGGCTAGTATCTCCTACCCACTGCAATCACAAGTCCATACACTTGGTTAGGATATCTATACGCTTGATCTAGGCAAATCAAGCCTTGGGCTACAAAGGATAAGTTGTAATTTCCTTTTTCCTTTCTTATTCTCTATTACCGTTTGTACTCTCCTTGCTACTCCTAGGTTGGAGGCTGCTGATTGGAGAGGGTGGAGATCTTCTTGGTGAAGAAGGTGACTTTGAGCTACTTCATAAGGCTGGTGCAACAGGAGGTTACTTCTAGAGAGGAAGGCTACTTCAAGGGGGAGCTTGGAGTTACTTCAAGAAGGCTACCTCAAAGTTGGTGCACCTACTTCAAGTGAAGGCTGTTCAAAGGGTGTAAAGGAAAGTATTGTATTTTGTATAAATCCTTGAGAAGGTAATAAAATAAATACTTTCAAAATCCCGGTTGGGTAAGCAACCGGGTAGTGGACTGACAACTTTAGTATTTGCTAAAGTTGGAACCACTCTAAACACTTGTCTCCTTCTTTCAATTTTAATTGTGGTTGTTTGAGTTCAACAAATTGTTAAAATTATTTTAAAAACTCTATTCACCCCCCCTCTAGTGTTTTTCACATATGGTTTCAATAGAACAATAATCAATGTCATTATGAACATTGTTTGAGGACCATGGTTCTCAATCTCGATAAAGGGCGAAATATATGGATTCTTTCAATCTTCTCAGGGTCTACAGTAAGGCGACCCCCTTTCATCGTGGTTGTTCATTTTGTCTCAAGAGGTTTTGGGGAGATACGTTAAATAGGAAATTGAGAGTGGGAGAATTGAAAGGTTCATGAGTAGAGGCGGTGGGGTAGCTCCATCCCACCTTATGTTTGCATATGACCTAATATTTTTCCTCAACCTTTTGAGAAACTCAAGTGAAGGCTACCCTTGCGGAATATGAGACTCATTCGGGACAGAAGGTGAACAAAGAGAAAACATCAGTCATGATAGGCAAAACTTCAGATATTAAGAGAGAACACATCCTACACGAATGGGGTTGCTCTGAGGATAGCAATTTCATTCCCTACTTAGGAGTCCCTCTAATCAAAGGTAGGATCTTGATTAGACACTTTGATAGCTCGATGAATAAAATCATGAAGATGATTACATCTTGGGTTGGGAACCTTCTCTCATTCAGTGGAAGACTTACATTAATTAAGTATGTCCTTGAAACCATCCCCACCCATAACCTAAATGCATGCGCGATCCCCAAAACCATTTTCAGAGATATTGAAAGGAATATGGTGGGTTTCCTCTGGGAGTCTAGAGAAGGAGTCAAAAGATGCCACTGGGTCTGATGGGATATTGTGACTTCCCCAACCCTAGATGACGTTTTAGGAGTTCATAAACTCTATGAAAGATACCAAGAAAACCTGATGAAAGTCGGTTGGAATATCTTACAAGGTTCATCGCTTTAGTCTAAATTTTGCATTAAAAAATATGGCAAGGACAAATGAGACTTAGGACCTAATCATCCATGGAATCTGCAAAAAGGTAGGGCCTTCTCCCTATACTGGAGAAGAATATGGGACACCTTTCCAAGATTATGCAAAACACGAGATGGGACATAGGAGCGGGTAACATTCCTTTTTGGGGATCCCTTTGGGGACAAGATAGGCTAGATAGGTGGTTGTAGGAGGGTTTGGTCATGGACCCCTGCCTTAAGGTTAAAGAGTTTTTTATGAGAGCAATAATGGAACATGGAACAAGACTGAGCTCCAGAGTGTGCTCAAGGATGAAGGGGTTGCAGAGGTCATGACCAGATCTAGAGATATCTCAATTGGAGAAAAAAAAACCAATTTGGATGCCATGTCAGGTTGACCTATTCACAATAAAATCTGCTATGAGTCTTTGTACGAGTTCCTCTCCTCTCCCCCACCATGGCCCCATCCCCCTTCTCCTTAGGTGGATATGGAATCCTACCCTTCCCATATAAATCCACTACCTTTACTTGGAAGCTCTTTCACTCAGTTGTCCCTACACATGATAAAATCAAATCTTGTCACATTCAGTTGGCATATAGATGTGAATGTTGTAATCATAGAGAACTGGAGACCCCAGAACACCTCTTTCTCACATGGAGTATAGCTAGAAACCTATGGATAGAATGTGAGAAGATCATACAACTAAGCTCCTTCACTGCCTCCAGATCGTTGAGCGGTGCATTACATCACAGTTGGTCCCTCTCAAATCATAAGTAGTGGCTTGGCTTCCTCCAGTGGATTCTTCCCCTTATGATCCTTTGGTGCATCTGGGTAGATAGACGTGCGAGTAGGTTTGATGGTAGAAGCATGGATAGAAAGAGAATTTGTAGATTAGTTTGCCACATCTGTCAATCTATCAGTGATAACACTTTCCCCAAGCTCCTTGGTTTTGAGGGCAGCACAATTGATTTGTGGAGGGAGAGAGGATTCTCCCCTCATCTCATGGTCCAGAGTTTCGTACTTTGCTCCATATTTTGGCAGACTTCGAGGATAGGTTGTCTTAAGCTAAACCCGGCAAGTGTTTTTTGGAAAGGGAATGGGGTGAGCCTAAAAGGAAGACCCTTTGGTGGCATAATTAGATCTTCTAGAGGTAATATCATAGTTGGTTTCTCTAATCCAGCCTGGGGCTCATTCCACCTAGAATGTCTTCTCAAGGTGGTTGAAGTTGGTCTCGGGTTAGTGGTGTTCCCCCCTTTGATGAACATTACCATAGAATGTGATGACCGACGACTTATCTCCCTTTTGAATGGGACCTCTCCAATGGAGGGAGAAGGTCCCACTCGAGAGAATCCATGATTTTATGCGAGTAAGATCTTGTGACATCACCTCTATCCATAGATAAGCGAACCATTTAGCTGTCCAACTTGCTATTTATGGGGCTAGTTTAGAGCAACCTTACTCCTTTAGAGATCTTAAATCCATGCCTCCCCCGTTAGGGGTTTGTTTGGGTTAGAGTCCTAGGGAGTTGCTTATATGAGGCGGGAGGCAGTTGTTAAGATATGTGAAAGAATAATTTTAAGGGTTAAACAAATTCAGTTAAGATATGTGAACAAATAATGAAATCAAGCTATGAACTAAGACATACACATAGTATCCAATCTTGAGTTGAGACTTAGAAAGGCAAGGCACATAGAGACACACATCCATCTTTTGCTTTGATTTGATCCAAGAAACATCATCAAATGCACCTAGATGATCGGAGAGGTCGAGCACACATCAGGAACACCCCCTACACTACAACAAAAGACTCTATTAGTGGAATCTATTACAATGGCATTTGCTAAAAATGCCTTTATACTAACACTTATGCAAGCATTTTCTAATCGAATGCCATTAAATATCCTACTATAAGAGTTTTGGTAAGATGTCGAACTACACTAGCAATTTATAAATGTCGAATTACAACATGTGCACCTAAAACTTTACTTCTTGGACTAACTTGAAACTTTTACTTGGGAATCCGCTTTGGATGGTTTCCTTTGGAAGGCTCCATAAAAGGTTTCATATCATATGACTAGAAGCCCTTGACGGCAGGTGGGTGTACAAGAGGTGATGATCTCCAAACTGCACACCGAGGGAGGGTATCGGTAGACAGGATAAGATATGGATGCCACTCCTACTGGGGAAGTTGGCGAGTGACAACACTCAAATAATTTATGGAAGAGATTTTTAGAAAAAGGTACATATGATGATCCTTGGCGTACTCCACAGTATAGAAATATGAATTCTAGTCCCAATTACCTAAAAATTAATGTATCCCTATATACAACTCTTGCTTCTAAAATTGTGTGTGAAGGATCCACGGATGTGCTACAATATTTACTACTATTATTAAAAATTACAACCGTTCAAGACTATTGCTCCTAGATCAACGAGTTATGTGGTATGTATGATGATCCTTGGCATACTCTACAACATAAAATTATGAATTCTAGTCTCGATTAACTACAAATACATCCTTATATACAACTCTTATTTCTAAATTTATGTGTGAAGGATCTACAGAAATGCCACATTGGCTTTTGTGATTAAAACCTAAAAACCTTCAAGACCATTGCTCCTCGATCGACGAGTTGTGAGGTTGAATTAAACAAGATATCACTTTATCTAGTTTCTTATCTTATCTCCCAGTTTGTTTATGCATGCTCGTTCAGATATCAACATTTTGCGTTGCGATTCACCACTGAATCTGCAACTTGCACACAAAGACTTCTAATTTTGGCTTTTTAACATCATTATTATGTTATGATATCTCCAAACCATGTGTAAAACCATCATCCTTATACCATATGTTATTGATTTTGTAACAAGACTCATTGTTGGTCTGTCTTATAGGATGTTGCAGTTGATCAAAACGTCTAAGTGTTCTACTTTTTTGTTTGGTATCTAAACTTTATTACTTGTATATAGATTGATATATATGTGACAAAGAGGGTTTTCAATTAATATATGCTTACCAGAATATAACAACCTAGAGATAGTTTTAATGGCTGGGTTAGTTTTACATGCTATTATAGCTCTTAATTCTGAATGATAGGGTTAGCTATACACATTTTTGTAGCTCCCTAGTTTTTTAATTGTTCTTTTAGGCTCGTTTCACTCCACATACACCCAACTTTATAAGATATGATATGAAGTATATAATGTGCTTCTAGAAAAGAAAGGACATATATAACTAAACTATCTTCTAACTATATATGAGAAACCTGCTAGTAAGAATCTAGTAACCATCCTATTAACAAAAAAATTTTAGGCCTAAGGAAAATTCTAGTACGTGCACATATATTTATATAATGCACAATCTATCATAAATACCAAGAACACAATAATATACCACCCATGTTATGTGGGGGGAAATGCATCTTAGTTTCTCTATTTTTACTCAAAGGTTTACATATCCATCTTGTTAATGTCACATATTGAAACTGAACTTGGCGCACCATCAGTACATTTCATATCCATTAAGAATTTAGTTTAATATACCCCCCCAATTTAGTCTCACATAAATTCAAGTGATAGGCATAGACACCATTATTTCATAAGACTAAGATCTTCTTGTGTGTAGTAGAGCTTAAGAAATAAGCCCTCTTTGACTCTGCGGTTTAACCAACAATAGACTCAACCAAATCTAACTGAAAAGCCATGTGAAGATAAAGATTTGATTACTAAGTTAATAAAAATGAGGGCATGACGTTCCACTATTCGTGAAGTATGTGACTGTACCTTAAAGAAGATAACAATATATTTTATAGAAAGAGATATGGTACGTGAGTGCAATTAAAATTATTAATTTTGTTATGTTGTATTATGGGTCTCTCCTCAATATGTTTATGTATGGTAGTATATTTATTAATGATATTATTTATGCTTTCATAGTGATAATTTTGTTTCTCATTTTAAAAGTATTTTTCCATATGGTTGGTATCCTACAAGTAGAGTAGAATGAGAAAAAAAAATTAATATTGTTAATTAGAGGTGAGAAGAAGGCCTCTAGAACATTGGAAAAAATGATGGGCATCATAAGTTTTACTTCATACCGGTATGATTATTTTGTATATGTTACTCACTTTTTCATCCTATCATAAGTTGAAGTTATGCCTTGTAAATTGTCCCACTTGTTGATTTCATGTTTCTTTGCTATTAGAAAGTTTTGATCAAAAAAGTTTTGTTGGATCAATTTTTATTTTTTATTTTACTAAACGAATTTGAAATGACTCATTTGGAGGATTAACAATGTCTGTAATGCCTTTTCAAGTGTGTTATGGCATCTTATATCCATGGGCCCAATCTTTTTTGTTTTAGGACATTATAGTACCATCCAGAGTTTGACATGCTTCAACAACAAAAATGTCAATGCCATCAACATCCCCTACTTTTACTATATGCCCTAAAAAATAGGTAATGTTGGAATGAGCCAATCGAGTGACACGTTTCTTCCCCTTTTCTAAAATTTCTCTTCTTGACTTTTTGCATAATTGAAGGACTAAATCACCCATTATTCCCAAACCCAATACAGTCTGTTCTCAACCATAGCGGCCAAGAAGTTCAATGCTTCAAAGGAAAGTTAAAAATGGTGATCTACGTGTTTCTCTTTCAATAGGGGAATCTTTACTACAGTGGAAACCCTTGAAATGAACTTCTACTAGTTATGTATGACCTACATTTTCTTTCATTGGGATCTAGTTCTAGGAAAATTTCTAATCTATGATAAGTTGTGTGGCACACATATATAACATGATTTTTCATTTTAAAAATCTCATCAACTATACTAGGTGAAGAAAGAACACACACACAAAGAATCTACAAATAGACTCAAAATAAGTTGTATAAGAATATCTACCCAAGATAGAGAATCACAGATAGCCCTTGACAAATAATTTTAGTAGTTAGAACCCCCTAAAAAACTTGTTTCTTTCTTTCAAAACATGCCAAAAGAGAGTTGTCCTACATGCCTCTAAAAGTTGCACCAGATATCACTTTTATGTGGCATCCACTATGTTAACGTAACAGACACCTACTTTAAGGAAATAGGTCGTACCTTTCATAATCTAGCAAAGTTTCATGGCTGCTACTAGTAACACAACATGATTAGAAGAGGTGGCTGATATAGTCATTGAAAGCTTTCAACGTGGTAATCTAAGAATGAAAGGGAAAAAATCCTCCTTCCTCACTAGGCTCCATACCTTTCCTTTATAGGTGGCTACCACGACAAGTTCCTATTAGTACAACAATCTCCATGAACTTCCACTCCTCACTCGCTCCTCTATTACCATTATAGATTGCTTTAAGCAAAGAAATGAGTGTATGTTGCTCAACGTTTCAAGTTTCATTTTCCTAACTAATTTCTCCAAATTTTGCATGTTTTCTTTGATTGTTGATCAATGTTATTTATTATCTTGATGGGTTAGCTTTTGAAGTCTTGAAGATGAAACAACAAATATGGTTTTACATTTACTGATACTCAAATTGTGTAGGAAACCCTAGTGTTGGCCACTACTTCCTTGTTACTAGGGATTGTCTTTGATTGTTGATCAATGTTATTTATTATCCTGATGGGTTAGCTTTTGAAGTCTTGAAGATGAAACAACAAATATGGTTTTACATTTACTGATACTCAAATTGTGTAGGAAATCCCAGTGTTGGCCACTACTTTTTACTAGGGATTATCTTGGTAAGTAATTTTATCTCTTTCCTTGAAAAGTAGTTTTCAATCTTACATGAACGTATGTTATTTTCCAGACGAGAAACATTTTAGGGTGATCATTGATCACATATCTCACACATGTTCCACATTTCTTATTCCAAGATGTGTTTGTGTTTAGTTTAAGTACAAGTGCCGATAGAGGTTTCCTTGTCTTATACACAAATTGTGCAAGAAATATCATATTACTTTGTATCTAAATGAAGGAATTTACAATACTTGGTATGATCTTGGGAGTCATACATATACAAAGGCATACTTAGTTATTCATTTTATTATAGTTCATGTAGGAATTAGGCAATTCCTACTCATATGTACATCTTGAGATCTATATCTTTAGTTTAATTTGGGTATAATAAAGTTCCTATTAATATCATTAAAATAATACCATTCATGCATGTCTCCTATAGAGTTTATTCTCTACCTCTAGACCTCACTAAGATCAAGGATCTTTAAAAGGTGATCAACATGGTTGCAGGCCCTCATCCTGCCTATGTTCTTCCCTAAGAGTGCATGCCTCTTAAATGTACCATGAGGCCCTTTTGTGACCAATGCAACATTATAGGAGTGTGCCCTTTAGGCTCCCATCTTGTCATAGATAAAGTCAAAAAAGGATAAGGAACGCTACCAACAACAAATCCCCTTACACCATCATTGTAAAATATGTTCTTTCCCAATAAGCTGCAATTCCAAGATGAATCTAGTTTAGCATGCAATATCTCCATGTATCCTAAAATATATCCATGTTTAATAATTTAATCATCAAGGTCATAGCTCTTATTACATTTTAACAATTTACATCTTTGTGGCATTGTGGGTTCCAATGATTATTAACTTCCATATATTTCTCATGTACAGATAGAAGTTAATGGAAAAGGTTTCAAATCATATATGATGATGGGTACTACTTCTTTGATAATGGGGATGATCTTGGTAAGAAATTGTATCTCTTTTGTTAAAAAGTAGTTTCAATCTTTATGAGCTTTTGTGGTTTCCAAGATAGTAACATTCCACTATGATTGTTGGTCATAGCTCCCAAACATGTTCTACAAAGCTTATTCAAAGATGTGTTTTTGTTTAATTTGCATGCAAGTGTTGATGGTGGTGTCCATGTCTTATCCTCTTATTATCTCTAGGAATGATTGGTATTCAGCCATCAAATAGCTGCATTACTCTTTGATCTCTATAGCATTTTCAAGGTAATTTACTTCGAAATTTTTTTGCAGGCTCTTGAAATATAGACTAACATCATATTCTATTTTAGGATTATACTCCCCCCCCCACTTGTAAAAGTTCTTCACATATAGGGTTATAAGAAGCGCAAAATTGGTACCAAATGGATATATCATAAAAATCTAAAATCTATTATCATTAGAAAGCAAAATTACATGGTTTAGTGCGTATTGATCAATTGACTAACAATTTACATGTTTGAGTGTTTAGGAAAATATAGTTGTTGCAATGGGTTCATTCAATGACCTCAAACATGTTAGAACCGTTTTTGGGGATTGTGTACTTAGCGTAATGCATCCAATGTACCACATAAAATTAGTTCAATGTTATAATTTGAATACATTTATTTATAAATTCTTTCTAATGGTGTTAGATGTCACTTTCAGACCCAACATTTCTTGTTTGCAGGTAAGAACTATGAAAGTTAGTAACATATGATTGGTTCAGAGTGATGCAAATACAAGGGAGTTATTTCTTTCCATGCAAAATCATATGTTGAAGTACAAGTCAGAAATCATAGTCATTGTTGTGTTGTGATCATCTACCAGTTAATCTTTTTGAAATGCTTATTGTTTTTATTAGTTTTCTTATCATTTTGATTCAAATATGTGTTGTATAATTGGATTAATTATAAAAATTCAAACAAGATTTTTTTGAGAAAGAAAGGGGAGAAGTTCCTTTACTAGGGTGGGTATACCATGTTTGTATGAGAGTGGGTTCTTATCTTGACATGATAGAAGAATATCCCCAGTATGAAAGATGGAATATAGCACTCCATCATAGTTGTCAAGTTCATTGAGATCCTCACTAAGATTGTTAGGCCTTCTGGTAAGGAGCTTGAGAAGAAGCCCAAGTTCTTGAAGAATGATGATGTAAGATTTGTGAAGATAATTCCCACGAAGCCCAAGTTCTTGATGTCAATTCAACACTCAACAAAAAATGAGAATATAGATGTGTACCTTTTCATTGTATGATCAAAGTATGTAGGAACAATTATACTTAGAAAATTGTTGTAACATATGTCTTGTGTATATTGTAATTAATAAAAGGGGCAAGGTAAAATGTCCTCCCCATGCAATTTTTACTAATTATATATAAAATTGTTTGATATTCAGAATATATACTTTTTAAAATGTGAGTTTAAATTGCAAGTGACTTCGTTCAAAAATCTATGTCATAAACAGAAACTTCAATCATCTAAAACTATGAAAATGCCATCATATACAAATTTTTTTATTATAGTGGCATTTTTTCTATGCCAATATATACAACAAGAACAACTTCATACAAAATCCTGATACACAATAGTGGCATCATATAAAAGCCAATTGGGTATTATAGTGGCATTTGTATAAAAGCTAATTAATGTTATAGTGGCATTTATCTGGCATTTATTGAAAGCCATTAAAATTGAATGTTTAGTGTCATTTATAGCTTATGCCACTATCTCTCTTGTGGCATCAATACTAGAGGTATTTATTTAAGTGTTAACAAATGCCACTAAATACTTTTAGTGGCACTTATAATTTTTTACTGGCATTTATTAAATGCCACTAATGAGTATGTTTGTTGTAGTGCTAGTTTTTGGCTTTGAATAGTCAACGAAATGCCAGTCAAGTGCACTAGAAGCTTGTAGATAGCGGGACATCATTTTGGCATGTATCCCTTCTATATCTTGGGTTGGAAGAGGCTCATGTTAAACACTAACCCAAGGTAACCCCCAACCAGATACATTTAGCTTCCTAGCTGCCATTTACAGGGGCTTAGATCTGGTTGGATTCACATGGCAGGGAAAATAAGGATGACAATTACATCCATGCCAAGAGGCTGTCACCTTGAAAGGATTATACTAGATCCCAATCATTAGGCCATGCTTTTGAAATCCAAACACCTAGATCTATTCTTTCATGCCTCTATTCTTAAGAGTGAGAACAGGGGAAAGGTTCATCCCCACCCTATGGCGTCATGTGAGGTAGTTTGGGCCTAATAACCATGTAGATCCTTATCCTCCCTCTTTTCCAGGCCCGAATGGTGTGAGGATATGAGCACCCATAGTCAATTATCCTTGGTATAATGTTAATATATATAACCTCTTTTTCGCATGTTGTTTTTATTATTGCTTTGAACATTCTCTCCTCTCCTTTTCAATTCCCAAGCGATGTTTTAGAATATGAGAATCCTTAGGCCTACTATTATGGTCAAGACTCATTTTTAATCAACTATACCTTTAACCTATGCATGACCCCCATCATATATCTCAAACATTTGGTGATAAGACAATTTTTGGAATGTATTGTCTTACTTTTTTTCCTATAGTGGGTTTGCCATATTCTTTGATGAGTATAAACAAGGACATTTGACTCCTTCTCATATTTGGTTTGGTGAGCTTGGTAAATTCCATATTAGTGAGGTTGTTTACTTTTTTGTTTTCATTGTATGATCAAAGTATGTAGGAACAATTATACTTAGAAAATTGTTGTAACAAATGTCTTGTGTTTATTGTATTTAATAAAAGGGGCAACGTAGAATGTCCTCCCCATGTAATTTTTACTTAATTATATATAAAATTGTTTGATATTCAGAATCTATACTTTTTAAAATGTGAGTTTAAATTGCAAGTGACGTTGTTCAAAAATCTAGGTCATAAACATAAACTTCAATCATCTAAAACTATAAAAATGCCATCATATACAATTTTTGTTTTATTATAGTGGCATTTTTCCTATGCCATTATATAGAACAAGAACAATTTCATACAAAATCCTGATACATGATGTGATGATTTTGAGTCGCATTTATAGACCTGTTTCATATGTGTTTTATGCTTTAATTAGTCATTTCTATGGTTAATATCGCATAATTCATCCACTTTGGTCTTTGCTGCTATTTTATGTCAAATCCCCTTTAATTTATCGTTTTGAACATTAATTGTCAAATTATTATTATTTGTGTGAACTTATTTGGTTTCATGTTTAAATTTCAGGAAAAATGAGTATCTGCTTCCGTCGATACCATCGAAGGAAGTCGATACCATCGACTTTGTCACAGGTTGCCAGCCGAAAGAAGCAGGAAAAAGTCGATACTATCGACTGTGGCGTCGATGGTATCGAGATACCATCAGCTTGTTGGCGAGAAACTGATAGATAGTATCGACACTTAGTCGATACCATCGACACCTGGAGGCTACAGTGTCGGAAGCTTACAAAGACCGACGCCTAAAGGAAGTCGATACCATCGACCCGCGTCGATGGTATCGAGATATTGTTGGGCGCGACAAAGGAAGGGTTTGCAGCCGGCTGCCGCTACAGCGGGTCGATACCATCGACTCGCGTCGATGGTATCGACGTCATAGGATATGAGTTGGCTTTCTAATGATCTCAATCAGACGGCTACGGTGAATTAGCGACCTAATGACTGAGATATAGCTAATGATGGCCGCCCAGAGCGGGGGATCATCTCATTAGCCATTGCACGAGTACCGAGGAGTGGTAAAGAGGAGAACGGAGGCTAGAAGCTCATACCAGTTGATCCGGAGGCCGAAGAAGACGGATTCCACCACCGAGAGGCGGTAGAGCACGCATTCTACACCGAGGATCAACCGATTCTTCTCCGTTCAGGGGTTTTCCCTTTCATTCCACGTTTTTCACATGTTTTCCCCTATTTCTACCATGTACTTGTGTGAGATGAACATGCGGGGCTAATCCCCTTAATCTTTAGGACCGGGAGTAGCCCGGGAATTCATTGTATGACAATTTTATAATAGTGAATTATATTTTATCCCTCAAATCCGTGGTACAATTTCGTGTTCTCAATATATTGTTATGCTTGATCACCATAATAATAACCTAATGCCCTTAATCACTTTGAAAGAAGGATTAACAGTTGAAAAGAGACAAAATCTGCATTAATCGATAAATCCCTTGAACAAGGTGGTGTAAAATTAATGGTGGATACTGAGAGATTGTTCATAATGCACCTCGTTTAGGGTATAGGTTACTACGACGGTGGAACCGACCTAAACATAGGTAGCGAATTGCACCACGACAGTGGGCAATTCTGTTTTGAAGCCACTACCCAGAGAGAGAGAGATAAAGTTGAGTAGCTATATAGAATTTAATACAATGAAAACCCGCGGTGAAACCGCAATCCTAGAGATACCCTTTTTAATTGATTAAACCAACATTTAATCGATTGCTTCTTTTGTTTTGTTTTTTATTTTCTTTCATTTTTAACAACAACTCCCAACTTGTTATTCGGCTTAGCTGATTGTGAGTAGTTAGTAGGAGTCCCCGACGATTGCATGTATCCCTGAGTTCGACTCGAGCCTCACAAAGGCATGTACTACTCGACGTGTTCACTTGCGTTTATACGCACAGTAAAATTGCATCAAGTTTTTGGCGTCGTTGCCGGGGATACGACAATTTGTTGGCACTTCGAGTGCTGTGAGCGGCCACTCTAGGCCACCTTTTTTTTATCATTCCAAAAATTCATAGTCCATTTTCTAAATATTTTCATTCGTCAAGCACCGTACTAAATATAATCTTTTGATTTACAGGTACTGTGCATGGTGCAGACGCGTAGTGCTGACTACGCAGGTCGCGCATCAGAGGTTTCACTACTGATAGGACCTGAAGACGAGGACGGGTACAATCAAGATCATCTAGAGGATACAGATTCCGAACCCGAGGAACAAGAAGAGATGGAGGACGAACCACAGACAATATGGGAGAAGATAAAGGCTTCTTCCGCATCCGCGTCAAAGGGGCCTATAAAGAAGCAAGCGCTGAATATTCTGACATATAAGATTGACCCGGCTTTGATAAATTTGGTTAAGTCCAATGCTTTTCATGGGCTTAAGAATGAGGATCCCGTCGCGCACATAAGTCAGTTTGTTGAGAACTGTGACATTGTTAAAATTGATAGGTTTCCACAGGATGCACTGTATCTTAAGCTTTTCCCGAGTTCATTGGCAGGAGCCGCGCGAGAATGGCTACACAATTTAGATGATGAGTTTGTGGAGTCATGGGACCATATGGTGGAGGTTTTCTTTGAGAGGTTCTTTCCTCCTGAGAAAACCAACGACATGATCAGGAAGATCCATAACTTTACCCAACAGGCAGGTGAGACATATTCGGAGACCTGGGAGAGGTTTCAGGTCATGCTGAGACGGTGCCCGCATCACGGGCTGGATAAAGAAACACAGGTGAAGATCTTCTATTTTGCTCTCTCCGAGCATGATATGAGCAACCTTGATTCAGCTGGGTCAGGATTCTTTTTGAATAACACAGACACCAGATGTTGGGAGATATTAAAGAACATGGCTAGGAAACAGTCATGGGGTGAAAGAGGTGCCGTAGAGCAGGTTCGAGCAGTAGGAGAATCTAAGGCAATAAAAGAACTTAATGAGAAGATGGATCTTCTCGCAAAAAAATTGCTTGCAAAGGAGGATAATGAGTCAGAGGACGATGCTCAAGTAAAGTTTATGAGGCAGCAGCCAGGTTATAGGAACAATGATTATTTATGGAGAAAAGACAAAAAATTCTCATGGAAGGATCCAAACAATTTTCTGCAGGATCCGGATGCCAAACCCCAGCCAGCTGTGGAAGACAAGAGCACAGAGCTTCTCAATCAAGTTATAAAGCAGAACCAAGAACTCATGGCTACGTTTGGCCAGCAAATAAAGCAACAGGGAGAGTTCATGAATCAGTTTGGGCAAACACTGCAGAGCCATGGGGCGCAAATGAGGACCATTGAGACATCTATGGCACAGATGGCTGCGGAGATAGCCAGTTTGAAGAAACCGACACATCCAGGTTTTCCGGGAAATACCAATGTTCCAGGGGAAACCAGCAGGCCAAGGCTATCTTGCTTAGAAGCGGAAAGAAATTGTTAAATCCAAGAGCCGAGGAGACAAGCACACCACATGCTGAGATAGAAGGTGAAACCAATGGGGAGCTGCCACCACCAGTTACAGGGCAGGTTGATGACACAGTCGTGGATTCTACTGAAGACCCAATTGCAGAGGAGGAGGGACCTCAGAAAAGGACACCTTATGTGCCACCTCATCAAAGGGCACAAGCCGTTCTGGTCCCATATCCAAACAGTGCGAAGGCAAGGAAGGTCGATGCGCAGTTTAAGAAATTCTTAGACAGTTTTAGGAAGCTTTCAGTAAATATTCCTTTATTGGAAGCCATTGAGTAAATCCCGTCTTACGGGAAATTTCTGAAGGACGTCATTACTAAGAAGAGGAAAATTCCGGACACAGAAGTCGTCGTGCTCAAAGAACAAGTGAGTGCCTTCATCATGGGCACTTTGCCGCCAAAGAGGCAGGATCCAGGATGTTTCAACATTTCTTGTTATATTGGGAAGGTTAAATTCGGTGAAGCGCTATGTGATTCAGGGGCAAGCATCAATTTGATACCCCTTTCTACTTTCAAAAAGCTAGGATTGAAGGAGTCACGGCCAAGCAATATGACTATTCAATTGGCGGATAACTCTGTGGTAAAACCTTATGGAATCTGTGAAGATGTGTTAGTAAAGGTGGATAGGTTTGTTTTTCCGGCAGATTTTGTAGTCATGGAGATGCAGGACGAACATGGCAATGAGCTGTTACTTGGACGTCCTTTCCAAGCTACAGCCGACATGATCTTAGAGATGGGAAGAGGTCGTTTGACCTTGGGCATAGCCGATGACCGCTTTGAGATGGTCATGCCTTCTAGTACTGTGTCATCTAAAGGAAAGGAACAATGCAATATGGTAAAACATCTGGATTGTAATATTTCACTCTGCCTTGGGAAGCCATTTCTGGACATGGCTCATGTGATGAGCAAGGTAGACAATGGAACTTTGGCTGTGGATATCATGGAGCAGACCAAAGTAGTTTCTCTGTGCAAAGCTGTGGGATTCCGTGATGATGAGAATGAGGACATTCCGCTTTCTATGGAAGATGATGTGATTGCTATTTCTGTTTCTGATGCATACCCGGAATTACCGTTGGAGGCTTGCTTGTTAAATATTACACACGATTAGATGCGGAGCAAATCACTCAAGGAGTGCGCTAAAATGCTCCAGATGCTTCCATGCTTCTATGTGAGGCATTATGAAGATTTAGGTGAACTGCCCCCGCCACTTCAATCATCTCTTATAAGCCCTCCGGATCTGGAATTAAAGTCGCTGCCCCCGCATCTCAAATATGTCTTTCTAGCTGAGGAAGATAAGTTACCAGTGATCATCTCTGCTTATTTGAGTGCGGATGAGGAGGAACAATTGTTGATAGTGCTGAAGAACCACCGGGGAGCTTTTAGGTAGTCCGTTGCAGATATCAAGGGGATTTCCCCTACTCTATGTCAGCACAAGATTCGGCTCGAGGAGGGAGCCAAGCCCGTGATTCAACCTCAGCGACGTCTAAATCCGAGCATGATGGAGGTTGTGAAGAAGGAGGTTATTAAGCTTCTTGCTGCAGGTATTATTTACGCCATATCAGACTCGACATGGGTGAGTCCCACACAGGTAGTCCCTAAGAAGGGGGGAATTACTGTCACCCAAAATTTGTTGAATGAACCTGTCACCACCTGATTGGTAACCGGGTGGCGAGTGTGTATTGATTACCGCCGTTTGAATGCCGCCACGCTAAAGGATCACTTTCCATTACCTTTAATTGATCAAATCCTAGAGCGTCTTGCCGGCCGTTCACATTTCTGTTTTCTAGACGGGTACTCGGGGTACAACCAGATCTCGATTGATCCTTTGGATCAAGAGAAATCTACTTTCACTTGTCCCTATGGGACTTTTGCGTACCGCCGGATGCTATGCAATGCACCTGCAACGTTTCAACGGTGTATGCTCGCCATATTTTCTGACATGGTAGAGCATTGTCTTGAGATTTTTATGGATGACTTTTCGGTATACGGTGCATCATTTGATGAATGTCTCTATAATTTGGACAAAGTGTTACAGCGTTGTGAGGACACACATTTGGTCCTTAACTGGGAGAAATGTCACATGATGGTGACTGAAGGAATAGTGCTAGGACACAAGGTGTCTAGCAAAGGTTTAGAGGTAGATCCGGTCAAAATTGAAGTCATTTCCAAGTTGCCCCCACCAAATTCTGTTAAAGGGGTAAGAAGTTTCCTAGGACACGCCGGGTTCTATCGTCGATTTATAAAAGATTTTTCAAAAATCGTGAAACCTTTATCCGAGCTGTTAGAGAAAGACGTTGTTTTTTATTTCAATGATAAGTGTCTACATGCGTTCGACGTTTTAAAAGAAAAACTAATTTCTGCGCCGGTTGTTCAAACACCAGATTGGACGAAACCATTCGAACTAATGTGTGACGCATCAGACTTTGCGGTAGGAGCTGTGTTGGGGCAGCGGGTGGACAACAAACCCGCCGTGATTTTTTATGCCTCAAAGACCTTGAATGATGCACAACTTAATTATACAACTACTGAGAAAGAATTACTCGTCATGGTATTCGCTTTTGAAAAATTCCGGCAGTATTTAGTTGGGTCTAAAGTAGTTGTATGGACTGATCATGCCGCAATCAAATACTTAATGAAGAAAAAAGACGCAAAGCCTAGAGTCATTAGGTGGATTTTGCTCTTACAAGAATTTGACATCGAAATCAAGGATAAATCTGGGATTGAAAATGTTGTTGTTGATCATTTGTCTAGGTTAGAAAGGGTGGATGAAAAAGATTTACATATACCCATAACCGAGACATTTCCGGATGAACATATTTTGAAAATTAACTCTAAGGATCTTTGGTTTGCTGAGATTGTAAACTATTTAGCTTGCGGGATCCTCCCGGAAGATTGGTCATATCAGGAGAAGAAGAGATTATTCCATTCTTTGCGATATTATTTTTGGGATGACCCGATTCTTCTGAAGCAATGCAGGGACGGTATCTTATGCAGGTGTGTGCCTGAAGTGGAGTACGAGAGTGTTCTCCGTCATTGCCACACATCACCTATGGGAGGACACCACGCAAGCTCGCGCACGGCAGCTAAGGTTTTAGAAAGCGGTCTTTATTGGCCAACTTTGTTTCGAGATGCCTACGCGTTTGTGAGGCAATGTGATTCTTGCCAACGAGCAGGTAATATCTCAAAGCGACATGAGATGCCCCTGAATGTGTTTCAGGAGGTGGAGGTATTTGATTTGTGGGGCATAGATTTCATGGGACCCTTTGTGTCCTCAAACTCCAATTTATATATTTTATTAGCAGTTGACTATGTGTAGAAGTGGGTGGAAGCAATACCCACAAGGACTAATGATTCCACTGTAGTGTGCAGATTCGTGAAAGAAAATATTTTCTGCAGGTTTGGGGTGCCCCGAATGATAATCAGTGATGGGGGTACGCATTTTAGGAATAAAAAATTCTCTGCATTATTGAAGAAATTTGGGGTTAAGCACAACATAGGGACCCCATATCATCCGCAAATTCAAGGCCAGGTGGAGGTCTCCAACCGTGAAATTAAGAAGATTTTAGAGCGTACTGTGGCGTCCACGAGGAAAAATTGGAGTGCCCTACTGTCAGATGCTTTGTGGGCATACATGACGGCCTACAAAACCCCTATAGGCACCACGCCTTTTAGGTTGGCGTATGGTCGGGCTTGTCACCTACCGGTAGAGTTGGAGCACAAGGCGCATTGGGTGCTAAGAAGGCTAAATCTGAGTTACAATGAAGCGGGGAGGAAAAGACTACTGGAATTGAATGAGTTGGATGAGCTGCGGATGACGGCATATGAGAACGCACAGATATACAAGGAGCGCACAAAGTTGATCCACGACCGCCATATCCAGTTGCGCACGTTCAAAAAGGGAGACAGTGTTTTGTTGTTCAATTCACGACTCAAGTTGCATCCCGGGAAGCTAAAATCCCGGTGGAGTGGACCGTTCGTGGTAGAGGAGGTCAAACCACATGGCGCGATCTTAGTGCGTGATGGTGATACCACGTTCTTGGTAAATGGACAAAGGTTGAAGCTCTATTTTGGTGAGAACTACAAGAAGAAAGTGAATGAGGTCAAACTCATTTCCGTTCTGGATGAATGAGGTGCCGAAAGTCGTCTAGCCTAAGACGTTAAATAAGGGCGCTTGTTGGGAGGCAACCCAACCATTGGTACCTTCGTTTTGTTCATTTACATTCGTAGTTTAATTTGTTTTTACTTAGTTTTTAGTATAAAAAAGATACTGTGATCAGTTTGTTATTTGTGCAGGCTGGGGAAGAGTCGACACCATCGACACACTGGTCGATGGTATCGACCATGATACAGGTTGACGACTGTGGATTTTGTTCTGCGTCGATACCATTGACGGCCTCGTCGATGGTATTGACCATCCACCAGGCAGGTCGAGAAAATAAAGTCGATGGTATCGACATGCCCGTCGATACCATCGAGATCTCTGAAGATTTACAGATGAAATCGTCTCAGTGATGTCGATACCATCGATGGGTGGGTCGATGGTATCGATGATTTCAATGGAGAAAGGGGTCGATCCGGGTGCAGCGTCGATACCATCGACTCCTGTCGATGGTATCGACACGTCAGCGATCCGGGTTGCAAGATCCAACAATCGACGACCGTCGATACTCGTGATGGGGGTGGATAGTATCGACGAGCATCGATGGTATGGACGGGTCAACAGTAGAGCCGGCCAAGTCTATTTAAGGAGACTCATTACGTCAGTTGACGTCACACCTTCAGAGCGATCTCCTTCCTTTGCGCTGAGCACTCCCCCGGGCCGTCCAAGCCCAAAGAAGAGCAGCAACGAGCGAAGGTCTTCATCGAGCGGAGATTCAACTCTTCAATCTTCACCGAGCTCTCTTTCCGATCCCTTTCTCGTTGCAAATATGGTTCACGGCGCTGGAGCATCTTCCTCTCACGCGAATCCGATGGAGATCTCAGAATTCATGCCACCACCGCCAGCATCGGTCGCACGTCCCCGACTCGTCCATCCTTCCTCGGAGGTCCGAAAGATCTACGAGGAGATCATGCGGAGGAAGATCGAGCCCACCCGGTATGTGGACCGGGAGATGATCCGAGATCTCGGATTCGAGGCCAACTTGGCCTATGTTCTTAACGGACAGGCCCATCACACACCAATAAGGCCTGGCAAACTGGAATTTCACCAAGATGGCCAGCCATTCTTCGGAGACTGGCCCACGTACAAGGAGTTGGTGGCGGAATTCATGGCGTCACTGTACGTCTGCGTCGTTCCCAACGACATTAACGCCACCAACCGGGAGTGGATCCAGGGCCGGGTGTCTTTCCGGCTGTACAACCACGACTACATCCTCACGCTCAAGCAGTTCAACATGATTTTCAACTGGAACCATTCCCAGTACGACCACCGGCGGCCGGACCACCACACCGACTATGACGCGATCTTCTCTGAGCTGGTGACGGTGCCGCCGGGGAAGTCGGTGAGCTACCACAATGCCGCGGTAGCTGATTTTGAGCATCCCTTCGTCCGGGTCTTGCACCGGATGCTGAGTTCCATAGTTTTTGCTCGGGGTGATCTGGCCCTTAGCAAATTTCAGGGGTCGGGCCTTTTCTTTCTGTATAAACTTCTGAAGAAACAAGAATGCAATTGGGGTGCATTCTTTCTGCAACACGTATTGGACGTGAAGAGGAGTACGAGGAAAGCCCCGATTCATTTCGGCGGGCTAATCACCAAGCTGGCTGCACATCTGGGATTGAATTTTCAGACCCTCACTCCTCTCTCTACAAGAAGCAAGGTAAACTTGCAGCATCTTCACCGGTCCAATCTGTTGCTTCTCCGAGATGGCGTGGCGTTTGCACATTGCCACGTAAATCAAGCATACCAAGAATGTTCTCTTCCCGATCCCGTTTTCAACATCGACGGTGCGCAGCATTTCCGGTGGCCAATCATAGCCATCGCAGACTCCGATGAAGAAGGCAGCGACAATAGAAATGATGACGAGGCTGAGGAGGAAGAGGAGGCATTCACACCTCTTCGAGCATGAGTAGCACCACGGAAGCGTTCTCAGATGCATCCGGGTGCATCTTCATCTTCTCCGCATCCGCCTCCACCACCACAGCCCTCGCAGCCGAGCGAGGATGCCTATTCTATGCAGGGCATGTACGCGATGTTACAAGACATCCAGCGGACCCAGCATAGCCACACCACCACCTATGCCGGTATTCAAGATACTACCAACCGGCTTTTTGTCAATCAGCAAGCGATTTTTGAGAACGAGCGTCTCATCCTCAACAATCAACAGTTCATGCATGATCGGATGAACATGATGGAGATGCAGCAGCAGCCATTTTATGATCATTACTGGAGTCAAAACTATTTTGGGGGGTATCCACAACCTCCTCCGATGCCCCAGTACGATCCTTCTTTTCAGGGGCAGTACCCGTCTTGGGACCCCACGGCGCCGCAATGCCCACCCCCACCACCACAGGACTGATTCGGTATCACTGTTCCAATCTTTAAGTTTGTTTTTGACTATGAGGCCATAATCGAATTCAAGCTTAGGGGGGTAGTTGGAACAGCTTTATCTTTTATTGTTTTTAGTTTTTAGCATTATTGCTTTTGTTCTTGTTATTTGTTTCTTACAATTTTAGCTTTTGTAGGATCCACATGCTATCTAGTGTAATCGTGGATGTCATAATGTTGTGTCATCTCATCAATAGTGCATGGGAAAATCAAGGGAAGTTTAAAATTTTTGTGTTTGAAAAGCTTGTCTTGTTTAACCTTGGGTACATATCCTATGAAAATGATTGGTTTTGTTAACTTTAAAACAAAAATTTCACAACTAGACTCCTAATGATTCATGAAAGAGGACGGAAATGGTTGTTTGAGCCTAAACTGACCAAATGGTAATGAGACTATAATTGGATGTAAGAGAGAGAAACATCTAAACTACTACACAGGTCAGTAAGGAGGGACGCATAATATCTTTCTAAGGTTCAGTCATCTAGTCTTGTGATCGTTCCACTTCATTGTTTCCATAATCCACCCAAGAATTGGAAGTAGAGTACAGTTTTAACTCTTTTTGATTGCATAGCATCTAGATAGGACTTGCATTGCAATTGTCTATACGTTCTACATAAAAAGAAAAAAAAATTAGAATAGTGATACATGCACATTACCCTTAGGTGCATGCCATGTAGTTGCATTCATAATTTTCATGCATTAAGTATATCATGTATCTCAATTTTCCTCCAATGGTGAATTAAATTGTTCCATACCTTCTAATTAGTGCAAATTTCTGAGTATGAAGAAAAATAAGCCCAATCAAATATTCATTATCAATTATGGATATAAGGGTTGAAAAAGAAAAAAAGAAAAAAGAGAAAAATCTAAAAAATATGCATAATGAATAAAAAAAAGAGTTATGTAGAGGCAACAAGAATAAGAAGGAAAAGGAACATAATATCACCTTGCAATTCAAGATAATTGAGTACATGATGTAGCTTAATTAGATATCCATCTCATTTTGAGACGGATGGTTAGTGCATGCATCATTCCACCTAATCTTAGACATTAGGGCATTCCTCATGTGCATTTGCATCATTTAGGGCATTTTTTGTTTTATGCATGTTGAAACTGTATCATACTTCCACTTTCTTCCATGATCCACCCATGTTCATCCACTCGTTGCTCGGATTGGTAGGCCACCGTGAATTTCTCCTCACTAATGAATATCAGGAAAACTGCTTCCATATAGATGGTAGTTAGGGCGAGCAACGTAGTATAGGAGATCACAAGATACACGAAGTCTGAACCGGTGAGTTTTATTATGTTAACTGACTTATGTGATAGTGTTCATCAGTTTTGAGGTCAATTTCTTTTATGGATGATTACTGTCGCCTTCAGGGTAATTACCGTTCTGTGGTTAGAGAGGGCCGGTATGTGAACGTCCGGTGGGAGTCATATGGGACGTTGGTTGTGGTGTGTTGTTTTTCATTTGACATTGGCAATTCTATTCTAAGGATTAGTTGCTTGAGGGTGAGCAACGTTCAAGCTTAGGGGAGTTTGATGCGATGATTTTGAGTCGCATTTATAGACCTGTTTCATATGTGTTTTATTCTTTAATTAGTCATTTCTATGGTTAATATCACATAATTCATCCACTTTGGTCTTTGCTGCTATTTTATGTCAAATCCCCTTTAATTTATCATTTTGAACATTAGTTGTCAAATTATTATTATTTGTGTGAACTTATTTGGTTTCATGTTTAAATTTTAGGAAAAATGAGTATCTGCTTCCGTCGATACCATCGACTTTGTCACAGGTTGCCAGCCAAAAGAAGCAGGAAAAAGTCGATACTATCGACTGTGGTGTCGATGGTATCGAGATACCATCAGCTTGTTGGCGAGAAACCGGTCGATAGTATCAACACTCAGTCGATACCATCGACACCTGGAGGCTACAGTGTCAGAAGCTTACAAAGACCGACGCCTAAAGGAAGTCGATACCATCGACCCGCGTCGATGGTATCGAGATACTGTTGGGCGCGACAAAGGAAGGGTTTGCAGCCAGCTGCCGCTACAGTGGGTCGATACCATCGACTCGCGTCGATGGTATCGATGCCGTAGGATATGAGTTGTCTTTCTAATGATCTCAATCGAACGGCTACGGTGAATTAGCAACCTAATGACTGAGATATAGCTAATGACGACTGCCCAGAGCGGGGGATCATCTCATTAGCCATTGCACGAGTACCGAGGAGCGGTAGAGAGGAGAACGGAGGCTAGAAGCTCATACCAGTTGATCCGGAGGCCGAAGAAGACGGATTCCACCACCGAGAGGCGGTAGAGCACACATTCTACACCGAGGATCAACCGATTCTTATCTGTTCAGGGGTTTTCCCTTTCATTCCACATTTTTCACATGTTTTCCCCTATTTCTACCATGTACTTGTGTGAGATGAGCATGCGGGGCTAATCCCCTTAATCTTTAGGACCGGGAGTAGCCCGGGAATTCATTGTATGAAAATTTTATAATAGTGAATCATATTTTATCCCTCAAATCCGTGGTACAATTTCGTGTTCTCAATATATTGTTATGCTTGATCACCATAATAATAACCTAATGCCCTTAATCACTTTGAAAGAAGGATTAACGGTTGAAAAGAGACGAAATCTGCATTAATCGATAAATCCCTTGAACAAGGTGGTGTAAAAGTAATGGTGGATACTGAGAGATCATTCATAATGCACCTAGTTTAGGGTATAGGTTACTACGACGGTGGAACCGACCTAAACATAGGTAGTGAATTGCACCACGACAGTGGGCAATTCTGTTTTCAGGCCACTACCCAGAGAGAGAGATAAAGTTGAGTAGCTATATAGAATTTAATACAATGAAAACCCACGGTGAAACCGCAATCCTAGAGATACCCTTTTTAATTGATTAAACCAACATTTAATCGATTGCTTCTTTTGTTTTGTTTTTATATTCTTTTATTTTTAACAACAACTCCCAACTTGTTATTCGGCTTAGCTGATCGCGAGTAGTTAGTAGGAGTCCCCGATGATTGCACGTATCCCTGAGTTCGACTCGGGCCTCACAAAGGCCTGTACTACTCGACCCGTTCACTTGCGTTTATACGCACAGTAAAATTGCGTCAATACACAATAGTGTCATTCATATAAAAGCCAATTGGGTATTGTAGTGACATTTATATAAAAGCCAATTAGTGTTTTAGTGGCATTTATCTGACATTTATTGAAAGCCATTAAAATTGAATGTTTAGGGCCTGTTTGGTAGGGTGTAGCCCGACGACAAAGTGCGTGTTTGATGTATATTTTTACGTTGCGAACTCACATAATTACACCCTACTACACCCAACCAAACTAGCCCTTAGTGGCGTTTATAGATTATGGCACTATCTCTCTTGTGGCATTGGTACTAGAGGCATTTATTTAAGTGTTAACAAATGCCACTATATACTTTTAGTGGCACTTATACTTTTTTACTGGTATTTGTTAAATGCCACTAATGAGTATGTTTGTTGTAGTGCTAGTTTTTGGCTTTGAATAGTCAACGAAATGTCAATCAAGTGCACTGGAAGCTTGTAGATAGCTGGACATCATTTTGGCATGTATCCCTTCTATATCTTGGGTTGGAAGAGGCTCATGTTAAATAATAACCCAAGGTAACCCCCAACCAGATAAATTTAGCTTCCTAGCTGCCATTTACAGGGGCTTAGATCTGGTTGGATTCACATGGAAGGGAAAATAAGGACGACAATTACATCCATGCCAAGAGGTTGTCACCTTGAAAGGATTATACTAGATCCCAATCATTAGGCCATGCTTTTGAAATCCAAACACCTAGATCTATTCTTTCATGCCTCTATTCTTAAGAGTGAGAACATGGGAAAGGTTCATCCCCACCCTATGGCGTCATGTGAGGTAGTTTGGGCGTAACAGCCATGTAGATCCTTATCCTCCCTCTTTTCCAGGCCCAAATGGTGTGAGGATATGAGCACCCATAGTCAATTATCCTTGGTATAATGTTGATATATATAACCTCTTTTTCACATGTTGTTTCTATTATTGCTTTGAACATTCTCTCCTCTCCTTTTCAACCCCCAAGCGATGTTTTAGAATATGAGAATCCTTGGGCCTACTGTTCTGGTCAAGTCTCATTTTTTAATCAACTATACCTTTAACCTATGCATGACCCCCATCATATATCTCAAACATTTGGTGATAAAACAATTTTTGGAATGTATTGTCTTACTTTTTTTTCCTATAGTGGGTTTGCCATATTCTTTGATGAGTATAAACAAGGACATTTGACTCCTTCTCATATTTGGTTTGGTGAGCTTGGTAAATTCCGTTGTTTGCTTTTTTGTTTTCCATCATGATGCTAATTCTCCTTTGGGATATATTGGAAAAGACAGAGATGAGGGGAAGCGTGGGTTAGAAAAGGTAATAAACGTAAATCTGGAAAGAAGGAATGAGCAGGGGTGGTGGATAGGTTGATAGCGTACATGGGGCTCCACCTCCCCATTGACGGTAGTTTCCCGTACAGAGTCGCCAGCCTAGGCAGTCCTACTAGCAAAGAGAAGAAGAACAGTGGTGCAGGGCAGCACGCAGCACTAGTGGTCCCCGCACAGTGCATAAATGCATGAGCCTCAGGTTCCCGTGCCCGACCTCAGGCTCAGATCATGGCTGCTGTCCTTTCCTCATCTCTCAATATCTCTCTACACGTTCACTCTCTCTCATTACCGACGCCGCTCCCCCCTTTGTCGTGCATAACCGTATAAATGCCCGCATCCCGCAACTTCCGCCACGTTATTTTCTTCCCTCTCCATCACTCTACTACCTTCTTCTTCTTCTTCTTTATTTGTTCTGTTCGTTCCATCCTTCCTTACAACCACTCCTCCTGTTGTCTCCCCCAACTGACCCGCACTTGGCACAATACAACACCCATCGATCTCACCTGCTCACTCCTTCGTTGCCCGTCACTCTCCGGCCTCGTCTCCTTTTTATTGCCGCTTGTTGCTGCTGCTGCTGCCAAACCTTGCCCTCTCTTACCCATTCATCTCGCATCGGTCTGCAATGGCCGTCCAGGCCTCATCAGGCCAATACTACCACCTCCAACCGCCCATCCTGGATCACACCATCTTCGCCGCAGACGCCCTGCCAGCAGGACCTTCCACAGGTATCGCCGGGGCCTCCGCTTATGCCTTGGCAAACATTGGCCATCTACAGCAGCAACAGCACCAAGAACTGCCGATCTCATCGACCATGCTACCCTTCACCGGCGGCGCAACGCCCACCGCTCATCTCGGATCCAGCAGGAAGAGGGCGCGTGACCACCCAATACACGACGCCGCTACCGGGGCAAATGTGTTCGGTCACATGATCATCGGCGGCGCGGCGCCAGCACTCAACCAGGGTACACCCGCCGGCTTACTTCCGACGTCGTCGGCGCAGCCGGGGAGGAGTAGATCAGCCGTCGCCTCCACCAGCGGGCGTCCACAGACGACGACTCCGCAGAGCTTCTTCTCCGTACTCAGACCTCTTGCGGACTCTGCGCCTGACTCTAATACCGTGCCTCTACACCAGGCGTACCTGCTCTCACAATTCCAACAGCACAGCCTCGACGTCGACCAACTGCTGCGCCTACATGTATGCTCTGTTCCTTTCCTTCCTTGCTCTTCTCTATACGATTCACTCCAATGGCACCACCAATGCGCTCAGTGTCACATTCGGCGGAACAATGCGGGATCAATTATTATGCATCATCGCCGCGTCCAATGGTTTATTGATGTCTCTGTTCTCTCGCAGGACGAGAAGCTCCGTTTTGCTCTACGCGACGTCCGCCGCCGCCACTCCCTCGCGATCCTAGCGGCCTCGGACCGCGCCATCCAGCCGTACCTGGACGCCAAGCAGTCGGAGCTCCGTGCCGCTCTCATTCGCAAATCCGAACTCGAGGAGCAGCTCCGTCAAGCAGAGGCACAGAGGCAAGCATGGGCGGCAGAGGCCAACAAGGGCGACGCGATGGTCAACGAACTATACACCAGGCTCAACCAGGTGACGATGAAGAAGACGCTTGTGCCGGTAGGAGGGTCTTCGTGCGCGGAGGAAGGAAGCGGGGACAACGGGGACAAACAAGGAATGGCGTATGAGGCTGAGGAAGGGGAGTCCAGGTGTTCAGGCTGGGTACCCAACGCGGACGCGCACGCCTCCGGCAAGGGAATTAACATCGATAGGGATGAAAAGACGACGACAAAGGCAGCGCCGGTGTGCAGGGCGTGCTGCCGTGGGAAGGACGCGTGCGTCCTGCTACTCCCTTGCCGTCACCTCTGTCTCTGTGCGGAATGCGACGAGGCGGAGGGTGGGACGCCACTTCCGTGTCCCGTCTGTGGTGTGCACAGGAACGCCTCCATGCGTATCGCGCCATGCCCTTAATTCGTTCACTCGCCGGCTTCTTTCTTGGCATTACGGCCAGCTGCTGTTTAGCTATCTAACTCTGTTTTACATGCTAATTTGTTTTTTTTAGTTTGCCCTAACTATCGGGACTATGTCTGATAGATCAAGGATTTTACCACTAACAACTGAATTCATAGATTCATTTGCTATGTATGATAGATCAAGAACGCAGGCCTTGTGTGGCGTTTGGTTCAATCATTATCAATACATTCCTCTCTTCTTCAAGTCTTTCTGCACGCACATTTACTAGTGTCATGCGTTGTTCATCCATGTTTGGTCTCCCACCAAGTGGGTGGGCCCAAGTATGATTTTTTTTTTAATTTTCAAACCACAATCCAACTATAACTACCCTTGTATGTTGACTCATTTTGGCTTACCTTGAAGCTCCATCAATAATCCAAACCCTTACTAAACTCCCCAAACCAAGTATCCTCTCCTTTTTTGTGTGTGTAGACTAGGTCATTTAGGTTGGGTATGTGTAAGAATATACATTGAATTTTCAAATTTTGTCATCTGACTACACCCCACCAAACATACACTAAAGAATGCATCACACACTCTTTCTATAACATGATATCAAGAATCTTGAATTTCACAAAGACACAAAATTCAACCTAGCTTGGAATTGTTTCCTATTTTTTTCAAGCTTAGATTTGGCATTTAATTGGAAATTGAGAAACTATATGTACGGTTCAAGATGGCTACATACTTGAGTAACAACCTACATGGTAACTTCCCACCTCTTCACTTCAACATTAACCATTACCTGACCCTTTGAAGGTCATCGTCACCCTATCTGAACTATACCTCAATAGTGAAGAGATGGCAAAGAAAGGAATTGATGCACCCATAGATCTTGAGTATATAGAATGATGCCTCATTCATCAAATGAATTTTAACTTTCTCCTCCAATTGAATAGATTAGTGGATTGCCTGCCTCCACACCTTCCCTGTTGAGACGGCCTTGTCGTTCAAGCGACTCGCACACCGGGCTTTTCAAAGCATCCACAACCACTTGGAGAGAAGACCTTTTTATAAACTAAGAAAGGAGCACTGAATGGCCTTGCTCCAACACCACTCCAAAGCCCCCTCTGTAGACAAGTTGTTCCAGAGAAGGGGACGCTCAAGAATGTCTTCAAGTCACATCCAAAGTTGGTAGGCTATCTTCCTTTAAGGAACAAGTGATCCAAATAATCATAAGACACATTCTTGCAACATGACACCATCGAAATCATGAGGCAAGCTACCCTTCCATCAGCCACTAGGGACTTATGAATCAACTTCCAATTGTGGGCAATAGCTTTGAGCGAGGTTTATGGAGACCAAATCTAGTTGTGGTTGTTGAGAGAAGTCTGGAAGGTCTGACATAAAATACATTTCAATGAAGTAAGATAGAAGGAGTCGAATGGTAATGTCTTCCCCATTTTCTGCTACTGGGATGAGCCGTTCAGAGCAATACAAGTTAGTTGGACTCCAAGCTGATTTTTTGATGTGTTGCTTAAAAGTATCTAGGAATTGTTTAAGTGAACGCTTGGACCGACAATGAAGGGGTAGATCTCCCAGATTTAGCCACTATCGATCTTGTGCAGATGCCCCCACCCTAGGGTTCCATCTCTACACCATCATAATCAAACCTCCATGTCAAAAAGGAGTTATTTTCTCATTTCCCTCACCTCCTCAGTAGTTTCAAACCCCACTGGGGCTTTAAGACTGGGAAAACCACTTGTAGATACCGCTCGAGGCCAATCCAACCTTAGAGAGTTTTCCACTACACTCAAAGAGTATCCACCTTCCCAAGAAATTAGAATGGCTTGCCTCATCTACTCCTCCAACTCCCGTGTTCTTTGCTTCCCCTTCCCGATGAATAAGCACCTTCTTTGCCTAAGGACAAGGTTCAAAGCCCCATCCACTAAAGCTCCTATTACCACCAAGGCTCGCCTTGTCTGGGGAGGAGGAGGGATCAATAGGGAGCATCGAGTGGTTGGAGGTACTATGTCACTCAAAAGATCGGTGCCCCAACCTATCATAGTTCTTGCAAGTCCATACATCCCTATAATCAGCTAGTTAGGTAACACTGATGTGCGACTAGGTACCACTCTTTGCTTGTGATGTCATAAGTTAGTTATGGACATTCATTGCCAATGTGAAATGGGACCTATAGGGCCACACACAAAGGATTAACCTAGAAGAGGAGTTTATCCATGAATGATGTTTGGATTGATTACTAAAGTATTTAGGTACTCATTCAAACATTCAATCAATAGACTTGACTCAGAATCATCAAGTTCAAGTGTTGAACCAACTGATTAGAGTGTCAAATTGATTAAGAACTAAATGGACTATGTTTTGCACAATCTAGACCACCAACCGATCGGTTCACTGGGTGAACCGACCGACTCATGGTCAGTGAGGCGACCGGTTCACTCAGGTGAACCGATCGGTTCATTTGGACCAAACGAACAGTGCTGGGTTTTCCCAATTTGTGAGAAAAGTTTTTCATTTCACTTGTTCAATTTGATTGGGAAAAGAATTAATATTTGTGATAATTAGTAACGAATAAGGAAAGTAAATTGCATGCAAGTCTGGTAAGTGAAACGACCGGTTCACTTGGTAAACCGATCGACTCACACTCCCAACCGACCAGTTCCCTGGTGAACCTGATCGACTCACCTTGCCAAATGACCGTTTCAGTTATGAAACGACCGGTTCTCCTGTCGCAATACAAATTAATCATGGAATTCCAGACCCTTCTACTCCTGCACAGACTGGGAACCCTGACCCTGCCCTCTACCATAAATAGAGGGGTACATGGGGCTTTTCCAGAGACACAACTCATAACATCAGTTTCTCTGCAAAGTTGTTGTCATCTCTAGTTGTGATAACCGAGAGAGCCCAAGAAAGTTCTACCCGTCCAAGGAGGAACAATGAGGGAAAGACAACTGCAGAAAAGTAACTGGTGGTGGGAGAGTGTGTCGGTGACTAGTACGCAGAAAGAAGGGGATAACTCCTTCTAGTCCGTCCTTCAGGATGACTAGAGTTCCTGGTAGTCCATGTGGACTATCTATAGAGGCGGGAGACTTCTGTCGCTCAGGAGGACGACAGTCAACCACAGTCTAGTTCAAGACCAAGATATGCACGGATGTCGTCAAAGATAGGTGGTTGAAGACCACACTTGCTGTGAGGTATAGTCGCTGAGCAAGCCTCAAGACAAGGTATAACTCGCTAAAACCATCATTCCCATTACATAGATATTGATGCGATCTGCTAGTTATGGGTTTATGATCAAGTAAATTTTTTGTTTCTGCTACTCCAACCATGTCAAACATAATAGTTTCGTTATCATGTGATACATTTATGTTTCAAGTTTGGTCATGTTTAAATGTCGATTGAGGTATATTTTCCTATTTTGGACCAAATTGTAATTTACCCAAGTTGAGAGGGTAATCTTGACAGTTTTTCATGTGTTGAGAATGTTTCCTCTGCTTTAGCATCATTACAGAGACGATGATGCAATGGGGTGCATTGTTTGTATCATGGTTAGTGATGTGTCACCTATGGAGAATGCCTTGTCGTTCAAGCGACTCACACACCGGGCTTTCCAAAGCATCCACATAACCACTTGGAGAGAAGACCTCATTATAAACTAAGAAAGGAGCACTGAATGGCCTTGCTCCAACACCACTCCAAAGCCCCCTCCGTAGACAAGTTGTTCCAGAGAAGGGGACGCTCAAGAATGTCTTCAAGCCACATCCAAAGTTGGTAGGCTATCTCCCTTTAAGGAACAAGTGGTCCAAATCATCATAAGACACATTCTTGCAACATGGCACCATCGAAATCATGAGGCAAGCTACCCTTCCATCAACCACTAGGGACTTATGAATCAACTTCCAATTGTGGGCAATAGCTTTGAGTGGGGTTTATGGAGACAAAATCTAGTTGTGGTTGTTAAGAGAAGTCTGGAAGGTCTGACATAAAATACATTTCAATGAAGCAAGATAGAAGGAGCTGAATGGTAATGTCTTCCCCATTTTCTACCACTGGGATGAGTCGTTCAGAGCAATACAAGCCAGTTGGACTCCAAGCTGATTTGTTGATGTGTTGTTTAAAAGTATCTAGGAATTGTTTAAGTGAACGCTTGGACCGACAATGAAGGGGTAAATCTCCCAGATTTAGCCACTATCGATCTTGTGCAGATGCCCCCACCCTAGGGTTCCATCTCTACACCATCATAATCAAACCTCCATGTCAAAAGGGGTTATTTTCTCATTTCCCTCACCTCCTCAGTAGTTTCAAACCCCATCGGGGCTTAAGATTGGGAAAACCACTTGTAGATACCGCTCGAGGCCAATCCAACCTTAGAGAGTTTTCCACTACACTCAAAGAGTATCCTCCTTCCCAAGAAATTAGAATGGCTTGCCTCATCTACTCCTCCATCTCTCGTATGTTCTCTGCTTCCCCTTCTTGATGAATAAGCACCTTCTTTGCCTAAGGACAAGGTTCAAAGCCCCATCCACTAAAGCTCCTATTACCACCAAGGCTCGCCTTGTTCGGGGAGGAGGAGGGATCAATAGGGAGCATCGATTGGCTGGAGGTACTATGTCACTTAAAAGATCGGTGCCCCAGCTTATCGCAGTTCTTGCAAGTCCATACATCCCTATAATCATTGTACCAATGCCCCTTCTTCAGACAAACAAGACAAGTGTCCATCGACACCCTCAAGGTTAGCTTAGCCTAGTGGGACCCTTTTCCTTGTACATCACCCCAAAAGGGATGAGGTTCCACATGAATCCCCTTCTCGACGTGGAACTTCCCATTCCGGTCAGGGTTGTTGTAATGCCCCTGACCTAGCTTAATGCTAATTTGTGTTTACCTTGCTTAATAATATGCTTAAAAATTTAATACAATCCTTTGGGATTTTTTGTTGGTATGTATTCTCAGAGAGCCAATCATATGATGATTGGATTGTCATATGTTCTGATTGATTTGATAAATATCAAAGGCAAGCTTCCAATTTATTCTAGCTCAATCGATTATGTGATAAATGATGGAGCAGAATGAATGTTTAAAGAATGACAATGATCAATGACATATGTCTTTAGGTTAAGGACATGAACAATGAGTTCATACGAATGCTAAGAGTATGTACATTCTTTTTATGTCCCTAGTCGGATGTCATTGTGGAAGGTTGATAGACAACAATGGCACATCAAGACTAGAAAGTGTGTTGGTTGATGACAATGTCTCATTAGTCATGATATATGATATTAAACCAAGCACACATATACATGTTGGAGAATAGTGTATCAGACAGACCCACCATGAGAGTGACACATGGTACCATGACATGGTAGTCAGAATCATCTCTCATAGTGATGGTGGTGATTGTGATTCTTAGACTTGAAATCACTGCACTCGTCGAATGAGATTGGGTACACTTTGACATCATCAAATGCAGTCCTGAAACATGGGTTGTTATAACGGTGGTGATTGCGTGGCTTTGACACATGAGATAGACTGTGAGTGATAGATATAGGATTTGTCCCTCCTAAGGGAGTATGATGTCCAGGCCACTTGATAAGCAAGACTGATAAAGGCATGTGCATGCACATGTGAATCAATATATGATATTGATGTCACACATATCTCAGACAGTCTGCTCTAGTTCAAGAAACATGAATGAACATTGAAAGGATGACGACTCCATGCCTTGAGTTCATTCAGGATATCAGAGACAAAGGAATTATTCATTCACTGTAACACCAATCATGGACTGTAGGATTGAAAGTTGTTCTCCAACTTTCATTTTCACTTAGGTAACACTGATGTGTGACTAGGTACCGCTCTTTGGTTGTGATGTCATAAGCTAGTTATGGACATTCACTGCCAACGTGAAATGGGACCTATTGGGTCACACACAAAGGATTAACCTGGAAGAGGAGTTTATCCATGAATGATGTTTGGATTGATTACTAAAGTGTTTAGGTACTCAATCAAACATTCAATCAATAGACTTCACTCAGAACCATCAAGTTCAAGTGTTGAACCAACTGATTAGAGTGTCAAATTGATTAAGAACTGAATGGACTATGTTTTGCACAATCTAGACCACCAACTGACCGGTTCACTGGGTGAACCGACCGGCTCATGGTCAGTGAGATGACCGATTTTCTCAAGTGAACTGATCGGTTCATTTGGACCAAACGAGTAGTGTTGGGTTTTCTCAATTTGTGAGAAAAGTTTTTCATTTCACTTGTTCAATTCGATTGGGAAAAGAATTAATATTTGTGGTAATTAGTAACAAATAAGGAAAGTCAATTGCAGGCAAGTCTGGGAAGTGAAATGACCGGTTCACTATGTGAACTGATCGGCTCACACTCCCAACCGACCAGTTCACTGGTGAACCGATCGGATCACCTTGCCAAATGATCGTTTCAGTTATGAAATGATCGGTTCACCTGCCACAGTACAAATTAATCATGGAATTCCAGACCCTTCTACTTTTGCACAGACTGGGAACCTTGACCCTACCCTCTACCATAAATAGACGGGTACATGGGGCTTTTCCAGAGACACGACTCAAAACATCAGTTTCTCTGCAAAGTTATTGTCCTATCTGGTTGCGGTAATCGAGAGAGCCCAAGCAAGTTCTACCCGTCCAAGGAGGAACAATGAGGGAAAGACAACTGTAGAAAAACAACTGATGGTGGGAGATTGTGTTAGTGACTAGTACACAGACATAAGGGGACAACTCCTTCTAGTACATCCTTCAGGACAACTAGAGTTCCTAGTAGTCCATGTGGACTATCTATAAGGCGGGAGACTTCTGTTGCTCAGGAGGACGACAATCAACTGCAGTCTGGTGAAAGACCAAGAGCTGCACAGGTGTCATCAAAGATAGGTGGTTGAAGACCACACTTGTTGTGAGGTATAGTCACTGAGCAAGCCTTAGGACCAGGTATAACTCACTAAAACCATCATTCCCATTACATAGATATTGATGTGATCTGCTAGTTATGGGTTTATGATCAAGTAAATTTTTTGTTTCCGCTACTCCGACCATGTCAAACACAATAGTTTTGTTATCATGTGATACATTTATGTTTCAAGTTTGGTCTTGTTTAAATACCAATTGAGGTATATTTGCCTATTTTGGACCAAATTGTAATTTACCCAAGTTGAGAGGGTAATCTTGCAAATTTTTCATGTGTTGAGAATGTTTCCTATGCTTTAGCATCATTAGAGAGATGATGATGAAATGGGGTGCATTGTTTGTATCATGGTTAGTGAAGTGTCACCTTATGGTGATTATAGGGTTTCTAAGGTTTGCATGGTTGATATGGTGATGATGATTAGAGTTTGAGTGTCGCGGCCCTTACACCATTTTTGGTGAGTGTCCCATCCAAGGTACATGCTTTGTAAGCATGGTCGCGATTGAGACAACTTTGTGAGAGGTGGGTCGAAACACATTGTCTTTTAATGTCTCGACCGTGAACATAGATGACCTAGGGTTTCAACCCTAAAGTGTCTCGACTGAGGCAAAATGATGGAGTTGTCTGTCTCGATTGAGACAAGGGGACAAATGACCTTGGAGGTCAAGAAATTATGTCTGGATAAATACAAACATTTCAAATATTGCATGTGAGTGGAGGAAAGACTTTTCTTTGATGGTCATGTGTCCCTTGATAGTCTAATATGTTGACACATCATAAATCTACCACTTCCCTCCTCCTTTGGGTATATAACCCCTTGCCTTCACACATGAGAAACCTTTTTTGGCCCTACACTCCTTCTCCTTCCGTTGTATCTTCCTTGGAGCTTTGGGAGCAAAAAAGATCAAACCTTGAAGCTTGGGTGGCCGATTCACCATGCATGTTGAAGATCTAGTGCTAGATCATTCTTTCTTCTGATGGTGGTTTCTTGGAGATTCTTTCTTGATAAGTGATATTACTCTTTGGATCATGCTTTTGTTTCTGAAACCTCCATCTTCTTCTTCCTCCTCTTTGGCCATGGATTATCAATGGTGGTTCATCTTGGAGATCTCTTCTTTATAAGAATCATAGATCGTGTTTAACATGGTGAACTCGAGTTAAAGATGATTATTTGTCTTTTTCCTTTCCCTTTTGGTTTGGTCAGAGTTATTTCCTTCCTTTCTTTAAATCTATGGTGACCATAGTTTCTTTCTTTTCTTGAGGTGATCCCTTGGTCGAAGTTGAAACTTGGTTGAAGATCTTAGAGCTTGAGATCTTGAAAGTTTGACTCACTCTAAAACATGCGGGTTTTATAAATTTTCCTACCTCTTTTATGTGCATCTAAAACCTGATCATCTATTGTTGTATTCAGATCTTAAAATGTCTTCTTCATAATAGAAAGAATAATGAAAGTAGTGTTAAAATCAGGTATTACTCTTGAAAGAATTACTCTTGTTACAAACCCTAAATTTATAGTATCTGATTCTTGTGGTGATTCAATTATTGAAACATTTCCTGGATTGTCATCTATAAATATGAGATGCTTGACATATGGTTCGTTTATCATAAATAATAGTAAGCTTTGAAGATGTTAGCATACACAAGGAACGTGGCTTTCACTCTTTAAACATTGTCCTTTTGATGAGATTTTATGATCCATAGTTTAAGGGTTGATAAACACCATGATTAAGGATGTTACCCACCCTGATGACGTTTGGTATTCCTTTGTGTTAACCCCTATCTCGACCTATTTGAATATGTTCATATGTTGTGCATAGGGCTATTGTGGGGTCGAGACATCCCTTGGTCTCCCCTCAGGTTGATACAAAACATAGACGGTGATCGCCAAGTAATGTTGATGCATACATTGCTGGTCATAACACAATGTCACGGTCGAAACGTTAAGTGTGTCATAGGTCGAGAATTAACCCTTCACGCACCACGAACGAGAGCTAACCATGCACGCGTCATGACTTAGCATGTGTCGTAGACTAGAAAGCCCTACGCGTGTCGCGGGTGAGACTCAACCCTGCATGCGTTGCAGGCAAGAGAGATGTTTCACAAATCGCGGCCCACGACACACTCCTTGAACGCATCGCGATCGACCCCCTTGCACATGTTGCATGTCAAGGTGCTGCTGCACACATTGTAGATAGGGTTACCTATTACACGTGTTGAAGTTCATGGTAACATATGTGAGTGAGCAATGTTAATATACTTAGGTATGTAAATGGTGTTTGGATAGTGTAATGGTTTATACATGGTGAAATAATTATACATGGTTAATTAGTAATGATGGTGCTTAACCTCAAATGCCTCCCGACATATAGGAAGTAATTGAATTAGTGTTTAGGGGTTGAATAACATTATTGAACTCTAATTAAATAAGTATAAACCCTAACCCTAAGCATGTGATCATGTGATACATGTGCTCACCCTACTTGAAGATTGTAACCCATATTAGTGTTTCCTCTCCTATTTAAGTAACTCTAACCTTATAAGTGAAGTAAATGGTATAGTCATATGAGTGTTATGGTGAACCTTGTATAATACATGGTTGTGTTTATGAGCACTGAGAAAAATAGTGTGTTAATGACTGTGTAGAAATTATATGAAGGGAGTCCAATGTCCTAATGAGAACCTTGTGCTTAATTTAAGGAGAAATTCACTAGATATGTGATGAGAGATTGACATCCCATAGAAATGTGATATTGTTAATGACCTTATGAGATACAGTAATACAAGTGTCAAGTAATGATGAGACACCTTGTTGATAGTGGGTCTCGATACCATGTTAAGTGCATGATTAATATGTTTACATGATGCATGGTAAAGATGTATGCATGACATCATAAGATGGTACACTTATATGTGTAAATAATGATGTTACTTAGAGTTGTAGATATCATGATCAATTCATGATCAACGAATGATGTTAAACCCTAATCATGTCCTTTAAATATAATATGCTCCAAGAAGGTGGGAAATGACTTAATTAGGGTTTGGTGCAATAATCATGATGTAAACTCTAAATATGTATGTGAGTAAACCCTAACCCTAATCCTAGGATATGTTATACTTATCGAACGTGCATGGATGAGTAGCATGTGATTATACTTTCTCCCTCTCCTACTCATACAGTTCTAACCTCGTCAGGGTAATTGAACGTCATAGATAACGTATGCTATGAAGATGATTAAATGATATTGAATGATGTCCATGAGTCTTGATGAGGTGCATTAGAATTATAAATATGTGAATGCCCACACTTAATTATAATCTATGGTGATCAACTCTAATACTCTCCATACTTATGGAAAGTATATTGCCATGGAATCCTATATGGTAATCATGAATCCCTAACCTTAAATTGAAGGGACATATGTGCATTGCTTACATTGCCTAAAAGTGTTTAAATGATGAAATAACAATGAGTATTCTCTCTTTATTGCATAACATTGATTTTGTAGGTGAAATGAATATGATAGCTAATAGTTGATATGGTGTTTATGTGATATGACATAGGTGATGTATATACACCTGATAAGGCATGATGTGATGGTTATCATAGCTAACAATTGCTACGGTGTATATTTGACAAGATACATGTGATTCTTATATGCCTAAAGGGGCATGATGAGATATTAATGAGTTACAAGAATAATGTGAATGATCTTATGACCTAGTGAAGGCTTGATACCTAGTGTGAGGTTATATCCTCCAGTGATGTGATAAGGGATTACTATCCCCAATGTTGTGATAATGGTGATCAAACCTATATGGTAGTGTTTATAGGTGGTGATGTTAATGGACTCAGTTAAGAAAGTGAGATAGTGTTGCCCTGAGATAATGTGACAAGTTCACACCTTATACATCTAATATCTTTTGAAATTCTTTTATAGTTATGCTTGTTAGATTGAATGAAGGTTTTATATGTCCACTTGTATGATGGAGCCTTAATTCACCCAATTGACATAACGAATAAGGTGAAACCTTAATCATCTAGTTTCCCTGTACCATAGATCCATCTTCAGCGTCAGTATCTAGCTAGATGGTGAAACGAGTAACTCCTACGGGAAACTCAGAGAGCTTATTATTGAATATGTGGGAAATCAGTGGATGTATCTCCTTATATCCTTAAATTGTTGAAATAGTGATATGAGGTTTATTATAGAACGACCATGTATGAGCATTTTCTCTAGCATTGTGCCATTTACCAAGGCAGGCTAGTTGTTTTACATGACCATAGTTTTGACTATGAGTTGTTGTCTTTATAGGACTATAGCTTCAGCTATAAGTTGATGTCTTTGCAGTATGACTATATGTTACTGCGTTGTACACTCAAGCTGACCGAGTAGTACTGGTGATGATCATGGAGTCCGCCTCTTCCATTGATCTTGTATGGTACTAATTTTGACTTAGCAGTGGTCTGTTGGATTTGAGTGGTACACCTCAAATCCACATGACTTAATAATTAAAGATATAATACAACTGTGTAGTATTATTGCTTAGGGTCACATATGAATAATATTGGATGACCACTTGCTCTGTTTCTTATACTGTTTAGTTTATAAGAGTTATACATCTTCTTCATATTCCTTCTTAAAACATAAGATGATCTATTGCTTAGTGTAGATGCCCTAATTGCTTAAACTCTGATAATTTCCATGCTTATATCGTCGAGCTGAATCTAATTATCAGTTAAAACTATAAATTCCTATTTTAGTTATTTGTGCTTATAACACATGGTGGAGGAGATTTATATCTCTAGCTGGGACATTTGGTCTCACCCTGTTGATTCCACATATTTTTTAGGTGGGTGTGCATTATGGGATAGAGTTCGTGTGGCTGAGATTGATAACAAGTGGAGCTTAACTATTGAATCATGAATAATATTCTAGTGTCTAGTAATAGAGTCCTATGTGTCTTCCATGTACACTCAGGTCCTTGGAGGTGTTTGGTGAATGTTGTACCTCAATTTGAGATTTTGGATTTATGCCATGATAGTATAAACATGATTTGTAAACTTCACATAAATGATTATATATAACAAATTGTGGCTAGTTAGCTAGTGAAAAATGGTATGGAATACCTTTTATATGAATGAAATACACATGACATCGGTTTATGGCTTCAATTGAGAGTTGTTCAGCTTAAGATCCTATTATGAGATCAGTTTTAATTTACCATTTTTTGGTATTGTTGTTATTAGTGATAATTTTGATAATTTCGTCCTTTGTTTGGAGTAATCTTGCCTTTGTGATGATGGTCATCACAGTTGCTGATGGTTCGACCCCGATGGTAGATAATGAGAGGCCCCAACCGTACACTATGTCATAAGAACCCTAGAACCACTCTCTCTCCCTAGGAACTCTCTCACACTTTTGGAGTGCGATACCACTCAAGGATGAAAGGTACATATAATCATGTTTCTCTCTCTACTTACATAGATAAGTGGTGTAACCAGGGAGATGACACCTCTGTGCATTGTTAATTTTTGTATTCTACAATTATGCATACGGGCCACTAGAAACTATTGTCCTCTTTTGTGTGTGGCGTGTGATGGTTTGACAATTAATATTGTTGTTTGTTTGTCTCTTAATCCTTCAAATTTTCTCCATTCATAGTCTTTTTTGAGTTGATTGGGTGCGTTTAACATTGCAAGGGACACAATGATTGATGGATGCAAACTATTCAATATACTTTTTGATGTGTCTTATTGTTTCATACATGTAACAACACATCTTCACAAATTACTTGAAGGAACATAACAAGTGTGTTAAGGTAGAAAAGATAAGGGAAAGGTGTGTGTATGGAATTGCATCTCTATATTATGAGCTTGTTGAAGGCACAACCCTATGCCCTTTTCAATTCCATTGAGTCCTATTGTTTGAAGACATATGTGGGCTCTGATCTCCAAACCATGATATAAACACGATTTAAACTTAGCGGAAGCGAATCGATTAACAGCGGAAGACAAAAATCACGGGAAATTAAAAATTTTCGAGACTAGAGCTTGAATCCATAAAGCTTCATTCATAGAAGGAGATAAACTGTTTACATCTCATGATAATTACTTCTTGAGTAATTATATACAACAGGATACAAAATCTCAAGAACTCATAAACAAAAGACTCCAAGACCTGAGAGTACTGAGGACACATAGGACTGACTCTAACTATACCACATGGCAGGCTAAATCTCCACCTGAGATTTACTGCTGCTCCCAGTGCTACTGCTGCTGGGACTGGTCACCTGTAGACCTGTTCCTCCGTCCTCGACGTCCACCTAAAAAGTTGAAGTCTACGGGGTGAGACAATTGTACATAATTGTCCCAGCGAGAGTTATAACTCTCCGCCAGAAGCTTTATTATAACACCAAAGAACAACTTAAGCAGTAAAAGCTTACAAAGTATTCAATAGCAGATGCAGTTGTAAACAAGAGTTCAACATTTATCAAGCATGAAGAACATATGCACTATACAGTGTAACATCAAACAACTAACTCATAGTTATCTCTAACAGGTATACTACGCTGTAGAGTATGTTTTTCAAACATTACTTTTATGCCCCGTGGAGATGAGGTTTACCACTCATACTCCAACCAATCACTGCTAAGTGCCTCGGTATCATACTAGGTCATCGAAAGAGCCGGATTCTCATGACCTTCACCTTCCTCAGTCAGTAAGAGGATCACTTGTAGGACATCTCGTGTCTCTACTATAATAGCTCACCAGGGTAATCTGGTCCTTCGCTATTTTAGAGTTACAGTGGCGTTCTGTACTCTCTTCGTCATAAGGAGATTTCATGTTTATCTTCCACTGATACAAATATCTATGCTTTCTTCGTCATCAGGAGGTTTCATGTTTACCATCCACTGATACGGTATGGGATTATAGTGAAGGATTCATGGATTATACATCTACATCAAACACCTACACTAGGATGTAAGGTTCTACACATCCATATACCCCACATACTCAAAAGTATGTGATCCAGGAGTTCCCTTAGGAAAACCTGTTTCACCATCATTTGATCTCTGACAATGATGGATCTATGATCAGGGCTCTACATTTCACTTGATTAGTTAGGTACATTCAGTATTCTCTTGCATCATACATTGTTCTTCAAACAATAACAGTAGCATAACAGCTATGAAAGTAGAATACTAAATGTAACAAACCTAACTCACATCAATCATCATTTCTCAGTATACTCATCACAAGTCATCTCTAAAGCATGACCTTGATGGAATTCATGGCTCTTACAGCCCATTAAAACATAGGATGCCACTGACAAGGTATCAAGATATTTTACTATTCATAAAGCTAACAACATGCTTTCAATGAATATAGTATCATCATCCATACCTGGATATGATCACCTTCATATCACAACCTGCATGGTTAATTCAACTGATAAAGGTAATTCAAAACAAGAATATACTTTCCACTCTTGTCATAAGAGCTAAGTTCTCTGATTCTCATCAATTAGAGTTTGCTACTCATATTACATGTCATCACCCTTGAATTAGGGTTTACTATTCACATTATGGTGAATTAAACTCATAACATCATCATGTATGAGGAACATCATCATTAATTCTCTCAGATTAGTTTAAGATTCATCATTTATCATAATTAGGGTTCCATGATTTCACATAGGTGGATCATACCCTAATCATGCACATTCATGTGTATTGAAGGTACTTTACTTGAATTTCCATCATAAAAGGGTACTTTCTCTTTCTTAAGATACTTTCTCTCTCCTCATACTTGTATATGGTGATAACACCAATCTAGATCAGGTTGGGTTAAGTCCACTTTGATTAACATAGACCAAATCACCACTATTGAGTGATTAGGGTTTGATTAGAACAAGGTTTCACTCAATTGAACCTTTCAAGGGTATTATGGTAAATTACACATTGATCATCATCATGGGTTAATTTACTAACCACTTGACCCTTAATGTCTTTTGGTATCATTAGGGTTTAGGTTGAACAACTATTAAACCATTTAAGCCTTCAAGGCATTAGGCAGACATAACTTCAAAAGTCTCCACTAGGTTTCACACCTTCATCCTTCATACGATCTTGAGGTCGTATGCACTCATTCGATCTTGAGGTCGTATACCCTCATACGGTTTGAGGTCGAATGCCCTCATACGGTTTGAGGTCGAATGCCCTCATTCGGTTTGAGATCGAATGACCTTATACGGTCTTGAGGTCGAATGACCTTATACGGTCTTGAGGTCGAATGACCTTATACGGTCTTGAGGTCGAATGACCTCAAAAGCTCAAGATCGTATGGACCTCCAAGGTGGTTCAAAGGGTAAACTCGATTAGGGTTTCCTATGTTGAAGCCATCAATTGGTCTCAAGCTTGCTAACCACTTACCAATTGAGACAATTAGGGTTATCGTTAACCAATTGGTAACTCAATTGACCCTCAATTGATATCCAATTAGGGTTGGAGTTGGTTCAATTAAGGTCTATAAACGTTCAACCATCAACACTCAACAATGTGAATCAAAACGAAGTTGAACCCATCAATTGACCTCCAATTGGGCTCAAACTTGGCCCAAACGGTCTTGGGATCATTTGGATATACTCCAAACGGTCTTGAGACCATTTGCCCAAGAATTCATCAAAAATGAGATTGATTTGATAGGGGTTGAACCTTAATTAAGTCACAAATCAGCAATTTGATTATTTCAATAACCCATTGTAATTGGGCCCTCAATTGATCAAATTACTTTAACCCTGGACCTCCAAAAGGTCTTGGGTTGACACCAAACGGTCTTGAGACCGTTTGGATGAGTTCCAAACGGTCTTGAGACCGTTTGCCCATCCATCCTTTGGACTCTAGTGAAAAATTCATCAAGGTTTGAATTATTGAGTTGATTATTACATCAATACTTAATTGCAATATAATTTGGTATCTTTGTACCTTCAATTGGTCAACTATACTTGACCCCAGACCTCCATACGGTCTTGGGTGATCCCCAAACGGTCTTGAGACCATTTGGATGATTACCCAAACGGTCTTGAGACCGTTTGGGCTAATCAACCCAAAATCTCAATTTAGCTCATTGTGATTTCAGCACTAATTTCAATTAGGGTTTGCCCTAGTAATCAACCTTCAACTCTTAACTCGTTTGGAATTAGTCCATCAAATTTGGTGAGTTATTAATTAACATCATTATGAACAGTAATCGCATACGGTCAAGGCTTAGTCAACCATCTTATACGGTCTTGAGACCGTTTGCCCAAAAAGGGCAAATTAAGCAGATTGAAAATCAGAACTAAATTCAATTGAATTTGCTAATTGTTTTGCCTATATCTCACGATTCCTTTGAAGTTCACCTCTCAAATTTTGTGGGTGATTAACCTACATAATTTTGAACAGGATTCCCATACGGTCCACGCTTGGTCAACGCGGCCATATGGTCTTGAGACCGTATGCCTTCATACGACCTTGAAACCGTTTGCCCATCAAACGGTTTTGCAAACCGTATGGGAAATTGGTTGAGGTCGTATGGTAAAGACGAAAACCATGGATAAGCATAGGAAATAACGCCCTCATCTTCTAGCTCAAGAACATCAACAGTTCCTCACGGATTTGCTTGCAAGGAAGCAAGGGAAGATAGGGAAGAAGAAGAACTAGCAACTAAAAGCATAGAAAAGATGTATATAACAAAGCATAGGTTTAGAGTTATAAAACCCACCTAAAGCTTGCTCCTTGAGCTCCAAGCTTTCGAGATCCAAGCCTTTAATGGCGTCCTAGAAGCTCCATAGGTCGGCCAAGGTGAAACCTCCAAGAAAAGTTGAGAAGAGATGGCTAGAAAGATAGAGCTAAGTGAGCTTGCCATGAATTTGACCTTGAATTCGAGTTTCATCCAAGAATTTAAGAAAAAGGAAGGATCCAAGCCTACCTTGCACTCCCCTGGTCGTCCTCCTGAGCTCCAGAGCTCTCCTTAGTCGGTTTGAGCAAGGGGAACAGTGAAAGAAATGAAAGAAACATTCCTTTGCTAAGTGAGGAAAAGGGCTTATATACTTGGGTGGTATTTCAACATAGGCACATAGGTTTTCCTCATTTTCAACTAAGTCCCTCCTTTCTTCTTTGCTCGTCCCTTATTCTTATTTCTAAGGACAACCTTCTTCTAAGGTCAAGAAATGAAGGAAAGAAGATCAGCTTATTACTAAAGCACACACATAAAAGGGCTATAGTACTTACACCTTGATTATTCAATCACAAAGGTGTTTTTCATTATATGATTATTCAATTGAAGTGACTTATTCATCATTTCTTCTCTAAATGATGACAAGAGTCTTACAAGATATTTTAGATGGTGTATTTTATAAGTTGCACTCCTCAAATTGGGTAAATTGCACTTTACTCCAATTTAGGGTTTCAAGCACAGGGATTGCTTCCACGGCTGCACCTTGGTGCTCAAGCTTGGGAAATCCCTCAAACTTTACCATAATCATTCTTATGATGTCTCAACATCAGGGGAACATCTCAACATGTGAAAATTGCAAGTTAACCCTTCTAACTGGGTAAATTTCACATAGGTCCCTGTACTACAAAACAATCAATTCAACATTGTTTAAAAAGGGATAGAAAAGGAAAAGTATGTTCCTCAGGAACTTAATTACATGCAAAAATATAATCATCAGTATCTTATTTACATAATTAGGCAAAACACCTAGGGTTAACTCATAACCCAGGTCAGAGATGTTACAAATTATCCACCCCTTACAAGGATTTCGTCCCCGAAATCGATAAAACATATTACGAGAAAAGGGCAGGATACTTCCTTCTCATCTCATCCTCTAGTTCCCAAGTGGCTTCTTCAACACCACAGTGGTTCCAGAGGACTTTCACAAGGCTTATATCTTTCTTCTTTAACTTTTTAATTCTGTTATCAAGGATTGACACTGGTCCTTCCTCATAAGCTATATCATCATTCAATTCTACCTCCATAGGTTGTAGAACTGACTCAGTATCAGGGTGACAATTCTTTAGCATAGAAATGTGAAACACAAGATGTAACCTCTGTAACTCTGGTGGCAGCTCTACTTTATAGGCTACTTTTCCAATCCGTTCAATGATTGGATAAGGCCCCATAAATCTAGGAGCTAACTTCCCTTTCCTTCCAAAACGAAGGACTCCTTTCCAAGGCGAGACCTTGAGATACACTCTGTCTCCAACCTGGAACTCTAAGGGTCTACGACGTTTGTCAGCATAAGATTTCTGCCTATCCTATGCAGTCTTAATATGTTGTTGTATTACTTTAATCTTCTCTGTGGTCTGCTGCAAAAGATCAGGACCTAACAACTGATGCTCACCAGTCTCAAACCAACACAACGATGATCTACAACGTCTACCATACAAGGCTTCATAAGGTACCATATCAATACTATGTTGATAGCTATTGTTATAGGCAAACTCTATCAAGCTTAGGTGTAGATCCCAACTTCCGATAAACTGGAGAACACATGCTCTCAACAGGTCTTCTAAGGTTTGTATAGTTCTTTCCGAATGTCCATCAGTCTGCGGATGAAAGGTCGTACTAAACCTTAGCTTGGTGCCTAAGGCTCTGTGTAACTGTTCCCAAAAATGACTTGTAAACTGAGGACCTCTGTCAGAAACTATTGTGACAGGAACTCCGTGCAAACGCACTATCTCTTGTATATACAACTGTGATAACCTTTCAACAGAATAGGTTGTTTTGACAGGTAAGAAATGCGCTGTCTTAGTCAACCTATCTTCAACTACCCAAATGGAATCATGTCCTTTGTTTGTCCTGGGTAGGCCAACAACAAAGTCCATGGTAACATGATCCCACTTCCACTGTGGTATGGGTAAAGGTTGCATTGTTCCTGCAGGCTTCTGGTGTTCAGCTTTAACTTGCTGACACACAGGACACCTCAGAACAAACTCTGCAACATCCTTCTTCATTCCAGGCCACCAATACAGTTCCTTTAAATTACGATACATCTTGGTGCTCCCTGGATGCATAGCATACATCGAAGAATGAGCTTCTTCTAGGACTAACTTCCTTAAGTTATCCACATCTCGCACTATCATCCTCTCATGATAACAAGCTACATGATCATCCGAGTCATGGAAACCATCTTGCTTCTCATTTCCATACTCTGATCTGATCTGCTGAACTGCAGCATCATCTTGTTGTGCTTCCTTAATCTGCTCTCTTAGGGTAGGTTTAATATGCATCTCAGCCAACAACCCGGCTAACAATGACACCTTCAACTGTACATTGTCTTGCCTTAAAGAGATAAACATATCTCTCTTAGAGCACACTAAAGAGTTTAGTTGTGCTCTATCCATGGTTGATGTTGTTGATTTCCTACTCAAGGCATCTGCAACAACATTGGCCTTGCCCGGATGGTAATCAATTGTACAATCATAGTCCTTGATTAACTCCATCCAGCGACGTTGCCTCATGTTAAGCTCATGCTGAGAGAAGATATACTTAAGGTTCTTGTGGTCTGTGAAAATCTGGAATGTCTCTCTATAGAGATAATGCCTCCAGATCTTCAAGGCATGAACCACAGCAACTAACTCCAGATCGTGTGTCGGATAATTCTCCTCGTGTTTCTTAAGCTGTCGAGAAGCAAAAGAAATCACTTGTTTATCCTGCATCAACACACATCCAAGTCCATTCTTGGAGGCATCAAAGAAGACTACATATCCTTTTCCTTGTTCAGGTAGCACAAGCACAGGTGCACTTGTCAACCTCTCCTTCAAAAACTTAAAAGACGGTTGACACTTATCACTCCAAGAAAAAGGAACATCTTTCCGGGTCAACTTGGTTAAGGGTAAGGCTATAGAACTAAAGTTCTTAATGAACCTTCGATAATAGCCAGCTAACCCCAAGAAACTTCGAATCTCCGTCGGTGTCTTCAGTTGTTCCCATTGTAGAACAGATTCTACTTTTGTAGGGTCAACACGAATTCCTGAGGCAGATATCACATGTCCTAGAAAAGATACCTCCGGCAGCCAGAACTCACACTTGCTAAACTTAGCATACAACTTGTGTTTTCTTAGCAAGGTCAAAGCTTGGCGAAGATGCTGCTCATGCTACTGAGCATCCTTACTATAGATCAGAATGTCATCTATGAAGACGACAACACACTGATCAAGGAAAGGTCGGAAAACTCTATTCATGAGTTCCATAAATGCAGCTGGTGCATTGGTTAGTCCAAACGACATAACTGTGAACTCATAGTGACCATACCTTGTCCTAAAGGCAGACTTGGATATGTCACTATCCTTAATACAAAGTTGATGATATCCAGACCTCAAGTCTATCTTTGAAAAGACTGTTGCACCACGCAACTGGTCAAAGAGATCATCAATCCTTGGCAGAGGGTACTTGTTCTTTATTGTTACTTTATTGAGTTGTCTATAGTCAATGCACAACCGCATTGACCCATCTTTCTTTTTAACAAACAGGACCGGAGCACCCCAAGGTGAAGTGCTCGGTCGGATAAAACCCTTCTCAAGTAACTCTTGAAGCTGTTTCTTGAGTTCTGCCATCTCGGCAGTCGCCATCCTATATGGTGTCTGGGCTATGGGTTTCGTATCTGGAATCAGATTGATTTCAAAATCAATCTCCCGAAGTGGTGGTATACCATGAAGTTCTTCAGGAAACACATCCTCGAATTCCCTGACTATGGGAACTTCGGCAGGATTGGAACTTTCCTTGGTAACATCTACCACATGGGCCAAGAATGCATAACATCCTTGCCTCAACAGCTTATCAGAAACCATAGCTGACACAAGACAGGTGGGCAGAATCTTTCTTTCACCTTGAAAGATCCATGTGTTGCTTTCATCAGCAAACACATCCAACTTGGACTCACAATCCAAGACAACTCTATACCTCTCTAAGGTATCCATCCCAAGGATTATATCAAATCCTTGCATATCAAGCGGTATAAGATCCACTTGAATGCGATGGTCAGAAAAGAAGAGGATGCAGGGAGAACATACCTCCTACAAAACGGCAGACCCACTCAATGGAGTCTCCAACAACAAACTATCTGTCCTATGACTAACCATCATATTGCAGTTACGAATCACTCTCCGAGTGATAAAAGAGTGTGTAGCACCCGGGTCAATTAGAACAGATACAACACAGGATGTAGACATATCAGGATATAAAAGTTCCATCTGACCTGCCACTACCCGTGGATTGACCACTGCATCTGGTGGGTTCATAGCATAGAACCTCACAGTCGCCTGGTGTTGAGGTGGTGCTGATGATCCAGCTTGAGACGCTTGTCCACGTCCTCGAGCTACTCCTTGAGATTGCATTCTCTGAGATCCTTGTTGATTCTGTCTCGGAGGCTGTGTCACACTGACAGGCCTAGAACGGCAATCCTTCATTAAGTGTCCCACCTTACCACAGTTGTAGCATCTCCTCTCCTATTGTTGTGGTCGGGGTGGTCCAGTAACTGACATCGATGCAGAACTGTGAGTCCCTTGAAGCGGTTGACTCCGTCCTCTACCTCTACTTGGTGACCATTGAGTTTGAGAACTCGATCTGGGTGGTGGAGGGTTAGGTGCAGAGAATCTAGGTTTCTTGAAATCCCTAGATGAAGAACCCTAGAACTGTGGATATCTTTTCTGGGTTTGCCTCTTCTCAACCACATATCTCTCTATCCTTCGGACTGAATCAACGAAGGTAGAGAATCTCTCTCGGTTTTCTAAGGCAGACATAGGGGTTGACATATCAGCATTCAAACCCTTCTCGAATCTCCTAATTCTTTCTTCATCTGTGGCAGCCATGTGCAGACAGAACCGCAACAATTCCATGAACTTAGCTTCATACTCGCTAATGTTCATCATGCCCTACCTCAATCTCTCAAACTGAGAGATCTTCTCATCTAGGAAGGTCTTTGGAAAATATCTATTGATAAATTCCTGACAAAACTCTTCCCATGAGAACTCTATTCTAGGTCTCTTATGCTCTTCCATGTTCCACCAGTGACCAGCACTGCCTTTGAGAAGATAGACAGCATGTCTAACCTTCTCAGCCTCCGGGATAATAAGAATCCTGAAAGCCTTCTCCAACTCTGTTAACCATAGGTCAGCATCTGCGGGGTCGGCAGTCCCAAAGTACTCGGTAGCTCCGACACGACAAAGTCGCTCGAATGTCTTACCAATACCTTGTCCTTTAGGTTGGGCAGGTGCCCTAGGTGCAGGCATGGGTATCCTGTCGGTGATGTGTGTCATGATAGTCATAAACTGCCCAAACATCGTCTGAACTGCTGGGTTACCCATGTTAGCTGGATCAAACTGGGGTGGCTCAGGTGCAGGCTGTTCTATTCTTGGAACTCTTGCACCGTCTTGAGGTGCACTAGCACTACTCTCTGCCACGTACTCATCATGTGGCTCTGCCATCCTTATGTATCTTCTTCTCCTGAGGAGCAGAAGATTCTATTAGATAAGGAAGAGATATTAAGGATAGACTCGACATCCTAAGTCCTATGCCTCTGTAGACTCAACGGACCTAGAGCTCTGATACCAATAATTGTGGGCTATGATCTCCAAACCATGATATAAACACGATTTAAACTTAGCGGAAGCGAATCGATTAACAGCGGAAGAGAAAAATCACGGGAAATTAAAAATTTTCAAGACTAGAGCTTGAATCCATAAAGCTTCATTCATAGAAGGAGATAAACAGTTTACATCTCATGATAATTACTTCTTGAGTAATTATATACAACATGATACAAAATCTCAAGAACTCATAAACAAAAGACTCCAAGACCTGAGAGTACAGAGGACACATAGGACTGACTCTAACTATACCACATGGCAGGCTAAATCTCCACCTGAGATTTACTGCTGCTCCCGGTGCTACTGCTGCTGGGACTGGTCACCTGTAGACCTGTTCCTCCGTCCTCGACGTCCACCTAAAAAGTTGAAGTCTACGGGGTGAGACAATTGTACATAATTGTCCCAGCGAGAGTTATAACTCTCCGCCAGAAGCTTTATTATAACACCAAAGAACAACTTAAGCAGTAAAATCTTACAAAGTATTCAATAGCAGATGCAGTTGTAAACAAGAGTTCAACATTTATCAAGCATGAAGAACATATGCACTATACAGTGTAACATCAAACAACTAACTCATAGTTATCTCTAACAGGTATACTACGCTGTAGAGTATGTTTTTCAAACATTACTTTTATGCCCTGTGGAGATGAGGTTTACCACTCATACTCCAACCAATCACTGCTAAGTGCCTCGGTATCATACTAGGTCATCAAAAGAGCCGGATTCTCATGACCTTCACCTTCCTCAGTCAGTAAGAGGATCACTTGTAGGACATCTCGTGTCTCTACTATAATAGCTCACCAGGGTAATCTGGTCCTTCGCTATTTTAGAGTTACAGTGGCGTTCTGTACTCTCTTCGTCATAAGGAGATTTCATGTTTATCTTCCACTGATACGGATATCTATGCGTTCTTCGTCATCATGAGGTTTCATGTTTACCATCCACTGATACAGTATGGGATTATAGTGAAGGATTCATGGATTATACATCTACATCAAACACCTACACTAGGATGTAAGGTTCTACACATCCATATACCCCACATACTCAAAAGTATGTGATCCAGGAGTTCCCTTAGGAAAACCTGTTTCACCATCATTTGATCTCTGACAATGATGGATCTATGATCAGGGCTCTACATTTCACTTGATTAGTTAGGTACATTCAGTATTCTTTTACATCATACATTGTTCTTCAAACAATAACAGTAGCATAACAACTATGAAAGTAGAATACTAAATGTAACAAACCTAACTCACATCAATCATCATTTCTCAGTATACTCATCACAAGTCATCTCTAAAGCATGACCTTGATGGAATTCATGGCTCTTACAGCCCATTAAAACATAGGATGCCACTGACAAGGTATCAAGATATTTTACTATTCATAAAGCTAACAACATGCTTTCAATGAATATAGTATCATCATCCATATCTGGATATGATCACCTTCATATCACAACCTGCATGGTTAATTCAACTGATAAAGGTAATTCAAAACAAGAATATACTTTCCACTCTTGTCATAAGAGCTAAGTTCTCTGATTTTCATCAATTAGAGTTTGCTACTCATATTCCATGTCATCACCCTTGAATTAGGGTTTACTATTCACATTATGGTGAATTAAACTCATAACATCATCATGTATGAGGAACATCATCATTGATGCTCTCAGATTAGTTTAAGATTCATCATTTATCATAATTAGGGTTCCATGATTTCACATAGGTGGATCATACCCTAATCATGCACATTCATGTGTATTGAAGGTACTTTACTTGAATTTCCATCATAAAAGGGTACTTTCTCTTTCTTAAGATACTTTCTCTCTCCTCATACTTGTAGATGGTGATAACACCAATCTAGATCAGGTTGGGTTAAGTCCACTTTGATTAACATAGACCAAATCACCACTATTGAGTGATTAGGGTTTGATTAGAACAAGGTTTCACTCAATTGAACCTTTCAAGGGTATTATGGTAAATTACACATTGATCATCATCATGGGTTAATTTACTAACCACTTGACCCTTAATTTCTTTTGGTATCATTAGGGTTTAGGTTGAACAACTATTAAACCATTTAAGCCTTCAAGGCATTAGGCAGACATAACTTCAAAAGTCTCCACTAGGTTTCACACCTTCATCCTTCATACGATCTTGAGGTCGTATGCCCTCATTCGATCTTGAGGTCGTATACCCTCATTCGATCTTGAGGTCGAATGCCCTCATACGGTTTGAGGTCGAATGCCCTCATTCGGTTTGAGATCGAATGACCTTATACGGTCTTGAGGTCGAATGACCTTATACGGTCTTGAGGTCGAATGACCTTATACGGTCTTGAGGTCGAATGAACTTATACGGTCTTGAGGTCGAATGACCTTATATGGTCTTGAGGTCGAATGACCTTATACGGTATTGAGGTCGAATGACCTTATACGGTCTTGAGGTCGAATGACCTCAAAAGCTCAAGATCGTATGGACCTCCAAGGTGGTTCAAAGGGTAAACTCGATTAGGGTTTCCTATGTTGAAGCCATCAATTGGTCTCAAGCTTGCTAACCACTTACCAATTGAGACAATTAGGGTTAGCCTTAACCAATTGGTAACTCAATTGACCCTCAATTGATATCCAATTAGGGTTGGAGTTGGTTCAATTAAGGTCTATAAACGTTCAACCATCAACACTCAACAATGTGAATCAAAACGAAGTTGAACCCATCAATTGACCTCCAATTGGGATCAAACTTGGCCCAAACGGTCTTGGGATCGTTTGGATATACTCCAAACAATCTTGAGACCGTTTGCCCAAGAATTCATCAAAAACTAGATTGATTTGATAGGGGTTGAACCTTAATTAAGTCACAAATCAGCAATTTGATTATTTCAATAACCCATTGTAATTGGGCCCTCAATTGATCAAATTACTTTAACCCTGGACCTCCAAACGGTCTTGGGTTGACACCAAACGGTCTTGAGACCGTTTGGATGAGTTCCAAACGGTCTTGAGACCGTTTGCCCATCCATCCTTTGGACTCTAGTGAAAAATTCATCAAGGTTTGAATTATTGAGTTGATTATTACATCAATACTTAATTGCAATGTAATTTGGTATCTTTGTACCTTCAATTGGTCAACTATACTTGAACCCAGACCTCCATACGGTCTTGGGTGATCCCCAAACGGTCTTGAGACCGTTTGGATGATTCCCCAAACGGTCTTGAGACCGTTTGGGCTAATCAACCCAAAATCTCAATTTAGCTCATTGTGATTTCAACACTGATTTCAATTAGGGTTTGCCCTAGTAATCAACCTTCAACTCTTAACTCGTTTGGAATTAGTCCATCAAATTTGGTGAGTTATTAATTAACATCATAATGAACAGTAATATCATACGGTCAACGCTTAGTCAACCATCTTATACGGTCTTGAGACCGTTTTCCCAAAAAGGGCAAATTAAGCAGATTGAAAATCAGAACTAAATTCAATTGAATTTGCTAATTGTTTTGCCTATATCTCACGATTCCTTTGGAGTTAAACTCTCAAAGTTTGTGGGTGATTAACCTACATAATTTTGAACAGGATTCCCATACGGTCCATGCTTGGTCAACGCGGCCATAGGGTCTTGAGACCGTATGCCTTCATACGACCTTGAAACCGTTTGCCCATCAAACGGTTTTGCAAACCGTATGGGCAATTGGTTGAGGTCGTATGGTAAAGTGGAAAACTGTGGATAAGCATAGGAAATAATGCCCTCATCTTCTAGCTCAAGAACAGCAACAGTTCCTCACGGATTTGCTTGCAAGGAAGCAAGGGAAGATAGGGAAGAAGAAGAACTAGCAACTAAAAGCATAGAAAAGATGTATATAACAAAGCATAGGTTTAGAGTTATAAAACCCGCCTAAAGCTTGCTCCTTGAGCTCCAAGCTTTCAAGATACAAGCCTTTAATGGCGTCCTAGAAGCTCCACAGGTCGGACAAGGTGAAACCTCCAAGAAAAGTTGAGAAGAGATGGCTAGAAAGATAGAGCTAAGTGAGCTAGCCATGAATTTGACCTTGAATTCGAGTTTCATCTAAGAATTTAAGAAAAAGGAAGGATCCAAACCTACCTTGCACTCCCCTGGTCGTCCTCCTGAGCTCCAGATCTCTCCTTAGTCGGTTTGAGCAAGGGGAACATTGAAGGAAATGAAAGAAACATTCCTTTGCTAAGTGAGGAAAAGGGCTTATATACTTGGGTGGAATTTCAACATAGGCACATAGGTTTTCCTCACTTTCAACTAAGTCCCTCCTTTCTTCTTTGCTCGTCCCTTCTTCTTATTTCTAAGGACAACCTTCTTCTAAGGTCAAGAAATGAAGGCAAGAAGATCAACTTATTACTAAAGCACACACATAAAAGGGCTATAGTACTTACACCTTGATTATTCAATCACAAAGGTGTTTTTCATTATATGATTATTCAATTGAAGTGACTTCTTCATCATTTCTTCTCTAAATGATGACAAGAGTCTTACAAGATATTTTAGATGGTGTATTTTACAAGTTTCACCCCTCAAATTGGGTAAATTGCACTTTACTCCAATTTAGGGTTTCAAGCACAGGGATTGCTTCCACAGCTGCACCTTGGTGCTCAAGCTTGGGAAATCCCTCAAACTTTACCATAATCATTCTTATGATGTCTCAACATCAGGGGAACATCTCAACATGTGCAAGTTACAAGTTAACCCTTCTAACTGGGTAAATTGCTCATAGGTCCCTGTACTACAAAACAATCAATTCAACATTGTTTAAAAAGGGACAGAAAAGGAAAAGTATGTTCCTCAGGAACTTAATTACATGCAAAAAGATAATCATCAGTATCTTATTTACATAATTAGGCAAAACACCTAGGGTTAACTCATAACCCAGGTCAGGGATGTTACAACATAGCTAGCGATAAATTGTCATGCCCAATAAGAAATTTTGACCCGAAACGATCACCAAGATAAACTGGAAATTCACACTTAGTTCCAAACTTAAATTCTCCTTTTAATACTAGAGTAACATGAAATGACTCAGAATGTTTCTTTTATGCCTAGGCCTGTCAAGGTCAACACATCCCAAGTTCGGCAGCCTAGAACCATAAAATGCTACACTACCACCTCAACAAGAACCCAAGTCAGCCTTTTAGCTACAATCCTGATTGTCATTGCCTCCATCTTCTTCTTTGATTCCGCATTGTGTGTTGAGCGCCTCTGCACCACCTCTAAAGCATTGATGCCTTATGTACACTCACATTCATAGTACCTTCTACTACTAGCATTGTATGCAGAATCTCTAGAAAGAGCTAGTAGAAATTGAGGGGGGGGGGTCCAATAAAGCTACTCGTATAACCGACACCATGAACTGTGTAACTGACACCATGAAACGATTCTTGTCCTCCCATGGGAATTTTGCAATGGGAATACCTCCCCATATGATGCCACTACAATGATTAGTTCAGAGCAATCTGAGTCAGTTGGACTCCAAGCCGATTTGTTGGTGAGATGTCCAAAAGGTTTGAGTGCACATACTAATAATGAAGAGAGATAGGTCTTCCAGATTTATCCACCATTGATCTTGTGAAGATGCCCCCACCCTAGGGTTGCATTTTTACACCACTAAAGTCAAACTGCCATGTTGAAAAAGAGGTTTTGTTCCCGATGTCCTCTCATCCTTGGTGGTTTCAAACCCCACAAGGGCTCAACACCTGACATACCTCTTGTTGATGACCTCCTGAGGCCAAACCAACCTCATAGAGTTTTCCATCACACTCTAAGAGTATCCCTCTTCCCAAGAAATTAGAATGTTTTGCTTCATATGCTCCTCAAGATCCCACATGTGCTCTACTTCCCCTTCTATATGAATAAGCACCTTCTTCATCTGAGGACGAGGGACATGACCCCATCTAGAAAACCTCACCTTGTCTGGGTTGGAGGACGTAGCAAGAGGGTGCGTTGAGCGATTGGAGGGACTATGTCAATCAAAAGATCATTGACTCAACTTACCACAATCCCTTAAGTCCACAAGTCCCTATAATCAATGTGTTAATGCCCCTTCTTTAGACTAAGATGGCAAGTGTCCATCGAAATCCTTGAGGTTAGGTCATCCTAGCAGGTCCCTTATTCCTATATAGCACCTCGAAAGGGATGGGGTTTCACATGATGCCTCTTTACAATGTGGAACCACCAGTACAAGGCCTTTGATGGTCCGACCCCTATGGTAGACCATGGGAGACCCTAGTTCCACCCTCTCTAGCAAGGAACCCCAGATCCACTCTCTATCACTAGGACCTCTCTCTCTCCTAGTGTTTAGTATCAATCAAGGTGGAAAAATACATATGTTCATTTCTCTCTCTCCACATATGCATATAAGTGGAGTGATAGGGGAGATGGCACCCTAGTTGATTGTTATTTTTGCATTCTACAATTGTGTAGGCAGACCACTAGAAAATGTTGTCCTCTTTGTGTGTACGGTGTGTGACGGTTTGATGATTAGTATTAGTGTTCCCTCCTCTCTTGATCCCTCAAATTTGCTCCATTAATGGACTTTGTTGAGTTGATTGGGGGTGTTTAACATTGCAAGAGACACAATGATTGCTCGATGCAATCTTTTTGATGTACTTTCTTATGTTACTTATTGTTTCATACATGTAAAAACACATCTTCATGAATTACTTGAAGTAACATAAGAAGTATGTTATGGTAACAAAGACAAGGGGAGGTTGTGGGTAAGGATTGCATATCTATGTTATGTGCTTATTGATGACACAATCTTGTGCCCTTTTCAAATGCCATGGATATCAAAAATACCATCGAGTTCATTTGTTTGAAGGACGTAGCCAACACTGATAATCTCATGCCCGATAAGAAATTTTGACCTGGAACAATCCCCTTGTTGAACCCTAGTTCTAAACTTAAATTCAGTCGTGTGTGTAAGTTTTAGTTTCCAGGGAACACACCCAACCATATTTGAGACCTCTTTTAAACATATATAGTAACATGAAATGGCTCCAAACGTGTCTTTTGATGGATTTTATTTTTAACATATGTAACACTAATACTTCATAATATATCTTGTCATGCCCTTAAACAGAATGTTAAAAACAAACATACCAGGGCTTTGCACATTGCATATATTTTATAGTATAGAGGAGATTTAAAAAGGTAATAATTGTATCAATGGATTGATAAGACGTCTTATCAGATTGAAGTCATCTTTGAACATTGCGTAGTCATCAAATCGAGCTTGGATCGCTGCTTAAGTATCAATCGGAAACACTAGCTAGGGTGCCTTATCGAATGAATTCAAACGAGTATGAGAATTGTCCTATTTAGGAGGCAGTGGTACTTCAAACCTGATCAAGCATGAGAAGATGCTAATTATGTTACTGTTAATTTGTCATCATTTGCACGAACGCACATAACAGTTTTTGACACTACGTGTATGTCTACTTTAAGTTTCGATGTAAACAAAAGGAAACGAAACGAAATCTATCTTTGTCACGATAACCAATAAGCGTCTTTGACTGCAGTTATAAGTTCACATCTATCAGCCTAATGTTGGAAACGTGTAGTGACACGCAAGTAATTAAGTGGCATTGTCTTTTTGGGTTGTTGTTTGGCAGGTTAAGCTTGCTAGTTCCAACGCGTAATACTATATTTACCTAGTTAATTACTACTTCACCCTGGTGTCCGTTGTGGGTGAGTGGAGAAAAGACAAGCAAACGAAAGCTGAAGTAACTTTCTTTCTTTATTGACATACAGCCCACAGCCCACGCCGGGCATCACCGCGTCGCCCCATCGTGTATCTAATCCCCACCTACTCCGCCGCTAACTCCCAACGAATATTTATCGACTGTCCCTCGACGTACGTACTCTCTGCAGTGTGCAGTGCAGCAACGGCAAACCCACGCTGCCGGAGAGAGGAAAACAGGGGAAAGAGACGACGAGATGCCATTGCCAGCCAGCTGACCGGCACAGACACAGCAACAGTAGCAGTAGGGGAAATGCACGTCTGCTGAACTTTTGTTCCTTTTCACATGAGGAGAGCAGCTACATACAGACAAGCCAGAGGAGCAGCAGCACCTCAGCAGGAAGGTGCACCCAGACCCAGGAGCACCAGAGCACAGACTCACCCCACCACTCCACCGTCAAGCAAGAGCGGTGGTGGTGTTCATTAGCTGCTGTTGCTGTTGATGTTGGTTGCTTCTGTTCTTTACAGTACGGGTCAGAGTGTCCGGGGTGACTAGCTACTTGACATTATTGACAAGCTGTCAACTTGCCAAAGCATCCTCGAGAAAGGTGGAAAAACCAGTGAACCAACCAACAACCCCTGTGCCCAAGTTTTCATCAGAAGGCTCACACACGTATAATTATAAGCACACAGGCAGCGTCTTCTGGTCCCTTTGGTTGGCTCTGCGTTGGACGCTGCTGCTGCCTTCACTCTCTTTTTCCTCAGCCTAGAAATTAATCCTTTGCTGCTTTCCAGTGCCTTGGGTTGGACTTTGCAGGTGGGAGTGGGTCACTTGTGCAGCAACGACGGAAGGGTTAGACAGTAGACAGCGAAGCGGTGGTGGTGGGAAAGTGTCCAAATCTCATTCATGGCGCACAGGATCAGATGCTGCTTTGGAGGGAGACTCGGGGTAGGAGTAGGAGGTTGGAGTGGGACATGCATTCATTAAGCAAGAACAAAACCGAGATAAAACAGAAAGAAAGAAAGAGCGAATGAAAAGGAGATCCATGGGCTACGGGCCTGCTGCTACCTACTCGCCCATGCCTAAAAAGGGTAGTCTTAACAAGACAAGAGAACCCAACTATTCTATTTGAGGAACGCTACACAAAGTCACTTCTATACCTGCTCACACACTTATTTTTTTGAGATTGTGCAAAATGTATTTTCAGTCGTTTTTTGTTGTGAATTTATTCTGCATGAATTAACTCCATGTAGAAATCAAAGAGTCGCATTAATTCCTGTGTCAAGTCTCATTCTATCCCACTTCTCGCGCTAGTACAGTACTTCCGACAACTTAATTCCATCCCACCAGCGTTCCCTCACGAGTACAGTACGTGCGATCTCCAACTCTCGCCAATCCAGTCAGTTTGCTTCATTTATGCCGAAGTCGAGCATCCTATATTCTTCGTCCAGCACAGAATGTTCGTATAGTATGTCTTGTACTGTACTTCACGTACTTGTACTATACATTTGTATTTTAATGACATGTAAAATAAAACATGTGCAATATTTGAGGTACTGTAGTGTGTGTATGTATTGTACATCTCATACTATACGTCTTGTACTGTACATAAAATGAGATCAACGATTCTGACCATCATGAACTATCACTTTAAAAGGAGAGTGATCTTTATTCAATATTGTACGTCTCACGTCTTGTACAATACATAAAATGAGATCAATGATTGCAATTTATATAATAAAGAAAAAATAGTCAATGTATCTGACACGCTTGAGCCGTGCGTTAAACGCAAGTGTACGTATCGAAGTAATATAGGCCTTGTGAGGCCCGAGTCGAACTCAAAAAAATGTAAATTTCAGTAGACTACTACTAATTGTCGCGATCAGCTAGACCGATGGAAAAGTTGATTGGTTTTGGAAAAGAAAATAAAATAAAGAGAAAACAAAAGAACGATGATTAAATGTTGGTTTAATCAAATAGAATGGGAATCCTTAGGATTACGGTTTCACCGCGAGGTCTCACTGCATGCAATTCTACATCACTAACATAACTCGTCCCTTATCTTGGATAGAGGCTTGTAGTCAGAATTGCTCACTTCCGTGATGCAATCCACTACCTAGTTCTAGGTCAGTTCCACACCAGTAGTAACTTATACCCTAGATCTAAGTGCATTAATTAATACTCTAGGTATCCACCATTAACCGTACATTACCTTGTCTAAGGAATTTATAGGCTAATGTGTTAATCGTGCCTTTCCAACCACTAATCCTCCGTCAAGAGCAATTAACAGTATTAGAAATCAACTATGGTGATCAAGCATAGCAAATTGTGATAGAAGCACGATAACATATCAGGGAGAATTGAGACAAATTATTATAATCAATGGAAAATTATCATACAGTGATTCCCCGGGCTACTCCCGGTCCTAAGGACAATGGGGATTAACCCCACATGTTCATCTCAACGATACACATGGAGAAGAAAGAGGAAAACATGGGGAAATAAATGAGAATATGATGTAACCCCTGAAACGGAGAAAATCTGGATGATCCTCGGTGTGTGATGTGTGTTCTGCAACCTTCCAATGGTAGAATCATCCGTCTGCGACTCTGGAATCCTCCGGGGTGTAGCTCTGGGGTCCGTTCTTCACTCTCCTCTCCTTCGGGACTCGTATGGAGGAAAAGTGACATCATACCCTAGTCTGGGCTGTCTTTCTTTAGGTATAGGTACGGCTTACGGCCGCCAAAAGATCGCAGTCATTCGATCATGATGATTCTGAATCCATCTCTAATCTGACGACGTCGATACTATCGACAGCTGTTTCGATGGTATCAACACCTTAAGGCACTCGCGCTTCCTGTGTCTGGTCGATGGTAGCGACATCTGCTTGTTCCAAAATGGGGTTCCCCTGTTGACTTCTCGATACCATCGACAGATGGTCGATGGCATCGACGGGGTGTGATTTTTCCATGTCAGTCAGTGATGCATTGTCGATAGTATCGATGACTTGTCGATAGTATCGACGACTTGTCGATAGTATCGACAGATTCTGGAACATAAGGTACCTGAAAAAGAGATAAAAGCACAAGTTAGTCTATGGGATTTAGTAATTCATTCAAAATAGGATAAAATAAGATAAATTTGATGCATACAATGATTATAGGGTAAAGGAAATGAATCATGCCATCATAGTCACAAAGATGATGAATGAACACATAAAACAAGTATGAAATCAGCCTGTAAATACGACTCAAAATCCCTGCATCAAACTCCCCTAAGCTTGAATCTTGCTCGTCCTCGAGCAACAAAACTATAAAATCTAATTGAGAGGGTCAACTAAAGAACATAATCACATTGAATGATATCTCAAAATGATTCCCGCCTACAAAACACATGCCGACCCTCACCAACCACGGAACGATAACTACCCTTTAGGCGATAATAATCGTTCATGAAAGATGTCCACCCCAAAATTACAGAACACTATCATGTAAAGAAGTTAATACAAGAAAATCTTCTGGTTAAGGCTTGGTGCATCTTGTGATCTCCTATCTATGTTGCTCATTTTCCTAACTACCATCTAAATAGAAACAGATCTCCTGATATACATGAATGAGGAGAAAATCATGGATGACCTACCTCTTCGAGCAATAGATGGATGGAATAGGTGGCTGTGGAAGAAATAGAAGCGCATTACAGTCAATCATGCAATACAAAAATGATAACCTATGATGATGCAAAATGCAGACGATAATGATCCTAATACTAACATTTTTGGTGAAATGATGCATACACTATCATTCCATCTCAGAATGAGATGGAATATCTAAAAAAACTACACAATGTGCTTATTGTTCTTAATATGTGGGTGAGAACATGTTCCTTTCTCCCTCTTATTCCTACTTACTTCTCAATCTTCTTTTTTTCATCATTTTTTTTCTCTTTTTTTCAAGCCCTCGTTTTCATAAATGACAATGGATTATTTGTCGGGCTTCCTTCTTTTTACATAACTTGTACATTTGATGCATTCTACTTGGAGGGTATGGAACAAGTTCACCACCTTTAATGTTTTCAGAAGAACATAAGACACATGATGTACTATATGCTCAAAAGATGTGAATGCAACTACATAATGACAGTTATGCAACTACTATGACATGCACCTAAAGATAAAGTGCACGGATGACTAATCTATCTATTTTTTTTCATTCTCATGCAAAACTATGCAAAAATAACTGTCATGCAAGACCTATCTACATGGGATGCAATCAAAGAGTGAAAGACAGGAATGTGCTCCTAGTTCTTATGGTGGAGTGTGAATGAAAATGCGGTGGAAAGATCACAAGATTAATTGACAGAACCTTCAGAAAGAATTATATGTCCCTCCTTACTGACTTGAGTACCCATTAATCAAGGGATTTATCTCTCACTTCAAATTAAAGTCATGTTAACGTTTGGTCGTTTTAGGATCAACATATATATCAATCCTCTTAACATGAACCATAACGATACACAATCATGTTCATATGTTTTAAAGTTGACCTACCCAATCAGATGAACAAGTGATGTCCTCAAGTTCTCACAAGACAAGCTTATAATTTCTTAAAGATTTTCATTTAAAACCATTCTCTCACAAACCCCCAAATGAAAACATCGAGATGACATGCAATTACATTAAACTCCACTGATTGTACTAGATAGATAGTGGATCTTAGAAAATAGTAAATCCTAGAAACAAAGACTACTAAATTTTCAAAAGTAAAAAAAACAAATGCTAAAATAAAAGCTAAATAAAAGTTATATAAATGTTGTTCCAGCACCCCCTAAGCTTGAATTAGACTATGGACTCATAGTCAAAACCCAGGCTTAAGAAGTGGAATAGAGATACCCTCTACTGCAGCGATGGTGGTGGGAACTGGCTGGGGTCCCAAGTAGGATACTGCCCCTAGAATGTCAGGTCGGTGGGCAGCATCAACAGTGGCTGCGAGTACCCTTCAAAATAGTTCTGGCTCCAATAATGATCATAGAACGGTTGTTGCTGCATCTCCATCCTCTGCAACCGGTTGTGTATGTTCTCATGGTTCGCAAAGAGGAGGCACTCGTTTTCATAGATAGCTTGTTGGTTTTTGTACATCCTGTTCTGAATATCCTGGATACCTACAAAAGACGCAGTATGCTGATGCTACGTCTGCTGAATATCTTAGAGCATGGTGTACATGCCCTGCATGGAGTAGACATCCTCTCCACCTTGAGAGGGCTGTTGTACGGATGGCTGAGAAGAAGACAATGCTCCAAAATGTCGGGGTCGCTTCCGTAGAGCAACTCGTTGTCGGAGGGGAATGGCAGCTTCCTCCTCCTCTTCATCATTGTCGCCTTCTTGTACTTCTACTTCTTCGACTTGCTGTTCTTCTTGCTCCTCATCTTGATCAACGTCAATAATTGGTCACCTGTAGTCATGGCCAGGCCTGAGGTCGAAAGCGGGGTCAGGCAATTGCCTCTCCTGAAAGACTTTTTGTATGTGGCAAGTGGAAAAAATGGTGTCGTGGCGGACATTGAGGAGGCCAACATTTACAAAATGACTCAGATTTAGCGTATTATTACATTCCAACTTTGGTAACCCAAAAAGATCCAGGCTGAGGTAGATGTCGATAGGAGTAATGAGACCTCCAAAATAGATTGGGGCCCTACGAGATGTGTTCCTCTTCACCACCATGACTCGTGTGAGGAAGAAGGCTCCAAAATTTAAACACCCCCTCTCTAGCAAATTGTAGAGGAAGAAGAGATATGTTTCTTAAAACTTACTTTGTGACAGTCGGGATCTTGCAAAGAATGTGTTAGATAGAATATAGTGCAAGATCTAGACGAACAGATGCTTGAAGTCGGTGATGGAGGCATGGTTCCAACTGATCATATAACCTTCAGGTATAGTGACCAATGTCACATACATGGCGTCATAGTTTGGATGACGCGGCAGCTGGCGTAGATATCCATGAGACCACCCAAAAATCCCATTGAACTCACAAAGGGACATGGTGTAATATCTGTTGTAGAGGTAGAAAGAAACTCACCCCTCTTTCCATTCAGTCCGTGCCGGTTGAAGCTCGTTGGGGACGTCACAGATATCTATAGACACCATAAACTCAATGACAATATCTTTTTATGTTGGCCGCCCGCTGAAGAATGGATGACCTTCGACATGGTCGGTGCAGAGCATTGGGGATTCTCTAATTTGCCCCTGAAGCACGTACACCATGTTCACCTCGAATCCCAGATCTTTGATTAATTGCCAGTCGCCATACCGGGTGGGCTCGATTGTGCTCTTCCATAGCTCCTCATAGGCCTTCTTGATTTCTGTCGATGGGTAGACTATCCTCAGGTGAGGGATGAGTCCTCCAGCTGGGGTAGCTAAAGCAGACAGAGCAGCCCTTGACGAGGAAGCACCTGATCTCACCATTGTTGCAAGAGGTAACAGGTGAAAGAGAAAAGGGATGGAGAAAAGAGCTCATAGAAGACGGTCGATGAAGCTCGAGAAGATGGAGATCCTCAAAGTTGATGGAGACGCTCGCAGATGACCGTTGGTGAAGATATCTGTAGCTTCTGGGTGCTCAGAGACGCTAGGGCTCAGAAGTGGGATATATGAAACTTGAAGGTGTGTTTTGATTGAAAGAATAGATCTCCTTTTATAAGAGTCGACTGCCATTACTGTCGGTGCGTCGGTACTATCGACGTGGCCATCGATAGTATCGATAGATGGCAGAATCCATTGCTCACTACTATCGATGCCTCTCGATGGATGGATGGGATAGGCCCAGATCACTGACGTGGTGCATCGATACTATCGACGACTGTCGATGGTATCGATACCTACATATGTTTTTTATCTTCACGAGGTGTTGGCACTACTGTCTACTGTTGGTATGTCTATACCATCGACAAGGGTGTCAATAGTATCGAAATTACCGAGACGAAATTTTCTAAAAATCTCCAGACATATCGATAGTCATGACAATTAAGTCGATAGTAATGACATTTTGCTTCGGGCCTCTGTTCCCTTGTCGATACTATCTATGGTTCCGTCGATACTATCGAAGGAATGAAAATTCTACAGCCATTTCACTGAGCCCAACTCAATAGTATCGACAATAATGTCGATAGTAATGATAGTTCTTCAGGCTTGCACACTCAAAGAACGCATCAGGGTATCATTTTTACAAACTAAGTAGAAAATTACCCAACAACTAACTTTGAAAATGAAAAATAAAGAAATTAAGAATGATGACACCTAAGTTGGGTTGCCTCCCAACAAGCATCCTTCTTTAACATCTTAGGCTAGACACAATTATGCTCAATCTTCATCAAGTGCGATGAGTTTGACCTCATGCGCCTTCTTCATGAAATCCTCTCCATAGTAGTACTTTAGATGCTGGCCATTCACCAAGAACGTCCTTTCACCATCTCTTACCATCACAACTCCATGTGGACGCACTTCCTGAACAACAAATGGTCCTAGCAGTTGTTACCGAGCCCGAACCCAAGGTGCAGCCCTTAGAGGAAATAGAGGTAGTCAAGAGCTATGCAGATGTTTTTCCGGATGATCTACCCAGGATTCCTCCCGAGAGAGGGGTGGATTTTTCCATAGAGCTAGCTCCAGGAACAAGCCCTATTTCACGTGCACCTTATAGAATGGCCCCTGCAGAGTTGCTCAAGTTGAAGAAACAATTGCAGGAATTGCTAGACAAGGGTTTTATCCGGCCTAGCACATCACCATGGGGAGCTCCAGTCCTGTTTGTAAAGAAAAAGGATGGCTCGCTCCGTATGTGCATAGACTACCGGATGATTAACCAAGCTACCATTAAGAACAAATACCCTTTACCCCGAATAGATGACCTATTTGACCAGTTGAAGTCTGCTCGAGTCTTTTCCAAAATTGACTTAAGATAGGGTTACCACCAGTTGAGAGTCAAGAGTGAGGACATTCCGAAAACAGCTTTTTGAACACGATATGGCCATTATGAGTTTGTGGTTATGCCTTTTGGGTTGTCCAATGCACCCAGTGTGTTCATGAACCTTATGAATAGTGTGTTCCAACCCTTCCTTGACTCATTTGTCATAGTGTTCATAGATGACATATTGGTTTATTCCAATGACTTAGAGCAACACCGAGACCACCTAAGTAAAGTCCTTGATATCCTGAGAAAGCAGAAGTTCTATGGGAAATTCTCAAAATGCGAGTTTTGGATAGACCGAGTCATGTTCCTTGGACATATCATCTCAGGAGGAACGATCGCCGTGGATCCAGCCAAGGTGTCAGTAGTTCGAGACTGGCCTACACCGAAGAACCCCTCTGAAATCCGAAGCTTCTTGGGGTTAGCAGGATATTATCGACATTTCATTTCAGATTTCTCAAAGACTACCTTGCCCTTGACCATGTTGACTCGGAAGGATGTGAAGTTTGCGTGGTCTGATGTTTGTGAGACTAGTTTCCAAGAACTGAAGGAAAAGTTGACCACCGCACCAGTTTTGACTCTACCATCAGGAAATGAGGGTTTTGTGATCTTCACCGATGCATCTAAAATGGGTCTTGGCTGTGTTTTGGAGCAGAATCGACATGTGGTTGCTTATGCTTCCCGGCAACTCAAGCCTAATGAGGTGAATTACCCGACACATGACCTAGAGTTGGCTGCTATCATTCATGCCTTAAAGATTTGGCGGCATTACCTGTATGGTGCTACTTTTGAGATCTTCACTGACCATAAGAGCTTGAAGTACCTTCTGACACAGAAAGACTTAAGCCTACGACAACGAAGATGGATGGAATACATGAAGGATTACGACTTCACCATTGCCTATCATCCCGGAAAGGCAAATGTTGTGGCAGATGCGTTGAGTTGGAAACAGCTTCGGTGTGCAGCTGTTTTGTCTAGTCAGTGGAAGAGCCTAGAAGAGCTGGTGAAATGGTCTCCTCAACCATTAGGTGATCGGGTTCGTTTGGCCAACATTCAGATACAGTCTGATTTGTTGAGTGAAATTGTGGCAGCGCAGATGGTCAGTAGTGAACTTGACAAGATGAGAGGCTTGATGAAGAAGCCTCAGACCCGCCTTTCTTTGGGAGTAGATGGAGGAATCAGATTCGAGAATCGTATATGTATTCTTGAAGACTCACCAATGAAGGAACGTATCTTAAAAGAAGCTCATGGTTCTAAGTACACAGTGCACCCAGGGACTACTAAGATGTTTAAGGACATGCAGAGGTTTTTTTGGTGGTCAGGGATGAAGAGAGACATTGCAGCTTATGTGGCCAGTTGTCTTACGTGCCAGATGGTGAAGGCTGAACATCAACGACCCGGTGGGCTTTTACAGTCTATAGAGATTCCGGAATGGAAATGGGATCAGATCACCATGGATTTTGTGGTGGGTTTACCCCGGACCAAGAGAGGTCATGATGCAATATGGGTTGTGGTGGATCACCTTACCAAGTCAGCACACTTCCTTACTCTGAAAACCACTGCCAAAGTGACAGACTTAGCTGAGTTGTACATTCGAGAGATAGTGCGTTTGCATGGCGTACCCAGTTCCATCATATCTGATAGAGATCCAAAGTTTACTTCCAAACTGTGGAAGCAGGTTCAAGAGGAACTTGGTATGAGGTTAAAGTTCAGTACCGCTTATCACCCCCAGACAGATGGACAGTTAGAAAGGACAATCCAGACTTTAGAGGATCTTTTGAGAGCTTGTGTGCTCGATTGGGGTGGATCATGGGAGCAGTACTTACCTCTAGCTGAGTTTGCATACAACAATAGTTACCAAGCCAGTATCGGGATTCCTCCATATGAAGCTCTATACGGGAGACCGTGTCGGTCACCACTTCACTGGGATGATGTTGGTGAGAGGACTTTGTTGAGGTCAGATGAACTCCAAGTGTATGCTGATAAAGTCACTTTGATCAGGAAAAGGCTAAAGAGAGCCCAGGATCGACAGAAGTCATATGCTGATGCGAAGAGGACTGATGTGCATTTCACTGTGGGAGAGCATGTTTTTCTAAAAATCCGACCACTCCGAGCTATAGATAAAAATAGAGGAAAGTTGAGTCCCCGATATGTGGGTCCGTTTGAGGTTTTAGAACGGATTGGTGAGGTGGCTTATCGTTTGGCATTACCCCCTCAATATAGTATGATGCATGATGTGTTTCACGTGTCCAATCTGAAGCGATATGTGCAAGACCCGAGCCATGTGTTGAGCATTGAACCTATTGAGCTTCAAGGAAAGCTGTCTTATCCTGAGTTACCTTTGCGTATTATAGATACTAAGGAAAAAGAGCTCAGAAATAAGAGTATAGAGATGGTAAAGGTTCTTTGGAAGCACCATGGAGAGGATGAGGCCACATGGGAGCTGAAGGCAGACATGGAGAAAACATACCCAGAATTGTTTGCTTGATTGTTTGAATTTTGAGGGCAAAATTCCTATAAGGAGGGGAGGATGTTATAACCTCATTTTCTAAAAATGTAATGAGATTTGTAAATCTCTATTAAAGGCATAAATAAGAACTATGTTTGATTGCATGATGAATTTCGTGAATGAAAGCCTTGCATGTTGTTTAATGGGCCTTGTTGGCCATTAAGCCCATTTGAAAGAATAATAAAAAGAAAATAAAGAAGGAGTTCCTTTTTAATAAAGAATTACAATGGGAAAATAGAATATATAAGAAAAGAGGAAAGAATGATTAAAAGGCTAAAAGATAATGTCCAAAAGTATAATTTCGTTTTATAGAGATTCCTTGGGGTTCAAGGAACTCAGGATAATTAGATAATGGCCAAGGAAATAAAGAAAATGTGGAAAGTACCATTAATTAAGAGATAACTTGAAATTGGAGTAAAGAACTCATTTCCTTGGGATAATAATTCCAAATTTTTCACAATGAGAGATAAACGTGTGAATGACTTTCCTTTAAAATTTGAGGCCAAAAGGACTTATGGATTGAGAGTTATTAAATTTCCAAGTTATCTTTAAAATAAGGATTTTCCTTATTTTATTGGGAATTCATTTCCTTTTCTGGTTAAGCGCAGGTAATGACGACCGTTGGATATTAATCCAACCGGTCAGGGATCATCATCAAAGTCCCAAGAGTCGGGGACTGTAGCGAAGGTTACAGGTGGATTTTCTCCACCTCTTTCCTCGTCATCTGATGGATGGGCCATCCTGGAAATCTTTCCATTGTGATCGGGAGAGGATTCCGAGCCACCCATACCCCGGTTTGGTAATCTTTGGGTGCTTCTAGACAAAACGCCCAATTGGGCTATGGACCATGGCGGCAGCAGGGTTGGGGAAACCCTAGAGGGGTCTCGACACCCTATAAATAGGGTTCCTTCTAGTTCCTAACATCCTAACAAACCCGAGCGGCTATCTTTTAAGACCCTGGTCTTGCCCTAACCCTCGATTCCATCTTCTCCGACGAGAGCTCCACCTTGCTCTGCCGCGGCACGAGCAGTAGGGTAGAGGGGAAGACGACGTACAAACGTCGTTGGATTCGAGACCACCGTGATCCAAGGCAGGGATCTAACGGCTCGAGGAAGCGATCGGTTAAGTTAAGACGCTCGCGACTCCGAACGTTCGATCGAGATCCAGCGGCTGAGGGCGAGCAGCGGGACGCGCCACTTGTCTAGTGGAGGGCTTCGACGTGGAGTGTCAGATCAACGCGGGGCGCATCGTCGCACCGATCTAACGGCCGAGGTTTTTCCGGTAAAATCTATCTCTGACCAAAAATTACAGAAAATGGCTTTTTCTTGCTAAAACCCTAGTAATTGCTAGGAAAATCGTATAGGGAAACTTTATATATGAAAGTTGGGTAGAAAATTACAAGGAATCTGTTAAAAATGATTGTAGCATCTCATTACAGTTCGTTTTGCAAAAGTACTTGAATGGTTAGTAAAATGCATTTCAAATTAATTGAAAACCGTAATTACATGGAAAAGATGTTTCTTTGTAACCTAATGGGTTGAATAGAGGGATATTAACCTGTTTATTACTAATATGAAGTTTTAATCCGTTTTAATTGCAAATGTGACTAAATTAGGGTTTATGTCCAAAAAGGAGAGATAATGTACATGAAAATCCTAATTTAGGATTAAAGAAAAAGGGAACCTTGTTATTTTAATATTTTGCTAAATTATGACCCTAAAAACTGTTAGGAATGTTAAAAAGAGATAATTTAGAAGTTTTTAGTGATTTTGATAAATTAGGGTTCATAATACTCAGGAATGAAAGTAAAACCCTAATTTTCAGGAAAACCCTAAAATTGAGATAGAAACCCTAAGGGGCATAATGATATTGGATAAATATTAATAAAAGTAAAATTGTACTTTTATTTCAGGGTTTCTTTGCCTTGCTTACTTAATTGGATATTCTCTTTCATCATTCTTGATTCTGTATCTGAAACTGCAATAAGAGGTATGTGGTTACTTATGGTTAACCGCTTATGTTTCCCGATGTTTCCTGAATATTTAATCGCATTGAATGCAACTAAACAGTTTGGATGTTTATTTCTTTCATGCAAATTATAAAGTGACTATGACTATCACATAATGTATATGCCTTCTAGCTCAATCCTTGATTCCCTCTGTGTCGTAATGGCTGACCTGATATAAGGCTACCTAGAGGGTAGGTCCATCAGGTCAGGAATGACTTTGGCTGCCTAGAGGGTAGGTCCATCAAGTCACCTTTATAGAGGTACCATATAAGTCCTTACAGGGACAACACAGAATTGTGGAAAAAGATGGATTGATTAGTTTGGCTTAAAACGTAATCTTAATTGTTAAATGATTAATTGAGTGATTATTTTGTTAACCTAGTTGAACAATAGTTGTTTCCCCACATACCAGCTTCGGCTGATCGTCGTTTTGTTTGTCGGCGTTTTAGGTACAAATCTCAAAAGCACAAACAGTAAAGCGACATATTGTGAATTCAAGAATTAAAGAACAAGGAGGAATTAGATAGAGTAGTTAAGTTGTGGTTAGAAGATAATTCCCAACTTTTCAAGGTATGCAAAGAAAAATTTTATTACCATCTTTTCAGTATAGTTTGTTAGAATTTAATAATTGTTTATGGTTATATGTCGAACCTTTGATCCGGAATTAATGGGTGCGGCTTTATCCTCTTGGTCTCCTTTAATTGGGGGTTACTGAGAGGTGGGTCATAACAGCAGCTCATTCCCTTGCTCATCTTGCATCTCCATCACAACAAAATCTGTTGGAAAAACAAATCTGTCCACCTTGACTAGAACATCCTCGCAAATCCCATAAGGTCTTATGACTGAATTATCTGCAAGCTGGATCATCATGTTGCTCCTCTGAGATTCTTTAAGACCAAGCTTCTTGAAAGTGGAGAGAGGCATCAAGTTGATGCTTGCTCCTGAGTCACAAAGGGCCTCTCCAAACTTTACCTTCCCGATGTAGCAAGAAATGTTGAAGCACCCTAGATCCTATCTCTTTGGTGGCAATGTCCCTAAAATGAATGTGCTCACCTGTTCTTTGAGAACCACCACTTCTGTGTCTAGAATCTTCCTCTTCTTAGTGATAATGTCCTTTAGAAACTTACCATAAGAAGGTATCTGCTCAATTGCATCAAGTAGTAGAATATTGACAGATAATTTCCTAAAGCTGTCCAAGAACTTCTTGAATTGTTGATCCACCTTCTTTGCTTTAAGGCTGTTCGGATATGGAACCGGGACTATTTGTGATCTCTGATGTGGTGTCACATATGGTGTCCTTTTCTCTATGTCTTTCTCAGCAATGGGCTCCTCCGTAGCAATCTCTACACTGTACTCAACAGTTTTTGTGACTTTGCGGCCTCACCTGTAGCTTCTGGCTGTGATGTGTTTGGTTCATCAGCTTTAGAGTTTACATTTTTCTTTCCACTTCTCAGCAAAATGGCCTTGACTTGATGGCTCCCTCCTAGAACATTAGTGTTCCCTAGAAAACCCTATTGTGTCGGCTTCTTCAAGCTTGCAATTTCAGCTGCCATCTATGCAATGGATGTCTCAAGCGTCCTCATCTATGCCCCATGGATCTATAGAGTCTGACCAAATTGGTTCATAAATTCCCCCTGTGACTGAATTTTCTTGCCGAATGCATTCATCAACTCATGGTTTTGCTTTATTACTTGGTTGAGCAACTCATTACTTTTTTCCTCTACACTAGGCTGTGGCTTCTGATCCGGATCCTACTGGAAAATTGTTTGGATCCTTCCATAAAAATTTCTTATCTTTCCTCAATGCATAATCATTGTTCCTGTAGCCCTTTTATTGGCGCATGAACTTTGCTTGTGCCTAATCATCAGACCCATCATCATCTTTTACTAGAAGTCTCTTCACTATCAAATACATCTTCTCATCTAATTCTTTAATGGCCTTGACATCCCCTGCAACTTTGACCTGTTCTGGTGCGTCTCTTTCACCCCAAGATTGCTTCTTAGCCATATTCTTTGAAATCTCTCGAAACTTGCAGACTTTATTGTTTAGAAAGAAACTTGTTCCCGCTGAGTCTAGATTACTCCTATCATGTTCATTAAGGGCAAAATAAAAGATCTGCACTTGGGTTTCTAAATCCAGCCAATGATGTGGGCATTTTTGCAGCATGATATTGAAGCGTTCCCATGTCTCTGAGTATGTCTCACCGGCCTATTGTTTGAAGTTGTGGATCCTCCTCATGAGATCATTTGTCTTTTCAGGCAGAAAAAACCTTTCAAAGAACACCTCAATCATCATATCCCAAGATTCGACATATTCATCATCCAAATTATAAAGCCACTCCCTTGCATTGCCTGCTAAAGAGGATGGGAATAATTTTAGATAAATGGACTCCTGTGGGAGCCTATCTACCTTCACCATTTCACAGTTCTCCACAAAGGTGCTGATGTGGGCTACTGGGTCTTCATTTTTTAGTCCATGGAATGCCTGTGACTTCTCCAATTGAATAAGCCCTGGATCAATCTTGTAACTGGGTATGTTGATAGTTTGTTTCTTGATTGGCCCCTTCTGTGCATAGGAAGAAGAAGCTTTAATATTCTCCCAAATGGTCTGCTCCTAGGCCATTGTGAAAGCCTCGAGTTCTTGTTCAATGTCCTCGGGAGGCGTATTTATCAGCTCGTCTTCTTCACCCGATGGCAAAATCTCAAATGATTCTGTGTAGTCCGTACTACGCATCCTCACCATGAACTAGTACCTAAAATATGAAGAATCAAGTATGTACCATGCTAGAATGAATGAAAGTCTAAAAGATTAGGCAATTAAGTTCAAAAATTAAAATTATAGTAAAAAGTGGCCTAGAGTGGCCGCTTGCAGCACTCGTAGTGCTGAAATTTGCCGTTTCCCCGACAACGGTGGCAAAAACTTGACACGCTTGAGCCATGCGTTAAAAGCAAGTGCACGTATCGAAGTAATATAGCCCTTATGAGGCCCGAGTCAAACTCAAGGAAATGTAAATTTCAGTAGACTACTACTAACTGGTCACGATCAGCTAGACCGATGGAAAAGTTGATTGGTTTTGGAAAAGAAAATAAAATAAAGAGAAAATAAAAGAGCGATGATTAAATATTGGTTTAATCAAATGGAATGGGAATCCTTAGGATTACGGTTTCACCGCGAGGTCTCACTGCATGTAATTCTACACAACTAACATAACTCATCCCTTATCCTAGATAGAGGCCTGTAGTCAGAATTGCTCGCTTCCACGATGCAATCCACTACCTAGTTCTAGGTCAATTCCACGCCAGTAGTAACTTATACCCTAGATCTAAGTGCATTAATTAATACTCTAGGTATCCACCATTAACCGTACATTACCCTGTCTAAGGAATTTATAGGCTAATGTGTTAATCGTGCCTTTCCAACCACTAATCCTCCATCAAGAGAAATTAACAATATTAGAAATCAAGTATTGTGATCAATCATAGTAAATTGTGATAGAAGCACGATAACATATCAAGGAGAATTGAGACAAATTATGATAATCAATGGAAAATTGTGATACAATGATTCCCCGAGCTACTCCCGGTCCTAAGGACAATGGAGATTATCCCTGCATGTTCATCTCAACGATACACATGGAGAAGAAGGAGGAAAACATGGGGAAACAAATGAGAATATGATGTAACCCCTGAAACGGAGAAGATCCGGATGATCATCAGTGCATGACGCATGTTTTGAACCTTCCAATGGTAGAATCGTCCATCTGCGGCTCTAGAATCCTCTGGGGCATAGATATGGGGTCCGTTCTTCGCTCTCCTCTCCTTCGAGACTCGTACAACAAAAAAGTGACATCATACCCTGGTCTGGGCCGTCTTTCTTTAGGTATAGGTTAGGCTTACAACTACCAAAAGATCACAGATGTTTGACTGTGATGATTCTGAATCCAACTCTGATCTGACGACATCGATACTATCGACAGCTGTGTCGATGGTATCGACACCTTAGGGCACGCACGCTTCCTGTGTCTAGTCGATACCATCGACGGATGGTTGATGGTAGCGACATCTGCTTGCTCTAAAACAGGGTTCCCCTATTGACTTCTGGATACCATCGACAGATGGTCGATGGCGTCAACGGGGTGCAATTTTTCCATGTTGGCCACTGATGCATTGTCGATAGTATCGACGTCCTGTCGATAGTATCGACAAGTTCTGGAACACAAGGTACCTGAAAAAGAGAGAAAAACACAAGTTAGTCTATGGGATTTAGTAACTCATTCAAAATAGGATAAAATAAGATAAATTTGATGCATACAATGATATAGGCTAAAGGAAATGAATCATGCCATTATAGTCGCAAAGATGACGAATGAACACATAAAATAAGTATGAAATCAACCTATAAATACGACTCAAAATCCCTGCATCAATATCGTTTGAGTAAACATATAGATATAAATTCAACATAAATGATAAATGTATAATATTTATAGATTTATGAAGGAATATGGAGGTACTAATAAGTATGAAATCAACCTATAAATACGACTCAAAATCCCTGCATCAATATCGTTTGAGTAAACATATAGATATAAAATTCAACATAAATGATAAATGTATAATATTTATAGATTTATGAAGGAATATGGACGTACTGTATGTCTAATACGTACGTCTGTACAAGTGCGACTTTGAATACTTCTAAAAAATAGTAGGAACTAGCAATGAATGCAAATTTGAATTTAAATATTTTTTTTGATTTGTGGTGGAATTAGATATTGTAATTAATATATGTGGAGGAGTTGATGCATTATCTATAGTTTGTTTGAAATTTGCATGACTTTTACATGGATTTTGCATGGGTTGTAATGCAAATTCGACTGCAGGTGAAATCTCTCTTGAAAACATTGTTGGACACGTTTTGTTTTTCAAATTTTAGATGGGCAGTGGGTGGAAAACTACCTATGGCTAGAATTTTCCTTCCATCATTGTTTGGTTCATTTCACCTGCAATGCTTGCTTTTATTATTGGTCTTGGTACCTGATGGAGATGATGTCGTTCTCGATTAGGATACGAATGTTAATAAACTAATTCATGATGCTACACATTCTCTTGCCTAAGTGCCTATATAAAGCTAAACTCGTGTACATGCAATGAGAAAACCAACACAACTTATCACTGTACCCATTATGCCTCACCAATCAGCATTACTATTTTGTGTGCAGAGGTGAGTTTATATAATCTAAGTACTTTAAAGCCTAAAGCTTATCTCATGAACCAATCTTATAAGGCACTGAATAATTTTATCTACTTAGAGATGAAAACTACTACAAACTTATGACAAAAAAATTCTGACAAATATTGGATTTATCATATGAGAGATTATTGCTTTTCTAAGTTAATATCTAAAAATGAACCAAAAATCCTAGAATTGCCCATAACATCCTATCTTCACCTACCCATCAATTTTTTTTTCTAAGTATTGTTGGTTTGCTAATCCACAATCCAAGCCCCTATCCTAGTGATATGCTGCCCACTAGGTGAAACAACAGGATGGACCATCAGATCAACCCATTACAGACCCCCCCAGGGTCCAATCCGACTTCTACCCATCATCATCAACCTCTGGCTTGTCTAGGGAGATACAAACCAATCAAGAACAAAGTGGTTGACCTTGATTGGAAGGTTGTTGAAGGAAACCATCCCAATTAAACACGTGTATTCCTAAACCAAGCCTATTCCTCTTTGACCCCTTAGATATTTGATTCAAAAACCCCTCTCCATCACCTTCTCCATATTATAGTGGTGCCATATCCTGAGCTCCATCTAGGATTTCATACATTCTATAAAATTGTCCCTGGATCCATTTGACCTTCCTTGTTGTTCCCCAACCTCAACGAGACACTCAGAATCCTAAAACAACTCCTCTAGTATGAAATTCTTCACCATTATTCATCACAAAAACTCCTTTACAACCACACATCATGTTTGTAATCAACCAACACCACCACCCACGTTGCTTGTATCTTAGCCCAACCAACCTATAATGTGTGGGATCCAGAAAGGTCATCACTAATACTCAGTTGATAATAGGAATCATCACACATACCAAGGATCACATAAATTTTTACAAAGGAGTGAAACACCAAAATTCAATTTTGATGTGTATATCTACTAAGATGTGATAGTAGAAACACAAAAATTTAACGATTATGGAATTTCAAAAATCTAAGATATGTATTCACCCATAAGGGTTGATACATAAAGAACACATAACAAGTAAAACTATGATAAAGAGGGCAACATGGCCATTGCAACTCTATCTCTAAGAGGCAATTAACTAAGTGCAGGCTCTAGGTTAGGTTTCAACAACTCTATTGTACCCTTCATCTAAAGGGGTTGGAAACAAGATCATCTTGATGTCCAAGTAAAGCATGAATTAACATTCATTGTGGACATCTTACCCAGGATCATCACACAAGCATACCAAAAAGGAAACTAGCATACCAAAGAAAATAGAAACTAATAAGATACTGATAAATATTAATTACAAGGTGCAAAAAGATAAAAAGTGTTTGCGTTTAAGAACAACTCTTAACATAATTTAACACAACAAGGCCCAACATATACAATAATCATTGGATGTTATACATTATTTATCAAGTGACCAAAGCGACAATGTGTATCTCACAGTAGTTATATTCTATTCATACATACCACACACATGTTAAATACACAAGCATGATAAAAAAATTGAGTCATGAATGCATTAATATGTAAAACACCCAACCACTAGTACATTTTTGGCATGTGGTGTCGATAATATAAGTCAGTTTTGTAAAAGACCAGCACAACAAGCCTTCAATATTTGTTTCATAAACAAAAGCATCACAATAAATCATATGTGACCACCAAAGAAAAATTTTGGCACCACTTCTGGTATTTTGTTAATTTTAAAAATTATAACCAATGTTATAAATGATTTGAGAAAATAATTTTTATGAAAAATCTTGGGACAATAAAATATCACATTGGTTTACCATAATTGGATAACCTCTCGCCGTGAAATAAAAATCCCCTCCAAAATGCTTATGGTGTAGGTTTTGTTAACCAAAAATAGCATAACAACTTAGAAATGAAATTATTTTATCCTCACTTATGAAGACAACTTTTTGAAGAAGAATCAACATAGTAATGTTCCCATAACACTCCCTACAAAACACTAATTCCCTCCAAATTAGCCTTGTATGTTGACTTTGTAAAGAAAACTGACATAAAATGTCTGAGTTTTTATACAAGTGTGATGTTGATTTAAGTCTGAAATTGATGTATAAATTCTTCTATGTGATGTCAATTTTTGGTTGAAAGCGACGCCATATCAAAAACTTTGATGCCAATTTGGTATACTACATAAATTTCAGTCTTAAAACTAACATTTTATGTTTGTTAATAACACCCCCTAATTTCATTTTTTCCATTTCTCTCTATCTATGCCAGTGAAACCCTCAAATGTGATGTTCTCCCCCAACCTTAATGAGGGCATCGTTGTTGGCATCGACGTACTATACAAGCTTTGTCATCCCAAATCTATTGCTATTGCTATCATCGGGAGCTACAGTGGGAGCTTACTTCCAAACACTGCCTACTGTCTTCTATACTCAATTGAGGTTTGTTGGCCTCCACCCTTGCTTCTTGAGGAAATTGCCATAATCATCGCGATGTCACATTGCTACTTTGCTGATGCATGCTGCTGCTTGGAAGATGGGGCTTTATAACACCTGAGCCCACTACCCAAGGCTCTCGTTCCAGGAATGATGATTGGCCCACTTTCCACCATTGGCCTTGACTTTGCACTTTGTCCTCACTCACAGACAAGCTGAAATCAACTTCTCAACTGGTCACCCATCCTAGTATTAATCCAAGTTGAGCACAATTAATTTTGGAGTTCTTAGTGATGGGCTCCCTAAAATGGAGGTGCTCCTTGGTGATATGGGTAGTAAAAATGATTCCTTTTAAGGTTATATTGTCAGATACCTCAAATCCAAGAACGTTACAATCTCTCCCGCTAAGACTCTTGGTGTAACACCCCTCCAACCACATATATGTCAACGAAAGCAAACCCTATGTTGTCCTTAACATTGGTCACTTGGCTTGGAGGAACATTATAAAACATGATATACATAGTAGCAAGAGAAATGAAACACCATGCATTTATTGGAAATATTGATTCATACATTGTTTAAAAGCAAAACTAATACATTTGAGATCTTGAATATATCATCTAAAATCTAAACATGACTTATAACATGAAGGAAACTCTAGTCATATATTTGGATCGTCTAGTAGATGGCACCCAACCTAGTTGCACATGAAGTCTTCTAAGCCTTGGCCTGCTCTTCTTTAATCCTTATCTACTCCTCACACGTGGGCATCACACCCCCAACCATGCAAAGAAAAATGGGAAACACGTTAGAGTAAGTGGCACTGAGCAACATTATACAAACTGAAAATAAATTATACTTTTGAGGAAAACTTGAATTAAACATTTTAAACATTGAATATTTTCTAGCCATCTATATTTATCTATATTTCTCTTCATCATTGACATTACTATATTGAGTTGACTACATTCTCTTTCTTCCATGACTGTGCTCTCAGGAGATTGGATATACATGCACCAACGTGCTCATTGCTCTCAGGATATTGATATATAATATTGCTCTCAAGATCTTGAAGTTGTAGTCATTGCTTTTAGGAGCTTGATAACATATGAAACAAAGTGCTCATCGCTCTCAAGATCTTGATAAATAATATTGCTCTCATGAGCCTGAATCTATAATATTGCTCTCAAAAGCTTGATGGATAACATTGATCTCAAGAGCTTGATCTGTGACGTTGCTCTCAGGAGTTGGATGAATAACACTAATCAACTATCTTATTCTTAACATTATTCTTGAGTCTAACTTAAAACATTGAATTTTACTTAAGAAAGATGTACATGTCATTATCATAATCATATACAAGAACATTACTGAAAACTATAATCTGATTCATAATCAATTTTATTATAAGAATTCATTAGAACTATATATTTGATATCATTATAACCAATCCTCATAATCATAATCTAATAAAAACCCTTGACCCATAGTTGTTGACATAGAGTGCATTAATCCACTCACCTAATCTTTGAGAAACTCTTACTGATTCTCTTGAGGTTGAAGAAACCCTAGATTCCTGAAATTAACATGATTTATATTATTTATCACTTTAAACACCATATTAAACCCTAATTTGGGTATTCTAAGAAAAATGGTTTAGGATTATTGAATTAGGTCTTGAAAACTAGAAAATTGGCTTCCTTATTTAAAATCATTTCCATTGACTATTTATGCAATTGTTTTGACATCAGAGGAATACGATACAAATTTTGAAAGATTTTTTTTTTTGGAGAAGGTAAATGTATTCCAAAAAGGGGGTAGTGAAACCTACCTGAACGTAGGAAGGCCTACCAAAATACAAGGATCAGCCAGCCGCAAAGGACATACAGTCCCAGAACCTAAGCATTAGTATGGGCAAACAGAACCCAACCTGTACAAGTGGTTAGATACAAAATCCACTATCTATCTATCTATCTCCCATGTACTTAGAATAGATGGGTCAACTTTGTCTATCAATTTTGGCTTGGCCTTAGCTGCCCTCCGTATCATTTCCATAAGCCTGTCAAAAAGGGCCATGTAATCACACTGTCCCTTGCCATGCAGCCTGTTGTTCCTTTCGTTCCAAACTAGGAAACACATCGAGGTGAAACACGAACTTCCAAGTAGAGCAGTCCTATTTTTTATGCACTTCTTTTTCATCCACATAAAGGATCTATGTAGATCATTAGGAGGAGTTCCCCCCCATCCCAACTTAAGGCTGATTCTACACCAAATGTAATAGCTATACCTGCATTTGAAGAAGATGTGTTCGTGCGACTCGTCTTCCTCGACACACAACAAACATCTTGGGCTGACATTCAGGCCCCACTTCCGCATCCTATCAAGAGTCGGAAGTCTCCTCATCAAAGCTTTGTACACACAAAAACTCCATTTGGGTGTATGAGCTTTGCCATAGAGAGTGGAGTGCCAAGGCACCTGCGGTGCGTAGAATGAGATGCTCCATGGAGGTTTCTTCTCATTAACCAGGTTCCAGTTGGAACCAACCTCAACATAGTCCCCACAAACCTCCTGGCACACCTCCACCATGTGTCTCAAGGTGCGTGAGAATTTCTCTTTAGAAATGAGGAAGCGCAGCTAGTCCCCATACCTCCTTCTCATCCAATCCACCCAGGGAGAGTGGGGCTCCCAGAGGAACCAATCGATCCTCTTCCTAGTTGTAGCAGCAGCTGAAATGCTGGGACCGGTGATGTTCAAACCCCCTTCCATGTAAGGTCTCGCCAGGGTGCTCCATGCCACAACATGGTGCTTGCCAGCCCACAGGAACCCACCCATCACCATCCTGATCTTCAGAATGATGAAGGTAGGCAGCTCTGCTTGCCCACACCAGAACCGAACTTTGGCAGAGAGCACTGATCGGATTAGCACAACTCTCCCAGCCATGGAGAGGTTGATCCCTGTCCATCTTGAGACTGCCTCCCTAGCATTCTCGATGCAGGCAGCGTAGTCGATACCCTTTCATCTTCCTCCAGTGAGCGGGATGCCCAGGTACCTGGCCGGGAAGCTTCCCTCCTACAGCCGAATTATTCTCTTCAACCTCCCTTTCCTGCTGTCACACGATCTCGAGAAGTAGACCCGGGATTTGATGTCACTCATAAAGAGGCATGTTAACTGCCCGAACCTCATCATCATCTTCCTGAACGATCTCAGCACCTTTTCCTTACCGGAGAAGAAGAACAACACATCATCAGTGAAGATAAGATGACTGAGCACCTTCGTACCTACAACCTTAAACGTTTGCAGAACACCTTCCGCTTCCTCCTTCTTAGCCATCTCGGAAAGGCCTTCCATGACAATGGTGAACAACAGGGGGAAAGGGGGTCCCCCTGTCTAAGCCCATTAGAGGCATGGAACATTCCATAAGGCAGACCATTGACCAAGACAAAGAAGGAGGTTGTCTCGACGCATCTACGAAGAGTGTCGATCCATAGGGGTGCAAACCCCATAGCCTCCATGATCCTCCAAAGAGCTTCCCATATCACATTATTGTAGGCCTTTGAGAGGTCTAGTTTGTGCAGACCTTCTTGGATTGATTCTTCACATTGAACCCAATCAGGAACTCTGCGGCGAGGAGGGCGCCGTCAGAAATATGCCTTCCTTTCACAAAGGTAGTTTGGTTAGGCGAAATAACCTCTGGAAGAACAAGTCTCAACCTACTAGCGAGCAACTTAGAGATGATCTTGTACATCACAGAGCAACAAGCTATCTGTTACGACCCACGTCGAGCTTATCCTGTAAGTATGTTGTTAAGCATGTGTTTAGCTGCTGTGCTAAGTTATAAGCCTGTTTTTGTTAATAATGTTTAAAATGGATACGACATGTGCTTAGTGTGTATCCTAGCTCTTAAAACGTGTAGGATCTTACGCTTGAAGCGTTGCCAGAGAAATCGTTCGAATCCGACCTTCGAGTCAAAAGTTGCATGTTTTTGGGCTTGTAGGGACCCGTTTGTAGTTTTTGGAAGTTTTTGGACCTTGCGTTTTGGCCCCTAGGTTTTCCTCCTTATCTATTCTTTCTCACTTATCTCGTTTCATTTTTCTAGAAACGAGAGAACGCAAAAGCGTTCTTCTTCTTTCTTCTGCGTGTGAGAGAGAGAGAGAGAAAGAGAGCTGAGGAGAAGGACGTTTGGAGCTTGGTTTTGCTCCGGCCAGCAACTGCGACTCATCTTCTTCCTTCCTTCCACCTTCTTTTCCATCGATTCGAGCTAGCTTGCAGCAGGAGCTGCATTTGCAAGGTGATGGCCTAGAGATTAGGGTGCAAAGAGCAGCCCTAGCTCGTCCTTCCTCCCCCTCCAGCTAGTTCTTGGTGATGTGCACCTGCTGCAAGTGATTTGCAACCCAATTCGAGGGTTTTTCACGTCGATTTGAGTGAAATCGACATCTGTAGGTCCGTTTTTATTTTCTGTTTGTGCGCGGTTCGGCCGAGTTCGTGTTTTAGTCGGCCGAGTTCCTTGTTTAGGTTTTCGAATAGCGTTTTGGTCGGCCGAGTTTGGTCTTGAATCGGCCGAGTTTCTTTTGTAGGTAAACGAGCTGTGTTTCGATCGGCCGAGTTTCCCAGTGGATCGGCCGAGTTTCCTGCTGATCGGCCGAAGTTGGTCGGCCGAGTTTCAAAATCTGGAAGGTGATCGTCTGAGTTCCAGAGTGATCGGCCGAGTTTCAAGTTGTGAGTGGCAGTTCATTCAGAAATCATTATTTAACTCATTTTAAATGTTTATTTGCTTCAGTATCAGTTGGTATGACTCTTAAGCAATGTAGTATATACAATAGTGTATGGTTGATTCATTGGAAATGTGATATTCCTGTTTAAATGGTTATATGTTTATCAGTTAATAGACTTAAGTGCCCTAACACCGTAGAACCCCTTTGACAGATCTGCTTCTTAGGGGTGAAACTCGTGTTGCAACATCATCCGTGCTTGTGTCATGGACACACGAGGAAAGAGAGGCATTGTCCAACAACAACCGTGCTTGTGTCACGATGGCACTGGAGGAAAAATGGGGGTTATTCAACATCATCCGTGCTTGTGTCACGGAGGTAACCCGGTGAGACTCTCCGCCTGTGTACTCAGGTTAGAGGAGGACTCTAGAGTACTCAGAGTAGTGCCTTGAGGCCGTAGAGCCTATGAGTCAGGCCGGAGAGCCTGGGGTCCTGTGGCAGAGCAGGGCTGGCGTCAGACTTAGCATTTCCCGGGTGTGTCACTAAGTCTTGTACGGTGGGATCGTAGTTCACTACGAATCTTTATATGCAGGGTACACTGCATATGATTAGGGCATAATAATGATATAAATATGTAATCATATAGGATCACAGTAAATTAATATATCCGAACTTTTGTGCCAAATCATTATATCTGTTATTTTGGTTTAAATTATCTGTTGTTGCTTAGATATGTGATTATATTCTGTAATCTGCTATGTCGTTAGAACTGCACTGCTTGCACTGTATATATGTTTTATTTCAATTATAAACCTGACGAGTTGTTTAGTTATAGCTAAGTGAAATGTTATTCACTGAGCGAGTAGGCTCATCCATCTACTCAAATATTTTCAGGTCAGCATCAGCATCAGGAATCGGAAGGGTCGTTTCATCCTAACGCCTAGTTTATAAAAGGTTTGTAGTTAGTCTAGTTAGAGGTCTCTTAGTCCTTTCCCCTCGATCCTTGGAACATGGTGTGGGAGAGAGAGAATGTGTATGTGGAATGTGTATAAAGATGTAAATTAATTGGTATGCTTTACCTTATGTCGAATAATGTAATATGCTGTAGACTGTGTTTATATTTCTAATCAGTTTAATAGAAATGCTTCTGCAGTTTGTTTAGCTTTAATTTACAGCATAAATCTGGTTATCCTTTTAATGTCTTTAAAACGTTTTAAAATGTGATGAGTGGAAGGTTTATGTGTAAATCCCATCCTGTCGCGCCCTAATCTCGTGGTTTGTGGGTAATGCGAGATCAGGGCGTGACACTATCGGTCTCAGGTCATTGAGGTTGTTGATGACATTGTTCTTGGGTATCAACTTGATGAAGGCATGGTTGAGACTTCTCAGCATGGCACCCCCCTGTAGGAACCAATGAACGGCTCTACAGACATCTTTTCTGACAATTTGCCACATAGATTGGAAGAACTTAGCATTCAACCCGTCTAGCCCGGGTGCTTTAGATGCCCCTATGCTAAAGGCAGCACTTTTGATTTCCTCATCAGTCGCCTGCTTACACAACCCTTCATTCATAGAGGTGGTCACTCTCAGCCCAGGCAGGGGCAAGTCCTCTCTGCATCTACGCCCATGATTGTAGAGATTGGAAAAGAAGTTCACTGCCTCATTAGCAACATCCTCCGGTCCCCTGGAAATGGTCCCGTCCTCCTTAATCAGTGAGTGTACTGCATCTCTCATGTCATTTTTGTGAACTGCCGCGTGGTACATTTTGGTGTTGCGATCGCCGTCCTTGATCCAAGTTAAGCGAATTCTCTGCCAAAACAAACTCTCCTCAGCCTTCTCTAGCTTGACTAAGCGCTTCCTGGCTTCTTCTTCTATAGCCATATCCTCCTCATTCAGCGGGTTGAATATGAGATTGTATGTGGATTTCTGGTACTCTTTCTTTGCCGTGCTCAGCAGGTTATTAAGGTTGACATGCTCCTTGGCCCAAGCCTTCAGCGCCACCTTTGTGCTCTTCATCTTCTATGCCACCACATACAGAGGGTTGCCGTCTATAGAGCAACTCCACGCCTCCTTGATAATCTATTTGCAGGCCGGCCACTGCAGCCAATGATTGAGAAAGCAGAAAGGTCGAGCCTTCCTACTGTTTTGAGTAAGCGCAATCCTTAACCAAGAATGGTCGCTGTTAGGATGATTGCCCAGATCAATATTTTCCTCTGGGAACACGTTGAGCCAAGCCTCGTTAACCAGGCCCCTGTCCAGATTGCTAGCAATGCGACGAGCCTACCGATTGTTCCACGTAACATCGCCGTCCGAAATACGTAGCTCGAGAAGGTTCGCCGCATCGACGGCCTCATTGAATCTGGCCAGGAGAGACCAATCAACAAACTCAAGAAAATTAGTTAAGTCTTTTCTAAATAAAACTCAATTTTTAGGCGTGGAACTACCTAGATGAGGTGGACCTATGGACAAAGGCCATGGTGGAAGACGGCTTGGCCTCCCCAAAACTACACAATGCATCCCACACTATGGCAAAAAGTTAGTAAAACCCTCAGGTTGCGATCCGACATAAACGCCTGCTTGGGGGCAAACTTGATAAACTGCCAACTAGGATCATCACATGTTCATCCTCAAGTCAAAGAAGAAACACATCATTACCATAGCAATGATCTTAGAAATCCAAGACTCAAATCTAACCATCATCACTGAAAATCAAATCTTTGAGCATCTACCCCATCATGTCCCGAGCCCAGCCAGCCGTAGAATAGGCTTGCGGGCGGTCGGAAGCTCCCGTGGTAGCTCCCTCCATGGAAGGTGAGGGAAAACAAGTCAAGGATCAAGAGATAGGAAGGCAAGATAGAAGCTCATAGGTTAAGAGCGGTTGGTCCAAATTCATTGATCGCCCATAGGATCAGACCGGGGGTGATTCCAATTCCAATAAGTCTCCTCCTTGCTACCTAAACCACTCTTACAAAAAAGAAAGAGCTTCTTCTTGATTGCTTCTTGACTGCGTGAACCAGGTCCAGTATCATATCATAATAGGTCAAATTTGGATCAATTTTTATATTCTATACAAGACTCCATAAGTCTGTCTCTGTCCAAGAGTTTGAGTCGAGAAAAAAAGGCGGCGAACAAGGTCTGCAACAATGAATATCTAATATTTCTTCCCAAGGTAGTTGTAAGTAAGAAAAAGGGGGAACATGAGTTACCTAGCCAATAGATAAATCTTCGATCTGAAAATTTTCATGAAAGTCCATCCATCATGACCCGAGCATCAACAACTCCTTCATGGTATCAACCTTCTCATCCCTGGCCGTCAAAGGGGATAGGAGAAAAATGAAGTTCAAAGTATCTAAAGTTGATGGCTTGTGGGAAATTGACAGTGTATGTGAGTTTCTGGGGCTCGTAGATCATTGAAGGAGATTTTCTTATATAGGTGGGGTATCATGAAGGCTTGTGATTCATGGGGGATCTCAAATAGGGGAGAGACAGAGGAGTCCCATCATCCCTCAAATCTATGGCAAGGAATCCTGTATAAATTGGATTTCACAAAATGAGGAAGGTGGTGGTTGATTTTGGATGTTCCCCTTGCATTGAAGCCGAGTAAAGAAGAAGATAGGACTGCGAAGAAAAACCCAGGGTGCCATTCCTAGTTCCAGTCCCAGCGGGATATGGTCGAGCGGACAAGATGAGTCCCCCGCTTGGACACGACTCGAAATCCGTGAGTTATAAGGCTGCATGACTCAACATTTAAATATGGACCATATGTTTAATCAATATATCATTCAAATATTCAAATAATATTTCATTTAAACTATATACAAACTTCCCTAATGGATTTGGAAGGTCAAACAAACTCAAAATGACTCCAAATTTGAACCACATGTTAATTAAAGGGTCAAGAATTTTCCTATCGAGTTAGATTTAGGTTTTATTTACCTTTTGTTCATTAAACTCACAAATGTCATTATCATGATGCATATATTATTAAAAGGTGAGGTTAAAGGAATTATCCTTCCCTTAGTGACTTGGTTGAACCAAAATTCGAGATTAATAGAATAATTCATTGTATATGAGATTCATAGGTCACATTAGATTCTATCTAATAGATGAAATCATTAATATGCAACTTAGGGTTTCATATTAAGGATAATTGATAAGATTAATATTTTAAGGATGTTAAACTTGGCTTCCTGGTCAAGGCTCAAATGTATGGCCTCATAATATTTCCCCATTCAATATAGACCCATAATGGCCCATGGACACCCAACTCTTGATCATGAAATACCAGTGCAAGGGTGACTACATCACAATGGACAATTCTTTCCCACATGTCTGGACTACATGGCTCAAGACTGGCATGCCACATGCCAATGTGGTCCCTACCTACTAGAAGAGTTATGGCTCTAATACCATTTGTAACACCTAGCCCACTTCTCAAGTCTCTAGTAGAGTTTCATGAATGATGATTGGACCCACTAATCAACACTGGCCTTGACTGTGTACTTTGTCCTCACTTACGCACAATATGGGATCAACTTCCCAACTAGTCACCCATCCTAGTACTAATCCAAGCTGAGCACACTTAACTTTGGAGCTCTTAGTGATGGAATCCCTGAAAAGGAGGTGCACCTTGATGATATAGATCGTCCCATTATTCCGTATAAGATCATTTTATCTGAGGTCTCAATCATGACACATTACATGCTCACCTTCTCAACCCCTATTTCTAACATTGTTCTTTATCTGCTCTCTTTCTTAGCACATGTTGCTTTGCTACTATTGCACCTCCTCACTTCTTGGTATTTCTATTCCCTCTCTACAATTTTTTGTGTGCTTGTATTTGATGATAAAATTGCTTGATTATAAATTAATCAATTCTTGATGATAAATTGATAATCCAATATTCTTCCATTTAAGTATTTTCATTTATATGAATGAGTCAAAAGGCTTTCAAAATTGAATGACTTAATATAGATAAGGTTTCAATTTGGAATTGGTTTTAATGAACAATGTATGACCTAACTATCTAATTAAAAATGATTCACATATATTGGAGAAATCATACTTGTTTGGTTTTAGTGAAAAATATTTGAATCATTTACACTAAATTGATATGGTTTACCTAAATTAACTTAATTTGGATTGAAATTGTTATGCATTTACCTAAATTTTAGACATAACCCTAATTTAGACATACTATTTGTTGGCCCTGAAACCTATCCAAGATTTACTCATTTGGAGTAGATCTTGGATATACACTGCTTTGTGAGTATTCTTGAACATTGAATCTCACTTATGGAATAAACATAGGCATTCTCTCCCCCTCTCCCACACCCGTGGTAGTGGTCGAATGCCTGGGAGGGTGGTAAACTAAGGCGGTAATTAAGATTTAAAATTGGGCCCCTTCGTTAGGAGAAACTGCACTTAATCTCACTTAGGATGTGAGTGTATAATGCCTATTTGGTTTTAAAGAATATTTTGACATTCATTCCCCCTTTTGTTCTCTGGGTACAAAAATAGTTGGGTATTTATCCATCTACATTGCTGTACTTGGATAACTGCAATGAAATAATGCTAAAATATTCTTAGAAGACAAATATGTATTATAAACCAACTAGTGATATTAAGTGTTCAAGAATGGGATAGGTGGTACACATTCATCAATATATGAATGCTAAATACATATATCCTATTGGCCTAGAAACTCATCATAAATTTACACATTAGGAGTAAATCTTGGATAGTCCCCAATTTGGGACTATTATTGAACACTTAGTCTCACTTAGGATGTAAGTGTATAATGCATGTTTTGTTTTTAAGAATATTTTGATAGTCATTTTCTTGTTTGCTCTTTGGGAACATATGTAGGTGGGTATTTGCCCATCTAGATTGGTGTACTTGAAGAACTATGGGAAAACATTGCTGAAGTATTCTTGAAAGCCAAATACATTATACACTTACTAGTAAGATTGACTGTTTAAGAATTGAGTAGGTGATACACATTCATCAAAATAAATGTTGATTACAATGGTAAGAACATATTTTATTTTAAACTTGATGTAGCTAACAATAGTTCAATTCGATACTCAGTGCAACATTAGTTTAGGGACATAATGGATCAATGTTGGATGTCTAAAAATGACTTCATCAAATAGTTTACAAGTGGTCTTGATGAGTTTATAAGACTTATGGAGAAATATAAGAGGCAATCTTGAGATAGGTTCTATTGCTCCTATAAAAATTGTAGTAACAACTTGAAAGTCTACATTATTGATGAAATCAAGAATCATGACATGTGAAATGTGATTATACACAATCTAGGTGGAGGCAAGTATGATACAATATGATGATATCTCAAAGGGTTTACACAAAATGGTAATGACATAGAGAGATTCCCACTATGACATTAAAGAATGGTCTTATGTCTCCCATGCGGTTTATAGGTAATCTTGTCTTTTTGCTTCCCTTTTCATTCTTCTTTCTGCTCTTCGAGACCACATCCTCCCATTCATATTCTTCATCCATCACCACCCCTTCATATGGGATGGCTGCATACTTACTCTTCAACTGAGTATCAATAAGACCCCCACATTGTTGACTCCCTTGTTAACTTCCAAAACTTGATCCAAGTTGTAAAAAATGACCCCACTTCTGGGTGTGCCATTTCCACAATTATCTTGTATGTGTCTATGTTCCTTTCAAACATAAGCCTCTAGTATACAAGGCTATGGGTACATGAGGATGTCTTCTTTGGCTCCTTCATATGATCAACCTTCATTCACTTCTTCATTATGGACAACAAAAACAAAATGCATGCTTAAACCTCACAATGCAGCTAGAAGGTTGGATTTGTGACTAAAGGAGTGGGGGTGGTAGTGCGATGAACTAGATTCTTAGGAACCCAACAAAATAGAATGTAACACCCTCCAAGCACATATATGATAGTGGAAGCAAACCCTATGTTGTCCATAACATGGGTCACTTGGATTGGAGGAACATTACAAAAAATGATAAGCATTGCAAAATCATAAATGAAACACCATGCATTAACTCAAAAACAGATTCATACATTATTCTTGAAAGGGAAAACATAAACGGTCTCATCTTGATTACAAACCTAATACATGTAGGCTAAGAAAATCTAGAACATGAAATAAACTAAACTAGATAATCTATGGAGTGGTAGATGGAACCCCACCAAGCAAAAGTCTCCTTGGTGTCAGCTACACTTGAAGGGCTTTCTTCATTTCCCTCTTACTCCTCGATCTAATCCTATGTTCTTGAAATTACATGAATTCTATTATTTATCACTTTAAACACTATCCTAAACCCTAATTTAGGTCTTTATAGAAAACATGGTTAGAGACGGAAACACTAGGGTTTGGAAACACTGAAATCATGTTCTACTCAAAAAACCATTTCCAATGACTATTTATTCATAATTTTCTGACATACGATGAATTAGATATAAATTTTTGAAGATTCTGACCAATAAGAAAATTCATAGCAACTCAACAACTCAAATTATCCACAGTGGGGCCCACTAATAGTTGGACCAACGAAAACCAGCCATGAGGCCAGATCTGCTCCAAAAGAAACAGGCGTCTGGTGGACTAAAAGATGCACAAAATCCCAATATTTTCCCATACAGGCGTGTGACAAAAAGGTTGTATGTATGGGGTTAAATTGTAAATCCACCTATTGGCATCTTCCCCAAACCCCCAACGAACAAGGACCTTAGAACTAGGAAAACATGAGAAAAAGTAATGATGGAAATCTATCTCTTGACAAGCAATGATGCTCAAAACCAGGGCACCAACTTCTTTGAAGCCACCCAGTCTCAAAGACCCCTAAAACATGACTTTGTGTGATCAGAGTTGCTATGAAGCTATCCCACCATGACTGTCTATAAAGAACTAGAAGATGGAACATCATGTCCATGAAAGGAAAACTAATGATATAGACTAGTCTGTATCATCAAGATGAAACCATCGGTAACAAGACCAAGCGATGAGATGCTCAGAAGACCAGTATTGGCTACGAGATTCAAAACAAGGTGAAAAAGAGGGGACTTATGGGTACCTTCAATTGGGGAGAAATGAAGATGCAGAAAGCTTTGAGAGGTTTCCCCAAGTTGCATTGATGAGTCACAGAGGTCTGAGATGTCTATTTCATCTGGGAATTATCGGGGAGGGAGATCAGGTCGGAGGAGGGCGTCGACCGTTGTAGAGTCCCAGTAGAACTGGGCTCTTGGTGGGAGAGATGAGTTTCTCAACCTATGAACATGAGAATCCGACCTAAAATGGATCTCATCCAGGGGGTTGGTTTGCATGACAAGGCTGAACTTAGGTCAGGTGACAAAAATCAGAAATATTTTAATTAAAAACCATATTGATTCTTGCATAATTTGATTAGGTGGTCAAATGAAGTTCGAATGACCTCAAATTTGAACCATAGGTATATTAAGAGGTCTAGAATCTTCCTATACAATTATATTTAGGTTTCATTCACCTTTTGTTCACCAAACTCATACGGGTCATTATCATAATGCATATATTATTAAAAGGTGAGATTAATGGAGTTGCCCTTTCCTTAGTGACTTGGTTAACCCAAAATTTGAGGTTAAGGGAATCATTCATTATATTTGGTATCTATAGGTCACATTAGATTCTATTTGATAGATGAAATAATTAATTTTCAAATTAGAGTTTCAGATTGAGGATCAATGATAGCTTTAAGATTGAGGATGTTACAATTCTACCCACCTTAAATAAATTTCATCCTTGAAATTTTCTTAGACCACTACCCACCTTAGGGTTGTCCATATTCTCATAAAATCATCATATATTAATTAAAATATCATGAATATACACATATATGGTCTAAGGATAAAGTCATAATTTAAAAGTGACAATCTAAACCATACCTTGATCATTTTCCTCCTGCATTTTCATTGCAAAGATCCTCACCTATCTCTTAGGAGCAGGGATCTAGTTTTTGGATTCCTTCCTCTATATCTTAGGGCAATTTGGATTTATGTGTCCAGGCTCTCCACAATAATAGCATAATCCAATACCAAACCTGCACGACCCTCCATGGACCCTCTTACAAGTCATACATTGTGTTTTCTCTTGGGCAATGGGGGCTTTTACCTCAGGAGCCTTCTTCTTATTGTTGGGAGGTTGATGTTGATGCTGGTTGTTCTTCTGAGGACCTTCCTTCTTGTAAGACCTTCCAAGATGGTCTTCTAGCTCTAGGGAAACATCTAACGCACCCTGAAGGGTTCTGTGGTCTCTTCCTAACATGACAAAGCTTAGGTCAAGCTTGTGTCCTCAGATGAATTGCTTTGTCTTGTGTCGCTCATCATAATCATAACTATACTTCTACTGGATCCTAAACTTCATTGCATACTAGGTCACCGTCATGTCACCAACCTGATCTAGATTGGCAGACTCTAACTCCTTCTTCTCTATCATGGCTTCAGATACATAGTTCTCCTGGAAGGCTTCAAAAAATCCTTCCCATGTGAGTGCAGGTGCATCAACCGCTCTTGATTTGAGGTAGTTCTCCCACCATGTACGTGTTGCTCCCTTCAGTATGTGGGTTGCAAAGTGAACCCTAGACTGTTGAGGGAAGTGCATGTCACAAAAACAATCCTCCATGCTCATAATCTATTCTTCTCCCTTGGTGATGACATCATCCTCTCCTTCTCCAACAAAGGAGTCGGGCCTGATCTTCAAGAAGTCCACTAAGGTCAACTCATGGTGTCTGGGTTGACGTTGTCCTTGTCCTAGGGCATTGGTGATCAGTTGGAACAAGTCCTCTAAAGCTGCTTTAGGGTTCCTTCTAGATTCACTTCCCTTACTAGAAGAGCTAGCACCATCTTCCCTATCCTTTCCCTTGTCAGACTTCTTAGGATCCATCTAGAAAAACAACATATACCTAGGGTTAGAACATGTGAATCTTTAGCTTATTGGCCATCTACTTATTGATCTAATACCATATTATAATGCCCCTCCAAGCACATACATGACGGTGGAAGCAAACCCTATGTTGTACACAACATGGGTCACTTGGATTGGAGGAACATTACAAAATATGATAAGCATTGCAAAATCATAAATGAAACACCATGCATTAACTCAAAAATAGATTCATACATTATTCTTGAAAGGGAAAACATAAACTGTCTCATCTTGATTTCAAACCTAATACATGTAGGCTAAGCAAATCTAAATCATAAAATAAACTAAACTAGATAATATATGGAGTGGTAGATGGCACCCCACCAAGATAAAGTCTCCTTGGTGTCAGCTACACTTGAAGGGTTTGCTTCAATTCCCTCTTGCTCCTTGATCTAATCCTATGTTCATGAAATTACATGATTTCTATTATTTATCACTTTAAACACCATCTTAAACACTAATTTATGTCTTTTAAGAAAACATGGTTAGAGACGAAAAAACTAGGGTTTGGAAATATTGAAATCATGTTCTACTCGAATAACCCTTTCCATCGACTATTTATTCATAATTTTCTAACATATGATGAATTAGATATTGATTTTTGAGGATTCTAACCAATAAGAAAATTCATAGCAACTTAACAGCTCAGATTATCCACAGTGGGGCCCGATAACAGTTGGACCAAAGAAAACCGGCCACGAGGCCAATTCTTCTTTGAAAGAAACATGCGTCTGGTGAACTAAAAGATGCGCGAAATCACGATATTTTCCCATACGGATGCGTGATAAAAAGGTTGTAGGTCTGGGGTAAAATTGTAAATCTACCTATTTTCATCTTCCCAAAACCCACGATGAACAAGGACCTTCGAACCAGGAAACCATGAGAAAAAGTTGTGATGGAAATCTATCTCTTGACAAGCAATGATGCTAAGTAATAGGACACTGACTTCTTCGAAACTACCCAGTCTCAATGACCCCTCAAACATGACTTGGCATGATCGAAGTTGGTATGGAGCTCTCCCACCATGACTAGCCTGAGAGAACTAGAAGATGGAAAAGTATGTATGTGAAAGGAAAACTAATGATATAGACTAGTTCGTATCATCAAGTTGAAACTATCGATAATAAGACCAAGCGATGAGGTGCTCAGAAGATCGGTATTGGCTACGAGACTCAAAACAAGGTGAAAAAGAAGGGATTTCTGGGTACCTTCAATTGGGGAAAAATGAAGATGCAGAAAGCTTTGAGAGGTCTCCCCAACTTGTGTCAATGAGTCATAGAGGTCCAAGATGTCTGTTTCATTTGGGAATTATTAGGGAGGGAGATCAGGTCGGATGAGGGCGTTGTCCGTTGTAGAGTCCCAACGGAACTGGGCTCCGGGCAGGAGAGATGAGTTTCTCAACCCACAAACCCAGGAATATGACCCAAAATGGATCTCAACTAGGGGTTGGTCTATGTGACAAGGCTGGACTTAGGTCAGGTGACAAAAATCAGAAATATTTTAATTAAAAACCATATTGATTCTTGCATAATTTAATTAGGTGATCAAATGAAGTCCTAATGACCTCAAATTTGAACCACATGTATATTAAGAGGTCTAGAATCTTCCTATCCAATTATATTTAGGTTTCATTCACATTTTGTTCACTAAACTCATATGGGTCATTATCATGATGCATATATTATTAAATGGTGAGATTAATGGAGTTACCATTTCGTTAGTGACTTGGTTAACCCAAAATTCGAGGTTAAGGGAATAATTCATTATATTTGAGATCTATAGTTCACATTAGATTCTATTTGATAGATGAAATCATTAATTTGCAAATTAGGGTTTTAGATTGAGGATCAATGATAGCTTTAAGATTTTGAGGATGTTACATAGAACTTTTAGGGGAACTTTGTAAGGTGGCCTCTTTGTATATCCTAGGCTCTTGGTCAAATTCTACCTATGACATGGTTGGGGGTTTTAGGCGACAACCAAAAGTAGTGAGGTTGACCACTATAGAAGCACAGAGCGCCTCATCAAGACCTAATTGTTCCCCAGATCACCCTCAATATGGTGGATGTTTGTGTAGATGATCACCCAATGTGGACATAAAGATGGGTTGCCATAAAAGTAGTAATTAGGTGTTTGGTGACACATATGATTTATTGGGAGTGACGTTGATGGACTTTGCTCCTCCTATTGGATTGATATCCTATCTACACTAAGATTGAGACTAAGAAATGCATGACCATGCTCATATGGGTCAATATTGGATATTGAGCTTACATGTATATCAACTACCTACTCTATGCCAACAAACCAAGATTTACTATTAAGTGTATGGCAATTCCATGCCTTAGATTTTGTTTTGATATCGGTGACAAATGAATTATACAATCACTGTAATGATGGTCACTATAAGGTTGAAGTTGTTCTCCAACCTAGTAAATTACTTATGTGGCAATGATGTGTTGCTATACATCGCTCATTCATTTTGAAGTCTTAATATCACTAAGAACATCACCACCAATGTAATAGGGAACCTATATGTTTACATGCATAAGGATAGACTTGAAGAGGATAGGAAACTATCTATTTATTCAATCGTTAAGTAAATATGGAGAGATCTAAATGATTCTGGCCATGGTTAATATACTAGTCAGACCATGATAGGTTCATGTAAAGTGAATATTAGTTCTCTAGGGTTAGGAACTCTACTTACATTTTGCCGATATACATTTGTATGGGGTGCCACTCTCATTAGTGAAACATGGTTGTAAAAGTATTGGTTGATAGATAGAAAGTGGGAGAGAAATACAATTAGGGAGCAATAGCCTGCAAGAGCCAACACCCTCCTTCTAAATAGAGTTCATGTACATCAACAAGGATGAGTAGAAATGTAAGCGTGTCACAAGTAAATTTGGAGACCAAATTTATTGCACATGCACATGGAGGAGGAACACGAATGATTTTGCGTGCATTTTCTTCACACGAGCATGTTGCAAGCCTTTTTTAGTGACTCTATATATCTTGGAACTCTTCTATTTCAATCCTGTTACCAATTAGAATATGTCCCAATGTCATGGGGACATTTTTTTATTATTTGTCTAATGTGTCTTTGGCCATCTCGATACCTTACGTTAACGTGGTTAAGTAAAAACTCAAATTTTTGGATTATGTTCAAGTTTGAGAAACATAAATGAGATATGTTGCAACTCTTGCAAGGTCTTACCATTCCCTAAAAAACATGTGAAACAATTTTATCCATGGATTTAGTTTACCCATGAATTTAAATTATATAATATATGAGCAAATTACTTTGACACTAAAGAATTTTCCAAGGTGCACTAAACCTTTCTAAACTTAGTTATTTTGAAAATATCACTGAAATTTTGTATTAAAAAAAGGACAAAAATCAAAACCAGACCTTCATATTTCATATATATATATATATATATATATATATATATATATATATATATATATATATATATATATGGGTGTTCATTCATTGCCCGCGCGGGTAGCATGGATTTTCGCTACCCTGCAGCCAAAAAAGTAACTCTCCTAGCTAAGAAAGTAACTCTGCTGTAAAAAAAGTAACTATGGTGTCAAAAAAGTAACTCTGCTGGCCAAAAAAGTAACTCTATACAAAATATACAACATATATATATAAGGACGGGTTTTTTGATTTTGGAGGGGCAAATGATATTATTTTTGGCTAAAATTTTTTGGAGAGCTAGACAAAATAGTCCTCTACAATAATGAATTTTTTTTTTTGAAAAAAGTGGTCAGAAGGGTGGGCGGGTAGCTACCCGCGCGGGCAATAAAGATGGACCCTATATATATATATATATATATATATATATATATATATATATATATATATATATAAGAAAAAATGAAAGTGACTATAAAAATCTAATTGCCACATAGACTCAAGTAAAATCTATTCTAATGTAAAGAGTATTTATGGAACCAATGTAATACCACAATATTCATCTTAGATTAACACTTGTGGATTAGGAGTAATCACAAAAGTGATGAATTTGAATTTTTTTTCAATGATAGATATACTAATAAGCTTAAATAAGTACCAAATTGATATTTTATTGTAAATTTAAAATTTGATATTTTTTGAAATAGAAAAGATATCTGCAAAACACTATATGTAGGAGTCTAGAGACAAAGAAAAGAAACAATATTATGATGCTTAAAGATTAAATACATCTAGAGATAAGAGGATTAGGTCCCAACTTAGTTAGCATTGTCACATTGTTTTTTACAAATTGTAGTAAAACATACTTATATATAGAAGTTCGTAACTAACATTGGTAACCAAAAAAATAATGACACATATTTTAGAATAGAAAAGATTTAAAATAACTATATTTTTTCTTGAGGGAAACTAAAAATTATGTTTACTATCTCTTTCTAGTGCTTGCAAAGAAAAAGTTTGGGCTTGCATTAGATCATAGTCTAACCGTTCACGTTTTTTATAAAAAGAACAAGGAACTAAATAACTTAAAACATGTTTCTACAGAGTTAGTCACCATATTGAGTTTCCATTGATCATTTCCGTGGAAGCAGGGTCCTTGAGCTTCATTAGCTGTTGTTGATAAGGGGGCATATAAGCATGTTGTTAAGCGTTGTCTTTCATAAGGTGGTTTGCTTGCGAGCAGCCATTACGGACCATAAAGATCTTCCATTAGTGTTCATTACAACTTTTGAAGGTGAGGACAACGACCAATTGTTCAACTTCTAAAACTAACTTGTTTGTTAATGGGAGGACAATTCCCTTGAAGAACCTACCATCTACATCTGTGATATGAATACCAAAACTAGCCTTACTAGTATGGGCTTGGAAGGTTGGTTTAGTGAAGACAATTAAGTTTTTGTTCAATCTCATGATTTATTTTTTGAAATCTCTACCATGTGGAGTGACTGGCGGCATCATGCCGATGATGGTGGATGATGTTTCTTTAGTTAAATGGACTCTAGCATTGAGAGTGCTCCTCTTACTAGTGTGGATAATGTCATTCATGTAGTTCCTATATGTGAGCAGGTGATGTCATACATGGTTTGTGTTCTACAGAAAAAATGCTTATATTTGATGATACAAGTGATACAAATAGACTTGGATTGGATGAAGATGGAATCCTGATATCTAATAGTGTCCTGCACAAGTATACTATCACATAACCATAATATTGTGGGCTACAATATCTTTATCATTATTCCAATTAGGCATTTAGTATGAACATATGTATTTGACGCTTCTGACATTAGTAAGGTGGCAATTATGCATGAGCAAGCATTGGATAAATTTAGTGTGTTTAGGAATATTGACTCGATTGGCTTCCTCCCAATTGTCTGCAATAGGGAATTCTTTCAACTCCCATATCCATTTGTACACTTTTGTTGTGGACATTACACTAGCTTCTTCATGTAACCATACCAAAAGATTGTGGATGGCCTCCACTACAAGAGGTGGTATCACCACAATACAGTGCTACCAATGCTAAGGAAGGAAGTAATGAACAAAACCCCAATCAAGTCTACATCATCAATACCCATGAAGTTCACAATAAGCAAATCAAGGTCATTGGGGATTGATAGGGGTGGGAACAACTCCTGGATAGATGCCCCTTTCACCTATTGGTTTGTCTAGAGATCAATGTCAAGTCCATTGTTAACAACTTTATTTTTGTTGAGATTGAACCACCAAAATGTCACTTGATAAATGCCTAGGTGAATGAGCATGACATGTTCCCGGGACACCTATCTTCATATAATTTCCTTGCATAACACAAACCCATAGTTTGGATAGGGGATTTATAAAGCATAGTACATTCTTCAACATTAATGGTAATTATGTAACCTAGTTAAAAACCTAATTCCAACATAACAAAAAGTTGGTTTTAAGAATTTCACTTCTGTATGAAATTAACCCAACTTGGAATAATGTAGACTTTATGTGTCGCGTACTACTAACTTAGAATTCATTAAAAATAGGCTAACATATTACCACGTGTGTTGTATTTATCTTATGATGTAACATTTGGTAATTGATATATATTCTCTCGCTTGGCCTGACTTAGGAAATTCTCTTTGACATTCCTAATTTCCTATCAATTATACCTTAAATGGTGTTATATTTTTTATTTGATCCCAAGTCATCTCTTGACTTTTTGAATTGCAAATGAAATCATAATTTTTATATCTCATCCATGTTTCTCAATTTTCATTCGAGTCGTATTAATGGTCCATTTTGTGATGGAAATCCTCATTGCTTGATTATATAACTGAACTTGACTTGCCTTTATATTTGAGCATGTTTTGATATAATGGTGATATACTAATAGGATCACCTTGGTTAAGTAATTTTTTTGATGGAGGTTATATTCCCCTTTGTCAAGTTATGTGTCTAGCATATTATTATTATATGGTGTGATTATGTTACTCTAACAAGAGTTTGATTTTGTGCCCTTCTTTATCAGACTTCCTACTAAAGATAATAGTAAACCAATATTGATCAAAATAAAAATCATTTTATGATTTTAATGATAGTTTACCATTTTCCTTAATTGATCCAAAGGACGCAAATTCTAGAAAAGTGGTCCCATTTAAGAAGTCATGCAATTCTTCAATCGTAAGGTAACATACTGAGAGAGGATATTAGAAAATTCATGCATAAAGTGAAGTCATGATAATAGTGTAATTAGGGGTGGCAATCAGGTTCAGGTTGAACATGTTTTATTTCGGGTCATTTCAGGTCAACACTTTTTGGCTAGACCCTAAACTTGCAAAAGATAGATTTTCGGGTCAAAACCCTTAACCCTAACCCCGACCCGCAAATAATTTCGGGTCTATGGGGCCTGGCCGTAAATCCGGTACAATGAGAATAATTTAAAAAAAATCTATGATTTGTCTAATCATTAATAATTTCCAAGAGTAATTAACACATTTTATTGTTATAAACTTACAATGTGATTGACAAACACATATAAAGGCTATTGTAGTTTGTTTGAGAGTTTTAAAAAAAATTCACAATATAATTGTGTAATAAATCATACAAATCAATACAAAACCATGTAGAATTGCCAAAATAAACTTCATGATTGATGGATTAGTAATTTAATGGTCCATTGAGTGTCTTAACATATAGTATTTGTAATTTTATTTGAAATTATAATTCTAAATTTTGGGTCAATCAGGTCAATTTGGTTCTAAAGTCTGAACCCAGAGCTAACCATAATTTAATTCCGAGTTCTTCGGGTTTGGGTCAATCTCGGGTCGGGTCAAAAAACCTTAGACCCTGAACCCGCTTATTTGGGTTTGGGTTGGGTCAATCGGGTGGGGTCTTATTTTTTCATCCCTAAGTGAAATAGTAGGGATATTTGTAGTTATACATCAAAAACTATATTTAGAAGTCATTTATTTTATCGATATAAAACAAGTGATCCTGAACTAGCCCAAAATAGGATAGGAGAAGTTACATATGTCGTCTTTAACAAAAAAACCATATTATAGTAATAACTTCCACTTAGAAACATGACCAAGATATTGAATAAGCTTCGACTTTCAGCAATATAGCAATGTTGTTTGTCATTCTTAGTTGACAAACTGAGAGAACTACTTGAAATAACATACTTACATACAAACCATCCCAATACTCATTCATCAACCCATGAGGTGTTCAGAAATGGTCTAGAAAGAAAGGAGATCACGACTGAAAAATGAAGGGTAGTCTTTGTTCTGGCTTCTGAATAGAAGATAGTGTCTATTTTCAGATTGAGGGGGTATGGGGTTCTTTTATAGGATTCATTTTTAGGTTATGAGAGTGGATAGCTACGGACTAATATAATGCATTATTATCACATAAAAAATTCATGAAGTGGGATCGTTGGCCACAAAATAATATATATTGTTGGGCCCACAAGTTTGGTAGATCACACAGTTCCACTACCTATCTTGCCCGTAATGTAGTCCCAGTTATGTTACTTCCTATTTTTGTTGGCTAGTTCTAGACAAACTTGAAATTCATATTTGATCATTCAGGAATCAAAATTGGGGAAAATGTAGAGAGGAGAAAACTTAGTGGCCAAATTTCAACTTACCCTTTCCTAATACCTATTTTCCCTTAAAATTGTTCATATTTTAGCTGTAAAGAGAAGTTGCATTAGAATGATTTTGTGTATTTTTTATGATTTGAACAATAAGCAAGAAGTGGTTTATAGGAAGCCTAACCAGTGTGCAAACTGCAACCAATCCCCAAAAGGGTTACATTCTATCCTTGGACCGTCAATAGGTAGAAAGGTGGATGGAATGGATGGATTAAAAGTGAAAATGTGGAAAACATGTGGAAAGAACAGAAAAATTGGGAGAAGATCCGCGATGTGCATGAGGAGACTGATTTGATCATATGATCCTTGGCACGAGACAAATATGTGGGGTGTTACAACCTAGTTACCCAAAACTCTAAAATGGATATTTATTTCTATTATAAAATATATATAAGGTTTGGTAGTTCACGATTTTTATTTAACTACCACTAATAATTTTCCTAAGAGCATCATTGTTGTGATTGGTACTAACTGAAAAGTATTAGCCTAAGACGATAATAGTGATACTATATTGGTTCCTTAACTTAATATTATCACCAAAATAGGTCTTATCTGAGTTGGCGCCAAGATCATATTTTTCATAACACTTTCATATTATTTTTTTATGAAACATGAATGCCTAGATTGTAGTTTCTTTCCTTCTAAGATTTTGGTTATGTTATTTCCTAATGAAACAAGTTTTGTAAGGTTTAACATACCTTAAAAAAGCCCAATATAGGTAGAAAAGTAGATGAAATGGATGGATTAAAAGTGAATAATGTAGGAAGCATGTGAAAAAAAGAAAACCTAGGAGAAGGTTCCGAATTGCATGAGGAGATTGATCTTATCATATGATCTTTTGTATGAGACCATTAAGTGGGATGTGATAACCTTTTTACCCAAAACCTAAACATGGATGTTTATTTCTATTTTGAATGAAACAAAGATTTGACAGGTTTTATGAGTTGGGGCCAATATCATATTTTTCATTTTAATTTATAATATAAATCATGAAGGTCTAGATAGTGGTTTCTTTCCTTCTAGTAGTAAGAATTTGTTTATGTTATTTCCAAATCAAGTATTTTTGGAAGGTTTAGCATACCTTAAAAAGGCTTTTGTGTCGAAGTAATCAGATCATATATTATATAGTGAGTATGTGCAGTTCATTGTGAGTGGTATTGCTACATGAGTTTTGTGGTGGAATGGTAAAACATTGTACAAGTACAACAAATTTCGTTTACATATTTATACTTAAATACAAACCTTAGAATTGTCGCTTGAGTATCATAAACTAAGAATGTACATTTGCGAATAATATCTGCATTAGCAGCCTTATTGAACATAGGATTCCGGCACCAGCGCATTTGAAAAGAGAACGGTTTATGATACAGCTAATTTGTGGAGTGGGTCCAGTGGCCAGACTTGTATATTGATGGTAGTTGGTAAGATACATGGATAATAATTGTGCGCATAGATCAAGCATTTTGCTTCTCTTCATTTACCTGACGGTTTAAGAACATAATAAACAACGGGATCTTCGGAAGTTGCTGGTTCTACATAATAAACAACGGGTTCTTCATTGTGCACTGCATGGATCACCAGACACAGCACTAGATAGGAAGGCGGAGCTTGCCGGTTGGCGATGACGAGGTGACATGCGAAATTGAACGGTAGAAAAATGCATTTTGGGGCCGTGTGCGGGGGCCGCAGCATTGCTCTTCTGGTCACCATGTCATCGGAGAAGTGCCTGTCCACCTTTCTATGATTCTATCCAAATATATGAAATATGCCTACAACGATTCCATCTCTCGTCTGTTTCTCTGGTTTTAAATGCGTTGCCTGTTTGTTTCCAGTGGGTGGCACGAGTATGGGAACACCATCTAGGCTCCAGCCCACATGAATCCTTTTCTTCTTCATCAGTTGACTTGTCTTCTTAATTTTTCGGTATGTGTATCTCTGCACGTGATTCGTTTCGTCATCTCATGATCTACATGAGAGATAGGGAGGTGGTGGGGTTGAAAAAACGGATGAGAGTATCATCAAACAAAGCAGGCAGGCAGAGACATGCGACCCAGCTTGTCGGTTTGTTTGTTTTCAGAGATATGTATAGTATACGTTTTTATTTATCAATTGTGTTCTATTTTTCCATAGAAAGAAGGTAAAGATGCCTGTACGTTGTCATGACTGAATGATCGCATATATTTTTTTTCATCGAAAATGATCCAGTAATGCACGGAATCGGTCACACGCGGCGGGTCAAACCCAACAATTTTTAGAAAGTTGAAAAGTTTTGCCTTTTTGGATGGGTAGTTTTGAAGAGTTGACAAGTTTTATCTTTTTGAATGGTGATATTTGCAGGTTGGCAGACGATGAGGTGTCAGTGACATTAGGATAATTTTGAGATGACGAGAATGGATATTTATTAGCGAGGGAGAAACTTATTTCACATATAACTTTTAATCTGTGATATTTTTTTTGACAAAATAAAAGTCGTTGGATTCCTTACAAAAAATATTTTTTAACAAGACCAACATTAATATACTTTTGAGAAAAATATATGAAATACAAAAGCAAGTATTATTAGATGGTAAGTGGGTATTATGTGATGAGAGAGAAATTTATTTGGTTTATAACTTTTATTCTGTGTTGAATTTTTTGACGAAATAAAAACTGTTAGATTCTTTATAAAAATTACATTTCAACAAGACTAATATTTATATACTTTTGAGAAAAAAATATAAAATATAAAAGTGAGTATTGTATATTTTGAGTTTAATATTTAATTTCTAGCTAACACACTAACTCAAAAATAAATATATAAAAGGAAAGAGATGAGGGAAGTAAAAAGAATAGAGGAGGGTTGGGCACACTTACCCATTCAATGGGCTCCATTTCATGTGTTACTGGTTTTAACTCATTTTTGAGGTGTCAATTATTCATGTTTAGGTGTCATTTGTCTATTTTTAGGCGCACCTACTCATCCACTTGGTGTCATTTTATATGCTATTGGGTATTGATTAAGTTCATTAAGTTTTGACGCCGTTCACTTATTTTAGGCGTCAGTTACCCATATTTGAATGTCAATTGTCTATTTTTGGGCACACTTACCCATTCACTTGGTGTCGTTTCACGCGCTTCTCGGCGTTGATTAAGTTCATTAAGTTTCTGGTGCTGTTAACTTGTTTTGGGGTGTCAATTGTCCATGTTTGAGTGTCAATTGTCTATTTTTGACGCACTTATCATTTCATGTGTTACTGGGTGTTGATTAAATTCATTAAGTTTTGGGTGCTGCTAACTTATTTTTGAGTGTCAATTACCCATATTTGGGTATCAATTGTCCATTTTCTACGCACTTACCCATTCACTTGGTGTCATTTCATGTGCTACTGGACGTTGAGTTCATTAAATTTTGAGCACCATTAACTTTTTTTGAGTATCAATTACCCATATTTGGGTGTCAATTGTCCATTTTTTGCACACTTACCCATTATTTGGTGTCATTTCATGTGCTACTGGGCATTGATTAAGTTCATTAAGTTTTAGGCGTCGTTAACTTATTTTTGAATGTCAATTACCCATATTTTGGGTGTCAATTGTCCATTTTTGGGTGTACTTACCCATTCTTTGGTGTCATTTCATGTGATACTGTGCATTGATTAAATTAATTAAGTTTTAGGTGTCGTTAACTTATTTTTGAGTGTCAATTATCCATGTTTCGGTGTCAATTGTCATTTTTTGGTCACAGTTACCCATTCACTTGGTGTCATCTCATGTGCTACTACGCGTTGATTAAGTTCATTAAGTTTAGGACGCTGTTAACTTATTTTTGGGTGTCAATTACCCATAGTTGGGTGTCAATTGTCAATTTTTAAGCGCACTTACCAATTCATTGAGTGTCATTTCATGTGCTACTCGGTGTTGATTAAGTTCATTAAGTTTTAGACATTGTTAACTTATTTTTGGGTGTCAATTACTCATATTTAGGTGTCAATTATCTATTTTTGGGCAAACTTACCCATCATTGGTTGTCATTTCATGTGTTATTGGTTAAACTCCCCATTTTTGGGTGCACTTACCCATCACTAGGCGTCACTTCAAGTGCCACTGGCCATTGATTAAGTTTATAAAGTTCTGGGTGCCATTAAATTTTTTTAGGTGTTATTTACCCACTTTGGGCGCACTTACTCATTCATTAGTGTCATTTATATGTTAATCACATGTTGGAATTTCTCTCTCACCTAAAAATAGGCAATTGACACCTGAACTTACTTAATGGCGCCTATAAGTTAACAAGACTAATAATATTTTTTGTGTTACTAGTGTTGATTACTTCATCATGTTTTGAGACGCCTTTACGTTATTTTTAGGTATCAACTATCATTTTTGGGTGCCAATTATCTATTTTTAGGTGCCATTAAGTAACTTGAGGCATCAACTGCCTATTTTACTTTTGGGTGTCAATTACATATTTTTTGGCGTACTTACGCATTCATTGGGCATCAAATTGATAAAAGCATCCAAAAAATAGCTTAAAACGCCCAAAATTAACGAATGTGCACCCGAAAACTGATTAAATATGCTACTCATTACTCCCTCCATATCTCCTCATACTTCTCTCCTCTTTTCTCACACTTTCATCTTCTTTTCTCATATTGTCCTCCTCGAAATGGTAAGAGCGCCCAAACATGAGTAATTGACCCCGAAAAATAAATTAACGGTGCCTCTACGACCATTATTGGTCTTTTAGCGCCTATTTTTATTCTTGTGACGCCTACTTTTGCCATTTAAGCGAGTGATCTTTTGTTCTCTCTTTTCTCCCTCACTTTCCTCCTCTCTCCCTCGTCACTTTTCCCCTCTTTTCTTTTTCTCTCTCTCAAAAAAGAGAAAAAAATAAAACATACAACAAGACGGAAGGTGATGGGACATGTGAGATATGTGGGGGATGAATGGTAGAAATGACAGGAATGGTAGATGGAGATAGCTGATTTGGCTAAGTAGTTTTAAGTGCGTGTGATGCTGAGCGTGATAAAATTTTAACCCTTCTTATATTTAGCTTTCGTAATGCGTTGTGGTGGGTGGGTGGTGCAGGAATATGTGTGAGGGGGTGGGTGCTCTCGCTATGGAACCGCATGGGTCATTGGTTTGTGCTTGTGCTGCACAGCACATCAACACAGTTCAACGTACCTCCGTCACTTGCGACCTCATGTTTGAGATGGATGTTTGAGCCACCTCTAAGCTTACCTTGAAATGTGAGGGAGGGTCACGCCTGATTTCAGGGGATACGACCCCACAGTCCATCTGATGGGGTTCTTCCGTCCGGCCCACACCACTAGACGTAAGGTATATGGTTTAATTTTGGTCACGCACAAGGAACAGGATGCGTGTTTAACACGCCTGTAAGCCCCCCCCCTTGCCGCGGTCCCCCTTCTATACACATGCTACATCCATTGTTTCTCCCTTCTCATCCACTTTCTTTTCTAATTCTTTTTCTTTTACTCAATATTGGGAAAAAAAATAAAAGACGAGACAAGTAACCAATTTGGAATGGAACACACACAATTAGTATCATCCTCATCATCATCATCATCCTCCTCCTCCTCATCATCATCATCATAAAATGCACAACAATTTTATGCACCATATCATTTCTCTTAAAATATGTCAACATTAGTGATGTGGATTGTATTTTTTGTAAATAATTTAATTTTTTTCATCAAAAAGTAAAATACAGATAGAAAGTTGTATGCAAAACAAATTTCTCTCACATCTTTTTTATATTTTCTCGCTTTATTTTTCTCCAGTGCCATGCATTTAATGTGTCAGCCATGCCCCATCCCAGCTAGCAAGGAAAACCCCCCATGCACTGGGACCCATTACGAAAAACCACCCCACTGAGTGTGTCAACCCTACATCTCTCTCTCCACACATGTCAACATAGAAATTTCATTAGGTATAGGTGCTAGATCCACATTTAATATTTCTCTTTCCTTTTCCTCATTGTTCCTTCTATAATTGCCATTGTACGCCTGTGTTTCTCAAGGGTTGCAGATCTAGTTAACTCATGTGTTTCTCAAGGGTTGCAAATCAAGTTATTTTTATATGTAAATCTTCTGATGGTTTAGTTTTCAAATGTCATTTGCCCCTCCTTTATTTTTATTCTATTCATATCCCAATCCCATGGACTCCCTATTTTATTCATTTCTAATATAGTATGCATATAGCGCTGAAAGCAATGTTACCATCTAAGAATCAGAGTTAACAATCGAGGAGGACGTGATAGGAGAAATCCATGCCAACATGTTAAAGATATACACGAGCAGAAAGGAGAAAGAGAAAGCAATGAAGACAAGGGTTGGGAAGAGTGTAATTTGAGCTTCCCATCCTTATAATACAAAAATTAGGGCAAGAAGGAAAGGAGAGGAACTCCTGGCAGTAAGAGCCAATAAGTTATCTCTTTTTTTCTTATCTTTTAATGATTAATACACTAGTTTGGAATGTCAGAGACATTGGTAGCAACTAGACCAGACACACTCTTACGAAAAATGCTCAAATACACAACCCTAACCTAGTAGCTATCCTAGAACCAAGGATCTCAAGATAAAATGCTACGGCAACAACTAAAGATTTGAATTTCTCTTATTCACATACAGTGGACACACAAGGGTTTTTGGGTGGCATTTGGATTTTGTGGAATGAAGGGGACTTCAGTGTCAATATTCTACAAAAACCAATTTTTCCTTTGTTTCATAATGTCAGTTATACATCACACTTGTATTTGATAGTTCTCCTTTGGGAACTTCTGATTAACCTAGGCAGGAACTTGAACAAACCCATGGGAAACATTTGATGTTTTTAACTCAATAATGTCACCGAAAAACCCATGGGAAATGTTCGGTGTCTTTAACTCAATAATGTCACCAATTGAGAAGATTGGTAGCAAGACTTATAAGAGATGTTTCCCTCTTTCACGAAGCTCTTCTTTGAGCTCAACTTGCTGATATTGGGTGCACAACAACATAGTTACCTATAACAAAGGTATCCTCAAAGAGAAGATTGACTACATGGTTTCAGATACCCTACGGATCCAAGGATGCTAGATCTATGTCTATGAAAACAATTTATGTATTAAATCTATTATCTAGTTACAATCCTATTTATCTAAGAAGAGTCAATACTATCAAGAAGAACAAAAACTTCCAAACTAACACATCTTTAAAAAATGACCCAATTTTTAAGTAATCTTGAATCAACATTAAGATGACCAGGGAACCTATTATGAAGCTTTGGAAATTGATGAAGTCAATCCAATTTGCAACAAAGAGGCTGAAGGAGAGAAATGAAGGAAGAATCAAACCAAGTTCATAGAGATAAAGAATGTCCAAAATGATTTGGAGCGAAGCTATAACACACAATGTGATCTAGATTGCATAGAACTGGATCTGCAAGATGAGAAATGATGAAAGTATATTCATCTCTTTTAGATATACATTTTGTAGTCTTTTTCATAGGATTTTATTATCTTTTTGATAATTTTCTAGAAATAATTGCAAATAGTCACTTTTGACTAGTAATGCAAATTCTTATGTTTTTCATCTATATTTTGCAGGTTTTTCTTTAGAGCCGCATCGAACCACCTCAGTATGTGAGCCGACCGACTCATGAACTAAGATGATCATTTCATGCATGAAGGACGTCACTACTCAGAGCTCATACGTCCATTTTAGCTCTCAGCTCCACCCTTCACTCTAGCTGCTCAAGCAACCAAGATGAGCATTCACAACCTCCAGTCTGCTTGGCTCGTCTGACCACACGAGGGTCTCATTCCCTCAAACGGTCATCTCAAGTTACTTCACGAACAAGTTACGTTCAAGCCATGAGCCGCCACCATGTGTTAGGGTTTTCTACCCTTCTTCTCCTGGCCGCTCATCTCAGAGCCCAACCAAGCATTTCATGCCTTCAAATGACCGTATCATATTGAGCAAAACTTGGTCAAAAGTGCCGACACTTCACAATAGGGTTTCTCCCTTAGTAGGCACACAGTCAGACGTGAAACGAGCACCCCAGTGACCCAAAAGATCAGTTTGAGTTACTTCAAGACAAAGTTCTTCAAACATTGTCGCCACCCTAATTTTTATAGTTTTGACCTGTTGCACTAGGCCCCTGCCCGTTCATGCCCCAATTGACCGGTTGGGATTATAAACCAGTCGGCTGGAGGCACACAAATAAAACACTTCATCAACGAACTCCCATTCTTTTCCTCTCCCCCATTTATGGTTTTATCCTTCCTCCTTCCCTGTAAAAGGAGGGGGGACTCCACAAGAAAGGGGATCCAACTTTTTATACTTGCAAATTTGCTTTGACAACTTGTTATTTCATTCTTGCATGTGTAATCTTCTAGTTCTTTAATAAAGTTAGTTTTGTTCTCAAGATCTCCAATTCTCGTTCTATTTTTCTTGGTTCTCTTTGGGAGCAAGGAACTAAGGAAGTTGGCCATTTAATTATAACTAGATAAGGTCCCTTTGGGGGTTCTACTTCTTCTAGTCTTTGGCTTGCTCCCTTTCTTCCTTCATTCTCCTTCTATCTATTATGGATCATGAGTTGTTTCTCATATCAAGGCATCGAGAGTATCCCCATTGCTAGGTTGTAACACAAATTGATTATTTACATGATTTCTTGAGTTAGATGGTTTTTGGTTTAGATAATCTCCCAATTTAAATGACTTAATCTCTCATTTCTGTTGAATGTCAGTCTTGGGGGATGTGACTGTTGGTATGTATGCCCTGAGAGCCAATCATGGGATGATTGGTGGGATACATTAAGATTGATTTGATAAACATCAAAGGCAAGCTTCCAATTCTTTCTGGTTCAGTCATATGAGATAATGATAGAACAAATTGAATGTCTAGAGAATGACAGTACTCAATGACGTATGCTTTCAGGTTAAATACCTGAATGATGAGATCATACAGATGCTAAGAGTTTGTACATTCTTATTATGTCCCTAGTTGGATGTCATTGTGGAAGGTAGATAGATAACAATGACACACAAGACTAGATTGTGGTGTTGGTTGATGATAAAATCTCGTTAGTCATGATATGGAGATATCAAACAAAACACATAGGTACTTGTTAGAGAACAAGTGTACTGGATAGACCCACTGTGATTTTGATACATGGAACCATAACATGGTAGTCACATGCATTTCTCACAATGATGGTGGTGAGTGTGATTCTTTAACCTGAAATCACTACACTCAACACATGTCATTGGGTACACTTTGACATCATCAAACACAGTCCTGAAACATGGGTTGTTATAAAGGTGATGATTGGGTGACTTTGACACATGGGGATTTTGAGGGGTGAGTGATAGATATGGGATTTTTCCCTCCTAAGGGAGTTTGATATCCATGGCCACTTGATGAGTATGATTGAGATAGGCGTGCACACACATGTGTGAATCAATATGTGATATTGATGTCATACATATCTCCTCCAATCTACTATGAGATCAAGAAAGTGAATGAACGTTGACAAGATGATTGTTCCATGCCTTGAGTTCATTTGGGATATCAGTGACAAAGGAATTATACATTTACTGTAATACCATTCACGAATTGTAGGATTGAAAGTTGTTCTCCAACTTTCTATTTCACTTGGGTAGCATTGATGTGCGACTAGGCACCGCTCTTTGCTTGTGAAGTCATAAGTGTTATGGAGGTTCACTGCCATTGTGAAATGGGCCTGTAGGGTCACACACATAGGATTTAACTTGGAAGAGGAGTTTATCCACAAACAATGTTTAGATTGATTACTAAAGGAGTTTAGTAGTTCAATTAAACACTCAGTTGATTGATAACTCAAAATCATAGTGTTCAAGGTGTTGGACCAGATGATTAAGAGTATCGGATTGATTGGAACTGCAATTTACTGATTTGCACAACCTACTGCCCCAACCGCTCGACTCATAGGGTTGAACCGATCGAATCAGGTTGATGAACCGATCGACTCAAAGTGGTGAGTTGATCGGCTCATGTGTCAATGAAACGATCGGCTCAATTGTTGAACCGGTCGATTCATGTGACCAACTGAGATAGTTTGAAAAGTCAGAAGACTCTTTTTGCAAATGCATATTTGTTTCACTTGTACAAATTTGATTTGGACAAGGACTAATATTTGATTAGTTGGAAACAAACATGGAAAGTCAATTTGAGTTGGACCAGGACCACAAACCGATTGGCTCATGCTTGAACCGATCAACTTAGGTGTCCCAACCGATCAATTCAGGTGTGAACCGATCAACTCAGGTCCCCAACCGATTGGTTCATGCTTGAAACGATCAGTTCAGTGGGCGCAGTTGGTTGTTTTTTGGAAAATCTCGAACCTTTCTACTCCTGCTTTAATCCCACATTGCCCGGGGTTGAGAACCCTGTCCCATGACCCTCCTATATATAGGGGTATTGGGGGCTTCTCAAGAACAACTCCGAATACCAGTTTCTCTATAAAGTTGTCGTTCTCTCTGGTTGTGGTAACCAGGAGAGCCCGAGCAAGTGCTACCCGATAAGAGAGGCACATCAAGGGAAGGACAACTGTAGAAAAGCGACTGGTTGCAGGAGAGTGTGTCAGTGACTAGTATGCTGACAGGAGGGTACAACTCCTTTCAGTTCCTTGTGCGATAAGGCGATCGAAGTTCCAGGAAGTCCGTGTGGACTACTGTAGAGGCAGGAGATTTCTGCCGCTCGGAGGACAACTGTCAATCCCGACAGTCCCGGTGAGACCAGGAGCTGCAGAGACACTGTCCAAGATTGGAGGAGAAGACCGCGCAAGTCGCGAGGTAACGTCGCCGAGCAAGCCTCAGGACAAGGTATGTCTCTAAAAATCATCCTTCCTATCGTATAGACGTTGACATGATTCCTTTATTCTGGGTTTGGGGAGAAGAAAATTTTTTGTTTCCACTGCCTTCTCTATCTCCCCTAAAACCCAACAGTGACTACAAATCCCAAGACTCAAAACAACCATCCAAATGCATAAGGATCCGGATGATATCTTAAAAGGATCTTTGTTAGAGTGTTCATGCTAGGATCTGTGGGCTCCAAGACCAATGGGTCCACATGGATCTCGACTTCTCTGATTGCATTTGTGAATTTTTTTACATACCTTCTTCTAACTAGTTTTATCATATGAATTCTATCAATCTTATTTTACGGAGGCTATGATGATAAAAAAGATAACCTCAATATCCTTTATCCATTGATTCAATCTCTTTTCCTCAACCATTTATATTTCAGTCACTCTTTTCTTACTTGCAATTTATTTCTTGCCCTTAGATAATTCCTCTTTTATTGTTTTAACCCCAACACTCTTTTTTTTGTCCTTAGAATAACTTTTCTCACTTGATCTTAGGATAAATTTTATTTATTTCCATTTTACTTCACTGTTCTAGTGTTATCAACCATCAAACCCATGTAATTTCCTTCCTATTCAAACGAACCAAAAACCTTCCAAAATATTGTTCAATCGATTTGGGTTCATAAAACCAATCTTAAAAATATTGTCCTATGGGATTGACCCTTCTATACTAATAAATAATCTTATTTGGTAGTTTTTCCATAAAAAGGTTAAACTCTAGGATACCCCCTAGTGAATTGGTGTGCTAAATGACATGTATCAATTTTGGCACCGTTGTCGAGATTGACCATAACTTGCCCGTGAAGTAAGGTGATACGACTGTTTGAGGGAATGAGACACTCGGGTGGTCAGACGAGCCGATAGGTTTGGATGTTGTGAATGCTCGTCTTGGTAGTTTGAGCAATCAGAGTGACATGTGGAGTTGAGGGCTGAAATGGCCATCTGAGCTCTGAGTAGTGATGTCCTTCATGCATGAAATGATCATCGCAGTTCATTAGTCGATTGGCTCACATAATGAGGTGGTCCAATGTTTCTCTAATTAAAAACCTACAAAATATAGATGTAAAACCTAAGAATTTGCAATATTGGTCAAAAGTTACTATTTGCAATTATTTCTAAAAAATTACCAGAAAGAGAATAAAATGTATGAAAAACAATCCTTCTTCCTGTGGGTACTAATATATCTTGGTGGCGGTGGACTACGTTCCGAAATAGGTAGAATCCATCCCTAATAAAACTTGTAACTCCAAATCTATTAAAAAACTTTTCAAGGACATCATATTCCCTAGGTTTGGGGTGCCTCACATCGTGGCTTCGGACAGTGATCACATTTCTTAAAGAAAAGTTTTGAGTCCTTCCTGTAAATATATGGAGTCCACCACAAAGTCGCCACTCCTTACCACCCTCAGACTAGTGGTCAAGTTGAGGTGTCAAACCAACAGATCAAGTCCATGCTAGAGAAAATAGTCAATCACACTAGGAAAGATTGGGCTTTAAAAATTAATGATGCCTTGTGGGCATGCATAACTACCTACATAACACCTATAGGTACCACTCCCTTCAAATTGATTTATGACAAATCTTGTCATCTACCTATAGAGTTGGAATGTAAGGCTAGATGGGCCATCAAGACTCTAAGTTTTGACTTATATCTAGCATGAGAAAAGTGTTTTCTTCAAATTTAGGAGTTAGAATAGCTCATAATGACTGCCTATGATAATGCCAAATTATACAAAGATAGAACCAAACTATGGCGTGATGGCCATATTAGGCAGAGGATATTCAGGAAGGTGATCATATCCTAGTATATAATTACATGTTAAGGCTTTTTCCTAGAAAACTCAAATCTAGATGGTACGGACCTTACCTTGTGAAGCGTTCCTATCCACATGGAAATTTTCTCCTTTAAGACAAGGTGCGGGGGTGAGTTCAAAGTCAATGGGCATAAACTAAAATGGTATATTACCGTTGAGGATTTTGTCGCATCCGAAGCACATCGGGTGTCATTGCTTGAAAATCTCAACTTAAACGAGCCTCCACCCCATCCCAACCCTGATCCAGATTCTGCTCCATGATATACATGTGTTGGGCATTTGACATCAAATTGGGCACTTGTTGGGAGACAACCCAACATTTTCTTTATCATCACTTGATTATTATTTTTGCTAACCCTTTCCATGTTCTCTTTTTTAGCCTACTTTAGTTCTGTTAAAAAGAAGAAGCAAAATGGGCGGTTGGGCCACCCAACCTATCTTCTTGGGGGGGGGGGGAATCAGGCATTTTGAAGCAAGCAAGATGACCATTTCACATAATGAGATGATCATTTTCACCAACAACACAACCTTTCAAACTCGGCAAGTGATTTGAATTTCAAAAGATGCAACACCACCCATGACGACTTAACCTATCATTTCACCCAAAAAAACGGTCGACTTAGCCCATGACATGTGCTTCGATGCGTAAGGCCACCTCGGGAGCAAAGTCACTCACAACGCCATCCATGACTCGCCAAATGATCAGTTGGGTCAGCCAAATAGTCAATTTGTTTGTGCGAGAGGGCATATAAAAAAGCACCAACTTGGGAGGGGGTACTCACATCAACATCATCCCACCCCCCAAGCCCAAGTCTCTCTCTATCTCTTTCAGCAGCAAGCTTGCCTCTCGCTGTCTACACCCTAGTTCCAGTCAGCCGCTTCACAACCAGTCAACGCGTCATCCACCCATACAGACGTCTAATTGCTACACCGCCTGATCCATGTCAGATGATTGTCCCCTACATCCCTTCTTCACACATGCCATTCAACCACCCCCTCCTTCCCCCGCTCTCCTTTCCTTTTACGCACTGGGTGTGCAAACCTTAGTCTGCCGCTTCCCTACCACCAGATGAGTGTTTGGGCCGCCAGCCAGCCGTCTCCCACCTCCAAGTGAGAATCATACCACCGCCCCTCTCCACTCTGCTAGTGCATTTTTGTCCCCCCACCAAGTGAAATGACCGGTTGGGACAACCAACTGAGCGGTTTTTGCATTCCAGACAACAAACCTCACTTGCTCAACCATGCATCTCAGCCATTGAGATGAGCATCCCACTAGGCAAAACAACATTTTCACAGACCCAACCACTTGGCTCATCCTTCTAGCAGCCCCACGATGTCTCAGGACAACTTACAAGGTAGGTTCTTCAACCGTCTCTACAAAGGGAAGGATCCAACTAAGAAGATCGTCTCCCGTGAGATTCTTCGACATTCCACCTTGGGCCATGTCATACATATTGAGGAGCCCAATAGAGAGTTTTCACCTGAGATGCCCGAGGATATGCTCAATGACATCAAGGAGGTGGAATAATTCATCTACGAGGCTGTGCCAGACGAGTCATCTCATGACCCTGACTCCACCATTCGACCCCAACGCATAGCCCCTCTTTTAGGAATCTAATCACACTTCGTCAATGACAAACATTATGATAGATTCGACGACATGGCCACAATTGGCGTATCACTTCCTTGATGGGCTTGTGAAACTACCCTCAATGCCCTCAACATCAAGGACTCCATCGAAAACATCTTACAAAAGAACCACATTCTTCTCTTTCCCTACTATGTCATCTCAATGTTCAGTGATCTCACTCTTGAGTTCATGACCACCTTCCATTGCTTCCACTACTCTAGGGGAAATCTAGATACAAGGTTTGAATTTTTAGGGAGGACATTGATATCTCTACCAGACAACTTACCTCCATCATCCTCGATGTTGGCAAATTTGATTGTCTCTCTCGCTGGATCGAGTGGCCCCATGATTCCTTGCCCAACTGATACATTCAGGAGACATTTTGGTCAGACATTACAAGACATCTGCCCAAGCTGCAGAATGGTCCCAAAGCTTCTAGCATCAACAACCCACTTATAAGTTATCTTCACCATATATTGGCCTACACCATCTTCAACAGGTAACATATTCAAGGGGCCATTACTCATCTCGAGCTTGAAACTATATGATGGCTTCTGAATGGCTTAATTTTCAACTGGGTGAATGCTATGCTTGATTGTCTCAACTATTAGGCCAGTCGCACCACTTCTTCTTCCTTTTGCATCAACCACATAGTGACTTCTGTAGCCCTCCTTTTGGGTTACATTCATATTTCTTTCCCACCATTGGAGCTCAAGAATCACTTGATTGACCTTATGTACTTGAAGGGATGCAAGTTCCTCTATTTCAGTCTAGACAACATCTATTCTCTGATGTTCAAAGATACTCATGTCATCCTCAATCTCTCCCAGAATGCTAGATTTGTAATAGTGACACGATTTTACTGTGCGTATAACGCAAGTGCACGCGTCAATGTAGTACAGGCCCTTGTGAGGGCCGAGTCAAACTCAGGGACACTAAACTATCAGTAGACTACTACTAACTGTTTGCTATCAGCTAGACCAATTAAAAGTTTTAAGAGTTGTTGAAAAATAAAAGAAAATAAAAAAAACAAAACAGAGCAATCGATTAAGTGCTTAATTTAATCAATTCAGATGGGGATCTTTAGGATTGTGGTTTCACCGCGGGTTTTCATTGTATGAATTTCCATATAGTTACTCAGGTTCATCTCTCAATCCGGGTAGTGGCCTATAGTCAGAATTGCCCACTGTCGTGGTACAATTCACTACCTATGTGTAGGTCGGTTCCACCATCGTAGTAACCTATACCCTAAACTAGGTGCATTAGAATCAACCTCTGGGTTTCCACCATTAACCTTACATCACCTTGTTCAAGGGATTTGTTAATTAATGTGAATTTTGTCTCTTTTCAACCGTTAATTCTTCTTTCAAAGTAATTAAGGGCATTAGATTATCATTATGGTGATCAAGCATAACAATATAATTGAGAAAACGAAATCATACCACAGATTTAAGAGATAAATTATGAATTACTATGATAAAAATGTCATACAATGCTTCCTCGAGCTACTCCCGGTCCTAACGACAAAGGGGATTAGCCCCGCATGGTTGACAATGGAGAACACATAGGAGTAGAGAAGAAAAATGTGGAAAACATGGAGAAAACTCGTGTAACCCCTGATACGAAGGTGCTCCTACAGATCCTCCTCGAGAAGCGTGCGTTTTGCAGTCTTCCGGCAGCAAAATCGCCCGTCGGAGGTGCCCGGATCGCTTGGTTGACGACCTTCATCTCTTGTATCCTCTCTCTCTCTCCCCTTCTTGGATATTGTGCAACACAATATGAGATCCCCCTAGGTTCGTCCGTGCTGTTCTTAGGTCATAGGACCACTTTACGGCTCCGAAAAAGCACAACCGTCAGATTAAAACGCTCCGTTTTAGTGCAGAAAATCGCCAGATCCCGACACTGTCGATAGTATCGACCCCCAGGTCGATGGTATCGACCATGATACATGTTTTTCCTTCCAAAATCGTGTTTTGGGATTGATTTCTGATGAAATGTCGATACTATCGACACCGGGGTCGATAGTATCGACTCTGGACAATGCAAAAGTGCCTGAAAAAGTGCCGAAACATGTGTATAAGTCTGGGGATTATATAAAATCATATAAATATGATAAAAGAAGTATAATTTGATGCAAAAAGAGTTTAAAGGCCATCTATAGTGAATTATGCAAATATAATCAAGAAAATGACAAATACAAGCATAAAACAGATATAAAATAAGCCTATAAAAGTGACTCAAAACCCATGCATCAAACAGCAAACCTGATCTTTAATATAACTGACCTGCCATCCAGTTATGCCTTCTGGAGCACCCTGACTCAAAAGACATTCTTGAGCCTACCACCCACATGAGGAGTGTCTCATTGGAGGCACATGATGATATGATAGACCCTCCTCTGCCACTTTCTCATTGTCGCACCAGGAGATTCATTGGAGATGAGGAGGGCCCCGATGAGCCATATGGATTTAATGAGATTTGGGGTCATTTGGATGAGATCCAACGTGAGCAGTAGAGCCAAGTCCACCAACTCAACCACATATACCTCATGATGTGCTCCTAGGAGTCTTGGCATGTGGATTGTGGTCACTTTGCCCCTCAACCACCCATTTTATGTGGAGTATGGGCCCATCGGGCTTACCTTGACCCCAACTACCATATAGGGGAATTACTAATACAATCAGGCCTCCTCCTTCGCTCCTCCACCGCCTTGTTATCCAACACCACAATAATCTTCTTCCCTCTATATCAGGTTTGATATTTGCTCAGGATGAGAAAAATTCTAAGTTTGGGTGGAGGTGGGTGGTACATAACAATTCCACCCCCATCTTCCCTATTTCAGCATTTTGTTTTTGTAATTTCAATTATTACTTGTAGTTTGGTTTTATTTTTTCTCCTTTATTTGAAAACAATTTGGCCTTTATCTAGTCGGCCAAGGTGAATTTATTTGTATCATTGTACTCCTTTGAATTTAGTAAATCTTATTTGCAAAACTTTTACAAATTGCCATGACTAAAAACCATGTCACTTAGGACCCCAAAATAGCATCCCTCCTTAGAAATGTTGACAAGTTATATGGAATCAATAAGAAACAAATATGAACTTTTTCTATTTTAAATTGTAGATTAACTTGTCATAAATCTTATATAATGTGTTGACAGGAAGAATTAATCTGATGTAATGACTGCTAAAAAAGTGAAAGTTTATAAGCACACAAACAATCTTCCCCCTCCTTCTCTCAAAGAAAAAGCAAAAAACCACCCCAGAACAAACTCCAAGTCCGTGGTGGCATGCTTCCCATCTCAAATCTTCCATACCCCTCGAATCTAATACGGGTGTACCATCAAAAGATGCCAAAGAGAACATTGAAAAAATGTGGTCGATGTAGCTGCAATCCATGAATAAATAAATCCAAGTCAAATAGAGAAGTGATCATCTTCTTTCTCACCTCCTTCACCTTGTTCCTGTGAAAAATCTTACAAAAAGAAAGAAAAATAGGAGAGTCAAAGCACAAGTGAGATGAAGTATGTTTCCTACAAAGTTTTGATTTAGAAACAAGCTTTGAAACATGTTTTTATAGGGAATATAAAATTTTGTGTTGTATGGTTCTAGGAGATTGGTTTTCTTGGCTAAATAAGGAGGTAAGGAACAAAGTGATGGCCATAAGGGTGAGGATAGACATGTTTCTAGTACAGACTAGAATTATTTGTGATTTTATTGCTATAGGACAAGTAAAGATTCATGTCCGGAGTATTTTTATGAATGTATATTCATCTCTTTTTAGATATAAATTTCATAGTCTTTTTCATAAGATTTTATTCTCTTTTTGACAATTTTCTAGAAATAATTGCAAATAGTCACTTGACCAATAATGCAAATTCTTATTTTATTGCCTATATTTTGTAGTTTTTTTTCTTCAAAGCAACATAAGACCACCTCAGTATGTGAGCGAACCAATTCATGAACCAATATGATCATTTCATGCATGAAGAACATCACTACTCAGAGATCAAACAACCATTTTAGTCCTCGGCTCCATCCTTCATTCTAGATGCTCTAGCAACCAAGACAAGCATTCACAGCCTATGAACTGCTTGGCTCGTCTGACCACCCGAGCTTCTCATTCCCTCAAACAGTCATCTCAAATTACTTCATGACAAAGTTATGGTCAAGCCACGAGCTGCCACATGTGTTAGAGTTTTCTACCCCTCTTCTCCTGGCCACTTGTCTCAGAGACCAACTGGGAATTTCATGCCTTCAAATGACCACTTCATATTGAGAAAAACTTGGACAAAAGTGCCGCCACTTCACAATAGGGTCTCTCCCTTAGTCGGGGCACACTCAGACACAAAATGAGCGCTCCATGATCCAAATGATTGGTTCGAGTTACTTTGAGACAAAGTTCTTCAAATGGCGTGCCACCCAAATTTTAGGGTTTTGACCTGCTGTTTTGGGCCCCTGCCCCTTCAGGCCTCAACATAATAGTTGGGATTATGAACTGGTCAGTTGAGGCACGCATATTGAACACTTCAGTAATGGTCGCCCCTTATTTTCCTCTCGCCTTCTAGGGTTGTCTCCCCCTCCTTCCCTATAAAAGGAGGGGGACTCCACAAAAAAGGGGATCCAACTTTTTGTAGTTGCAAATTTACTTTCAGCACTTGTTATTTCATTCTTGTATGTGTACTCTTCTAGTTCTTCAACAAAGTTAGTTTTGTTTTCAAGATCTCCAATTCTCCTTCTATTTTTCTTGGTTTTCTTTGGGAGCAAGGAATTAAGGAAGTTGGCCATATAATTGTTACTAGCTAGGGTCCCTTTGGGGATTCTTCTTCTTCTAGTCTATGGATTTCTCCCTTTCTTCCTTTATTCTCCTTTTATCTATTATGTATCATGAGTAGTTTCTCATATTGAGGAGTGGGGAGTAGCCCCATAGCCATGTTGTAACATAAATCGATTCTTTATATGATTTCTTGAGTTAGATTGTATTTTCTTGGGATAATCACCCATTTTTAATGACTTAATCTCTTATTTTTATCAAACGTTAGTGGTAGGGGATGTGACCATAGAACCCAAGGTTGAGAACAGCCAACCAAATGCATAAGGATCCAGATGAGACCTCAGAATGATCTTTGTTAGAGTGCTCGGGCTAGGATCTGTGGGCGCCAGGACGAATGGGTCCATTGTGAGCTCGACTTTTATGAATGCATTTGCAAATGGTTTTGTATAGCCTCTTCTAACTAGTTTTATCGTATGAATTCCATCGTTCTTGTTTCAAGCTATCTATGGTGGTAAAACCCATAACCTCGATATCCTTTATCTATGGATTCAATCTCTTTTCCCCAACCACTTATTTTTCAATCACTCTTTTCTTACATTCAATTTCTTTCCCTCACTTAGATAATTCTTCTTTTATTGTTCTAACCACAACTCTCTTTCTTTTGTCTTTAGCATAACTTCTCTTTGTACTTCATGATTTTAGTGTAATCAAAGCATCAAACCAACAAAATTTCCTTCATGTTCAAGAAAACAAAAACCTTCCAAAAATATTGTTCAATTGATTTGGGTTCATAAATCGATCTTAAAAACATTATCGTGTGGGATTGAGCATCCTAAACTAATAAACAACCTTATTTGGTAGTGCTGCCATAAAAAGGTTAAACTCTAGGATAACTCCCCCTGTGAATTGGTGTGCTAAATGACGCATATCAAGAAACTACTACTTGATGTAAAGGAGATTAGAATCAATGTAGTCATTACCAATGGTTGAAACACGGATGTAATAATAGTATAATTTACGATGTTGTTGAGAATTGTATGAGGTGCTCAACCTCATTATATCACTAAAAAAATTTGACGGGCTTGGATCAATGACAGTACTGAGTTGAAGAGCCTGGAGTATACCCATTTGAAGGACATGTTCATAACTAAAACTAACCCTTTCCAAGCCGATATGAATGAAATGTCATGTGAGTCACAGAACTCACTACTAGCTTGATGAAAAGCATGTTTTTAGTGTTTAAAAAATTAGATATTAGTAACATCTGAACAAGCTACTCTCATACAAAGCCATAGGTCTAGATTGCATTGGCTACATTTCCCTAAAAAAATTTGATTGTCATGAAGTTCTCCGTAAATTGCCTTATCCAAAGTATGATCAATGGTCAATAAGTTACTACTCTTCCATTAGACACAAACATTGTGCTCGTCCCAAAGGAAAAGAGCTTGACTTGCTGCAATCGGCTCAGTCTCGATAACACTTGCCTGAGGTTAGCATAAAATGTGGTTGTTGAATGACTAAAATAGTTCAAGACTAAGTGGATCTTTCCTTATCAAATAAGTTTTCTTTACAATGGAGTATGATATTTGATAATGTGATTGTTTCCCTAGAATTGATTCATAACATGAGAAGACAAGGCTCTACACCATTCATTCTATCATGACTAATCTTTCAAAGAGTTTTAATAGAATGGATAGGCCATTTATGAAAGAAATCACGATCAAAGTCAGTTGACTAGATAATGGCAATAATTATACATTGAATGCCCTTTCTTGTGGAATGAATATCATAACTTGCATACAAGAACCTATTCCTAGATATAAAGATTCTATAGGATTACTCATGGTCACCTCTTATCCCCCTACCTTTCTGTTATGTGCATAAAAAAACTATTCATGTTATCAGAAAGAAGTATCAATGATGGAAGGAGGACACCCACACAATTTTATAACAAGGACCACACAATTTTATAACAAGGACCACACATCTCTCACATATTATACACTAATGGTAACATCATGTTTCCCAAATATATTTTGAATCAGATGGACGATAGCATGAAATGCTTCAACTTGTTTGAATGCACATATATATAGCTAATTTCAATAGAAAACATGTTCATCTACTATTCAAAGATAGTTAACAACAATGTTAGAAGTAATATATGCAACATCAATAACAATAAGAGAAACAAGGATGGACCAATACACTTTTAAGGACCCAAAAAAGGACCTAGGAAAATACCTAAGTGTCAATCCTCAACAACCACATCAAGAAGGATTCCAAAATTACTATTCTTGATAAAATTGAAAGAAGAATTAATGGTTTGATTTCCATGAACTTATCTATAGAAAATAAGATCTTGCAAAACTAGCCCTCACTGCTATACCCACCTATACAATGCAAATAATGATAATCCCCATGGATTTTTGTAATAATATTGAGTAATTTTCTTGTCAAATGATCTAGGGTGGAGGTCACAAAGAGACTAATGTCACTTGTTGCATGGGATAATGTGACAACTAACATTTTGAAAAGAGGCTTAGGGATAAAATGTAGGGTGACTAAAGTGAACATGAAGAAAATCTAGGATCTTAATTCAAGAAAATCGACTTTGTGGAGGGAGATAGTGTGATTTAAATATATAATTTTGATGGTCAAGAGGGGACCCAAGCTCTCCTTTCTGGAGAGTGATACACAATATTCAATCCAATAGCAATAAATAATCAACAATGGATAGACTAAAAATATACAAGTTGATGATTGGGTTCCCGGTGGATGAAAACTCTAGGAACTTAATAGTTTTCCAATTAGTGAGGGGATTATAGATCTGAAGGTAGCTAGCATTACTATAACATACTTGAACCTAAGCTCATAACTCTAGAAGACCTAACTCTGAGGATTGGTTTTCTTTGGGCTTAGTTCAGGAGATAACCCCTCAAACATGGTTTAATTATCTTGAGCACATTAATAAGACTACAATAGTTAATGTTTAAAATACTTTTATCAATGAATAAATAGTAATTGGACATTGTTCTTATAAACCTAACTAGTTTGATATAAATGCTTTTATATTTAAAATGGTAGAGAAATGAATAAAGTGTAAAATATATTTGGAGACACATATACATATGGCATGTTACTACTACATAAATAACCTTTGACGTCAGTTATTTAAGGCCTAAGGCATCGATTTTCAAGTGACACCCAAGTGGGCGCCGCTAAAAGTCAAAACCTTCAGCGTCGGTCCCCCAACCGACGCCATAAACCTTCCCGCCACCAAAAACGCACCAGCAAAGGGACTATCGACGTCAGTTCTTAAAGAAAACCCACACGATAACCTTATTAAAAATGTCAGTTATTAAGTAACAATCGACGCCATACCCCTTCCCGCCACTAAAAAGGCGCCAACAAGGGCATCATCAACATCGACTTCATATAGGAAACTGACGCCATATCCACAGCCACAACGGCCGTGCTACCCAGCACGACCATGGTATATGGCCAGAATCTACTAATAACCGACACTATCGACGTCAGTTTGTATACTAATAACCGATGCCATATCCCCTGCCACCACGGCTGTGCTACCCAGCACAGCCGTGGTACCTGTCCGCAATAGGCATTGGGTTTATGGATAACCGACGCCAGAAGAGGATAAAGACATCAGTTTTACACTAACAACCAACGCCTATGTGTTTTGTTGTCATTTTTACACAAATAACCGACACCTATGTTCTGATTTTTTTTATTAGTTTGCATGCCTGCTGTATGGCTGGTCAGTAGGATGTAGAACCTACAGTTCAGTTCTGAACTACATGTTTACAACATCCATTGATATTAGCCAACAATAGGCCACAAACCTACAAAATTAACAAGATAGATAATATTATATATTTATCATGTGATTCACACACATGTATAAGCACATTTAATTCATATTATTTTTCATCACACATATGTAGAAACCAGTAGTTCCATTTCAAATTTCCTCCATTTTCACACACATTTAGCAACCTACAGTTCCATTCATTTCATCTCTTTTAACATTCAGACACATGTAGAAACATTCATGTATTGATCATCTTCACATTCACACATATGTCAATTCATAAAAAGTCATTCACATTCACACAAAAATAATTATGAGAACAAAGTTTAGAAATATCATTCTTTATTCATCATCGTCATTATCCCAATTATATTTAAAAATTCCCACTACTTGTAGGGCTTCTTCCCATTGTTCTCTTACATCATTTAACTCATCCATCGTATAGGGAGTATGTACATCTAATAACTCTTCACCTATAGTGAAGTCAGTTTTAAACACCTGCAAAGAGAATGATGTATATATATATATAATTAATAATATATAATAAGATTGATATATTTCATATTATCTATTGGGACTACATATAATACCTAATGTCTGGTATCAATTTCCATTGTGGCATGTTCGATAATTATGCTCATAAATCGCATCACATAGTATCCACATGCCCAACCATTGTCTTGTGTAGCACACTATAAATTGAAACATACAAAATATTCAAAAATACAAATAAGCACAGTTCACATAAATAATATATACATTGGAGTCAGGAAATTACTTTTACATTCTGCCAAGTTAGTGGTTGGTTCTTTTTCTTGGGGATGTTTCCTCCAGCTTTGGCATACTCTTGTAAAGCCCTACATGTTAATGTAACACATTAAATTGCATACTTAAATAGTAATGTAATAACAGATGTTAATGGATATAAAAATATGAAATATTTCTCACGGGAATAATGGACTTTTCATTACGTGTCCATATATATTCAATTCCTTCCCCATAGGATCTAGATAATAGACAATGAACGTCTCGGGGATAATAACTAGTAACTCCCAATGCTTACCACTAGAGGTAATAAAGTTATAAATTAAAAACTCAAATGTCACAATAAAAATGTAATTTTCTTAAGTCCAAATTATAAGCAAAGTAAACTTACCCGACATTGAATGGAGCTATTATCACCGTCTTCTTGTTTTTACCAAAATATTTAAAAACATCACAGCAGTATGAAGTAACTGACCTAGGGTTTTTAACTACAAGACTAATCAAAGATGGAACCAAAAATCCCACATGGAGAAATGAAAAATCTGTACATATCATGTGTAAGTGGCTGCAAAACATGTATTACGTATACATTAATATATAAGAAACCAGATCACCGTATATAAAACAAGGTATATGGATGTATAAACAAGATCTCACCATGTCCACAGCTCTATCATTGATGTGTTCAGCCAATCATAACGAAACAACTCCAAAATATCTTGTATAAATATCTTGTTATTGTATGATTGACCTGCATTAATACATATGCATTAATACGTATGAAAAACTTATATTACATATGCATTAATACATATGCAAAACTTGTATAAATAGATTGTTATCGTATGATTGACCTGCAGCTTCCTCTGGAATAATAACATTTATAGGGCAATTTGGATCATGTTCGCCTATCCAATCTGCCATACCCCTACAATTAGGACCTAACGAGGCGTGTAGGTCCTTTGGAAGCCAACTTGGTACTTCAGGAGGTGGAGCTGGAGGCCGAGATGTAGTGGGTGTCTTCCTTTTGAGCTGTATATATAATTTCATAACAATTGACTCATATATACGTACACACTAATAAATTAGCATATTGTAAATTTAGCATACAATATTAGTATAGACGACATCTGCTTTGGGCCACAATATCACTCCGCCTTCTGCCTCACCAAGCGTTTCAGAATCTGGGTGGGCATATGGCAATGTAAGATCCTCCATTTGGGGACTACACTTATCGGGCTCACACGAACCACACCATCTGGTACTGGAGTCCCATGAAACATTTTCCCTGGAAGGGGTGGGTAGGCCGACGCCTCTGCAATGACATATTCTTAACTTTTTAGACGACATGGCTTCAACCCCTACAAATTTACGTAAAGAATGTTATATGCATATATACACAAACTCCCAACCTCTGCAAAGACTAGCTACTTCATAAAAATACTTACAAAGGATGTGTTAGGTGGTGGGTCTACAGGATTGCTGCCAACCTCTGCAGTAGGAGTAATAGAAGCGCGACATGTCACATGTACCGTTTGAGTGGCTGTCTGAGATGCCTGCCACTTCACCATTGCTTCTTGGACTTTCCACTCATTTAATTCATCTACCTATACATGGATAAAAGAAATGCTAGCTATCGATTATTGAATTCCCTTTCACAATAACATTCTAAAAAAAGAATAGGTTACCTCAACTTGTGAAAGTCCCACTTTTGGGACAGGTTTGTACTGGGATGGCCCAAAGAACACTTTGATGCCCACACCAGTTCCTGCACCCCTAACACGTCTAGGATGATTTGGGTTACCCAGAGCAAATGTTAATTCATCTCTTGTGCCCTCAGGGATGAACTTGCCTTCCTTCCTCTGCTCGTGCAGCTCCCGCTAATCACCATCAACATAAATTGGTAAGTAAACATAACAATAGTCAATATCGATCGATTGCTCTAAGAGCTGAATTTTACCATTTTTGTAGCCGCCTCAGTAGTTGCGGGCTTCGTTATATCTCCCTTCTTGTTTTGCCTCCTAGCTATCCAAATAGCATGGTGAGGTAGAGGTACATGACCAATAGTAGAGGACTCCTGAGTAGCAGCAGACTAAGCAGTAGATTGAGCAGTATACTCAACCTGTAGTCTTTGGCGAATGCCTGCATAGCCTCTTGGACCCATTGTGTGGTCATGCACATTCAGTGCACGCCTTTCTCTTTGAGCATCACTGATAGCCTTGTTAGTAAGCACATTGATTTGGTTAGTAACACTAATGGTTAATCTTGAATAGGTGAATACATAAGAACGTATATTAATTAAATTGGGAGTGGCGCTTAATACCTTGAATTCAACTATTTTTCTTTGGGTAACAAAATCCTCCCAGTTTTTGGGGACCATGTTGTTCCATTGATCAGGGGTCGCCTTCTTCCTAAATTTATTTTTTAAAGAGAATACAAACAAAAATTATTAATGTAGAGTTAGTCAAAAAGTGATCAATGTCTAGAATTGGAAATCAACCAAGAACCTCTTCTCAACATCGTGTATGTAATCTCAGGTGAGATTTGTCCTATAGTTCCTTAGGACCCTCCCACAGCGTTGCATCACACATTTATGATGCAACTTTTCATACATATCAAATATACTCTACAAAATAGAATTACTATTAACTAGTATCCAAAAAATTAGTAATCTACAAAAATAGATTTGCAAATAATGACAACTCACGCATAGTTCCTTCCAGATTAAGTCTTTCTTCCCCTTAGGAACTCTATGCCAGGATTCAAAAATAGGACTACAATGGATGTGAGTTAGAACCCCAAGATATGAAATAAATGAGTTGCGGTTCACTCCAACTAGATTTCCTGCATGATTGAAATCCACAGCCAGTTTGGGTCCATTGCCCCTTTGCTATAGTAACTTGTTCATCATTGAGATGCCTCTCACTTTCTCAATTATTTTTTGCTGCTCATCAAGTGCCCCAATTTCTTTAGGGGGTACATCACCAACCTAAAATTTGACAAAAAAACACACTTACAACATATAACTATAAATGTGAGGCGGGATATATTTTTAAAACTTACATTGTGAGGCGGGGCATTGACGTCCTCACCCTCACGGTAATCATCAGCATGATCATCATAAGAATGCTCAGCCATCTAAAAGTTCACATTTAGATTGTAAAGTTCACATTGTAAAGTAATTCACATTGTAAAGTTCACATTCACATTGTAAAGTAATTCACATTATAAAGTTCACATTCACATAATAAATGTGTACCACCTATCCCAATGTTAACACCTAATCTCACTAGTAAGTGTATAATGTGTATTAGGTTTTCAAGAAAATTTTTGGGAGTATTTCCTCACTGTTCTCCAAGTACATATGTACTTAGAGAACAAATGGGAAAATGCTACTGAAATTTTCTTGAAAACCCAATACACATTATACACTTACATCATAAGTGAGATTAGGTGTTCAAGAACAGTCCCAAACCGGGGACTATCTAAGATTTACTCCTAATGATTAAATCTTGGATGGGTTTCTAGGCCAACAAATACATGTTTGCTGTCATTCTTATACCTACAATCCTAGTTTCATCATTCATATCCTACGTTTTGTGTAACATCATTTAATCATGCTTGTTAGTATATAATAATAAGTAAATAAACCATGATTCCATATATCAAATATTTGAATCAAAATGGAGCCTAATGGAACATTGGGAGAGTGAGAATATTATACCTCACTTGATGGCTGAAGAAATATATGCAAATCAATAGCAAGTCAACAACACCTGCAACAACACAAATGCACGATTCAATTATGTTATAATGTATTAATTAGGGGTCAATCTTGAAGTTTTAACTAGAGCTTCATATATCAACATACATACTAGGTCACATAATCATTTTAGAAATAGAAGACTCACATGTGAGTTAAGTTTGAGACATCAAAGTATCTTTACGAAGCATGTTTCAAGGTTCAAAGCACATAATCAATTCAAATTAGGATGCTAAAATGGACAAGTTTGAATCTTATTTCAACATGCATCAAAATTTATTGAATTAGGTCAAGCATGAGGATTAGAAGCACAAATATATGCAAGCACACGATTTGTTCATATCCTAGGTTGATTTACAATAGCAACATCTAAATAAGTAAAGGCAAAGCATTAGATAAATAAATATAATCAGTAGATAAACAAATACAAAGCAATAGATAAAAAAGTACAACTCAATTGATAAAAAAATATAAATCAGTAGATGATTAAATAATTTAAAAAAGTAGATGAACAAATACATAGCCTTAAATTTAAATAATGTGATGAATAAAAAATCATTAGATGAACGAATGAGTAGATAAGTAAATACAAATCAATATTTAAGTAAATATAAATAAGCACATAAGTAAATACAAATCAATAGATAAGTATATACAAATCAGTAGATAAGTAAATACAAATCAGTAGATATATAAATTCAAATCAGTAGATAAGTAAATTCAAATCAGTAGATAAGTAAATACAAATCAGTAGAAGTAAATACGAATCAGTAGATAAGTAAATACAAATCAGTATATAAGTCGATACAAATCAGTAGATAAGTAAATACAAATCAGTAGATAAGTAAATACTAATCAGTTGATCGAAATCAGCAACTTAGGACAAAGTCCATCACTAAAGTCCCAAACTCAGCATATATTCACAATTAGCATCAAATATAGGACAAAAGGGTAGATTAGAACCCTAATGTACTCAAACATGTATAAGATCCAACCCATTGCCCGCACCCTAAGGGTAGGGGGCCAGGAGAAGGAGCAAGGAGCAAGAAGAGGAGGAAAAAGGGTACCAGGAGCAGCGAGTGGGTGGCCAGAGCAGCAAGCAGGAGAGCGGGCGGTGGCGGTGAGTGGGTGGTGGCTGTAAGCGGGCGACCAGGAGCAGGAGCAGTGGCCGGAGCAACAAGTAGGAGAGCTAGCAGGCATCCAGAGCAGCGAGCGTCGACGAGGAGAGGAGCAGCGAGTAGCGACGGTGGCTAGCAGAGGAGCAGCGAGCGGCGGTGAGCAGAGGAGCAGTGAGCGGCGACGAGCAGGAAATCGCCGGACCTAACCTCAATCGGGAATGAATTAGAGAAAGGGGAAGAGTCTGGCTCGCGCGGGTGCTATTAAGTTAACCATCAGTGTTGGTTATTTAAAAAATCAACGCTAATAACAATAGGCATTGGTTACCACAAAAACATTAACACCTATGCTCAATGATAGCCATCGGTTTCTACTATAAAAACCGACATCTATCTACATATGCCGACAAAAAAATGTTCTCGAATTCTGACCATAGTCATCGGTTGCCATAGAAAACTGACGCCACAAAGGTGTAAAAAATTGTGTACGGACAACGCAGGAAAACACATCAGTGTCGGTTATTGGAAGATAACAGACGATAAAAATGTCCCAATTTCTATCGCACAAAAAACATTTAGTCATCGGCTAATTAATTAATAACCGACGCTGTATGTTAAATTTTAGAGGTTATTTTTTTCCACTGGAAAATTTAGATTTTGTAGTCGATTTTAGGCGTCGATTTCTTATTAAGGAACCGACGCTAAATTAAAAGCGATATCCGTGTCTGGCCGCTCTTCACATATAGATGTTAGTTTGTGTATTCAACCGACACTGTAGGGTTTAGGCGTCAGTTTCCGTATATAACTGACACCTGTAAATGTGACGTTATAAGCCATTTCTGTAGTAGTTAGACAACATGTTAGACAATTATAAGTTTTATTTAATAGATGATTCTATACATTCGTTAATTTATATGTAATGCAACTAATTCAATTAATGATTTTAGTAATGCTTAATATAAACTGGATAGTCTCCAAGTCAATGTAATAATGGGAAACACCTGAGTTGGCATAAAAAAGATTGATAACTGAAAAGATCTAGAGGTGGAGGGGGGTGAATAGAGCTTTTGTTTATTTTAAGAAAATTAAAATACTTAACTCATATAAATTTGAGAGAAGCAAACAACCACAATGGACACAAATATTTAGAGTGGTTCCATCAAAAGACGTCAGCCCACTACCTAGTTGTTTCCAACTAGGATTTCTAAATCATGTATTTTATTCCTTTTATATACCGATACACAATAAATAACATTTACCCAGGTATTTTGTGGTGCAAGACTAGCTTTCCTTTTTAGCTCAAGGTGAAACTACACCTTCTTTGATGGGCCGTGGAATGTGACCCTCTTCGCCTCTTCTTTGAAGGATGCAGAAGAGCATTGTTGCTTCACCTCTTCTATGATGGCCAACAGAAGAGCACTAAGTTAAGAAAATACCTTATTCTTGTAGGTTCCTGGTTATCTTTCACTCCAAGAAGTAGCCCAAGAGTAATACAATAAAGAAGGAATAGGATTGAGAAAGAGAGAAACAAAATAAGCTCACAAGATATACAATCAATCTCTAATGGACAAATGACACTGATCCACTACAAAAAGGTTTATGCAATGTAATATTAGGTGGAGAGGATATTATATCTGAGCTAAGGGCTCAGGATGGAATGATGGCCACTTGAAGTATTGTACCTACGCTCTTGAGAATGATGGAAAGTATGTTCCATGCTCAAGGATGTGTATATGATCACAATTGTTGTTCAATTTATTGTATCTCAAGTATGCAAGTTGTTTTAGGTGTCCTATGACAACTTCTATTTATAAGAATAGATTATAAGTGGATCAGACATCTTAGGGTAGTGTCTATAGTGTTCTAGGATGACAAAATAGTCATTATAGTTGGGTCAATGTAGGTGCGATGACTAATTATTCGTTAATAAAGTCAGCCTTCTTGAACCCATCTCGGTCGATGAAATTCTCGATCGGACGCTCCTCGGTCGAGAAGTTCTTTGACTGGGTTTGATCTAAGTGTTAAACTCCATTCTAATAGCTAATAGTCATTATAAATTCTTGGCCAAATGTTTTCACAGTCTTTCCTCAGTCCATAAATCTTTGATCGAGTCTGCCTCGGTCGACAAATATTTTTGACTAAGAAAGACTCAGAGCTAGGTAATTGTAAAGGTTCTTCTGGTGCTCTGAGTCTTTGACCGAGGGGGTTCTCAATTGGGTATTTCTTCGACCAAGAGAGTCTTGGTTGACAACTTACTCGATCAAAAAATCCCTAAAAAAATGGTTCTGCAAATGTTGGAAAACCTATCTAACCAACCTACCCTAGACACTTAGTTTAGACATCTGAATAGGTTTGGGATAGGTGGGGTTGGTCCGTAGCTTGATTTTATATGTGTTCTAAGAACTTATACATTTGTATTACAAATAAGCACATATGCACAATAACTCAAGTATTTGATACTCCAATCTTGATCAATTTTTCTCAACATTCACTTTGTACCTAAAACACTTGTATAGCATGTTAAATCCACAAATAAGAAATGTTTGTCATCATCAAAAAATGAGAAGAGCTACTGTCCAATTTAGCCAACAATAATATCATTAAATTTCTCATAAAATAAATTTATGATAAAATTGTATTTGGAAATAAAGGTTTATTTGCTAATATATTGCCATTATATTGCTCATGAAGCAACTTAACAAAACAAAACTTAATATTAGTATAAATTGTTCATGATCATTGACTAACAATTTCACATCCTATTAGTCATAAAAATGATTTGTTTAACTAAAGATAATTTTTCATAAGCTAAACATAAAAAATTAAGATCGAAATGATTAAAAATTAAGATTCAAATAAAAGTATTTCTCAATAAATTTTTTTTGTAGGAATTAAGGTTTACTAGTTAACATATTGAGATTCAATAACTCATGAAACAACTTATTGAAATACTAGTTAATTCTCATGAAGTTGTTCTGTAAATTGAAGTTCTTTGGCTAGCAAATTGAAATTCCTCACGGAAACATTTTTTTGAATTTTTTTTACAAGAAGTGATATATTAAACTTGAGTGGTTAAGAAATAGATATTCAAATAACAATAAATTGCAATAAATTGAATGTGTTAATTCTGTCTCATTGGTTAACATAATGAAATTCAATTACCCATGAAACAATTTATTAAAATATAAACTACTTGTAGTGAAATTGTTTGTGTAAATTGAGGATAATTGTCTAATGAATTGAAAATGAATTATTCATAAAATAATTTGTTGGAATAAAAATGAACTGATAATAAGTTACATGTTAAAATAAAGATTCAATAGATAGAAGTTCAAGATTCTAATAATTATGTTTTGTAACCCGATGGATGTGGAAATTTATGTTGTGGTTAACATATTGAAATTAAATTGTCATGAAATTATTTATGAAAATAGAAATTAATTGTAGTGAAATTTGTTTTTGTAACAAGGTCCATTTTCTCAACAAATGTAGTTACTCATATAAACAATTTGTTGGTACATAATAATGTATATTAAGTTATAAGCTAAAATTAGATTAAGTGGCTAAATATTGAGATTAAATAAAATGAAATTGTAAAATATTATATGTGGAAATTAAGGTTGTTGGTTAACATGTTGAGATTCAATTACTCATAAACTAACATATCAAAACTAAATTAATTTTAGTAGATTTGTGTGTGTTAAATGAGGTTCATTGGAAATTATTGATGATTTTTATGAAATAAAATAAATTAAAAAAGTTATGTGTGAAAGTCAACATTCAATGGGTCAACAATAGAAATCATAATAAAATATTATGTGGAAATTTAAGTTTACTAATCAACATTTTGATATTCAATTACTTATGAAACAACTTTTTTAAATAAAAGTTTGTATTGAAATTGAATTGCTAATCAAATATTTTTTTAAAATAAATATGATTTGTTTTTAGTCATATATTGAGTTCAATTGCTAACAAGTTGATATATAAATAGAATCAAAATGCAATTAAATTATATGTGAAAATTTAGCTTTTTATTAATATATTGAAATTCTTTTATTAACGAATAGCTTATCAAAATAAAAATCAATTATAGTAGAGTTTTATGTAGTTAACGTTCATTGAATAACAAATTGAAATTTAATTATTCATAAAAATAATTGGTTGAAATATAAAATAAAGTGTAATGAGATGTATGTAAAAGTTGTGATTTAGGGGCTAAAATAACCATATTCAAGTATAGCTAAATTGTGATAAAAAAATTTGGTGGAAAATGTGGTTTATTGGTTAAAATATTAAGATTCGATTATTCACGATAGAATGCATCTAAATAGAAATACATTGTAGTAATACTATATGTATGTATAAATTGGGCTAGGCAAAAAAAAAGTATAAATTGGGTTTCACTAGATAACAAGATGAAATTCAATTACTAAAATATGTTGAAGCAAAAATAGATTATAATATTTCATATATTGATTAAGTTTTCAATCAATGAAAATTGTGAATTCAAACAGAATTATATCGTAATAAGTTTTGCTTGAAATTTGAGGTCATTTTGTTTACAAATGGAGTCATTTACTCGTGAAACAATTCATCGCAACAAAAAATCATTGTAGTAAAATTGGGTGTCTAAATTGAGGTTCATTGGCTAATAACTTGTACTCAACTCAGAAAGAAACTCTTTGAGCAAAAATATATTGAAATAACTTATATGTTAAAACTAAGACTGAATGGTTAAAAACAATATTCAAACAAAAATAAATTGTAATAAACTTTTATGTGGACATTGAGGTTAACTAGTTAACATATTGTGGTTCAATTACTCAAGAAACAACTCATAAAAAAATAATTATGGTAAAATTGTTTGTGAAAATTGAGGTTCATTAGCTAACACATAGAAATTAAATTACCCATAAAACAACTTGATGACATAAGATTCAAAGGCTAAAAGAATGGGTTTCAAATAAAAATTAATTGTAATAAAATTGTATGTGTAAATTGAGGTTTATTAGTTCACATATTTAGATTGAATTACTCATTAAACAAATATGGAAACAAAGATAAATTTTAGAAGAATTGCTTGTGTAAATTGAGGTTCATTGGCTAACAAATTGAAATTTAATTACTCATAACTTTTTTTATTAAAAACATACATTGTCTATTTTTTTTTAAATTGATATCAATGACTAATATAGTGAGATTCAAATAAAAATAAATTTTAATAAATGTGTATGTGAAATTGAGGCTTATTCATAATATATTGAGATTCGACTGCTACTGAACTTTTCTTGATTATGATGACATAATAACAACATGTCATGCCAAAATGACTTTACAGAAGCACAAAAAACAAATTGATCTACCGTTCCTTTATGAATGATGAAGCCATGTAGACAACGATAGAATAAGGTTTATATTGGTGATGTGTTAAAGGCACCACAGTAAGAAGTTGCATCATCAACAAGTACCACAAAGGTAAAAAAGGAAACTAAAAAAGGGGGGTGATTTTCAAACAAGCGAAACCGTGCTTTTGTACCTTTTGTGCATCAACATCATAAGCTACCTAGCCTGCTTCAAAATTACTTGAAAGAACACCTATCAAGGGAGAGACTCTGGTGAGATCCACACATGTGTTTTTTCTATCTATCCAATCGAATAACAAGATATCCACAAGACGTTGGGAGTGGATACCATCAGGTCATGCGCCAAGTAAGATTATAGGAGCCTCTTTAGGACCTTCAACCCTGTTCGAGAGACAAGGTCAAAAAAAGTATCATGAACTTCGTCGTGTTGAAATTTATGTCCATGTGTTATTTATGTCTATGTCATATGTGTCAATATAGAACATGATCATCAAATATGTCCATGTCTATGGTGTTGCAAAGCGGGAAATGTCCATCATGTAGGTACTAGGGACTTATGAATTGATAGCATAGGAAAGTTTGATACTCAACTGGTGAAATGGACAAACCAAGATCATCAATGGGAGTGACAAGTAAGAAGTCATGTTCATCTTAGAGAGAATTGAGTATAAATAATTGTCATGAACAAAGGTCACTTGCAGTGAATTGTTAGACAACAAATTTTGTAAGCATCTACCAAAAGTGACCGAGTCTTAGATGTGACAGATGGCGTACATGATAACTAGGACTAGAAAAAGGATGACACAATCTTATAGATGGATACATGGGTCTCACAAAACAACTTATCAAAATAAAAATATAATTGTATTACTTTTTGTATATTAAGGTTCATTGGATGACACATTTTAATTCAATTAGTCATAGACTTTTTTGAAGTAGAAATAAATATTAACAAGTTATATGTTTAGTTTGAGATAAATGAATAACAACTTTATATTTATATAAAATAAAATGTAGCAAAATATGTGGAAGTTGAGACATATTGAGTCAAACAATTAGGAACCTACTTCTCAAAACAAATAGTAATTGTAGCAAAATTATTTGTGTGAATTTAGGTTCTTTGATTAATAAATTGAGTTCAAGTCACTATAAAAATTTGTGGAAACAAAGATAGATTTATATAATTTATATGTGAAAATTGATATTTAATGGATTCAAAACAAAGATTCAGATAAAAAAGTTTCTCATAAAAAATTTATTTGAGGTTTATTACTTATCATATTAAAATTCAATTACTCTTTAAAGAATTTACTGAAAGGGAGTCAATTATAGTCAAATAATTAGTGTAAATTGATTTTCTTGGATAAAAAGTGAAGTTCAATTAGAAAATTATATAAGTCATAAAAACAATCAGGTGAAATAAAGAAAAATTGTAACAACTTAAATGTCCAAATTGAGATTCAATGGCTAAAAAGTTACAATTCTAATGATAGTTATATGTGGATATTTAGGTTTATTGGTTAACATAGTGAGATTCAATTACTCATTAATCAACTACAGAAACAAAAATTAGTTGTAGAAAAATTGTTTGTATAAATTGAAGCTAATTGGAAACAATTTGAATTTGAATTACTTATAAAATTTAATTGTTGAATGAAAAATAAATTGTCATAAGTTATATGTAAAAATTGAGAGTTAATGGTTGAAAAATTGAGATCAAAATAAATGTAATTTTTTAATAATTTTCTATGGTAATTAATGAGTTTTGGTTTAACATGTTTTTTTAAAGAAGCCTGGAGTTCTCATATTCATCCAACCATCCTCATGTAGTCCAAATCAATAAAAAATTATTACAGTACCACTTATAATATGCAGATTCAACCCCAATGGACCAAGCTAACTAACCAATAAGTAAAATAAAAAAGACCTATAAAAGGAAAAAAAATCTTTCTATATGGAGTCTCCAAAATGAGTCCCATCTATAAAAACCTTTACTCCTAAGTATTTGTCCAGGTTGTAGTCACGTAAGGTATATTCCTTCTATCAAGAGTAATCATTCCTCCTATACACATTGGAAGTGTAAGCATGTTGGTAGTTATCATGCATTCTTCCAACACAATTACACCACAACCAACTAATCTAGCAACTGTATTCACTGCCTAAAGGACGTAGCTGCTAAGGATGCAAAACTCCACCAATGCTTCTTTAGTCTCTCTCATAAAAGAGATCAGGTGCCATGGGGGTTGACTAGTGACCCGCCTAAATCGCGCGTCCTAAAATTGGAGGCAGATTTGAAGTAGTCAGAATTTTACATTTATAACCCGAAACCTTCTAGGTCCCCACAACTTTGTTTACGGGGTTGAAGTACGATCATGTCGGGCAGAACCCTCTCAGGCGCCACGCCGCGACTGGCAATACGTATCGGGGTTCAGTATCGTGACGGGCTAGAGTGTTGCATCCAGGTATCGGCCACTCCTACCGGGTATCTTTGTTGGCCGATATCGGCCTGCAGCGATGCCCGGGCCGGCCCTAAGTGAACCATCGCCTCCCTCTCGGGATGGGGAAGTGCTCACCTAGAATCGCCCGGCACACCTCTGAGGCACGACACGCGAACTCCAAATGCTTTCCTTGGTTGGTTTTTGAGAATTTTCCAAACTGTCTTTTCGGTTTCCTGTAGCTGCTATTTATAGACAGCGGTTGGAAGAAGTTATGTTGCTCCTGACGCCACATGTCCTTCTTCGTCTCCATTATTGCGGCTTCAGGGGTGCCCGATATGCGTGTCTCCCGAGGTCTGTCGGTCGTCGCGACGAGTGGCGCCTGCCAGTGGGTGGCCTGTATCGCACGACATGCTTCGGCAGTCGTGGCGGGTTCGGCTCCCTCTCGGGTAGAAGGCGTGTTGCTCATCCACTCCCTCTTGCGCAGCGCCCTTGTGTCGCGCGATAGGGTATCGGGCTGCCCTATCGGGCAGTGACTGTATCGGCCGCCTGGTTGGTAAGGAGACTGATGCAGGTGGGACGTGTTTGTGGGCCGGGACGAGCCTTTTTGCCGATAAATGTGTTAAAAACTGAGGAAAACTCTGCAAAAGATGACAAAATTGAGTTAATAGTGTCGCGTGGCCTATTTATTCAAAAACACTATAAAAAGAGAGGAAAACAGTTTAAAAGGGCAGTTTTGATAACAAAATAAGGGCCACAAATATCACAAAATTTGGTGTTATCAACTCCCCCAAACTTAGCATTTTGATTGTCCTCAATCAATCTTTAGACTTTGTTTTGTGATGCTTCTTCTTGACCGGTATAGTTTCCAGACCATGGGATTGAGCGAGCATTGAGATGTCTCACAGAGAATGCGGCCCGACTACGAACAACAGACTTTATTTCTCCTGCTTTATTAAGTAAAAAATTTATCCACAACTTCAACGAGACTTAGGTGCATGATTTCAAAGTTAGCTTTCACACCAAACAGCTTTTGGGGGCAGAAAGTTGTGTGTTTGGGTAGGCTTAAGACTTTTTGTGTTTTTTTTTCTTGTTTCCCATTAGTCCATCCAGGTACGGCTCCGTTAATGGGTGAGTGGTCCCTGCAATCCAAGCCAGTTGGCTTTAGAGAAGTGATTTCATATCCTACGTACCACTGCCCCGGATCTACCATACCTAAAGATGGGTACTTTTGGAAAACAAGTGTGTATATATATATTTTTTCTTTTTCATTTGGCACAACTCTCATGCTTTTATTCACTCTCATAAGGCTATTCTCTCTTTTTTGGAATTTTTGTTGGGTAAGGGAAAACAAGAGGAATTTTTTTGATGTTGTTTGGGCAGCTTTTTCCTTCTGCATACACGTCTCTTAGCTATTGCAAGATTATTTTTTGCAATTTTTGGCATGGAAAGTCGTAGTCTTTTGTTGTTTGAGGTTGCATTGTCAGAAAGACATAACAAAACTTACATCTCCTTGGGCATGTACAAAATAGACTGGCAAGAAGTCGTATCAGGTTTTTACTATATAGTGCCTTTGTACATATGTAAGGAGACAAAATAAGCAAAAAAAATTTCAAAAAATTTCAAAATTTTTGTATGAGCTTGCATATGTATATGTACACATGATATAGAAGAAGAACAAAAGAATAAAAAGGTGGAGTCTAAAAAAGAAAATTTTATACCTCCCTCACTGGTACATGGGTACCCCCCCAAACTTACTCCATACTTTGTCCCAGAGTTGTGAAGTAGATAGGGTAAGGTAATGTTTACCCAGTGAGGGTTAGCTGGTGATCGTGCCTGCGCTAGATAGAAGATCCCATACATTCTCGTTATTTGCTGTCGGAGTCGATGTGGTGGAGCTGGTCAGGCCTCTCTTTATTTGATAGAAGTTCCAACTATTAGGCATTCCCTTAAACCAGGTAGACTTTTTAAGATACTTCCATGGACAAAAGGACTGATCATCAATCTCAGTTTCTTTAAACTTTCATCATCTATTGGACTAGCCAGAAAAATCCACTTGGGTCCATTTTCTTTCCCAGGAGGATGCAGCCATGACAAGTGCAAAGCTCTCAAGAAAGAAACGTAAGGCTCGTGCAGATTATAACGATGATAACCGGCTTATGGTAGGCAGAGAGCTCTTGAAAACACTTGTAGATACTTTATCAAAAGAAGATACCCCCCCCATGATGATGGTGGCTTCATAACTGATGAGCCCAGAATACCCACATTCAATCCAGAGGCCACTGGAGGAAGACTTCCACTGATTTTCTCTTTTGGAGATGTTCCTAAACCACCGCAGAAGACAAACTATGATAAGGAAATGAACCTCTCTTGGGGCTACCAAATCAAGAAATTCCGTCCTTGCTCTCTTTTCGGCGGTTGATAGCCCAACTGCCTTGGGATTCTGGCATTTCTGTCTGACTATTGTTGCTTCAACTGTGGCCGGCCGTAGTGTCGATTCTTCTGCCGTGTTTGTCAACGTGATCGGCGGTCTGCTTTGTACGGGCCATACATATTATCAAGTTCATTGATCATTTAAATGTTAGGTAAGAAATACACGTTGCCCGACATGATACCACGATAAAACTCATCTCGTTGCAAAGTCTGGGTATCGTCCATCAAAAGAATATCCTAGGCGATACAAAACTAGCCGATAAGGAGGAAAAGTTGCGCATCAAAACATGTTGCCCGATACGGGTGTGTCGGGCGGTATGGTCGCATGAAATAATTGCCCGATAGGTCTTCTTGGCGGAAAAACGTGTCGCCCTATATGGTGTATCAGACAAGCAAACGGAAGACGCGTCGCACTACATTCGTGTTGGGAGACACAAGAAAATTCAACTAAATTTGTCAACTCGATATGCCGCGTACGATATGACGCCTGTGCCGGGCAATCAGGCTGTCAGGCTATACCTTTACTTTCTGAAGCTCTCGCCCGACACAAGAGCAAAAGCAAGCCAGCCGAGATGCGAGCAAGGGGGATTACTGTGTGATACGGGTAGCAGGAAAAGGAAAGGCAGTAGCCCGACACGGTAAAACCTCCGTACTATATATAACAATCTCAACCGGGGGTAAAATGGGTAGATCTGGGGTGCACGTCGGCCGTTGAGACAAGCCATTCCCGAGACGAGTGGTTCCATCCGTCTAATCAAGGGCAATTACTCATTTTGCCCGATGCGGGTGCTCGCCGCCCGGGAGTACCGTCCGTCACGGCCTTTGCAATCCCCGATATGCCGTTGCCCGATACAAGCAGTTATGCACGCCGACTGAGTTGTTGCCCGATACGATCAGTAAAAGGAGATACATGTCCAATACGCGGCCTGAAGAACTAAAAATGAGGCGAAGGAAAAAGTGATAGATGGGTAAAACATCATTGTCCTAGGGTTAAGTCCCCGACCTCAGATAGTATTACCCATCCCGGTCCATGAAATAGAGCGGTGGCCCATAAAACAAAAGAGTCAGCGCACGTGACGCTTGTGCTGACCCGGGCCTTATTACAGTCCAAATGTTCGTAATGTTTATTTTACAGGAAAGTAAATAACATTCTATTCTAGTAAAAATAAGAAGCTCAGGCTGCCTCCCGAGGAGCGCTGGAGTTTGTGTCGCCAGCTCGACCGGTTTAGGTTCTTTACTTTTGGCTTTCAACAGTATCCATGTCCTGCAAGTTGATCTCTGCCCTCCTAACAAAATCTTCATCTTCATAGTACATTTTCACTCTGTGCCCGTTTACTTGAAAGACCTTGGTCGGATCATCTTTGTCGTATAGCTCCATCATTCCTGATGGGTATATCTTTAACACAGTGAACGGTCCCGACCATCTCGTTTGTAGTTTTCCCAGAAAAAGACAAATGGAGGATTTAAATAATAAAACTTTATCCCCTTCACTTACATCCTTTCTTCTTAGGTGGGCGTCATGCCACACCTTCGCCCTTTGTTTATAGATTTTTGCATTCTCATAAGCATGAATCCTTAATTCTTCAAGCTCTTGTAACTGCAAATATCTCTTTTCTCCTGCTTTCTCCACATCTATATTCAAGAATTTGATTACCCAGAGGGCCTTGTGTTCCAGCTCAAGTGGTAGATGACATGATTTTCCATAGATCAACTTATAGGGGGTGGTTCCAATGGGCGTTTTATAGGCAGTCATGTACGCCCAAAGTGAATCGTCAAACTTCATTGACCAATCCTTCCTCGTCCGGCTGACAGTCTTTTCCAGAATCTGCTTGATTTGTCCATTCGAGACCTCTACCTACCCGGAAGTCTGTGGGTGGTAGGGTGTAGCGATCTTGTACTTAACTCCATACTTTCGTAGGAGTGCTTCGAACTGCCTTTCGCCGAAATGCGACCCTCCGTCTCTTATTACAGTGCGTGGTACACCGAACCGAGGGAAATCATTTTCTCGAACAGCTTGATCACTGACTTGGCGTCGCACGTTTGGGTTGCCATAGCTTCTACCCATTTTGATACATAATCTACTGCCACTAGAATGTATTTATACCCCCTTGATGGGGGAAATAGCCCCATGTAATCGATCCCCCATACATCAAAAATCTCTACTTCAATCCAATTTACCGTCGGCATCTCGTTCCTTCGCCCTATATTGCCCGTCGACTGGCATTCTTTGCAGACCTTTACAAACTGTGCGACGTCCTTGAATAAAGATGGCCAATAAAAACCTGATTGTAGCACTTTGGCAACAGTCCTTTCGCTGCCTAGATGTCCTCCATAAGGGGAGGTGTGGCACTCTTTAAGAATGTTCGGGGTTTCTTTTTCGGGAACGCATCTCCTGTACAAGTCATCAGCACATCTTCTGAAAAGGAGAGGATCGTCCCAATAGTAATTTTTCACATCTGCGAACAGCTTCTTCTTCTGGTTATAGGTGATGTCAGGGGGCAGTTCTCCACAGGCAAGATAGTTATAGATATATACGAACCAGGGTAAGTCTTCTTCCTTGGTTTCAACTAACATTAAAGCTTCGTCGACATAGTTGTCATTGATGGGCGGTCCCCCTATCCTTTGGCCACGATCCTTGATAAGTGGTCAGCGACCACATTTTCTGCACCCTTCTTATCGATAATCTCATGGTCAAATTCTTGTAGCAATAAGATCCACGTCAACAGTCTGGGCTTTGTTTCTTTCTTTTGCATAAGGTATCTTATGGCCCCGTGATTTGTGTATACTTTGACCTTTGCTCCAATGAGGTACGACCTGAACTTATCAAAAGCGAAGATGATCGCGAGCATCTCTTTTTCCGTAGTTGTATAATTTACCTGAGCTTCGTCCAACGTGCGACTAGCGTAGCAGATCACATGGTGCTTTTTATCCTTTTTCTGCCCCAGGACCGCTCCTACAGCATAGTCGCTGGCGTCGCACATAAGCTCAAACGGTAAATCCCAGTCTGGAGCTTGGAGGATGGGCGGTGAGACAAGAGCCTTCTTCAAAGCCTGAAAAGCAGTTAGACAGTCATCAAAGAAAACAAATTCAACGTCTTTTACCAGCAGATTGGACAATGGTTTTGAAATCTTTGAGAAGTCCTTTATGAATCTTCGGTAATATCCAGCGTGTCTGAGGAAGCTCCTCACTCCCATCACGAACTTTGGTGGAGGAAGCTTGGATATGGCTTCAACTTTGCTAGTGTCCACCTCGATGCCACACCTTGCGATTTTATGTCCCAGAACGATGCCTTCCTGTACCATAAAATGGCACTTTTCCCAGTTTAAAACTAGACTATTCTCCTCGCATCTTTGCAGAACCAAAGATAGGTTTTTCAGGCAGGTATCGAAGTCCTTTCCATAGACTGAAAAATCGTCTATGAAAACTTCCACGATATCTTCTAGAAAATCTGAAAACATTGATATCATGCATCGTTGAAACATAGCGGGAGCGTTGCAGAGGACAAAGGGCATCCTTCTGAAGGCATAGGTGCCGTAGAGACAGGTAAAGGTTGTCTTCTCCTCGTCGTCTGGAAGGATGGGGACCTGATAAAATCCTGAAAATCCATCCAAGAAACAGAAAAAGTCATGATTCACTAATCTTTCAAGAACTTGATCAATAAAAGGTAGTGGAAAATGATCCTTTTTTGTAGCTTGGTTTAGCTTCCTATAATCAATGCACATTCTCCATCCTGTGACGGTCCTAACTGCCACCTCATCGCCCTTATCTCCTTTTACCACTATCATACCGCCCTTCTTGGGTACTACGTGGATCGGGCTTACCCAGTTAGTATTGCAGATCAGGTAAATGATCCCCGCATCCCTTAACTTGATTACCTCTTTCTTGACGACTTCTTTCTGCATCTGATTCAACTTTCTCTGGAGTTGAGCCAGAGGTTTGGCAGATTCTTCCAGATTGATGCGGTGCATACATAAAGCGGGGCTAAGGCCTTTGATGTCTTCCACTGAGTATCCTATAGCCCGCCGGTGGAGTCTTAACTCCTCAAGAAGTGTGTCCAGCTGGTTCTTTGAAAGATTGGCATTGACGATGACAGGGTTCCTTTCTTCTTGATCGAAGAATTCGTATTTCAACCCTTCAGGTAACGGCTTCAATTCAGGCTTGGCCTTGGATGTCTTTTCTTGCGGTTCCCCCTCAAGAGAGGCATACTTGACAGACTCCACCACCTCATCCTCGTTGCTCAAATCTTCATCAGACAGGTTAAGAAGGTTGAGACACTCTGCAACTTATGGACTCTCAAAGTCGGAATCCTGACTGCTTATCACCCTCGCAAGGGGATCTACCATTCAGATGTCTTCTTCTATCTCCTCGCAGAACAGGTCGTAGCTGTCCGTAAAGCAAGCAGACTCTGACAGGGAAGGTCCTCTCATTGCATCCTTCACCTTGAAGTCTATGTGGTCGTTTCCGACCCTCAGAGTGATTATCCCCTCAGAAACATCGATCAACGCCCTTCCCGTAGCCAGGAAAGGACGTCCAAAGATGACAGGATAGTGGGGATCCTCCACGGTGTCTATGACAACTATATCACATGGAATGAAGAAAGTACCTACCCAGATTGGCACATCTTCAACAATGCCGACAGGTCTTTCGAAGGTATGGTATGCTAGTTCAATTCTCATATTGGTTCTAACCATATCTGTTAAACCTATTCTCTGCGTGAAGCTTAGGGGCATAAGGGTGATGCTAGCCCCTAAGTCAGCAAGACCCCTCTGTTTGACGTTGTCTCCGATGGCGAAAGGGATTGTGAAAGCCCCCAGATCTTTCTTTTTGTTGGGCAGAGCCAGTTTTATGAAAGCAGAGGACACATATGCTAGATGCACAGTTTCAATCCTTCCTCCTCTTCTCTTCTTCGCAATCAGATCTTTGAGAAACTTGGCATAAGTTGGCATCTCTTCCAAGGCGTCCAGAAAGGGAACTTCAAGATAAAGTTTCTTGATTGATTCCATGAACTTTTCGTGGCACTTCTTCAGGTTTTCCTTTATCAATTTGTATGGAAAAGGTAGCCTGGGAGAGTAAGGGCTTCTCCCACCAGGTATCTCCTCGAAGGATCTCTGTTCAGGCTCTCTGGCATGAGCTTGTCAATTTTCATCTTCTACGGGATTCACACCCAAAGTCCTCGATTCAGGTTCTGGTCTGGCCTCCTCATTACGCTCCACTATCCTCCCGGATCTCAACACTACCATTCTGGCAAATTCAGGACTGGAGAGCATCTTTCATGAAGGGTTCTTCATCAAATCCGCCATCTGGGCCAACTGTTGATCAATCTGACGTTGGCGTGTCTGCATATTTGCCATCTGTAACTACATGGAGTTTAGAACTCCTGGATGGGGAAGCGTACTTTGTGCCAGCTGTTTTATGATTGTATCTTGTCTCTTTATAAAAGCGAATAACTGTCCAACCAAGTTCGGTTGGTTTGAAACCTCGTATTGGCCTTGACTGGTGCTCGAGAGAGGTCTGACTCTCCCTTGGCGTTCACTTTCGGAAGGAGGTTGCTCAATGCGAGGCTGCATGTTGATGGTGTCGGTGCTCCATTGAACAGAATGCCTTTCTTCTGAGTACCTGAGCATCGTGTAACAATCAATTTAGAAAATTGGTTATCAATAATATGAATTATTCATTTAAGGCAAAGAATAATAATAACAAAAAGAAAAAAGAGAGTGCTGTCAAGCCCATTCCTAAGCTTGAGGCACTGAAGTGTAGTTAGTGGATTCGGGTTCGTCAACAGTACCGTTTTGCCTTGTCCCCGGCAACGACGCCAAAAAGTTGAACGGCCTAAATCGCGCGTCCTAAAATTGGAGGCGGATTTGTAGTCGGACTTTTACATTTATAACCCGAAACCTTCTAGGCCCCCGCAACTTTGTTTACAGGGTCGAAGTAGATATACGGGGTCGAACACAGGGACAAGGGTGGTAGTGTTGAGAACACAGAATCGACACGTTACACTCTGGAAAGGGCAAGGAGATGATAAAATTCCCCAAGGGAAACAGCAGGATAAGATCGATAAAACAAAAGAATTCTATCTCCAACTGGAGCTACAAGGAAAAATAAGGTTTTGAGCATTTATCAGTTTTTAGGGTTTTCGTGCGACAGAAACAAAGAGATAACACTATTTCTTTAGTAAGGAATGAAGGAGAAAACTTCGGTAAAACAAGCGGCAGCAGAAAACATCCTGTACCCCTCCTCTCGAAGCGGGTACCTCTAACCAAGCATCAACACCCCTCTCGAGGTTGCTGGACTTAAGTGAGAGTGGAAAGGTTACTACAACGACTCCGATCACAGGCACTCTCGTACTCCAGTATCGGACCAAACACTAGAGCCACAACACCTCTCTCAAGGCTGTTGCAATGGGAAAAAAACAACTTGGTAGCTAATCGAAATGTGATCCAAGCGTACAAGCTAGAGTTCAGATGTTAAACATAGCAATCATCCAACAACAGGTACCAAACATAAAGCACCAGATAATTAGAACTCTTCTAATTCCATTAATATGTAAGAGTCTGATTACATTGCATAAGTAAAGGAAGTAAATGACTGAAATAACAAATATAAATGTCGCCTTCTTGATGTAGAAGGACGACAGACAGAAGCGGACTCTCCAGCCTGATACCGGGCAGGAGCCTTGCCCAATACACCCGTGTCAGGCGGCACACCCTCTCGGCGACACACTCATGACGGGTGGATGTATCGTGCGGGGCGCCCTTGCCCGATACGATCATGTCGGGCGGCACCCTCTCGGGAAACACGTCGCGAATGGCGATACATATCGGGGTTCGGTATCGTGCCGGGATAGAGTGTTGCATCCAGGTATCAGCCACTCCTATCGGGTATCTTTGTTGGCCGATATCGGCCTGCAGCGATGCCCGGGCCAACCCTAAGTGAACCATCCCCTCCCTCTCGGGATGGGGAAGTGCTCACCTAGAATTGCCTGGCACACCTCTGAGGCACGACACGCGAACTCCAGATGCTTTCCTTGGCTGGTTTTTGAGAATTTTCCGAATTGTCTTTTCGGCTTCATGTAGATGCTATTTATAGGCAGTGGTTGGAAGAAGTTATGGTGCTCCGGATTCCACGTGTCCTTCTTCGGCTCCATTATTGCTGCTTCAGGGGTGCCCGATATGCGTGTCGCCCGGCACAAGGATGTCGGTCTGTCGGTCGTCACGACGAGTGGCGCCTGCCGGTGGATGGCCTGTATCGCATGACATGCTTCGGCAGTCGTGGTAGGTCTGGCTCCCTGTCGGGTAGAAGGTGTGTCGCTCATCCACTCCCTCTTACGCGGCGCCCTTGTGTCGCGCGGCAGGGTATCGAGCTGCCCTATCGGGCAATGACCGTATCGGCCGCCTGGTTGGTAAGGAGGCTGATGCAAGTGGAACATGTTCGTGGGCCGAGACGGGCTTTTTTGCCGATAAATGTGTTAAAAACTGAGGAAAACTCTGCAAAAGATGACAAAATTGAGTTAATAGTGTCACGTGGCCTGTTTATTCAAAAAAACTATAAAAAGGAGAGGAAAACTGTTTAAAAGGGTAGTTTTGATAACAAAATAAGGGCCAAAAACATCACAAAATTTGGTGTTATCAACTAGTGCCTCATATCAAAATGAAAGACATACCTATCATCAATCTTTAGTGATCATATTATATTATTCCCCTCCTCCACCAAATTTATAGGTATAACAATGACTTGAATAATTGCATCCACATGAGCCTGCACCGTCGACCAGAACCTATACACGATGATCATCTAGCCTCTGATAATATCTAATCGCACCAGTCATCCATCTTCTACTAACCCCATAATCATGACGTGACACTCTTGCCGCCACATTCATCTTCAAGTTGCATAGGTCAAACAGACTCCAATGAAGAAGTTCAATGTGCCATAGTTTAGTTCATGACTCCTGGATCCCAAATTATGCCATCTTAGCTCAGGTTACTCACCAATGGAAGGACTTCTCACTAGTCTTCCCATTAATTATCCTCACTGTCTCATCCAATACCCACTTGAGTATCTACCTTTTGTTATCATACTTCTCCTTACAGTTGTATTTCCATATTTCCCAATATATGAAGGATCACGGATCCAAACGTGCTCATAAGGCGGACAATAAGAATAAGACCGATAGAGACTTCATAAGGGACCATTTGAGCTACAGATCGGTAAAGATCAAATTTGTTTATCAAAGTGCTTCTCCGATTGCTCCCCACTCATCTTCATTCTTCATAGGAGATGTAGGGCCTAAGACGGGGGGTTCCGCGGGGGAAGTACCCTCCTCCAAAGTATTATGTCAACATTTTTACATATAATAATAACTAACCTATCATCCCTTGTTCATCCTGGTCACTAAGATTTTAGATGAAGTGGGAGAGCTTAATAGCTTTCCAACTATCCTCCACCATCAACATATCTTTGACTTTTCCTACATAAAATTTTCTACCTAGATGTTAAACAACAAGTGTAGTGTCATCTCCTCTTGCTATTCCTTGTAGCCTAGGTGTGCAAATGTCAAACAAATATAACATCTTCTTACATTGTCTTCTGTTGGTAGTGCACGTATAGACATCTTCAAGATAACATGCCGATATCCATTTAGTCATGAAAGAACTTATAAAAAAATCATATGTAGTAACATTCTTTGTGTAAATTGAGGTTTATCGGCTAATATATTGAAATTTGACTACTCATATAAGTTGTATATAGAAATTGAGATTCAATCACTACAAAATTAAGATTTAAATGAAAATATATTATAATAATATATATGTGGAAGTTGAGATTTATTCATTAACATTTTGAGATTTGGTTTCTCATGCAACAATTAGTAATATTATTTGCATAAAATGAGGGTCTCTAACAAACAAATTGAAATTCTATAACTGATAATACTATTTTTGAAATAAAATTATTGTAAGAAGTGAAATGTTACAAATTGAGAATCAATGACAAAAAGACTGTAATTTTGTTACTTATACAATAGTTTTTTGAAATAAAAATAATTTGTAATGAAATTATATGTGGAACTTGAGGTTCATTTTTAAAATATTGAAATTCAATTTACTTGAAACAACTTATGTAAGTGAAAATACATTATTATCAGCGCATGCCCTATGATCAAAATAATTGTAGGCATATTCATTATGAATGCTCAAAAGGTTTGGTACCTTCACTTTTGATTACACCTAGAGCTAGTGTCAAGATTTTTGGAATAGGTCTTTTAGTTGGTCAACCAGAGTGACTGATCAACTGATCATCCTTCTGATGAGGTTTATAGAAAATGCTTTGTTCGGATATCCTAGGAGGGGATCTCCCAATCAAATGGAAAATTGAGGTTGTTGTGAGTCCTTGACTTGATAGGCATCTTGGGATCATCGGTCGACCATCAAGCTTGATCGGACAATCTGAGGTTTTAAAAGCACTAAATTTATTTATGTCACTAGAGAAATTTGGGATTTGATTTGGTCAGTTGATCTACAAGGGAGAATGGGTGATATTGCATTATTTTGAGGAACTATGTTAGAGGTGGATTGTCTGACTTGGATGATGGGTCACCCAATCAGTTGATGTCAAAAAAACGTCATAATGTCTATCACTTTGGGCAAATATTGGTCAACTGATCACCAAGGCAGATCGCCTAATCTGGAGCCCGTCTTGGGAGTTCTTTGGGATGGGCAGGTTGGTTAGTTGACCATGAGATCTGGTCACCTAGCCAACATGCCTCTATGTGCTGCTAAGCTTCAATTAGATGTACATATGTTCCCAAATCTTGTATCATGAGATTGGGAAGGAATTATTGAATGCTCTGGCATTGAGGTGTGCTTTAATGTGCATGAGACCAAGGTACTTAGTCAAAAGCTTAACATTTAAGATCAAAGGCTAGAATGACAAAACTAAGAAAAACATGATGCAATTGGAAACTGAAATGAGATAAACTAAGTTAGAACCACAATAAAAGATGATAATTATGCATTCATCACTGAGATGACTGGTGGCTTGTAATGCACATGTTGTGTGTTGCAGATGGAGCTTCTTGAGGGCCGCCTGTGGATGGACAAGTCCTAAGAAAATTGATACCATTCTATCTTCTCTGATATAACAATCTAGGATATAGGGTATAGGTTAATGGAAAACTCCTCATTGCTTACCCTCATCGCTTGTTCATGTAGGGTGATATTCTCCCAAAAACAAGTAAGAACTAGTGGATCCGATACATCTGCTCGCTCACCCTCCATCCAAAAACACCATCTAATGAACCAAACTGCTTAAGAATTATGGAAAGGATGAACCATGATCTCAAATGCAAAGGTAACCCCTCCAAAATCATCCACTCCTAGGGGTATTTGGGGTCCTCCATATAAGCCTCCCAGGACAAGATCTAGAACCCTAAAGGATGTGGTCTTGGATTTATTTCCATCTAATTGAAGGATAATATCCCTACTAGATGCAATTCTTATTGTGACGACCTGACCGCTAAGCCGCCACAAGTGTAATTATTATACAGAATAACCATTAGCAGCGGATTACTGAAAATCACTAAAAATTAAAACCATTTTTTTGCAAAGAGATCCACTACCAAAAAACTCTTTATAGAGAGAACCAAAGCAACATATGCATCATGGTTCACATTCTACATACATTGTACCATTTCATCTCAAGGATAACATATAACAATTGCTTTATAAAAAACACATGCTGAAGCAACATAAAACCTAGAGGCATACAAGCCAAAATCTCAGATCATTTATAAAACCATTACGAACTAACTCCCAAGGACATGAGAGTATAGAGACGACACATAGGACTTCTATCTACAAGACATGACAAACAACACACTCAACCTGAGTTGTTACTACTGTCCCTATTGTTGTTGTCCTTCCTCTACAGTATGGTCGTCAACATCCACCTAAAAATGTTGGGATCAACGGGGTGAGACACAAGTCCCAGCAAGAGATATAACTCTCCACCAACAATATTATTATCACATGTAAACAATATAAAACTGAGCAGAGGATTGATTATGGAAATAAGCATGTTTAATCATTGTTTAATTGTAGTGCAAAGTAATAGCATTGTTTAAGAAGTTCATCTATCCATAAAAGAGATATAGATCATCTATTTGCTTTATAAGGAATATGAAGAACATGTGTAACATATATCAATTTGAGATGTATAAAAGTAATGCAACATCAACTAATGTTTCCGTATTCATACCTTAAGAAAGTACACTACACAGTTGATTACATATTTACAATCACACTTATGCCTAGAGGAGAGGTATACCGCTCATGTTCCAACCGACCACTGCTTAGTCAAAATTGATACCATACAAGGTCAATGGAAGATCCGGCTGCCAAAACCTCACCCACCTCGGTCAGTCAAGACCACTGGCAGTGACATCATGTTAAACTACAACTAGCTTGTCGGGGTACAATGACATCTTTGTTATAGAGCTACAGCCATAGCATGCACTCTCTTTGGGGAGATATCACATCAATCCCCAGTACATTTTCATCATGGTGATCACATGACAACCCTGGCATTCATCGGGGAGATAACACATCAATCCCCATCTAGACGTAAGGATATGTTCGTCCTTCACACCTACATATTCAAAAAATGCACTCCAAGTCAAATGTGTTTCACCATTCAGTAAATCCTAACACCAAATGGATCTATGGCATGGGCACTACATGATAATGTTCCACTTGATTAATTAGGTACATTACAATATCTTTTAGCATCAATCAGGTTACAAGCATGGATTATAATAGATGCTACAAAGAAAGGTGTAATATATCAAGTACTTTTCATAATCTTTGGAACACAGTGAATGCATAACACTCAGGATCTCAGTCCCTTATCACTTACTAGGAATTCTCATCCCTTAACATTATCATCATCATTGCTAGATCTGGGTATTCAAACCCTTAGTTCGTCACTGAACATTGTCACCTCTTATCAAGTAACTATTACCTCTAGGTCCTCAGTCCTAGGTATACATTGTACTTGTTGCACGAGTATATCACATGGCTCACAAGACCCATTTAATCTGTATCATATGAAACATCATAGCTCATACCTGGCTATGCTCATCATCTCATGATACATGCATGGTTAGTATTTTATGATAAAAACAATATCAAGTACATAACATCACCATGCAATACAAGAGAAATACAACCTTCCCACTATTAGGGTTAGGGTTTCCCTTTCAAGCCGATTAGGGTTTCAATCCGATTAGGGTTTCAAACCGATTAGGGTTTCAAGCCTATTAGGGTTTCAAGTTCATATCAAGAATCAAAACACTAATTCATAGCTCCACATATATTAGGAGTTTTAGGGTATGCTCATTAAATGATTATCACACAAAGTATGAGTTTCTCTCTCATCCTCACTAGGACATAGATTTCATCATACCTTATTAGGTTGGCTCAGTCTAAATATATCAAAATGCATGAAACTCTATACATCTTAAGGTATCATTTGACATAACACACTTCATGCGTTACTCCATCAAGTATATTGGATTGAGGTGCTTCCACCATATCGTGGAAGAGGTGTGTGCTTGCTTCCATATCGGGCAAGAGGTGTATGTGTGCTTCCATATCGCCCAAGAGGTGTATGTATGCTTCCATATCTCCCAAGAGGTGTATGTGTTCTTCCATGTCACCCAAGAGGTGTATGTGTACTTCCATATCACCCAAGAGGTGTATGTGTGCTTCCATATTGCCCAAGAGGTGTATGTGTACTTCCATATCACCCAAGAGGTGTATGTGTGCTTCCATATTGCCCAAGCGTTGTATGTGTACTTCCATATCGCCCAAGAGGTGTATAATTGATCAACATATCATACATGAGGTGTATCCTTGATCACCATATCATGCTAGTGGTGTGTGTGTGTCACTTCATATCGGGTTGCTCAAAATTAGGGTTTTTGCATATCGGGTTAGACCCTTATGCTCATACCTCTTCAAACCTTCATGGTATTGGCCTAACCTTCACCATGTGTTAAGTGACAACCTAGACAACTATTTCGTCTCAACCAAACCAAGTGTGCAAACCGATAGGGGTGTGGGGTTCCAAGGTATATTAGATTTGATATCACCATATAGCGTTTCATCACCATATCAGGTTAGAGGTGTGTACTTGACACCATATCATGCATAAGGTGTGTGCTTGACACCATATCGTGCATGAGGTGTGTGCTTCATCACCATATCATTCAAAGAGGTGTATACTCATCACCATATCGTGCTAGTGGTGTGTGCACATCACCATATCGAGTTAGAGGTGCTTCAACCCGATATCAGTTCATATCATGATGATGTCATAATCATCAAGCTCTAGAATTTTATTCATACTGTTCTATTTCATGGGAAATAGTTGCATAGGACTATAAGAACTCATAGAATCATCAATCATTCAAAGAAACTCGAAATTGAAAGTAGACCATCAAGTATAGCAAGATTGAAGGTGAATAATAACATGATTGGGTTCAAGTTATATAACCTCCCTCAAGAACAACTTCAAAACTCCAAATATTAACATTCCTAAGGTTGAAGATGAACTTATCAAGAGTCCAAGACTCATTTACAAATCCTTCATATGCAAATAATCACCATAGTTAAGAACTTGGTGAAGAAGAAAAGAAAGAAAGAATCACAACCCGAGATCATGCTTTATCCAAGGTTGAAGGTGACCATGGCTTCAACTTAAGATTAAGGCTCGAGATCCTCCTTGATACTCACTTCCTTGCATGATATCTAATATAAATAGGGTGGTATGGTTTGAAAATATTCAGTAGTAGGTGAAAGGAGTGGTATATATAATTGAGGCTCATGGGAGAGAGTGTATAAGAGGTGTCATCATTTTACACTACTAGGTGCCACGTGTCCATGCATGGTTGACACGTGTGCATGCATGAACACATATATATCTTTACATATAAAAATATTGAGAATAATCTAGGGATAATATTTTGTCCATTATTTATCTTGTTGAGAAAGATATTTCAACTCAACACCACTTTATTCACACTCTGATACACTTTTTCTAAGGAAAGTTGTAAACCAATGTCCATCACCTCCTTGAGGTTCTTAACCCATAATGGAAAATGAAAAGAGTTGAAAAAACGATATGGGACCTCCTATATGGCTCCTTGGCCGATAGTCACTCCCATATAAGTTCTACAACTCGATACAACTCGAATACGATCTCAACTATACAACTCTTCTTGGTCTTTTCATCACCAAGAATACCACCACTAAGAAATGATGCAAACTCGGTGGCTCTTTCTTTCTCTCTCCTCTAGATGATGCCAAGAGATAGTGAGGACACTCTAGAGGTGGTATTGTTCATATCAACCCTACATTTTTGATAAATTGCAAATTGCACCAAAATTAGTACACAAGGCACAAGCATTATTCATACAAGCTCTAACTTGGAACTTAGGCTTTCCACAAGCCACCCCTTAACATCATTCTCTCTCTTATGATGATAAAGCACTTGAAGCATGTTAAAAATGTGACATATTGCAATATAACCCTTCATCTGGGGTAAATTGCAATTTACACTCAAACTATCATATAATGCACAAACAGTTTGCAAATAAGCTCAAACTTAAAAATTAAACTCAAGGAGAGTTTTAATTACTTTTCAAAAGAGTAGCACAAGTTTATAAATAACTTACTTAAGCAAAACTTCTAGGTTAAGGCATAAGCTAGGTCAGGGATGTTACAATTATCAACCCCTAATAGCGATTTTGTCCCCGAAATTTCAAGAGAAAAGAGAAGGGTACTTCCTCCTCATTTCTTCCTCCAACTCCCATGTGGTTTCTTAAATGCCATAGTGATGCTAGAGAACTTTTACTGTTGGCTAAATGGACATCTATAAATCCCTTTGTTTTGATTATGACAAACATTTCATTCTTATTAATCTAATGAGCTACTTGAGTGTGCAGGATTAAGGTGGATGACAAAGCAACTAGGGAAATCCATATGCTTACATGTTTATGTTTTCATGCAATGTAATCGCTTTGTAAAAACTTGTACAAATATATAATGTACAAGTACTTAGATTGCATGTGAATCAAGCGTTAGATTCTCCCTAGCTAAACACCACATTTAGATAAGTCATTCCCTTCAAATAGGATCACATTTGCACACTCATACATATAATTAGTGCCTAAATTGAAACATTGAAACATGATCAATCTCGGTCGACAAACTCCTCGACCGAGACACTCTCGGTCGACAATCTTCTCGATCGAGAAAGATCCAAAGTATCCGTTAGACACAACTGACAAGGTAGTTGGCAGTTGGAGATAGACGTTGCAAATCACTTGTTCCAGAGAGCCTGTCGGTCGACAAAAGTTCGACCGAGTAGGTGTCTCGGTCGACCATTCCTCGACCGAGATGGTCTCTGACAGCAACTGCAGAATTAATTAATTAGCCGTTGTTAAAGCAACAAACTTGTACCTAACAGCTAGTTAAGTACTTAGAAACCCCTAGAAGTTGTCTAGAACGTCCTTAAGCATCCTTAGGCCATTCCTATAAATAGGACAAGCCATATGACACTAAAATACACTTGTTACACTTGAGAAATCCTTGAGCATACTTTGAGCAATCTGTTTGTGAGCAATTTGAGAATTGTGACAATTGGCTACTTCCTTCCTTAGCTCAAAATTCGTGTCCTATAGGCTAGTATCTCCTACCCACTGCAATCACAAGTCCATACACTTGGTTAGGAGATCTATACGCTTGATCTAGGCAAATCAAGCCTTGGGCTACAAAGGATAAGTTGTAATTTCCTTTTTCCTTTCTTGTTCTTTATTACCGTTTGTACTCTCCTTGCTACTCCTAGGTTGGAGGCTGCTGATTGGAGAGGGTGGAGTTCTTCTTGGTGAAGAAGGTGACTTTGAGATACTTCAGAAGGCTGGTGCAACGGGAGGTTACTTCTAGAGAGGAAGGCTACTTCAAGGGGGAGCTTGGAGTTACTTCAAGAAGGCTACCTCAAAGTTGGTGCAACTACTTCAAGTGAAGGCTGTTCAAAGGGTGTAAAGGAAAGTATTGTATTTTGTATAAATCCTTGAGAAGGTAATAAAATAAATACTTTCAAAATCCCAGTTGGGTAAGCAACCGGGTAGTGGACTGACAACTTTAGTATTTGCTAAAGTTGGAACCACTCTAAACACCTGTCTCCTTCTTCCAATTTCAATTGTGGTTGTTTGAGTTCAATCAATTGTTAAAATTATTTAAAAACTCTATTCACCCCCCCTCTAGTGTTTTTCAATTGGTATCAGAGTGGGCTTCAAGGAACCCTAACAAGGTCTTGAAGAAATGGGTGATGGAGTGCTCAACAACCTTAACCTCGAAGGGACACTTGCTGCTAGGCCTCCAGCGTTCGATGGAACAAACTACCAATATTGGAAGAGAAGGATGCAGTTCTACTTCCAAGGCATCAATTGGGACTTATGGAGAATGGTGTCAACCCCATATGAGCTCCCTCAAACCCAATTTGCAGAATGGGATGCAAATACGGTAAAGCTAGCTCAAATGAATGCAAAAGCTGTTAGCATTTTATATTGTTCTATATCAGTAGGAGAATATAATAGAATATCTAATTGTGACACAGCCTATGATATTTGGCATAGACTATCCATAACCTATGAAGGTACAGTCCAAGTCAAAAATTCCAAAATTAGCATGTTTAAACAAAAGTTTGAACACTTTCGTATGGATCCTGATGAATCAATTAGTGAAATGTTTGCAAAATTCTCTACTATTGTTAATGGTTTAAGTGCCCTAGGAAAACCTGTCCTTGAAGAAGATCAGGTATCAAAGATCCTTTGTTCACTTCCTCCAAAATATAAGCCAAAGGTGACAGCCATTGAAGAAGCAAATGACCTCACTCAACTGAAAATGGAGCAACTTATTGGTAACTTAGAAGCTCATGAAGCAACCCTAGAAGAGGAAGAAAGAAGAGCACGTGAACTTCAGCAAGGAAAGAAGAAGGATGTGGCTCTAAAAGCTTCAAAGGTCGTCACACAAGAAAGTGAGGAGTCAAGTGAAGAAGAAGGAGAAGAAGCCTTGATAGTCAATGGTAAGAAATACAAAAGATTTAAATCTAACAAAATTTCCAGTTCTTCTTCTACCCCTCCTAGGTGCTTTGAATGTGGGAAGAAAGGACATTTAAAAAATGAATGTCCTAAAGCAAAGAAAGGAAAGAAAATCTCACACAAGAAGAAGGGAGAAAAAGCCTATAAAGCTGCATGGGATGAGTCAAGTGACAGTGAAAGCGGAGAAGAAACGGTGGATTGTCTAATGGCAAGAGAAGATGATGAAGACTCTCAAGAGGTAAGCCTACTTGATCTTCCTAAAGAAGAGTTAGTTACTAGTCTACAAGAAATTCATGATAAGTATGTTGATGTCAAGAAGAAACTAAAGAAGGTTATCAAATCAAATGATGAGCTAATTGCTAAATTAGATAATCTTTCTTATGAAAAGAACAACATTAATCTTGAGAATTTGTCTTTAAAAACATCTTTAGATGATTGCACTAGAAAGCTACTCACTTTAGAAACAAATGTTGATCTTCTTTCTAAAGAAAAGACTGAATTGTTAGCTAAACTACAAGATTTTCAGACTCAACCTATTTTGTGTAACCATCTAGACTATGATAATGTTGTAAAAGAAAGAGATTCATTGTTATCTGATTTAGATCAAGCAAGAAAAGATCTACACAAGAAGATGAATGACATTGCTCAGCTGCAAAGAGAACTTTATGAGTTAAGAAGAAAAGATATACTTGATAACATTCTAAGCATTGGTACTGTTTTCAACGGAAGAAAAGGTTTGGGATATGCTTCAAAGAAAAATCAACCCAAAAGAACTCAAACTATGTTTGTACCCAAGAACACAATGGCTAGAAAGAGAAATGAAGTTGATTCTATTACTTGCCATTTTTGTTTACGTCTTGGACACTATTCTTTTTCATGCCCTTATAAGACCAAGGATTCCGAATTAGTTTGGGTCCCAAAACCCCAAACTTAGTAGAGTCAAATGTAAATTAGTTGAGATATGACCAAAACACTACATTTTGCTATTTATATTGTCTTATCTCAACTAAACAAAAGGGTTCATGCATATTGTTAATTTTCTGCACTATCAATTTTCTGCACTGTTAAAACAGAAACTTAGTCGGTCGAAGTATTGTCGACCGAACCATTAATCGGTCGAAGTATTGTCGACCGACCGGATGTCTGTAAATCTACAAGGAAATTATTTCGGTCGAAAATTGGTCAACCAAGCTAAATTTCTATATTTCTTTGTTTACAGTAATCTTCTCGATCGACAATTAGTCGACCGAGACAAATGTCGGTCGAACAATTGTCGACCGACTGGATTTCTGATTCATAACTCTTATACAAATCTGTACTTAAATGATTCTAACCATATTGGACCATCACATGGGTACCAAAATCTACATTTTAATGCAGGAATGGGTGGTTGACAGTGGATGTTCCAAACATATGACCGGGAACAATGATGCATTTCAAACCTTTGAAGAAAAGAAAAGTGGAACGGTCACCTTTGGAGACAATGGTAAAGGCAAAATCATTGGAATAGGTAATGTTGGTACAAACCTCGAAATAAAGAATGTTCTACTCGTTGATGGTTTGCACCATAATTTGATAAGTGTTAGTCAATTATGTGATAGTGGTTATGATGTGTTATTTAACAAAACTTGCTGTAAGTTATTGATAGAAAACACTACAAATGTTGTTTATGAAGGAAATAGAGTTGGAAATCTTTATATCCTTAAACCTAAATCTATGAAATCAGTAGTGGGAAAATGCTTGCTTGCAAATGAAAATACCTTACAACTATGGCATAAAAAGCTAGGACATGCTAGTTCACATGTTATTAAAAAGTTAGTGAAATATGATCTTGTTCGTGGATTGCCTACTTTATCTTTTGATCAAGTTGAAAACTGTGAACCATGCACAATGGGAAAGCAAACCAAAACCTCTTTTAAACCAAAACATGTACTTAGCACCAGTAGGTCCTTAGAATTAATTCATATGGATTTATTTGGACCCATGAGGACACAATCTATTGGTGGTAAAAGATATTGTTTTGTTATTGTTGATGATTATAGTAGATACACATGGGTACACTTTATTGCAACTAAAGATGATACTATTCATGTTTTTATACAATTTTTTTCCAAGATTGAAAATCTATTACAAAGCAAAATATGTACCATTAGAAGTGATCATGGTGGAGAATTTGAAAATCATACATTTGAAGAATTTTGTACATCTCAAGGGTACACTCATAATTTTTCTGCTCCACGCACCCCACAACAAAATGGTATAGTTGAAAGGAAAAATCGATCACTACAAGAAATGGCTAGAACTATGATGCTTGAACACAACACACCCAAAACCTTTTGGGCTGAAGCTGTAAACACTGCATGCTATGTGTTAAATAGAGTAACTGTTCACTCTCATTTAAAGAAAACTCCATATGAAATAATACATTCTAAGAAACCTAGAGTTGACTATTTTCATACCTTTGGCTCCACATGCTATATTTTAAATACCAAAGATGATAGAGATAAGTTTGACTCAAAATCACACAAAGCATTCTTTTTGGGATATTCCACTTCTAGCAAAGCTTTTAGAGTATATAACACTATATCTAGAAAAGTTGAGGAATCTATTCATGTTTCTTTTCATGAAGAGTCCAAATCTGAAAATCTAGAAATCATAGATCTCACTAATCAACTCGAAAATTTAAACATACCAAATGATAGTGAGAAAGGTACTACAAATAATCACCAAGCTGAACCACAACCTACACCTAGGCTTATTAAAGATCATCCTCAAGAACTAATTATTGGAGATCCTAATGATAAAGTCAAAACTCAGTCTTCCTTCAAAGATGTTGCAAACATGGATTTTGTTTCTATCATTGAACCTAAAAAGATATCTGAAGCTCTTAAAGATGATTATTGGATAATATCCATGCAAGAAGAATTGAATCAATTCACTAAAAATGATGTATGGGATTTAGTTCCTAAACCACAAGATAAAACCATAATAGGAACTAAATGGGTTTTTAGGAACAAGCTAAATGAGGCATGAGAAGTAATAAGGAATAAAGCTCGGTTAGTAGCACAAGGATATAATCAACAAGAAGGAATAGATTTTGATGGAACTTATGCACCGGTAGCTAGACTTGAAGCTATTAGAATCTTACTAGCTATTGCTGCACATACAAACATCAAACTCTACCAAATGGATGTAAAAAGTGCATTTCTAAATGGCATCATTGAAGAAGAAGTATATGTTGCCCAACCACCTGGTTTTGAAATACCAGAAAAAGGTGACTATGTTTATAAACTTAAGAAAGCACTTTATGGTTTAAAACAAGCACCTAGAAATTGGTATGAAATGCTCAAGGCATATCTTTTTGATAATGGTTTTTCTATTGGAAATTCAGATTCTACTTTATTTTTCAAAACATATCCATCTGATTTCCTAGTTGTGCAAATATATGTTGATGACATTATTTTTGGAGCTTCTAATGATTCATTGTGCACACAATTCAGTGACATTATGCAAAAAGAATTTGAAATGAGCCTCATGGGTGAACTAACTTTCTTTCTTGGTTTTCAAATTAAGCAAACACCTGCCGGAATATTCATAAGCCAAGAAAAATATACTAAAGAACTCTTAAAACGTTTTGGGATGGATCAGTGCAAACATGCTACTACTCCTATGGCCACTTCTATTAAAATTGATAAGGATGAAAATGGGGAACCTATTGATGATTCCTTATATAGAGCCATGATTGGTAGTTTGCTTTACTTAACTGCTTCTAGACCGGATATTATGTTTCCCGTTGGTCTTTGTGCTCGATTTCAATCACAACCTATGCACTCTCATTTTCTAGCAGTTAAACGAATTCTTCGTTACCTAGCCGGCACTACTTGTTTTGGTTTATGGTATCCAAAAGGACAATCCTTGGATTTTAAAGCTTATACTGATGCAGATTATGCTGGTTGTCGCCTTGATCGCAAAAGTACTAGTGGTGGCTGCTTCTTGTTGGGAAGAGCTTTAGTATCTTGGTTTAGCAAGAAACAAAATATGGTTGCCCTATCTACAACTGAAGCTGAATATATGGCAGCTGGGTCTTGTTGTGCTCAAGTGCTTTATATGCAACAAGTATTAAATGACTATGGTTTTACTCTTTCATCTACGCCTATTTTTTGTGACAACACGAGCGCTATAAACTTAGCACACAATCCTATTTTACACAGCCGAGCTAAACATATTGAAATCCGTCATCACTTTTTAAGGGATCATATCTCCAAGAATCATGTTTCCCTTCATCATGTTGATACGGAAGATCAATTTGCTGATATTTTTACAAAACCGCTTCCACTAGATCAATTTAACAACATTAGGAAGCAACTGCTTATCACTCCTTTGGAAGATGTTTTCTTTGATATTTGTGCTACTTAAACAAAAACTCTTACTTGCATCATGATATTTTGGCTTTTAAATGGACATCTTTTTCATTAGATTTGATGGGACATCTAATTAAGGGGGAGTTTTTATTTCTAATGGATATCTTTTTGAAATGACAAAGGGGGAGAAATAAATATAAAACTTAGTAATTAGGAAACACTCAATCAATGAGTTTCATAAATAAACTCTTGGCTTTACATTGAAAGTTGCTATATTCCCTAGTGAATTGGATTTCATGTTCCATAATTCAAAGGGAATAATAAGAACACATCTTATAAACAAGAGGAAAAGCTACAAAAGGTAATCTAAAGGTATGAAACTCATATGGTTTATATTTCCTTTATTTATATTTTTGGAAATGTTTGTCATCTTGAAAAAGGGGGAGATTGTTGGCTAAATGGACATCTATAAATCCCTTTGTTTTGATTATGACAAACATTTCATTCTTATTGATCTAACGAGCTACTTGAGTGTGCAGGATTAAGGTGGATGACAAAGCAACTAGGGAAATCCATATGCTTACATGTTTATGTTTTCATGCAATGTAATCACTTTGTAAAAAATTGTACAAATATATAATGTACAAGTACTTAGATTGCATGTAAATCAAGCGTTAGATTCTCCCTAGCTAAACACCACATTTAGATAAGTCATTCCCTTCAAATAGGATCACATTTGCACACTCATACATATAATTAGTGCCTAAATTGAAACATTGAAACAGGATCAATCTCGGTCGACAAACTCCTCGACCGAGACACTCTCGGTCGACAATCTTCTCGACCGAGAAAGATCCAAAGTAGCCGTTAGACACAACTGACAAGGTAGTTGGCAGTTGGAGATAGACGTTGCAAATCACTTGTTCCAGAGAGCCTGTCGGTCGACAAAAGTTCGACCGAGTAGGTGTCTCGGTCGACCATTCCTCGACCGAGATGGTCTCTGACAGCAACTGCAGAATTAATTAATTAGCCGTTGTTAAAGCAACAAACTTGTACCTAACGGCTAGTTAAGCACTTAGAAACCCCTAGAAGTTGTCTAGAACGTCCTTAAGCATCCTTAGGCCATTCCTATAAATAGGACAAGCCATAGGACACTAAAATACACTTGTTACACTTGAGAAATCCTTGAGCATACTTTGAGCAATCTGTTTGTGAGCAATTTGAGCATTGTGACAATTGGCTACTTCCTTCCTTAGCTCAAAATTCGTGTCCTATAGGCTAGTATCTCCTACCCACTGCAATCACAAGTCCATACACTTGGTTAGGAGATCTATACGCTTGATCTAGGCAAATCAAGCCTTGGGCTACAAAGGATAAGTTGTAATTTCCTTTTTCCTTTCTTGTTCTCTATTACCGTTTGTACTCTCCTTGCTACTCCTAGGTTGGAGGCTGCTGATTGGAGAGGGTGGAGTTCTTCTTGGTGAAGAAGGTGACTTTGAGCTACTTCAGAAGGCTGGTGCAACGGGAGGTTACTTCTAGAGAGGAAGGCTACTTCAAGGGGGAGCTTGGAGTTACTTCAAGAAGGCTACCTCAAAGTTGGTGCACCTACTTCAAGTGAAGGCTGTTCAAAGGGTGTAAAGGAAAGTATTGTATTTTGTATGAATCCTTGAGAAGGTAATAAAATAAATACTTTCAAAATCCCAGTTGGGTAAGCAACCGGGTAGTGGACTGACAACTTTAGTATTTGCTAAAGTTGGAACCACTCTAAACACCTATCTCCTTCTTCCAATTTCAATTGTGGTTGTTTGAGTTCAATCAATTGTTAAAATTATTTAAAAACTCTATTCACCCCCCCTCTAGTGTTTTTCATTTACAAGAACTATGTCTTTCTTTTTCAAATTCTTGATTCTTCTGTCAAGAATCATCATTGGACCTTCCAAATAGGATATATCTTCATTCAATTCTACCTGTACGGGTTGCAACACCAACTCTGTATCAGGATGACACTTTCTCAGCATAGATATATGAAACACTAGATGTAGTCTATGTAGCTCAGGTGGCAACTCCAACCTATAGGCTACCTTTCCAACTCGTATTGTCACTGGGTAAGGTCCCATAAATCTACGGGCAAACTTACCCTTCTTCCCAAATCTGAGAACACCTTTCCAAGGAGAGACCTTAAGATACACTTTGTCTCCAACTTGGAGTTTTAAAGGTCTACGACATTTATCGACATATGACTTCTATCTATCATGTGTAGCCTTCAACTGTTGTTGTATTACTTTAATCTATTCAGTTTTTTGTTGCATGAATTTAGGATCCAGAAGTTGGTATTCTCCTCTCTCATACCATCATAACATATTTCTACAACGTCTACCATATAATGCTTCATATGGTTAAATATCAGTACTAGTCTAATAACTATTGTTGTAGGCAAACTCTATTAAGATCAAGTGTAAGTCCCAACTTCCTACAAACTAAAGAACAGATACCCTAAGCAAGTCCTCCAAAGTATATATAGTCCTTTCAGATTGTCCATCTGTCTGAGGGTGAAAAGCTATGCTAAACTTTAACTACGTACCCAAGGATTTATGTAGTCGCTCCCAAAATGACTTGTAAATTGGGGACCTCTATCAGACACAATTGTGGTTGGAACTCTGTGTAACCGAACTATCTCATCTATGTATATTTGTGCAAGTTTTTCAGCAGTATAGGTTGTTTTAATAGGAAGAAAATGTGTGGACTTAGTCAACCTATCAACTATCACCCAAATGGGATCATGACTTTTGGCTGTTCTGGGTAGACCAACCACAAAGTCCATAGTCACATGGTCCCATTTCCACTGTGGTATAGGTAAGGGTTGCAATGTTCCTACATGCTTCTGGTGTTCTACTTTAACTTGCTGACACACTGGACACAACATAACAAAATCTGCTACATCCTTCTTCAAACCAGGACACCAATACATATCTTTTAAGTAATGATAAAATTTAGTACTCCCCGGATGCATTGCATACATGGATGAATGAGCTTCCTCCATAACTATCTTTCTTAAGTCATTGGCATTAGGTACTACCATCCTACCATTGTAATAGACTACCTCATCCTCTGACTCATGGAAACCTTCCCGTTTCTCACTACAATACTCTGACCTTATCTACTGAATCACATTATCAGCATGTTGTGCCTCTTTAATATGTTGTCTCAGAGTAGATTTCACATGCAACTCGGTCAGAAATCTGACTAACAAAGATACTCTTAACTGTACATTTATTTGTCTCAAATAGACGAACATGTCCCGTTTAAAGCACATTAAAGAACTCAACTATGCTTTATATATGGGTGGATATGAAGATTTTCTACTTAGTGAATCTGTCGCTACATTAGCTTTTCCTATATGATAATCAATTATACATTTGTAGTCCTTGACTAATTCCATCCAGCGGCATTGTCTCATATTCAACTCGTGTTGTGATAACATGTACTTTAAGTTTTTATGGTTTGTGAAAATTTGACATGTATCTCCATAAAGATAATGTCTCCAAATTTTTTATATGTGGACCACTGCAACTAATTCTAGATCATGCGTCACATAATTCTCCTCATATTTCTTAAGTTGTCAGGAAGCAAAAGAAACTACATGATCACTCTACATTAGTACACATCCTAAACCATTTTTAGAGGCATCACAGAAAACAATGTATCCCTTTCCCTACCCATGTAAAGCCACCACATGTTCACTAGTCAACCTTTCTTTCAACAACTGGAAAGAACCCTGACACTTGTCATTCCATATAAAAGGAATATCCTTCCTAGTTAACCTAGTTAGGGGTAATGCTACATAACTGAAGTATTTAATAAACCTCCTATAGTAACTTGCCATACCTAGGAAATTGTAAATCGCATTTGGTGTCTTGGGTTGTTCCCACTCTACAACAGACTCCACTTTCTTAGGGTCAACACGAATACCTGAAGTAGATATAACGTTTCCTAGAAAAGACACTTCTGACAACCAATATTCACACTTGCTAAACTTATCATATAGCTTGTGTTGTCTTAGCAAAGTCAAGGCTTGGCGAAGGTGTTGTTCATGTTGTTGACCATCTCTACTGTATATCAGGATGTCGTCTATGAAGACCACTATAAACTGATCAAGGAATGGCCGGAAGATTCTATTCATCAGCTCCATGAATGTAGCTGGTGCATTAGTTACTCCAAAAGACATAACTACAAACTCATAATGACCATACCTTGTCCTAAAGGCTGACTTAGGTATGACATTCTCTTTGATACGTAACTGATGATATCCTGACCTTAGATCTATCTTAGAGAACACTGTTGCACCATGCAACTGGTCAAACATATCATCTATCCTTGGTAGAGGATATTTTTTCTTTATAGTCACCTTGTTAAGCTATATATAGTCTATGCATAATCTCATAGAACCATCCTTCTTTTTAACAAAAAGAACTAGAGCACCCCCGGGCAAAGTACTCAGTCGAATAAAACCTTTCTCAAGCAACTCCTGTAACTATTTCTTGAGTTCTTCCATCTCAGTAGGGGACATCCAATAAGGTGTTTGGGCTATGGGTTGTGTACCTAGAATTAGATTAATCTTGAAATCAATCTCTTGAAGTGGAGGAATATTGGAAATTCTTCAGGAAACACATCCTTGAATTCCCTAACAACAGGAATTCAGAAAAACTAGGACTCTCTGCTTTGGTGTCTACCACATGTGCCAAGAATGCTTCATATCCTTGTCTCATCAACCTCTCAGCTACCATTTCTGATACTAGACATGTTGGAAGAATCTTTCTGTCCTCCTAAAAATGTCTCATAACTGTCTACAAACATAGCTTGCTTGGAACCACAATCCAAGACAGCTGTAACGCCCGGGCCCACTGCCCTAGGCTCTAGTAGAGTTTTAGGAATGACGACTGGCCCCACATGCCACCACTAGCCTTAACTGTGCACTTTGTCCTCACTGATGCGCAAGCCAGGATCAACTTCCCGACTGGTCACCCATCCTAGTACTACTCCAAGCTGAGCACACTAAACTATGGAGTTCTTTAGAGATGGGCTCCCTGAAAAGGAGGTGTACCTTGGTGATATGGGTAGTCCAATCATTCCTTATAAGATCTTTTTATCTGAGGCCTCAAATCCTGGGACGTTACAATCTCCCCCACTTAGAATCTTGATGTCCTCATCAAGGATCAATTATATGGCCTCATAATACTTCCCCATTTCATTGTAGACCCAGAATGGCACATGGGCACCGAGCTCCCGATCACGGAATGCCAGGGTAAGGGTGGCTACATCAACCATCGATAGCCCTTTCCAACATGCCTGGGCCGCACGACTCAAGACTGGCATGCCACATGTCCATGTGGACCCCACCTACTAGAGGGGTTATGGCTCTGATTCCATTTGTAATGCCCAGGCCCACTGCCCTAGGCTCTAGTAGAGTTTTAGGAATGACGACTGGCCCCACAGACCACCACTAGCCTTAACTGCACACTGTCCTCACTGACGCACAAGCCAGGATCAACTTCCTGACTGGTCACCCATTCTAGTACTACTCCAAGCTGAGCACGCTTAACTATGGAGTTCTTTAGAGATGGGCTCCCTGAAAAGGAGGTGCACTTTGGTGATATGGGTAGTCCAATCATTCCTTATAAGATCTTTTTATCCCAGGCTTCAAATCCTGGGACGTTACAACAACCTTATACTTTTCTAGGGTATCCATCCCACGAATTATATCAAACCCATGCATCTCAAGTGGTATAAGATCCACCTGAATGATGTGTTCTAGAAAAGAAAGAACTCAGGGAGAACATACCTCCCACAATACTGCAGATCCGACTAATGGAGTTTCTAATAATAGATTATCTGCTCTATGATTGACAGTCATATTGCATCCATGAATCACTTCTCGAGTGATAAAGGAATGTGTAGCACTCGGATCAATCAAAATAGATACAAAGCAGGATGAAGACATATCAAATGAAACAATTCCATCTGACTTGTCATGAGTCGTGGATTGACTACTACCTCTGGCTGATTCATAGCATAGAATCTTTTCGTTTCCTATTGCCGACTCTATGCTCTGTTGTTTGGTGCAGATGAACCTGCTTGGGACTCTTGTCCACGTCCTCGTGTGCCACTACTAAACTATTGCCTCTGAGAGCCTTGTTGACTCTGCCTCGGTGGTTGGGTTACCTCCATGTCTCTATCTGGACATTCTCTCAACATATGTCATGTATGTCCACACTTGAAGCAGCTTATGTCGTGCTATGGTCTAGATGGTCCTGTTATTAACATAGATGTCGTGCTATGGGATCCACTTGGCAGAAAACTACAGCCTCTACCCTTACTTGACGTCCATTGTGTCTGTCCTTTGAACGTCTATGGTGCTAATGGTGTAGGAAATCTCAGTTTCTTGAAACATCCAGACCTCTATTCCTGGAACTGGACTGGTCCTTTCCTACTAATAGCCTCTCCTTTCTCAATCACGAACCTCTCTATCTGCCTAACTGACTCCACAAAGGTGGAAAACCTCTCTCTATTCTCTAGAGCAGCTACAACTGTGGTTAACTCATCGTTCATACCCTTCTCAAAATGTTGAATCCTCTCCTCATCTATAGTAGCCATGCATGGAAAAAACCGCAGAAGCTCCATAAACTTAGCTTCATACTCACTAATCTTCATCGGTCCTTGTTTAATCCTCTCAAACTATGAGATTTTCTCATCCAGATAAGTCTTGGGAAGGTATCTACTAACAAAATCACCTCAAAATTCCTACCATCCAACCTCAACACCAGGTCTTTTCTCTTTTCAATGGCCCACCAATGGCCAACTCTTCCTTTTAAGAGGTACACAGCATGCCTAACTTTATCAGTTTCTGGGATGCTAAGGATTCTAAAAGCTTTTTCCAGCTCAGTGAGCCATGAATCTGCGTCTGTTGGGTCAGCTATACCGACATATTCGGTGGCTCCTACCCAGTGTAACTACTTAAATGTCTTACCAGATCTATGTCCCTCATTGGGAACTGGTGCCCTAGGTGCTGGGGTTGGCATATGATCTTCCATATGCATCATTGTGGTCATGAACTGCCTAAAAAGAGCATGAAAGGCTAGGGTTTCTAGCATGGCTTGATCAAGCTGGGGATTCTCAAGCACTGATTCTTGTCTTGCTTGATCCCTTGCACCTCCTCCTGGTGCAACAACACTGCTCTTAGCAACATGTTCTTCATGTGCTCCAGCCATCTTTCAGCTTTACTTCTTCTCCTATATGAGCAAAAGTCACTATAAGATAAAATGGAGGATACTAGAATAGACTCAACAACCTTAATCCTATGTCTCTGTAGACTTAGCAAATCTTAGGCTCTGATACCAAAACTTTGTGATGACCCGACCGTTGAGATGCCACAAGTGTAATTATTATGCGGAATAACCATTAGTAGTGGATTACTGAAAATCACTAAAAATTTAAAACCATTTTTTTGCAAAGAGATCCACTACCAGGAAACTCTTTATAGAAATAACCAAAGCAATATATGAATCATGGTTCACATTGTACATACATTGTACCATTTCATCTTGAGGATAACATATACCAGTTGCTTTATCAAAAACACATGCTGAAGAAACATAAAACCTCGAGGCATACAAGCCAAAATCTCATATCATTTATAAAACCATTACGTACTAACTCCCAAGGACCTGAGAGTATAGAGATGACACATAGGACTTCTATCTACAAGAACCTGAGTTGTTACTGTTGTCCCTATTACTGTTGTCCTTCCTCTGCAGTACGGTCTCTACCTCCTCATCTGTGTCCACCTAAAAATATTGGGATCAACGGGGTGAGACACAAGTCCCAGTGAGAGATATAACTCTCCGCCAACAATATTAGTATCACATGTAAATAGTATAAAGCTAATCAGATGATCTATTATGAAATAAGCATGTTTAATCATTGTTTAATTGCAGTGCAAAGTAATAGCATTGTTTAAGACGTTCAACTATCCATGACAAAGCTATAGATCATATATTTGCTTTATAAAGAATATGAAGAACATGTGTAACATCTATCAATCTGAGATGTATAAAAGTAATACAACATCAACCAATGTTTTTGTATTCATACCTTAAGCAAATACACTACATGGCTGATTACATATTTATAATCACACTTATGCCCAGAGGAGATGAGGTATACCACTCATGCTTCAACCGACCACCGCTTAGTCAAAATCAGCACCATATAAGGTCAATGGAAGAGTCGGCTGCTAGGACCTCACTCGTCTCGATCAGTAAGACACCACTAGCAGTGACATCATGTCAAACTGCAACTAGATTGCCAGGGTATAGAGGTATCTTTGCTATAGATCTATAGCCGCATCATGCACTCTCTTCGGGGAGATATCACATCAATCCTTGGTACATTTTCATTAGGGAAATCACATGACAACCCTGGCATTCATCAGGGAGATAACACGTCAATCCCCATTTGGACGTAAGGATATGTTTGTCCTTCACCTCCACATATTCAAAAAATGCACTTTGAGTCAAACTCATTTCACCATTCAGCAAATCCTGACACTAAATGGATCTATGGCCTGGGCACTACATGATAATGTTCCACTTGATTCATTAGGTGCATTACAATATCTTTTAGCATCAATCAAGTTACAAGCATGCTACAAAGAAAGGTTTAATACATATATCAAGTACTTTTATAATCTTTAGAACATAGTGAATGCATAACACTCGGGATCTCAGTCCCTTATCACATTATTGGGAATTCTCTTCCCTTAAATTATCATCATCATGATTGCTAGATCTGGGTAATCAAACCCTTAGATAATCACTAAACATAGTCACCTCTTATTAGGTAACTATTACCTCTAGGTCCTCAGTCCCATGTATACATTGTACTTGTTGCACAAGTATATTACATGGATCACAAGGCCCATTTAATATGTATCATATGAAACATCATAGCTCATACCTGCTATGCTCATCATCTCATGATACCTGCATGGTTAGTATTTTATGATAAAAACAATATTAAGTACATAACATCACCATGCAATACAAGAGAAATACAACCTTCCCATTATTAGGGTTAGGGTTTCCCTTTCAAGCTGGTTAGGGTTTCAAGACAATTAGGGTTTCAAGCCGATTAGGGTTTCAAGTTCATATCAAGAATCAAAACCCTAATTCATAGATCCATATATATTAGGAGTATCAATGTATGCTCATTAAATGATTATCACACAAAGTACGAGTTTCTCTCTCATCCTCACTAGTATATAGATTTCATCATACTTTATTAGGTTGGCTCAATCTTTTTCACAAGGTACATTGGTCTACATTTATCAAAATGCATGAAACTCTATACATCTTAAGGTATCATTTGACATAACACACTTCATGTGTTACTCCATCAAGTATATTGGATTGAGGTGCTTCCACCATATTCTGACCTAAAGTTCATGGATTCTCTTCACTCGAAGCTAGGGCATGCTCCATAGTAAGACATAAGAGGAGATGAAGAAGAACATGAAGACCATCCTGTTGGAATTTTTCAAATTTGTCATGATCGGAGTTGATTATGGAGTTAGAGATCACTGAATGCCTCTCTCTTCTCCATGAGTAACATGTTGTCTCCTCTTTTTCATTGTATATGTATTGTTACTTTACTGATGAGCGATTAGAATATCGTACTGGGGCATAGGGAGTAGCCCCATCACCCATAATAAATCTTGACTTTTATCAAACTCGATTTTCCCTTCTATATCATACTATTTTCTATTTGATTATTGCTTGCTTTTTTAATTGATCTCTTGTCTAGCATGTTTGATAATATCTTAAGCATATAGAACATCAAACTTGAAATTAGAGTTATTAAATGGATGCATAGGATTCTGAATGATATCATGGAAGGGATCCTATAGGATGATTGAATCATGAAATGTGGGTAACAAGACATAAATCCCACAAGGAATTTGGTCCTGGTGCAATTAACTTCTAAAGGGAGTAATTTCACTTGGTCCTAGTTTAATTGTTGAGGTATTTTGAGTTGTACCAATTGAGATAGATATGCAGATAATAATAGTGAAAGCTGTATCTTCTGGTGTCCTTTTATAATAAATTCAACCCCGTTCTAATATGTACTTGCTATTAAATCATTGATTTAGTCATTAGTTTATAATCATTCTCAAACAATCAAATTTAAGTATTGTTCCCAATGATTTGTTTCAAAAGTGACTTCTTAAAACGTTGTCCTTTTGGATTCAACCCTTTACTATACTACAATTGATTCATCCCCTTGTAGGTGAGTTAGTTGTGATTGTGTTAAAGGCCTTAAAACCTAGAGTAATCCTACTCGGGGAATTTTTGTGTGCAAAAACTCACATATAATTCTCACACTATTCCCAGGGACAACAAAATAGTTTTTAAACCCCATTGTTTTGAATAAATAAGATTTTCTTTTCAATTGATAATCGCTCAAATCCACTTGAACTATTTCTTTCTACATTTTTGACATTGTCAATTATCCTTTCAGTACTAAGGTGTATTCAATAATCATGAATAGTTGACTCCACACCCTTTGAGTTTGATCTAGAGATTGACTAGACTTTCCACCACATGAACTATGATGACCCGATGACCCGAGCCGCCACAAGAGCAATTATTTACATAAAATAACCATTAGCAATGGATTAATGAAAATCACTAAAAATTAAAATCATTTTCCAAAGAGATCCATTGCCAGCAAACTCTTAAAGAAAGAACCAAAACTTCATATACATCACGGTTCACATTTTACATACACTGTACCATCTCATCTCAAGGATGCCATATACCAGTTGCTTTGCCCAAACCTATACATAAGCAACATAAAACCTCAAGGCAATCAAGACAAAATCTTAGATCATTCATAAAACCATTAGGTACTATCTTCCAAGGACCCGAGAGTACAAAGACGACACATAAGACTTCTATCTATAAGACACGATAGTCAGCACACTCAACCTGAGCTATTACTGTTGTTCCTGATGTTGTTGTCCTTCCTCTACAGTACGGTCTCTACCTCCTCATCTACATCCACCTAAAAATTATGGAACCCATGGGGTGAGACAATTGTCCCAGTGAGAGATATAACTCTCTGCCAACAATATTATTATCACATGTAAATGGTATAAAACTAAGCAGAGGATCTTTTATGTAAATAAACATATTTAAATATTATTTAATTGAAGTGCAAAGTAATAGCATTGTATAAGCAATTCAACTATCTATGACAGAGCTATAGATCATCTATTTTCTTTATAATGAATATGAAGAACATGTATATCATATACCTATCTAAGATGTATAAAAGTAATGGAGCATCAACTAATGTTTCTACATTCAATTCTTAAGCAAATATGCTACACGACTAATTACATGTTCACAATTACACTTATGCCCAGAGGAGATGAGGTATACCGCTCATGCTCTAACCGACCACCTCTACGTAAAGCATCGATACCATACAAGGTCAATGGATGAGCCGACTACCATGACCTCACCCGTCTCAGTTAGTACGAGACCACTGGAAGTGACCACATGTCAAACTACAACTAGCTTGTCAGGGTATAGCGACATCTTCGCTAAAGAGCTATAGTCGCAACATACACTCTCTTCAAGGAGATATCACATCAATCCTCAGTACATTTTCATCAGGGTGATGACACTGCAACCCTAACATTCATTGGGGAGATAATACATCAATCCCCATTTGGATGTAAGGATATGTTCGTACATCACCCCCACATATTAAAAAATATGCTCTCCGAGTTAAACTCATTTCACCATTCAAAAAATCCTCACACTGAATGGATCTATGGCCTGGGCACTACATGTTAAGGCTCCACTTGATTAATTAGGTGTATTACAATATCTTTTAGCATCAATCAAGTTACAAGCAAGGATTATAACAGATGCTACAAAGAAAGGTGTAATACATTTATCAAGTACTTTCATAATCTTTGAAACACATTGAATGCATAACACTCAGGATCTCAGTCCCTTATCACATTACTAGGAATTGTCATCCCTTAACATTATCATCATCAGGATTGCTAGATCTGGGTATTCAAACCCTTAGTTCATCGCTAAACATTGTCACCTCTTATTAGGCAACTATTACCTCTAGGTCCTCAGACCAGGTATATATTATACTTATTGCACAAGTATTTCACATGGCTCACAAGGCACATTTACTCTGCATCATATGAAACATCATAGCTCATACCTAGCTATATTCATCATCTCATGATACCTGCATGGTTAGTCTTTCATGAAAGAAACAATTATCAAATACATATCATTACCATGCAACATAAGAGAAACACAACCTTCCCATTAATAGGGTTAGGGTTTCTCTTTTCACCAATTAGGGTTAGGGTTTCCCTCTTTAGTCGATTAGGGTTTCAAGTTCATATTATCCAAAAATCAAAACCCTAATTCATATTATCAAGAATCAAAACCCTAATTCATAGCTCTACCCATATAGGGGTATCAATATATGCTCATTGAATGATTATCAGACAAAGTATGAGTTTCTGTCTCATCCTTTCTGGGATAATGATTACATCATACTTTATTAAGCTGGCTCAATCCTTTTCTCAAGGAACATTGGCCTACATTATCAAAATGCAATGAACTCATTATATCTTAATGTATAATTTGACATAACACACTTCATTTGTTACTCAATCAAGTATATTGGATTGAGGTGCTTCCACCATATCTGGCATGAGGTGTGTGTGTGCTTCACACCATATTGGCCAAGGAGGTGTGTGTGTTCTTCACACCATATCAGGAAAGGAGTTGTGTGTCTGCTTCACACCATATCGGGCAAAGAGGTGTGTGTGTGCTTCACACCATATTGGGAAAAGAGGTGTGTGTGCACTTCACACATATCAGGCAAAGAGGTGTGTGTGTGTGTTTCACACCATATTGGGGAAAGAGGTGTGTGTGTGCTTCATACCATATTGGGAAAAGATGTGTGTGCTTCTCACAATATCAGGCAAAGAGGTGTATACACATCTCTATATCATGTTAGGGGTATATGCAAATCACCATATTGGGTTAGAGGTATATGCACATCACCATATCGGGTTAGAGGTATATGCACATCACCATATCAAGTTAGAGGTACTTTATCACAATATCAGTTTGTGCCATGATGGTGTCATCATCATCAAGCTCTAGACTTCGTTCCTTACTATTCTAGTTCATGGACAACAGATATATGCAACTATTAAATCTCATAGATTCATTAATTATTCAAGAAAACTCAAAATTGAAAGTAGATCATCAAGTATAGCTAGATTGATGGTGAATAATAACATAATTGGGTTCATGCTATATAACCCACCTCAAGAACAACTTCAAAGCTCCAAAGCTTCACGTTCCCAAGGTTGAAGATGAACTTATCAAGAGTTCAAGACTTGTTCACAACTCCTCTACATGCAAGGAATCACCATAGTTAAGAACTTGGTGAAGAAGAAAAGAAAGAAAGAATCACATCCCGAGATTCATGCTTTATCCAAGGTTGAAGATGGCAATGGATTCACCGATACACTTTTTCTAAGGAAAGTTTCAAACTGATATCCATCACCTCCTTGAGGTGATTAACCCATCATGGTCTTTTCCAAGAGCTGAAAAAACAATATGGGACCTCCTTAATGGCTCCTTGGCCAATAGGCATCCCCATATAAGCTCTACAACTCGATACAACTCAATATAAAGGCTTCAACTATACATCTTTTCTTGGTCTTTTCATCACCAAGAATGCTACCACTCAAATACGATTCAAACATGGTGCCTCCTTCTTTATATATCCTATATATGATGCTAAGAGAGAGTAGGGACACTCTATAGGTGGTAATTTCATATTAACCCTACATTTTTGGGTAAATTATAAATTGTGTCAAAACTAGTACACAAGGCATAAGCATTATTCAAACAAGCTCCAATCTTGGAATTTAGGCTCTCCACAAGCCACCCCTTAGTATCATTCTCTCTTATGATGCTAATACACTTGAGGAACGTTCAAAATGTGACATATTTCAATATAACCCCTCATCTTGGGTAAATTGTAATTTACACCCAAACTATCATATAATGCATAATCAGTTTGCAAATAAGCTCAAACTTGAAAATTAAACTCAAGGAGAGTCTTAATTACTTTTCAAAATATTAAAACAAGTTTATGAATAACTTTATTAAGCAAACATCCAGGCTTATGGCATAACCCAGACCAAGGATGTTACATGAACTAAGCATATTGGGGTAGGATTGACAAGGAAGAGATAAATTGTAGGGTAAACCATGCTTTATCAACACAGAGAAAGGCTCTTGTCCAAGAGATAAAAGCAGCCATGGTTGCCAAAAATAGATCTTGGGAGGACAAATAACTTGAAGTAGAGAGGTAGTCAGTAGAAGTAGCTCAAGGTCTTCTTCATCCTTAAGCAAACTAACACACAACATCTAGTTGTGCCTCCCTCCATCAAAGCCCCACAGTTTGAGATCAGTATGTAGTAGATCTCCTTGCTTTAGAGCATCACCTTCACTAGAAATAGAGGCGATGATTACCAAGATTTCCTTCAATGCTTCTCTGATCTTTGTGCCTTGAATAAGATATAGAGCTTTTCTAAAGATGCCATCAAACTTAGGATATTTAAGTATTCGGTGTCCAGTCAAGCCAGAAGTTGGTACTATCACAGAACCGTTCTTACCCTAATCCCAATCCCATTCCCAGAGTTGACAGTGTTAAAGGGATTAGAGTACCCACCTCTTATTGGCCCAAAAATTACACACATGATATGCAAAGATAAATAACATTTCATTTATTGAAAATAACTATGAAATTTATTACATCAAGGGCATGAAGGAAACAAGAAAACCAAAAATCACAAGATAAGAAGATACAACTAGATACTACATTTCCTTTGCATACCCATGTGATGAGAATTCTTTATTCTAGCAGATATTGGAAAGATATGGTAGTCATCGCGTATAGTGTCTTCCAAAAGCCTTCATGCCTAAAATTAGGTAAATCAAGACTCAATCAATGTAAATGCATCTGTACGCTTTGAAAGGAACAATATGAAACAATCGAAAATTTTTATACATAAATATTGTACTTGGCAAACTTACAAGCAAAATATTCAATGTGATATATAAACCCATGTTTATTTTGAACAGTTCAATTTTTAGTTACGAATTTTCCCATTATGTTGACAACAACACACATGCTTATACATATATGGCTCCATCACCCCAATGAGATTTGGGAGGTCACCTGGCTCCATCTCTCCATTCAAAGGAGGAGGTCACCATTTTGTATGTGTTCCATCCTCCGAGGTGAGGAGGTCGCTTGTACCCAATATCAACATCATCATCATTATCATCATCATGATAATTTGGGCAGTCATAATGTTCAAGGTTTTCCAGGAGTATATATATACAAATCAAAACACTACTCAGTAGGGAATGGTGTAGCTCAAACAAATACATAGCTAAAATTTTTGAATGAGTATACATACAAGTATCATTCGATACCAGTAGTCTGTTGAAGGAGGAATAAATATAAAAGTGTACCTCATGGATTCAATCATATTATTAGCAATATCCAAATCAAAAAACTCAAAGAGTATAAAATCCTAGTACCAATGAGAACGAAAATGTATCAATATATAATTTGTTGCTCTAATGACCTATTAGGGCATTCATTCATGTATTATTATGCTCAAAGCATTTGTTTCCCTTTCGTCATTAAGGGTACTGAGATAGAGTCATATGATTGAGATTAGGGTCTGTTATTTTAAAATAAGTCTGATTTGATGTGCAAAAATATCAAGGATTGATGATATAAATCATTTAGTCATTTTCATGTACAATCATGCCAATAACATATTGGATACTGATCTAGTCATCATAGTCATGTGATCTAGTTATCAAAATATGATTAGACTCTACAAAAGTCATCACATAACATTTGATCATGTAAGTCAGGGGGTTTCAATAGTATTAGGGTTTGAAATTATAATAGAACCATAATAATTAACATAAAAAGGGAGATACAATTTAATTTTAGTGAAAACCACTATGACAAAGTAATATTAATGTCCAGTATTGAAGTACATATTTTTCTAAGCATGTGGATATTTTTCTAGAAATCCTTGGATATTATAGCTATTTTTAATCAATTTTCAAAAGTGGACTAATCAGAAAAGGGTTGTCAATAAAAATGAAAATAAAAAAAGGATTTTCCAATATGGCCTCGCGGATCAGGGGAGGGATCCAGCTTTGCGGATCCTCCTTCTCACTCATGAGCCATAGCTTCGATCAAATGGGTTGTGACAGAGGCAAAAGGGAAAAAACGCCCATGTTAATCAAATGAGTGTGTGACAACATCAAGGGCATATCAGTGATATCACGACCTTGTTTGTTCGATCAAGAAGGGACCTTACTCACACCATGGAGTAGCGAGTAGGAGAGATATGAGTAGGGGTAAATAGGGAGAACCCATGGACTGTATAACTATTCATGTGAGGCAAACTATAGGTGTATCCAGCTTCGTCATGTTTGTGTAAAGACAAAGGGTAATTACTGGCCAAAAATTGAGCAACAGAGCAAAGCAAGAAAAACAATGAAACATGTAGGTAAAAAGATGAAAATGGGATTAATAGTGTACCATTGCCTATGATGAATATGGGTGTCTATGTGGTTTCATGGCCTCTCATGGATTCGTATGGTGACTCTACATTATCCTGGTGTCATTTGATGCAGCTTGCTGGCGACAGCCATGCAAGCTTGAGGAGAGCTTCATGGAAAATACATTTGAGGTCATCACACCTTCATGCGATGGGCGGAGAAGATCCACTGGAGCTCAGAGATGGTGTAGGCATGGTTAATTTGGAGGAGAATATCAACAGTGGGAGTTAGACACTCTGATTTAAGCGAGCGGAGGTGAATCTCTGTGGCGAGCTCAGATGATGATGGTGAGCAATTGAAGGCTTAGCGTGAGTAAAAGGGATGTTGCAAAACTGAGAGGTGGTTAAATAGAAGCCTTGAAGTCTAGGGTTCCATGGGGGTGCTTCTCCTTTGAGTCTAGGGAACCACCTACTTTGACATTTTTGAAATAGAGAGTGGGGGAAGAGTTGTTTTGAATCATTTGGATGAGCAGGAGATCTTGGATCTAGAGCAACAAATTTGACGAAGTATGGATTAACAGAGTGAAAAGGATGTGGCTTTTAAAAAACTCATGCTATTATGCATTTTCCTCTATGAGAGGTGGGTGAGGGAGATGACCAAGTCATCTACTCCCCCGGATCCAGATTTGGGTCCAACTAGAATAAGAAAATGGGATTTTGGGGGCATTTTCGTCATGAATTCATAACTCTCAAATGGGACACTCAAAATTTATGAGATTTTAGACACTAGTCGCTAAAAGTATTACACAAACATCGATGAGGTTTGAGGTCCATATGATAATGTTCGATCCATAAATAAAATATGTTGAGTTACAATATAGTTCAAGCTAGGTTTTGATGTCACAAGGTGCACAATATTCAAGTTAGACATCACATTATCAATTTGGGTGTCACAAACATTCAAACAATCATATGGTGATGAAGTGGCATAAATTTGGGCAACATTGGATACTACAAGGTCATAATTGAGATTTGAATCATAGATGTAGAAAAATCCACTTCATCATAGGTACAATTCCGTGGAGAGGGCCAACATCACACCACTTGGGAGGGTCTCTAGTCCAAATTTCTTGAGAAGTTCTACCCTCACCTCTCACATATCAAATCAGGGGTCAGATCATCTAATTCACTAGGGTTTCTGGTGAAACCTTTGTGGAATATGGGGAACGATTCAAGGAATCCCTATGTCATTGTCTGCATCACAAATTTTCTCAGTACAGTTGATAAAGACATTCTACCATGGTGTTTGCAACACCACCAAGTAGTTTTTGATTCCTCATATGGGGCAAAATGACCTATACTAAAACTTCAACATCGCTTCGTAAGTTGTCAAGAGAAGTTCTAAAACCCAAATCTTCTCTCTGAGGACAAGTAGTCATCTCAAAATAGAAAAAGCCAAAGAAAGTTATGATCTCAAGTCTATCATCGAGTCTCTTAAGAAGCTAGCCTTGAATCTAGACAACCACAACAACCACAATAGTTGCATCAACAAATAAAGTTTGTAGATCTCTTTTGTGAGGCATGCCATGGCCACAAACCACTCTACCCTCAGTTGCCAAATCCTCTACAATGTCATGGTGAACAATGACCCAATACAAGTTGAATATGTGCATCAAATGGAGGATCTCAACTCCCTCTACAACATTCCTAGACAAGCCTACTACAAACAAACCAAACTAGAAATCATCCTGGTTTCTATTATGGAAATCCAACTGTTGTTGAAAATGCATCACAACAATGGACACCTTAGGTGAATAAACAAATCTGTGGCCCTCCTGGGATCCAATACAACCAACAATAAAATTTAACAAACCAAGTAAATTATCAAGGAGATATCCAAAATTGTGGTTACAATCAAGGTAAATTTCAAAATCCAAACTAAGTATCACAAATTACAAAGCCCGCCCCTTCTTCTTCCACAGACAAAAAAATTTTAGCCATTGGGAATAGCCTCCATTTTCAAAATCCCATGATTTCTAGCCAACAGACCGTGCTTTTCAATCATCAAGCTTGCCATAAATCTATTGATTCCCAGTTGGCCCAACTGTCTTCCTCTCTACACATTCATGCATGTTCGTTTGCTAGACAACATGATAAAAATCAGAAGCACCATGAGGATCTAAAGGTACTATCCACACATCCAGGAACCATGTATGTTCCTGCCCCTCCAGTGAAACTAACCACTATCCCTACTGACTTTGATGATGATGCAACTATGATGGTCGGGAAGGAACAAGTGCAAGACACAACTGTTGATATTGATACAAGAAAAGATACAACTATTGAAAGATCCCAAGTAACTTCTATTGAGATTGATTTTCTAATCTACAAGACAAACCCCCAATTATGCATATCTCAAGAAAACAAGATTGGATGCTAGATCTTGATATTCAAGGAGGATATGAGGAAGATTCATGCAGACATCCCCTTCCTGGATGCCCTTTTTGAAATTCTAGCTTGTTTAAAATATCTGAAGACTTTTTTGACCAAGAAGTACACCATTAAAGAGTATGGGATACTAAAATTACCAAGAACTAATTTTGACATCATCCTTAATAAGCCCAAAAAGAAAAAGGACCTCGATTCCTTAGGTATTGGTTGGTACTTTGGTGATAAAACTTGAAGGAATGGACTTGTACACTTAGACGCAAGCATCTTCATCATGCCATATAGCTTTTGGTAGATATTGGGATTCACTAGGCTTCTCTCTACTTCCATGGCCATTTTGTTTGTAGACTCCTCCATAACGAAGCCCATGTATATAATTGAGGACATTCCTATGAAGGTTGGGAAGCATGCTTATGTCCCTTATGACTTTGTCATTATGGACATCACTATCTATGGTATCCTCTAATATTCGATCATACATTCCTTGCTACAAACCGGTCTTTGATTGGTGTAGAGGCATGCACCGTTCTTCTAAAATCAAGGAGAGAAACACTCGAATTAAGGGTATTTGACAGCATGAAGGCCCCTAGCATCCATGAGGAAGTGTTCTTACTTGATTGCATTGACAAACAATTTGAGATTGGACAAGAGAGTAAATTCTTTTAAGACTCATTTCCAACTTCCCTTACCATTCCATACAGTTCAGGTTTTGATGATGAAAAGGTCACCCAACTTAGGTTCTATCTATATACATTTGAGGAAGATCCCACGAAAAAAAATTGAAGTGATGAAAATGATATCTGTTGTTGAAGAGAAGGCATATTCATAAAAGGCTCTAGAGATGAAAGCCCTAACTGAGGGGATGAAGTATGTTTCTCTAGATGAATAGGAAACATGCCCAATAATCATAAATTTAGGCCTCACACAAGAGCATGGGGACAATTTGTTGATAGAGCTAAAGAAAATAAAGGATGCCTTGGGGTATAAAATGACTGATCTACATGTGTTAGTCAAGCTATTTACATGTACAACATTGTCATGGTTGAAGGTTGGAAACCATCTAGAGACCCTCAATGCAAATTGAATCCTAATATGAGAGATGTTGTCCTTCTAGAGGTAATCAATTACTTACTACAACTTTTATTTACTTCATTTTATATTACCCCTAGGTTGACCCTGTGCATGTCATTCACAAGAAGGGTGGTACCATTATGGAGAAGAATGACAAGAATGAAATCATTCCCACCCACACTATTGTGGGGTTGAGGATCTGTGTTGACCAAAGGGAGCTGAAAAATGCTATAAGGAAGGACCACCTCCCTCTTCCCTTCCTTGATCAAGTACTTGAGAGCCTAACACATCAAGGGTTCTTATGCTATCTTTATGGTTATCCCAATTTCTGCAAGATTCCTATTCATCTCAATGTTTAATAGAATATCACTTTCATATGCCCTTTTAGTCTTATGCCTTTAGTAGGATGCCTTTTGTGTTATGCAATGCACCCTCCACTTTGTGGTGTTGTATTGCTGCCATTTTCATAGGTTTACAGAAATGGGGATGAAAAAATTCATGGATGATTTATTTGTTTACATCGACTCATTTGACTCTTGCTTGCATCACCTATCTCTGGTGTTAGCAAAATGTGAATAAGAACATTTGATATTGAATTGTGAGAAATGCCATTTTATGGTGAAGGAGGGCATTGTCTTTGGCCATAAGGTGAGCAATAGAGAGGTAGAAATTTGTCAAGAAAAAATTGTAGTTATTGCAAAGCTTGGATAAATCTCAAGAATCAAAGAAGTCCATTATTTCTTGGGACACGTGGGGTTCTACTTCCGTTTCACCACGGATTTCTAAAAAATTTCCAAGCCTATATATGAGAACTCTTCTTCAAAAGAAGGTTGTCCTCTCCTTTGATGATTCTTGTATGGAAAGCTTCAACACCTTGAAGGCCACTCTCACCACCACATCCATCATCTGAGCATCTTACTAGTTTCATACTTTTGATATCATTTGTTATGCTAGTGATTATGATGTGGGAGTTGTTCTAGGCCAACACATTGACAAGAAACACCATGTCATATACTAAGCCTCCAAGATGCTTGATGATGCACAATGGAATTATGCCACGATTGAAAAAGATCTTCTTTTTATTGCCTACACCTTTGAAATATTCAGATCCTATCTTGTCAAATCCAAGGTGATTGTCTACACTCTACACTAACCATGAACCATATGCTATTTTATGACAAACAAGGATGCCAAACCTAGATCTATGCACTAGGTCCTCTTACTGCACGAAATAAATCTCAAGATTCATGACAAGAAGGGAAGTGAGAACATGGTAGATGATCACCTCATCCACTTCTATCCCCTAAACAATGACATCGCCCCCATTTATGATTCTCTTCTTGACAATCAATTGACGAAAGATGCATCTGACAATTAGTGGTTCACAAACTTTTTCAACTACCTTGCTGCAAGAGTCCTACATCCTGAGCACACATGACACTCCAAGAAGAAATTCTTCCATGATGCCGATCACTAATATTGGTATGAGTCATACCTTTTCTGACTTGGTGTTGATGGCCTATACAAAAGATGTGTCAATAAAGAACAAGGGCAAGTGATTGTCAAGCAATGTCACTTGGGATCAATAGGTGGCTACATGAGTCCTAAGAAGACTTATTTGAAAGTTCTCGGGTGTAGATTTTATTGGCTCACTATCTTCTTTTTTCAGGGATACTATGTCTCATTAGGAGATATGCATGTTTTTCATGATTAAGGGTCACACCGATTTATATTACATCGGGTAACCCTAAAGAAGGGTCATTGTATCTATTAGAATGAGGACAATTATTATATTCAACAATCGAAATCATTCCAATATGTAGTAAGAGGTCAAATTCTTAGAATCTTCACACCTCCACTCAATTTAATCATGAGAAAATTGAGGCAATGATACAATATGTATGCAACAACACCTGATATCTGAGTTACTAGTCCAATAATAATTGTCAATCATAGAGAATTCAATTAGACCATTAGAATTGCATGACTGCTTTATAGATTTAGACTCCATATGTATCTTTTGAGTTTGACTGTGGGTCATATATGGTGCCATATTCATCGTTTCATGCAACCCTCTACTTTCCCTACCAACCTTACTAGTATGAGAACAAATATGATAGGTAGGTGTATCTAGTTTGGGAGTCATATGTTGTTACCGTTCTGTTGTTGATTTATTTTATTTGGACCATCCACATGAATGTTTGTGGAAACATGGTAAATGACCTCATCCAACTCCAGTGTTATAGAAGTATGACGACAAACAACATTTTTCTTGGAGTTTCATTAGATGACATAGAAATTAGGCTATCATGGGTAATATGAATGTCTAATTTGTCATTTCATTAGACCAAATAACAACATATTGATTTTTCCTCCTGTGATTCCAAACCTTAGGCAAAGTGGACTGAATAGTTTTTGAAGGGCTAATCTCTGGCTTTTAGGCATGTGGGTGGATCTCAATATACTCCATATCTTGTAAGGAAATGATTTTTTTAGAAAAAGAGTGATGATGTTGAGTTGTAGGAGATCTTTTAACTGATTGAGCCACCACTATTCTTGCAATATCCCACTACACCCTTTGAGGTCTATTTTTTTCATAGTGTATCTCCCACTTTTTTTCATCGGACTTCCAATGCATACCCTCATTATCAGAAAAAAAAATCCCCTATAGGGTCAGACTGGTTACCATGTAGACGACAACCTCCCTATTGATGTCCAAGTTTGCAACAAGATAGATAAATCAATAGAAGAGATTCATATTCTACTATATATACACTTCCATTAGTAAGTACTTCAAGTTGAACTAGTTCCTTGGTATCAATTTCAATGGCTATTCAGGCAAACTGTCTCCTTATGCAGTTCAAAGTGTGATCTTCCACATGTTCTAGTTTTCCAAGAATCTGAATGATCTCATTCAAAAAGAATTATGTTGTAAAGATGAAGGGATAGGTCTAGAACACAAGCCCAAGTCGCAAGAGTACTAGGATTTTTTTTAAGATTCTAGGAAGGTAGGATCCCAATGAATTTGTTTAAGACAACATCCATAAACTGACCAAGGCCCCCTATTAAGTCATTCATATAATCTTGATAACATGAGAATTGTACCATGAAGTTATACATAGTTAGTTGATACATCCACCATCTTCCTACTATATTGCATAAAAGCTTTAAATGATCACATACTGCTACATATCCCATAAAACATCCTATCAACTTCATAACCACAACATATTACCAAGGTTTCTAAAGAATAGATTGAGCATCTGGTGAAATTTTGATGTCAGATGGGCCATTAGCAGTGAATGTAAATATCTTCTGGGTTCATTGAAGTGAGGTTTATCTTCTTCATGAAAAAGTGATGAAGACTAGAAGTCATGAGCAGTTGCAACACAAAACTTTTACTAAAAATGGTTTCTAGTGGTATCAATTCATAATCTGATTCAGAGTAGCGATCATATTGTCTAAATGCAACATTTGTACAAAGATTATTATCCAAGTGATCTAGTTGATTAGATCCAAGTTCAAAATTTGACCCAAATATCCTCTCATGCCTACAAAATTGAACTAAAGACCCAACTCCTTCAGACGTTGTACCCCTAAATTCGGATTGGGATCATTGCACACTAGAGCTAGAAAGTCAGAAATTAATGTGTCCATGTAAATTTCTCATTGTTATCCATCCAAGGCCGAAGTTTGAACCATCATATCCATCATGAATCATGGATTGAAGGAGAAGTGTCTTGGATAAAACTTTCATCATCAGCCTCAAAGGATAGCTTGGGATCTCCGTCGTCGCCTATGCACTCCCATCCACCCCTCCACTGGTTGACAACATGCCTACCATGGCTAGCATAACTTCCATGCTAGGAACTAGAGAACGGAGCACCTATTCAATCTCCATTCATTTCCTTACTATCTTCAAACATGTCTCTGAGGACATTCTTTCTTGTGATCAATCCTGATGATCAGTAAACCTTTCTAAGTACAATGAAATTCCTTTGACATCTTGGCTAAAAGTAGACATTTTTTATGTTTGGGGAGTGGAATACATTTGTCCATTCCCCCTCATAACGTTACACTTACATCCGCATTGTTAAAAGTAACTCAAAAACCTATTATGAAGCTATTCAAGGATATTATCTTCCCTAGGTTTGGGGTACCACACACTACCATCTCTGGAGATGGGTCACATTTCCTAGAAAATATGTTTGAATTGTTTCCAAAAAGATATGAAGTACATCACCAAGTAACTATGCCATACCATCCTCAATCTAGCAGCCAAGTTGAGATGTCCAACCAAAAAATCAAGGCCATACTTGAGAAGATAGTTGGGAGGAAGAGGAAAGATTGGGCACTAAACCTTAATGATGCCTTGTAGGTATACTGAAATACATGCAATACACCTTTGGGACCCCCCCCCATTTTGTTTAATTTACAACATGTCTTGCCACATCCCTATTGGGACAGAGCACAAAGTTGTATGGGCATTTAGATTCCTAAATTTCAACTTGTTTCTCACTGGAGAGAAACATTCCTTACAATTGAAAAGGTTGGAGGAGTTGTGCATGTACGCCGGTGAAAACACACATATCTACCAGGCACTGACCAAGATACGAAACGATGACCACCCAAATAAAAATACATTCAAGTGGGAGATCAAGTTCTTCTCTATAACTCCCACTTGAGATTATTTCTTGGGAGATTGTGATCCTGATGGTACACGTCATACCTTGAGAAGAAAATATTACCCACATGGTGCATTTAGGCTGTGGGACAAGATCTAGGGTGAATTTTTTGCGAAGGTCCACTGACTAAAGAGATACATCACTATTGAAGATCTCACAACAAAGGAAACATATGCACTCCTATTTCTGATCTGGTTATAATCTTATAAACTAGACATCGAGCCACATAGTTAAAAAAGGCACTTGTTAGGAGGTAATCCAATGGTTATTTAGTTTAGATTTTGATTTTGTGAACTAGCTAGGTTCATTTTCATCACTTTATCTCATTTTCTCTGTGTTAGCTCATTACCATACTTACATTTATGGTTTATCTTTCAATTGATCTAGTCGCTAGTTGAAAGTTTTCTTATAGGTTAACAATGATCATGTTGACCTCGTTATCAATTGACCAAACTAGTTCATGGGCTGACCATAGAGTTCAAGTTTTGCTAAGGCAGTCAACTACATGATGATCGCTCAACCAACTCTTCTGGTTGACCAATCTACGTATTACAAGTATTTTTCTCCATAGTGTTTATAGTTCGATCACTTCTTCAATTTGAGTAACCAATCAAAGACTAGAAATGTTGATAGACATTGGATCAAATCAATTAGATGGCCAATCAAGGTGATCACCCAACAAGGGTAATTCCCCAAACCATCAATAGATTCTATAACCAAGAGTTCATTTAAGATCTATTGATCCCTTCTTCAAATCGAGCAACCACTGGACCCCATTAATTCGACCGACTGTGCATGATTGTAATTCATGGAACATCCCCTAAGACTCTAATAAAGTTTCAGGAATGACGAAAGGCTCCACACATCAGCACCAACCATAACATCATGCTTTGTCCTCACTCAAGCACAAGTTGGGATCAACTTCTTGACTGCTCATCCATCCTAGTACTATTCCAAGCCAAGTATGCTTGACTTTAGAGTTACTAGTGATGGGCTCCCTGAAAAGGAGGTGCACCTTAGTGATATGGGCAGTCCAATCATCCATTTTAATATCATTTTATTTGAGGCCTCAAATGCTTGGATCCTACTATCTCCACCACTTATACTCTTGACATCCTCATCAAGGCTCAACTATATGGACTCATAATATTTCTTGATTTCAGTGCAGATCGAGAATGGCCCATGGTCACCCAGCTTTGAATCATGACTACTAGTGTGAGGGTGGATACATCACCACGGACAACCCTTTCCAGCATGCATGGGCCGCATGGCTCAAGTCTGGCATGCCATATGCCCATGTGGGTCCCACTTACTAGAGGGGTTGTGGATCTGATACCATTTGTAACGCGCACAAACACCTCCCATGGCTCTAATAGAGTTTTAGGAATGAAGATTGGCTCCACATACTACCACTGGTCACCCAATACCCTTCCTTCTTCCTTGCACTCTCCTCTACCTACACCCTAAAATTTGTGAATCTTAGCACCTGAGAGCCATTCGCCCAAATGTCATCACCGTTCTTCCTTTCTCCATCTATTGGGATCCCTCAATAGTAGTATGGGAGATCTTGTGCATGCCTTCTATCAACCCTGACTCACCAAATCACCTAACAACAAAGCCATTTTCCATGGAACACATCACTGCTTGCTTCCCCTCCTATTCATGTTGCTCGCTTAACATGAGCCATTCTCCTTGTTTCTGTTGGCAGGGTCCTTGTTCCAATTTTCATTCACTTTTATATTCTAGTTATTATGCCCCCATTCTGACTTTACAAGTGCCTCTTATTTGTTGTCTATGTTGCCTTATTTTGCAGAAAAATGTTATTCTCAACCTTTGCTCATCCAAGCCAATTAACTAGGAAATACAACATTATCTGTGACATGTTCTAGTTATACAACTTGAATAATCATCATGACTTGGATCATGGAATTTGTGGTTATGTAAGTAATTTCTACATCTATATAACCTCTTAGCAATTTGGTCACTATTCTTACTTTTACTCTAATTTTTTAATTTAAAATGCATTACATGATTCATATTTGCCATCAAAAAAAATTCTTCGTTATTTGCTTTGACTTCCCCGCGGAGCAGTTCCTCTTGTTGAACAACGTGGACATTCATGACCTAGAAAAATGGACTCTTCACAGACCAATTTGTGAGGAGGTGGTGAAGTACATGAAGATATTTCTCACTATCACCAGAGGGGTTGCTGACTGAAGCACATGGAAATGGGATACTCCAGTTGTACCTAAACAAATGGACATATATATTTGTAGGGTCTTTACCATGCTATTTATGAATCATTGGAATAAAAAAATTGAGTTGAATAAATTCATTCAATGGAATGATCTATATTATATTTCACAAATGAATATGAAGATGATTACAAAGATAGTATGTAGTTGTAGAAATGCACTTTTAGATTTTATACAAGATTGTATGATCAAAGCCCGACTCTAGAGATATTACTGTCATATACTATTCTCCTTTTGTAGTATAACTATGATAATTTTTTGGAATGAAAGTGTGTCGCCATGATCGACATGTATTTTTTGCAAGTTTTATTATGTTTAAATGTCATTTTTTATTTGTATGTAATTTATATTTTGCAATAAGGGAAGGAGAGAATAACCCATGCTAAAGGAAGAAGAGAAAGGGAGAATGGGATGAGAAAGAGAACAAGTTGGAGGAGGAGAACAATATCATTGAGTAGGAGAACATGAATAAGTAGGTGGAGAACAAGATGAATGATTCGGAGATAGAGAAAAGCAAATGAGAGAAAGAGAAAAGGAACTGTTGAAAGGAGAATAGGATGAAGGAGGAAGAGAAAGGAAAAATGAGATGAGAAAGAGAAACAGTTTGAGTAGGAGAATACTAGAATTTAGTAGGAGAATGGGAACAAGTAGGGCGAGAACAAGACCAATGATCGGGAGATAGAGGAAAGCAAATAAGAGCAGGAGAGAAGTAACTATTGAAAGGAGTACAGGATGAAGCAGGAGGATAAAGGGAGAATGGGATGAAAAAGCAAATGACGTTGAGGAGGAGAACAGTAGCATTGAGTAGGAGAATGAGAACAAGTAGGGGATAATAGGATCAATGATTGGGAGATAGAGAAAAGTGAATTAGAGAAGTAGAGAAGGAACTGTCAAAAGGAGAACATGATGAAGGCAGAGGATAAGGGAGAATGGGATGAGAAAAATAATGAGGTTGAGGAGGAAAATAGTAGCATTGAGTAGGAGAGCAATAACAAGTAGGAGGAGAACAAGATCAATGAATGGGAGATTGATAGAGCCCCCACTTACGTGGAGTTGCGTGCACCACTAAAAATATAGTAAGTCTCTAAGTTTAGACTTGTGTATGCTATAATAAGATCTCCACCCACGTATTCTAAGATACGTGGACGTATTATCATAGTATAGTTAATGGTCAAATCCACGAGACAACGGTCTTGTTAAGAGTTTAACAAGATGGAAAACGTAATAATCCTACTTATCCACTTAAAAGTTGATATATAGATCAAAGAGTTGGTTTGATGATTAAACTAATGTGTGGAGAAAGTAAATAACAAGAAAGTAAACTTAAAGTTGTAAACGATATTTAGAAACCACTAGGATGTGATCGAGTTTCACCACCACTATGCATGGATCAAAATATACATCATAATAACATGGCTTACAAAGAAAAAGGGTCTAAACAGTTAGTATCTTTGTATACTTAGCTTCCTTTCGGATAACTAACTACGAGAAACGTGGAAGCATTGTAATTCCATCCATCCCCAAACGAATGGTCACTTACTTTGCATCATTTCCCTCGCAAAGTGTGTTCCTCGACCTGTCAAGGTTGTACTTTCACACGTGAACTGATTCCATTTCATAGTATGAAAGTACAACGATGGAGTTGAGTTTACCCCACTTCTCGAGAAATGCTCCTAGATACCGAACCAAATGTATGGTGACGACATACACCTAGGACCAACAAGCAGTCAATATTCGAATCTAGAAGTACAAACATAGACAATTTGCACTAACAGATAATAGATAACACAAGTTGGTGATCAAGCAACTAGCATTCATTAAACGATTGATGTTGAACTAAAAAGATAGTATTTTTATATTGCAAACCCATGAATTACAATGTATGAAATGAAAAAATGGGTAGCGGGGCTACACCCCACACCCTAGTGTATGAGACTACTCTCTCATGGCAAGAACAAAGAAGGAGGCGGGAAGAGAGAGAGAAAGCATCATCTCCACGTAGGAGGGAGGAAGGTCGACCCTTTGGAGTAGAGAGAAACTATCTTCACACCACTTTGTTGACTTGATGAAGACTTCTTCACTTCCCATCTTCTATGTCGATGAGAGAGAAGGCAGCTTGAGAATGAAGTGTGGATGTTGGACCGGCTGCATTGGGGCAGAGGATGGAAGATGAAACAGCTCTGGAATGGTTGGGGCAGCCTTTGGGTGTCCAAGAATTTGATGCCTAATGAGAACTCCTTTGGTTCAATTTATAGGCTTCCAAGGAGTCCTAAACGGTCTTGGGACCGTTTGGGTCTTTAACGATTTGGGGACCGTTTGGCATCATGCGGTCTCGAGACCGTTTGGCTTCAAATGGTCTCGGGACCATTTGGCTTCATACGGTTTCCAGACCGTTTGCTTTTATTCAGTCTAGGGACCGTTTGAGATCATACGGTCTTGGGACCATTTGCCTTCATTCGGTTTCCAAACCGTTTGAGTTCATTCGGTCTTGGGACCGTTTGGACTTCATTTGGTCTTGGGACTGTTTGCCTTTATTCGGTCTCGGGATTGTTTGAGTTCATTCGGTCTTGGGACCATTTGGACTTCATTTGGTCTCTAGACCATTTCCCTTTATTCAGTCTTAGGACCGATTGAGTTCATACGGTCTTGGGACCATTTGGACTTCATTTGGTCTTGAGACCGTTTCCCTTTATTCGGTCTTGGAACCGTTTCAGTTTATTCGGTCTTGGAACTGTTTGGACTTCATTCGGTCTCGGGATTGTTTGAGTTCATTCGGTCTTGGGACCGTTTAGACTTCATTTGGTCTTGGGACCATTTGGGGCTTTTGCAATTTTTTTTGGGTTTTTCTGTAAGAAGAAAAAGATAAATGTTAGTTTAATGGTGAATTCATAATAACATAGAAAGTTAAGGATTATATCTAATTTATCTAAGAAAGAGTATGGAAAATTAAGAAAAACTAGTAAGATAACATCACAAAATGGGAGGTTATCACTCCCCTAACTTAGAGTCTAGCTTGTCCTCAAGCTAGATAGAGCTAAGGTATGTAGTGGCGAGGCGATTTTATTTAGTGAAGATTTCTATGCGCTTGCTTCAATTCTAAACCAGAGATCTCCTAGAGTTTTATCGGGGCTTCCTCTTGCACTAACTCTTTCAGGTATCGAGAGTTGCGTGGATCTTGGGTTTCTTTCATATCACGTAACTCGCATTGGGATCACCTTTTCCTTTATCGTATTCTATGCATGTCTTCGACTCTAAGAAGTTTTATACTTCTTTGAAATTCCTACTAGAAGCTAAGATAGATATGAGGGTTGGATAAAGGCTGTTGTGTAACTACCCTTTTTAGTGGGGGAGGGTTTATCTAAACTTTTGGGATCTCACTGCCGGGCGTGACACATCTGCCTTTGTGAGGGAAACTAAATGTACCGGCCGGGCGAGTCCGTTATCAGCTTTTTCATATACTTGGAGACCTTAGGATCTCACTACCGGGCACGACACATCTGCCTTTGTGAGGGCAGTTGAATGTACCGTCCGGGCAAGACCTTTATTGGTTCTTCGTATAAGTCCTTATGCATGGCACAACTCTCATGTTTTTATTCAACACTCATGCTTTTATTCATATGCTCACAGGCTTAGGAATTGGGTATTTAGGATTTTATTTGGGCTGCCAAACCTCTTTTTGAAAAGAAGAAAACTGTTTCTTAGGGTTTCCTGACATGCACTTATTACGGTTTCATACTTGGTGGTCCACTTGCGAGGTTCCTTGATTTGGATTTCGCCTGGTTCCTTCCCGTCCTTGGGAGTGTTTAGCTTGTTTTGGCCAAGATGTTAACCTGTGGAGAGTCTGATCAAGAATTGAAGCAAAAGTATAGAAATTGAGTATGAAAGTGATTTATTAATTCTCCATTACATGCCTAAATGCTACTTATGTAGTTGTGTTTGAGGACTACTTTGTCTCTAATTTAGCTAGGGGTGACTCCTTTTTTTTCGAAGAAAAAGTTGTTTTATATGCAGGAGTTATTCTATCAAAGAAATTACTGAAAAATCTAAGTGTCGAAGGAAAGGAAAAAATGTACAAAAGAACTGAGGTGAAAGAAAGAGTAAAGAGAAAAGGGTTTGTATATGATACCTCACTGTTAACCAGTGTACCCCCTAACTTATCTCTCACTCTGTCCTAAGGGTGTCAAAGTGATAGGTTGAGAAGTACATGGGCAAGGGTATTAAGGTTATGTTAATCCCTTATTTGCTCCATGAGATCATAGGAGATTAGCTGTGAATTTTCCACGTAAAGCGTGTTAATCCACATCCTTCATGTCCTCCACTTGTTTTCTAAGAACAATGATGGTATACATCCAGTAGAGGATGTGGAAACTGCAATCATTTGATTCTCGATCTGTTGGGGACATCTGTGGCTGAATGCTGGGTGATGGAAATGTTCTTTGTCATACGCCTTAGTGTGTTTGCCCAGGAGATCATGTAGTCGTTTAGCACAATCCTTTGCCACTTCCTCTGTGGGCGTATTTGCTGTAACAACATACTATTTTTGGTTTGGATCAAAGTGGTTGTCGGAACTATTGTAGATTATTGTGGTTCCTTCATGTAGGTTTGTTGCCAGTAGCATCCAGTGTTCAGAATGAAGAAAGGGAAGCATAATGAACTTTAGAGTTGTGTGTTGAAGATATGAGATAAGTGCCTCTGTGGTTCTGAAGTTCTTCGACCCTAATAGATCATCCTTCATGTATGTTGATTCCATATAAACCGTAGGGTGTTCCCATGCTAGAAGAAACTGGTACGCAGTCATCATGCTCACAGATAAAGAACCTTTAATTTGTACGGTTTCATAGAGAGAATCTTCCATTACCAGAATATCTCCTTGCAAGAAAAACAGCTCATCATTTTCTGCATATAGCCTAGACATGATGAGTCGGAGTTCGTTTTCGGAAAGGCTCTTGCATGCATTAAGGACAAAATTTGGAAATGTTGGTTCTATGGCAGATAGGGGCACCATTGGTTGGAATGCTCTGTTGATGGTGACCCCTGTTATCAAGTCGATGTCCCCCTTATCTGCCGCCATATCGAAAGCATAAAGGTCCCACTGGTGTTGTTCCAAGACCTTAGTTGTTTGTTGTTGCCTTTTCTCCAACTCCTTTAGATTGTCCTGTATGGACGCTTTTGCGGACGTTGGATAGCAGAGAAGAGATACTGAGGTATGTCGTCTTATGCCATTGTCAGATCCTTAAAGAATCATTTGTCACAGATGAGATCCATGGCATAACGTCCTCGTAATGAGTGTATAATTTCTGTGGCTAGCTCAGTGAAGGGGATTTGTCTATTGAGCACTTCTATGAATCGTATTGTACAGAAGGCGCAATCCCCTGAACCAGCTAAAGTTTGGACTGCTGGGTTGATGATTTGGAACCAGGGTTGGCTCCAACCATGTTGCATGTTGGGAAAGAAACCCATATTATTTTTAGAAGCTGGAAAAGTATGCATCATGCATCCCTATCTTCCAATCCAGCAAAATTTATTTGTCCGGCCTTTAGCTCACTTGCACAGAAGTTGTAAACCTTGGTGTCGTGGGCTGTAGTGTCGGCAATCATGAGCAGCCAGTGGTCGGTAACTTTGAAGGGCACGAAAATGTAGCGTGTCTTTCGTGCAAGGCCAATTTGTAGCCGCTCAATAGACTTTGCCTTGAAGTCTTTAAGTAATAAGCTGAAGGAAAGAGCAGGTGAAGCGTTGAAGACAGGTTGCACCCTTTTTGGGCTCCAAAATTCCTCAATAGGGTTGGCAAGGAAAACACGGAAGATAGCCATCTTCACCGTCTATTGTGGTCGAAGGATGATATGAAAGTATTCTCGTGTCAACTTGCGCTTTGTCTTTGTATTGTTGTAGATGATGTCCCCCCCCCATTTTTGGCATCATCTACGATCGTGTTCAGGATGAAGATGTCCTGAACATCTAATGTAGAGATGGCCGTCATGTCCAAGTCATGCATTTTGTGAGGTAGTGGTGGCGGCGGGTGAAGGTCTTGTGGTGGAGGAATTGAAGTATGATCATTGTTGTCCAGAACAAGTGGCAGATCTTCATCTTTATCAGAGTCAGAATCAGAATCGAGTTTATCGTCTGTGTCTAAACTTACTCTATCAGATTTTTCCTGCTCTGGGGGGAAGGCGTAGGTTGCTCTGGAGAAGAGTATTGATGGATGACTATTGTGGGTGGGTTAATGCTAGTTCCTAGTATGCATTGTTGGAACTCAGTAAAAGATGCATCTTTGGCAGTGTCCCCCAGGGATCCCATAGCTGAAACATTAAAGAACTGGTCCCCATATGACATTGTGACATTTTCATTGTTATCGGGGGACTTGGGATCTTTGGTTCCACCCTCTTGGTGCCCTTTGTCCTTTCCTATTTTTGCGGGGTCTGCCCCTCAGCTGGTGCCCTCCCCAACATTGCCTGGGTCGTCGGGTTGATCGTCTGAGGAGGATCTGTCATCATTGGAGTCATTCGAGGAATCAGAGTCCTCATCATCATATTCACTATCGTCATCATCGTCATTTGCTTCCTTTTCTTTTGCCTTCATGATCGACTTCTTCTTGCACTGTCGATGGATTGCTTGCAGCTCTTCGAGTGCCACTTGCACATGCTCGAGGGTTTCGAGCAGTGCATCATGGCTATCTTTAAGATCCACATATCTTGCTTCGGCAGAGAGGAGTCATGCTGATAGATCAATTATTTGTGTGCAAAGGTCGTTGAGTTCTTTGTTGGAGTCATCCTCTTGGCGGTGGATGAGTTGTACTAGGTTGTTGTTGATGTCATCCAAGCGCGTGATTTGAGCAGTTTGCTACTGCTGAAGCTCACGGAGTGTCTCAGGGAAAGGTTGAGTTTGCGTAGAGACCCTGTCGACTTTCTGGGCCAACGCCTCTTGCTAGCCTTTCATCTCGAGTACCAACTCCGGTAGGTTTTGTAAGTGGCTGTCGATGCGGTCGACTTGCTGAGCCACTACTTCCTGTCGTTGTTGGATGCTTGTGATGATGTCTAGTAAGGCATTGTTCCGCTCGTTGGTCTTGGAGACCTATGAAGTGATATCCTACACATAAGAAAAAATAGATAATAATATGTTAGAAGGGTCGGTGAGGAGGTTTTGAATGGCATCAAATTGTTGTCCGAATTCCTCACCAACTTGTGAAAAGGGGACCTCAGAGATGGAAGGGTGAGGTGGCTCAGGTCGGGGTGGAAGGGTGGTAGTGCCTTGCGAAAGAGACACTAGTGATGGACCCGCAAATTGTGTGATGACTGTTGATGGAGTCACTAGCGGTATGGGGATGGTGGTGGTAGATGAGGTGGTGGATGGGAATGGTGGTGACATCCCGGGTGAGAAGGGATGAAATGGGAATGTTGAGGGGAAAGTGGTTGAAGTGAAGGTGAGATCGGGCATTGAGGTGGAGAATGGAATGCTGGAAGAGAAAAGGAGTGCGACGGAGTATGCGGGTGAAGTTGTGGATGTGTATGAAGAAATTATGGTGGGCATTGATGTGGAGAATGTGGGAAAAGTGATGGATGGTGGAATGGTGGAAGGTGGTGGTGTGGTGGCAGAGTGGTGGAAGGTGGTAGTAGTGGTGGCGGAGTGGTGGAAGGTGGTAGTAGTGGTGGTGGTTGTAGAGGTAAACCCAACATCCAGATCGAGGATGAAAGGTTCTGGTGTTGGGGTTATTATGTTTTTGGCACTGTGTGGTGGCTTCGCCTCTGGGTTGATCTTTGATGTGGGCATCTCTGACTGTTGTTGTTTTTGTATGTGCAACTTTGAAGACTGTGTTACTGGAATTTTCTTTGGCCTTTCTACGGGGACAGTGACACTGTGCTCTGTCTGCCCTGCCTTTACTTTGAATGAGGCTATAAGGTTGGCAAGCTCCTCTTCGGTGAAGAGAAGCTTTTCTTTGTCGTAATATGCCAATTCTGGAAGTGGCAGTAATTAAGGGTAAAGGAGAGCTTATATTTCAATTTTGGTCCTATTTGAATAATGTTGAAACAATATTTTACCTATTTAGGACTAAAGTGCAATTTACCCAATTTGAGGGGTTACTTTGGAAATGTTACATGATAAATGTTCCTCACGTGTTATACCATCATAATAATGAGAATGATGCTGAGGTATGGCTTCCACAAGCCTAAGTTCCAAGAAGGAGCTTGTTTGAGAAATGTTTGTGCATTGAATGCTAGATTTGGTGTAATTTGCAAATTACCCAAAATCTAGGGTTGAACATGTAAAATACCACTTCAAGAATGTCCCTACTGTTTCTTGGTATCATTTAGAGAAAATAAAAAGAAAGGGGTGTCTTGTTTGAACTACTTTTGAGGAGAGATAATCTTGATAATAAAATAATAAAGATTTAAGCATAATTGAAACCGTGATTTAATTTGTAGCAAAAATAAATATATTAATTGAAGTGGCCATCAACTAAAAAGGCTTTGGTTGAAATCCTATAGTGCAAGGACATCCAAATTCCTTGAGTTGCACCGAAATATCCTAAGTAGGTGAAGAAACCCACTCACATTTGTTAATTAAAAAGTAATGTCCACTAAAAATGGATAATAGTATTATATTAATTAAGGTGCTTAAGTTGATTGCTTTTAATTCAAGGATAAACGAGAGGATATTGAGGATGAAGGGAGTTGGCTTCAGAGGCAAGGAAGGGAGGGGGCATGTGGCAAAGAAAATGGATGATATTCCTTTTACTTTCTCTCTCTTAGAAAATCAATCACATATATTCAATTTTCTCCTTACTTGAAAGGCCATTTCGCAAACCACTTTCTTTCTTTGCTTTGGCCGATGACCAAGGAGCTTAGGAGCAGGAGGAGAACGTTCCCCCAAGCTGAAGGTAAGCTCCATAATCATCTTCAACCTTGAATTGATGGTTGAAATCAGATTTCAACATTGATTTTCTTCTCTTTTCCATCCAATACTCAACCTTGATCATCATTTGCATCCAAAGAATTGGAAACAAGCCTTGGATAGTTGAAGAAGCTTCATTCACCATTAGAGATGTGAAGCTTGGATCTTTGAAGCTACTTTGAAGGCGGGTTATATAACTTGAACCCATTGATGTTGTTATTGATTTCAATTTCTCATCATATGTTGATTCTTTATTTCATCTTGAATAATTGCTGAATTTTTCATATATATGGCAATAGAAATTGGAGGTATGAAGCTTGATGATGATGACATCATCTTAGCACACACCTCAAGAAATATCATGAGCAAACAATTTCACTTTGTGTTGGTCAAATGGTTTCAAACCGTTTTAGACCAAACAGTTTCAAACCATTTGGTGACCAAACATTTTCAAATACGATTAGAGGGAAAACGGTTTCAAAACCGTTAGAGACTAAATGGTTTCAATAGGTTCAAGGATTAATTGGTCTCATGACCTAATAACATCAAATGAATCAAATTCAATTAATTTCATACCCCTAGCTAGTTTGGGTTCAAAGCCCTAAGTCAATTGAGGAACAAAACCCTAATTTAGGGTTAAACGATTTTCAAGCTGACTTGACCAAACAGTCTCAGACCGTTTGAGGACTAAATGGTCTCAAACTACTTTGGGTTAAATAATATTTAAATCAAACATTCTCAAACCGTTTAGGGATTAAACATTTTCAAAATTGATAAAATCAAACGGTTTCAAAACCGATTGAAGGAATTAGGGCAAGACCGTTTGAAGAATTTGGACAAGACCGTTTAAGGTCTAATGGTCTTCAGACCATTTGATGAGCAAGTGATCAAGACCATTTGGAGGTCAAGCACCTCAACACCATTTGGAGGTCAAGCACCTCAAGACCGTTTGGAGGTACAAAAATTTCAAGACCGTTTGGAGATTCAATTGAACCAAGACCGTTTAAATTCTAACGGTCTTCAAGACCGTTTGAAGGTCAAGTGACCTCAAGACCGTTTGAAGGTCTAGTGACCTCAAGACCATTTGAAGGGTCAATTGGTCCAAGACCATTTGAAGGGTCAATTGGTCCAAGACCATTTGAAGGGTCAATTGGTCCAAGACCATTTGAAGGTCTAATTGGTTCAAATCATGTAATTACTAATAACCCCATAAGTCGTTGGAGGGTATCTCAAGGATGATTTCAATGGAAGAACTTTTAAATCATTTAGGTGATTAGCATAATTAGAGTGATTATCATTCGATGCTTATGAAAGAAATAATTCAATACACTATGATTTGCATGGTTGCATGTCCTTAGTGAAAGGTTAAGTCAGCCTAATAAGGTATGATGGTGATGTGTGTTCCTAGTACATGGAATAATGATAAGTATGATTTAATACCTAAATAATGTTATGTGCACCAAGAGATGTGGAGGGACTGATTTAGGGTTTGGATTAATGAAGTAATCATAAAACCCTAATCATTGGAGAATGAGAAACCTTAACCCTAATTCAGGGAGATATTATGTGAAACCCTAATTGATAATGATATGAAACCCTAATACAGGGTGGTGTTATGTGAAACCCTAACATAGAATAATGTTATGTGAAACCCTAACATAGGGTAATGTTATGTGAAACCCTAATACAGGGTGATATTATGTGAAACCCTAATACAGGGATATATTATGTGAAACCCAAATTTAGGGAGATATTATGTGAAACCCTAATTGATAAAGATGGGAAACTCTAACCCTAATGAGGGAATAGTGATGTTATCTTTGTATTGCATGATGTTGATATGAAATTGATATGGTTGTTATCAAGTATACTAACCATACAAGTATCATAAGATGATGAGCATAACTAGATATGAATTATGATGGTAATGGGCCTTGTGAGCCATTACATTATTTGTTGCCCAGTGACAGGTGGCAAGAAGTTGAATATACCTGGTGAACTATGTGAAATGCTTGTGTAACAAGTATCCTGAATACCTTGGTCAGATGACCTGTAGGTAATAGATACCTGATAAGTGGTAACCATGTTCAATGTTGAACTAAGGGTTTGAATACCAAGATCCAGCAAACATGATGATGATGATGATGACAATGATGATGTTGAGGCATGTGAATTCCCAACAATGAGACAAGGGATTGAGATCCCAATACTTTATAAAGTTTTGAAAAGTACTTGAAAGGAGTATTGTTTCTTTGTAGCATTTGTCATAATAATTCTTGTTTGAAAACTTGACTGATGCTAAAGAATATGGTAATGTACTTAAATAATCAAGTGGAATATTATGATGTAGAGCCCTGGCCATAGATCCATCATCATCAGTAGCTGGTGATGGTGAAATGGGTTTTCCTGTTGGTTAATCTGGAGCATATATTGTTGAATATACAGGGTGCTCCTAGCCAAAAATAGGAGTATTAGAGTGCAACTTCGGTTGTAGATTCAAGATATGTTTAAGAGCATGGTGAACATGCCCATTGCTCAGTGTGATGGAGCATGAATGCGTTCATGGCTCAGTGAGCACGATGAACTGGCCCGTGGCTCAGATTTACTAGCGTCGGGACCTGTACCAAGGCGGGATAGAGGATGGGTAGCCATGAGAGCTAACATGTGACTGACGTCACTTAAGCAAGAGACTACGGTCCTACTTGTGGTCTCGCACTGACTGAGACAGATGAGATCGAGGAGTCCGACTCTTCCTTTGATCTTGTATGGAATCGACTTTGGGTTTTGTAACTGAAGGTTGGATTTGAGCGGTACGGCTCACTTCCTCAGGGAATAAGAATGAATTGTAAAAATGTAATAAGCCGTGTAGCATATTTTCTTAAGGATGAATTATGGAAATCATTGGTTGATGTTACATTGCTTATTATATCTTAAATAAATAGATGTTATACACGTTCTTCATATTCCTTATTAAAATGAATAGATGATTTACTGCATTATCATTTATAGCTGTAATGCTTTGAAAGATGATATTGATCTATTCTGTTTAATAATGATTAAATCCTATTATTCAATAAAGATTCCTCGTTTTAGTTTATTACTGTTAATCTGCAATAATAATGTTTCTGGCGGAGAGTTATATCTCTCGCTCGGACAATTTCAATTGTCTCACCCTGTGGGATCCAACATTTTTAGGTGGACGAGGACGAGGAGGTAGAAACCCTACAGTAGGGGAAGGACAGCAACACCAGGGACAATAGTGACAACTCAGGTGGAGATACTGACTGTCATGTCTTGTAGATATGAGTCCTATGAGTTGTCTCTGTACTCTCAGGTCCTAGGAGTTAGTAGTTAGTGCTTTTATGATTGATCTAAGATTTAGGCATTGAATGTCTCGAGGTTTTATGTTGCTCATGTGTAGATATAACAGAGCAACTGTTGTATGTAATCCTCGAGAAAAGAAGGTACATGGTATGCACTTTGTGGACCAGAATGTATATATAATATTTTGGTTCTTGTTATAAGAGTTTCCTGGAAATGGATCTCTTTGTAAATGGTTTTAATTTTTAGTGATTTTCAGTAATCCACTGCTTATGTTTGATTTCACGATTAATTACGTTATGATGGTCTGATTTGGTGTTGGGTCATCTCAAGTTTAGTGGTATCAGATCTCTAGGTTTGCTGAGTCTATAGAGACATAGGATTAGGGTCATTGAGTCTGTTCTAGTGTCTTTTAGTTTATCTGATAGTGACTTCTACTCTCAGGAGAAGAAGTAAAGCTTGAAGATGGCTGGATCACACGAAGAACATGCTGCTGAAAGTAGTGTTGCTGCACCAAGAGGAGGTACAAGGGATTAGGATAGGGAAGAACCAGTACCTGAACATCCTTAGCTTGACCAAGCTACACTAGAAAACCCAGCTTTCCATGCTCTGTTTGGGCAGTTCATGGGGACTATGATGCATATGGCGGATAGGATGCCACCACATGCACCTACGGCACCAGCTCACAATGAGGGAAATGGAGCTAGAAAGACTTTTGAACGGCTTCACGAGGTAGGAGCCACTGAATATGCTGGTAGAGCTGACCCAGTAGATGCATACTTGTGGCTGACTGAACTAGAAAAGGCCTTCAGAATTCTTAATATCCCAGAAGATGAGAAGGTTAGGCATGCAGTGTATCTGTTAAAGGGGAGTGCTGGCCATTGGTGGGCCATAGAAGATGGTAAAAGGCCAGGTGTTGAAGTCAAATGGGAAGTGTTCCGACGAGAGTATGTTAGTAGATATTTTCCTAAGACTTATCTAGATGAGAATATTTCTCAGTTTGAGCGGATAAGGCAAGGACCGATGAACATTAGTGATTATGAAGCTAAGTTCATGGAGCTTCTATAATTCTGTCTCCACATGGCTGCTACAGATGAGGAGAGGATTCGGCATTTTGAGAAGGGTTTGAACGCTGATTTAACCACACCAGTGTCTTCTCTAGAGAAAAGAGAGAGGTTTGTCACCTTTGTGGAGTCAGTTAGGCAGATAGAAAGGTCCGTGACTGAGAAACGTCAGGCCAACAGTAAGAAGGTATACATACAATTCTAAGGATAGAGGTCCGAGAGCTTTAAGAAACCAAGGTTTTCTGCACCAACATCACCACCGAGGTTCAATACTCAGACATAGTGGACATCCAGCAAGGGTAGAGGTCATAGCTTACCACCAGAGGGAGCCCACAGTGCAGCCTCAATGTTAGTAATAGGACCATCTAGACCACAATGGGAGAACAAAGTTTGTTATAAATGTGGGAAGATGGGACATCTGATGAAAGATTGTCTAGTTAGAGACATGAGTGTAACCCAACCACCGAGGCAGAGTCAACAAGGCTCTCAGAAGCGGCATTTTAGCAGTGGCACTCGAGGACGTGGACATGCATCCCAAGATGGCTCATCTACATCCAACAACAGGGCAAGTGGTCGACCACCAGCAATGGCAAGATTCTATGCTATGAATCAGCCGGAAGCAGTGGTTAATCCATGAGTCGTGATAGGTCAGATGGAATTATTTTATTCTGATATGTCTTCATCTTACTTTGTATCTATTTTGATTGATCCGGGTGCTACACATTCTTTTATCACTCGAGAAGTGATTCATCACTGTAATATGACCGTCAGTCATAGAGTAGATAATGTGTTATTAGAAACTCCATTAGTTGGATCTATAGTGTTGCGGGAGGTATGTTCTCCATGTGTTCTTTCTTTTTCAGAACATGGCATTCAGGTGGATCTTATACCACTTGAGATGCATGGGTTCGGCATAATTCTTAGGATGGACACCCTAGAAAAGTATAAGGTTGTCTTGGATTGTGGTTCCAAGCAGTCTATGTTCTCAGACAATGGTGATACATGGGTCTTTCAGGGGGATAGAAAGATTCTTCCAACATGTCTAGTTTTGGCTATGGTAGATGAGAAGTTGATGAGACAAGGATGCTTCGCATTCTTGGCACATGTGATAAATACCAGAATAGAGAGTCCTAGCCTTTCTGAAGTTTCGATTGTTAAGGAGTTTGAGGATGTGTTTCCTGAGGAACTTTCAGGTGTTCCTCCACCCCGAGAGATTGATTTCGAGATTAATCTAATCCTGGGTACGCAACCAATAGCTCAAACACCTTATAGAATGGCACCTGCTGAGATGGAAGAACTCAAGAATAATTACAGGAGTTGCTTGAAAAGGGTTTTATTCGACCGAGTACTTCACCATGGGGTGCTCCGGTTCTTTTTGTTAAAAATAAAGCCGTGTCTATGCGATTATGCATCGACTATAGACAGCTAAATAAAGTAACCATAAAGAACAAATATCCTCTGCCAAGGATAGATGACTTGTTTGACTAATTGTGTGGTGCAACTATCTTTTCTAAAATAGATATGAGGTCAGGATACCATCAGTTGTGTATCAAGGAAAGTGGCATACCTAAATCAACCTTCAGGACAAGGTATGGTCACTATGAGTTCATGGTTATGTCATTTGGACTAACTAATGCACCAGCTGCATTCATGGAACTCATGAATAGAATCTTCTGACCATTCCTTGATCAATTCATAGTAGTCTTTATAGATGACATCCTAGTTTAAAGTAGAGATGCTCGACAACATGAGCAACACCTTCGTCAGGCTCTGACTTTACTGAGAGAGCACAAGATTTATGCCAAATTCAGTAAGTGTGAATTCTGGTTATCGGAAGTGTCTTTTCTTGGACACGTAATATCTGCCTCAGGTATTCGTGTTGATCCTAAAAAGGTAGAATCTATATTGGAGTGGAAACAGCCGAAGACACCGACAGAGATACACAATTTTCTAGGAATGGTAGGCTACTATAGGAGGTTCGTTAAGAACTTCAGTTCTATAGCATTACCCCTAACCAAGTTGACCAGGAAGGAGGTTCCTTTTGTCTGGAATGACAAGTGTCAACATTCTTTCCAGTTGTTGAAAGAAAGGTTAACCAGTGCGCCTGTGTTAGTGTTACCTGAGCAGGGAAAGGGGTATATTATTTTTTGTGATGCTTTTAAGAACGGTCTAAGATGTGTGTTGATGCAAGATAAACTAGTGATTTCTTTTGCTTCTCGACAACTTAAGAAACATGAGGAAAATTATCTAACACATGATCTAGAATTAGTTGTAGTGGTTCATGCATTGAAGATTTGGAGACATTATCTCTATGGAGACACATTCCAGATTTTCACGGACCATATAAATTTACAATACATCTTTTCACAGCATGAGTTGAACATGAGACAATGCCACTGGATGGAGTTAATCAAGGACTACGATTGTACAATTGATTATCATATAGGAAAGGATAATGTAGTGGCTGATGCACTAAGTAGAAAATCATCATCACCAACCTTGGACAAGGCACAGTTGAACTCTTTAGTATGCTTTAAATGAGACATGTTTGTCTCTCTGAGGCAAGACTATGTACAATTTTAAGTATCCTTGTTAGATGGACTGTTAGCTGAGATGCACATAAAACCTACTCTGAAACAACAAATCAAAGAGGCACAATAGGCTGATCCTGTGATTTAGCAGATTAGATCAGAGTATGGTAGTGAGAAACGGGAAGGTTTTCATGAGTCAGATGATGAGGTAGTTTGTTACCATGGTAGGATGGTAGTACCTGATGCCAATGACTTAAGGAAGCTAGTCATGGAGGAAGCTCATTCATCCATGTATGCAATGCATCCAGGGAGCACCAAAATGTATCATAACTTGAAAGATACGTATTGGTGGCCCAGTTTGAAGAAAGATGTAGCTGAGTTTGTTATGCGGTGTCTAATATGTCAGTAGGTTAAAGCTGAACATCAGAAGCCCACAGGAACAATGCAACCCTTACCTACCACAGTGGAAATGGGATTCCGTGACCATGGACTTTGTGGTTGGTTTGCCAAGAACAACGAAAAGTCATGATTCCATCTGGGTGATAGTTGATAGGTTGACTAAATCATCACATTTTCTTCCTGTCAAAACAACCTATACTGCTAAGAAACTTGCACAGATCTATATAGATGAGATAGTGTGTTTGCACGGGGTTACAGCTACAATTTTTTTTTATCGTGGTCCCCAGTTCACGAGTTATTTTTGGGAACGACTACATAAAGCTTTGGGTACATAGTTAAGGTTTAGTACTGCCTTTCACCCACAGACAGATGGACAATCTGAGAGGACTATACAAACTTTAGACGATTTGCTTAGGGCATGTGTCCATCAGTTTATAGGAAGTTGGGATATACACCTGAGCTTAATAGAATTCGCTTACAACAATAGTTATCAACACAGTATCGATATGGCACCATATGAAGCATTATATGGTAGACGTTGTAAATCTCCATTATGCTGGTATGAAACAGGGGAATATCAACTTTTGGGTCCTGAAGTAGTACAATAGACAACTAAGAATATTAAAGTAATACAACAATAGTTAAATGCTGCACGTGATAGACAGAAGTCATACGCTGATAAATGATGAAGACCTTTGGAATTCCAAGTTGGAGACAGAGTATATCTCAAAGTCTCACCTTGGAAAGGTGTTCTTAGATTTGGAAGGAAGGGTAAGTTAGCTCCTAGATTTATGGGGCCTTATCCAATCATTGAATGGATTGGAAAGGTAGCCTATAAGTTGGAGTTGCCACATGAACTACACAGACTGCATCTAGTATTCCATATATTCATGCTGAGAAAGTGTCACTCTGACACAGAGTTAGTGTTTCAACCTGTGGAGGTAGAGTTAAATGAAGATATATCCTATGTAGAGGGACCAGTGTTGATTCTTGATAGGAGAATCAAAAAGTTGAAAAAGAAAGACATAATGCTTGTGAAAGTTCTTTGGAATCATCATGGCATTAAAGAAGCTACATGGGAGCTGGAGGAAGAGATGAGGAGGGAGTACCCTTCTCTTTTCTCTTGATGATTTTGGGGATGAAATCCCTGTTAGGGGTGGATAATTGTAACATCCCTGACCTGGGTTAAGGCCTAACCCTAGAAGTTTTGTTTAAGTAAGTCATTTAGATTACTGTCTTTATCTTTTGAAAAGTAATTAAGGGTAAAGGAGAGCTTATGTTTCAATTTGGTCCTATTTGAATAATGTTGAAACAATATTTTACCTATTTTGGACTATAGTGCAATTTACCCAATTTGAGGTGTTACTTTGCAAATGTTACATGATAAATGTTCCTCAAGTGTTATAGCATCATAAGAATGAAAATGATGCTGAGGTATGGCTTCCACAAGCCTAAGTTCTAAGAAGGAGCTTGTTTGTGCATTGAATGCTAGTTTTGGTGTAATTTGCAAATTACCCAAAATCTAGGGTTGAACATGTAAAATACCACTTCAAGAATATCCCTACTGTTTCTTGGTATCATTTAGAGAAAAGAAAAAGAAAGGGGCGTCTTTTTTGAACTACCTTTGAGGAGAGATAATCTTGAAAATAAAATAATCAAGATTTAAGCATATAATTAAAACCCTAATTTAATTTGTAGCAAAACAAAATATATTAATTGAAGTGCCCATCAACTAAAAAGGATTTGGTTGAAATCCTATAGTGCAAGGACGTCAAAATGCCTTGAGTTGCACCGAAATATCCTAAGTAGGTGAAGAAACCCACTCACATTTGTTAATTAAAAAGTAATGCCCACTAAAAATGGATAATAGTATTATATTAATTAAGGTGCTTAAGTGGATTGCTTTTAATTCAAGGATAAACGAGAGGATATTGAGGATGAAGGGAGTTGGCTTCAGAGGCAAGGAAGGGAGGGGGCATGTGGCAAAGAAAATGGATGAAATTCCTTCTACTTTCTCTCTCCTAGAAAATCAATCACATATATTCAATTTTCTCCTTACTTGAAAGGCCATTTCACAAACCACTTTCTTTCTTTGCTTTGGCCGACGGCCAAGGAGCTTAGGAGAAGGAGTATAACGTTCCCCAAGCTAAAGGTAAGCTCCATAATCATCTTCAACCTAGAATTGATGGTTGAAATCGGATTTCAACATTGATTATCTTCTCTTTTCCATCCAATACTCAACCTTGATCATCATTTGCATCCAAAGAATTGGAAACAAGCCTTGGATAGTTTAAGGATCTTCATTCACCATTAGAGACGTGAATCTTGGAGTTTTGAAGCTACTTTGAAGGTGAGTTATATAACTTGAACCCATTGATGTTGTTGATTCTTTATTTCTTCTTGAATAATTGCTGAATATTTCATATATATGGCAATAGAAATTGGAGGTCTAAAGCTTGATGATGATGGCATCATCTTAGCACACACCTCAAGAAATATCATGAGCAAATGGTTTCACTTTGTGTTGGTCAAATGGTTTCAAACCAATTTAGACCAAACGGTTTCAAACCATTTGGTGGCCAAATAGTTTCAAAACCGATTGGAGGGCAAACGGTTTCAAAATAGTTAGAGACTAAATGGTTTCAATAGGTTCAAGGATTGATTGGCCTCATGACCTAATAACTTCAAATAAACCAAATTCAATTAATTTCAAACCCCTAGCTCATTTGGGTTCAAAGCCCTAAGTCAATTGAGGAACAAAACCCTAATTTAGGGTTAACCGATTTTCAAGCTGACTTGACCAAACAGTCTCAGACCGTTTGAGGACTAAAAGGTCTCAAACTATTTGGGGTTAAGTAATATTTAAATCAACCGGTCTCAAACCATTTAGGGATTAAAAGTTTTCAAAATTGATAAAATCAAACGGTTTCAAAATCGATTGAATGAAATAGGGCAAGACCGTTTGAAGTATTTAGACAAGACCGTTTAAGGTCTAACAGTCTTCATACCATTTGATGAGCAAGTGATCAAGACCGTTTGGAGGTCAAGCACCTCAAGATCGTTAGGAGGTCAAGCACCTCAAGACCGTTTGGAGGTCAAGCACCTCAAGACCGTTTGGAGGTACAAAAAGTTCAAGACCGTTTGGAGATTCAATTGAACCAAGACCGTTTAAGGTCTAATGATCTTGAAGACCGTTTGAAGGTCAAGTGGCCTCAAGACCTTTTGAAGGTCAAATGACCTCAAGACCGTTTGAAGGGTCAATTGGTCCAAGAACATTTGAAGGTCTAATTGGTTCAAATCATGTAATTACTAATAACCCCATAAGTGGTTGGAGGGTATCTCAAGGATGATTTCAATGGAAGAACTTTTAAAGCATCTAGGTGATTAGCATAATTAGAGTGATTATCATTCGATGCTTATGAAGGAAATAATTCAATACACTATGATATGCATGGTTGCATGTCCTTAGTGAAAGGTTAAGTCAGCCTAATAAGGTATGATGGTGATGTGTGTTCCTAGTACATGGAACAATGATAAGTATGATTTAATACTTAAATAATGTTATGTTCTCCAAGAGATGTTGAAGCACTGATTTAGAGTTTGGATTAATGAGGTAATCATAAAACCCTAATAATTGGATAATGAAAAACCCTTACCCTAATTCAGGGAGATATTATGTGAAACCCTAATTGATAATGATATAATACATGGTGATGTTATGTGAAACCCTAACATAGAATAATGTTATGTGAAACCCTAACATAGGGTAATGTTATGTGAAACCCTAATATAGGGTGATATTATGTGAAACCCTAATACAAGGAGATATTATGTGAAATCCTAATTCAAGGAGATATTATGTGAAACCCTAATTGATAAAGATAGGAAACTCTAACCCTAAAGAGGGAATAGTGATGTTAATTTTGTATTGCATGATGTTGATATGAAATTGATATGGTTGTTATCAAGTAAACTAACCATGTAGGTATCATAAGATGATGAGCATAACCAGGTATGAATTATGATGGTAATGGGCCTTGTGAGCCATTACTTTATTTTTTGCCTAGTGACAGGTGACAAGAAGTTGAATATACCTGGTGAACTATGTGCAATGCTTGTATAACAAGTATCCTGAATACCTTGGTCAGATGACTTGGAGGTAATAGTTACCTGATAAGTGGTAACCATGTTCAGTGTTGAACTAAGGGTTTGAATACCCAGATCCAAAAAACATGATGATGATGATGATGTTGAGGGATGTGAATTCCCAACAATGAGATAAGGGATTGAGATCCCAATACTTTATAAAGTTTTGAAAAGTACTTGAAAGGAGTATTGTTTCTTTGTAGCATTTGTCATAATAATTCTTGTTTGAAAACTTGACTTATGCTAAAGAATGTGGTAATGTACTTAAATAATCAAGTGGAATATTATCATGTAGAGCCCTAGACATAGATCCATCATTGTCAGTAGCTGGTGATGGTGAAATAGGTTTTCCTGCTAGTTAATCCAGAGCGTATGTTGTTGAATATATGGGGTGCTCCTAGCCGAAAATAGGAGGATTAGAGTGCAACTTCGGTTGTAGACTCAAGATATGTTTAAGAGCATGGTGAACAGGCCCATGGCTCAGTGTGATGGAGCATGAATGTGTTCATGGCTCAGTGAGCACGTTGAACTAGCCCATGGCTAAGATTTACTAGCGTCGGGACCTGTACCAAGGTGGGCTAGAGGATGGGTAGACATGAGATCTAACCTTGTGACTGACGTCACTTAAGCAAGAGACTGTGGTCCTGCTTGTTGTCTCATACTGATTGAGATGGATGAGATCGAGGAGTCTGGCTCTTCCTTTGATCTTGTATGGCACCGACTTTGGGTTTCACAACCGAAGGTTGGATTTGAGTGGTACGGCTCACGTCCTCAGGGCATAAGAATGAATTGTAAAAATGTAATCAACTGTGTAGCATAGTTGCTTAAGGATGAATTATAGAAATAATTAGTTGATGTTACATTGCTTATTATATCTTAAATAGATACATGTTATACATGTTCTCCATATTCCTTATTAAAATGAATACATGATTTACTACATTTTTATTTATAGTTGTAATGCTTTGAAATATGATTTTGCTCTATTCTATTTAATAATGATTAAATCTTGTTGTTCAATAAAGATTCCTTTGTTCAGTTTATTACTATTAATCTGCAATAATAATGTTTCTGGCAGAGAGTTATATCTCTCGCTGGGACAATTTCAATTATCTCACCCCGTGGGATCCAACATTTTTAGGTGGACGAGGATGAGGAGGTAGAAACCATACAGTAGGGGAAGGACAGTAGCACCAATGACAATAGTGATAGCTTAAGTGGAGACACTGACTGTCATGTCTTGTAGATATGAGTCCTATGAGTCGTCTATGTACTCTCAAGTCCTAGGAGTTAGTAGTTAGTGCTTTTATGATTGATCTGAGATTTTGGCATTGAATGCCTCAAAGTTTTATGTTGCTCATGTGTAGATATAATAGAGCAACTGTTGTATGTAATCCTCCAGAAAAGAAGGTACATGGTATGCACTTTGTGGACCAGAATATATATATATAATATTTTGGTTCTTTTTATAAGAGTTTCCTAGAAATGGATCTCTTTGTAAATGGTTTTAATTTTTAGTGATTTTCAGTAATCCACTACTTATGTTTGATTACACAATTAATTACATTATGATGGTTTGAGTTGGTGTCGGGTCATCTCAGAAATACTAACATTTCCACCCTCTGTCCTGGGGAAATGAGCGCCTGTAATAATTTTGTGCAGTGTGCGCACCATCCCAGAATGTATGTTACAGGCCTTGGAAGTCTTCACCTCATAGTTTGGAATCCCCGTCAGAGATTTCCAGAAGGTATGTCTGTTAAACTGGGGATGGTCCATGCTTGCCTCCTTAGCCTTTTTAATCTGATCTTGGTCGATGAATATCTCATTCAGCGTGTTCTTAGTCAAGACAACCTTGTTGCCAAAAAGTGAGGTTACCAGCATGCGGTCACCTTCGTCTTTCCATTTGTCCTTTGCATCCACAGTTTCTTTGTTGAGGTGTGTGAAGAACTCTATCGTGGGTTCGAAATAAGAATTCTCTACAACAAAGCAAAGTTTTGAGAGGTTCGTGCTGTCGAGCAGGGTGAGGACTCTGTCATAAATCCCCATCTTCTTCAGTACGTTGGGGCAGACTTACTTTGTCAGTCGCAGCACCTTGTCACCATCTGGGAAGTGTTGGATGTATAGGTCAGCTGGTGTAGGTTCTGTGGTGGTGGTGGTGGGTAGGATTTGCAACAGTAGGGATAGCGTATCCTGCCAAGATTTGTTTCCTTGTGGTAGAGGGCCGGACTTTCTTCCTTGCCCTTTTCTTTGATGGTTGTCCCTTGGCGGCTTCTTCAGTCTTCCTCTTGCCTTTGGACTTTGGGATTGGGGATTCATCCTTAGAGTTTGGTGCGTACTCCGGAGCTTCATCACTGGAGGAAGTTTCTTCCACTTCTTCAACAGGGTCCTCAGTTAGGCACATGTTGACTCGCTCAAGGTTGTGCATGACCTCGATCAAGTCAACCTTTGGTGGGACCCTTCCAGTCTTTTTGTAGGTGTCCATGATTTGCTACAGCTTTTCACGGTCCACCAGTAGCTGCTCCCTTGTCTAGAAGGGAGCGTCAGCAGTTCCTGTGGCTTCTTTTGCAGGTGAGGCCATTATGTAATCAGAAGATTATATATGTTAAAGAGGCAAAATATTGAAAAAATTCCAATATATTTAGGGATGAAATTGTTTTAAGGGTGAAATTATGTTTTCCAAGACCGTTTGGGTCCAAACGGTATCAAGACCGTTTGTCTCCAAACGGTTTCTCTCAGGCGGTTTCACTACCGTTTGGGTCCAAACAGTTTTTGCTCCAAACGGTTTTATGTCCATTTGGGTCCAAATGGTTTCAAGACCGTTTGGCTCCAAATGGTTTCAAGACCGTTTGGCTCCAAATGGTTTCTCGACTGTTTGGGTCCAAATGGTTTCAAGACCATTTGGCTCCAAACGGTTTCTCGACCATTTGACCCCAAATAGTTTCACGACCGTTTGGGTCGAAACCACTAGGAAGATGAAATGGCGGGGACGACGAGCATCGAAAAGATGGTGAAAACAGTGTCGTCTATGAAGGTGTTGATGGCGGTGATAGTGTCACCGGCAATTGGGAACTTCGTTTGTGGTAGAAGCGGCAAAAACGGTGCCGGCGTTAGTGTAGATGGCGGTTACCGTAGCAACATTCTACCTTGCTACTAGATGATGAAGACGGCAGATGCAATGGTGGTATCATCGGAAAGGACGACGGAGCAGGTGAAGGCAAACTTGGATGCGCTCAGAGACGACGGAAGTGGAGTTGTGATGGAGTAGCGAGGAAGCGACACGAACTGGGAATGGAACATGGTTTACGCGTGAGGGAGAAAATTCGAGAAACCAAAGGAAAGGAAAGGGAAGGGGGTGAAGAGGTATTTATAGGAAAAGGAGGGGCGACATTACAAATTCTCAAGGGCAACCTGTTTCGAGACTGTATGGAGCCCAAACGGTTTTGAGACTGTAAGAATCCAAACGGTTTTGAGACTGTGTGGATCCAAACGGTTTCGAGACCGTATGGAGCGCAAATGGTTTCGATACCATAAGGATCCATACGGTTTCGAGACCGTATGGAGCCCAAACGGTTTCGAGACTGTATGGAGCCCAAACAGTTTTGAGACCGTAAGGATACAAATGGTTTCGAGACCGTGTGGATCCAAATGGTTTTGAGACCGTATGGAGCCCAAATGGTTTTGAGACCATAAGGATCCAAAAGGTTTCAAAACTGTTAGGATAGGATTGAAATGGTTTTTAGTTTTTATATTTTTATGTTTGTTTTGGATGTTATGATAGGTCTTAAATAAGCAATAAGAAATTAGAAAATAAAATAAAAGGTAATACTCAGTTCTTGGGTTGCTTCCCAAGTAGCGCCTTGGTTTTACGTCGCTGGCTCGATGAAATTATGACTTGGTTAGATTGATGTAGCAGGATCATGAATCTCAATAGTTTGTCTTGGAATTTTGTCAGCTGGGGTATAGTATTTCTTCAATCTATGGCCATTAACAATTGTCTCCCCTCCATTGTCATCAATAATGATGATGGCTCCAGTTGGGTAGATGTGCTTGATGGTGAATGGCCCGGACCACTTTGTGCGAAGTTTTCTAGGGAACATCTTAAGTCTGGAGTTGAAAAGAAGGACTTTATCTCTAACGATGATATCTTTCCTTTTGAGATGTCCATCGTGCCACATCTTAGTTTGTTCCTTATAGATCTTGGCGCTTTGGTAGGCAGTCATTTGTAGTTCCTCAAGTTCTTGTAATTGCAGTTGTCTATACTCGCCAGCACTTTCGAAGTTGAAATTCAATTGTTTGATGGCCCACCAAGCTTTATGTTCTAGTTCAACTGGAAGATGACATGACTTCCCATATACCAAATGAAATGGAGTAATTCCTATTGTGTTTTGTAAGTAGTGCGGTATGCCCAAAGAGCATCAGGGAGCTTGATAGACCAGTCTGTGCGATGTCTGTTGACCATTTTTTTCTAAAATGGCTTTTAGCTATCTATTTGAAACTTCAACTTGGCCACTTGTCTGTCGATGGTAAGGTGTGGCGACCATTTTTTTAACTCCATATTTCTGTAGGAGAGCTTCGAAACTTCGTTCTAAGAAATGAGATCCTCTATCTGATATGATTGTTCGAGGGACTCCGAATCTAGGGAAGATGATATCCTTGAACATCTTGATAACTGGTTTGGAGTTGCAAGAAATTGTGGGTATAGCCTCTACCCATTTTGAAATGTAATCCACAGTGACCAGTATATAGGAAAATATGTAAGATGGGGGAAATGGACCCATGTAATGCACTCCCATACATCAAAGATTTCAATCTCTTGCCATAGAGTAAGAGGCATTTCATTCCGTTTAGATATACCACCGGAAAGCTGACATTTATTGTAAGATCGTACAAAATCATGGGCGTACCTTGCTATCGTTGGCGAAAAGATACCTAATTGTAGCACTTTGAGGGCGGTCTTCTTTGAACTCATATGCCCCCCAGTGGGGCCAGAATGACAATGTTCTAGAACTGGGATAATTTCTTCTTCTTCTAGGCAATGACGGAATAGTCCGTCTGCGTACAAGTGAAAAAGGTATGGTTCCTCCCAAAAATACTGCTTGGCATCATGAAGAAATTTCTTTCTATTGTGGTAGGAAGAAGAAGGGTGGATAATTCCTATAGCCAGGTAGTTTACTATATCGACATACCAAGGAAATCCGATAGTGACTTTCATAAGTTGGTCGTCGGGTAAAGAGTCTCGAATAGGTATATTGTCATCATCCTGAGGCTCGATGCGACTTAAGTGATCTGCAATGACATTTTCTATCCCATTTTTATCTTTTATTTCCAAGTAAAATTCTTGTAGCATCAACACCCAACGAATGATTCTGGGTTTTTCATCTTGTTTTTGAATTAGGTATTTAATTGCAGAATGGTCAGTGTATACTATGCCTTTTGATCTGATTAGATAAGAGCGAAATTTCTCAAAGGCATAAATGATAGCCAATATTTCTTTTTCAGTATTTGTATAATTGTTTTGGGCCTCATCTAGCGTCTTTGATGCATAGTATATCACATAGGGCTTCTTGTATATTCTTTGCCCTAGAACTGCTCCTATAGTGTAGTCTCTTGCGTCACACATTATCTCAAACGGTCGTGACCAATCAGGTGCTCTCAGAATGGGTGCAGAGATTAGACCATTTTTTAAGGTCATGAAGCTATTTAAGCATTCTTGATCAAAATTGAAATCTACATCTTTTGTCAACAAATAGGTCATGGGCTTTGCTGTTTTGGAGAAATCTTTAATAAATCTTCGATAAAATCCAGTGTGGCCCAGAAATGCTCACACTCCTCTAATGTCTTTAGGCGGTGATAGTTTTGAAATGACATCAATCTTTGCCTTATCCACTTCAATTCCTCTTTCACTCACTCGGTGCCTGAGGACAACACCTTCTGTCACCATAAAGTGACATTTCTCCCAATTTAGGATCAGGTTTGTTTCCTCACATCTTTGTAAAACTTTCCCGAGGTTAAGTAGGCAGTTATCAAAAGAATTTCCGTAGACTAAAAAATCATCCATAAATATTTCCATGATTGACTCAGTTAATCCTGCAAATATTGCAGACATGCACCTTTGGAAGGTTGCGGGTGTGTTACATAGCCCGAAAGGCATCCTTCTGAAGGCGTAAGTTCCAAAGGGGCAAGTGAAGGTTGTCTTTTCTTGATCTTCTGGGTGTATTGGGATTTGATAGAACCCATAATAACCGTCAAGGTAGCAAAAGAATTTTCGGTGGGACAAACGTTTAAGGACTTCATTAAGAAAAGGTAGAGGGAAGTGATCTTTTTGTTGCTTTGTTCAGCTTCCTATAATCGATACACATCCTCCATCCAGTGATAGTTCTTGTGGGTACTAGCTCATTTTTATCATTCAGAACGACAGTAGTCCGTCCTTTTTTAGGGACCACTTAGACCGGTCTAACCCATTGAGAATCAGAAATGGGATATATGATACCAGCTTTTAGGAGTTTAAGGACCTCGAGGCAAACCACTTCTTTGAGGTTCGAGTTTAGTATCCTCTAATGTTCCCTTGATGGTTTAAACTCTTCTACCATGGGTAGTATGTGCATGCACAAAGCTGGATTTATTCTTGTTGGGTCAGTCATTTTATACCCGATAGCTTTCTTGTGTTTCCTTAGCTCAACAAGAAGTCTTTCTTCCTGATCATCTATTAAGGTAGAGCTGATTATGACTTGGTACAATTTTTCTTTGTCCAGGAAAACATGTTTGAGTCTTATTGGTAAGGCTTTCATTTCAGGGGCCTTGGGTACTTCTATAGTTTCCAGAATGGTGACATATTTCAATTCCTTGAAGGTGGCTGCTAGAGATTCTTCGACTTGGTCTAAATATTGCCGACATTGCTGTACTAGTTCGCTGGCTGAAAATTCAACTTCTGGATTTTTCAAGACGTTCTCCAGATCATCAGATGGTTCGGATGTTTCTTGTTGTAATTGAGACATTTTTTCTATTGCCTCAAGTAGAAAAAATTCTTCATGGATGCTGGGACCTTTTAGGCTGTTAAGGATTCTGAATTGAATGGCCTCCTTTCCTAGTCTTAAGATAATTGTACCAGCTGCGGCGTTGATAAGTGTTTTGGCCGTGGCAAGGAAGGGTCTGCCGAATATTATTCGATATCTTAGATCTTCCTTTATATCCATAATAACAAAGTTGCAATGGACGTAGGAGTCCTTTCCTATTCTGACTGGGATATCTTTAATGATTCCCAACGGTGTAGTGATGGTAGAATCAACCGGCTGTATTGTCATTGCAGTGGGTAACAATTTGGTAAAACCCAACCTTTTACACATTGAGAAAGGCATAATAGATATGCTAGCTCCCAGATCAGCTAATCCTTTTTTGCTAGAGGCGTTTCCGATAGAACATTGAATACCAAAGGAACCGAGATCCTTCTATTTTTTTGGAATTTTGTTAAGAATAATATCAGAATTTGTCTGAGCTAGTTTAACAGTCTCTTGTTCTTCGGTCATACATTTCCTTGATAGCAAGGTCTTCAGGTATTTGGCCCAAGCTGGTATTTTGGAGAGGGCATCAATGAACGAAATATCAATATAAAGTTTCTTCATTGCTTCCTTAAATTTCTGGAATCTAGTATCCAATTTAGTCCCTCTCAGCCTGTCTGGATATGGTATTCTGGACTTATATGGCGGGACTTCAGGTTCTTTGAAATCTAGTTCCTTTTCCTTCCCCTTCTCGATTTCTATAGTATTTTTAGTTTCTGGATTCGTGCTTGCAATTGGGGTGATTCCAGCTATATCTTCATCTTCTTGAATGATTTTTGTGGCTTCAAGGAGGACACGACCATACCTTGTGGTAATGGATTTCAATTGTTCTTGTCTGGGTTGATCGTGTCTTGGGTTTATTTCTGGCTGACTAGCAAAGGTTCTTGCTGGAGGTTTTAATTGGGCTACAATATGTGCTAACTGTGCTTCGATGGCTTTTTGTTGGGCTTGCTGGTTGGCTAGCATGGTTTGTTGTGACTGCAACATTTGTCTTATCAATGACATTTCATTTGTTGGCGGAGGCAGATTATTCTTTGGTGGATTTTGTTGATACTGTTGTGGTTGTTGCTGTTGTTGTGCGAGTAATTGGGGTTGTTGAATTTGTGGTTGTTGCAATCTGAGGTTGCTGCAATTGCGGGTGCAACAACGGATGAGTGTATTGGTAGTATGCAGAAGGGTTTCTTGGTTGTGTGAATCCTTGCAATCCTCCTCTGAAGTTTCCCTGGTTTTGATTATAGTTTTTCTAGAAACATGGTGGCGATCTATTAAAAAATCCTCCTTGGGTCTGGTGCTGCGGGTTGGCAATCCCAGCAGGGTTCCCATACTGAAACCTGTGATGGTTTCTTGGTTGACTCAGGTTATAATAAGCTTGTCCTGGTTTGGTGTGAATGGAATTGACTTGATCCGGTGACAGATCCTCAGGATGTTCGATGATCGGTTCATACTGCGACTGCGGTGTTTGCATGTCCTTCATCACATTGTATAGGAGACCACATGATAATGTGGGATGATCAGATACATGACATGCCTCACAAGTTTCGGTAGCTCCCTTGACCTGTTGGGGGCTCTTATTTTCTCCGAGTGTTGTTTCAAGAACTTGTTGCTTGTGAGCTATAGTTTTTAGGGCTTCGACGATGGCTTTCATTTCCATTGATTCTTCAGCTTTACAAACTTTTAGAATTCCCCCGGTGGATGACCTTCCCCAATTGGATTGATTCTCAGCTCCAAGTGTAACAATCCTCCAGGCATCTTTGTATTTCTTTCGCATGAAATTCCCCCCAGATGAGGAATCCAAAAATTTCTTAATGTCATCACTTACTCCGCTATAGAATGTTTCTATCAGCTGATTTTGGGAGATTCTGTGATATAGGAATTTCCTCAAAAGTTCCTTGAATCTTTCCCACGATTCTGCCAGTGATTCCCCTGGGAGTTGGGAAAAGTGACTAATTTGTCCCCTAATCTCATAAGTCAACGAAGGTGGAAAAAACTTTTCTAGAAATTTTTCTTCCAAGGGAGCCTAGGTGGTTACTGGCTCCCCGTCTAGCGCGTTATTCCAGCTCAACGCCCTTTTGGACAAGGTGAAGTGAAAAAGGTGTAGCATGATTGCATCGAAAGGAACTCCGGCATGTGGTACTAGCCGACAAAGAGACTTGAATCTCTTCAGGTGATCCATGTAGTCATCCTGAACACTTCCAGAGAATGAAATGCCTTGCATGATCTGGATCCATTGTGTGCGGATCTCAAAGTTAGGAACATTAATGAGTGGGGGCCTAACGGGGTGATTATCTTCAAAGTTCTTAGGAATGACATAATCCCAAAGTTGTTTGTTTCTCAATATTATCTGAGCAGCAACTGTGGCTGCTTCATTCTCATCTTAAATGCGGGCATGTTCTTCAACTCGAGCCTCAGCTTGAATCTGAGCACGTGTGTCAGCAATAAGTTGTGCTCTTTGAGCTGCTATGGCCGTTTTGACTCTTTCCATAACCAAAGCGGCTTGGCGCTATTCGTCAGCCATTTGTTTGGCTCATTGGTGGTTGAGTCGGATGCGTCGGTGGAAGCTTCATTCTACCTCAGTGTCATACTCTGGTTCAGGGGAGAATCCAATGTTATGCAAAGGTTGCATACACATTTTCTACCCGAGTAGAAGAAGAAATACACTTTAGATAATGTAGAGAAATGGTGAAATCAAGATGATATGAATTATGGTTAAATAAAAGTGTAAAATCCTAATCAACTAGAAAGTTAATAAGTAAAATTAAAACGTTCTGTTGCCCCCATCAACGATGCCAATTTTTGATGGAGCCCCCACTTACGTGGAGTTGCATGCACCACTAAAAATCCTAGAGATAGTAAGTCTCTAAGTTTAGCCTTACGTATGCTATAATAAGATCTCCACCCACGTATGCTAAGATACGTGGAAGTCTTATTGTAGTATAGTTAAGGGTCGAATCCCCAAGACAATGGTCTTGTTAAGAGTTTAACAAGATGGAAAACGTAATAATCCTACTTATCCACTTAAAAGTTGATATTTAGATCAAAGAGTTGGTTTGATGATTAAACTAATGTGTGGAGAAAGTAAATAATAAGAAATCAAACTTAAAGTTGTAAATGATATTTAGAAACCACTAGGATGTGATCGAGTTTCACCACCACTATGTATGGATCAAAACATACATCATAAAAACATGACTTGCAAAGAAAAAGGGTCTAAACAATTAGTATCTTTGTAGACTTAGCTTCCTTTCAGATAACTAACAATGAGAAATGTAGAAGCGTTGCAATGCCATCCATCCCCAAATAAATAGTCACTTACTTTGCATCACTTCCCTCACAAAGTGTGTTCCTCAACCTGTCAAGGTTGTACTTTCACACGTCAACTGATTCCATTTCATAGTATGAAAGTACAACAATGGAGGTGAGTTTACCCCACTTCTTGATAAACGCTCCTAGATACCGAACCAAACATATGGTGACTACATACACCTAGGACCAACAAACAGTCGATATTCGAATCTAGAAGTACAAACATAGACATTTGCACTAACAGATAACAGATAACACAAGTTGGTGATCAAGAAACTAGCATTCATTAAACGATTGATGTTGAACTGAAAAGATAGGATTTTTCTATTGCAAACCCATGAATTACAATGTATGAAATGAAAACGTGGGTAGCGGGGCTACTCCCCGCACCCTAGTATATGATACTACTCGCTCATGGCAAGAACAAAGAAGGAGGCGGGAAGAGAGAGAGAGAAAGCATCATCTCCACATAGGAGGGAGGAAGGCCGACCCCTTGGAGTAGAGAGCAACTATCTTCACACCACTTGGTTGACTTGATGAAGACTTCTTCACTTCCCACCTTCTATGTCGACGAGAGAGAAAGCAACTTGAGAATGAAGTGTGGATCTTAGACCGGCAGCCTTGGGGTGGAGGATGGAAGATGAAACAGCTCTGGAATGGTTGGGGCAGCCTTTGGGTGTCCAAGAATTCGATGCCTAATGAGAACTCCTTTGGTTCTATTTATAAGCTTCCAAGGAGTCCCCGTTTGGGTCTTTAACGGTTTGGGGACCGTTTGGCATCATGCGGTCTCGGGACGGTTTGGCTTCAAACAGTCTCGGGACCGTTTGGCTTCATACAGTTTGTAGACTATTTGCTTTTAATCGATCTTGGGACCGTTTGAGTTCATACGGTCTTGGGACTATTTGCCTTCATTTGGTTTCCAAACCGTTTGAGTTCATTCGGTCTTGGGACCGTTTGGACTTCATTCGGTCTTGGGACCGTTTGCCTTTATTCAGTCTCGGGATCGTTTGAGTTCATTCGGTCTTGGGACCGTTTGGACTTCATTCGGTCTCCAGACTGTTTGACTTTATTTGGTCTTGGGACCGTTTGAGATCATACAGTATTGGGACCGTTTGGACTTCATTCGATCTTGGGATTGTATGCCTTTATTCGGTCTTGGAACCGTTTGAGTTCATTAGATCTTGGAACCATTTGGACTTCATTTGGTCTCGAGACCGTTTGAGTTCATTCAGTCTTGGGACCGTTTGGACTTCATTCGGTCTTGGGACTGTTTGGGGCTTTTGCAATTTTTTTTGGGTTTTCTGTAAGAAGAAATCGATAAATGTTAGTTTAATGGTGAATTCATAATAACGTAGAAAGTTAAGGATTATATCTAATTTATCTAAGAAAGAGTATGGAAAATTAAGAAAAACTAGTAAGATAACATCACAAAATGGGAGGTTATAAGAAATCTAGAAAAGCAATTAAGAGTAGGAGAATAGGAACTGTCGAAAGGAGAATAGGATGAAGGAGGAAGAGAAAGTCAAAACATGATGAGAAAGAGAACAATGTTGAGGAGGAGAACAATATCATTGAGTAGGATATTAGAATAAGTAGGAGAATAGGATCAATGATCGGGAGATAGAGAAAAGTAAATAAGAACAGGAGAAAAGGAACTATCAAAAGGAGAACATGATGAAGGAGGAAGAAAAAGGGAGAATAAGATGAGAAAGAGAATGAGGTTGAGGAGGAGAACAATAATATTGAGTAGGAGAATGGGAATAAATAGGTGGAGAATATGATCAGTGATTTGGAGATAGGGAATGATAGGCAAGGCTGTGAGAAAAAAAGAAAATACTAGTACTATGAAATCCAATCATACTATTTTAAATACATGTAGATGTCAGATTATACTGCAAACGAAAAAATATTTCATCTTCCTTATACATGTTTGTATTGATTATGCATCCTCTACCATTTAAAAAAAATAACAAAAAAGAATGTTTCTATCATTTATTTTATGTTGGTTCCTCCAGTCCAATGGTTACTTGTATATGGCTGTACAAAATGATGTATCAGAGATCGAATGAACAACTAATATAAACTCAGATGCAACACTTAGTGATTCACTTCCTTCCTTTCCTACTTGATCTTTTGAAGCACGGGCTTTCCTTGTTAATCTCTTCTTGCAATCTCCATGCATTCACCATCTTCATATTTTCTTGCCTCCTCCAGGAACCAACTTGCTACAGAATTCACGAATCACTAACTCTTGAAATAGGGGTTTCAATAGCAGTAAATCACTAGTTGTGACTCTTCCACAAAATCTTCTTATCCATTTCTTTTTTCTTTATTTTTTAGATGAAAATTCGATTCCAACATAGGATGAGGACATCATTCGTCATCCACCTGAACAACAGAATGAACTAGATTGCTAGAGTCAAAGACATCAAGAAACATCTGAAAAACACATGTTCTGGACTCCTATAGTTTAAGGTGAAGAATCACTCTCTACAGGTTCTCCACTTCTTAGTAACCAACTTTGTCTGGAGAATATTACTTCCCAACCCTCAGTGGCGAGCGTATGAAGATAACAGAACACAACATCCACCAAGTTTATGACATCCAAACTGGTTCCTTAACGCTCGATATGATATAAAGAGACCAAGAATCCAATGTAAAAGTTTTTGAGTTGACTACAAGAATTGATCTATCACGTACAAGCTAAACTTTATCACAAATAAATATGTTGATGTCAAGATATTTGAGTTAAGCAATCCTTAAGATATAGCCAGAATGTATATTTTATATGTAATAGAATGTGTTCTTTCACAACTACGAGATTCATTCTAGTTTACTACCTCAAATACCTCAATGATTTTGATGGGATACAAAACATGAACTGGGCAAGTTACATGGTGAAGTATTTGTAGACTCATCTTCTGACTTACAAAAATAACAATTTTGTCAAAAGGCCATCTAGAGATTTGTACCTTCTAATGGCATGTAAGGATTTCCAGGACATACTTTAATTCACTTTAATACTTTCATTTATACTCGATAAGACTTATTTGTTGTTCCCTTTAGGTGCATTCCTTATATTCAACTTTCGGCGGGGGACAATTTTCTCTGCCACCCACATGAAAAATATGGACTATTATACCAAATCCTAGAGAAATAATTAAAGGAAAGCAATCTGCTCTTGAACATCATAAGGACGCATCTGAACACTTGCTCATCAAAATAGAAGATATAGAAGACGGTTGAGATTGTGTTGCTTTTAAATCAATAGAGGAAAGTATTCATGAGGTAAATGTTTCCCCTTGATCCATTTTTTAAACCATAGTATGTGTTACCTTCTACTAGTTGTAAACAATAGTTGTATGCATCAATAAATATTTATTGCAACACTTCTCTTTATATCTTAAATTAGAAGAATGACACTATACATAAACTTAAAGAACTTTAACGACAACCTCAGTGTTTTGTTGAACATCATAAGGATGACACGCCAATTTCTGAGGCATTCCAGACCCTAAAAGCAAGAGGGAAGAAGATGAAGTTTTCTAAGAATATCATTCCACCTCTGAAAGAATTAGTAAATGATCTCCTCTACATAAGCATGGTTGATGCCCTTCAAATTGTAAAGGATGTGAAATTAACTGCTACAAAAGTAGAAAGAGAAGAAAACTAGAGAATGAGAGCAACATTGGCAAGAGTGGCTTCATGGACTACAAGGATAAAGAAGGTTGAGAAGAGGAAGAAGGAAGAGAGCACAACACCTATTTCAGTAAGTCAAACAAGTTTATCGGTAAAATGTTTTCTAGTTGAGCATGTATTGTTGATTACATACAATGAATGTGGATGAATGTGTTGCATCATTTTAGAAAAGGGTTGCATTAGAGAATAACAAAAAGGCTTCAGAAGTGCCTCAGAAGAGGAGGAAGGAGATGCCGAAGAAGAAGGCGAAGGCACGAGCGAAGGTGGAAGGGAGGATCTCAGAGGGTCAGAAAAGGGATTGAAAAGCCTGAGAAGAGGAAAATTGTTGATGAAGAAATCAGCATTGGTATTGTGGAGGATGATACTAGTGGCAATGTGGAGAAGGAGACACTAATTCAGGAGGAGGAGAAAAAATCGGAGGAGGAGGACAATAACAAAGAGTGGGAGAAGAGGAAAAATGAGAAAAGAGAAAGGAGGAGGACAACAACAAGGAGGGGGAAATTGGAAAAAGGAGGATGATAGGAATAGGGAGGTGGAGAATAGGAAAATGATGGAGGTGTAGAAGAAGATCAAAGCGGAGGAGGACATGAGCAAGGGGGGATAAGAGGAAAAAGGAGGAGGAGTACAGGAATAAGGAGGGGGAGGAGGGCATGAGAAAGAAGGGGTGACACTGATACAGGTGGAGGAGAGGAATCTGGAGGAGGAGGATAGGAGCAAGGAGGGAGAGAGGAGGAAAAGTAGGAGAAAGATCAAGGAGGAGGAGGACATGATCAAGGAGGGGGGAAGAGGAAAAAGAAAGAGGAGAAGAGCAAGCAGGAGGAGGATAGGAGCAAGGAAGGCGATAAGAGGAATTCAAAGCAGGAGGATAGGAGCAGGGTGGTGGAGAAATCAATCTAGGAGGAGTGGAGGAATGAGGAGGGCATGAACAAGAAGGGACGACACTAATGCATATGGAGGATAAGACATTGAAGGAGGTAGTGAAAAGTAAGGAGGACATGAGCAAGGAGGGGGAGAAGAGAAAAAAGGAGGAGAAGAGAAAGGAGGAGGAAGGCAGGAGCAAGGTGGGGGAGAAGACGAATATGGAGTAGGAGGACAAGAGCAAGGTGGTGGAGAAACCGATCTAAGAGGAAGAGAGGAAGAAGGAAGAAGAGGAGGACAAGAGAAGGAAGGGAGTGATACAGATGTAGTTGGAGAAGAAGACCAAGAAGGATGAGGGCAAGATCAAGGTGGGGGAGAAGAGGAATCTGGAGTAGGAGGATCAGAGCAGTGTGGTAGAAAAACCGATCTAAGAGGAGGAGAGGAAGAAGTAGGAGGAGGACAAGAACAGGAAGGGGTGACATAGATGTAGGTGGAGGAGGAGAACAAGGAGGATGAGGACATGAGCAAGGAGGGGGATAAGAGGAAAAAGGAGGAGAAGAGAGAGAAAGTGGAGGATAAGAGCAAGGATGGAGAGAAGAGGTATCCAGAACAGGAGGACATGAGCAGGGTGGTGGAGTAACTGATCTAGGAGGAGGAGAGGAATAAGGAGGAGGATGATATGAGCCTAAAGGGGATAACACCAATGTAGGTGGAGGATAAGAGTACAGAGGAGAAGAAGAGGAATCAGGAGGAGGGGAACAACCAAATGGAGGGGGATAAGAGGAAAGAGGTGGAGAAGATCAAAGAGGAGGAGGAATAGAGCAAGGAGGAGGAGAAGAGGGAAAAGGAGAAGAAGAGCAAGGAGGAGGAGGGTAGAAACAAGGTGAGGGAGAAGACAAATCCAAAGCAGGAGGATAGGAGCAGGATGGTGGAGAAATCAATCTAGGAGGAGAGGAAGAAGGAGGAGGAGGACATGAGTAGGAAGGGGGTGACACTGATGCATTTGGAGGAGAAGAGAAAAGAGGAGGAGGTCAGGATCAAGAAGGGGGTGACACCAATGTAGCTAGAGGAAAAGAATGAGGACGAGGAGTGAAATTTGGAGTAGGAGGATAGGAGTAGGGAGGGGGAGAAGAGGAAGGAGGAGGAGGACAAGAGTAGGGAGGGGGAGAAGAGGAAGAAGGAGGGGGAAGAAAGGAGTAGGGTGGGGGAGGACAGGAGCAAGGACGGGGAGGAGAGAAAAATGAAGGAGGAGGATAGCAGAAAGGAAGGGGAGAAGAGGAAAAAGGAGGTAGAGAATAGGTAGAAGGTTGTTGAGGAAGAAGAAGGTGGAAAAGTAGAGTTTATATGATGATGCTAAGCCACTTATAATCCTCCAAAAGATATGAAAGATCAAGCCTGACAAAGTAATAAGTCATGTTGTGACTATTTTACCAGGTGTTCGTTACGTTATTTCTAAAATCTTGTGTCATTTTTCACGTTCATGTAGAAGAAGATCACAATTTAGAGTCTCAGAAAGCTTGAGATCCGATGGAGTGTGAGTTTCAAAGATCAATAGCAATCTAAGACAACTTTTGATCCACCCGTTAAGAGAAAGCCCCATACTGATATTCATGAAATTATTATCTCAATACCTAACATACAAGGACACCATCCTCAACATGAAAAGATCAAAGCCCTCTATCAAAGATACATTCCTCGATGCAGAAGAGTTTGTGAAGAGCATTAGTGATTTTGTATTGAGCTCGAAGGTAAACATGTCTCTCATCCTATATGATAACAGAATGATCAAACTACATGTGAAGGATCTAGATAATCTCAGACCAAGAGAATGATTGGTAGACAATATAATTGAAGCATACAGACACATAATCAAAAGATGGGAAGTGAAAATTAACCCAGGAAAAGTAAAGCATGTTTGCCTCCCATTCAAAATTAGTGTAAGTTATCCCTTATTCCATTTTACAAACAACTACGAACCTATTTTCCTAAACACTATTTCCGTCGTTTCTTATTTATAGAATGTTGTCAAGCAAACTTGAAGAATCTTGATTATGAAAAGAACTGTAAGATTGAGGCATAATTTGAACTAATGGAAGATGTCTTACAATATGATTAGTTTAAGGAGGGAAATGTCAAACATTGTGAATGCGACTATGTAAGTATTAGTTTAGCATATATATTATTACGTAAGAAGACTCATTTTCAGGGTTCCTTTTCTTGAGCCCATTGTTCCTTTACTCATCTTCTTTGTTCCTTTTATTGTTGTGCAATATTTCTTCACGGTTGGAGTAGAGATAATTTCTACGTGATCTTTATCGATTTTACACAGAAGAAGTTGTTCGTACGGGATAGCATGCCAAGTGAAGCTTCATACAAAATGGATAGAAAATTTCTAGCATCCATTTGAAGAAAGTACTAGCTCCCTTCACTAGAAGTTACAAGAGCGATAATGGACTAGGAGAATTTGGATTTGTAACCAGAATCAATTCCTCAGCAACCATATCATTTCAGTTGTAGACTATTTTGTATTCTATTCATGAATCTTGGCACTTCACAAACCTTTATTGACTTGGCTTTAAATTGACTTGGAGGAGTTGTTAGAACTTCATCTAGAGTGCAATGTGAAATATGAACTGGATCACAATTATCATTACAGTTGGCCCTAAGTAAGTCAGCCTTAGAGCATAACAAATTAATGTCTTCTTCTATTTCTCCCCATGCAAGTAACTAAGTATTTTAGAAGTGGGACAAGGACGATGAGGACAGGAAAAAGAATGTGGAATAAAGGATCAAATAGGGGGAGTAAAGCAACAATGGGTGGAATGTTAAAAATTCGACCATTTTGAATCCAACAAAAGTGTCATATTTAATCTTAAAAGTACATTTTCACATTAGGAATAAGAATGGGTAGAAAAGGATCAAATAGGGTGAGTAACATATTTTTGACAAGTAGTCATCGTCCTTATTGAACGGTTGCAAGGCAGTGGCAGTGGTCAAAAGCATTTGGTTCACCTTTCGGTGCCTGCCCGCGAGCAGCAGCAGTAAGTGCACCTATGAGTAAGTGTGCATGGACACTGGAGAAGGATGCAACATACCATGGAGTAAAGAAAATGAATGGAGAGTACATGGATAGTGACTAGGAGGAAAGGAAAAACTACAACTACAAAAACAACAATGGGGAGTAAAGGAATAGGGACTGTGAGAAATAGAACCATGACGATAACTACAAAAACAACAATGGGGAGTAAAGGAATAGGGACTATGACCAGTCACATGTTGCCTCTATCACATGAGAATTTACTACATTTGCTAGTAGCAGGACCAAAAGGTGATCTGATACCTTCTTACCAAAACCACTACTACTGCTCAAGGAAATTAGAGCTTGGGAAACCCTAGCTTCAAATTTAATCATTGATCTGTATTTATTTATTTATTATCATTGATGGAAATGTGTCTCATTGTTTTATTTGCCCTACTCATTGTATGATTTCTCTTACTCATTGTTCATTTACCAACCCTTGACGAGACGAGGAAGAACGAGCTTAAGATATGGATCAAGGTTAGGGAGAATAAGAAGAACAAGGTTAGGAAGAAGGTGAACATAGAGCTTGAGAAAAGGATCGAGGTTAGGGAGAAGAGGAAGGACAATCTTGAGAAAGGATCAAGATGAGGGAGAATAAGAAGAATGAGATTTGGGAGAAGAGGAACACATATCTTGAGAACACATAAGATTGAATACTAGAACACACATGATTCAATACTATACGACATCATTGTATAACAAAAAATATGATGCAACAATACACATACGAATGTTGGTGTGTAAGACATGATACATCAATATAAATGTTGGAGTATTTTATCATTAGTAAAAAGAAAATTATATTTAGGTATTCTAGTCTCTATTTCTTCTTGTCGACACATCTTCATTTGTGCATTTTGTCTCGCAATCTCCACAAAATTTACCAACCTTTTTCTTGATCGATTTGGCAATTCATGAACCTTTATTGACTTGTCTTTAAGCTGACTCAGAGGAGTCGTTAGAACTTCAACTAGAGTGCAATTTGAAGTATGAACTTGAACACAATTTTCATTATAGTTGACCCTAAGTCAGCCTTAGAGCGTAACAAATTAGTCTCGTTGTCTACCATTTGGTAGACATCATCATCCATGCAAACTGATGTGGCCAATTGAACCATTTTGCAATATATATGTTGATAGTGTTCCCCATATTCAGATTTGTTTATTAACACCGAAACTGGAGTCAAGTATACAATCCTACTCTTAGCAAGCATTGTCCATTGAAAGGCTATGCAGTGTGGGGGAGATTTTGTTCTCCAATACAGCCTAGAACATCCATAACTTTGAGAATGTGTCTACAGAGCATTGCCATTCTTTTGTACATATGGAAGAAACATTCAAACTTCATATTATCTGTTTGGATTAACACATTCCTCTCATCTATTTTATTTTCATTATCGCTTTTGAAAATAAGGTATGCAAGCTTACAACCAATGATATTTTCTGGCGTGAACCTTATTACACACTCCACCATCTTTTTGAACTCCTATTCAAGATTGCAAACATATTAGCGGTATAAACCTCGACCGCCCTTATTTTAATAGGGTTGTAGGAAAGGTATTGTTTGTAAATTTATTAGTAGCTTGAAACTCTTATTCTATTTTGCTACTCCTCCTACTTGAAAGAATTCTATTAAAGTGTGTGAAGAACTGAATCAAGTTGTGATTTGGTTGGAGGAAGAGCCTCATAACAACATTGCATGATTCACTGACCTGGATCCTTTTCATACCAGCAGTAAAATGTTGTTTTACCCAAACTAAGGACCATTGCTTTTGAAAACCATATGTTCTCTCAATCTGAAGATGCGGTCCTGAATGGAAACATTCTTCAACCATCTTTGGCCAAGAAAAACCAAATTTACGTTTGGTTTCAACATTATACACGAGGAGAGTGAGATTGTTGTGCAAAATAGGAGTGAACTGCCGAGTGAGCTTTTTTGAGCATTTTATAATATATGCCATGTACAGAGCGCATGGAACGTATCAAGTAGAACTTTTCTTACAGCTGAAGCTATTGCAGCATCTTGATATATGAAAATAGTTAGAGGTGGTTTTTCTAACTTGATTTTAAGGAAATGTCTAGAGTAATGATTCAAAGGACACAATAGTTTCATCATATAGGAGGGCTGCACCAAATATGACACCCTGGCGGTGGTGGTTAAACCAGAAAATAAATTTTCATAGAAAAATTAACAAGCTAGTCCAGAATAATGGAAAAAATGGTTCCATACTAGAACACATATAGTTCAAAACTGGAACACATATTGTTCGATACTAGAACACAAATGTTGAGTAATGGAACACAATATGTCAAATACCGGAACACAAGATATCAAAAACTAGAACATAGGATTATGTTAGTGATGGAACATAATATATCGAATACTAAAACACAAGTGTTGAGTAATGGAATAGAATATATCGAATACCGAAACATAAGATACCAAACACTGGAACACATGATTCTATTGAGTACCTAATGGCCCATAGAATCTTGTTTGTTTAAAATGTTGTATCAAACGAAATGGTGTCACCAAGTAACCGATAATCAAGCTTCATCCTCCCATCGACGCATAAGATGTTTGCAATTCTCTCTTCATTATCAACCTCAATCTTGTAGTAAAATGATGGGTTGTTGTATGCTTCATTATGGAAGTACTCTTACAAAGAAATGGCCTCACCATATATCATTGTCTTCTATCTCCTATGCCTCAAATGGTTATTTAAATATAGTCAAAGAAACCTGATGCTCTCACATCCACCGACCAAAGACATTGCATCGTAGAAATTTCTTAATTAAATTCTAAATTCTAAATTCTTTGTTGATCTCTGCTACAACTCCTTGCACGTTTGAAACAACACAGTTGGATCTGAGAAGGTGAGCATATTGCTATGGGTGAAGTGCATGGTTATGATCAACAACCCAACGACTTATCATGTAGATATTAAGTTGGTGATCAAGAATTAGATTAATGTGCACTTTGCACCCAGTCTTTTCTTCTCTACATCGTTGCTTCATTCCCGTTCGGAAATATACTAATTCTTCTATTATTTTAGAACCACTATGATTCAGTAAACTTCCCTTACGATATCCTTGTTTATTACAGACATATCACAAATACTGAATCTTTCCATGATCCACATTCTTGCCTTTACACTTTTTCTCCCAGTCAATCCTGATTGCAAACCCTTTCTGATGAGCATAGTCGTTATTAAACTGATGAGCTTCCTATGGAGAGCTAAATTCAAGGTTTTTCTAGTAAGCCTTCTTATCAAGTTCATCAGAGATAATGAAAGGAAACAAGATTAATGGAACTGGAGTAAAGGGAGAAAGGAAAAATTGAATAAAGGAAGAACACGCTTGAGAAAAGGAGTAAGGAGAAGGTGAAAAGGAAGAATGAGCTTAGGGAGAAAAGGAATAAGGATATGGAGAAAAGGAAGAATGAGCTTAGGGAAAAAAGAAATAAAAATAGGGAGAAAAGGAAGAACGAGCATGAGAAAAGGGGTAAGGAGGAGGTGAAAAGGAAGAATGGGGAACCCTAATACAAAAGAAAAGGAATGAGGTTATGGAGAATAGGAACACAAAGCTTGAGAAAAGGAACAAGGAGGATGTGAAAAGAAATCAAGGGGAACTCAGATACAAAAGAAAAGGAATGAGGTTATGGAGAAGAGGAACACAAAGCTTGAGAAAAGGAGTAAGGAGAAGGTGAAAAGGAAGAACGAGCTTAGGGAGAAAAGGAAGAACAAGCTTAGGGAGAAAAGGAATGAGGACAGAGAGAAAAGGAGGAATGAGATTAGGGAGAAAAGGAATGAGAGGAAGGAGAAAAGGAAGAGCAAGCTTGAGAAAAGGAGTAAGTGGAAGGTCAAAAGGAAGAAAGGGGAACCCAAATACAGAAGAAAAGGAACGAAATTACGGAGAGGACCAAAAAGCTTGAGAAAAGGAATAATGAGGATTTGAAAAGGAAGGAGGTTATAGAGAAAAGGAAGAATGATTTTTGGGAGAAAAGGAACAAGGATAGGGAGAAAAGGAACGAGAATAGGGAGAAAAGGAAGAACATGCTTGAGAAAAGGAGTAAGGAGAAGCTGAAAATGAAGAATGAGGAATTCAAATATAGAAGAAAAGGAATGAGGTTACAAAGAAGAGGAACACAAAGCTTGAAAAAATAAATAAAGAGGATGTTAAAATGAAGAAATGGGAACCTGAATACAATAGAAAAGGAATGATGTTACAGAGAAGAGGAATGTAGAGATTGAGAAAAGGAATAAGGAAGATGTGAAAAGGAAGGAGGTTATGGATAAAAGGAAGAACACACTTAGTGAGAAAAGGAACAAGGATAGGGAGAAAATGAAGAATGATATTAGGGAGAAAAGGAATGGAAATAGGGAGAAAAGGAAGAACGATCTTGAGAAAAGAAGGATAAGGTGAAAATCAAGCATGAGAAAAGTAACAATGATCATGTAAAAAGGAACATGGATTATTACAAGAGGAAGGACGAATAGGGAGCATAAGAAAAGCACCAATTAATCAAATAAGATGAAGAATTAGGAGAACATGGACAATGAGATGGATAAAAGGATAGTCAAATAACCAATAAGGGAATGCCATTATTAATAAAGGACAGTTTATGAACTAACCATCTAAGATATTTATATGATCATCTTTGAAACCAATCTCCTCTCCTGTGCTTTTAGAAGTGGCACATGTCTCATTCGGATCTATTTGAGTCCTCTCAACATCCTATGACTCGATATTAGGAATGTTTACACACACTGATGTGCGAAAGCGATGTCTCTTTCTGAGAAATCTCTCTATGAGGAATTAAAATATGTTTGATCTTCAAAACCTGTTTTTTCCAAATACTCTGAGTAAGAAATGTCTCTTTCTAAGAGATATCTTTGTGAGAAATCAAAATACTTCTGATCTTCATAAAACAATTTCTTACATATTCTCTGAGTAAGCATGCCAATAATTAGAAACCAATGGTACTTCATGTGATATTCCTTCCCATCCTTGTTCTTGAGAAACCATCTCATTCAGATCTACATCAAAGACATATGTATTGTTGATAGAATATCTCTGTTGGATATCTTTGCATGCTGAACCTTGTTGAGTATCATGTTGGCGAGGTGTCGTTGGCACACCAACAACAAAACCTTGGTGAGTATGCTGACGCACTAATGATGACACACTAGTGACTGAACCTTGTTGAAGTTCCTTTAAAGCCATTTCCATCTCCTTCATCCATTCATCCACTTTCAAATCCATGACATATTTCTTGTAGAAAGTATATAATTTTGCAAAAATAAAAAAATGATATGTCTGATATTAAAAACCATTGTTTTACAGATGTAACTATCTACACTATGAATCAAAGAGCTTCCTTTCACTGACACTATGAATAAAAGAGGTTGCTTTCACTGAAACATGAAACTTTATAAGATATAGTCAATGTAGATGCAAAATAAAAGAAACAATATATATTTATAGGAAGTAGGGTGGGAAGAAATGATCAAGAGGAAGTTAAATAGGGAGAAGCAAAAAACATGATAGTATTTGCATAATCACATAACAATAGCAAATCAAAGTGTCGCTTGAGGCATTAAAGGATGTTGGGTTAAGCTGAACTTGATGTTGATAGATCTAAACCTTAAATTAACCAACAACACCAATGATCAGTGTTGATGTATCTCACCACCGGAGAGCTTGGTTGGATCTAGGTTTTAATCGGAGAGGCTGAGAGGGAGAGAATCGGAGAGTGATCGGGAGTAAGAGCGAGTGAGGGAAAATGTTTTCGTATGCATGGAGAGGGTGTTGTTAGATGATTTATGAATCCCTGGCACCAAAAAGACACTATCCCCACCCCCTGGGTTTAATCCACCCGTACGCCAAAATGTAGCCTTTTTTAGCTTCCCAGATGAGATTCAAGACGTCTTGACAAATGCCCCATCAACATTAGATCTTTTCACGACAACCTTATTTAGACTCCTCATAGGGACTCTACCAAAATACTTTATGCCCAAAACACAAGGAGGCACCTATGACCACCCATCCAAAGGGTCCAACCGCATGCTCCTACATAAGAGGAACACCTTCTATTATGAAAATGGCAAGGATATGGCATCAAAAATGACTCCACCTTTATGACGCTCCCATTCCATGTGGCCCACATGTGTCATCGACATCCTAGAGCAACATTTAAAAGGTGATATGACCCACTCCAATGATATAAAGCATGAGGAGGTCCTCAATGAGGAGGACATGGAGAGTGATTCATTTGTAGTTGAGGAGCTAATCGATGACATTGACGCTCAACAACACATTTCTACTACTCACAATCCCCCACTACCACCTCAGATCAAGGTTGAGCCATGAGGCTGCAAAGCTGCCTTCCCCACATGCATGATCCTCTTCTATCCAAGTACAAGGCCCTCATCACCATCAATCACTAAAAGGGGCACAAGGCCATGGAGGCTATCAGGGTACAATTGACTTACTATGCATTCCCCAAGACACTTTGGAGGTTGGGCATTTCTGAGTCCACAATGCATATTCTCCGCCGCTCACACATCTCCACCTTCTACATATGCCAAAATCTATAAGGAACTCATACTAGAGTTTATTGCTTCCTTCATGAGTACTTCAACAACAAATAGGAGTATAGTTGCTCCTTCAGTATGTTCATGGAGGAGCACTCCTTGGATGACAATGACCTCAATGCCATAATCATCCACACTAATAAGCAATGGTAGGTGAAGTACATTAAGGATAACCAAAACCACCTGTCTGAGAAGTAAAAGGCCTACAAGTTCTTGGCCAAAATCGATGTGCTGCTCCCGTCCATCCCACACAGTGCAAAGGTGTTGTTCATCCACATCCCGGTGGTCTTCTACCTTCACCTTATTCTTTCCTACACCATCTTTACCTGGTGGGGTGCACTTGACATGGTCACCACAACTGACATGTGTTGTCTCTGGTGTATGTTGAACGATGAGCCCTATAGTTGGGGAAGTGCACTTATCAAGCATCTAGACAATCAACACAACTAGAACAAGAAGTCTTAGTTCTTCCCAGGAGGGGTTAATGGAACCATGTAGACCTACCTTGGCCACATTCAATTTCCCTTCATTGTGATGATGATGGAAAAATTATCACACTTGATCAACATCTAGTATTTAATGGGTTCTATGGAACTCGAGGATTGCCAAAGAGGATGGAATCTACCAATGGATATTCAGACACAACCGGGACATTCTTACGATGCCCATCCATACCTAATTTGCTGCAATGAATCTCATCTACGACCTTGATGACCTGAGTGCACATGTTCAACATTGCATGAGGCACATCTACCTGTAGAGGGTGAGGTTCTTGAGGCGACATCTAGGAGATGTAGTGCCACCATCAAGGTGAATGAAGAGGACTCTGGCCTTCCCCCCCTCTACACGTTACATGTAGTGATTCATGCCTAAGACTGTAGGTCCATTTGGGCCCTACGACTTTGACAACCTCTAGCAGTTGCTGGACCAGATCTAGCATACCTGATCCACATTGAGAAGGAGTACTAGAGGTAGGGCCACCAGTTGAAAAACATTTATTGCATGAAGCGGGTGCATGAGGAGTGGCAAGTGGAATGAGGGACTATGAGCCAACACACACTCATTATACCAATTATGGCACTAACCTAACATACCCTCCCCTCTTTGTCAGTATTGGGGAAGTTACTACACCAAGTCACCGCTACCTGAGGAGCATCCCCATTCTTCTGAGGCCCAAGATTGGTCAAACTGGCCATATCGAGCATCCTTTTAGGCTCCACCTCCACAACAACCACCTTTTAGGCTCCACCTTCACAACAACTGCCACCATTGGCGATCACATGGTTGGTGACATTTTTAGTGGTCGTATTCCTATCCTTTAAATTTTAAATATTTTGAAGGACAAGCAAATTTTTATGTACGGGGTGGAGGGTGTGTGGTACATTCCTGTTCCACCACCTATAGCTTCCCATTTTTTCATTTATTTTTTAGATTAGCATTACATCTTTTAATTTTGTTATTTCTTCTAGTTCAATGTAGTTGACCATTATCTAGTTGACCTAGATTCATTTTATGAACTGCATATTTAGTTGAAAAATCAACAATGTACCCCATGTTTGAATGGAACAAGTCTTCTTTGTAATAATGAATCTCAACATCCAATTCTAGAACCTATTCCATCCCCAATGATCATAAATTATATCACCCCTTGGAAATGATGGCAAGCAATATGGGATTGAGAGGAATCAAATTTTGGTGTGTCTCTAAATTAATCAACATAAGGTTTTTGTGGAATTAATATTATTTTGCAATTTATAAGATATAATTGAACTGGTTGTCATTGTTTTATCCTACACTTCGAATTCCCAAATATGAGATACAAAAATTCAACCTTTTCAACACTTCTTACACCATTTTATTACCCCATCATCTGCCAAAAAAACCAAAAAGTTCATAATGAATTTGCCAAATTCCAAGTGCAACATGGCACCCCTTCTCTCATTTCTCTACTTCTTCCGTACTCTACATATGTAATTGGGGTGTACACAACAAAACATGACAACGTGTGCACCCTAAAAGAAAAAAGTGCAATCAATGTAATTGCAATAAAAATAGAGTAATCTCAAGTCAAACAGGTGAAAAATTCATAATTCTTCCTTGCACACCTTGATTCACATCAATTTCTTCCCATGCGGTAGCAATCACCCCAAAAATATTCCCCTTCATAGCTAAAACTTGTACTTGTGCAAATCCTATATGAATATCTAGAACTTTTCGAGACACCATTGATATCATGATTGTGATGCACATGTTTTGATTTGGAAACTTGTTTGTGAATGTGAAGTCAATGTAGAGAATTCAAAATTGAAATATTGTGAATCCAATAGAATGGGTTTTCTAGGCCATGTTTGGTTGTAGGGAACCAAGTAATATTGTGATAGATAGGATGACATGCTAGTAGTATTATTTGGCATGTTGTTTTGATTCTATGTTGCAAAAGGACATACAAGATTCAAGTTTGTGGTAGTTTGATGAATGCATATTAATCATATTATAATTGTGGATTATAGCTTATTTTTTTCTCATTTTAGTTGTAAATTGCCTCATGTTTTTCTTAGTTTCATCATTTTAGTCATTGTTCTCAAATACTAAGATCTTGACGAATTTCCTTGCACTTATATAGATGAAATCACACATTTACACCAGAGCATTCAAGAATCATTCCCCAAGCTCATGATTCAAGGTCTCAGAGTAGAGGCACGTCAAATTGGTTCTTACCGGTACATTCATGCATGTTTATCAAGAGACTAGATATGTTAGTCATCCGACCAACCTGTGCATCCCAAAGCACTCCCAGGATGAGCTCTAGTTTGGGTGATCGATCTTAATAATCGATCGATCAAAAATTCACTCAAATATGAAGAGACTCTAATGATTTTTTGACATCAAGTGATCAACTGACCTATCATCTAGGTTGGCCAATCCACATGTAGAACATTCCCTCAAAAGAATGCAAGATCAATTGATATCCCTTGTTGATTGCTCAACCAATTTAACTCCCAAATTGCTTCCTTAACATCAGTAACTTCAAAACTTTTGAAGGACATCTGATCCGCCGATAAGGATTTTCAGTTCACAGACCAAACTGATATGCCTTCCAGGTCATAGACTCACAATAGCCTCAATTCTCTAGCATATCGGGTGACCCCCTTCTGGGATCAACCGACTAAAGGATTCTCTAGAAACCTCATCAGAAGGATGACTGGACAATTTGTCACTTTGTTGGCCGACCAGAAGGACAACAACCATGCCTCCATGTATGTGATCTGCTGACCAGACCACTTGGTTTCCTGATCATTTTGAAAGACACAGAAGCTTTCACAACCATCGATCGAGGGTTATTTTCCATAGAAAATAATATACGAACTAAGGATCATGGATTCCCTTCTAGGTGCTGAGAGCATGTTCCAGAGCAATGATCAAAAGGAGATGATCAGGGAGAATACCATCCTAATGGATTTCTTCATATTTGTCAAGGCATGAGTGTATTAGAAGAGTTATATACCACTAAATGCATCTCTCTTCTCAATTAGTGACATGATCTCTCCTCTCTTTCCTTGTATTTGTATTGTTCTTCAATGATGAGCAAGTTGACTTTATCATTGGGATGCAGGGAGTAGTCCCATCACCCATACTCTATCTTGACTATTATCACACTCCATTTCCTCAATATATCATACTATTTTCCATTCAATTATTGCTTTTTTTTAAACTCATCTCTTGACTAGCATGTTTGATCCTAAGATCATAGACCACAAAACCTAGGACTATATTCCAAATCAATGCATTGGATTCCAGATATGATCATAGGAGGGATTTTATAGGATGACTGGATCATGAAACATGCGTAACAAGACCTTGAGATCATGGGGAATTTGGTCATGGTGTAATTAACTTTTGAAAGGAGTGAATTCACTTGGTCCTAGTTTTATTGTTGAGGTATTTTGAGTTGTAACGATTTAGAAAGGTACACAGGTTATGGTGGTGAAACATAAACATTCCAATGTCCTTAATATCAAATTCAACCCCAATTTAATCCATCTTATTTGCAATCATTAACTTAGTTATTAGTTTATAATCACTCTCAAAGAACCAGATCTAAATATTGTTCTTAACAATTGATTTCAAAATTTATTTCTTAAAAATGTTGTCCTTTGGTATTTCAACCTTAATTACACTCCAGTAGATGTGTTTGACTGCGGAAGAGTTAGTTTGGTTTGTATTTAAGTCTTTAAAGCCTAGGAAAATCCTTCTTAGGTAATTTGTGTGTGTAAATAACTCACATCACCAAGCAATGACACACTATAGATGGAATTCAATTTGCTCTGCGAGTTCTCTACTTTGTGCCATCTTGACATTTCCTGACTGCCAATAAATATCATCCACCATCTCCCCAGTTACCTAGAATATGATAAACCTGTCTCACTTATTCCAATTTTTGTAAGAAACAAACTAGTGAAGCATTCACAGAGGCGGGATGAGTGGTTATGTACCATTTATTTGGAGAAATTTCCTAGAGGGGAAGAATGGCCAGGATGATCTATTATTTGTGAACCCAATTCATTAAGACCATACAGAGGCACACTTGGCGGTCTTGATGAATGACGGGATTGTAGATCCCACTAACCTAATAGTATAGTCACAAAACAATGATCTTGGGTGATCATACTAGTTGGTATGGTCATCTTAGGAGTCATCTGTGGTGATGCACATCATAGTCTTCTTGGTGGCAAAGGCGACATATTCCGCTAACTAGGTCCCTGAGATGCCAAATGAAGACATTGTGGCTCTAGTTCAATGAGGGATACCTGATAAATCTATCAAGTGGACATTGAGTCTCTTCAAGGGACCAACAATAAAGGTGCTTGATCATGGTCACTTGAAGGCCAAGAGGGTTGGCCACATGGACCAGGTAGAGAGGCCCCAAGCCATGGGCCATGCGATACTTGTCCTGTGGAAGGATCCAATAACAATTCATTGTGGTGTTAGTGCATTCATCATTCATGGGCGTATCCATACGCCAACAACATGCCCTTTGACATATGGGGATTTTATCACCTCAATAGTTGAGGAAAGAAAGATATTTAATGACTTTATTAGGGATACGGAAGCTAACATTCATTCACCCACTCATACTGTGGGTGTTGAATCCACTATCCAACAACTACCTTGCATAGTTCCAAAGCATTGATCAGCCGAATTAACACTAGAATAGAGAAAAAAGCTAGAGTCAATCGCAAGACCATCACCGACAAATACACTCTCACCACTGAGGTTACAGACTACCGTGTTCATGCAAGGGATGATGCACCTTCGACAAGTTCTATATGCCATTTGTGTTAATCCCTTCCCCCTCTTCTGGGTAATAGGAACAGATGTACTTAGTAAGGTTCATATGGGGGAATCAGGGCACTTGTATTGATGCCCTAGCTCTAACATGTGGCATCATATCATGGTAAAACAATCGATATAGTGGTGAAAACCCTAATCACACTAAAACATAAACAACACAAAAAATAACCCCGAGGGGTGGCACTGACCAGACCACATTGATGAATTGACCAATAGTGTGGATAGGATGCTAGGAGGATAGGGAATGTCATCTAAGAGAGTACATGATACTTTTGAAGAGTTGTTAGAAAAAGTGTGTGTACACTCTGTAGTAGGAATTTTGATGCTCCATGTTGGTCAAGAAACAACTTGGATCTAATATCTCCTTGTCCATCTAGGGGTGATGATGACCATTGATATATATATTTATCTAGTAGCTACCTTATTCCCTATAATGATGTTATCCTATTACTTAAGTCTTATGTAATATGAGGATAAGTATAATAAGACCATTAGGGGTTGTTGTGTGATTCTTTGTTGTTTCTCTTTCTATTTATTAGATAGGGTTGTACACTTTTCAAAATAATAAAAAGATGACTACTTTCAACATGGTATCAAAGAAGGATAGATAGCCACCTCAAGACCCCTCCTTTCCAAGACAACATCGCCTCTGTGTCTCCTCCCATCCTCACTCACAATCTTCTTTCTTCTCCACCATTGTTGATCACACTAAGGGAGATCTAGTCTTCTTTCTAGCCCTATCCTCTTCCCAACAAAAGGATCTAAGAGAACCGCCTATGGACTTTTGGTCGGTCTTATGCCCTAAAGAACAATTATTCAGAAAGCCATATGACATATTTTTATGGTCATATATGACCACATTCTATAGGGCTTTGTTCACATATCATTTGATATGATTGGATCTTTTCAACATATCTCTATTTTTCTTGGTGATCCATAAGGTTCATGACGTGGACTATTATCGCACTAACAAACTCACCCAGGGCTGAAATCCCTGAGTTTTTAACCAAAAACTTGTGCAATAATGCCACCCGCAAGTGGACGGGTCTTATCATAGTATAGTTGAGGATCGAATCCCAAAGGACAATGTTTTTAAGAATCTTTTACTAGTGGAATCTAGTTGAATCAAGACTAATATTTAGAACAAAGGTTGGTTGGGGTTTAATTAAACTAAAAGTGAGAAAGTAAAGAATATGATTAAAATTTGAAAAAGATTAATGATGGGGATCACTGGGGTGGTCCCGAGTTTCACCACCACTACACATGCAAACATGTCCAAACACAAACATCCGGGCAATATCTAACTATCCAAATAGAACTACTGCGAACCCTCCCTGAGGGATGTTTAGGTTTGCGTAAGCATCACCTTAGGCATCAGATTTCTCGTCGCTGTCTAGATCACACACTTACGATTCTGAAGATACGGATATCCAACTGAAGCTGTGGCCCTCCCTGAGGGATGTTTAGGCACATAGAAGTGTCACCGTGGGCTAGATGGCTCGTCCCCTCACAAATTATTCACTTACAACCTCAGGAAATCCCATCCCATTTCTAGTCAGGGAGTCCACCATGTGAATCGACATTCAAATCCTACATATTGAAGTTCTCACAACATAGGAACGAATAAGATAAATGCAAGCAGGTGATCAATCCACAAGCACTCATCAACGATTAACAACGAAATGAAACGTTATATACATGCCATGGAATGTTTAATGAAAAGACATATAAGCATGGGCAGCAGGGCTAGTCCCCGCACCCCAGTGAAAGGAAACTACTCACTCATGATGTGAGAAATAAGAAGAATAAGAGAGAGAGAAGAGTCTACCATGTGCATGGTGAAGAAGATGATCGCAACTCGGTGGAGAAACGATCTTCTATACAACATCGGGGCATATCTCGATGAGGAGGGAAGAATACCACGGTAGACGGGGCAGATCTTCTTTCTCCACCTTCTCTCTCTTCTCGATCTCCTTGATCACAGTAGGACGAGAAACTCATGGATGTGATGACGGCATAGGCACGGCGTGGATGAAACAAATCTAGATCTGGATCTAGATCGTGATCTAGATCTGGATGGAATGGTTTGCACCAAGGGTCGAATGCTTCTTGGGCACAACCTGGCTGTGTAGGAGACCGTCTCCTTAGGCTGAGGACCGACCTGTAGCCTAACGGTGTCTGGAGAGGCTCCCTTGAATGATAGGGGGTATGGGCTTATTTATAGGCACAGCTGGGTACTCAGGCATGTTGCCTTTAGGCCTTGGTTGCGGCCCTTTAATAGTTGGGTCGCGGTTCTTGCCTTTAGCCTGGTCGTGATTCCTTCTTTGGCCTGCTGGTCACGGTTCCAGGTCCATTGATTGTGGTTTGCTTGCACCCTTGGTCGCGGTTTGGTGATGAGCAGATACTGTAGGCACTGTTGTTGTTGGATTGTGAGCGGGGTTGCGGTGAGGGAAGGAGTGCTCATGTTGCATTTTGCGGGGGTGAAGAGGTGACCTGGTCATGGTTCTGAGAGAGGGAAGTTGTGACATGAGGGTGCATGGTCATGGTTTGTAGGTGGGAATACTACGGGTAGCATAGAGGCGATGGAGGTCACGGTCTGATAACCACAGATGAAGATGTCAAACTAGAGATGCAGATCACGATTGATGTCATTGGCGGCATGCTGGTGATCTTGGTGGGAGATGGAGGTGCCTTCATCCTTGAACTAGAGCAGGTGGATCGTGGTTATGGAATCATGGACATGTTTCCGCGGTTATGGCTTGAGAACTCAACATGGCCGCGGTCTGTGGTGGAGAGAGACCAGGATCCGATCATGGTTTGTCGCTTGATGGTGGTTTTGTTGTCGTGAGTCATTGAGGAGGCACAAGTCATGAGCAGAGAGGAGGTCTGGTTGCAGTCCGGAGGTAGCAGATGATCGCGGTCTAGGGAGTAAATTAAATCACGACTGCAGTTGTAGGAGATCAGGTCACAGTTATGGATGAAGCTTGGTCGTGGTTTTAGATGACCTCGGGTCGAGGCTTGCTGTCAGCGGGAGTCGCGGTTGGGCGGTGACGTGAAGAGAGGCGATGGCATGAGTTCCGACTGCTGCAGTCGGTGGATGTGGATGCATAGAGGGGGATGCTAGGGCATATCAGCAAGGGGTGAAGGAGAGCAGTGGAGGAAGAATAAGGCGATCATGGTGTTGGGAGAAAAGGAAACCGCGACCGCGGTTATAGGGAAGAGAAGCAAACTGCGATCGCGGTGTAGAGGGTCAGGTCGCGATTGTGTAGGGTTTGAGGACAGTTGGATGAGTGGAGGGAAAGGTGAAGAGGGGAGAGGGCTGTGAGCTGTGGAGATGGGCCGTGGTGCTCGTGGGCCCAAGTGCCCAATACAATATGCAAAGAGGTCCAAAAATTCGATTAGAACCATGGATAAAACAAACAAAATTAGGAAAAATTCAATTAGGCTAAGTAAACGTGTGTATGAGAGTTTAAAGCAATAAAAGGGTTAAATCGGTGCAAAACTGGGCCTGAGAGGGCGACTGGACCCAGATGAAAATGCATTCATCAAAATACCCCAAACTTAAATGTTGCTCGTCCTCGAGTAACACAAAATCTGAAATAGTCTCCAACGAATACTTTCACTCGTGTGATTGCCTCATCTTCACATTACGATTGTTTCTCCTCTACTCTGTATGACTAAGCATCTCAACTTCCTTAGACCACTGAACACATCTTACCATATCTTTGTTCCTGAGTTTGTTTTCCAACATCAGTTCCTCCCTACTTTTTCCAACATCAGGCATGTCTAAGAGTTTCGTAAGAGTCCAGAGACACCAGTAGAACAACAAGTGTGCACCTGATCTGACGCTGGTGTTTTTCAAGATATTGACAAAGTAGGCATTCATTGTGCTAGTAGGTGGAAAAGGGAGTGAAGGGGGGTATGGAAGGAAGAAATAACTCTCTCCTCTATTCGACTCGATATTTTTGTTATATGGTTGCAGTTTCATTGAGTGCAACTCTTTTTATATATATATATTTGTGTGAATCACTCCTATATTCGACTCGAGATTGCATTTTTTTGTGCACATTGACATCATTTCTTGATGATACACCCCTATTACACATTGAGGGGTATGGAATAAGTGAATAAAGGGGGAGGAGGTGTGCCACCCCTAAGTTAGGGTTTGGCACTATTTTGGCTATTTTTGTTTCTTTTGGATGGATGGAGGGGTAAGAAGATGATAGAAGAAGTGTAGAAGAGAGTTCAGATCAGAATGCAACTTGATTTACAATTCAGTGCCCCAGGTCTTTCTCTTTATCATACTGTTCTCAAATAATGACTTGATGTGGATCCCATGGGGATTCCATGTTATTGTTCCATGATGCATGGGTTTTGAGTCACTTTTATAGGCTTATTTTATATCTGTTTTATGCATGTATTTGTCATTTTCTAGATTATATTTGCATAATTCACTATATTTGGCCTTTAAACTCTTTTTGCATCAAATTATACTTCTTTTATCAAATTTATATGATTTTATATAATCCCCGGACTTATACACATGTTTCAGCACTTTTTCAGGCACTTTTGCATTGTCCAGAGTCGATACAATCGACCCTGGTGTCGATAGTATCGAAATTTCATCAGAAAGCAACCCCAAAACATGATTTTGGAAGGAAATACCTGTATCATGGTCGATACCATCGACTTGGGTGTCGATGGTATCGACATCGTCGGGATCTGGTGATTTTCTGCACTAAAACGGGGCATTTTAATCCGACAGTTGAGCTTTTTCGGAGCCGTAAAGTGGTCCTATGACCTAAGAAGAGCACGACCGGCCCTAGGGAGATCTCATAGTGTGTTGCACAACATCCAAGAAGGAGGAGAGAGAGAGAGGAGACGAGAGATGAAGGTCGTCAACTGAGCGATCCGGGCACCTCCGATGGGCGATTTTGCTGCCGGAAGACTGCAAAATGCACGTTTCTCGAGGAGGATCTCCAGGAATACCTTTGCATCAGGGGTTACATGAGTTTGCTCTATGTTTCCCATGTTTTTCTTCTCTACTCCTATGTATTTTCCATTGTCAACCATGCGGGGCTAATCCCCTTTGTCTTTAAGACCGGGAGTAGCCCGGGTAATCATTGTATGAATTTTCACATAGTTAATCAAATTGGCCTCTTATTCTGGGTAGTGGCCTGTAGTTAGAATTGTTCACTATCGTGATACAATTCACTACCTAAGTCTAGGTCGGTCCCACCATCGTAGTAACCTATACCCTAAACTAGGTGCATTAGAATCGACCTCTGGGTTTCCAATGATAAAAACGTCATACAATGATTACCCGGGCTACTCTCGGTCCTAAAGACAAAGGGGATTAGCCCCACATAGTTGAAAATGGAAAATAGATAGGAGTAGAGAAGAAAAACATGTGAAACATAGAGAAAACTCATATAACCCCTGATACAAAGGTATTCCTGGAGATCCTCCTCTAGAAATGTGCGTTTTGCAGTCTTCCGGCAGCAAAATCGCCCGTCAGAGGTGCCCAGATCGCTCGGTTGACGGCCTTCGTCTCTCGTCTCCTCTCTCTCTCCTCCTTCTTGGATGTTGTGCAACACACTATGAGATCCCCCTAGGGACGACCGTTCTCTTCTTAGGTCATAGGACAACTTTACGGCTCCGAAAAAGCTCAACCGTCGGATTAAAATGCCCCGTTTTAGTGCAGAAAATTGCCAGATCCTGACGCTGTCGATACCATCGACACCCAGGTCGATGGTATCGACCATGATACAGGTATTTCTTTCCAAAATCGCATTTTGGGGTTTCGTTCTGATGAAATTTCGATACTATCGACACCAGGGTCGATAGTATCGACTCTGGACAATGCAAAAGTGTCTGAAAAAGTGCAGAAACATGTGTATAAGTCCGGGGATTATATAAAATCATATAAATATTATAAAAGAAGTATAATTTGATGCAAAAAGAGTTTAAAGGCCAACTATAGTGAATTATGCAAATATAATCAAGAAAATGACAAATACATGCATAAAACAGATATAAAATAAGCCTATAAAAGTGACTCAAAACCCATGCATCAAACTCCCCTAAGCTTAAACCTTGCTCGTCCTCGAGCAACAAAACTTTGGATCTGGTTGAGATAAGTCAGAAACAGGACATAAATACATGAAATGAATCTACATCATCCCCACTTTCTTTCCACAAACCGGCCCTCATTGACCACTGAACACTAACTGCCATCCAGGCGACCAAAAACCAAAGTAAAAGATGTTTGTCCCCCAATTAGTGAAACACTATCAATTAAAGCAGTTAATATGATAAACTCATTTGGTCCATACTTGATGCATCTTGTGATCTCCTATTTACATTGCTCATTTCATAACTACCATCTAAATGGAAGCAGATCTCCTGATATTAATGAATGAGCAGAATATCATGGGTGGCCTACCGAGAAGAGCAACAGGTGGATGGGATAGGTGGTTGTGGAAGAGATGGAAGCACATAACAGTCAATCATGCAATACAAAAATTACTGACCTATCATGATGCAAAATGCAAGTGAAAATGTCCTAATGCTACATTTTGGGTGGAATGATGCATGCATTATCATTCCGTCTCAAGGTGAGATGGAATATCTAAGAAAACTACACAATGTACTTATTCTTCTTAGTATGTAAGTGAGAACAGGTTCCTTTCTCCCTCTCATTCCTACTTACTTCTCAATTCTTTTTTTTCTTTTTTTTTCAAATTTTTTCAATTTTTTAAGCCCTTATTTTCATAGATGACAATGAATTATTTGTCGGGCTCACTTCTTGTTACATACTTGTGCATTTGAAGCATTCTATTTGGAGGGTATGGATCAAGCTCACCACCTTTAATGTTTTAGAAGACATAAGATGCATGATGTACTATATGGACAAAAGATGTGAATGCAGCTACAAAATGATAGTTATGCAATTAAATGACACACACCTAAGGATAATGTGCATGTATAACTACTCTATTTTTTTCTTTTCATTTTCATGCAAAAAATGTGAAAATAGTTGTAATGCAAGACCTATCTACATGGGATGCAATCAAAGAGTGAAAGATAGGTAATGTGATCCCATTTCTTATGGTGGAGTGTGAATGAATTTGCGGTGGATCAGATCACAAGACTAATTGACAGAACCTTCCAAAAATATCATATATCCCTCTCTAAAGACCTGTGTACAGTGTAACAGAAGGATTTCACTCTTAAACTTTAGTCTAAGGTCACGTTAGCATTTGGTCAGTTTGGACTCAAACATCCTTGTCAATCACTTTTCCTTGGACAATAAAGATAGTCATTTGTGTCCCCATGTCCTGAAGCTGACTCATCCAAGCACTTCCTCAATTATGCAACTCAATTACTAACAAGAATAATCTCAAAAAGTTCTCAATATGCTCATTTTTTATGTGCACACAACCCAAGAGTAAAACTTGCAATTGAAACAATGCATTTATTGCTCCACAGATTACACTAGATAGATGTGGATCCTACAAAAGTGGTAAATCTAGAAATAAAAACAACTAATATTTCAAAAATAAAAGCAACATGAATAAGTAAGTAAAAACTAAGATAGAGGGCTGTTCCAACACCCCCCTAAGCTTGAATATGACTATGGCCTCATAGTCAACATTCTCACTTAAGAGGTGGAACAGCGGTACCATTTGTTTTGAAGTGTGGTGAAGAAGGATGGTTAGATGCTCAAGTGGACCAAGTGAAGCTTCCTATCTTCCTCCTTTTTGTGGCCCATTTTTGTGTCTTAGTGGTTCTAAGACGTGACTTGCTTCATCCATCTTTCCTCTGCAAAAAATGGTTCGAAAAAATCTAGTTTCAATACCTTTTACGGCCTATTTTATGTGACTGTCCTGTAGGTGTCGATACCATCGACACCAAGGTCGATGGTATCGAGACAGACTCAGCAATTTTGTTGAATCGACGCATCTAAAAGCCTAGGAACTCAAAAGTGTCGATACTATCGACCCTAGGGTCGATGGTATCGACTTTACTGTCACCAATTTTTCTAAAACTCTTCAGGAATCTCGATACTATCGATACTAAGGTCGATGGTATCGACTTTTCTTCAGCATTTACTGATCCAAACTCAATACTATCGACATGGGTGTCGATAGTATCGACCTTAAAGTTCTTCACACTTCAAAACATGAGTTAGGGTACCATTTTTACAAAAATTATCAAAACCGTAGCAAAAACTAAGTACATAAACATAAAAGAACATAACCAAACATAAAAATGAACCTAAAGTTGGGTTGCCTCCCAACACGCACCCTTGTTTAATGTCCTAGGCTTGACATAAGGATACCTTTAACCTGGGTTGTCAAGGGATGTCTCTAATGATTCATTTGGCAATTTGAATTTAACTCTATCATCACCAATCCCAAGTGTCAAGTAACCTCGCCCAATGGCAGCGATTACATCATCCGTAGCTTGGAACGACCTTCCCAATAGTATCTCACCTATTTCTAACTCATGCATGTCCATGAACACAAAGTCAACAGGGAAGATGAATTTGTCGACCTTGACTAGCACATCCTCACATATACCTTGTGGCTTCACAATGGATCCATCTGCCAACTCAATAGTCATGGCAGATTTCTTTAGTGTCTTCAATCCAAGCTTTTGAAACGTGGACAGTGGCAGAAGATTAATGCTGGCCCCTGAGTCACACTGTGCTTGTGGAAAATTTTGGCCGCCTATGGAACATGGGATGTAGAAACCTCATGGATATTTCCTCTTTTGTGGTAAACTCCCATGGATAATTGATCTCACCATCTCATTCACCCGGCAAACATCTTGTCTTGTATCTGCCTTTTCTTGGTGATGATATCCTTGATAAACCTTCCATATGCTGGAATCTGTTCTATCATTTCCACTAACGGAATATTAATATGGAGCTTCCTAAACATCTCCAAGAATTTCTTGTAATGTCTATGTTCTTTCTTTGGCCTCAGACTAACCAGAAAAAACACAAATGCCTCCTTTAGACGCTTGTGAGGTGGCACATATGGGCTTTTTGGGGTCTCCTCCCCTAAGATTGCTTTGTTGTCACCTCCTCGCGTAGGCTTTGGCACATCATTCACAGCTGGTGTAACTTGTGTCTGCTCATCTTTCTCAGTAGTTTTAGCTTCACCATGAAGTATGGCCTTCACCTGCTCTTCTTGCTTACGTGTGGGTGCGGGCGTGATGGGTTCTTGGCAGGATTTTCTGAACGGGAAATATCCACCAGGTAGTCCATACAAGCTGCGGGGATATGGTACTCTGGGTGTAGCCTCCGTATCAAAAATCATCTTGCCTTTTTCATGGACCTCCACCACCGGGGGCTCTGCCTCATTAATCACATATATATACTTCACTTGATGATGTGCTTGAACAAGCTCTGCATTACCAACTGGTCTTTTTTTATTTGCATGCTTCATGGCCGCCACTTCATTGGCGATTTGAGTTATTGTCACCTCTAATGTCCTCATCTGCGCTCCATGAATTTGCAATGTCTGCCCAAATTTAGTCAACATCTCACCCTGGGACTGCAACTGCTTACTGAACATACTCATCATCTCTTGATTTTGTTGTACCATTTGACTAAGCAACTCGGTGCTTTTATCCTCTGCCTTTGATTGTGGCTTTGCATCTGGATCTTGTAGGAAGTTGTTTGGTTCCTTCCATGAGAATTTCCTATCCTTCCTCCAAGCATAATCATTGTTTCTATAGCCTTGTTGTTGCATAAATTTGACTTGGGCTTCCTCATCGGATTCTACATCTTCTTTGGCAAGTAATTTATTTGCTAGAAGGTCTAATTTATCATTCAGCTCCTTGATGGCCCTGGACTCACCTGCAACTTTAACTTTTTCTGGTGCATCCCTATCACCCCAAGACTGCTTCTTTGCCATATTCTTCAAAATCTCCCAACACCTAGTGCCAGTGTTGTTCAAGAAGAAACCTGATCCTGCTGAATCCAGGTTGCTTCTATCATGCTCAGAAAGAGCAAAATAGAAAATCTTGACCTATTTTTCCTTGTCAAGCCCATGATGTGGGAACCTCCTCAGCATAATTTAGAAACGTTCCCAAGTCTCAGAATAAGTCTCCCCGGCTTTCTGGCTGAAATTATGGATCTTCCTTACCAGATCATTGGTCTTCTTGGGCGGAAAGAACCTCTCGAAGAACACCTCGATCATTTGGTCCCATGATTCCACATACTCGTCGTCCAAGTTATGCAACCATTCTCGAGCATTTCCCACTAGAGAGCTCGGAAATAATTTCAAATAGAGTGTCTCTTGCGGGAACCTGTCTATCTTGATCATATCATAGTTCTCCACGAACTAGCTTATATGAGTTACCGGATCTTCATTTTTAATCCCGTGAAATGCATTTGATTTGACCAAGTTTATTAGTTCTGGATCAATCTTATAAGTTGGAATGTTGACTGCCTGCTTCTTTATTGGCCCCTTTGATGCTGATGAGGAAGAAGCCTTTATCTTCTCCCATATTGTTTGTCCTTCAGCCATGGCTTCTGGTTCAGAGTCGGAATATGTATCCTCGAGCTGATCTTGAGTATTGTTTTCTTCTTCGCCTGACCCCAGTAGTGGAACCTCTAGTGATGGCAGTGTGTAGTCTGTGCTACACGTCCTCACCATGCACTAGTAACTGCAGGGTAATAAATTTGATTTAGTACAGTGCTAGACAATTACTAAATATGAAAGATAAACTATGAATTTCAAAAACAAATGATAATAATAAAAAATTGTGGCCTAGAGTGGCCGCTTGCAGCACTCGTAGTGCCGACAATTTCCGTGTTCCCGGCAACGGCGCCAAAAACATGACACAATTTTACCGTATGTATAATGCAAGTGCACGTGTCAATGTAGTATAGGACTTTGTGAGGCCCAAGTCGAACTCAGGGACACTGAACTATCGGTAGACTACTACTAACTGTTCGTAATCAGCTAGACCAATTAAAAGGTTTTAAGAGTTGTTGAAAAATAAAAGAAAATAAAATAAAACAGAGCAATCAATTAAGTATTTAGTTTAATCAATTCAGATGGGAATCTTTAGGATTGCGGTTTCACCGCGGGTTTTCATTGTATGAATTTCCACATAGTTAATCAAATTCGCCTCTTATTCTGGGTAGTGGCCTGTAGTCAGAATTGTTCACTGTCGTGATACAATTCACTACCTAAGTCTAGGTCGGTTCCACCGTCATAGTAACCTATACCCTAAACTAGGTGCATTAGAATCGACCTCTCGGTTTCCACCATTAACCGTACATCACCTTGTTCAAGGGATTTATTAATTAATGTGAATTTCATCTCTTTTCAACCATTAATTCTTCTTTCAAAGCAATTAAAGGCATTAGATTATCATTAGGGTGATCAAGCATAATGATATAATGGAGAAAATGAAATCATACCACAGATTTAAGAGACAAGTTATGAATTACTATGATAAAAACGTCATACAATGATTACCCGGACTACTCCCGGTCCTAAAGACAAAGGGGATTAGCCGCGCCTGGTTGACAATAGAAAATACATAGGAGTAGAGAAGAAAAACATGGGAAACATAGAGCAAACTCGTGTAACCCCTGATACAAAGGTATTCCTGGAGATCCTCCTCGAGAAATGTGCGTTTTGCAGTCTTCCGACAGCAAAATCGCCCGTCAGAGGTGCTCGGATCGCTCGGTTGATGGCCTTCGTCTCTCGTCTCCTCTCTCTCTCCTCCTTCCTGGATGTTGTGCAACACACTATGAGATCCCCCTAGGGCCGGCCGTGCTCTTCTTAGGTCATAGGACCACTTTACGGCTCTGAAAAAGCTCAACCGTCGGATTAAAATGCCCCGTTTTAGTGCAGAAAATCGCCAGATCCCGACGCTATCAATACCATCGACACTTGATGGTATCGACCATGATACATGTATTTCCTTCCAAAATCGCATTTTGGGGTTGCTTTCTGATGAAATGTCGATACTATCGACACCAGGGTCGATAGTATCGACTCTGGACAATGCAAAAGTGCCTGAAAAAGTGTCGAAACATGTGTATAAGTCCGGGGATTATATAAAATCATATAAATATGATAAAAGAAGTATAATTTGATGCAAAAAGAGTTTAAAGGACAACTATAGTGAATTATGCAAATATAATCAAGAAAATGACAAATACATGCATAAAACAGATATAAAATAAGCCTATAAAAGTGACTCAAAACCCATGCATCATTCCACTAGTCAGTTAGGAAGAACAATGTGTTTGATCCATTCTCAGTTCGACATATACTTACCATTTTTACTGATCATGATGTTAGGATTCATAAGCTTCACACGGTGATTTTTAACCATTAGCTAGTTTCAGAAATTGTTCTCCTTAAGGCTTCGCTTCGAATAAGGAGGGTATAATGGTTCTAAAATACATGGAAAAATAGGATAGCCGACTAGGTAATGGATTTGATTGAAGCAAAAGCATCAAAACTTCATCAGGTTTCTATACAAAACAACTTTGAAAATCTAATTTTTTTTGAAAAAATTGCTCAAAATTGCAACAATGAAATCTTAAGTCTGAAACAAATAGGAGTGGGTGGAAAGTAAAGTACGTACCACCCACCCTCCATCCCAAACTTAGAAATTTGCTCGTCCCGAGCAAACTCTAAATCTGAGAGGGAGGGGAAAAATCATGCCGGTTGGTCCACCAGATGTGGTTGCATTCCTTTCAGTGATGTGTCCTCCATCTAAAATTTCAAAAATGAAAATTATCAGGGTTTAAGATTACATCTTGTGATGCATTATCTAAAAAAAACTCAAAGTAAAAATCTAACGTAAGGGTTGGGTTTCCTCCCGACAAGCGCCTTTGTTTTATGTAGATGGCTCGGCGTGGATACTATCACCATGGTGGGACTCTGAGTGGAGTTTGAGCTAGATTGACATGTTCTTTTGGTGGTTTCCTTCTCAGCCATTCATTTATCTTAGATATGATTCTAGCCTCTTGTATTCTTCCCCATGTAGAGCGAGCATTGTCAGAACACATAGGGAAACAACTTGAGTTATGTTGAATTGTTCTCTGTTTCTCAATCCGAGGTGGAGAATAGTTGTAGGGGATCTGAATGACTTCATTGATAAAGTAGTTCTGTTGAGGCTCAGAACAAAAGTTCATTTGTTGATGTGCTGTCCCTTCATCGTAGCAATGTTGGTCATTGATGCCAATCAAATATGGATATGGGGGATGTTCTCGGTAGAAATTGTAGTCCAAATCCTATTGTGGAGGGAAGATGAAATCACTAGTCTCTGTATGTTGGGCTACTGGTGCATTCTAGAGGATGATTGTTTCTAGATGAGGAGGCTCATGGACACCTACAAAAGGTTCAGTATGTGTAACAACAAGGTCAGGAGGCGTCTCTTCCATAGTTTCCGATATTTCTTGTCTCTAAATAGACTGGTTCACTCTCAGTCTTCTTTTCATCACATTCTTCTTTTGAGGGAATGTCAGAATTTGAGGAAAGGATTCACTGCTACATTTTAGTAAATTGACTAACACAATCAACAAAATATGCCTCTTCTTCTGCGGTGCGTTCCTTTGCACTTTTGGATCCATATAAATCAAAAGATTGGTTTCCCACTCTTAGGGTCAAAACTCCAGCTTTTTACATCAATTAGAGCTCTAGCAGTGGAGAGGAATGGTCTTCCAAAAATGAGGGGGTAGTGTGGATTCTTCTTGATGTCCATAACTACAAAATCACAGGGGACATAAAGATTCCCAAGCCTTACTGGGATGTCCTCTATGATGCCAACTGGTTTTGTCATTGAGGAGTTAGCAAGCTCGATGGACATTCTAGTGGGTGAGAAGTTAGTAAGGCCCAATCTGTTGCATAGGCTAAGAGGAATGATGGAGATGCTAGCTCCAAGATCAGCTAGACCCGGTCAGTTGATGGAATCGCTTATCGAGTAGGAGATTCCGAAAGAGACATGATCCTTATGTTTGTGAGGCATCCTATCCATCACTAAATCAGATGATGTTCTTTCTAGTTTCACTGTCTGATGTTCTTTAGTTTTGTACTTTTGACTGAGCAGGAGTTTGAAGAACTTTGACCATTGGGGCATCTCAGCCATGGCATCCAAGAGTGGGACATTGACATACAACTTCCTCATAACTTCCTTGAACTTGTTGAACCTAGTATCAAGCTGGGTAAAATTTAGTCGATTTGGAAATGGCACACGAGGTTTGTACACTGGAACAATTGGCTCAGGCGAGTCTTCTGCATCAACAACAATAGGTTCCTCAGAACTTGCCTTGTCGGTCTTATCATTCTGAGTGGCACCTGCACTATGCTCAGCACCTTGGACATTTGTCACGGTGACAGGAGTCGTGGGTTCTGGTAAGACAAAGCCTGAATGGGTTTTCACAGCTTTAAGTTGTTCCACGTGCCTGGGATTGTCTTCTGGTTGTCCAGCCAAAGCTCCAGCTGGTGGCTTGAGGCTAGGTACAAGTTGAGCAAGTTGGGATTCAATAGCCTTTTGATGGGCTTGCTGGTTCGCTATCATAGTCTGTTGCGACTGCAACATCTTCTCAATAGCCGATAGTTTGTCATCAAGAGAGATGGGACCGACCTGATGTCCTTGTTGACGATTCTGGTAAGGAACTTGGTTTGGATCTTGGAACTGATGGTTTTTTTGGTAATTATTGTAGTTCCTATTCTGGAAGTTACCTCTAAAGTTTCCTTGATTTGCAAAATTTTCTTGTTGGTTATATGAACCAAGTTGATGTGAGTTTACCACTCCTGAAGGATTTCCATATTGAAATCTGGGATGGTTCCTATTTTGATTTGGGTTATAGTATCCTTGACCAGGGATAGTGTTGACAACATTCAAACTTTCCATTTGGCCATTATCTCCTTGTCTGTTAACTTTGCTTAGGACAACATCATCGAGAACATTGCAGGACAAAGTAGAGTGGTCAGTTCCTTTACATGCTTCATAGAACAGAGAGGCAGACTTGACTTGCCCTTGTTGTTGAGGGGGTGACTGTCTTCTTTCAAAAGCAGCAATAGATGATTCAATATGGTCTGCTTGGCAACTAGAAGCTTGAGAGACTCAATGATAGACTTGTACTCAGGAGTAGCTTCGGCCATAGCTACCTTCAATACTCCTTTGTTTACAGGTCTACCCCAGTTAGCTGGATTCTTAGCTCTAAGGGTGATGACCTTCCATGCACTGTCATAACTTTGATGCATAATGTTTCCTCCAGATGGGGAGTCTAAAAACTTCTTGATATCATCATCCACACCCCTATAAAAGATTTTCATGAGTTGATTCTTAGGAATTCCATGGCGTGGAAACTTGCGTAGGAGCTCTTTGTATCTTTCCCATGCTTCAACAAGGGTTTCTCTACGGACCTGAGTGAATTGCATTATTCAGCCCCTAATTTCATAGGTGAGAGAAGGAGGATAGAACTTTTCCAAAAAAACATTTTGAATTTGTTCCCTAGTGGTGATGGGTTTGCATTTCAAGGAGTTGTACCAACTTATACCAAAAGACGGAGTCTGATGGCATCATCTGTGACTCCATTTTGCTTTGTCATAGCACATAGATCTATAAATCTCAGAAGATGTTCTTGACTATCTTCTCCTTGCTTAACATAGAAAAGGCTATTCTGAATCAAAGTGATCCAATGTGCCTATATCTCAAAATTTGGAGCATTGATGGGAGGAGGTTGAACTGGGTGATGAACATCAACTGCTTTAGGGATTGAGAACTCCCTAAGGTCCTTTTGTAGTTTTGATGCTTGCGCTGCTGCTTGTGCTGCTTGGATTTCTTCTTGAACCGCAGCTCGAGCTTATTGCATGAGCCTTTCTCTTTGTGCATTAAGGGCTTGAGCTACCCTTTGGGCTATTTACTCCTCTTGTGCCATCCTAGATTGGTTCTCTCTACTCTGACGATGAAAGGTTCGTTCTATCTCAGGGTCAAAGCTAGCAGCAAGGCTGGAACTGTTCGAGAAGTGCATGCACTAGTCTTTGAGGGTACCTAGGATGGAAAGATATTTTGGGAGTAATATGGATGGAGTAGAGTCAAATTCAAGTATATTCTCGATTGTATCAAAATTAAAAGAAAAATCCTAAATTATCCTTAATAGAACTAGATTTAACTAGATGATTCCGTTGTCCCCGACAACGGTGCCAGAATTTGACGTGGACTATTATCGCACTAACAAACTCACCCAGGACTGAAATCCCTGAGTTTTTAACCAAAACCTTATGCAATAATACCACCTGCAAGCTGACGGGTCTTATCATAGTATAATTGAGGATTGAATCCCAAGAGACAACATTTTTAAGAATCTTTTACTAATCGAATCTAATTGAATCAAGACTAATATTTAGAACAAAGGGTGGTTGGGTTTAATTAAACTAAAAGCGAGAAAGTAAAGAACAAGATTAAAGGTTGAATAAAGATTATTTATGGGGATCACTGGGGTGGTCTTGGGTTTCACCACCACTACACATGCAAACATGTCCAAACACAAACATCCGGGCAAGATCTAACTATCCAAATAGAACTGTTGTGAACCCTCCCTGAGGGATGTTTAGGTTCGCGTAAGCATCACCTTAGGCATCAGATTTCTCATCACCATCCATATCACACACTTACGGTTATGAAGATATAGATATCCAACTGAAGTTGTGGCCCTCCCTGAGGGATGTTTAGCCACAGAGAAGCATCACCGTGGGCTAGATGGATCGTCCCCTCACGGATCATTCACTTACGACCTCAAGGAATCCCATCCTATTTCTAGTCAGGGAGTTATCCGCGTTAATCGACATTCAAATCCTACATATTGAAGTTCTTGCAACATAGGAACGAACAAGATAAATGCCAGCAGGTGATCAATCTACAAGCACACATCGACGATTAACAACGAAATGAAAAGTTATATACATGCCATGGAATGTTTAATGAAAAGACATATAAGCATGGGCAGCGGGGCTAGTCCCCACACCCCAGTGAAAGGAAACTACTTGCTCATGATGCAAGAAACAAGAAGAATAAGAGAGAGAGAAGAGTCTGCCATGAGCATGGTGAAGAAGATGATTGAAGCTTGGTGGAGAAATGGCCTTCTATACAACGTCAGGGTAGATTTGGATGAGGAGGGAAGAACACCATGACAGATGGGGCAGATCTTCTTTCTCCACCTTCTCTCTCTTCTTGGTCTCCTTACTCACAATAGGATGAGTAGCTCGTGGACATGATGGAGGCATAGGCACGGTGTGGATGCAACAGATCTAGATCTGGATCTAGATCTAAATCTAGATCTGGATGTAGTGGCTTGCACCTGGGGTCGAATGCTTCTTGGGTGCAGACTGGCTGTGGAGGAGTCTGTCTCCTTAGGTTGAGGATAGACCTGCAGCCTAACAGTGTCTGGAGAGGCTCCCTTGAATGGTAGGGGGTATGGGTCTATTTATAGGCACAACTGGGTACTCGGACATGTTGCCTTTAGGCCTTGGTCACACCCCTTTGATAGTTGGGTCGCGGTTCTTTCCTTTAGCCTGGTCGTTATTCCTTCTATGGCCTACTGGTCATGGTTCTAGGTCCATTGATCGCGGTCTGCTTGCACCCTTGGTCGCGGTTTGGTGATGAGCATATACCGTGGGCACGATTGTTGTTGGATCGTGAGCGGGGTCGTGGTGAGGGCAGGAGTGCTCAGGTCGTTGTTTGGGGGGGTGAAGTGGCAACCTGGTCACGGTTCTGAGAGAGGGAAGTCACGACAGGAGGGTGCATGGTCACAGTTTATAGGTGGGAATACTATGGTTAGTAGGGAGGCGATGGAGGTCACAGTTTGAGAACCGTAGATGAAGATGTCGAACTGGAAATGCTGATCGCGATTGTTGTCACTGGCGGCGTGCTGGTGATCACGGCGGGAGATGGAGGTGTCTTCATCCTCTAAATAGAGCAGGTGGATCACGGTCATGGAATCGTGGATAGGTGTCCACGGTTATGGCTTGAAAACTCGACCTGGTCGCGGTCTGTGGCGGAGTGAGACTAGGAGCCGATCGCGGTTTGTCGCTCGGTGGTGGTGCTGCTGTCATGAGCCGTTGAGGAGGCACATGTCACGAGCGGAGAGGAGGTATGGTCGCAGTTCGGAGGTAGTAGATGATTGTGGTCTAGGGAGTAAAGGAAACCACGGCCGCAGTTGTAGGAGATTAGGTTGCGATTATGGATGAAGCTTGGTCGCGGTTTTAGATGACCTCGGGTCGAGGCTTGCTGCCAGCGGGAGTCGTGGTTGGGCGGTGACGTGAAGAGAGGCGATGGAATGACATCCGGATGCTGTAGTCAGTGGATGTGGATGCGTAGAGGGGGATGTTAGGGCATAGCAGCAAGGGGTGAAGTAGAGTTGTGGAGGAAGAAGAAGGCGATCACAGTGTTGGGAGAAAAGGAAACTGCGACCACAGTTATAGGGAAGAGAAGCAAACCGTGATTGCGGTGTAGAGGGTCAGGTCGCGGTCGTGTTGGGTTTGAGGATAGTTGGATGAGTGGAGGGACAGGTGAAGAGGGGAGAGGGTTGTGAGCTGTGGAGATGTTCCATGGTGCTCGTGGGCCCAAGTGCCCAATACAATCTACAAAGAGGTGCAAAAATTCGATTAGAACCATGGATAAAACAAACAAAGTTAGGAAAAATTCAATTAGGCTAAGTAAACGTGTGTATGAGAGTTTAAGGCAATAAAAGCATAAAATCGGTGCAAAATTGGGCTTAAGAGGGTGACTGGACCCAGATGAACATGCATCCATCAGTTCACTACCTATTCTGGTTCTTTTCTAGACCCAGATTTGTTGTTTTTTGGCCTACACAATGTGTTTGTGGCCTAAAATGGTGTGTTGTCATCACGCATTTGTTGTTGTGCTTCTGTTGCACTAGACAAGGTGTGTCACCTTCCTAACAACATGTGTTATTGATTTTTTGACCCAATTTCTGCTCTAATTCTATTGTTTTTATACCTTGTGTTGGTATATTATGGATCATCTTCTTCCTCCATTGTGAAACCCAAGACACACCCTAAATCTATATTAAGTTTAATGGCTCTAAATATGTTATATGGGCATACTCCTTCAAGATCTATGTGCACTCTTCAAGAAAATGGAATCAATCCACAGATCTACCTCCACCACAAGAAGAAACATTTAACAAAAACAAATCTACCAAAGAAGCATATGAGAAAAGAATGGTAGATTTCAGTAAGTGTGTTTCACTTGACTCTCTAGTTCTCTCTTGGATTTTGAATAGATGTGAATCACATATCTCTGCAAATATACCCTTCATGGACACAACCAAGGGGCATGGAATCACCTTTCCCAAGTATATTTGAGCAAACAAAATGCATCCAGAGTATTTGATCTATACAAATGCTTGCATTCCCTTAAACTTGAAGATAACTCGACCTTTGCTTCACATTTTGACACCTTGAAAGGAACTTGATGTGTGCTCAAGATTGATCATCCCTTATCATCTGATCTTTCCAAAATGCAGAAGCAGCAGGAGAAAATACAACTATGCCATTTTTTGACATCTCTACCTTCTAGTTATGAAGTTGTTCGCCAACAAGTTCTTGCATCTGAACCGTTGCCAAAATTAGATGATGTCTATCTTTGAATATCTTGTTCTATTTATTCTATTATTTTTGTTGAGGAGACTTTTTCTCTTGTTGTTTTTAAACAAGGGCTTTGTCAACCTGGTCATGGCTGGGGAACGAATCTCAACAATAGTGGGAGAGGATCCTCTTCTTCCTCATCCCAATAGTCCTCATCTCAATCTTGATTTAAAATTTCTACAAGTGTATAATCACACTAAAGACAAATGTTGGGAAAATCATGAGAAACCAGAATGGAATAACGAAGCAGTAACATACCAAATTTTGAGCTATTATGCATAATCTTTTAAAAATGAAACTCACTTTTGTAAAATTAGCACTCGTATTTGCACTCCATTTGAAATATCTTGAAACTCAACCATCAAAATGCAATTTGTCCTTATTTTGGTCTTATCATCCCATTTGGGATCCACGACTACAAAATTGAACGCAAACATGTTCTTGGTAGCGGAATCACATAAAAATAAAAAAGTCAATTGTTATATAATTATATTTGTATTAATGAATAAAAAAATCTTATAGACACCTTAGGATCATAATTGTTGGAGTTAGTATTTTTAAAATTTAAATTATTAAAATTATAGGCCTAGTTAAAATTACAAGTCAAAATGATATATAACTTAAGATTTATACATTTTTGAAGTATAGGTAATTAAGTTGTATCAAACTCAAATAAACACTTGGTTAACCATGGGTTTGACCTGCCTAGACCTGTGCACATGCCTGCTCCATTATCTTGCCTCTTATCCAATTTTTATTCCCCATTCAATTCAAAAAGCTCCGACAAACATCTCAAATCCTAGTCGGCTGGAGATTACTCACTAATATTGCTCCAGTCACCAGACGCCATGGAAACCGTCAAACTAAGGGTTGTAATGACCGACAAGCTATTCAAGGAGAAATATGTCGCTTCTGGTCCCATTGACAACTTTGTTACCATCACCAATGCCCCCTAAGACAAAACCCTAACCTAAGCCCTTGGATATACAACACCACATATCATGTCGACAAACTCACACACCCCATAGCCAAGCCACCACCATTTCTTCTCATAGAATTTGGACATCCAACCCCTTATCCTCCTTTGCCTCTCTGAAGCTTGTCACATGTTACCCCAATATCACTGGTCGTGAATTGATCTTGTAGGTGTGCAACTCATCCCCCTTGACCTACTGAATGGAGAATCTATGCTAGACTGCAGCCAGCCGTAGACCATGGATCCCCAAACCAACCACCATGACACCACCACCATCTTCTTATGGCATTGGCCAACATCCTAACTTCCATGGAATCTTTAGTCAATCCTAACTCCAAGAACTTGAGCGCAACCTCCAGGCCAAGCACCACCACACGATCCTATTTCTGGTCAGGAAAATAGAGGCAAGCGACCCTTCTTGCATCTAGCAGCTGCTCTCCCCATAGTTGGTCTAAATGCTTGCATACAATGAATGATGACAAAGGAAAGACTAAATCCAATAAAACCTCCCCTGTGGCATTGAGATTCATGAGAAATTAAAATATGTGATTTATGTGGACATCTCAATCGAAAATTCTCATTGGAACTGGTACTAAATTCTCGATTCTATTATTGAATTGTTGAACTCCCGCTTGCATATCATTTATATAATTTTTGCAAACGTGGTGAACCAATTTTGTTATTATCCTTTCCCTTTTGTTGAAGGTCACCTTGACTAAAATAAACGTTGAACATTGTTGAATAATTGAAATAATGGTTGATTTTGACATTGAAAGAGATTTGGCTCACTAAATTCAGTGGGTCATATCTCCCAACCCTGCATAGCAAATAATGGACAATTAGAGGTCCCCCAGTACTAGTTACAATCATAGGAGAAAGTGATGTTCTCTGATAGAGGGGAGACCACTAGGCACCTTTCCACTAGCAAAGACAAAATATTATAGTGATTGTACCAATGGATAAATCATTTCATTTTGAATAATTTGATATGTTGGTATTAGTCTTGAGAAATCTCTGTATTGATTCTAGTTACCACTTTATTTTGTTGTACCCTTTTGAAATTATCATGGTAACTATATTATCCTTTTGTTATTACCATAGTCCACCAAGTAATCTTACCTAGATTTGATCTCATAACTTTTTATTTTTAAATATCTCAATAATTGAATTTAGTACTAGCCTAGATGACGTTTATTTTCCCTTTATGGGGTCCATGTGTGGTTTCATTCCTTCTGGGAACTCATGGGTAGGTTATACAAAGAAGGAATAGAAGATACATGCATGAGCTATTCCCAGTTGAAGAGTAGTCTATTCTTAATCTTGTAATCTTATGTTTAAAGCTTCCATGACTCTGATGCAAAAGCATGATTGTAATAATGATTTGTTTATACTTTCTATACAATTTTGTAAATAGGTCTTTACAATAAGGTATCAGAGCTATGAACAGTCAACACTCATGCATGACTCATGAAAGTTAGTGTTAAATAACTAGTACACTTAGAACTTAGGTAAGTGTTTTACAACCAACCCTAGTCTTGCTAGCCCTATTTACCTAAGATGGAAATAGAAACACAGGTGAAATTAGTTGTCTGATACTCCACTTAAATAACATCACCATCTATGTGGATTGAGTTAAGGTGTCTAAGGGAGGATGTTTAGCAAAGGTTCTGGCATAATTACTCCCATTTGGTGGTAGTGAGGTTTTCTCACATTGCTTACCGACCTAACCAAGATGATTTCTACTACTTGGGAAAAATAAAAAAACTAGACATAATCCTCGATCCTAATTAGGATGTCACAAAAACAACATGTGACTATAACTATTAAACAAAGTAGTAGTTGAAAGGTGAATAGTGGGACTGAAGACCTAAGTTTAAACTTTTGAATCCCCTTTGGTAGAAAACAATATCATTCTTCTCTATTAAAAGTAAAGTTACTCTAATGACCCTTTAGTTTCCCTATGAATATTCTCTCAAATTTGGGTGAGGTAGTATGGTGAATGTTGGGAAGAGGTAATTGTGATTTACTCATCACATCGATTTTGGCCATTTTCCAGTTTTGCATCAAAATCTTTTTCCATCAAGAAATTATTGTCTTTATAATACTATATTTACACAGGAAAAATGATTTTTTGAATTTTATTGATGATTTGTTGAGCTAAGTCACTATCATGGAGAATTAAGGAAACCTTAGAAGAGAATCCTAGAGATGGTGAAGGATATTTCATCATAGTTGACACATCTATTTAAAGTTCTAGTTGAATCCTTTTAAGGGGTGGTAAATAGTGTCTGACTAGACCATGGTTGTATGAATTTCAAGGATGAAATCATTTTAAGGGGTGGATAGTTGTATGATACCAAATTTTGGTACTACATTTAATTTTGAGCTATTATACACAATATTCTTAAAATGGAATTATCTTCTTCAAATTTTGCACTCAAATTTGCACTCCATTTGAAATATCTTGAAAGTGGAGCACTAAAATGCAATTTGTTCTTATTTTGGTCTTGTCATCCCATTTCAAACCAACCACTGGAAATTGAACCAAATATTAATTTTTGGCAATGGAATCACATAAAAAAAATTTAGTTATTAATAATTATATTTGTAATAATGGAGAAAATAAATCTATTAGACACCTCAGAAATATAAATGTTGGAGTTAGTGTTTTTAAACTTTAGATTAATACAAGTTATAGTCTTAGTTAAAATTTCATGTTAACATGATTTATGAGTTAAGATTTATAAATTCGTGAAGTAAGGTAATTAGGTGTATTAAACTCTACCAAATGCTTGGTCAAACATGAGTTTGACCCACCCATACCTACGTGTGTGTTTGCACCACCCGTCTGCACATCTGTTAACTAGGCTCCAAGTCCAGTGAGAAATATCTCACATCCTCCTACAATTTTTTTGCCCCCTTCTATATAGAAACCTTCAACGACCAATCTCACTTCCTAGCCAGTTGGCTATTACTCAATAATAATGCTCCAGTCACTCAACTTCAAGGAAACCTTCGACCTAAGTGTTGTAATAATTGACAAGCTATTCATGGAGCAATACGCCACCTCTGGTCCAATTGACAATTTTGTCACCATCACCAACACGCTCCAAGCCAAAACCCTAACCTAAGCCATTCGATATAAAGAACCACCAATCCCATCAAAAACTCCCACACCCCATAGCCAAGCCACCACCATCTTCTTTCCCTAGACTCTTTACAACCACCCACTTTTCATTCTTTTCCTCTCCTAAGCTTGTCAACATTACTTCAGAATCACTGGCCACAAATTGATCTCGTAGGTGCGCAACTCATCTCCCCGACTTACTAAATGAAAAACCTATGCTAGACTACAACCACTCGTAGACCATGGCACCCTAAATCAACCACTATGACACCACTGCCAACCTCCAATGGCATTGATAAACTTCCAAACTATCACACAATCTTTAATCAAGCCTGACGCCAAGAACTCAAGTGCTAACTCCAGGACAAGCTCCACTGCACGACCCTATTTTTAGTAAAAAAAAATAGAGTCAGGTGAACTCCCTACACCTAGCAACTGCTCTCCCAGTAGTTGGTCCAAATGCTTGCATACAGTGATTGACGACCAAGGAATGACTAATCTCTAATAACACCTCCCCTGTAGCATCAAGATTCACAAGAAATTAACATCTGCGATTTGTGCAGACATCTCGATTGGAAATTCTCATTGGTACATATACTAAATTCTCAATTCTATTATTGATATGTTTAACTTCCTCTTGCATTCATTCATATATTTGTTTTTTCAAAAATTGTGAACCAGTTTTGTTATTAGCCTTTCCCTCTTATTGAAGGTCACCAAGACTAAATTGAATGTTGACCATTGTTGAATAATTGAGACATTAGTTAATTTTGATATTGGCACAAAAATTCAATATATTATCTCAGAGCTTTGGCTCACTAGATTCAGTGTGTCATATCCCCTAACCCTACATAGTGGATAGTGGACAATTAGTTGTTCCCCAGTATGGGTTACCCCTATAGGCGAAAGTGTTATTCTCTCATAAAGGGGAGAACACTAATCACTTAGCCACTAGAGAAGGAAAACTATTATATTAATTGTGCCAATGGATAACTTGTTTCATTTTGAATAATTTGGTATGTTGATATTAGTCTTGAGAAATCTTTGAATTGATTCTAGTTACCACTTTATATTGTTGTGCTCTTTTCCAATTATTATGGTGGCTAGATTATCCCTTTGTTATTGCCATATTCCACCAAGCAATCTTAACTAGATTTGATCTCATTACTTTTTATTTTTAGATAGCTCAATAATATAATTTAATACCACCCAAGCTGATCTTTATTTTCCCTTAAAGGGTCGATGTGTGGTTTCGTTCCTTCCAGAAACTCATGGACATGTTATACAAAGAAGGAATAGAAGAGATGTGCTAGGGCTGTCCCCTGTTAAAAAATAGTCTATTTTTAATCTTGTAATCTTATGTTTAAATCTTTCGTGACTCTGAATGTAACAACCTCTCTTTCCACATCCCCCAATTAAGAAAACACCTTCAACTTGAGAGCTATTACCTATATTTCCAAGGATCCATATTTAGCAAATAATAAATTATAGAAAACAATTCCATCAATTCACAAATATTGTTTACAAAATACTTACATGAAATTTCATTAACAGAACTGTACATAGAGAAGAAGTGTCTATCTATATCCTCCTTACTTACATTGATGTCATCACATGGTTTCATCTTTATCTTCATGTCCCTTATCGTGTATATCATCATTAACCTAAAAAATCAACAAAAAATGTCGGTCAATATAACAAGTTATACCGGTATGTGGGGGAACCAAAATATTTGCATCTAGTTGTAATAACATATTGCAAAAAAAAATATCGATTTAACATATCAAACTCTACATCTTAAACATAACTACTCAATCCTAACATATCCAAGCCTCTATGTTGTCCCTACAATGGACATGGATACTAATTTACCCATATGGTAGATCTCCAATAGCCCCTTTGGTCCTATCCCAAAGGTAGACCAAGACTTAGAGTTGTATAGTCGTATGATCCTACCCAAAGGTAGACCAAACATTGACTCATGATAACCTGATGATCCTACCACAAGGGTAGACCGATACCTAGGTCATCAATTCCTCACATATACTCAAAGCTATAGTGGAGGATTAGGATCTGAGCTAATCATGCACATATTTATGGTGATAGCCATAGTCACTGTATAGTCGTAAGAATTAAAATTCATCCAAGCAATTAACTTCAAGCAACCAGTAAAACCTCAAAAATCATTGTGAAACTAGAGCAATTATCCATAAGCATAACCACATACCTTGATGGTTAGCCAAGTAGATTATCATGTAGAAATACACTTCATGCACATTATCCAATCAATAAGAGAATCAAGCAATGCACATTTTTGTATGCATGAATATAAATCGTAAGTGTCACCATCACATATGTCACATTAATCACACTAAACCCTACTCAGTCATAATCTAGGGTTTAGGCTAGACTAGGGTTTAAGATAAGGAATAAGGGTATTAACCCTATTTCCATTGCATAATTAACATTAGGTGAACCCTAGTTACTAGATCCATCTTATCTTTCATTAAGTTCACTTAGATCAAATATGTTCATTAACAACATACCAAGTTAGGATCTTTAACCCTAAATCCACACATTAATGATTTTCCACATTAGAGACCCTGATTACCTTATCATTATTACCATCATTGCATTTATTATCATTATGCTTAAGAAGATCAGGAAATAGCATAAAAGAAAGGCTTATAATGTTTTCAACCTTATAATACTCAAAACTACGGGTTCCATGTGCTAATCACCACTTTTTCATATATTACCCTACTATTGGAACATAAAGCCTAATTAGATCTCAATAATATTTTATTTGTGTTCCTATCATTCTCCCGACCATTTTGATATATAATTTCCCTATATTTGGACATTCCTAGCATTTACTATCATTTTTAGAAAAATATACTTAAAAAAGGAATATACCTTGTATGATGGGTGATGTGGCAAACACCCATTGGGCCACGCTACCCGGGACTCATTGTCTAGTTGGATGACTGGTCATGTCTTATAACAGGCCCAAGCCTAAATCGGCCGATCCATGGCATCACGGCTCAGGTCTCTTTTCTCACCCTCATCTCCACAACGGGCGCTGCTATTCTCGCGCGACTGCAGGCAATGTTGTGGTCTCCAGCACCGTGTCTCCATCGATTTAGCGTGGATGTAACCACATGTGGAATGACCCTGGTGTCGTGGATAGTTCCTTAATGACACCAACACCATAACTGCTATTGGGATGAGGATGATCTGCCTTACAACTCTGACTGCTAAGTTTACCGCCTGTCATCTGAGTTCTTCAATCTCCATCCACTGTCGGACCTTGTCGTTTGCAAGAAACGATGTTACTCCCTTTCGACTTTGAAGTCCCACTCATAATCATCATCAGGCTAGGACAACCCCCCTCCATCTTAAGCAAGAAGGTGAGAAGGTGACAACCTGACTTCCTCCTACTGGCCCTCAAGCTGCTATCCCCCACCCTTGATATCCGCATGACTACTCCCATGCTGGCTTGTGCCTAGGATGAGGTGTTTAAGCTGTTGTTCTCGTAGCTTCTAAATCCCTTGCCTGAGAAGAAAGATCAGTGATGGAACCCCACCCTTGGACCACTAAGTTGATGACTTTCATCCATGGAAGATCAGTAAGGAAGGGAAGGACATCCTCATGTCGGGGAAGAGGTTGAAGGATGCTAAGGAAGGAGGCGTCACCGTAGGGAAGGGAAAATGAGGGTGGTTCATATCGTATGCCGACCACCATATATATGTAGGTAGTATTGGGGTTTGCAAATCCCAATTCCCATATATTTTCATATACGAGTAGTATTTCAAGGCAAAGGCAAGAATTAAATTAATTCCTGCTTTCCTTTCTTCTTTCCATTACTCTCCATGTCTACATATACCTGGTTACACATGTATTCCCTTTACTATTTAATGATTGTTCACCAAAATATTAGGAGAAGAGCAACATGTTTTAGGAAGTAATTAAATAATTCCTAAAGTCACAAGAAGATACCACCACATTCTTATTAGGACTTTGAATTTGGCAAAAAATGCCATAAGGAAAGCACATCAATATATGGCACATTATTGGATAATGGATTCGAGATTATTCTTAATTTATCTCTTATAATTGTCTCACAGAACATTCTTTTTCTTCCTGTTTCTAGAATTCTCTTCCTTTCCTTTATTATTTTCAATTATACAAAGGTTGAATTGAGATAATGTTATTTGGTGCGTCAACATTGTGTTGCCACTCTCGGCTAGATAGTTATTCTTTCAATCATCACAAACACCGTGCATAATATTTTCTCTTGGAAACTTATGTATTGTTCCATATTTCGTTTATGTAATTTCTCACAAGGCCATTATTATTTATTCATGTATGAATTCCTTCTTTTTATTTGACTTGTGCCACAAGAACCTATGCCATAAAGGTGATTCTATGAATATACTATTGGAGTAATTCCAAATAAATAAATATATATATATATATATATATAATTTTACCAAAATTGAGAATATAACACTGAAGTAAAAGCATGATTGTGACAATGATTTTTTTATACTTTTGATACAATTTTGTAAATATTTGATAGTAAAGATCAGGTTTTTATAAAAATGTCAACTATCGATGTTCATGAGGAGTCTACTTTTGTACCTGATGGTGTCAATCCTCAGATGGTAATACTGAGTTCTTATGACCTTGACAATCTGATCAAGTATGCTTTTGTTGCTACCATTACACCTCAACCAAGCATTTCCCAACATTCATGTAACCTCTCATGTCTTTAATCCTCTTCCTATCCATCGAAAGATGACTGGGTTATTCATTTTGGTGCTACATCCCATATGACTCGTATTAAGAAAGTATTTACTTACCAGAAGAAATATACTTATCATCCTCATGTGCATCTATAATATGGATCCACCTCTCTAGTTATTGAGAGAGGAGATGGGAATAGTAATCTTCCTAAATCTAATTTTTTGTGCTAAAATTCCCATTAAACTTGATGTCTGCTAGTAAAATTACAAAAACCTTAAATTACAATGTAACCTTTTCTCCTTACATTGTCTCTATACAGGATCTCAGGACAAAGAAGATGATTGGTGGAGGATATGAAGGTGGATTTGGTGTTTACTACCTGCATACCCCATCAAACTCCCTACTACTATTCTTGTGGCCCAATCTAGGACCCTTCATCAATGGCACATGCAACTCGATCAGCCTTCTGCTACCAAATTGATGTTTTTATTTCTAATTCTGTCTACAGAGGACTTTTCATATTAGTCTTGTAAGCTTAGAAAACACTATCAGATAGTGTTTCCTCATTGTCATAACAATAGAAGTCCAAGTTGGTTTTACTTAGTTCAGTCTGATGTAGGGGAATAATGTCATATTGCTAATCATACTGGTGTATCATATTTGTAACCTTTATTGATGAATGGTCTCATTCTACTTGTATTTATTTGTTAAAAAACTGTTCTGAAGTTTTAGATGTTTTCTCCAAATTTAAAAATGAAATAAAGAAGCAATTTTCTATGACTCCTAAATTTGTCTGCAATGATAATTGCTTCTGAATATGTGCAACATGGTTTTCAAAATATTTGTATTTCCAAGGGGATTATTCACCAAACTTCTTATGCCTATAGTCCACAACATAATGGAGTTTCTAGAAGGAAAAACATGCATCTCCTTGATGTAGCTCACATTTCCCAATTGGAATGAAAGTACCTAACTTTCATTGGGCTGATGTAATCCTTTTATCCAATTATTTTATCAACTAGATGCCTTCTTCTTTGCTTCAAAATAACATTCCTTATAACCTTCTTTATCCCCATGAACTAATCTTTTCTTTACCACCAAAAGTTTTTGCTTGCTTATGTTTTTTTCATAATCACCAACCTGGAAGTGATAAACTATCCCCCATACTTTTTGTTGTTGTTTTCTTGGTACTCTCATAAATAAAATGGGTATAAATGTTTTGATCATATTGCACGCTTATGTCAGTGAGTATGTCAACTTTTCTGAAGATACGTCTTTCTTTTTTGAACCTAGTTACTAGGTTCCACTTCCAATTGTGCCCATTCCTAACCCCATTGTGTCTGCATCTCTACCTAAAGTACCCCCTACTTTGGCATCTTCATAGAATGATTATCCACCTCAACACAATGGTAATGTTACTAATTCTGTTACAACTTCTGATCCTGATGTATCAATTTCATTATGAAAGGAGCGACGATCTGGTGCTGACTATTGTATCTCTCAACACGTGTCTACAAATAATTTGAATGCTTCCATGTCTCATTTTACTGATGTTTTATCTAAACTTCAATCCCAGAGAGCGTTTAGGAGGCACTACTACACTTTGGGTGGAAATGATCCATGGATGAAGAGATGGATGCACTTCACTCTCGTGGGACATGTGACCTTGTTGATCTCCCTACATGTAGTAGTTCTGTTGGTTGCTGATGGGCTTTTATTGTGAAATATTTGATTGATGGGACAGTTGAACACCTAAAAGTCAGACTTGTTTCTAAGGGATACACATAATAAGGCAAGATTGATCATTTTCAAACCATATCTCCTATTGCTCATCTTAATTTTGTATGAATTTTATTTTTGTTGTTATTAATAAAGGCTAGCACTTAGATCAAATAGATGTAAAGAATGCATTTTTATACAGAGATTTACATGATACTATCTATATTTCACAACCTCCAGGTTATGTTACTCTTGGGGAGTACTATAGGAAAGTATGCCTTCTAAAGAAGCCATTTATGGCCTCAAACAGAGTCCCTAAGCATGATTTGACAATTCATCCCTTGTACTGTATAAATTTGGTTTCATACGTTCTCAATGCGACCACTCTGTGTTTATCAAAACCACTACTTCTTGCATTACTTCTCTTATTGTTTATGTGGATGATGTCATCCTATATGGTAGTGTTTTAGCAAGAATTATTGTTACAAAGAAATAAATTATGAGTCATTTTGTAAGCAAAGGCCTTGGGCGTCTATGACATTGAGGTAGCACATAACAAGGATGTTGTATCTTTATCTCAGAGAAAGTATACTATGGATTTACTTAGTAAAACTGGAATTTTTGGTTGCAGACCTGAGTTTTCCCTATGGATCAAGCACATGATCTATGGGAAGAATCTATTCAGTCCTTAGAAGATAAATTTAGCTATAAACACATGGTTGGAAAACTTTTATATCTTACTATTACTAGGCCAGATATATGCTTTGTTGTTGGTGTTCTTAGATAATTCATGGATTGTGTCACTGGGAAGCTGCATGCTGAGTATTGAGATACTTTAAGAATGCACCTGAATGGGGACTATTTTAAAAAAGAAATGGGCATCTAAATGTGACTAGATATTCTGATATTGATTATGGTGGGTGTAAATATGATAGTAGATCCACTTCTAGCTATTGTACCATTGTAAGAGTTAACTTCGTTACTTGGAGAAGTAATAATCAAAATGTTGTTTCCAGATCCAATGCATAATTTGAGTATCATGCAATGTCATATACTACTTGTGAGTTATTATGGATAAAATTTATTCTTTCTAATTGGAGCAGCTTGGACAGAGGTTTCATTAGTAGTGATTGGCTTGAAACCCTTAACATCATAGAGGAATACCTGATCAGGACACATGCATCAGACCATTGTCCTCTATTGTGCAAATTATCTAGAGGTTGTAGATAAGGATCCTTGTACGGGTTCAAATTTATGAAAATGTGGCATAATCATGATGGAATTAAAGAGGTAATCAAATGAAATTGGATCCTAGACTCATGGGGTGACCCATTTAGAATGATAGTCAGAAACAAAAAAAACCCCTTAAATATGCTTTAAAAATGTGGAACAGAGAGATAGTGGGTAGCTTTTTGATAATCTTAAAGATTAGGAGAGTCTAGATAAAATAATGCATGAGGCAATAATCACACAACCTACCCTAGATAATCAGTATAGACTACTAATCAATAAGAAACCAGACTGTAAGAACTACTCTGATGGGAATGATGTTTTTGGAAAGAGAAATTGGGTGTCAAATGGCTTATTGAGAGGGACAAAACATGAGGTTCTTCCAAGCACATATTAAATCTAATAAGAATAGGTCAACCATGAGGAATATTATGAGAGGGTATGGAGAGTGGGTGATAGGTGAGGAGGAGGTAATGAATGAAGCCATCAACAATTACACAAAGCTCTTTGAATCCAACGATTTGTAAGAGGTAGACTAATATATTGGAATGATTGAAAGAATTTTATAGGAAGAGGATAAAGATAACATTGTTAGTGAGAAAAATAATAAGAGGTAAAGAGGATAATCATGTTGATGGCCATGGATAGCGCCCCGACACCTGATGACTTTACCATGACATTCTACTAGTTTTCCTCAGACATAGTGAAGGAGGATGTCATGAACATGGTTAACCACTACCTTAGAGGGGGACATATTCATAGAGACCATAGATGAATACACCTATTTCTCATCCTATTAGCATTGGGAATGTCTTCCTACATATCAAATCTAGTATCTTCCTTTTTGGCTTGACTGGCCTCCTTCTAGGTATGATAGCTTTGGAACAATCTGCCTTCATCATTGGTAGGGACATAGGAGATCACATTAGGCTCACTCGGGAGCTCATGCATGACCTTGGCGTAGGTGGCCTATAGGAAATAATATAGTCTACAAGGTTGATATGTCTAAAGTCTTTAATCAATTGAAATGGATCTTCTTTAAAAAAATCTTAGGTTCATATGAGTTATCTATAGGTGTCATCCATTGTGTTAAAAACCTATTAAGAGGATCTTGGTTATTGATAGCAATTAATGGTTATTTTAGAGGGTTCTTCACTATATTAAGTGGGTTGTGACAAGGGGATCCACTCTCACCCATCCTTTCCCAAGTAGCCCTAGGGAGGTACATCAAGAGAAACATAAATCTTGGTTATATAAAGAGGTTTAGGACTCAAGGAAAAGTTAGAACCTCCGCATCTCATGTTTGATGGTGACCTCATCTTCTTCCTTAACATAAAAGGATGAAATCTACAAGGCATCTTAGATCTTCTTAGGGCATATGAAAGATTGTCAAGGAAACAAGTCAATTAGAACAAATTAGCCATTATCCTGGGGAGTCCTTCACAAGGGTGAATATATGAGATTGAGGAAGCATGGAGTTATAGATGTAGTCTGAACCTATATAATGCCTTGGCATCTTTCTAAACATGGGGATGCTCATGATAAAACATTATATAACCTTATAGAGAGGATCACTAGACGTCTAACTTCATGGGATGGGAAGGTTCTATCTTTCTCAGCGATGATGATGTTAATCAAGTCTATCCTATCGGTGACTCCCCTTCACACCGTGGAAGCTTGTGAAATTCCAATCTCTTACATTAAGAGTATTGAGAGGTGCATGGTCAATTTCTTTTGGGCATCCAAATAGGGGAACAAAAGAAGACATCGGGTCATATGGGAGAGATTCACCTTAGACTGCAGACATTGTTGAATCAGGATTTCATAGGATAAGGGGGAGGTTTAAATCACACCTAATGAAAGCAACATGGAAAATTCTAATAGGAGAATCCATTTGGGCCAGGTTTTTTAGAGTAAATTATAGTAAGAAATCTTGGACCCTGGAAATGACTCACCTTGGTTCCTTAAAAGTACAAGGAGATTCTCCATTTACTAGAAAAGGATATGGGAGGTATTTCCCAAAGTGATGGAAAGTTCCATATGGGAGGTAAGAAAAGGAGAGCTACCCTTTTACACAATGAAATGGGTAGATGACCATATAATAAATCATAGACTAGTGATGTCATTACAAACCCTAATTTATAGATTTAGGATCCTTTAGACCTAGAGGGGATTTGGGATCCAAGTTTACTAGAGTACCTTTTAGGGGAAACCATGAGGCACATGAGTGATCATATCAGGGATAGGGTAATCCATGAGAGATACCCGCTTATGGTGCCCTGAGGATAGCATGATCTTTACCATAAGATCAACCTGATTTGTCTTAATGGAAGACCTTATAGGAAACCAAAACTATAGATTGATTTCGAAAAAATCCTTACCATCAAAGATATTGACCTTTGGATGAAAGCTATGAGTCAATGTGAACCCCACAGACTTTAAGAGTCAAGACTATAATATCCACATGACATCTGGCTATGAATGTTGTAGGAAGAGTTGAGGAGATCATGTACCTTTTTTTCCTCTTAAGTAACATAAAAAAGGTGTGACTTAGGGTGGAGGAATGCTAGACATGAGGAATTTTTCAAACCTCACTTTGTTATGGGCTGCATCGATTATCCTTTGGGCAGCATATAATGAGAAAACATGTCTCATATTTGTGAGAGGACGTCTCCCTTTAGTTGTATATGGGTCATTCAGAGTGAGATATGTGCTAGTAGATATGATGGGAATAAGATGAACCATGATAGAGTCTGGGAAAGTGAATACTATGTTTTTCGGCTATCTGTGTGATCTATATCCTTTAGAAAGTTTGCCCCCCATGAAGTACAAGAGAGATGGATCAAACACAACCTTTTGATATAGATAAGACTAGATAGGACTACATATAAAGAATTTAGGTGGGTAAAATCGAGGAATTTCCAATTAAAATTAAACATAGGGGTGGTCGATTGGAAATCCCAATGATTAGATTATAAGGGAAAAGAAATGGAGCATCCTTAGAAATAAGGAGGGTTCCATAGTAGGTTTTATTTCTGGTCCATGTAAGGCCTATGGACAATTTTTCATGTGATCTAGAAGCCCGAGAAGTGGGGCTTAACCTAATTGAGGATGTTGGGAATAGCATCAAAATCACTTTTGAGACTAATTATCTTATGCTGGTAGAGATCATGAGAGGAGCTCACCCCCTAGGAAGCTAACCCTTTTTCTTAGTAAAAGTAGCATATCTAGACCATTTTATAGGGAAGAAAACGTAATGGCATGAAGACTAAAAAAGTATGGAGCTGCTCTAGTAGAGAAATATACTTTCCATCAACTGGCATCTATTCCTCTTCTAGTTAGAGTAGTACATATGCTGGAAACCTGGGAGGTTGCCTACATCAAGAGTCTTCCGTGGACCGTTCGTCAGGCTTGATAGATGGTGGTATCACACCCTTCTCAAGGGAACCGTACGTGACACTCTCACGTCATACTGCTCTATCCCGGAATCTGGGCTTCTGATAGAAGATTTCCAAATTCTCTCTGGAGCCAGAGGTTAGAAACTCTTCCCCTCGTCTGTCGTATGATGAATGGATCTTGATGTCAAAAAAATCTGCTAGGTGCTGAAACCTATTTGTGTTGGGCGAGGAAGTAGATCCTGTTGAGATAGGAGGGGGGGGGTACCTTGCTTTTTCCCCTTTATTTTAGTGGGCGCCAGTCTTCTTCATCTGGCCGCATTGCATAATAGATGACATAAATGTTGATATATGTAGTTACAAAGGCATATTGCATTTTTGATAGACATGTTTAGAATGGGTTGTTAGGGTCATCTTTTTGTACAATATGGACCCACACCATGTAGGAGGGGCTGACTTGGGTAGACCCACAACATAGATGCTAAAACATCAAGTAAATTACAAAGTGTCACCCAATTCTCGTGACAACTTGTTATTACTACATTGAACCCAATTTGTGGGATCTCCACTTTTTTGGGTTGGGTTGCTAATGCCTACAAATCACAAGGGGTTTCAATCTCATACCCAACTTAGATTTCTCAACTAAGGTCAAGGTAAGACCTTTAGTCAAAGGATTGGGTTTATAATATGTCCACCACCACAACCCTATTAGACACTAGCTCCCTTATAGACTTGATTTTGACTTGGATGTGTTTATGCTATTTTCGATTGTGCTTCAAACTCCTTATCATGGAAATACTATTTGTGCTATCACAATGAAGTTAAATGAAAGGAAAGGTAGTTCTTTACCATAGGTAAACTGGACATAAGTCCATGTAGCCATTCAACTTCCAATCTAGTATCATCTGAGGCACACAACTCAGCCTCAAAGATGGACCAATACAATATGGTCTATTTATTATATCTCTAGGCAACAACACCTCCTCCCAACATGTTTACATATCTTGAGACACCATTTCTCCCACGTTCATGGCAATCCATCTTACGTCACTATATACTTTAACTATTGAAGAATGTATGCCATAATGCAACCAAGGGAACTAGTTCCCTCGATATACATCAACATTCTATCAAGAGCTACCCAATGTGTCTTTTTGGGATAAATGGTTTATCTATTGAACTTGGTCACAACATACAAAATGTCAGATTGTGTGGAGTTCATAAGATACATCAAAGTTCAAATAATATGAGAGTATCATAATTAACATAGGAACACCACTATCATTCTTGAACAAGGGTTTGTGTGAGCCATATGGAGTCTTAACGTGTTTATGTAATGTGTATTCAAATCTCTTTAATATCTTCTCAACATAATGAGACTGAGAGTACAATACCCTCATTAGACCTTATGATTTTAAGCACTAGAATCACATCAACAGTAGTCATATCTTTCATCACAAACTAACTACACAAGAATAACTTTGTCTCATTTACAACTTCCATCAGAACCAAACAAAAGAATATAATCTACATATAAGCATAATATGACTAACTATCATTAGTGATCTTATAGTATACACACTTATCAAAATCGTTATTGAAACAAAAGATGATATAATAGAATCAAACTTTTCATGGCATTGTTGAGGGGCTTTATTTAAGTCATGCAAAGGCTTAACAAATTTATACACTTTGGATTATTTCTCACATCCCATGAAACCCTTAGGATGTTCCATATATATCTCCTCTTGAAGATCATTGTGTAAGAACACATTCTTCACATCCATATTATGGATAGAGAGACAATAAATGGAAGCCAATGCTATGAGCATGCAAATTGTGGTCATGTTAGAAACACGAGGATTGGTACCAAAATAATCTATTCCCTCCCTTTGTGTGTACATCTTGGCAACCAATCTAGCATTATAGTTATTAATTTTCCTATTTGCATTAAATTTCTCTAAAAGATCCATTTGTATCCAACTACATAACAACCTAGATGCAAATCCACCAATTTCCAAGTTCCATTTGGAAGAATTGATTGGATTTTATCATTAATGTCTTCCTTCTAAAACATAGCTTCTGGGAAAGCCTTATGTTGTTTGAAGGTTGCAGGATCATCCAAAACATTGTAAGTGAGAAACTCACTTCCAAATTCCTTGGATGTTCTGGGCCATTTACTTCTCCTTGGTTCAACCATTTCTCCAGAATCATCAGATTCAGAAATGACATATTCTGAGACATCCCCCACATTTGTCATCCTTTCTTTGTGCTCAAGAACAATATTTGTGGTAAATGCATCCTCTTTATAAATTTCCTTGGGAACACTAGACTTCATGGGAAATACATCCTCAAAAAAGGTTGCATCATGAAGTTCCACAATTGTATTGACACCATTGCCAAAGATTTCAGATTTTACAATCAAGAATCTATATGCATACCTTGTCTCTACATAACCCAAGAAAATGGCATCTACTATTTTTTGTCCCAATTTCTTTTTTTTGTGCTCAGGGGCAAGAACCTTTGCAAGGAACCCCCTATTCAAAGCTTCCACCCACATAAATTTAGCAATCCTAAAGTTTGGAGAAAAGAATTTACCAAATCCATCAGGGTTTAGTTCTTATGTTCCACAATCCCATTATATTGAGGTGTATAAGGAGTAGTAATCTCATGAATTATCCCATGGAAAATTCTAAAAATAATTTTTCAGGTATACTCTCCTCCCCTGCTAGACCTTAATCTTTTAAATATCTTATCGATTTGTGGTTCTACTTCTTTCTTAACTATTTTGAATTTATTTAATACCTCATCTTTGATATTAAGCAAATAAACATACCAATATTTACTAGCATCATTAAAAAAGCTACAAAATAATGTTTATGATCCATAATTGCAATTCTACTAAATTTGTAGAAATTAGTATGCTCCAAGTCTGCAATTTTAGAATTCATTTCAATAGAGTGAAAAACTATCTAGGATATTTAGATTGCACACATATTTCACATCTACCATTATTAATTTCATATTTTGGGATCAAATCCAAATTCATTATATATTCATAGAGCCAACAATCACATGACCCAAATCACAATGTCATAAGTCAGACTACACAAGATTTAAGCAAACTAAATTATCATTCAAATTAAAAATAGAATTTAAAATAGTAGATTCTACATGAATCTTAAACAAGTTCTTAAGATCACATAAATTTCCTTTGCTAAAAAGTAAACCATCATGAACATGAGTAACAATTGCTTTATTGAACTTACAATACTATGAAGAATAGATGGAATATGTCAGACTCTATGAAGCGTCAAAATATTTTCTGGGGGAAATTATAGATCTACCAATCCATCACCTTTGACTTGTGAAAAGCTTGAAGCATTCAAAGTCACAAATCGACCTGAAGAGGCCTTTTAAGATGCAAACAAAGACTTATTGACCCTAACATGTACATTAGCCCCAACGTCTATAATCCAATATAGAGGTTCAATACCAAAATGATTTCATTTTTAATAGAAATGTATGCATCGTTAAGGTTCAATGAAGTAATCACCATGTTGATGACATACTCCTGGACTGTAGATGAAGAAAATTTCTTCTCTTTCTTTGAAGGACAATCCTAACTCCAGTGGAAAACATGTTCACAAGTCCAGCAAAGTTTGTTCTTTGGTTTCTTTTGAGTCTTATCCTTAGTTATGTATGTTCTTATTTTTATTATTTTTGTTCTTTGTAGCAGTAAGCTTGACACTAGGAATTACATCAATCAGTACTTAGATCGACTCCTCTGTCATGACTTTCTCTTTTATTTGAATATTTAGCATAAGTTCATTTAGGGGGATGTCACCCTTCCTATGCTTGAGATTCAGGACAAGTGCATCCTAAGACTTTGGGAACTTCTCAATGATATATATATATATATAACAATTAATTCATCAAGTAATGTTATTTCTGCTTTAGAGAGGTTATGAGACAACCCAATTAGAAATGAATTTACCATCTACCATCCATTGTTTAAAAAACTTAGAGATAAAATATTTTTCAATACCCTGATTCTCTATTTTATATTCCTTATCTAAAACATCTGATGGAGCCTTGTTAGTCATGATAGGAGGTTTAGAGTAAAAATCATACATCTTATTCGTCAGTACTAAGATGATACATCCTCTATACAACTAATCAACTTCCTTCCAGTCATCAATTTTCTTAGCATTTTCAGGATCATTTTCATTAGGTTTAGGTTCATCATTAACTATATAATAAAAAATCTCTATCATCCCAAGCCAAATATCCATATGTCTTTGCCAATATGCAAAGTTGGAGCCGTCGATTTTTTTAGACATACTGAAAGTGTCAATCTTAGGATGGTAAAGATCTAGACCAATCATATTAATTATGATAAATGATGATTTATTTAAAACCATTGAATTCTAAAACATCGTTACAAACAATAGCGGACAACTGTAAATTAATTAATAGGTTTACATGCCAATTTAAGAATCGAATAAAAATGGATAGAACAAATAAGGCATGAGTAATAAATAGAATGAGTTAGAAAACTCGAACCAGATCGTTCTTTTGAAGACGAGAGACATTACTTAAAGAAATCAGCGCTCCACTATCCTCTGGATGCAACTTCTCTATTAGTTAATCCAGTCACAAAACTGTAAAAGAAGATTGGCTCGCTCGCGTGAAGACGACGAACAACAACACCACCAGTGCGGCCTAGCGGCTGCTAGGTACCACCATTCAATAGATCGCGTCAAGGGAAGAAGGGATGGAGAAGAAGATCTCTCATTCACGAGAAAAACTCCATGAGAGAAGCAAACAATGACATAAGGCGGCATGACAACAAAACACGAAGGGAGATGATTGCCTTATATTTGTGTGATCTGAGATTTGAGATCTGTGATCAAGGTTTAACCTTAAGTCCAAGGACCTTATTTATAACACTCCCACACTCAATCCTAATACCGGTTTAACTCAATCATACAACCACTCTTATATACATAAAAGAAATATAAGGAGTCTCTTTCTTAGAAGGAATACAAAGGGTCCCTTTCCAATTTAAAAAGAATGAATTAAATAAATAAATGAATAATTAAGTAATTGCCATGTTATACAATAGGAAAAAGAACAAAATGCCAAAGTAGTGGTACCCAAATAGTAATAATAATGTTGTATGACCGAGAGGTCAAAAGTTCGAAACCTCCTGGTGACGGGATGAATGAATCACCAATTCTTAAAAAAAAGAACAAAATATTATTCTTAGTTTGCTCAAATAAAAATAATTAATTTTTCCTCCACATTCCATATGTACTAGTTGCACCTACATCAAGATTAACTCATGCTAACTATTTTTAGCTAGTGCTAGTAAAGCTAATGAGGACACCTTTCTCGGTTCCAAACGGGGACATCTTTGTGGTTGGGGGGGGGGGGGACGGGGTGATGGTGCAACAAGAATAGGACCTACGTTTACGACAGGTTGTGGATACTATGATAAGAAAATGGTGGGTGTGCGCATCGATGAGCAGAAACCAGCACTAGACAGGAAGGGGAGCCTTGCAGGTTGGTGATAATGGAAAGGAACATGTGCGATTTGAAACGGTGGGAAGGGGATGGTGCAATTGAAGGCCGTGAGGGGGTCATAGCAGCGGGGGGGGGGGGGGGGGCAGGGACAGAGACCGTCAGACAGCATTGTATCTTTTTCAGATAGCTCTCTTGATCATGAATAGTCTTGGGAGAAGAGCTTGGCCACCTATCTATCCATATATATGATACATCTACAACGATTCCTTCCTTCCCCGTCTGTTTCTCTGACTTTAAATGCGTGGCCTGTTTGTTACCAGTAAGTGATGCAACAGGCATGGGGGCCCAAACAAATCCTTTTCTTCTTCATTAGTTGACTTGTCTTCTTCTTTTCGGCATGTGTATCTCCGCATGTGTTTGGTTCTGTGATCTTATGATTTACATAAGAGATGTGGTGGGGCTGAGAAACGGGTGAAGGCATCAATTGAAGGGGGCAGGCAGAGATGGTGACCCAATTTGTCTGTTTGTTTGTTTTCAGAGATCTGTATGTGCAGTCTACCCTTTATTATTTAACAATTATGTTTTTATTTTTCTTTGGGAAGCCGCCGCTTGTAACTTATGTGATGGATGCAGTCTGGTTTAGCTTCTTTGGTGATGCACTCGGGTGGAAAGGTGCTATGTAGTGTCAGGTGAGTTGGGTGTTGTTGCAAAGGAACAAGGGAGCTGAGACAAACTGCTAGCACTCTCTATACACCACGTCAATACAATACCAATTTTTAACATATAATTTAATCGTACATCCATCACTCACAATATCCGGTGGCTAACTTTTACAATCTCACAGTCGCAAGCCATGTTCTTCGAATCAACTGCACGCGACCTCATCTCTTTGATCGATGTTTGGGCCAACTTCAAAGTTACACCACGCAATTCAACAGGCCTGCGTTGTCTTGAGTGTAAGGTTCACGCCTGAGTTCGGAATACTTCTCCACAGTCGATCTATTCTGTGGGGCTTTCTTTCGTAAGGCCCACACTTATAGACGTTTGGTATGGGTGGCTAGATCCACATATAACCTTTCTCTTTACTTTTCAGTTTTTTTTTTCTGACAAGTATTAGTCCATGACGATGTGTCACTTTTGGGTTGCAGATCTGGTTATTTTAATCTGCGTCTCTTTTATGGGTTGTAGCTTTCACATGCCATGGAGCCCTCTTTATTCTTTCATACACTCTGTGATAATCAAGGACGTAGCTAGATTCCTTTTCGCATTCAATAACATGTTCACGAAACCCTTTTGATGTCGTTGCTGCAATAACTACAAATTGTATTTAAGTCGCTTTTGATGGTTGGATTGTGTGTACAGTAGGGAAATACTTGTTAAGTGTAGTCTTGTCACGAGGGAAACACTTATTCAGCGTCTATCGCTCATGTATGTACTGATTGAGATGTGAGAGTTGGCTTTCTAATTAGCTACAAAATGTTTGTTGAAATATATAAAGATGACATCGTCAATTGTGGTCCCAATAATGAACTCATGTCTCGGCCCAGGAGTCACTCTACTCGATTAAGACGTCGTGCTGTGTGATGGCCTCATTTCTTAGATATAGTTTTCTAATTACAAGAGATTGGAACCCGTTCTTTTCTCCAATGCCACCACCATCCCACTCATAGATTGAATGTATGAATTTTTCTTCATGGAACCGACATACTGCATAGTATGTAAGTAAGCATACGTCGCATGTCCACTAAGGTATCTTCCTGCTACATAGCTGAGGTGGTAATGGTGATAACATACACATAGGTAGAGGAGAAGTGCATTAAGAAAAAGAAACTCATAAGGAATGATCTATTTAATTAGTATACTAATTTTATTAGCTTATAGAGAATCAACACTGAATAATTTAGAGTTTGTCAAGGAGGAGGTACTCCTATGTAGAAGTCCCTATATGTTAAAGCAATAAAACCAACCAAAAGATAACCTGCCATGTTGAACGAGAAGTTCAGGCGGAGTCTTAGTTGTCCTCATCATCAGCGGGTAGGTTGTTTTAGGGATTTTTACATCCCACTAGAGGAGGCTGAGAGGAGCTTGGTGCTAGCGCCAATTGGTGCTTGGAGGTGAATTTTAAAGACTAAAAAAACTCAAATGTCACGTTTACTTATTTTTGTTATCTATTTGTCACATTTGATATTTAAGTTTTCTAAATGTCACATTTGAGGAGCACTGCATCAGTACGAGAACATATTGCTCCAAATGGACGAATTGTCAGGGAGACACATTGCTTGACAGCAATGTGTCCCAGTCTGAGATACAATGGTCCCACCGGGGGCCATGAGCTTGGGGACGCGTTGCTCCCCTGTGAGACAAATACATCCAGAGCATGATGTATTGTTTCCATGCATAAGCAATGTGTGTCCCCACGGGACACATGGTCCTACTAGTCCCACACATTGCTGCCACACTAGAGCAATGCGTCCCCCGATGAGACACATTATCCCTATAGGAAAGTTGATCATTGTCGTCCAGTGAGTCGTCTTAAGTACAACGTCAGTTGATACAAATGTGGGGGCAATGTGACCCTGGGACACATTGATTCCCTATAAATTTTGACCAAAATTAGACCTTTTCTCCCACACTATTTTCTCCTCTCTTCAACTCTTCTTCTCTCTAAAATCCTATGGAGCTATTGTGGACATTGGTGATATGCGGGAGGATTTTCTAGCTCAATCCAACATATACATTGTGGATTTCTCTTCTCTATTGCTGGTCTTTTACGACAAGTTGTTGATTCTCTTCTCCTCCTTAGGCGGTATGACTCTTCTCTTCTCTTTTCTAATTTTTTGACCTTTATTAAATTATATATAAGCCATAATTAATTAATGCATCTAAATAACTATTAAATCATGTAGAAATTATCAGTTCCTACAATTAAGAATATAAATCACATAGAAAAATACAATCTACCATGATTCTAAAATTTGAAATTACTACTTATTTTTAAAAGTAACAATTATAGTTTTCTTATATTGAACGAATTTTATAATATATTGTAATATTGCTCTAAAATCTTGACACATAGAAAATCCATTGTACTATTGTTCTAGAATTTGAACTTTGATGTTAAAAGTGACATTAAAAAAATAATTTCCTTACATATAAATTCTTTTGTAATAAAAAATGTTGTAGTTAAGAACTATAATAATAATAAATAGAACTATTTAAAAAACAACTTGAAAATATATCTGTGTGCTTTATAATAATAGGAGCATGACATATAGTTCACGTGCACGGGTTGTGAAGCTACAAAATGATTACAAAATTCATTCTGATGGATCTTACTCTATTAGATATGTTAGACATATAAATATCACATGAGTGGATACTCTAGCCGAGTTTAAATCACATATCCATATAATACTTGGCACCAACCCCATTCACTTCCCTACTAATATATCATATATTTTCCCTCTAGGACACCATATTCACATAGAAATTGAGGATGATGTAGAAAATTTGGTGATCGGGAAGATTATATCGCAATTTGTTTCCATTCATGAACTATCTATCACAATATATTCTAGAGATAATATATACACATCTTGTGGATGATTATACCAGACAAACATAATGCACTAATAGATTCAAGTGTGTTTTTTAGGTGTTCGGTCAAGCTATTGTAGGATGATTACATTTCTGGTCTGTTATTATTGTTGATGGAACCTTCCTTACTAAAAAATACAAAGACACTCTTTTTACTGCATGTGGGATAGATGTTGATAGTTGCATATTTCCACTTACTTTTATTGTTGTGGAGGTATAAAACATTGAATTATGATAGCGGTTCTTTGGTTCTCTATGGAGGTTGATTCCATCTATTGAAAGTTGAGTAGATCTATGTTTTATTTCTGACAGGATGAGTGGAATTCCAAAATCTATTAAATTAAATGTTTGATTGGGCCCAACATCAATGTTGTCTACAAACTCTTCATGAAAACTTCCATTAAATGTTCTATTATTTGGAGTTAAGAGAATCATGTGGAATCTAGGCTCCAAAACATGTGTAATTGAATTTGAACGTCTCATGTCTAATATAGTGACCATTCATCCCACTTCTAACCAATATTTGATCGTCTCTAACATTAGGCAAATGTTATAGGTATGGGTTAAAAATAGTAATCACATAGAAGCTATAAATTTTGTCCTCAAAAGTTCTATAAATTTACCAATACAGGCACTAATTCTTTCCATATACTATCTTTTAGTTTCTACATGGATGAAGAGGTGTAATGATGCGATGAAATTGGAAACTAATATCAATTTCCTTTCTACCTTCAAAATACACTTCATAAAATCAGTCTGGATGCTGACAATTTGAGAGTCAGACTCCATGTTAACAATGATGGCTTTCTTCTGGATGACATGTATTGCCACAATTTTCAAGTCTAGTTATGAAAAAAAAGAAACTAATCATTGAAGGTAAAGTTATTCTCAATAGTGGAAAATAGCATGCTCTCATGAAAGGCCTAGTTGGTGCTTCTATCAATGTAAAGAGTGAGACCCAATAGTGGGCCCACTTAATAGTACACACATGAGCCATGAATTAATTAAGCAGCGAAAAATAGAACTATTTACAAAGTTACAAAATATGCCTATGTACATAACTTTCTCACCCTAAGGGTGGTACATAAAATGAAAATATTACATCTATGTACACATAAGATTATATGCATAGGGTAACAAGGCTCTCTCAAGTTGTCCTTATGTCCACCAGTTAGCTCACAATCAACATGAGTCTCTGTCCTGTCAAGCAACTACACCTGGGTGGAGGGAACACCCAGGAAAATGGAAAAATAAGATATGTATCAGCGAAAGCTGAGTATGTACATTAGAGGATTGACTGGGGCATTAAAAAGTAAAGTAAGATATTCCCATAAAAAAGGGGGCATTAAAGCTAGGTAAGTTTCAATAAAAAGTAACAAGAGAAGGAATTTTCAAAAGAATGAGGCAATATAATTAAACAATTGAGAGAGCACATGTTGCCATTATCATCTACAATATCACAACAATCATGATCATTCACATGCAGATATATTTAGACTAAATAGATAAAGTACGACCAAGACACCACTAAATCTTTGGTCTAAAAAATGGGTGGAATAGCACACCTTGGGAGGAAATAGTGTGCCCCTATTTAAGAGAGGTGGAAATAGCGCACCTTGGGTGGAAATAGCGCGCCCTAATGGTTGTGCTCATGCACCATACAATAGATATCTAGCTAAATTATCATCATGCATAAATAGAGTGGTAAGACAATTTTCATTCACCATTCACATTTCTAAGAATAATAATCAAGAAAGTGGGGTCATTGACCCAATTCAACATGATAATAATAATTTTAGAAGAATAACAATAAGTCACAACTGAGAGGATATGACATTTCAACAAGAGTAAATAAGAACAAGTAGCCCAAGAGCTGCCTCATTATGGGAAAAATTAGTCATAAAAAATGCCCAATTACAAATAGGGGGAGTACATACCTGATCTTCATGACTAAATGTCAACTCAATAAGTGTACTTGGTCCCCAAAGTGAAGTATTCATCCTAGGATCATGTGTAGTATGTCAGTTAAACCAAAGAAAACATTTGTGCACATTCCTATTATAGATTTTAATATTTCTCTTACCCTGATATTGGATACCTAAAGGCATCTTAGGGATTTAGTTTATTAAGTGAACACAAGATCAATTAGTTATATCTTTTAGTTCTATAATTCTTCTTCAATCACACCTGCCTAAATATGAATAGGATACTTATAGAGTAATAATTTATACATTCTTCCAATTGAGATATTGTGATGTCATTCCTTGTCTTCATAGCCTATAGGTCAAGTTTATTAAACTAGGTTTAATCATATACTTCCCATTCAGTACCTTTACAAAAATGCTCTATTGCAAGGATCATGTTTCACTACATCAATACCTCTTATATAGGTAGATCAATATGTATCACTACACTATATTTGGTACTATACTCGTGCATTTTATCAGTTACATATTTAGTACAGGTAGGTATTGGCTATGAATTATCTTTATCATTCTATTTATTTCTCATTGATGGTCAATCTAGTGGGTTTATTATCCCTTGCTTAATTATGCAAATATGTATAAATGACATGAGTTTCAACTTAGATATTAGGATCATATTCTCTTTCTCACAATTTGTCTATGTTAAACAACATCTACGCATGTTGAAATTTACTCATATTTCCAAGTACCTTTGATTAGGATCAAATGCTTAATACTCGAGTAATAGAAATTGAATAGTCTAGATGGCATCAATATGATAAGCTTTAGGGATGTTTAGCAAATGATATAATGATTATCATAACTAGTAGTTATTTCCTCAGCATCATGTTTAGAATTTAACCCATACCTTAGCACAATGTTTATTTTATATTGAAGGAAACATTAGGTTAAGGAGAAAACGACTTACAAATCAATCTGATGATTATCTTTTGATCGTGCTACCATGGCTGTGGTTGGTCCTGCAGATTTTCAGACCTGCCGGTGCCTTTCTAGGATTCTAGGGACCAGCTTAGCAGGGAAGGAGTAGGTTACATGGCCTATTGGTTGCCCAAGGATCTGGGGATGTGTTGCATCTTTGGCGGTTGGTGCAAGGACGAGAAGGCATGCTAAGACAGGAGAAGGGTGACATTGATGAACAAGGTCTTGAATGTCCAAATCGGCGATGGCTGTTGTTGATTAGATGCTTCAAGGTCTTAGAGGATTTACATAATAGAGTACTTGATCATATGTATTCTGAGATCTGAGGAGGTTAACAGGCGTTGTACCTTAGGTGTTGGGGATGGCCACAGAAGGGCCTACAATGGTGGGGCATGGAAGATGAAGAGCTGATAAAGGCCGCTACAACAGGTGGTGGTGCCTTGCTGCTATCACGGCAACAATCGTTGTCAAGTTATGATGATGGAGCCATGGTTGGCCTCATCAAGATCCAATTGTAGTTCACCTTCTGCCATGACTAGTGATGGCGATCATGCTCACAGGACCAGCATAGCAGGAAACGGAGGACAGGTTCACGCTAGATGGCGGCAGTGCAGATCTGTTGCTGGCGAGGTGTGGACGGAGACACCGGGTCTGTACCCAGTGATGATCTGCAGATGGGGGTGACGTATCCAAGTGTAGCGGGGTTGTGGTGGTGAGGAGACAAGGAGGAGCTTGGAGTCGACGGTTGCTGGCTATGGTTGTGCGACGATGCCCTGCGGCAGGGTGATGGCAAGGAGGAAGGCAACGTAGGCGGCGGTAGTGTGAGTAGCGTCGAGCTAATGTCGAACTGCCAGAGGCTTTCATCTGTAATGGCATTGCTGGAAAAGGTGGTGGCGTCGTAACTCTGGGTACAGGACCCCCCTTGTTGACCATTGTAGAGGAGACGACAGTCTCCCTTCCAGTCCGTCAGTTACATGGTGATGAGGGGTTGCGGCGGTTAGGGTTTTAGGGTGTGGGAAAAGCGGAGGACGGAGCAGAGATATAGGGGAGAGGAGAAAAGGAAGAGGAAGGTAGAGGGAAAGATGGACTAAAGAGGAAGGAGGCGGATGTAGTCGGTTACGGCTGGGGCGCCGTCTGCGTTCTCAACAAAGACGGAGACGCGTTGTGATATTAAAGGGGAAATAATGGATACACAGGTGTTACATGAGCCTTAGGTATTAAATGAAATTGTTAATGTATTATTATGTATATGGAAGTTTTGTAGATTTAATTAACTAAATGACAGGGTAGACAATGTCCTAATTACTTGAAATTTGCTACGTTAGCTTTATAGATATGAGGAGTCCATATATGGTACTAATTTCACGCTTAGAAAAGTTTCAATATTATTTTTCATTTTTTCTTAAACATGCAACAATTATATTTACTCCTCTAATAATCAATTATCATACTATATGGTGTATTCATTCAATTTCTTTCATATATCACGCCTAGGAATGTTAAAGATAGTGAAAACTATTGATTGAGGTATCTTGTTCATCTAACCCTATATATAAATTGAGTTATTGTTTATTCTAAATTTTTAAATATAAATGATGTTCATGTATTTGTGATATCATTTGACTGATGTCATTCCTAATCTAATGTAGTTATGGAAAATGGAACTGGTACTAACATAACTGAAAGGGGTCTAGGAGAATGTAGAGATTAACCATAAGCCTAGTTTCAGGTATGTTACAACACTACACCCCTTAAAAGGGATTTCATCCCCGAAAAACGTCCAACTATAACCTAGTATACTAATTTTATACTTCCTAATCAAATTATAGATTTACATGTCACCCTGTGACCATTAGTAGAGTGTATCATTTTATATTATCTCATATCTCTAAGTGAATCTATATGATTCCATGCATTGAGAGATATTAGTCTTCTAATATTAGATGTTGGACTAGAATAATTACATAAAACCTAGGGTTATCCATATCTTTCATTTTTAGGAAATTTAAGGGATATGTCCTTAGGTTCAAGTTTTGGGAATTTGATCGCTAGGTAACTTACCTCACCAAGGTATGCTAGTCTGGATCTGTCAAGATAAATTTAAAGATTTATTTTAGATATCCAAGTTATATTCTTGTTAATCAGAATGGAATGTTTTACCCACTTACCCTGGTTAGGTGATAGATATATTTTCTTTGGCGTTACTGATGGAAATTACCCAAGTTTTACCAGGTATTGCCACTATTAATTATAGTTAATCTATAAGTTAAGTTCAACACATACTGCTTAAGGTGTATAAGGCTCCACCCCTTAAATAAGGATAATTTCCTAACTTATCTAATCAACTAGAGGGTCGATAAAGATGGATCAAGTAGGTCATAGCTATGTATACATCTAAATTTCTTCTTCTAAATCCTGTATCACACTTATGTGTAGGGTCAGAGGGTTGAAACATGCAAGTCAAAGATTTCTTCGTTGAAGGACCTATCTACTACTACACCTTCCTGGTTGTGGTGACTTGGTTCCAAAATCATCGATAATTTATTTAAAATAATGAAAATAAGTTTGACGATGAAAACCTCACGATGGGAATCTAAAATGGCACCAAAATCAATTCGAGAACCAAGTCAACCACTTTCTACCTCATACAACATATACTATCACTCTAACATAACTTCATCTTTGTAGAAGAGGCTCCTATACACACATCTTCCAGGGATACAACATGCGCATCCAAATTCTAAATGAGGAGGGTATACATGTTTCTTTTAGCATGTAGTTAACTTTTAGTAGGTCCTACTAGACACAACCTTCATAATTCCACCATTCTCTTAATCATGATTTAGGTCATCATATCCTAAAAAATCATTTATTCAGAAGACTGTGTAACAGTAATAAGAAGATATCAGGGTTTCTACTTCCCTAGTTGGTTTACTACCATGGTGTCATTACAAGCCCAAGTGAACTAGATAGTCGAACTACTCCTCATTTCAAAATCATGTAAATTAATTACACAACGATGATGCAAGGTGGTCAACTCTTTAAGTATCAATCTTAGATGTACCTACCTCTAATAACATTGGTGTCAGTGTACATCCATCAATTCAATAAAAAGGGTACCTACTATATCTTCCAAATATGATTGTGCACTGTATGTCCTTGAGAAACATTAACATGGCACAAAAATTTTATTATTTGATCCAACTATGTGGTCATTCATTTATAGAATAATGGAGATAAACATTATTTATGTCTTATGGGTATGTGAGGAATGAAATCCCAAGGATAGTTACTTGGACATATCTTCCTTCAACAACCCTCATTTATGATATATTGCAAGTTCAACTAGGATATCATCCAACCCTTGGACGATGAGTCTCAAGAAAAACTATGTTGAGATAACTACATGTTGGAGGCAAGACAAGACTAACCTTAAAGGATCTAGTTCATATCATCACATACTGTCACATAACCTCTCAAAAATCTAAAACTCATGTCAATATTCTAGGTTTATATCTATGCATTCTGAGTCCACATAATGTGTGCATCATAGGCATGCTAAAAAAACAAAAGAAAAAGGTTTAATGACTGGCACTAAGGTTACACACAATTATGTGAGTTCAAGTCCACCTATTCTTTATAGTAGATGAATTATCCTCTCCTAAGGAGGGAGGTAGAGGCTATTTCCTAGGAGAGTCAACTTTTATGTATATAAAGCTATGCCTATAAAGCTAGGGAAGGATTGATAAGAGTTCACCCAGAACTAGGGCATCCTCATTCTTTGGTTGGGATAACTATATACCACCAATTCAGATGGGGGGTGAAACCCTAATTGGCAAACATGACTTAGGTTTAGTTATCATAACAACCTCTAAAGGGTCATCAACCTACTAAGAACAATCTAGGAGAATTTGAAATAGTCTAGTTATCGAATGCTTAGGCTCTGATACCATTCTGTAAAGAGTGGGACCTAATAGTGGGCCCACTAAATGGTACAAACATGAGCCATGAATTAATTAAGTAGTAGAAAACAGAACTATTTACAAAGTTACAAAATATACCCATGTACATAAATTTCTCACCCTATGGGTGGTACATAAAATTAAAATGTTACATCTATATACACATAAGCCAATATGCAGAGGGTAACAAGGCTGTCTCAAGTTGTCCTTATGTCCACCAATTAGCTCAGAATCAACACGAGTCTCTGTCCTGTCAAGCACCTACACCTGGGTGGAGGGAACACCCAGGAAAATGGAAAAATAAGTATGTATTAGCAAAAGCTAAGTATTAACATTAGAGGATTAACTAGGGCATTAAAAAGTAAAGTAAGATGTTCCCATAAAAAGGGGGTCCATTAAAGCTAGGTAAGTTTCAATAAAAAGTAATAAGAGAAGGAATTTCCAAAAGAATGAGGCAATATAATTAAACAATTGAGAAAACACATCTCACCATTATCATCCACGATATCACAACAATCATAATCATTCACATGCAGACATATTTAGACTAAATAGATAAAGTACGACCAAGACAACACTTGATCTTTGGTCTAAAAAAATGGGTGGAATAGCACACCCTAGGCGGAAATAGCACCCCTATTTAACAGAGGTGGAAATAGCACACCCCAGGTGGAAATAGTGCGCCCTAATGGTTGTGCTCATGTAGCATACAATAGATATGTAGCTAAATTATCAACATGCATAAATAGAGTGGCAAGACAGTTTTCATTCACCATTCGCATTTCCAAGAATAATAACCAAGAAAGTGGGGTCATTGACCCAATTCAACATGATAATAATAATTTTATAAGAATAGCAATAAGTCAAAACTGAGAGGATATGACATTTCAACAAGAGGAAATAAGATCAAGTAACCCAAGAGTTGCCTCATTATGGGAAAAATTAGTCATAAAAATGCCCAGTTACAAATAGGGAGAAGTACATACCTGATCTTCATGACTAAATGTCAAATCAACAAGTGCACTTGGACCCCAAAGTCGAGTATTCATCCTAGGATCATGTGTAGTATGTCAGCTAAACTAAATAAAACATTTGTGCACATTCCTATTATAGATTTTAATATTGCTCTTACCTTGATATTGGATACCTAAAGGCATGTTAGGGATTTTAGTTTATTAAGTGAACACAAGATCAATTAGTTATATCTTTTGGTTCTATCATTCTTCTTCAATCACACATGCCTAAATATGAATAGGATACTTATAGAGTAATAATTTATACATTCTTCCAATTGAGATATTATGATGTCATTCCTTGTCTTCATAGCCTATAGGTCAAGTTTATTAAACTAGGTTTAATCATATACTTCCCATTCGGTACCGTTACAAAAATGCTCTATTGCAAGGATCATGTTTCACTACATAAATACCTCTTATATGGGTATAACGATATGTATCACTACACTATATTTGGTACTATACTTTTGCATTTTATCAATATCATATTTAGTAAAATTAGGTATTGGTTATGAACTATCTTTATCATTCTATTTATTTCTCATTTATGGTCAATCTATTGGGTTTATTATCCCTTACTTAATTATGTAAATATGTATAAATGACATGAGTTTCAACTTAGATATTAGGGTCATATTCTCTTTCTCACAATTTGTCTATGTTAAACAACATCTACGCATGTTGAATTTTACTCATATTTTCAAGTACCTTTGATTAGGATCATATGCTTAATACTCGAGTAATAGGAATTGAATAGTCTAGATGGCATCAATATGATAAGCTTTAGGGATGTTTATCAAATGATATAATGATTATCATAACTAGTAGTTATTTCCTCAACATCATGTTTAGAATTTAACCCATACCTTAGCACAATTTCTATTTTATATAGAAGGAAACATTAGGTTAAGGAGAAAATGACTTACAAATCAATTTGATGATTATATTTTGAGTGTGCTACCATGGCCACGGTTGGGCTTGTAGATTTTCAGACCTGTCGGTGCCTTTCTAGTATTCTAGGGACCAACTTCATAAGGAAGGAGTAGGTTACATGGCCTATTAGTTTCCCAAGGATCTAGGGATGTGTTGCATCTGTGGCGGTTGGTGTAAGGACGAGAAGGCATGCTAAGATAGGAGAAGGGTGACATTGATGAACAAGGTCTTGAATGTCCAAATCAATGATGGCTGTTGTTGATTAGATGCTTCAAGATCTTAGAGGATTTATATAATAGAGTACTTCATCATATGTATTCTGAGATCTGAGGAGGTTAACATGCATTGTAACTTAGGTGTTGGGGATGTCCACATAAGGGCCTAAAATGGTGGAGCATGAAAGATGAAGAGCTAATAAAGGACACTACAGTAGGTGGTGGTGCCTTGCTTCTATCATGGCAACGATCGTTGTCAAGATATGACGATCTAGCCAAGGTGGGACTCATTAAGATCCAATTGTAGTTCACCTTCTTCCATGACTAGAGATGGTGATTGTAAAGACATAGTCTCTAGTAAAAACTCATGGCAAACAAAAAACACCAATGTGTGGCAGCTGAAGTTAAAACTATGACTATATTCAATTGTATAAAGAGTACTTTTAAAAATTTCCCAAAAGGGTGTACAAATTTATACAAAACAACAAGATCTAGGTAGAGGAAGACTAAAACCAAATAAATATTGTCTCCAAGGAAAAAAACTTAATATATATAGGCATCTATGTCCAAGATACTAGGTTGAACTCTTTAATCCCTATCCTTAGGCAGGGTCACCAAGCTTCAACTGTGCACTCTGATCCTATACCTGGGTGGTTGGGATCACCCAGCAAGAGAGAGATAAAAGTATGTGTTAATCAAAAGGAAAAAGGACAAATGATAAAGCACATCATTGCAAAATAAAATGATTCACTATACTAAGAGATTTTAAGAGTATGAGGAAAATAAACAAATAAGAAATAGAAATATGCCATAGTTCAATCCACAATAATAATCACATAGCATGAATGATATTATTGTTGGATCCTAGATGGGTGATTAGATGCTCTAGAGGGGGGGTGAATAGAGCTGAAAGCACTTAAACAAAACTCATTAAAACTTCAAATTATATGACAAGATAAGGTTGCTAAATAGGTAATTTGAGTGCAACTAAATCATGCATAGCAAGGATAAGAGAGATTGAACTTGCACCAATTAGACAAGCTATTTAGAGTGGTTCCACACTTCAAACTAGAAGTGTGTCAGTCCACTTGCCTAGAGAGGTCAACCTCTAGGACTTCCAACAATTGCACTCTTATATTCACTTATAAGACTTACAATACATGACCAACAAAGGACTTACTTATCCAATACAAAGAGTCTTCAACCTTACCAAGGACTTACCCACTTTGCAAGAGTCTTCTGCCTTCTCCAAGGACTTACCCACTCTTGCACAAGTCTTCGGCCTTGTAGGAATTACCCACTCTTCTTGGATCTTTCGCCTTTGACTTCACCTTCACTCGGAGAAGCTTCCACCAAGGTCTTACCCACTTGAGCTTGAGTCTTCTGCCTTCTCCAAGGGCTTACCCACTCTAGCTCCAAGTCTTCAGCCTTGATCTTCACCAAGGGACTCCTTCCCTTGTTCTTCTTCACCTCTCTTGGACAAGAGAGAGAACCTTCATCTTCAAGATAGCAAATGAGAGATGGGGAGGTGGTGGAAGTGAGAGCCTCACAAGATATACAAATAGGACTAGCTCTCTTACAGATTTCCTACTCACTCTAATGGATGTAGCAAGTGATTAAGCTTAGAGAGAGAGAGGAGGCTGTAGGATCACTCAACTATAGAATATGAATCTTCGTAGTGAATGCTCAACCTTGGAATGAAGCCCAAGGGGTCCTATTTATAGCTGGGGATGCCTCTTAGCCTTTGGGAACACTTATAAACGAAAACTAGCCGTTTTGTGGCTTGCAACGGATCTATTTTCACTTGTTGCAACTCCACAACGGCTAGAAACACTTTTCTGCACTTTTCCGTACAGTGCAATCGGTCGAGTTTCTATATGTGTAACTCGATCGATCAAGTAGCAGGTAGCCCGATATTGAAATGATCGGTCGAGTTTGTTCTGAGGAAACTCGACCGACCATTCCAACTGGAACTGGCCTACTACCCAATCGGTCGAGTTCTGTGAGTGCACAACTCGACCGATGCAATCTTCAGAAAATCGACCAAGGTTGATCGGTCGAGTTTCAGGGTGGGAAACTCGACCAAACAAGTGCCTGTAATTGATTTTCAAAGTTGCATTAAAAGTGCTCTAATATTCGATCTAAGTGTTCCTAATATTTTTCTAAGCTTAATTACAAGTCATACAATCATTACAAGTGATTTACAACATGATTCTAATGGATATACATCATATTACAAAAATGTGCACTTGTATGACTTTGACTTGTCTTTTCTCCAATTTGAGATGTGCAAGTTAGGGCAATTGGAGTGTGTCTATACCTAATCTGAAATTACTCAAGTAGAGACATTAGACACCAATATGTGGAATGGTTAGTCATCATCAAAACATGGGTTTAGTTAATTTATACGTGAGTCAACATTGACCTAATTGACCTTGAGTCAACATTCTCCCCCTTTTTGAAGATGACAAACCATTCCATAAATTTATTGAAAGCATTTAAGTAAATTCATACCTTTGGAGAAACCTAGGGGTTTCAATGGAATTGAGTTCATATTCTCCCCCTCAATTGATGCTAGTGGAGTTCTCATACTCCCCCTCAATTGATGCTATTTCTCCTGCATGGTTAGCTTTCATAACATTTATAGAATACCATGTCTTCTACTCATATATGTTCTACACATATATGTCTTCTCCCCTTTACCTTCTCCCTTTACATGAACATACTTCTCTTCTTCATGTAAGACATGCCTTCTTCCTCTTTTTAAAAGAAGACATTACCTTTCTCCCCCTTTGTCATTTCAAAAATGTGGGGGTTATGAAGAAAAAAGAAACATCACTTGTTAAAGAGAAAGGATATAACACAAATATATAAGGAGAATAGAAGAGCGCAGATAGGGGCTTGTCCAAGCATAGAAAGAAAAGCAAGTTAAAGCATATACTTGAACATCCCAAAAATGCAAGATAAAGTGTTGCAGAAAAACAATAAATTACAATTTTGACCCTCAAGATGATGGAATTTGACGAAAAACCATCAGAGTTCATGGCAAAGCGATGAGTCTTGCTCAGAAGGGTGTTTCTGCATAAAAAACACTATACTTGCAGCAAAAACTGAAATTGGAGCAAAACCTGCATAAAATCCAAAAATACTCCAATTTCTACATATAATGTAGCTCTATGTGCCCTGCATCACAATGTTATGCAAGCAACTCAAGATAGTAGATATGCAATTCAAGGAACAGGCTTGAGCATATATGAGACAAGATACAAGCATAGCATATAGATGAGAAAATATTCCAATTATAAACAGGGTTAGAACTACATGTATATGAACTACTAGTAGATGATATCATAAGTTAGGACTACTAGTAGGATCTAGATCATAGCAAGATATGCCAAAAGATACACAAGATAGAGCAAGCTATGATTATATGAAGAGATATATCCAAACAAGGAGATATGCAAGTTTAGAAGCATGAAAGGATATAACTCACTAGATATGCATCCTTACCATAAGATGATTACCCCTATGAACCTCAAGGTTGTATCAACACAAGATATACACCTATATAGATGTAGCAAGTTAGAGCACAAAGGAAGCAATTTTTAGACACAACCAAGAGATCCAAAGAGATCATCATCAAAACCTGCAAAACAACTCAAAGCAAGTAATTGCAAGATATATATATACCAATTTAGAGCAATTAGATAGATAGAGTTGTAAGCAAGATAGGCATTTACAACATGGCAATATGCATATATAAAGATACCAAAAGAGAGTGCCAAAGAGTAAGGCTATTGGTTGAGAAAATCTAGTTGAGAGGGAAATTCTCATTCAATAAGCCAACTGTGTATTCTGTGCACAGTGTTATCGGTCGAGTTCTGTGCATGGACAACTCAATCGATGACAGCTGTTGGCAACACCTATTGGTGCCCATCGGTCGAGTTTCACTAGGGCAAACTCGACCGACAGAGCAGCTGTTAAAAAGCACATATATTTCATAAAAACATATTTAAAGGCATGCTAAAAATACAAACCATATCGAAATATGTCTAAGCGAGTTAGTAATGCACTATAGAAGCATTAGAAACCGTTTTTGAGAAAGAGTGTGAAGAGAAACATAAAATGCCACTTTTGACTCAAAAACCATATGTATAGTGCACACTACCTTGACAAAAAACAAGTTAGGATTGGTTATAAGCAATAAAACATTTACCTTTGTTCTTACCATTGCCTTTTCTACTTGTTGTCACCCTCTACACATCTCACCTTTCTTCTTTCATGTGGATTGACAAGTCAATTTGCAATTCAATACCTCAAGTCAATCCATTTGCAAGTACCTACAAGGAGAAAGATGAAATGGTCCCCAATCATGTTTTTGGGTCCGGAGGGGTTAGCTTAGCAACCCAAATCCTATTGCTCTTGGGTGCTTTCCTAAAAGGACAACAATTAGAATAATGACCAAATTCATTGCAGTAGTTTCATGTGCCCATAGTCTTGGAACTAGAGGATTCTCCATGGAAAAATGGATGTCCTTTATCTTTTTTGTTCCCTTGACTACTATCATACCCTAAACCATGTCTACCAATTTGTTTAGTAGTATGGTGTAGGATATCATTAAGATTCTTTTTACCAACTAAGAATCTTTGCAAAGAAGATCTAAAACTATCATTATCATGCTTAAGAGAAGAAATAGTAGAAGACAAATTATTGATATTATCTCTAGCATGCAAAAGATCATTTTCTAAGCAAAGAGATTTAGTTGAACAAGATTCATGCCCATTAATTTTAGCAAGCAAGGAGGCATTTTCTATTTCTAATTCATGCAAAACAAAATCTTTGTCCTTATTTTCAGATTTAAGAACATCAATGTCATGCATGAGAGAATCAACAATTAAAGTATGCTCTTCATTTGAACTAGGCATGAGAGGTTGAGCTTCTAGAAATTTAATCTTATTAAGTAAACTAGCATTTTCAAGTTTAAGAGAGTCTACTTGGCTAAGACAATCATTTTTATCAATAAGCAATCAAGAATTAGCAAATTCAAGATCATCTAGTTATATATGCAAATTATCAACAATTTTAACAAGCTTTTTCTTTTTCTTTTTAGAAGACTTATAAGAGGCACAAATGTCATGAATAATAGCAATTAAAGATTCTTTATCTAAAGAGTCTAGATTTACCTCACTTGAGTCTTCACTTGTTGATGCTATAAGGGCAAAATGGCATTCCCCTTCATCACTAGAGCTTGAGCTTGATCCTTCACATGAATCTTCACTTGAGCTTGAGTTGGAGGAGCCACTTGAGCTTGAGTTCCATTTCTCCTTCTTGTGAAGATGGGTCTTTTTGCCTTGTGGGCAATCTTCCTTGTAGTGACCCTTCTTTCCACATGTGAAGCACCGGATGGAGGAGGACTTGCCTTTGTAGAGTCTACCCTTGGAGTACATGACATCTTCTTCAACTTGAGAGAATGGAGAGGCTTGACCAACAATAGCCTTGATTTGAGCTTTGATTTCAGCCTTCTTCATTCTCTTGAGTTCTTTCTCCTCTTGTCTTTCTAATTCCTCCCTCTTGTCAAGTATGGCTTCATGTGCTTGTAGATTTCCAATGAGCTCTTCAATAGGAATATCCCTAAGAGACCTTGCTTCTTCAATGGAAGTCACCTTGGATTCCCATCTCTTGGGGAGAGTTCTAAGGATCTTTGAGTTGATCTCTCCACTAGACATAGGATGTCCTAGAATAGCAAGACCATTCAAGATGGTGTTGAGCCTTGAGTACATGTTGGATATGCTCTCCTCCTTTCCCATCTTGAAGTTATCAAGCAACCCTTTGAGCATGTAGACTTTGCTTTCCTTCACTTGATCTGTCCCTTCATAAGTGATGCAAAGCTTTCTCCATACCTCATAGGCCGTCTCACAAGAGGAAATCCGGTTGAACCCGGTGGGGGTCATGGAGGCATATAGGATGTGCATGGCTCTAGCATTCAAGGTTGCTTTCATCAAGGTGGCTTCATCCCATTCTTCAATGTTTGTCTTTGGTAGAATGTATGGGCTGTTCACCATTTGCCACATCTCGAGACTTGATCCTTGGATGAAGAATTGAAGTCTTCTTCTCCAATAGAGGAAGTTGCTCCCATCAAAGATTGGAAGGCTGGTCGAGAATCTCCCTCCTTGGTAGTCACCCATCTTCTCCTACTTGTTGAAGTATGCTTGGAGAAGACCCGCTCTGATACCACTTGTTGGATCCTAGATGGGTGATTAGATGCTCTAGAGGGGGGTCAATAGAGCTGAAAGCACTTAAACAAAACTCATTAAAACTTCAAATTATATGACAAGATAAGGTTGCTAAATAGGTAATTTGAGTGCAACTAAATCATGCATAGCAAGGATAAGAGAGATTGAACATGCACCAATTAGACAAGCTATTTAGAGTGGTTCCACACTTCAAACTAGAAGTGTGTCAGTCCACTTGCCTAGAGAGGTCAACCTCTAGGACTTCCAACAATTGCACTCTTATATTCACTTATAAGACTTACAATACATGACCAATAAAGGACTTACCTATCCAATACAAAGCGTCTTCAACCTTACCACGGACTTACCCACTTTGCAAGAGTCTTCGGCCTTCTCCAAGGACTTACCCACTCTTGCACAAGTCTTCGGCCTTGTAGGAATTACCCACTCTTCTTGGATCTTCCTCCTTTGACTTCACCTTCACTCGGAGAAGCTTCCACCAAGGTCTTACCCACTTGAGCTTCAGCCTTCTGCCTTCTCCAAGGGCTTACCCACTATAGCTCCAAGTCTTCAGCCTTGATCTTCACCAAGGGACTCCTTCCCTTGTTCTTCTTCACCTCTCTTGGACAAGAGAGAGAACCTTCATCTTCAAGATAGCAAATGAGAGATGGGGAGGTGGTGGAAGTGAGAGCCTCATAAGATATACAAATAGGACTAGCTCTCTTATAGATTTCCTACTCACTCTAATGGATGTAGCAAGTGATTAAGCTTAGAGAGAGAGAGGAGGCTGTAGGATCACTCAACTATAGAATAGGAACCTTCATAGTAAATGCTCAACCTTGGAATGAAGCCCAAGGGGTCCTATTTATAGCTGGGGATGCCTCTTAGCCTTTGGGAACACTTATGAACGAAAACTAGCCGTTTTGTGGCTTGCAACAGATCTATTTTCACTTGTTGCAACTCCACAACGGCTAGAAACACTTTTCTGCACTTTTTCGTACAGTGCAATCCGTCGAGTTTCTATATGTGTAACTCGACCGATCAAGTAGCAGGCAGCCCGATATTGAAATGATCGGTCGAGTTTTTTCTGAGGAAACTCGACCGACCATTCCAACTGGAACTGGCCTACTACCCAATCGGTCGATATCTGTGAGTGCACAACTCGACCGATGCAATCTTCAGAAAATCGACCAAGGTTGATCGGTCGAGTTTCAGGGTGGGAAACTCGACCGAACAAGTGCCTGTAATTGATTTTCAAAGTTGCATTAAAAGTGCTCTAATATTCGATCTAAGTGTTCCTGATATTTTTCTAAGATTAATTACAAGTCATACAATCATTACAAGTGATTTACAACATGATTCTAATGGATATACATCATATTACAAAAATGTGCACTTGTATGACTTTGACTTGTCTTTTCTCCAATTTGAGATGCGCAAGTTAGGGCAATTGGAGTGTGTCTATACCTAATCTGAAATTACTCAAGTAGAGACATTAGACACCAATATGTGGAATGGTTAGTCATCATCAAAACATGGGTTTAGTCAATTTAGACGTGAGTCAACATTGACCTAATTGACCTTGAGTCAACAATTATAACACAAAATCATACCAATGTAGGGTGAGGCACCTACCAGACCTACACCAATAGGTGAGGGAGAGTGGTCACATTCCCAAACACCTACAGATATATAATACGAAGGGAGTGGTCACATCCTTCGAGGGAGAGTGGTCACATTCTCCAAAATATAATATGAGGGGAGTGGTCACATCCCTCTAGGGCATATTCCCTCTATGGTGGGTTTGTACTCATGTACACTACATTGTCATTTGGCCAAAAATACACCATGCTTATTAGTTCACTTGGCAGTAGTGAAAGTATCATTGCATCATAACAAATGGGGAATAACACCCATAAAATAAATCAAGTAAATGTGCCAACATTGGCAATAGCAATATTCAAGTATCTCAAATACATGAGCCAACATAGGCAATAGAAAGATCCAAATAATCCAAATAGATGAGCCACAAAGGCATTAGAAGAATCAACTGAATAAAGAACCAATAAATATAGCAGAAAAAAATATCAAGGCTAGCACATTAGGAATGTGGGGCATGATAAAATCCCAAACTGAAGGTTTAGGGTATGCATCACACATTATATGTTTAAAACCATAAATGGGGATCACATACATAAATAGGGTACACATACTGAAATAGGGCTCACATACCTTATTGAAGATTCACATAACCATCATTATCACCAATTAGAGTGTATCCAAGATCATTCCCTAATTACAAATATTTCACATATATTAGTATGTATTAAAGCATAAGGTGTATAAGAGATACTCATTTTAGACCTTCTTTGGAAACCTTCAATTTATGACTCAAAACTAGGACCAAAAGCTCACTTCGGCTTCACTGATTAGGAAAACATATTTTATTTCTCAATTTGGAGTTAAAATGCATTATTTATCATTTTTAGAACATTTAGCATACTCAAAATGGAATTCAAAGAGAAATTCGAAAAAGAAAATATAATTAGGACTCAAAAGCCATAAAATCATATTTTACATGAAAAATACTTTCCAACTACTATTTATTTGCATTTTTTTGAGCAAGGACCAATTTACTATGAATTAAGTAAGCTGGACCAATCAGATTGCAAGAAAATGTCACATAGGCTAACTTATTGCGCAAAGGCAAATATCCAAAAGAGAAAACTACCCTCAGCGTTAAATAAGGAAGGGATGGGCATGTGGGGAAAAAACCATAAAAAGCTGAGTGGTCATCTTCTTCCTCTCCCAAGCGCCATGGCCGCGTGAGGAAGCTTTGCCCATTTGGGTGTTTTCGAGATACTGGACCGAAATGAGCGTTTAATTACTCGAATCGAAGCTTGAGAGGGGACGAATTCACCTGAACACTCAATTGTTTTGCTGGTGCCGCCGATACTAGAGTAGGGTCACCACAAGTTTGGGAAGAGGCAGAGGTAGCAGGGGCTAGTAGAGGATTGTTTGGAGCAATTGGCTCAAGAGGAAGCTCACAAGGAGATCAGAGGAGGTGTGGGAGGTCCTTTTTATAGGTGAGGAGGCGTGAAATGTTGGGATGGTGGTGGAGATGAGAAGGTATGTACAACACCATTAGGTTTTTCGGTCACAGTGTGTGGAAGGCGACGAGTGATGGCTCGAAATGAGTGGCTCGAGGAGACGAAGCCAATGGTGAAGAGATTTTACAAAATGGTGGAGAGGAGAGGGAAAATGGGTCACGGAATCAAGGAGTCCTAGGTTGCCCGATGGCTAGAGGTAGGAGACAAGCTCCTAGCCATTGCATCAAGATCGTACGGTGATCTGACACATGACAGAGTAATTGCACGAACTTCAGCAAATAAATGCCATTTAAATGAAAACGATTCAAATACCAAAGTCACACTATATTAAAACTTATAAAATCAATTTGAGGGGTCAAATAAAGTCCAAATAACCTCAAATTTCAACCATAGGTTAATTAAAATCCCTAAAATGATGCTATTCCATTAGTTTCTCATTTGACACACATTTTGGCCCTTAAATGCTATATTGGCTATTAATGCATATTTTAATGTATAAATGAATGATTAATGTGAAAAGAGTCTTTTAATGACATGAGTGAGTGAAATTCAAGACATATCATCATTAAGAGTCATCTTTCAACATAATAAAATCTTTTCATACATAAATATCATTTTTGAGGAGAGAGAAAGAAAAAGATTAATTACTCTCATACATTAACTCAAATACACATTATTAATCATATCTTTATCCAAAAAGATATAATAGCTCCAAATTAGCATTATCCATTAATTTACCTATCATTAATGGCCTGCATAATTAGTCCTCAATTATCTCACCTGTTGGAATATTTTTGTAAAAACCCATTCATTGACATGAATGTGGGTAAATATAGATTTCATCCTCAATAAATGTTCATATCCAACATTAAGGCCAAAAGGATACCAAAGAAAGGAATATTTATGAAAAAGGTACAAAAGGACTTGAAATCAATTAAAAGCTTGAAAATGGGTAAATTGTAGGAAAGACCTTGGAATTCAGTATGTTACAACACTCCACCCCTTAAAGAGGATTTTGTCCCCGAAATCACAACAAGAGGGAAGAGAGGGTGAGTACGTAACATCCCAACATTAGGTAACTAGGCGTTACATCAAGTCTATGTTTCCTCACAAGCTCTATACATAAGCCATATCTCACTAAGGTTTCCACCAAGCATATTATATTTATCAAACATAACATAATTAACACTAAGCATAATATCCATCATGAAAAAGAATCATCTTTATTATTCATTACTTGTGCCAAATTATACTCATATTGTGGTATCAAGTATTACAACTCAACATTATGCACCAAAACATATGTATTTCCCTTATAAGGGTTTTAAGAACAATTAAGATTTACTAAGCAATCCCAACATTCATTAATGCATTTGGTCACACAACTTAATAACATGAATCTAAACTCCCTTAACCTCCTAAAACCATCATGTATAATTATCACATATTATTTTGTAAGAAATAGATAATATTATTCAAAAAGTTATTATGTCTACAATAATTCCAAATAATGTCACATAAATTATTTATCTCTATAACACACATTGTCACATCATCTTTCATACTCATATTAACCTCATAACTAATCATTTTCTCTATGACACTCCATTAAATGAATTATAAATATTTAACATCACATTAGACATTTAATCATGCTTATATGAATCCAATTACTCATAATCATATTTGTGTCATTATATGAATTTTAGTGGACAATATGAAACACATTAAACATTAATGAATTGATTTGCATACTAAATCATGATAAGGTGATTAAGGAGATGTATATTAGGGAATAGGATGATATGCCATCCATATATTGATAACTTGATCATGACTAGGTGATTATCATCCATGTATATGTATGAAGGGATATTATATGATTATGACACCTAATGTCACTTAATGTATCATGAAGGCATTAAGGATACATATGTATGTCTATTATTAGGGCTAGATGATTACACATTAGGTTTTGGGTCAACATGACCATCACATGCTATGCATTCTTATCATGCACTAGTCCCATAATCTTACTAACCATACTATCAGGGTGACATGGTCAACATTAAGGGTATCAAGAATATGTTAAGGTTCAAGCATATGAACTATCCCTTTAGATGACTTATTATGTATAAACAAACAAGATGAATTATAATTATAATTTGTGTGTTCAACACTAAACATATAAGCTTACTAATCTCTTATACAAGGAGTTAGGGTTTCCAAAACATAGTAACTTGATTTCGAATGAATTAAGGGACTCCACCCCCTAAAAGAGGATTTTGTCCTCAAAATCAAAACTCTAAAATCTATCAAGGTATAAAAAGCTCTACTACTAAAGTCTACTTTTCAAAAGGGTTGAGATAAAACTATGTATGATATCCAACACTTAGTTGTTTTACTAAACAGCATTATAAACTTCAAGCCCAACATAGGGTTGACTACTCCCAAACATGAAACTCTAAGGCTCGTATAAGGAACTCATGGATCATAAGGTGATTCTACATGGATAAGCAAAACATAATACATTAGGTTCATAAGTATACTAAAAAATAAGATAATTTGTCCAAAGGTATGCTATTTTGGGACAGTAAGTATCAGCTCAGGCCAGGCCGGTGTCATTTGGATCTGGGAGTCTTCGTAAGCCAAGCTAGTGGTGCGGAGGAAAATATCGGCAGCCCCCAGACCCTGACACCTTTCTAGACACCTTTTCTTTCCACTTATTCCCTAGTAGCAACCTAATAGACTAATCACCAAAAAGTTGATCAAATTATATTCCTAATATGAAATTATTATGATCCTAAATCAACTTTTCAACATAGGTCAAATATAAGGTGAAACTATTACTAAAGGGAAACTATATAAGGTAAGGGTTTCTAACTAGGAGACAAATTAAATTAGTCAACACTCCGACTACCTTGATGCTCTGATACCATGTTGTAAAGACATAGTCTCTACTAAAAACTCATGGCAAACAAAAAACACCAATGTGTGGTAGCGGAAGTTAAAACTATGACTATATTCTATTGTATAAAGAGTACTTTACAAAATTTCCCAAAAGGGTGCACAACTTTATACAAAACAACAAGATCTAGGTAGAGGAAGACTAAAACCAAATCAATATTGTCTCCAAGGAAAAACAACTTAATATATATAGGCAGCTATGTCCAAGATACCAGGTTGAACTCTTTAATCCCTATCCTTAGGTAGGGTCACCAAGCTTCAACTGCACACTCTGATCCTATACCTGGGTGGTTGGGATCACCCATCAAGAGAGAGATACAAGTATGTGTTAATCAAAAGGAAAAAGGACAAATTTAAAGCACAACATTGCAAAATAAAATGATTCACTATACTAAGAGATTTCAAGAGTATGAGGCAAATAAACAAATAAGAAATAGAAATATGCCATAGTTCAATCCACAACAATAATCACATAACATGAATGATATTATGACACAAAATCATACCAATGTAGGGTGAGGCACCTACTAGACCTACACCAATATGTGAGGGAGAGTGGTCACATTCCCAAACACCTACAAATATATAATACAAAGGGAGTGGTCACATCCTTCGAGGGAGAGTGGTCACATTACCCAAAATATAATACGAGGGGAGTGGTCATATCCCTCTAGGGCGAATTCCCTCTATGGGTGGTTTGTACTCATGTACACTACATTGTCATTTGGCCAAAAGTACATCATGATTATTAGTTCACTTGGCAGTAGAGAAATTATCATTGCATCATAACAAATGGGGAGTAACACCCATGAAATAAATCAAGTAAATGTGACAACATTGGCAATAGCAATATTCAAGTATCTCAAATAGATGAGCCAACATAGGCAATATCAAGATCCAAATAATCCAAATAGATGAGCCACAATGGCATTAGAAGAATCAACTGAATAAAGAGCCAATAAAGACAACAGAAAAAATATCAAGGCTAGCACATTAGGAATGTTGGGTAGGATAAAATCCCAAACTGAAGGATTAGGGTATGCATCGCACATTATATGTTCAAAACCATAAATGGGGATCACATACATAAATAGGGTCCACATAGTGAAATAGGGCTCACATACCTTATTGAAGATTCACATAACCATCATTATCACCAATTAGAGTGTTTCCAAGATCATTCCCTAATTACAAATCTTTCACATATATTAGTATGTATTAAAGCATAAGGCATATAAAAGATACTCATTTTAGACCTTCTTTGGAAACCTTCAATTTAGGACTCAAAATAGGACCAAAAGCTCAGGTTTCACTGATTAGGAAAACATATTTTATTTCTCAATTTGGAGTTGAAATGCATTATTTATCATTTTTGGAACATTTAGCATACTCAAAATGGCATTCAAAGAGAAATTCAAAAAAAGAAAATACAACTAGGACTCAAAATCCATAAAATCAGATTCTACATGAAAAATCCTTTCCAACGACTATATATTTGCATTTTTCTGAGCAAGGACCAATTTACTATAAATTAAGTAAGCTAGACCAATCAGATTGCAAGAAAATGCCACATAGGCTAAATCATTGCGCAAAGGGAAATATCAAAAAGACAAAACTACCCTTAGAATTAAAGAAGGAAGGGATGGGTGTGTGGGGATAAAACTATTAAAAGCCGAGTGGTCATCTTCTTCCTCTCCCAGGCGCCATGGCCGCGTGAGGAAGCTTTGCCCATTTGGGCTTTTTTGAGATACTGAACCAAAATGAGCGTTTAAGTACTCGAATCAAAGCTTGAGAGGAAACAAATTCACCTAAACACTCAATTCTCTTGTTGGAGCCACCAACACTTGAGTACGGTCACTGCAAGGTTGGGAAGAGGCAGAGGTAGTGGGGGCTAGTAGAGGATGGTTCTGGACCAATTAGCTCGAGAGGAAGCTCGCAAGGAGACCGGAGGAGGTGTGGGAAGTCCTTTTTATAGGTGAGGAGGTGTGAAACTCCAGGATGGTGGTGGATATGAGAAGGCACAGCCAGCACCAATAGGAGTTTTTACCACAATGCACGGGAGGCGACGAGTGATGGCTCGAAATGAGCGGCTCGAGGAGACGAAGCCAACAATGTAGAGATTTTGCGAAATGGTGGAGAGGAGAGGGAGAACGGGTCACCGAACTGAGGAGTCCTAGGCTGCCCTACGGCTAGAGGTATGAGACGAGATCCTAGCCATTGGATCAATATCTTACGGTGATTGGGCGCATGACAGAGTAAATGAAGGGACTTCGGCGAATAAATGCCATTTAAATGAAAACAATTCAAATACCAAAGTCACACTATATTAAAACTTTTAAAATCAATTTGAGGGGTAAATAAAGTCCAAATGACCTCAAATTTCAACCATAGATTAATTATAATGCCTAGAACGATGTTATTCCATTAGTTTCTCATTTTACACACATTTTGGTCCTTAAATGCTATATTGGCTATTAATGCATATTTTAATGTATAAAATGAATGATTAATGTGAAAAGAGTCTTTTAATGACATGAATGAGTGAAATTCAAGACATATCATAATTAAGAGTCATATTTCAACATAATAGCATCTTTTCATACATAAATATCATTTTTGAGGAGAGAGAAACAAAAAGATTAATTACTCTCATACATTAATTCAAATACACATTATTAATCATCTCTTTATCCAAAAAGATATAATAGCTCCAAATTAGCATTATCCATTAATTTATCTATCATTAATGGCCTACATAATTAGTCCTGAATTATCTCATCAGTTGGGATATTTGTGCAAAAACCCATTCATTGACATGAATGTGGGTAAATATAGATTTCATCCTCAATAAATGTTCAAATCCAACATTGAGGCCAAAAAGGATAGCAAAGAAAGGGAAATTTATAAAAAAGTTCCAAAAGGACTTGAAAGCAATTAAAAGCTTGAAAATGGGTAAATTGTAGGAAAGACCCTGGAATTCAATCTGTTACAGTGATCATTCTCACAGGACCAACAGAGAAGGAGACGACGACCAAGTTTACTCTAGATGGAAGTGGTGCATATCTATTGTTGGTGAGGTGAGGATAGGGATGTTAGGTCTGTACCCAGTGATGATCTATAGATGGGGGTGACTCATCCAATTGTAGTGGGGTTGTGGTGGTGAGGAGACAAGGAGGAGCCTAGAGTTGATGGTTGCTGGTTCTGGTTGTGCAACGATGCCCTGTGGCAGGGTGATGGCAAGGAGGAAGGCAACATAGGCGGTAGTAGTATGATTAGCGTCGAGCTAATGTCAAACTTCCAGATGCTTTCATCGATACTGGCGTTGCTTCAGAAGGTTGTGGCATCGTAACTCTGGGTACAAGATCTCCCTTGTCGACCATTGTAGAGGGAGATGATAGTCTCCTTGCCAGGCTTTCGGTTACATGGTGATGAGGGGTGGTGGCAGCTAGGGTTTTAGGGTGTGGGAAAAGGGGAGGACGGAGCAGAGATATAGGGGAGAGGAGAAACATAAGAGGAAGGTAGAGGGGAAGATGGACGAAAGAGGAAGGAGGCGGACACAGTCAGTTACGACTGGGGTGCCGTCCGCGTTCTCAACAAAGACGGAGATGGATTGCGATATTAAAGGGAAAATATTTGATACACATGTGTTACATGAGCATTAGGTATTAAATGAAATTGTTAATGTATTATTATTTATATGGAAGTTTTGTAGATTTAATTAAATAAATGACAAGGTAGACGTGTCCTAATTACTTGAAACTTGCTACGTTATCTAATATAGATATGAGGAGTCCAGATATTGGTAATAATTTCATGCTTAGAAAAGTTTCAATATTATTTTTCATTTTTCTTAAACATGCAACAATTATATTTACTCCTCTAATAATCAATCATCATACTATATGGTGTATTCATTCCATTTCTTTCATATATCACACCTAGGAAGGTTAAAGATAGTCAAAACTATTGAATGGGGTATCTTGTTCATCTTACCCTATATATAAACTTGAGTTATTGTTTATTCTAAAATTTCAAATATAAATGATGTTCATGTATTTTTGATATCATTTGACTGATGTCATTCCTAATCTAATGTAATTATGGAAAATGGAACTGGTACTAACATAACCGAAAGGGGTCTAGAAAAATGTAGAGATTAACCATAAGCCTAGTTTCAGGTATGTTACAATCAACTTCAATTGTAATGAACTTGTGAACACATATTTGACAAATTAGGCACATTATTACTCATACATAGATGAATTTTCATGATGTCCTAGACAAAAGGTATCGGCCACCTTTTGATGAAAGTAGACAAAATTTATTCCTTATTACCTCCAACTAATCCAAGGCAGGAAGGAATATCAAAGACTAAAAGAAGGCTTATATCCATGGATATTTATCCAAATAAGGCTACTTGCCATGGTCATAAGTGTGGGAGAAAGGGTAGTAACAAACCCACTTGTAATTTTATTATGTAATGTTTTCAATTTGAATTTGGTAATGTAATATAATGTATTCAATTTGAATATGATCATATAATTTCATGAATGTAATAACTTCAATTTGTCACTAATCATGTAGTGTCAAGTAATGTAATGTTTTGAATTTGAATTTGGTTTGGTAATGTCATATATTGTAATGTTCTCATATTGTTTAATGTAATGTTAAATTATTTGATATAATGTTCTCTAATTTATATAAAAATGTTTTCAATGTGTTCATTTAATGTTCTTAATTTGATGAAGTAATGTAATGTTCTCACTCTTAATTTAATAGACATGGCTCCTAGAGAAATATCATTCTAGATATCCCAACACCATTGTGGTTTATTAGAGTGGCCAGTAATTGATCTTGGTATATAATGAAACATTTCCTTAGTGGGTTCTGATGTTGTTCATAAACTTCAACATATCCACCTAGATACCAAACTCGTTACCACTTTAGTTAACCATTCAGACATCACTAGAAACACATTTAGGTTCCCATTTTTTGAGATGATTATCACACTTCAGGACATGGCCGTTTTTCTAGGTCTTATGGTAGATGGGGCTCCATTTATAGCTACATATCCATATAGGCCCAAATAAGGGACAATTTCAATCATGGGCTCACCTTTGTGAAAACTACCTAGGGAGCCATCCAAAGAGGATGTCCACATGCCACATTAGTCTGAGATGGTTGCATGAGTCATTTTTGGATATGGTTTTCACCCTAGGGACACAATGAATTGGGAAGATCTGAGTGTTTTGCATACTAGATCCTATCTCCTTTGTTTCATGGGTAGTTACCTTAATCCTAATAGTATTGGATACCAGATTCAAATACATTATCTTTGCCTTATGGCTTATTTCTAGAGTTATAGTTTGTTGTTTGAGGGTGTTTCTATTATGCCCAGGCCCACTATCAAATGCTCTAGTAGAGTTTGAGGAACAGCTACTGGCCCCACTGACCACAACTAGCCATAACAATTTGTTCTGTTCTCACTCATGCACAAGCCAGGAACAAATTCCTAGATGGTCACCTATAGTACTACTCTGGGATGAGCATGCTTAACTATAGAATTGTTGGCTAAATTGACATTAGTATAATCCCTTTGTTTCGATGATGACAAGCATTTCATTCTTGTGAATCTAACGTGCTACTTGAGTGTTGCAGGAATTAAGTGGATGACAAACTACTTGGAAGATCTATATGCTAAATTGCTTTAATTTCATGAATGTAATCAATTGTAAAACTTGTACAAATATATAATGTACAAGTACTTAGACATCATGTAAATCAAGCGTTTGATCTTCCTTAGCCAATCACAACACTTAGATAGGTCATCCCCTATAATAGTGTTACAATTGCACACTCATACACAAACTTAGTACTTAGTTTAAAACATTGAAATAGGGCCATTCTCGGTCGACCAATTCCTCGACTGAGACACTCTCGGTCGACAAACTCTTCGATCAAGAATGACCCAAGTAGCCGTTAGACCCAGTAGACAAAGTGGTTGGGAGTTGGATCAGAACGTTATATACACTTGACTCCAGACAGTCCCTCGGTCGAAAAAACTTCGACCGACTGGGATCTCGGTCGACAATTCCTCGACCGAGAATGTCTCTATCTGCACTTTTCAGATTTAATTAACTAGCCGTTGTTAAAGCAACTAATGGTTACCTAACGACTAGTTAAGAACTAAGAACCCCCTAGAAAGTGTCTAGAACGTCCTTAAGAACTTGTAGGTCATTCCTATAAACAGGACATGCCTTAGGACACCTAAACTCACTCATATACACTTGTGCTATACTTGAGATTACACTTGCAATTAGAAATCTGTTTTGAGCAATTGAGCAACACTAGCATTGGCTACTCATTCCCTTTCTCTAAATTTGTGTCCTATAGGCTAGCATCTCCTATCCACAACACTTACACTTCTATATTCATTGGTTAGGAGATCAAAATGCTTGATATAGGAAATCAAGCCTTGAGCTACAAGTGGTATTGTAATTTCTATTTTTCCTTCTTGTTCCTTTTTATCTTTTGTATTCTCCTTGGTACTCCTAGGGTTGGAGGTTGTGGATTGGAGAAGGTTCTTCTCGGTGGAGAAGGTGGACTTCAGACTACTTCAAGAAGGTTGTTGCAATGGGAAGCTACTTCTAGAGTAAGGCTACTTCAAGGGGGAGCTTGAAGTTACTTCAAGAAGGCTGCTTCAAGGTTGGTGCAACTACTTCTAGGTGAAGGATGTTCGAAGGTTTTGGTGAAAGAATTGTAATTTTATGTAATATCCTTGCGAGGTAATAAAATTTAATTCTTTCAAAATCCTGGTTGGGTAAGCAACCGGGTAGTGGATTGACTGCCTTAGTATTTGCTAAGGTTGGAACCACTCTAAATCCTTGTCCCCTTGTCCAATATTTCTGTGGTTGGTTGTTTGAGTTAAATTATTAATAAAATTATCATAAAACCCTATTCACCCCCCTCTAGTGGTTTTTCAATTGGTATCAGAGCAGGACTTCAAGGAACTCTAACAAAGTCTTAAAGAATGGGTGACGGGTTGCTCAACAACCTCAACTTGGAAGGAACACTTGTGGCTAGACCTCCAGCTTTTGATGGAACTAACTACACTTACTGGAAGAGGAGGATGCAATTTTACTTCCAAGGAATCAGTTGGGACTTATGGAGAATGGTATCTACTCCTTATGAACTTCCTCTTACGGAGTATGCAAATTGGGATGTCAATACGGTAAAGTTTGCCCAAATGAATGCAAAAGCTGTAAGTATACTTTATTGCTCAATTTCTGTTGGTGAGTTTAATAGAATATCAAATTGTGAAACAGCTTATGAGATATGGCATAGATTGTCTATAACATATGAAGGAACTGTTCAAGTTAAAAATTATAAAATCAGAATGCTTAAACAGAAATTTGAACAATTTCGTATGGATCAAAATGTATCCATTAGTGAAATGTATGCAAAATTTTCTTCTATTGTAAATGGTTTGAATGCTTTAGGCAAAGTGATTAGTGAGGAAGACCATGTATCAAATATTCTTAGATCTCTTCCTCCCAAGTATAAGCCCAAAGTGACTGCCATTGAAGAAGCAAATGACCTCACCCGAATAAGGATGAAGCAACTCATTGGCAACCTAGAAGCACATGAGGCAACTTTAGAAGAGGAAGAAAGATGAGAACGTGAACTTCAACAAGGGAAAAAGAAAGACATTGCATTCAAAGCATCAACCAAGATTAGTCATGACACAAGTGAAGATGATAGTGAAGAAGAAACTCTCATTGTAAATGGTAAGCAATATAAAAGTTTTAAAACTAACAAAACTTCTAGTGTTTCTTCTTCCAGGTGCTTTGAATGTGGCAACAAGGGACACATGAAAGGTGATTGTCCAAAACTCAAGAAAGGGAAGAAATCATTTCACAAAAAGAAAGAAAGAGCATATAAAGTTGCATGGGATGATTCAAGTGATGATAGTGATGATCGAAAAGAAGAAGTAGAATGTCTTATTGCTATAACAAATGAAGAAGAAGAAGAGGTAAGTCTTTTTGATCTACCAAAAGAAGATCTAATTTCTAGTCTTCAAGATACACATGAGAAATATATTGAGTGCAAGAAGAAATTTAAGAAATCAAATAAAGTAAATGATGAGTTTTTTTTTAAATGGCCATTCATTCATCCCGTGGCCGGGGGTTTTGAACTTGAGACCTCTCGGTCTTACATCAATACTTTTACCATCTGGGTGCCATCTCTTTGGCAAAGTAAATGATGAGTTAAATGCTAAACTTCTTGCTCTCACATCTGAAATTGAAGATTATGATGTTAAACTGAAATCTATAGAAGCAAATTGCAATCTTCTTTCCCTCGAAAAGTTAAACTTGCAAACTCAAGTAAATGATCTTCAAAAACAACCTATTTTGTGTACACATCTAGATTATGATATTATTGTAAAAGAAAGAGATTCTTTGTTATCTAATCTAGATCAATAAAAATTAGATATCAAGAAGAAATTAGATGAGATCATAAAGTTACAACAAAAAGTGAATAGCTTGAGTAAAAATAATATTCTTGATAATATCTTAAATGATTCTTATCATCAAATTGGAAGAAGAGGACTAGGTTATAAGGCTAAGGGAAAATCTTATCAAAAAAATAGTTGGAGAAGGACACAAGTGCTAAAGAATTAATCCATGTATGTACCCAAGAACAATTCAACTCCTAGAAAGAGAAATGAGATTGATTCTATTAGTTGTCATTATTGCTTACGTCTTGGACACTACTCTTTTTCATGCCCATACAAGAAAAGGAATGATGATCTAGCTTGGGTTCCTAAAACTAAGAAGTTTGAATTTGAATATTTGAGATTTGACCTAAACTAATTCTTGATATACAAATGTCATATCTCAACACAATCGAGCTTTAACTTTCATATTCTTGTTTTACTTGGAAACCATTACTGAAAATAGTTCTGAAACAGTATAGAAACATTCTCAGTCGAGAAACTGTTTGACCGAGAACATTGTCGGTCGAGAAATGGTCGACCGAGCAGGTTACTGTTTTGTAGTTTATAATATATCTGATAAAACCTGTACAAACAACAACATTATCAGTCGAGAAATAGTCGACCGAGATAAATTCGGTCAACAAACAGTTCGACCGAATCAAGTTCTGCTGAACCTATTTTTTAATTAATTTAGTTTAATATCAATTTGTTATTAATAAATGATTTAATATGCAAAATCAATCTTGGAGACCATCTTTGAAACAAGACATATTGATCTTTTTGCATCATGATTTAAGATATAACATTATGAATATGAAATCCTTAAACATATTGCATAAGTATTATATCAAGACTGATTTTTTTAACAAACCTTATTTATTGATTGAAAAAGTTTATTAAGCATGTTCATGGTTTGTCTTAAAATTGAAAATCCATGAATCATGAATGAGATTATTTTGGTTTACATGGTTTAAAAATGAAAATTATGCATCATAATTGGTATAATCAAGGAAATTACTGTTTTATCATAGTCCACATGGTTTATCCTAAGTATTTCTTGGTCTATCTATGTAGGAACCATGTGTATTAAAATTTAAATGGTCATAATCATTGTAATTCATGAAGTTACATGATTCCATCTTGATCATTGTATTGTGGATATACTTCTACTGTTCTATCATAATTATTGTGTCATAATCATTATGTTTTCATTGGTTTGTCTACAATAATCTTTGATCCATATATACAAACCATGAATGGATATTATTTTTGATCATTGTGATTCAGCTCATGTGAAGATGCCATTTTGCATAAACAATAAAACTTCATGAAAATCTGTAGAAATTATACTTCAAATATAAGTGTTCAAATTGGAAATCTGCAGAAATTGCCTCTTGGTTGAAATCAAGCTTGACCAAGGGGCGCTATGGTCGAAGTCAAGGTCGACCTAAAATAAGATTGACAAAATGCTTATTTGTACATCATTTTACTGCACTTAATCTTAGTATCTTGATTCAAAATGTGTTTATCATATTGAAAACATAATTTTAGTGCATAAAAGGTCAACTTATTATGATCTAATATTGATTGTGACCTTAGAATCCTTAAATTATCTTGACTATAAGATTAAGGGGGAGCTCACACAAACTATCTTGATTATAAGATTAAGAATCTTATAAAACTTTGTAAACATCATTTGAAGCTTGTTATGACCTTAGTATCCTTAAAAGTAGTTTTGGTTATGAAAAACAAAGAAATTTACAATACTCATGAATATGACATATATCTTGCTCTTAATGGAATTCTCTAAAAAAATTTGGGCTTAACATTCCATTTATTTGATTAGAGATACATACATGTATTCTACTATAAGCTTAAAGGATTCTCATGTCATTTTTAGGGCTTAACATCCCTTGAAAAATGGTTGAGAAATCAATACACTTATGCCATGAACTTAAGAGAATCTCATCATTTCAAGGCTTAACATCCTTTGCAAATGATTGAGAAATAAATTGTGGCTAAATTTGACAAATAAGTGGTTTGCATCCCTTGCTTTTAAAACTAAATATCTTATTAAGGGGGAGCATCTAATTATCAAATTAAGGGGGAGAAATAAAAAATCATTCTATATGATTATCTTGGATATCTTTTTGAAATGACAAAGGGGGAGAAATAATATAAAATCAAAAACATAAAATTAAAATGATTTTCATAATATATCGGCCAGTACACACTTGCAAAACAAGAATGGTTACAAAAGGTAAACTTAAGATATGCAACTCATACGGTTTATATTTCCTTATTTTATATTTAGGAAATGTTTGTCATCTTCAAAAAGGGGGAGATTGTTGGCTAAATTGACATTAGTATAATCCCTTTGTTTCGATGATGACAAACATTTCATTCTTGTGAATCTAACGTGCTACTTGAGTGTTGCAGGAATTAAGTGGATGACAAACTACTTGGAAGATCTATATGCTAAATTGCTTTAATTTCATGAATGTAATCAATTGTAAAACTTGTACAAATATATAATGTACAAGTACTTAGACATCATGTAAATCAAGCGTTTGATCTTCCTTAGCCAATCACAACACTTAGATAGGTCATCCCCTATAATAGTGTTACAATTGCACACTCATACACAAACTTAGTACTTAGTTTAAAACATTGAAATAGGGCCATTCTCGGTCGACCAATTCCTCGACTGAGACACTCTCGGTCGACAAACTCTTCGATCAAGAATGACCCAAGTAGCCGTTAGACCCAGTAGACAAAGTGGTTGGGAGTTGGATTAGAACGTTATATACACTTGACTCCAGACAGTCCCTCGGTCGAAAAAACTTCGACCGACTGGGATCTCGGTCGACAATTCCTCGACCGAGAATGTCTCTATCTGCACTTTTCAGATTTAATTAACTAGCCGTTGTTAAAGCAACTAATGGTTACCTAACGACTAGTTAAGAAATAAGAACCCCCTAGAAAGTGTCTAGAACGTCCTTAAGAACTTGTAGGTCATTCCTATAAACAGGACATGCCTTAGGACACCTAAACTCACTCATATACACTTGTGCTATACTTGAGATTACACTTGCAATTAGAAATCTGTTTTGAGCAATTGAGCAACACTAGCATTGGCTACTCATTCCCTTTCTCTAAATTTGTGTCCTATAGGCTAGCATCTCCTATCCACAACACTTACACTTCTATATTCATTGGTTAGGAGATCAAAATGCTTGATATAGGAAATCAAGCCTTGAGCTACAAGTGGTATTGTAATTTCTATTTTTCCTTCTTGTTCCTTTTTATCTTTTTTATTCTCCTTGGTACTCCTAGGGTTGGAGGTTGTGGATTGGAGAAGGTTCTTCTCGGTGGAGAAGGTGGACTTCAGACTACTTCAAGAAGGTTGTTGCAATGGGAAGCTACTTCTAGAGTAAGGCTACTTCAAGGGGGAGCTTGAAGTTACTTCAAGAAGGCTGCTTCAAGGTTGGTGCAACTACTTCTAGGTGAAGGATGTTTGAAGGTTTTGGTGAAAGAATTGTAATTTTATGTAATATCCTTGCGAGGTAATAAAATTTAATTCTTTCAAAATCCCGGTTGGGTAAGCAACCGGGTAGTGGATTGACTGCCTTAGTATTTGCTAAGGTTGGAACCACTCTAAATCCTTGTCCCCTTGTCCAATATTTCTGTGGTTGGTTGTTTGAGTTAAATTATTAATAAAATTATCATAAAACCCTATTCACCCCCCTCTAGTGGTTTTTCAATTGGTATCAGAGCAGGACTTCAAGGAACTCTAACAAAGTCTTAAAGAATGGGTGACGGGTTGCTCAACAACCTCAACTTGGAAGGAACACTTGTGGCTAGACCTCCAGCTTTTGATGGAACTAACTACACTTACTGGAAGAGGAGGATGCAATTTTACTTCCAAGGAATCAGTTGGGACTTATGGAGAATGGTATCTACTCCTTATGAACTTCCTCTTACGGAGTATGCAAATTGGGATGTCAATACGGTAAAGTTTGCCCAAATGAATGCAAAAGCTGTAAGTATACTTTATTGCTCAATTTCTGTTGGTGAGTTTAATAGAATATCAAATTGTGAAACAGCTTATGAGATATGGCATAGATTGTCTATAACATATGAAGGAACTGTTCAAGTTAAAAATTATAAAATCAGAATGCTTAAACAGAAATTTGAACAATTTCGTATGGATCAAAATGTATCCATTAGTGAAATGTATGCAAAATTTTCTTCTATTAAATATTAGTGATTAGTGATTAGTGAGGAAGACCATGTATCAAATATTCTTAGATCTCTTCCTCCCAAGTATAAGCCCAAAGTGACTGCCATTGAAGAAGCAAATGACCTCACCCGAATAAGGATGAAGCAACTCATTGGCAACCTAGAAGCACATGAGGCAACTTTAGAAGAGGAAGAAAGATGAGAATGTGAACTTCAACAAGGGAAAAAGAAAGACATTGCATTCAAAGCATCAACCAAGATTAGTCATGACACAAGTGAAGATGATAGTGAAGAAGAAACTCTCATTGTAAATGGTAAGCAATATAAAAGTTTTAAAACTAACAAAACTTCTAGTGTTTCTTCTTCCAGGTGCTTTGAATGTGGCAACAAGGGACACATGAAAGGTGATTGTCCAAAACTCAAGAAAGGGAAGAAATCATTTCACAAAAAGAAAGAAAGAGCATATAAAGTTGCATGGGATGATTCAAGTGATGATAGTGATGATCGAAAAGAAGAAGTAGAATGTCTTATTGCTATAACAAATGAAGAAGAAGAAGAGGTAAGTCTTTTTGATCTACCAAAAGAAGATCTAATTTCTAGTCTTCAAGATACACATGAGAAATATATTGAGTGCAAGAAGAAATTTAAGAAATCAAATAAAGTAAATGATGAGTTTTTTTTTTAAATGGCCATTCATTCATCCCGTGGCCGGGGGTTTTGAACTTGAGACCTCTCGGTCTTACATCAATACTTTTACCATCTGGGTGCCATCTCTTTGGCAAAGTAAATGATGAGTTAAATGCTAAACTTCTTGCTCTCACATCTGAAATTGAAGATTATGATGTTAAACTGAAATCTATAGAAGCAAATTGCAATCTTCTTTCCCTCGAAAAGTTAAACTTGCAAACTCAAGTAAATGATCTTCAAAAACAACCTATTTTGTGTACACATCTAGATTATGATATTATTGTAAAAGAAAGAGATTCTTTGTTATCTAATCTAGATCAATAAAAATTAGATATCAAGAAGAAATTAGATGAGATCATAAAGTTACAACAAAAAGTGAATAGCTTGAGTAAAAATAATATTCTTGATAATATCTTAAATGATTCTTATCATCAAATTGGAAGAAGAGGACTAGGTTATAAGGCTAAGGGAAAATCTTATCAAAAAAATAGTTGGAGAAGGACACAAGTGCTAAAGAATTAATCCATGTATGTACCCAAGAACAATTCAACTCCTAGAAAGAGAAATGAGATTGATTCTATTAGTTGTCATTATTGCTTACGTCTTGGACACTACTCTTTTTCATGCCCATACAAGAAAAGGAATGATGATCTAGCTTGGGTTCCTAAAACTAAGAAGTTTGAATTTGAATATTTGAGATTTGACCTAAACTAATTCTTGATATACAAATGTCATATCTCAACACAATCGAGCTTTAACTTTCATATTCTTGTTTTACTTGGAAACCATTACTGAAAATAGTTCTGAAACAGTATAGAAACATTCTCAGTCGAGAAACTGTTTGACCGAGAACATTGTCGGTCGAGAAATGGTCGACCGAGCAGGTTACTGTTTTGTAGTTTATAATATATCTGATAAAACCTGTACAAACAACAACATTATCAGTCGAGAAATAGTCGACCGAGATAAATTCGGTCAACAAACAGTTCGACCGAATCAAGTTCTGCTGAACCTATTTTTTAATTAATTTAGTTTAATATCAATTTGTTATTAATAAATGATTTAATATGCAAAATCAATCTTGGAGACCATCTTTGAAACAAGACATATTGATCTTTTTGCATCATGATTTAAGATATAACATTATGAATATGAAATCCTTAAACATATTGCATAAGTATTATATCAAGACTGATTTTTTTAACAAACCTTATTTATTGATTGAAAAAGTTTATTAAGCATGTTCATGGTTTGTCTTAAAATTGAAAATCCATGAATCATGAATGAGATTATTTTGGTTTACATGGTTTAAAAATGAAAATTATGCATCATAATTGGTATAATCAAGGAAATTACTGTTTTATCATAGTCCACATGGTTTATCCTAAGTATTTCTTGGTCTATCTATGTAGGAACCATGTGTATTAAAATTTAAATGGTCATAATCATTGTATTTCATGAAGTTACATGATTCCATCTTGATCATTGTATTGTGGATATACTTCTACTGTTCTATCATAATTATTGTGTCATAATCATTATGTTTTCATTGGTTTGTCTACAATAATCTTTGATCCATATATACAAACCATGAATGGATATTATTTTTGATCATTGTGATTCAGCTCATGTGAAGATGCCATTTTGCATAAACAATAAAACTTCATGAAAATCTGCAGAAATTATACTTCAAATATAAGTGTTCAAATTGGAAATCTGCAGAAATTGCCTCTTGGTTGAAATCAAGCTTGACCAAGGGGCGCTATGGTCGAAGTCAAGGTCGACCTAAAATAAGATTGACAAAATGCTTATTTGTACATCATTTTACTGCACTTAATCTTAGTATCTTGATTCAAAATGTGTTTATCATATTGAAAACATAATTTTAGTGCATAAAAGGTCAACTTATTATGATCTAATATTGATTGTGACCTTAGAATCCTTAAATTATCTTGACTATAAGATTAAGGGGGAGCTCACACAAACTATCTTGATTATAAGATTAAGAATCTTATAAAACTTTGTAAACATCATTTGAAGCTTGTTATGACCTTAGTATCCTTAAAAGTAGTTTTGGTTATGAAAAACAAAGAAATTTACAATACTCATGAATATGACATATATCTTGCTCTTAATGGAATTCTCTAAAAAAATTTGGGCTTAACATTCCATTTATTTGATTAGAGATACATACATGTATTCTACTATAAGCTTAAAGGATTCTCATGTCATTTTTAGGGCTTAACATCCCTTGAAAAATGGTTGAGAAATCAATACACTTATGCCATGAACTTAAGAGAATCTCATCATTTCAAGGCTTAACATCCTTTGCAAATGATTGAGAAATAAATTGTGGCTAAATTTGACAAATAAGTGGTTTGCATCCCTTGCTTTTAAAACTAAATATCTTATTAAGGGGGAGCATCTAATTATCAAATTAAGGGGGAGAAATAAAAAATCATTCTATATGATTATCTTGGATATCTTTTTGAAATGACAAAGGGGGAGAAATAATATAAAATCAAAAACATAAAATTAAAATGATTTTCATAATATATCGGCCAGTACACACTTGCAAAACAAGAATGGTTACAAAAGGTAAACTTAAGATATGCAACTCATATGGTTTATATTTCCTTATTTTATATTTAGGAAATGTTTGTCATCTTCAAAAAGGGGGAGATTGTTGGCTAAATTGACATTAGTATAATCCCTTTGTTTCGATGATGACAAACATTTCATTCTTGTGAATCTAACGTGCTACTTGAGTGTTGCAGGAATTAAGTGGATGACAAACTACTTGGAAGATCTATATGCTAAATTGCTTTAATTTCATGAATGTAATCAATTGTAAAACTTGTACAAATATATAATGTACAAGTACTTAGACATCATGTAAATCAAGCGTTTGATCTTCCTTAGCCAATCACAACACTTAGATAGGTCATCCCCTATAATAGTGTTACAATTGCACACTCATACACAAACTTAGTACTTAGTTTAAAACATTGAAATAGGGCCATTCTCGGTCGACCAATTCCTCGACTGAGACACTCTCGGTCGACAAACTCTTCGATCAAGAATGACCCAAGTAGCCGTTAGACCCAGTAGACAAAGTGGTTGGGAGTTGGATCAGAACGTTATATACACTTGACTCCAGACAGTCCCTCGGTCGAAAAAACTTCGACCGACTGGGATCTCGGTCGACAATTCCTCGACCGAGAATGTCTCTATCTGCACTTTTTAGATTTAATTAACTAGCCGTTGTTAAAGCAACTAATGGTTACCTAACGACTAGTTAAGAACTAAGAACCCCCTAGAAAGTGTCTAGAATGTCCTTAAGAACTTGTAGGTCATTCCTATAAATAGGACATGCCTTAGGACACCTAAACTCACTCATATACACTTGTGCTATACTTGAGATTACACTTGCAATTAGAAATCTGTTTTGAGCAATTGAGCAACACTAGCATTGGCTACTCATTCCCTTTCTCTAAATTTGTGTCCTACAGGCTAGCATCTCCTATCCACAACACTTACACTTCTATATTCATTGGTTAGGAGATCAAAATGCTTGATATAGGAAATCAAGCCTTGAGCTACAAGTGGTATTGTAATTTCTATTTTTCCTTCTTGTTCCTTTTTATCTTTTGTATTCTCCTTGCTACTCCTAGGGTTGGAGGTTGCGGATTGGAGAAGGTTCTTCTCGGTGGAGAAGGTGGACTTCAGACTACTTCAAGAAGGTTGTTGCAACGGGAAGCTACTTCTAGAGTAAGGCTACTTTAAGGGGGAGCTTGAAGTTACTTCAAGAAGGCTACTTCAAGGTTGGTGCAACTACTTATAGGTGAAGGCTGTTCGAAGGTTTTGGTGAAAGAATTGTAATTTTATGTAATATCCTTGCGAGGTAATAAAATTTAATTCTTTCAAAATCCCGGTTGGGTAAGCAACCGGGTAGTGGATTGACTGCCTTAGTATTTGCTAAGGTTGGAACCACTCTAAATCCTTGTCCCCTTGTCCAATATTTCTGTGGTTGGTTGTTTGAGTTAAATTATTAATAAAATTATCATAAAACCCTATTCACCCCCCTCTAGTGGTTTTTCAATTGGTATCAGAGCAGGACTTCAAGGAACTCTAACAAAGTCTTAAAGAATGGGTGACGGGTTGCTCAACAACCTCAACTTGGAAGGAACACTTGTGGCTAGACCTCCAGCTTTTGATGGAACTAACTACACTTACTGGAAGAGGAGGATGCAATTTTACTTCCAAGGAATCAGTTGGGACTTATGGAGAATGGTATCTACTCCTTATGAACTTCCTCTTACGGAGTATGCAAATTGGGATGTCAATACGGTAAAGTTTGCCCAAATGAATGCAAAAGCTGTAAGTATACTTTATTGCTCAATTTCTGTTGGTGAGTTTAATAGAATATCAAATTGTGAAACAGCTTATGAGATATGGCATAGATTGTCTATAACATATGAAGGAACTGTTCAAGTTAAAAATTATAAAATCAGAATGCTTAAACAGAAATTTGAACAATTTCGTATGGATCAAAATGTATCCATTAGTGAAATGTATGCAAAATTTTCTTCTATTGTAAATGGTTTGAATGCTTTAGGAAAAGTGATTAGTGAGGAAGACCATGTATCAAATATTCTTAGATCTCTTCCTCCCAAGTATAAGCCCAAAGTGACTGCCATTGAAGAAGCAAATGACCTCACCCGAATAAGGATGAAGCAACTCATTGGCAACCTAGAAGCACATGAGGCAACTTTAGAAGAGGAAGAAAGATGAGAACGTGAACTTCAACAAGGGAAAAAGAAAGACATTGCATTCAAAGCATCAACCAAGATTAGTCATGACACAAGTGAAGATGATAGTGAAGAAGAAACTCTCATTGTAAATGGTAAGCAATATAAAAGTTTTAAAACTAACAAAACTTCTAGTGTTTCTTCTTCCAGGTGCTTTGAATGTGGCAACAAGGGACACATGAAAGGTGATTGTCCAAAACTCAAGAAAGGGAAGAAATCATTTCACAAAAAGAAAGAAAGAGCATATAAAGTTGCATGGGATGATTCAAGTGATGATAGTGATGATCGAAAAGAAGAAGTAGAATGTCTTATTGCTATAACAAATGAAGAAGAAGAAGAGGTAAGTCTTTTTGATCTACCAAAAGAAGATCTAATTTCTAGTCTTCAAGATACACATGAGAAATATATTGAGTGCAAGAAGAAATTTAAGAAATCAAATAAAGTAAATGATGAGTTTTTTTTTAAATGGCCATTCATTCATCCCGTGGCCGGGGGTTTTGAACTTGAGACCTCTCGGTCTTACATCAATACTTTTACCATCTGGGTGCCATCTCTTTGTCAAAGTAAATGATGAGTTAAATGCTAAACTTCTTGCTCTCACATCTGAAATTGAAGATTATGATGTTAAACTGAAATCTATAGAAGCAAATTGCAATCTTCTTTCCCTCGAAAAGTTAAACTTGCAAACTCAAGTAAATGATCTTCAAAAACAACCTATTTTGTGTACACATCTAGATTATGATATCATTGTAAAAGAAAGAGATTCTTTGTTATCTAATCTAGATCAATAAAAATTAGATATCAAGAAGAAATTAGATGAGATCATAAAGTTACAACAAAAAGTGAATAGCTTGAGTAAAAATAATATTCTTGATAATATCTTAAATGATTCTTATCATCAAATTGGAAGAAGAGGACTAGGTTATAAGGCTAAGGGAAAATCTTATCAAAAAAATAGTTGGAGAAGGACACAAGTGCTAAAGAATTAATCCATGTATGTACCCAAGAACAATTCAACTCCTAGAAAGAGAAATGAGATTGATTCTATTAGTTGTCATTATTGCTTACGTCTTGGACACTACTCTTTTTCATGCCCATACAAGAAAAGGAATGATGATCTAGCTTGGGTTCCTAAAACTAAGAAGTTTGAATTTGAATATTTGAGATTTGACCTAAACTAATTCTTGATATACAAATGTCATATCTCAACACAATCGAGCTTTAACTTTCATATTCTTGTTTTACTTGGAAACAATTACTGAAAATAGTTCTGAAACAGTATAGAAACATTCTCAGTCGAGAAACTGTTTGACCGAGAACATTGTCGGTCGAGAAATGGTCGACCGAGCAGGTTACTGTTTTGTAGTTTATAATATATCTGATAAAACCTGTACAAACAACAACATTATCAGTCGAGAAATAGTCGACCGAGATAAATTCGGTCAACAAACAGTTCGACCGAATCAAGTTCTGCTGAACCTATTTTTTAATTAATTTAGTTTAATATCAATTTGTTATTAATAAATGATTTAATATGCAAAATCAATCTTGGAGACCATCTTTGAAACAAGACATATTGATCTTTTTGCATCATGATTTAAGATATAACATTATGAATATGAAATCCTTAAACATATTGCATAAGTATTATATGAAGACTGATTTTTTTAACAAACCTTATTTATTGATTGAAAAAGTTTATTAAGCATGTTCATGGTTTGTCTTAAAATTGAAAATCCATGAATCATGAATGAGATTATTTTGGTTTACATGGTTTAAAAATGAAAATTATGCATCATAATTGGTATAATCAAGGAAATTACTGTTTTATCATAGTCCACATGGTTTATCCTAAGTATTTCTTGGTCTATCTATGTAGGAACCATGTGTATTAAAATTTAAATGGTCATAATCATTGTATTTCATGAAGTTACATGATTCCATCTTGATCATTGTATTGTGGATATACTTCTACTGTTCTATCATAATTATTGTGTCATAATCATTATGTTTTCATTGGTTTGTCTACAATAATCTTTGATCCATATATACAAACCATGAATGGATATTATTTTTGATCATTGTGATTCAGCTCATGTGAAGATGCCATTTTGCATAAACAATAAAACTTCATGAAAATCTGCAGAAATTATACTTCAAATATAAGTGTTCAAATTGGAAATCTGCAGAAATTGCCTCTTGGTTGAAATCAAGCTTGACCAAGGGGCGCTATGGTCGAAGTCAAGGTCGACCTAAAATAAGATTGACAAAATGCTTATTTGTACATCATTTTACTGCACTTAATCTTAGTATCTTGATTCAAAATGTGTTTATCATATTGAAAACATAATTTTAGTGCATAAAAGGTCAACTTATTATGATCTAATATTGATTGTGACCTTAGAATCCTTAAATTATCTTGACTATAAGATTAAGGGGGAGCTCACACAAACTATCTTGATTATAAGATTAAGAATCTTATAAAACTTTGTAAACATCATTTGAAGCTTGTTATGACCTTAGTATCCTTAAAAGTAGTTTTGGTTATGAAAAACAAAGAAATTTACAATACTCATGAATATGACATATATCTTGCTCTTAATGGAATTCTCTAAAAAAATTTGGGCTTAACATTCCATTTATTTGATTAGAGATACATACATGTATTCTACTATAAGCTTAAAGGATTCTCATGTCATTTTTAGGGCTTAACATCCCTTGAAAAATGGTTGAGAAATCAATACACTTATGCCATGAACTTAAGAGAATCTCATCATTTCAAGGCTTAACATCCTTTGCAAATGATTGAGAGATAAATTGTGGCTAAATTTGACAAATAAGTGGTTTGCATCCCTTGCTTTTAAAACTAAATATCTTATTAAGGGGGAGCATCTAATTATCAAATTAAGGGGGAGAAATAAAAAATCATTCTATATGATTATCTTGGATATCTTTTTGAAATGACAAAGGGGGAGAAATAATATAAAATCAAAAACATAAAATTAAAATGATTTTCATAATATATCGGCCAGTACACACTTGCAAAACAAGAATGGTTACAAAAGGTAAACTTAAGATATGCAACTCATACGGTTTATATTTCCTTATTTTATATTTAGGAAATGTTTGTCATCTTCAAAAAGGGGGAGATTGTTGGCTAAATTGACATTAGTATAATCCCTTTGTTTCGATGATGACAAACATTTCATTCTTGTGAATCTAACGTGCTACTTGAGTGTTGCAGGAATTAAGTGGATGACAAACTACTTGGAAGATCTATATGCTAAATTGCTTTAATTTCATGAATGTAATCAATTGTAAAACTTGTACAAATATATAATGTACAAGTACTTAGACATCATGTAAATCAAGCGTTTGATCTTCCTTAGCCAATCACAACACTTAGATAGGTCATCCCCTATAATAGTGTTACAATTGCACACTCATACACAAACTTAGTACTTAGTTTAAAACATTGAAATAGGGCCATTCTCGGTCGACCAATTCCTCGACTGAGACACTCTCGGTCGACAAACTCTTCGATCAAGAATGACCCAAGTAGCCGTTAGACCCAGTAGACAAAGTGGTTGGGAGTTGGATCAGAACGTTATATACACTTGACTCCAGACAGTCCCTCGGTCGAAAAAACTTCGACCGACTGGGATCTCGGTCGACAATTCCTCGACCGAGAATGTCTCTATCTGCACTTTTCAGATTTAATTAACTAGCCGTTGTTAAAGCAACTAATGGTTACCTAACGACTAGTTAAGAACTAAGAACCCCCTAAAAAGTGTCTAGAATGTCCTTAAGAACTTGTAGGTCATTCCTATAAATAGGACATGCCTTAGGACACCTAAACTCACTCATATACACTTGTGCTATACTTGAGATTACACTTGCAATTAGAAATCTGTTTTGAGCAATTGAGCAACACTAGCATTGGCTACTCATTCCCTTTCTCTAAATTTGTGTCCTATAGGCTAGCATCTCCTATCCACAACACTTACACTTCTATATTCATTGGTTAGGAGATCAAAATGCTTGATATAGGAAATCAAGCCTTGAGCTACAAGTGGTATTGTAATTTCTATTTTTCCTTCTTGTTCCTTTTTATCTTTTGTATTCTCCTTGCTACTCCTAGGGTTGGAGGTTGCGGATTGGAGAAGGTTCTTCTCGGTGGAGAAGGTGGACTTCAGACTACTTCAAGAAGGTTGTTGCAACGGGAAGCTACTTCTAGAGTAAGGCTACTTCAAGGGGGAGCTTGAAGTTACTTCAAGAAGGCTACTTCAAGGTTGGTGCAACTACTTATAGGTGAAGGTTGTTCGAAGGTTTTGGTGAAAGAATTGTAATTTTATGTAATATCCTTGCGAGGTAATAAAATTTAATTCTTTCAAAATCCCGGTTGGGTAAGCAACCAGGTAGTGGATTGACTGCCTTAGTATTTGCTAAGGTTGGAACCACTCTAAATCCTTGTCCCCTTGTCCAATATTTCTGTGGTTGGTTGTTTGAGTTAAATTATTAATAAAATTATCATAAAACCCTATTCACCCCCCTCTAGTGGTTTTTCAATTGGTATCAGAGCAGGACTTCAAGGAACTCTAACAAAGTCTTAAAGAATGGGTGACGGGTTGCTCAACAACCTCAACTTGGAAGGAACACTTGTGGCTAGACCTCCAGCTTTTTATGGAACTAACTACACTTACTGGAAGAGGAGGATGCAATTTTACTTCCAAGGAATCAGTTGGGACTTATGGAGAATGGTATCTACTCCTTATGAACTTCCTCTTACGGAGTATGCAAATTGGGATGTCAATACGGTAAAGTTTGCCCAAATGAATGCAAAAGCTGTAAGTATACTTTATTGCTCAATTTCTGTTGGTGAGTTTAATAGAATATCAAATTGTGAAACAGCTTATGAGATATGGCATAGATTGTCTATAACATATGAAGGAACTGTTCAAGTTAAAAATTATAAAATCAGAATGCTTAAACAGAAATTTGAACAATTTCGTATGGATCAAAATGTATCCATTAGTGAAATGTATGCAAAATTGTCTTCTATTGTAAATGGTTTGAATGCTTTAGGAAAAGTGATTAGTGAGGAAGACCATGTATCAAATATTCTTAGATCTCTTCCTCCCAAGTATAAGCCCAAAGTGACTGCCATTGAAGAAGAAAATGACCTCACCCGAATAAGGATGAAGCAACTCATTGGCAACCTAGAAGCACATGAGGCAACTTTAGAAGAGGAAGAAAGATGAGAACGTGAACTTCAACAAGGGAAAAAGAAAGACATTGCATTCAAAGCATCAACCAAGATTAGTCATGACACAAGTGAAGATGATAGTGAAGAAGAAACTCTCATTGTAAATGGTAAGCAATATAAAAGTTTTAAAACTAACAAAACTTCTAGTGTTTCTTCTTCCAGGTGCTTTGAATGTGGCAACAAGGGACACATGAAAGGTGATTGTCCAAAACTCAAGAAAGGGAAGAAATCATTTCACAAAAAGAAAGAAAGAGCATATAAAGTTGCATGGGATGATTCAAGTGATGATAGTGATGATCGAAAAGAAGAAGTAGAATGTCTTATTGCTATAACAAATGAAGAAGAAGAAGAGGTAAGTCTTTTTGATCTACCAAAAGAAGATCTAATTTCTAGTCTTCAAGATACACATGAGAAATATATTGAGTGCAAGAAGAAATTTAAGAAATCAAATAAAGTAAATGATGAGTTTTTTTTTAAATGGCCATTCATTCATCCCGTGGCCGGGGGTTTTGAACTTGAGACCTCTCGGTCTTACATCAATACTTTTACCATCTGGGTGCCATCTCTTTGGCAAAGTAAATGATGAGTTAAATGCTAAACTTCTTGCTCTCACATCTGAAATTGAAGATTATGATGTTAAACTGAAATCTATAGAAGCAAATTGCAATCTTCTTTCCCTCGAAAAGTTAAACTTGCAAACTCAAGTAAATGATCTTCAAAAACAACCTATTTTGTGTACACATCTAGATTATGATATTATTGTAAAAGAAAGAGATTCTTTGTTATCTAATCTAGATCAATAAAAATTAGATATCAAGAAGAAATTAGATGAGATCATAAAGTTACAACAAAAAGTGAATAGCTTGAGTAAAAATAATATTCTTGATAATATCTTAAATGATTCTTATCATCAAATTGGAAGAAGAGGACTAGGTTATAAGGCTAAGGGAAAATCTTATCAAAAAAATAGTTGGAGAAGGACACAAGTGCTAAAGAATTAATCCATGTATGTACCCAAGAACAATTCAACTCCTAGAAAGAGAAATGAGATTGATTCTATTAGTTGTCATTATTGCTTACGTCTTGGACACTACTCTTTTTCATGCCCATACAAGAAAAGGAATGATGATCTAGCTTGGGTTCCTAAAACTAAGAAGTTTGAATTTGAATATTTGAGATTTGACCTAAACTAATTCTTGATATACAAATGTCATATCTCAACACAATCGAGCTTTAACTTTCATATTCTTGTTTTACTTGGAAACAATTACTGAAAATAGTTCTGAAACAGTATAGAAACATTCTCAGTCGAGAAACTGTTTGACCGAGAACATTGTCGGTCGAGAAATGGTCGACCGAGCAGGTTACTGTTTTGTAGTTTATAATATATCTAATAAAACCTGTACAAACAACAACATTATCAGTCGAGAAATAGTCGACCGAGATAAATTCGGTCAACAAACAGTTCGACCGAATCAAGTTCTGCTGAACCTATTTTTTAATTAATTTAGTTTAATATCAATTTGTTATTAATAAATGATTTAATATGCAAAATCAATCTTGGAGACCATCTTTGAAACAAGACATATTGATCTTTTTGCATCATGATTTAAGATATAACATTATGAATATGAAATCCTTAAACATATTGCATAAGTATTATATGAAGACTGATTTTTTTAACAAACCTTATTTATTGATTGAAAAAGTTTATTAAGCATGTTCATGGTTTGTCTTAAAATTGAAAATCCATGAATCATGAATGAGATTATTTTGGTTTACATGGTTTAAAAATGAAAATTATGCATCATAATTGGTATAATCAAGGAAATTACTGTTTTATCATAGTCCACATGGTTTATCCTAAGTATTTCTTGGTCTATCTATGTAGGAACCATGTGTATTAAAATTTAAATGGTCATAATCATTGTATTTCATGAAGTTACATGATTCCATCTTGATCATTGTATTGTGGATATACTTCTACTGTTCTATCATAATTATTGTGTCATAATCATTATGTTTTCATTGGTTTGTCTACAATAATCTTTGATCCATATATACAAACCATGAATGGATATTATTTTTGATCATTGTGATTCAGCTCATGTGAAGATGCCATTTTGCATAAACAATAAAACTTCATGAAAATCTGCAGAAATTATACTTCAAATATAAGTGTTCAAATTGGAAATCTGCAGAAATTGCCTCTTGGTTGAAATCAAGCTTGACCAAGGGGCGCTATGGTCGAAGTCAAGGTCGACCTAAAATAAGATTGACAAAATGCTTATTTGTACATCATTTTACTGCACTTAATCTTAGTATCTTGATTCAAAATGTGTTTATCATATTGAAAACATAATTTTAGTGCATAAAAGGTCAACTTATTATGATCTAATATTGATTGTGACCTTAGAATCCTTAAATTATCTTGACTATAAGATTAAGGGGGAGCTCACACAAACTATCTTGATTATAAGATTAAGAATCTTAGAAAACTTTGTAAACATCATTTGAAGCTTGTTATGACCTTAGTATCCTTAAAAGTAGTTTTGGTTATGAAAAACAAAGAAATTTACAATACTCATGAATATGACATATATCTTTCTCTTAATGGAATTCTCTAAAAAAATTTGGGCTTAACATTCCATTTATTTGATTAGAGATACATACATGTATTCTACTATAAGCTTAAAGGATTCTCATGTCATTTTTAGGGCTTAACATCCCTTGAAAAATGGTTGAGAAATCAATACACTTATGCCATGAACTTAAGAGAATCTCATCATTTCAAGGCTTAACATCCTTTGCAAATGATTGAGAAATAAATTGTGGCTAAATTTGACAAATAAGTGGTTTGCATCCCTTGCTTTTAAAACTAAATATCTTATTAAGGGGGAGCATCTAATTATCAAATTAAGGGGGAGAAATAAAAAATCATTCTATATGATTATCTTGGATATCTTTTTGAAATGACAAAGGGGGAGAAATAATATAAAATCAAAAAAATAAAATTAAAATGATTTTCATAATATATCGGCCAGTACACACTTGCAAAACAAGAATGGTTACAAAAGGTAAACTTAAGATATGCAACTCATACGGTTTATATTTCCTTATTTTATATTTAGGAAATGTTTGTCATCTTCAAAAAGGGGGAGATTGTTGGCTAAATTGACATTAGTATAATCCCTTTGTTTCGATGATGACAAACATTTCATTCTTGTGAATCTAACGTGCTACTTGAGTGTTGCAGGAATTAAGTGGATGACAAACTACTTGGAAGATCTATATGCTAAATTGCTTTAATTTCATGAATGTAATCAATTGTAAAACTTGTACAAATATATAATGTACAAGTACTTAGACATCATGTAAATCAAGCGTTTGATCTTCCTTAGCCAATCACAACACTTAGATAGGTCATCCCCTATAATAGTGTTACAATTGCACACTCATACACAAACTTAGTACTTAGTTTAAAACATTGAAATAGGGCCATTCTCGGTCGACCAATTCCTCGACTGAGACACTCTCAGTCGACAAACTCTTCGATCAAGAATGACCCAAGTAGCCGTTAGACCCAGTAGACAAAGTGGTTGGGAGTTGGATCAGAACGTTATATACACTTGACTCCAGACAGTCCCTCGGTCGAAAAAACTTCGACCGACTGGGATCTCGGTCGACAATTCCTCGACCGAGAATGTCTCTATCTGCACTTTTCAGATTTAATTAACTAGCCGTTGTTAAAGCAACTAATGGTTACCTAACGACTAGTTAAGAACTAAGAACCCCCTAGAAAGTGTCTAGAATGTCCTTAAGAACTTGTAGGTCATTCCTATAAATAGGACATGCCTTAGGACACCTAAACTCACTCATATACACTTGTGCTATACTTGAGATTACACTTGCAATTAGAAATCTGTTTTGAGCAATTGAGCAACACTAGCATTGGCTACTCATTCCCTTTCTCTAAATTTGTGTCCTATAGGCTAGCATCTCCTATCCACAACACTTACACTTCTATATTCATTGGTTAGGAGATCAAAATGCTTGATATAGGAAATCAAGCCTTGAGCTACAAGTGGTATTGTAATTTCTATTTTTCCTTCTTGTTCCTTTTTATCTTTTGTATTCTCCTTGCTACTCCTAGGGTTGGAGGTTGCGGATTGGAGAAGGTTCTTCTCGGTGGAGAAGGTGGACTTCAGACTACTTCAAGAAGGTTGTTGCAACGGGAAGCTACTTCTAGAGTAAGGCTACTTCAAGGGGGAGCTTGAAGTTACTTCAAGAAGGCTACTTCAAGGTTGGTGCAACTACTTATAGGTGAAGGCTGTTCGAAGGTTTTGGTGAAAGAATTGTAATTTTATGTAATATCCTTGCGAGGTAATAAAATTTAATTCTTTCAAAATCCCGGTTGGGTAAGCAACCGGGTAGTGGATTGACTGCCTTAGTATTTGCTAAGGTTGGAACCACTCTAAATCCTTGTCCCCTTGTCCAATATTTCTGTGGTTGGTTGTTTGAGTTAAATTATTAATAAAATTATCATAAAACCCTATTCACCCCCCTCTAGTGGTTTTTCAATTGGTATCAGAGCAGGACTTCAAGGAACTCTAACAAAGTCTTAAAGAATGGGTGACGGGTTGCTCAACAACCTCAACTTGGAAGGAACACTTGTGGCTAGACCTCCAGCTTTTGATGGAACTAACTACACTTACTGGAAGAGGAGGATGCAATTTTACTTCCAAGGAATCAGTTGGGACTTATGGAGAATGGTATCTACTCCTTATGAACTTCCTCTTACGGAGTATGCAAATTGGGATGTCAATACGGTAAAGTTTGCCCAAATGAATGCAAAAGCTGTAAGTATACTTTATTGCTCAATTTCTGTTGGTGAGTTTAATAGAATATCAAATTGTGAAACAGCTTATGAGATATGGCATAGATTGTCTATAACATATGAAGGAACTGTTCAAGTTAAAAATTCTAAAATCAGAATGCTTAAACAGAAATTTGAACAATTTCGTATGGATCAAAATGTATCCATTAGTGAAATGTATGCAAAATTTTCTTCTATTGTAAATGGTTTGAATGCTTTAGGCAAAGTGATTAGTGAGGAAGACCATGTATCAAATATTCTTAGATCTCTTCCTCCCAAGTATAAGCCCAAAGTGACTGCCATTGAAGAGGCAAATGACCTCACCCGAATAAGGATGAAGCAACTCATTGGCAACCTAGAAGCACATGAGGCAACTTTAGAAGAGGAAGAAAGATGAGAACGTGAACTTCAACAAGGGAAAAAGAAAGACATTGCATTCAAAGCATCAACCAAGATTAGTCATGACACAAGTGAAGATGATAGTGAAGAAGAAACTCTCATTGTAAATGGTAAGCAATATAAAAGTTTTAAAACTAACAAAACTTCTAGTGTTTCTTCTTCCAGGTGCTTTGAATGTGGCAACAAGGGACACATGAAAGGTGATTGTCCAAAACTCAAGAAAGGGAAGAAATCATTTCACAAAAAGAAAGAAAGAGCATATAAAGCTGCATGGGATGATTCAAGTGATGATAGTGATGATCGAAAAGAAGAAGTAGAATGTCTTATTGCTATAACAAATGAAGAAGAAGAAGAGGTAAGTCTTTTTGATCTACCAAAAGAAGATCTAATTTCTAGTCTTCAAGATACACATGAGAAATATATTGAGTGCAAGAAGAAATTTAAGAAATCAAATAAAGTAAATGATGAGTTTTTTTTTTAAATGGCCATTCATTCATCCCGTGGCCGGGGGTTTTGAACTTGAGACCTCTCGGTCTTACATCAATACTTTTACCATCTGGGTGCCATCTCTTTGGAAAAGTAAATGATGAGTTAAATGCTAAACTTCTTGCTCTCACATCTGAAATTGAAGATTATGATGTTAAACTGAAATCTATAGAAGCAAATTGCAATCTTCTTTCCCTCGAAAAGTTAAACTTGCAAACTCAAGTAAATGATCTTCAAAAACAACCTATTTTGTGTACACATCTAGATTATGATATTATTGTAAAAGAAAGAGATTCTTTGTTATCTAATCTAGATCAATAAAAATTAGATATCAAGAAGAAATTAGATGAGATCATAAAGTTACAACAAAAAGTGAATAGCTTGAGTAAAAATAATATTCTTGATAATATCTTAAATGATTCTTATCATCAAATTGGAAGAAGAGGACTAGGTTATAAGGCTAAGGGAAAATCTTATCAAAAAAATAGTTGGAGAAGGACACAAGTGCTAAAGAATTAATCCATGTATGTACCCAAGAACAATTCAACTCCTAGAAAGAGAAATGAGATTGATTCTATTAGTTGTCATTATTGCTTACGTCTTGGACACTACTCTTTTTCATGCCCATACAAGAAAAGGAATGATGATCTAGCTTGGGTTCCTAAAACTAAGAAGTTTGAATTTGAATATTTGAGATTTGACCTAAACTAATTCTTGATATACAAATGTCATATCTCAACACAATCGAGCTTTAACTTTCATATTCTTGTTTTACTTGGAAACAATTACTGAAAATAGTTCTGAAACAGTATAGAAACATTCTCAGTCGAGAAACTGTTTGACCGAGAACATTGTCGGTCGAGAAATGGTCGACCGAGCAGGTTACTGTTTTGTAGTTTATAATATATCTGATAAAACCTGTACAAACAACAACATTATCAGTCGAGAAATAGTCGACCGAGATAAATTCGGTCAACAAACAGTTCGACCGAATCAAGTTCTGCTGAACCTATTTTTTAATTAATTTAGTTTAATATCAATTTGTTATTAATAAATGATTTAATATGCAAAATCAATCTTGGAGACCATCTTTGAAACAAGACATATTGATCTTTTTGCATCATGATTTAAGATATAACATTATGAATATGAAATCCTTAAACATATTGCATAAGTATTATATGAAGACTGATTTTTTTTAACAAACCTTATTTATTGATTGAAAAAGTTTATTAAGCGTGTTCATGGTTTGTCTTAAAATTGAAAATCCATGAATCATGAATGAGATTATTTTGGTTTACATGGTTTAAAAATGAAAATTATGCATCATAATTGGTATAATCAAGGAAATTACTGTTTTATCATAGTCCACATGGTTTATCCTAAGTATTTCTTGGTCTATCTATGTAGGAACCATGTGTATTAAAATTTAAATGGTCATAATCATTGTATTTCATGAAGTTACATGATTCCATCTTGATCATTGTATTGTGGATATACTTCTACTGTTCTATCATAATTATTGTGTCATAATCATTATGTTTTCATTGGTTTGTCTACAATAATCTTTGATCCATATATACAAACCATGAATGGATATTATTTTTGATCATTGTGATTCAGCTCATGTGAAGATGCCATTTTGCATAAACAATAAAACTTCATGAAAATCTGCAGAAATTATACTTCAAATATAAGTGTTCAAATTGGAAATCTGCAGAAATTGCCTCTTGGTTGAAATCAAGCTTGACCAAGGGGCGCTATGGTCGAAGTCAAGGTCGACCTAAAATAAGATTGACAAAATGCTTATTTGTACATCATTTTACTGCACTTAATCTTAGTATCTTGATTCAAAATGTGTTTATCATATTGAAAACATAATTTTAGTGCATAAAAGGTCAACTTATTATGATCTAATATTGATTGTGACCTTAGAATCCTTAAATTATCTTGACTATAAGATTAAGGGGGAGCTCACACAAACTATCTTGATTATAAGATTAAGAATCTTAGAAAACTTTGTAAACATCATTTGAAGCTTGTTATGACCTTAGTATCCTTAAAAGTAGTTTTGGTTATGAAAAACAAAGAAATTTACAATACTCATGAATATGACATATATCTTGCTCTTAATGGAATTCTCTAAAAACATTTGGGCTTAACATTCCATTTATTTGATTAGAGATACATACATGTATTCTACTATAAGCTTAAAGGATTCTCATGTCATTTTTAGGGCTTAACATCCCTTGAAAAATGGTTGAGAAATCAATACACTTATGCCATGAACTTAAGAGAATCTCATCATTTCAAGGCTTAACATCCTTTGCAAATGATTGAGAAATAAATTGTGGCTAAATTTGACAAATAAGTGGTTTGCATCCCTTGCTTTTAAAACTAAATATCTTATTAAGGGGGAGCATCTAATTATCAAATTAAGGGGGAGAAATAAAAAATCATTCTATATGATTATCTTGGATATCTTTTTGAAATGACAAAGGGGGAGAAATAATATAAAATCAAAAACATAAAATTAAAATGATTTTCATAATATATCGGCCAGTACACACTTGCAAAACAAGAATGGTTACAAAAGGTAAACTTAAGATATGCAACTCATACGGTTTATATTTCCTTATTTTATATTTAGGAAATGTTTGTCATCTTCAAAAAGGGGGAGATTGTTGGCTAAATTGACATTAGTATAATCCCTTTGTTTCGATGATGACAAACATTTCATTCTTGTGAATCTAACGTGCTACTTGAGTGTTGCAGGAATTAAGTGGATGACAAACTACTTGGAAGATCTATATGCTAAATTGCTTTAATTTCATGAATGCAATCAATTGTAAAACTTGTACAAATACATAATGTACAAGTACTTAGACATCATGTAAATCAAGCGTTTGATCTTCCTTAGCCAATCACAACACTTAGATAGGTCATCCCCTACAATAGTGTCACAATTGCACACTCATACACAAACTTAGTATTTAGTTTAAAACATTGAAACAGGGCCATTCTCGGTCGACCAATTCCTCGACCGAGACACTCTTGGTTGACAAACTCTTCGACCGAGAATGACCCAAGTGGCCGTTAGACCCAGCAGACAAAGTGGTTGGGAGTTGGATCAGAACGTTATATACACTTGACTCCAGACAGTCCCTCGGTCGACAAAACTTCGACCGACTGGGATCTCGGTCGACAATTCCTCGACTGAGAATGTCTCTGTCTGCACTTTTCAGAATTAATTAACTAGCCATTGTTAAAGCAACTAATGGTTACCTAACGGCTAGTTAAGCACTAAGACCCCCCTAGAAAGTGTCTAGAATGTCCTTAAGCACTTGTAGGTCATTCCTATAAATAGGACATGCCTTAGGACACCTAAACTCACTCATATACACTTGTGCTATACTTGAGATTACACTTGCAATTGGCAATCTGTTTTGAGCAATTGAGCAACACTAGCATTGGCTACTCATTCCCTTGCTCTAAATTCATGTCCTATAGGCTAGCATCTCCTATCCACAACATTTACACTTCTATATTCATTGGTTAGGAGATCAAAACGCTTGATATAGGAAATCAAGCCTTGAGCTACAAGTGGTATTGTAATTTCTATTTTTCCTTCTTGTTCCTTTTTATCTTTTGTATTCTCCTTGCTACTCCTAGGGTTGGAGGCTGCGGATTGGAGAAGGTTCTTCTCGGTGGAGAAGGTGGACTTCAGACTATTTCAAGAAGGCTGTTGCAACGGGAAGCTACTTCTAGAGGAAGGCTACTTCAAGGGGGAGCTTGAAGTTACTTCAAGTAGGATGCTTCAAGGTTGGTGCAACTACTTCTAGGTGAAGGCTGTTCGAAGGGTTTGGTGAAAGAATTGTAATTTTATGTAATATCCTTGCAAGGTAATAAAATTTAATTCTTTCAAAATCCCGGTTGGGTAAGCAATCGGGTAGTGGATTGACTGCCTTAGTATTTGCTAAGGTTGGAACCACTCTAAATCCTTATCCCCTTGTCCAATATTTCTGTGGTTGGTTGTTTGAGTTAAATTATTAATAAAATTATCATAAAACCCTATTCACCCCCCCTCTAGTGGTTTTTCAGTTCTTAGTGATCCCTTAAAAGGATATGCACCTTGGTGATATGGGTAGTCCAATCATTCCTTTTAAAATTATTCTATCTGAGGCCTCAAATCCTTGGATGTTACAATCTCAGTTACTTAGACTCTTGGTGTCCTCATCAAGGCTCAACTATATGGCTTTATAATCATTCCCCATCTCGGTGATGACCTAGAATGGCCCACAAATACCCAACTCTTGGACATGACTACTAGTGCAAGGGTGGCTATATCACCATGGATAGACCTTTCCAACATGTTTAGACCGCATGACTAAAGACTGGCATGCCACATGCATATGTGGGCCCCACCTACTGAAGGGGTTATGGCTGTGATATCATTATAACGTTGGGCCCACTGCCTAAGGCTCTAGTAGAGTTTGAAGAATGATGAGTGGCCGCACAAACCACCACTATCCTAAACTGTGTATTTTATCCTCACTCATGCACAAGCCAGGTTCAATTCCTTGACTGGTCACCTATTCTAGTACTACTCTAGTCTAAAAACACTTAATGAAATAGTCCATAGTGATGGGAAAATTAAAAAGGAGATGCACCTTGGTGATATGGGTAGCCCAATATCAAGGCCTCCATTCCTTATATGTTACGACTACAACTCTAACATACTTGTATAGAAAGTTGTACAAGACAACCACCCAATCAAAATCAAGAGCCCATTTTTTTGGTTGTCTATGTCTACCTCATTTATGGTGCTGGGAGAGGATAGGAATTGCACACCTGGTATCAAAGGTTATCGATTGAGAGGAGTTGTCATAGGGACATCCATTGGGGAAGATGTAAAAATTCAACATAATATATAATATTTACAAATTTATCACAATATAGCTTTATATGACATGATTGTGCTTATCACTAGGTGGCCAAAGTTTGTTCAAAAAGTTGAGACTATAAGAGGACATGTCCAATTTTTATGATGTTGCCTTTGACCATATTTTTCCGTCTCAAGTGACATTTAGTTTGACGTATCAATGTTTTAATTTATTTTATTACTATTGGTAGTTTCACTTAATGATAATGGTGGTTTTAAAATTAGCAAATATAGATAACTCCTTATATAGATGAGATTCTATATATGATTCTACAACAATGTCGAGAGAGTTAGGAGTTTCGGTTGGATCGAATGCCACTTCTTTGCTACACTATAGTAGAGTTGCACCTCCTAGATAGAGTGCTTGTATGGTTTTTCAACTATGATCTACTCTTGCATTGGCACAAATTCGTAGAACATATGGTAGGGGTCATGCTGCTAAGGATAGTTGCATCACTATAAGAGGGAGGTGCAACTTTATAATAACATATGTGAGCATCTATAGTGTCTCATCCACCACCAGAGATAGTGTTCAATCAATATGTTTAATAAACCTGATATCATCCAGTGTACTAGGTGGGACCACCATCTCAACCCCATATGACATATTATCCAACTAGTTATAGACAACATGACTTTGTGAGTATAACTATTTGTTTTGTGTAGATATTCACCTAATACATTCCATTTTATATTTAATCATTATAGATTGAGGCACAATTGTACATTTGAGTGGATGTGGACCACACACATGCACATATTAGAAATGAGGTCTACAACATCTAGGGGCCTACTTTGACACATTTCTTAAGTATTCTTGTAGATATCATGTACAATCATCCACCCAATCCACTCATACTCATCCTAGATCACTCCTAGTGATTGCCCTACTCTTAATCCTATTCCTACTACTCCTTCTCCTATTCCTATTCCTATGCCGACTCCTACTCCTATTCCTACACCATATTGTTTTCTCCATTTCTCTCCTTAATTAGTAAAATTGGAGGCAATCAATAAGTATGCTGGAGTAGGCTCTACTTCTAGTCTATATGCCACCCCACATCCACCTCCACAAACATACTACTACAGAAAAGGGTCTTCTTCTTATGTTCCATGCACCCCGCCTCCATAGTATTTTAGAGGTGTATCATATGTGCCATTACATGTACAACTTCATGGTGCTTATGTATCCCCCTTAACTTATGCAACACCCACCTAAGTTTTGACTTAGTCTACTGAGACCACTCACCCCACTTCCACTTTTCTATCTTAGGACTGACATTCAACAATCTCTTGTTACATAGTTGACACCCATTGAGGATTGTACATATTATATTCTTGCATTGTAGTCACATGTACAAGGGCATGGGTGAGGATAGGGCAAGGACGTTTTTAGTTTGTTTTTGTTCTTGTTGTATTATGATGTAGATTAGCCTTTGCGTAGGCATTCATGTATATTCGAACTTTGTACTTCGATTTATATATGTGTATATCATTTATTTTTTATGTACTTGTATCATGATTGAAAAATATGTGTCTTTATTCTATCTATTTTATAAAATTAAATAATTGTTATAGTGAACAAATTAGACTAACATGTATATATATAAATATATATATATACATAAAAAATATATATATACATATATATATATATATATATATATATATATATATATATATATATATATATATATATAGAGTTAGGCTAGTGTACACTCGAGTGTACCGGAGGCACCGTACACCTCAGTCATTTTTGAAGATGTAGTAAATTTTTGAAAAATCTAAACCATTTATCTTCTTAATTATCAAGAGAACATACTATATAATAAATTTTAGCTCATTTGTACACTTATAGGTCATGCATCTAAATGAGGCAAAAATTATGTATTTCAAATTAGTTTTGTGCGTTGATTTTGTTGTCCTTCGATGAGTGACTAACACTCATCCAAATGAGTTCAAATTTTGTGTGTGACCTATTATTATTGTAACCATGAAGGTCAATGGATTAGATTTTGGAAAAACATAGTTTAGATAGGTGAACACCATTGGGGTGTACGGCGTGATCTGTACACTCGAGTGTATTCTAGCCTGACTCTCTCTCTCTCTCTCTCTCTCTCTCTCTCTCTCTCTCTCTCTATATATATATATATATATATAAACAACATCAAAAATGTGTCAATATGATTGACTAATATGATGTGCAATGTATCTTTATGATTCAATAATATGTGTCAAATAAGGTCATATAACATGTGCAATGAACAATACCAAATACATAAATAGTATATATATGCATATATGAATATATATAAGTAATCAAATTATCCTATATATATAATTAAAAAAAACAAATTTATTAAAAAGTATATGCGCCTCAAGAGGACACATAGGAAGAAATGTGTCCCACCTTGGATGCATTGGTGCCACATGGTACAATACGTCTTGGGTCAAAATGCATTGCTCCTAAATAGGTGTGATGTGTCACTGGTTAGACATGGACACATTGACCCCACCAGGAACAAGGCATACCATGTGGGTTATGTTGTCCTGGAAACATGACATTTATTGCAATTAAGATGTCAAATGTGAAAAATATGTAATAATAACAGGTGTATGCGACATTTTGATATTTTAGCAATATGAATAATTAGCTTGTCGAGCCTATTTGTGATATATGTAATGTAAAAAACCTACAAGAACTAATAAATTAAGGCTGCAATGGTTTATATGTCTATATGACTTGCATTAAATGTCATCAATAATATCAAGTAAGGCATATTTTCATTTATTCTATTTGTTTCTAAAGTGGCTGTTGTTAAACTCATACCTATCTATAATGTTACACACCAATGGGTTGTGTGAAATACAATTAACATTATGGAATTTGGTTTTCTAATGAAGTTTGATGGATGAGTACTATGGAATGATTTCAATATTTGAAGCTTTGGGATGTGTATGGATGACCAAATGAAATCATCCAAGTAGCATTGATATAAAACATTCTCTATACAAAAAGAGCTAACCAAAAATTACACGCATGACAATGGGCAAGCAATTAATCTCTTGTGAAGGTAGGAGCCAACCAAGAACTTGTATGAGCATACATGCGAGGAATACATTTTCTTATTACACAAGATAACCAAAACATTTTCCCAAATGATGAGGTGGAATGATTGAAAGCTAGGAATGAATTGTTTTGTTTTCATTTAACAAATGACGCCCCATTTCCTTTTTGCCAAAGGGGCTTGTTGAGGGTATGACATGATGATTTTAATAAGATTGAGTCCATACAGAGACCTTATTTGTGGATATTCTTATCAAAAGATAATTTTGTTGTTTATATTTTATGATTTTTATGGCTTTTGTGATATGGGCTTGTGGCGCACAATGTAGATTTGTAACATTTTGGGTTTGTATTTGGTAGATCCCTTTGAGCGAAGGTCCAAACAAGAAAGATTTTAACTCATCATTTTATTGCAGCTCATACATATGCAATTATCTGTTATGTTTCCTTATTTAATAATATTACTTTATATATAACAAGGGAATTTGTATTAGGGTGATTGACAAAAACTCCATATCGTATGTTAGTATTTTTATTTGACAAACTTTACCAATTGTATATCCAATTAGAGATATATGATTAGTGGGGTTTTCACTGCTATTCTTGAAGCAAGTCAAGATAAGTATTTTGCACCTCATCCTCTAGTTTTTGTTTGAAAATGGTGGTCCATGAAAGGGGCAAATGTTTTTTGGTGTGTGAAACTAGATAGTATGATAGAAATTGGTATAGGATAGAATTAGCTTATACAATTTGGCCAACCAAGAAGAGGGAAGAGAAAATCCAACCCTAAGCAAATGGTTAAAGGATTCTATGAATAAGGAAAATGCATTAATTGGTAGTGAGAGAGAATATAGAAATATACCTTGGTATGTGGTCAAAAATGGTGTTTTATCACATTTGAGGATATGTGAAAATGTATTGAGTTGGTTTGGAGAAATGTTACAATTAAGGACCAAGTATTTCAATTTGTTTATTGATGTGTCTTATAGAGTTGAATACCAAGACTATGACTTGTATTAACAATGAATTGGGTTGTAGGATTGATGGGAGTAGAATGAAATCCATGTGTATACATGGCCAATTGGAAATCCATGAATAGAGATGGCATTTTAAATACCATTGCTTGTGGCTTTGACTAGCATGTTGCTAAGGCTTTGGGCTAGGATGATGAATATTTGTGGGGGGAATATATAACCTTATCAAAGGCCATTTGAGATTGTGCAGAAGGAATATGGTGAACTATTTAAAATAATGGAGAAGGAGGAGACAGGGACATTATCTCTTAGACTTTAATCGGTTCGGGAAGGAAATTGTGTCCCTCAACATAAAGAAAGAACGACCATTTTAGGATGATGAGGAATTTGTTCTTCCCGATATATCAACCATGATTTTATACCACTTTGACAACTCATTATCATAGTATATATCATATTGTATATATTTTCTTCTATACATAGTTGACTTCTAATTGAACCATCTTTTGATAAATATGATAATAAAACTCACCTATATTGAAGGTTTTATACCATCACCATCTACAATAATAAAATCTATTCATATCATTCCTACCTTTATCCATCTAAGATTCATGTACTTAGGTGGAAATGTCCTTGGGAGCTCATTGCCAAAAGGGCAGATAATATCCATCATACTCAAAATGTGTGGCATAATAAACCGCTACATTCACACATGTAGTGGTGCACTTCAACAATGGTTGATCTGTGAATACGTAAACCATTCTTCAATGCAACCTTCTATTTTCAGGTACTTGGACCATGCTTTGGATGGATGAGAGAGAAGGAAGGAGTTCTAGGGTTGCTCCACTCATGGAGGGGTCCAAAGAAGGTCCCAAATCTCCCTCAACCTACCCCCAATTGCCAAGAATCGTCATCAAGCAAAAAAAGCCATGGATGATGAAAGATGAAGTTTAATTGCCTACTGTAGACCCCAAAACGGCCATGGGCATACTCCCACGGTCGTGTCTTTTATGGTGAAGAATCGATAGAATCAACAAGGACATGCACCCAACTCACCACGGTCGTGGCCCATTTAAGATACCACGACCATGGCCATGAACACGGTCGTGGCCAGCAAAGGAGAAGATGGTTGTGGCCCCACACAATAATTGTGGGACTTTCGTGAAAGGAGCCCTAGAATCAATAGGGCGGTGACCAATTTTGCACTTGAACACCTATGATTGTGGCCATCCACCATGACCGTAGCCTTTGAAGATTGACTTTCTCGTGTTGTTGCCCCATGATCAAGGTCTCCTCCTCTAAAATGGCCGTGTTACTCACCACGACCGTGGTGCTACTCACACCGTGGCCACCTCCTATACTTAGCATTTTCACCACCCTTTCCACACCATGTCCGTGTCTACTCCCCACGACCATCCCATACCACCCCCACCACGACTGTATCCCATCAACACGGCCGTGGTGACCAACCAACCCTATTTATTTTTTACACTGTTTTTCCTGTTCCACCCCACTTACCCTAGTGCTACCCCACCACCTATATATACACAGGTGGAAGCTAGGGCATGAAGGTTAGACCCCCTAGCTGCTACCCCCCACTCACTCTTTGATCATTCATTGCACTCCACCTTGCATTTATGCTCCCCATCCACCATTTCCACCTCATTTCCACCTTGGAAACATAGTTTTCTAGGTTTTCCTCCATAATCCCCCATATTCTCATGTCGATTTGCACCATTGGAGGAGGAAGGATGTCCCCAAGATTCTAGGAGGTGAATAAGGAGGCTTCTACTTCAAGCTTCATGGAGTTCTACCCCCTTCTTTCCCTTTCTTTTGCTATTTTCTTGATCATGTAGCTAAGCCCCTAGTGGTGGGCTATTTGGGGTCAAAATGTGACTTTGATACCATGTTGGGGGAAAATAACTTGTAATGAACATAGTTTCTATCTATGATGATTGCTTCTTGCTTCTATCTCATTTCCTATTTTATTGCATGTGGTTTGTACTTATATCATGGATTGCTTGCTTTAAGGTGTTTGATGACACCTAGCTTCTAGGAGGAATTGGAGTGTATGTGGCCAATCTGGAATTGGAGTGTATGTGGCCAATCTTAGGAATGGATCCTAGGTCCAATTATTGGATCCCTATCTAGCCCCCTTTGTTCCTACATGCATATCCCTCCTTTGACAAGTGAGTGTGAGACCTAAGTGGCTAGTGTAAGTGTGATTAGTGCAATTGCCTAGGGCTTTCTACAGGCTAGATGGCTAGTGGCATGAGGTGAAAAACCCTCATCTCTACTCCCATTTCTACCCCACCCTTGGCTCTCAATTGACCTAATTATTGACTCAAGGTCTAAATTGACCAAACCCTTGTTTTGATGATAACTAAACCATTCCAATTAATTGTGTCTAATCTCTCTACTTGAGTGATTTCAGATTAGCTATAGACACACTACAAAAGCCCTAACTTGCGCATATCAACTTCGAGAAAAGACAAGTCAAAGTCAATACAAGTGCACTTTTTGTAATATGATGTAAATCCATTAAAATCATGTTGTAAATCACTTGTAATGATTTTATGACTTGTAATTAAGCTTAGAAAAAATCATGAGCAGTTAGATCGAATATTTAAGCACTCAAAAGCCATTTTCCAAAATTAACATAAGGTTGTTCATCGGTCGAGTTGCAAACTCGACTGATCCTAATTGGATCTTGAAAATGACTTTTGATCGGTCGAGTTTCCACTTCACGGAACTCGGCCGAGGGAGTACCTGACTAATTTGATTTTCATTGGTTGGTTGAGTTTCCCCAGGACAAACTCGACCGATGGTCTAAATATCGACTTTGTCTTTTACTCTATCGGTCGAGTTACCCTTATAGAAACTCGATCAATTGCACTGTACGGAAAAGTGCAGAAAAGTACTTCTAGCCCTTGTAGAGTTGCAACAAGTGAAAATATATCCATTGCAAGCCACAAAATGGCTAGTTTTTGGCCCCAAGTGTTCCCAAAGGCTTCTAGGCATTCTCAACTATAAATAGGACCCCTTGGGCTTCATTCCAAGGTTCAGCATTCAAGCCAAGCACTATGAAGGTCCCTATTATATAGTTGAGTGATCCTACAGCCTCCTCTCTCTCTAAGCTTAATCACTAGCTACATCTATTAGAGTGAGTAGGAGATTTGTAAAAGAGCTTGTCCTACATGTATATCTTGTGAGGCACTCACTTCAACCACCTCCTTATCTCTCTTTTCAATCATCAAGATGAAGATTCTCTCTCTTGGCTAAGAGACATGAAGAAGAACAAGGGAAGGCATCCCTTGGTGAAGATCAAGGTTGAAGACTTGGAGCAAGAGTGGGTAAGCCCTTGGTGAAGGAAGAAGACTCCTTGCTCAAGTGGGTAAGTCCTTGGTGGAAGCTTCTCCGAGTGAAGGTGAAGTCAAAGGCGAAAGATCCAAGAAGAGTGGGTAATTCCTTATAGGCTGAAGACTTGTGCAAGAGTAGGTAAGTCTTTGAAAGAAGGCAGAAGACTCTTGCAAAGTGGGTAAGTCCTTGGTAAGGTTGAAGACTCTTTATATTGGATAGGTAAGTCCTTTGGTTGGTCATGTATTGTATCTCTCATAATGAATATAATGAAGGTGCAAGGTTAAGAAATCCTAGAGGTTGACCTCTCTAGGTAGTGGACTGACTCACTTCTAGTTTGAAGTGTGGAACCACTCTAAACAACTTGTCAATTGATGTATGTTCAATCTCTCTCTCCCTTGCTATGCATTTTTAGTTGCTCTCAAATTTCCTATTTAGCGACCTTATCTTGTGATATATCTTGAAAGTCTAATGAATTTTTTTTAAGTGCATTCAGCTCTATTTGCCCCCCCGCTAAAGCATCTAATCACCCATCTAAGATCCAAAAATTGGTATCAGAGTGGGATTCTCCAAGCATACTTCCACAAGTAGGAGAAGATGGGTGACTACCAAGGAGGAAGATACTTGATCAACCTTCCAATCTTTGATGGGAGAAGTTTCCTCTATTCGAGAAGAAGGCTTCAATTCTACATCCAAAGATCAAGTCTTGAGATGTGGCAAATGGTGAACAACCCATACAAGATACCAAAGACAAAGATTGAAGAATGGGATGATGCTTCCTTGAAGAAAGCAACCTTGAATGCTAGAGCCATGCACATCCTCTATGCCTCCATAACCTCCACCGAGTTCAACTGGATTTCTTCTTGTGAGACGGCCTATGAGGTATGGAGAAAGCTATGCATCACCTATGAGGGGACAAATCAAGTGAAGGAAAGCAAAGTCTACATACTCATAGGGCTGCTTGAGAACTTCAAGATGGGAAAGGAGGAGAATATTGCCAACATGTATTCAAGGCTCAACACCATTGTGAATGGTCTTGCTGTTCTAGGACATCCTATGAGTAGAAGAGAGATCAACTCTAGGATCCTTAGAACTCTTCCCAAGAGGTGGGAACCCAAGGTGACTTCCATTGAAGAAGTAAGGTCTCTTAAGGATGTTCCTATTGAAGAGATCATTGGAAATCTACAAGCACATGAAGCCACACTTGACAAGAAAGAGGAAGTAGAAAGACAAGAAGATAAAGAACTCAAGAGAATGAAGAAGGCTGAAATCAAAGATCAAATCAAGGCTATTGTTGGTCAAGCTTCTCCATCCTCTCAAGTTGAAGAAGATGCCATGTACTCCAAGGGTAGATTCTATAAAGGAAATAGTTCCTCCTCCATCTAGTGCCTCAAGTGTGGAAAGAAGGGTCACTTCAAGATAGATTGCCCACAAGTTATAAAGACCCATCATCACAAGAAAAGAGAAGATAAGTGCCACTTAAGCTCAAGTGACTCCTCCAACTCAAGCTCAAGTGAAGAATCAAGTGAAGAGTCAAGTGGAAGATCAAGCTCTAGTGAAGAAGGAGAATGTCATTTTGCTCTCATGGCATCAACAAGTAAGGACTCAAGTGAGGTAAATCTAGACTCTTTAGATAAAGAATCCTTGATTGCTATTATTCATGATACTTCTACCTCTCTTAATTCTTATAAAAGGAAAAAGAAAAAGCTTTCTAGAATTGTTGATAATTTGCATGTAGAACTAGATGATTTTGAACATGCTAATTCTTTCTTGCTTGATGATAAAAATGCTTGTCTTAGCCAAGTAAACTCTCTTAAACTTGAAAATGCTAGTTTTCTTGATAAGATTAGATTTCTAGAAGCTCAACCTCTCATGCCTAGTTCTAATGAAGAGCATACATTAATTGTTTATTCTCTCATGCATGATATTGATGTTCTTAAATATGAAAACAAGGACAAAGATTTTTTTTGCAAGGATTAGAATCTAAAAATGGTGTTCATCTTTCTAAGATTGTTGTGCTTGAAAATGAGAATGCTTCCTTGCTTGCTAAAGTCAATGTTCTTGAATCTTTCTCTAGTTCTACTAGTAGAGAGAATAATGTTGCTTCTCTTCATATTGATTGAGATTCTTATTTAACCAAAGCTCTTTGCTTAGAAAATGATCTATTGCATGCTAGAGATAATATCAATCATTTGTCTTGTACTATTACTTCTCTTATGCATGATAATGATGGTTTGAGATCTTCTTTGCAAATATTCTTAGTTGGTAAGAAGAGCCTTAATGATATCCTAAATCATACTACTAAACAAATTGGTAGACATGGTTTGGGGTATGATGGTAGTCAAAAGAACAACAAAGGTAAAGGACCTCCAATATTCCATGGAAATCCTCTAGTTCCAAGACTATGGGAACATGCAACTATTGCAATGATATTGGCTATTATTCTACTTGTTGTCCTTTTAGGAAAGCACCCAAGAGCAATTGGACTTGGGTTGCTAAGATAACCTCTCTGGACCCAAAAACATGATTGGGGACCATTTCATCTTTCTTCTTGTAGTTACTGGCAAATGGGTTCACTTGAGATATTGAATTGCAAATTGACTTGTCAATACACATGAAAGAAGAAAGGTGAGGTGTGTAGAAGGTGACCAAAAGTGGACAAAGGAATGGTACGAACAGAGGAAAATGTTTTCTTGCTTATAACCAATCCTAACTTGTTTTTGTCAAGATAGTGTGCATTATACATATAGTTCTTGAGTCAAAAGTGGTATTTTGTGTCTCTCTTCACACTCTTGCTCAAAAATTGTTTCAAATGCTTTTATAGTGCATTACTAACTTGCTTACACATGTTTGGATATGGTTTGTATTTTTAGCATGACTTTAAATATGTTTTTATGATGTGCTTTTTGACATCAGCACTGTCGGTTGAGTTTGTCCTATTTGTAACTTGACCGATAGGCACCAAAGGGTGTTTCCAATAGCTGTCATCGATTGAGTTGTCAATACACAGAACTCAACTGACAACACTGTGCAATAATACACTTTTGGCCTATTGAATGAGAATTTCCCTCTCAACTAGATTTTCTCAACCAATAGTCTTATTCTTTGGCACTCTCATTTGGTACCTTTATATATGCATATTTCCATGTTATAAATTGCCTATCTTGCATACAACTCTATCTTGCAACTTGCTCTAACTTGGTATATCTATATCTTGCAACTACTTGCTTTGAGTTGTTCTGTAGGTTTTGATGATGATCTCTTTGGATCTTTTGGTTGTGTCTAAAATTTCTTTCGTTGTTCTCTAACTTGCTACATCTATCTTGGTGTATACCTTGTTTTGATACAGCCTTGAGGTTCTTAGTGGTGATCATCTTTTGGTAATCATTAATACTTGTTAGTGAGTTATATCCTTTCATGCTTCTAAAATTGCATATCTCTTTGTTTGGATATATCTCTACATCTACTCATAGCTTGATCTATCTTTTGTATCTTTTGGTATCTCTTGCTATGATCTAGATCCTACTAGTAGTCCTAACTTGTGATAACATCTACTAGTAGTTCACATACATGTAGTTCTAACCTTGTTTATAATTGGTAACTTTGGTCATCTAGTGGCATTTCACTATATGATATGCTTGTATCTTGTCTCATACATGCTCAAGCTTATTCGTTGAATTGCATATCTACTATCTTGAGTTGCTTGCATAACATTGTGAATCTGGGTACATAGATCTACATTATATGTAGAAATTGGAGTATTTTTGGATTTTATGCAGATTTTACTCCAATTTCAGTTTTTGCCGCAAGTGTAGTGTTTTTTATGAAGAAACAACCTTATGAGCAAGGCTCATCGCTTTGCCATGAGCCCTGACACTTTTTGGGCAAATTTTGTCATCTTGAGGGTCAACATTGTGTTTTATTATTTTTCTACAACACTTCATCTTGCATTTTGGGTTGTTCAAGTGCATGCTTTAACTTGATTTTCTTTCTATGCTTGGACAATCCCCTATCTGTGCTCTTCTATTCTCCTTATATATTTTTTGTTACCTCCTTTCTCTTAACAAGTGGTGTTTCTTATTTCTTCATACCCCACTTTTTGAAATGACAAAGGGGGAGAAAGGTATGTATTCTTTTGACAAAACAGGGAGAAGACATGTCTTACATGAAGAGGAGAAGTATGTCCTTGTAAGGGGGAGAAGGTAAAAGGGGAGAAGACATATATGTGTAGAACATATATGAGTAGAAGACATAATATTCTATAAATGTTATGAAAGTTAACCATGCAGGAGAAATATCATAAATTGAGGGGGAGTATGAGAACTCCACTAGCATCAATTCAGAGGGAGCATATAAACTCAATTCTATTGAAACCCCTAGGTTTCTCCAAAGGTATGACTTTACTTAAATGATTTCAATACATTTATCGAATGGTTTGTCATCTTCAAAAAGGGTGAGAATGTTGACTCAAGGTCTAAATTGACTAAACCCTTGTTTTGGTGATGACTAAACCATTCCAATTAATTGTGTCTAATGTCTCTACTTGAGTGATTTCAGATTAGGTATAGACACACTCCAAATGCCCTAACTTGCGCATATCAACTTGGAGAAAAGACAAGTCAAAGTCAATACAAGTCCACATTTTTGTAATATGAAGTAAATCCATTATAATCATGTTGAAAATCACTTGTAATGATTGTATTACTTGTAATTAAGCTTAGAAAAAATCTGGAGCACTTAGATCGAATATTTAAGCACTCAAAAGCCATTTTCCAAAATTCACATCAGGTTGTTCATCAATCGAGTTGCAAACTCGACCGATCCTGATTGGATCTTAAAAATGACTTTTGATCGATTGGGTTTACATATCACTGAACTCGACCGATGGTGTACCAGACCAATTCGATTTTCATTGGTCGGTCGAGTTTCCCTAGGACAAACTCGACCGATGGTTTGTATATCGGTTTTGTCTTTTACTCTATCAATCGAGTTACCCTTATAGAAACTCGACTGATTACACTATACTGAAAAGTGCAGAAAAGTGCTTCTACCATTATGGAGTTGCAACAAGTGAAAATATATCCGTTGCAAGCCACAAAACGACAAGTTTTTAGCCCCAAGTGTTCCCAAAGGCTTCTAGGCATCCTAAACTATAAATAGGACCCCTTGGGCTTCATTCTAAGGTTGAGCATTCAAGCCAAGAACTATGAAGGTCCAAATTCTATAGTTGAGTGATTCTACAGCTTCCTCTCTCTCTCTAATCTTAATCACTTTCTACATCCATTAGAGTCAGTAGGAGATTTGTAAGATAGCTTGTCCTACATGTATATCTTATGAGGCTCTCACTTCCACCACCTCCCTATCTCTCTTTTTAATCATGAAGATTAAGGTTCTCTCTCTTGGCTAAGAGAAGTGAAGAAGAACAAGGGAAGGCATCCCTTGGTGAAGATCAAGGCTGAAGACTTGGAGCAGGAGTGGGTAAGCCCTTGGTGAAGGCAACAGACTCCTTGCTCAAGTGGGAAAGTCCTTGGTGGAAACTTCTCCGTGTGAAGGTGAAGTCAAAGGCTGAAGATCCAAGAAGAGTGGGTAATTCCTTGAAGGTTGGAGACTTGTGGAAGAGTAGGTAAGTCCTTGGAAGAAGGCAAAAGACTCTTGAAAAGTGGGTAAGTCCTTGGTAAGGTTGAAGACTCTTTGTATTAGATAGGTAAGTCCTTTTGTTGGTCATGTATTAATCTCTCATAATAAATATAATGAAGGTGCAAGGTTAAGAAATCCTAGAGGTTGACCTCTCTAGGTAGTGGACTGACACAGTTCTAGTTTGAAGTGTGGAACCACTCTAAACAGCTTGTCAATTGGTGTATGTTCAATCTCTCTCCCTTTCTACGCATGTTTTAGTTGCACTCAAATTTCCTATTTAGCAATATCTTGTGATATATCTTGAAGGTCTAATAAATTTTGTTTTAGTGCATTTAGCTCTATTCGCCACCCCCTCTATAGCATCTAATCACCCATCTAGGATCCAAAAATTGGTATTTGAGTGGGCTTCTCCAAGCATACTTCCACAAGTAGGAGAAGATGGGTGACTACCAAGGAGGGAGATACTTGATCAACCTTCTAATCATTGATGAGAGCAATTTCCTCTATTGGAGAAGAAGGCTTCAATTCTACATCTAAGGATCAAGTCTTGAAATGTGGCAAATGGTGAACAACCCATACAAGCTACCAAAGACAAAGATTGAAGAATGGGATGATTCTACCTTGAAGAAAGCAACCTTGAATGTTGGAGCCATGCACATCCTCTATGCCTCTATGACCTCTACCTAGTTCAACTGAATTTCTAAATTGCCTTTAAGACGACCTATGAGGTATGGAGAAAGCTATGCATCACCTATGAGGGGACAAATCAAGTGAATGAAAGCAAAGTCTACATGCTCAAAGGGTTGCTAGAGAACTTCAAGATGGGAAAGGAGGAGAAGATAGCCAACGTGTACTTAAGGCTTAACACAATTGTGAATGGTCTTGCTGTTATAGAACATCCTATGAGTAGAGGAGAGATAAACTCAAAGATCCTTAGAACTCTTCCCAAGAGGTGGGAACCCAAGGTGACTTCCATTGAACAAGCAAGGTGTAACGACCCCACCTCCCGATAACCCCTAATTAAGGGAGACCAAGAGGTCAGAGCCGTTATCCCAAATTTTCAGGATCAATGGTTCGAAAAATAATCAATAATAATTATAAAATTCTACCAAAACTATAATGAAAGCTGGAATAAAATAAAACTTTGCATACCTTTTTCAAAAACTGGGATATCTACTTCTATCCCCAGTTGGAGTCTATTCTAACTAATCCTCCATGCACTTTAATTCTTACTTTCACAATATGTCATTTTACTATTTGTCCTTTTCAACTTTGTACCTAAAACACTAACAAACAAAATGTCGGTTAGCATATAGGAATATGTCGGTATGTGGGGACAACTAAAATTTCACACATATGGCTAACAATCTAAATATCACAACCAAGTTAATTAACAAGCCAATTTACACTTTCAATGTGACATTCTCCACTACTTTTTCCCTAACCCTAGAATACCCTCTTTAGGGTTTCTCTTTTGCCATTGACTTAAGGCCACCTTCTCAATCCCGAGCTTGGTTCCTGGGGTCACCTCTCATGGTGCCCATTAGTCATGAAACAAAGACCACCTTCTCAATCCCGAGCTTGGTGTCTGGGGTCACCACTAATGGTACCCATGGGTCTTCCCTCCTGGGCTTGACCTTTTTGCATCATCCATCAGGGTGGCATGTAGGTGCGAGAATACACACTAACATTATAATTGTGATAATCATAGTGGCTTTATGATTTGCAAGTATGAACATCCAAACTGATAGGTTGAATTCAATTCGATTAATCTTTCAGAAAACCTTCGGGAAACTAATGCAACTAACCATAATTAACGACATACCTGTCACGCTGACTTGAGTGTAGAAATAATCCAACTAAGTAAGAAATCCAGTAAACAAGAAAGCACACAAGATGATCCTGAAACATGCATCCAATTTTCCTATCATTGATCAGGCCATCAAGGTCTATTAGACCTAGCTCATTTCCTAGGGTTTCTAGTCCACTTTTAGGGTTTCCATTGCAATTAGGGTTTCACTTCGGTTTTACTATTTTAAACCCTAATTATCTCATCTATTCCTCATGCAAGATATTAAGGTTACCTTTTAACAACATATAACCCTAATTTCAGATTACCAGCACAATTAAATGTCAATTAAGTCTATTATGCCTCTTTTTCATTAAAACTACCAATTTTATCCTTTTAAGTCATGACATGATCATTAGGCCTAATTATCATCTTTGGTTCCTTTCAAATTAACAACTTATCTTTCATGAACTCTATTTATCACTAATTCCACCTTTATTCCTTAGAAAACCCTAATTACCATATTAAGGGTATTTATCCACAATTAGGAACTTTTATACTCGAAATAGCTTAGAACCATCATATCTCATCTTTATTCATGAATTTTAACAATTAAAGCCATTAAGAGTCACAATTACTAACATTAGGGTTTCAAGGCCCATTAAAGCTCATTCATGTACATGGAACTCTAAATTAATCCATTTATGTATAAAGTTCATCCTTTTTGTTCTTAATGTATCTTTTTATAATTAATATGTTAATATCAAATGTAATCCTCCATAAAACCCTTCTCAATACATTAATTATCTCAAATTACAATTTCTTAATCATTAATACATTAAAGTTGATAACTTCCACTACTTTTCGAATTGCAAGAGTAAGTAGCTTCTCATTCTATTTTTATTGGATTCCTCACATTTTTCTGAGCAAAATTGATATATTACATGCATCGATCCGAGCTACCAATAAAAAGATACGAATTTCACAAGATTTACTTACTTGGGCCAATGGGATGCTGACACGTCAGCAATCCCATGCAACACGTTGCCCGACTGAAAACATAACCAAATTACGATACTGCCCTCATGTAAGTTGTTGGTTCTTTAACCCGCAGAGGGGCAAAACGGTCCAATGACACTTAGGTCATCTTCCACCTCCAGCCAGCCGCAGTGGCCGCCGATTGCAGCCCTTCACGGGGCTGTCCACTCCTCCCTAGGCCACGAAGCTCACCGTCAGCCACCGTCCTAGGTTTGCCGCCCTCTGCCGCACCCAGGGTGCCGCTTGGTCGTAGCCAGCGTGGCTGTTTTCACACTCGTCGGGCCTGCAACTTATGGCCGTTCATGCAACCATGTTGTTATTGCTGCACAAAGACTAGGATGAAGGGATGGCCACCAAGCATCCCCTTGGTGTCGTGGGAGTAGCACGCCTCCATCGCACCTCCTCCACAGACCCTCGTTGCTCCAAGGTTCGAACTACCCTCTTCACTAGGGTTTGCATGAAAAGAAGAAGGAGAAGAGAGAGAGAGGGATGCGTGGAACTCTCTTGAACTTGAACCAGAGGTTCTACCCCTTATATAGGGGAGGGTATCAATGCCCTAAGATGTTCATCCATGAGGAACAAGTCCATTTCCCAAACAGAAACCTATTCCTTCATTGAGAAGCAATCTTCTCTCTCCTAAATATCTTCTTAAAAAAACCATATTCATTGGATATTTAGGAATTAGATAATCATCTCTCTTATTCTCTTTATGCTTGACTTTTATTCCATTGGCATGAAATTATACTTTCTTATAGTAGAAAATACCTCTTTTTAACAATACCACAAAATTCATTAATTATGTATCACATTATCCTCTAATTTTGTATTATTTTTATTTTCTCTTTCGTTTTCTCCATTGGGGCTCCTTGGACCCCAAGAAACTCTAATATTTCAAAATCCTTTTTAGTTGATACTCATTTTCCTTCAAGATGCATCTATATCCATTATTTCTCATTATCTTATTTATTTCTTTATTAAAATATATCTTTCTGAGGATTTCTCTTTATCTCTCTTTTTATTTTCCTTATTGGAATTCCTTCTAACATTAGAAACTTTATGGATACGAAAATCCACCAAAGATGACTCAATCATACCTCTTTCCACTTATTTCCCATATTTTATCATTGTCTCCAATTTCCTTCGTAATAAAGAAATATTTAATTGATCTTTTCTTTTCTTGTTGAATTATCTTTGCAACTTTGGACTCCTTGGAACCCAAGGAACCCAAGAGGCAAGAAATTCACCTTTGGATAATATTCCCTTGCCTTGTAGAGGTTTCTACATCTTTCTTTTCTCCATTTCTTATTTAGTCATTTAATAATGGAGTTTCCTTTGTATTTTTCTTGTTATTGGGCCCAATAGCCAATAAAGCTCACAATGAAACCAACAAGGCTATTATAAACGAAATTCATTTATTCAAATCAAATCAAACCATTATTTGTTCATTTATCTTTATTAAGAGAAATTGCATTTCTCAGGTGATGAGTTGGATAGAGTGGCCTATTTTGACATTCTCTTTGAGAGGTTAGCCATGGCTTATAAGGTTAGACCTGAGATTTATAAGGGTCTTGACCATGTTGTCAGATTACAATGGGTTTTGTTTGTAGTTATTCTTCCCGGGTTCATAACTTGTTGTTTGGCTACAGTGGGGTTTTGTCGTTAACCTCCCTCTGTACTGTATAGGCTCACCTATACTTTTCTTTGATTAGTAATATTTTACCTGATCCAAAAAAAAATTGCATTTCTCATCAAAAGAACCCAAAATTGGGGTTGTAACATCCTTCCCCACTTATAGGAATTTTGCCCTCAAAATTCCATCAAACATACCAACAAGCAGGATAAGACTTACTCATGTCCATCATGGCTCCCATGTGGCTTTACCCTCTCCATGGTGCCTCCCAAGAACATTTATCATGTCATATTTTTTACATCTAAGTTCTCTCTCTCCTTGGTATCTTGTACCTTCATAGGTGACTCAGGACATTTCAGCTTCTCTCAAAGCTAAATGGGTTCATGGCTCGACACATGGCTTGGGTACCTCACATGGTGCTCTAGATCGAACTTGTGGAAGACATCATTCATCACATTATACTTAGGGGTAAGGCTAAACCTAACCATCTCCACCAATCCATCTCAAATGGACCCATGTATCGAGGACTCAACTTTCTCAGCTATAGCTCAGAGGGGTCGGATTTCATATCACATATTCCCCCAAAGTGAACTGCATGTCAGTCTGCTTTGCTTCAGCTCATGACTCATGTTGCCCATGGGCTCTCTTTCAGCCATTGCAAGATCAAAGCGACTTCATCTGCACACACTGTGGTCCTTTTCTGACCTTCGCGAGGTCCCTTCACCAACATCATCTTAATGAAGCGATGACTGACCTAGCCTACCTTACAGAGCTTCTTACATCCCGATAAAGGCTATGGTGGCTATCATCACATCTTACAGACAACAAAACATGTCTCCATGTATCACCCTAAATGAGCACACATGATCTCATCAGACCCTCTAGTCTAGATCATGCTAAAAATCAGTTAGGGGTGATAAGCTATACCAACATCGAGTTCTTCATGTACCTACTTCCACCGCATGGAAGTAAAGCTTTAGGTCATACTCAAGAACTTTTTAACTTGCATCATTGGGTAGTTGAACCATCTCTCTCACATGTAGTTCAACTAGATCTATCCCTTGAAAATACTCTTTCTTTCTCATGTCATCTAGGTAAGGCGATCTACCATAACCCATATTACATCTTGACCTTCCTTGGTCCATGGGAAACTTACTACACATCTATAGTGATGAACTCCCATTCCCTCTTCGAGACTCTTTATGCTCTATATCCATCTTATGGGTTATTGGTGTTCATCCTTCACCTCCTGGCTTGCATGGTGACAAGCCACATGCATCTTTGTACACTTTTCATCTTAGGCATCAAAGTACTGCTACCACTTATTATCTTAGCAGTACCATGGTGTATGGTGATCTTAAAATCATGATCTCCTGTATGTCATGATCCCTCAAGATTGATTCCTCACAAACCCTAAAACACTCTAGTCGTGGTTTCATCACCTTCTTTTCCAAAGAAGCGCATCTGAAGTTCTACAACCATCCTTCCATCATGACAAGCCCTAGGCTGGCTAACTAAGCAACCACTAACTCAATCAATGATTTTGTTACACCTGAGTGTTAGCCAAACATATCTCCTTTTTCAAACTTAGGGCTAACCTAACAACCTCTTCTAATATCTAGCTAAACTAGGCAGCTGCATCTCAACCAAAGCATCCATTATCACCTCACCTCCTTATGTGTACAGTAATGTTGAAGAAATACACCTCCATGTATTCCACTTATCATCTCATCTCAGGCATCTAAGTCTATCTTCATCAAGAAAACTCAGAGCTCATCCTCCTGGTTATTGAACTCAACCTTGTATAGCTCGCAAATTCCACATAGCTCATGATAAAAACATCCTAATAAGATGACTACCTTAGTTCTCTTGATGTTTGTGGATCATCCACATATCGTACACTCCACAAGGGTACACTAGTATCTCTATCCTCATGCATCATAGCAACGTTTCCACTCAAATCATCTTTATCCTTGGTGTATGGCATGCGTATTGTCCTATCTCTCACTCCCATAACAAGAGGAAATAAGCATTTGGCTACAGTCCAAATACAGAGTTCTTCCCATTCCAAGAGTAGAGATGGTACATCCCACATTGCCGGTACACCTACAATCTAATTTGAAATGTGCATTGCATGTCTCCACATCATGAACATTTGGATATGAAGGTTACTTTCATGGAGAACTGGTCTCAAACACACTTGGGTCATCATACCATCCTTGGTCATCTCCTCTAGGTCTGTAGGGTTCCGGTACTTTTGGAGTCATCCCTCTTCCCTTATGCATCCAGAGAGTACCGTCCTTATCTGTCCTTTGGGTCCAATGAGTTCATGAAGGTGATCAATCTCCTAACCCATGGCCCTCTGATAATGATATCTGTTACCTCCTGACCCTATGGTCATGTGAAACTAGGGAATCAGGAAACTCCTACTTCCATCGGTCTTATCCCTACCTGACCCAAGGATAGATGTATGATTCTCATATAGTACATGTCCAACTTAGAACCTTACCCAAGTCTCCATCATCTCTCTCTACATTCTTGGGACGACTTTCATCCTTTCATAGGGGTCATGGTGACCTGCCTACCTTGGTCAGGCCCTCCATGGTAACATATCCACATGCACTTAGAGATGATTATCTATGGATCTACATGTTTATTCTTATACTATGTACTCTCCACTTAGCTTCTCAAGATTCTATGAGACCTCCTAGAGTTTCCTCAAACCCAACAAAAGCTGGTATACACCCTACAAAAGGGTCCCTCTCCCAGGATGGGAGGAAACTACATCTTGATAACAAACGTCACAAACATCCTTATGTCTAGGGTTTACATCTACATGAGCATGTTTAGCCCTAGAAAGCTACTAAGGCACAAGAAGACCACCTACAAAACCATGCTAGGTCATACTTGTTCTCATTCCTCAACATTGGACCAAGATCACACCTGGCCATGTCACCAACTTTGATGTGAGGGGTTCATCAAACATACCGTAAACTTAAGGGGTTTCCCTTTCCTCTAAACATGAGGAGTGCCATGCTCGAAACTCAAGTTTTGTCATGAGCATCAAGAACACTACTTCCCCTCTTAGGTCTAGGAACCCTAGGTTCACTTTTCCGATGTCCAACTGCATGCCCAACCTTCTAACCATGAACCAAACACGTACAAGGTATGACATGCACCTCCTATTATCCTTTTACTCTATTAACACCTCAAAGTTGAGTGCTCCTCATGGACAACCAACTAGGTATAAGGCCTCACAACTTGTTACTAAACCTTTTCAGGGTCTATGGAACTCTTCTTCCTGACCCTAGAAGGTAAACACCTATACCATAGGCACATAGGTACCAACAACCTCATCTTCCCTCTAGGGTTTGGTTCCTCTAAAAGCAACCAAGATACCATCCACTTGGGTCGCATCATCCTCAACTCCCTACTATTCCTCATATCTTGGAGTCTAAGCTTCCAACCTTCTTGCTTGGGTCCTTCTCTCTCTCTAGAGCTAACCCTACAAATAGCCATACTACTAGAGGTCCTCTCTCCATGAAGGTGGATCAAGCTCACAAGCATACCCCTACATGGGTGAAGCCTATGTTCAACTTATGTTTGCTCAAGATTATACATAGCTCTTGATGCTTATCTCATAAGCTATCCATCATACTCTCCTGGCAAGGGTTTTAATCTACTGCAAGAACTACTGACGTACTCTGGGTGCATACTATGCCATGCTCATATAAGCCCATAGGGTTTCTATAGGTTCTTCACTAACCTCATCATTGAAGGAGCTATCCTTCACTCTAACATGCGCGACCCTTTCCAGGGTTGGGTTTCCAAAGGTACTAGGTCATCCAACCTCACATGGCTCATATCATCATGGGTATCCAAACTAAAAGCATGTCAACTCACACACATGATCTACCATGACATCTAGCTCATCGTGTCATCTCTCTCTCTAATCTTCACTTAGGGTTAGGGTAAGCATCATCCTCAAACGATGTGCCAGGTCTCTACTTATAATGGAGGTCTCCACCTCCAAGACTAACTCTCTCTACTCATCCTCTTGACCAGAAGGTCTAGCCTCAGAACTCTCCTGAGGGCAGGACAACATATGTCATACGACCTAAGCATGAAACTATTCTTTAGTTTATGCTTCAACTATTAAGCTTATGTCCATGACATCTTATTTACATGATTTTCATTAATTTGGTGGAGGATTCCTTAAACCTTATCAACTGTACCCATACCTCAAGAGGGTGAGGAAGAGAGACAAAACCCTAAACCTTATAATCTTAATAGAATTAGGGTTGAGAATGGATGCAAATAGATGAGAGAGTCCTAAAGGTATCTTATTTCAAGTCAGATCCTAAGACATTGGCCAGGAAGTCACACAAATCTGGGAGTCCTCATATTCTGACTAGCGGTGTGGAGGAAAATATTGCCAGCCCCCGGACGTGATCCTTTTCTAGACACCTCTGTCTTTCCAAAAATCCTCTAATAACTCCCTCAGTTCTATGTTATTTGTAAAATTTAATAATTACTAAAGATTAAATGAGCAACCAATACTCTAATACCAAATGTAATGACCTCACCTCTTGGTAACCCCCAATTAAGGGAGACCAAGAGGCCTGAGCTGTTATCAATTTTCAGGATCAATGGTTCGACAAATAATCAATAATAATTATAAAATTCTACCAAAACTATACTGAAAGCTGGAATAAAATAAAATGTTGCATACCTTTTCAAAAACTTGGATATCTACTTCTATCCCCAGTTGGAGTCTATTCTAACTAATCTACCTTGTACTTTAATTCTTACTTTCAGAATATGTCATTTTACTGTTTGTCATTTTCAACTTTGTACCTAAAATGCTGACAAACAAAACGTCAGTCAGCATATAGGAATATGCCTGTATGTGGGGACAACCAAAATTTCACACATATGGCTAACAATCTAAATATCACAATCAAGTTAATTAACAAGCCAATTTATGCTTTCAATGCGACATTCTCCACTGCTTTTGCCGTAACCCTGGAATACCCTCTTTAGGGTTTCTCTTTTGCCATTGACTTAAGGCCACCTTCCCAATCCTGAGCTTGGTGCCAGGGGTCACCTCTCATCATGCCCATTAGTCATGCAACAAAGACCACCTTCTCAATCCCGAGCTTGGTGTCTGGGGTCACCACTCATGGTACCCATGGGTCTTCCCTCCTGGGCTTGACTTTTTTGCATCATCCATCAGGGTGGCATGTAGGAGCGAGAATACAAACTAATATTATAATTTTGATAATCATAGTGACTTTATGATTTACAAGTATGAACATCCAAACTGATAGGTTGCATTCAATGTGATTAATCTTTCAGAAAACCTTCGGGAAACTAATGCGATTAACCATAATTAACCACATACTTGTCAGGCTGACTTGAGTGCATAAATAATACAACTAAGCAAGAAATCCAGTAAATAAGCAAGCACACAAGATGATCCTGAAACATGCATCCAATTTTCCTATCATTGATCAGGCCATCAAGGTCTATTAAACCTAGCTCGTTTCCTAGGGTTTCTAGTTCACTTTTAGGGTTTCCATTGCAATTAGGGTTTCACTTCATTTTTACTATTTTAAACCCTAATTATCTCATCTATTCCTCATGAAAGATATTAAGGTTACCTTTTAACAACATATAACCCTAATTTTGGATTACAGACACAATTAAATGCCAATTAAGTCTATTATGCCTCTTTTTCATTAAAACTACCAATTTTATCCTTTTAAGTCATGACATGATCATTAGGTCTAATTATTATCTTTGGTTCCTTTCAAATTAACAACTTATCTTTCATGAACTCTATTTATCACTAATTCCACCTTTATTCCTTAGAAAACCCTAATTACCATATTAAGGGTATTTATCCACAATTAGGAACTTTTATACTTGAAATAGCTTAGAACCATCATATCTCATCTTTATTCATGAATTTGAATGATTAAAGCCATTAAGAGTCACAATTACTAACATTAGGGTTTCAAGGCCCATTAAAGCTCATTCATGTACATGGAACTCTAAATTAATCCATTTACATGTAAAGTTCATCCTTTTTTTTCTTAATGTATCTTTTTATAATTAGTAGGTTAATATCAACTTTAATCGTCCATAAAACCCTTCTCAACACATTAATAATCTAAAATTAGGGTTCCTTAATCATTAATACATTAAAGTTGATAACTTCCACTACTTTTCGATTTGTAAGAGGAACTAGATTCTAAATCTATTTTTAATGGATTCCTTGCATTTTTCTGAGCAAAATTGATATATTACATGTATCGATCAAAGCTACCAATAAAAAAGATACGAATTTCGCAAGATTTACTTACTTGGGCCAATGGGATGTTGACACGTCAGCAATCCCATTCAACACGTTGCCCAACTGAAAACATAACCAGATTACGATTCTTCCCTCACGTAAGTTGTTGGTTCTTTAACCCACTAAGGGGCAAAATGGTCCAATGACACCTAGGTCATCTTCCACCTCCAGCCAGCTGCAGCGGCCGTCGATTGCATCCCTTCATGGGGCTGCCCACTCCTCCCTAGGCCACGAAGCTCGCCGCCAGCCACCGTCCTAGGTCCGCAGCCTTCCACCACACCCAAGGTGACGCTTGGTCGCAGCCAGCACGACCGTTTTCACACTCGTCGGGCCTACAACTAGCGGTCGTTCATGCAGCCATGCTGATGTTGCTACGCAAAGACTAGGATGAAAGGATGGCCACCGAGCTTCCCCTTGGTGTCGTGGGAGTAGCACGCCTCCATCACACCACCTCCATGGCCCCTCGTTGCTCCATGGTTCAAACTACCCTCTGTACTAGGGTTTGCATGCAAAGAAGAAGGAGAAGAGAGAGAGGGATGCATGGAACTCTCTTGAACTCGAACCAGATGTTCTACCCCTTATATAGGGGAGGGTATCAACACCCTAAGATATTCATCCACGAGGAACAAGTCCATCTCCCAAAAGGAAACCTATTCCTTCATTGAGAAGAATTCTTCTCTCTCCTAATTATCTTCTTAAAAAAACCATATTCATTGGATATTTAGGAATTCGAAAATCATCTCTCTTATTCTCTTTATGCTTGACTTTTAATCCATTGACACAAAATTATACTTTCTTATAGTAGAAAATACCTCATTTTGACAATACCACAAAATTCATTAATTATGTATCAAATTATCCACTTATTTTGTATTATTTGTATTTTATCTTTCTTTTTCCCCATTGGGGCTCCTTGGACCCCAAGAAACTCTAATATTTTGAAATCCTTTTTAGTGGATACTCATTATCCTTCTAGATGCATCTATATCCATTATTTCTCATTATCTTATTTATTTCTTTATTAAAATATATCTTTCTGAGGATTTCTCTTTATCTCTCTTTTTATTTTCCTTATTGGAATTCCTTCTAACATTAGAAACTTTATGGATACGAAAATCCACCAAAGATGACTCAATCATACCTCTTTCCACTTATTTCCCATATTTTATCATTGTCTCCAATTTCCTTCGTAATAAAGAAATATTTAATTGATCTTTTCTTTTCTTGTTGAATTATCTTTGCAACTTTGGACTCCTTGGAACCCAAGGAACCCAAGAGGCATGAAATTCACCTTTGGATAATATTCCCTTGCCTTGTAGAGGTTTCTACATCTTTCTTTTCTCCATTTCTTATTTACTCATTTAATAATGGAGTTTCCTTTGTCTTTTTCTTGTGATTGGGCCCAATAGCCAATAAAGCCCACAAAGAAACCAACAAGGCTATTATAAACGAAATTCATTTATTCAAATCAAATCACACCATTATTGGTTCATTTATCTTTATTAAGAGAAATTTCATTTCTCATCAAAAGAACCCAAAATTGGGGTTGTAAGACAAGGTCTCTTAAGGATGTTCCTATTGAAGAGCTCATTAGAAATCTAGAAGCACATGAAGCCACACTTGATAAGAGAGAGGAAGTATAAAGACAAGAATAGAAAGAAATCAAGAGAATGAAGAAGGATGAAATCAAAGTTCAAATCAAGGCTATTGTTGGTCAAGCTTCTCCATAATCTCAAGTTGAAGAAGATGCCATGTAATCCAAGGGTAGATTCTACAAATGCACGAATTCCTCGTCCATCCGGTGCCTCAAGTGTGGAAAGAAGGGTCACTTCAAGATAGATTGCCCACAAGTTATAAATACCTATCATCACAAGAAAAGAGAAGATAAGTGCCACTCAAGCTCAAGTGACTCCTCCAACTCAAGCTCAAGTGAAGAATCAAGTGAAGAGTCAAGTGGAAGATCAAGCTCTAGTGAAGAAGGAGAATGTCATTTTTCTCTAATGGCATCAACAAGTAGGGACTCAAGTGATGTAAATCTAGACTCTTTAGATAAAGAATCCTTGATTGCTATTATTCATGATACTTGTACCTCTCATAAGTCTTGTAAAAGGAAAAAGAAAAAGCTTGCTAGAATTGTTGATAATTTGCATGTAGAACTAGATGATCTTGAACATGCAAATTCTTGCTTGCTTGATGATAAAAATGCTTGTATTGGCCAAGTAGACTCTCTTAAACTTGAAAATGCTAGTTTGTTGGATAAGATTAGATTTCTAAAAGCTCAACCTCTCATGCCTAGTTCTAATGAAGAGCATACCTTAATTGTTGATTCTCTCATGCATGATATTGATGTTTTTAAATATGAAAACAAGGACAAAGATTTCATTTTGCAAGGATTAGAATCTAAAAATGGTGTTCATCTTTCTAAGATTGTTGTTCTTGAAAATGAGAATGATTCCTTTCTTGCTAAAATCAATGTTCTTGAATCTTATTGTAGTTCTACTAGTAGAGAGAATAATGTTGCTGCTCTTCATATTGATAGAGATTCTTATTTAACTAAAGCTCTTTGCTTAGAAAATGATCTTTTGCATGCGAGATATAATATCAATCATTTGTCTTATACTATTACTTCTCTTATGCATGATAATGATGGTTTGAGATCTTCTTTGCAAAGATTATTAGTTGGTAAGAAGATCCTTAATGATATCCTACACCATATTACTAAACAAATTGGTATACATGGTTTGGGGTATGGTGGTAGTCAAAATAACAGCAAATGTAAATGACCTCCAATATTCCGTGGAGAATCCTCTAGTTCTAAGACTATGGGCACATGCAACTATTACAATGACATTGGCCATTATTCTACTTGTTGTCCTTTTAGGAAAGCACCCAAGAGCAATAGGACTTGTGTTGCTAAGCTAACCCCTCCGGACCCAAAAACATGATTGGGGACTATTTCATCGTTCTTCTTGTAGGTACTTGCAAATGGGTTGATTTGAGCTATTGAATTGCAAATTGACTTGTCAATCCACATGAAAGAAGAAAGGTGAGGTGTGTAGAAGGTGACAAAAAGTGGAAAAATGAATGGTAAGAACAAAGGTAAATGTTTTCTTGCTTATAACCAATCCTAACTAGTTTTTGTCAAGATAGTGTGCACTATACATATGGTTTTTCAGTCAAAAGTGGTATTTTGCGTTTCTCTTCACACCCTTGCTCAAAAACTATTTCAAATGTTTTATAGTGCATTACTAACTTGCTTACACATGTTTGGATATGGTTTATATTTTTAGCATGCCTTTAAATATATTTGTATGAAATATATGTGCTTTTTGATAGCAGCTCTATTGGTCGAGTTTGCCCTTTTTGAAACTCGACCGATAGGCACCAAAGGGTGTTGCCAACAGCTATCATCAGTCGATTTGTCAATATACAAAACTCGACCGACAACACTGTGCACAGAATACACTTTTGGCCTATTGAATGAGAATTTCCCTCTCAACAAGATTTTCTCAACCAATAGCCTTATTCTTTGGCACTCTCATTTGGTACCTTTATTTATGCATATTTCCATGTTCAAAATTGCCTATCTTGCATACAACTCTATCTTTGAACTTGCTCTAATTTGGTATATCTATATCTTCCAACTACTTGCTTTGAGTTGTTATGCAAGTTTTGATGATGATCTCTTTGGATCATTTGGTTGTGTCTAAAATTGCTTCCGTTGTGCTCTAACTTGCTACATCTATCTAGTTGTATATCTTGTTTTGATACAACCTTGAGGTTATTAGTGGTGATCATCTTTTGGTAATGATGCATACTTGTTAGTGAGTTATATCCTTTCATGCTTCTAAAATTTCATATATCTTTGTTTGGATATATCTCTACATCTACTCATAGCTTGATCTATCTTGTATATCTTTTGGTATCTCTTGCTATGATCTAGATCCTACTAGTAGTCCTAACTTGTGATCACATATACTAGTAGTTCACATACATGTAGTTCTAACCTTGTTTATAATTGGCAACTTTGCTCATCTAGTGGTATTTCACTATATTCTATGCTTGTATCTTGTCTCATACATGCTCAAGCTTTTTCCTTGAATTGCATATCTACTGTCTTGAGTTGCTTGCATAACATTGTGATGCAAGGTACATAGATCTACATTATATGTAAAAAGTGGAGTATTTTTGGATTTTATGTAGATTTTGATCCAATTTCTATTTTTGCTGTAATAGTAGTGTTTTTTATGCAAAACGACCTTCTGAGCAAGGCTCATCACTACAATGAGCCCTGACACTTTTTGGGCAAATTCTGTCATCTTTAGGGTCAAAATTGCGTTTTATTATTTTTCTATAGCACTTCATCTTGCATTTTGGGTAGTTCAAGTGCATGCTTTAACTTGCTTTTCTTTCTATGCTTGGACAAGCCCCTATCTGCGCTCTTCTACTCTCCTTATATATATTTTTGTTATATCCTTTCTCTTAACAAGTAGTGTTTCTTATTTCTTCATATCCCCATTTTTTGAAATGACAAAGGGGGAGAAAGGTATGTCTTCTTTTGACAAAACAGGGAGAAGGCATGCCTTATATGAAGAGGAGAAGTATGTCCATGTAAGGGGGAAAAGGTAAAAGGGGAGATGACATATATGAGTAGAACATATATGAGTAGAAGACATAGTATTCTATAAATGTTATTAAAGCTAACCATGCAAGATAAATAACATAAATTGATGGGGAGTATGAGAACTCCACTAGCATCAATTGAGGGGGAGCATATGAACTCAATTATATTGAAACCCCTAGGTTTCTCCAAAGGTATGACTTTAGTTAAATGCTTTCAATACATTTATGGAATGATTTGTCATCTTCAAAAAGGGGGAGAATGTTGACTCAAGGTCTAATTTGACTAAACCCTTGTTTTGATGATGACTAAACCATTCCAATTAATTGTGTCTAATGTCTCTACTTGAGTGATTTCAGATTAGGTATAGACACACTCCAAATGCCCTAACTTGCGCATATCAACTTGGAGAAAAGACAAGTCAAAGTCAATACAAGTGCACGTTTGTGTAATATGATGTAAATCCATTAGAATCATGTTGTAAATCACTTGTAATGATTGTATGACTTGTAATTAAGCTTAGAAAAAATTAGGAGCACTTAGATCGAATATTTAAGCACACAAAAGCCATTTTCCAAAATTCACATCAGGCTGTTCATCGGTCGAGTTGCAAACTCGACCGATCCTGATAGGATCTTGAAAATGACTTTTGATGGATCGGGTTTACACTTCCCAGAACTCGACCAATGGAGTACCTAACCAATTCAATTTTCATTGGTCGGTCGAGTTTTCCGAGGACAAACACGACCGATGGTCTGAATATAGGCTTTGCCTTTTAATCTATCGGTCGAGTTACCCTTATAGAAACTCGACCGATTGCACTATATCGGAAACTACAGAAAAGTGCTTCTAGCCATTGTGGAGTTGCAACAATTGAAAATATATATGTTGCAAGCCACAAAATGGCTAGTTTTTGGCCCCAAGTGTTCCCAAAGGCTTCTAGGCATCCTCAACTATAAATAGGACCCCTTGGGCTTCATTCCAAGGTTGAGCATTCAAGCCAAGCACTATGAAGGTTCGTATTCTATAGTTGAGTGATCCTACAGCCTCCTCTCTGTCTCTAAGCTTAATCACTTACTACATCCATCATAGAGAGTAGGAGATTTGTAAGAGAGATCATCCTACATGTATATCTTGTGAGGCTCTCATTTCCACCACCTCCCTATCTCTCTTTTCAATCATGAAGATGAAGGTTCTCTCTCTTAGCAAAGAGAGGTGAAGAAGAACAAGGGAAGGCATCCCTTGGTGAAGATCAAGGATGAAGACTTTGAGTAGGAGTGGGTAAGCCCTTGGTGAAGGCAGAAGACTCCTTTCTCAAGTGGGTAAGTCCATGGTGGAAGCTTCTCCTAGTCAAGGTAAAGTCAAAGGCGGAAGATCCAAGAAGAGTGTGTAATTCCATATAGGTTGAGGACTTGTGTAAGAGTAGGTAAGTCTTTGGAAGAAGACGAAAGACTCTTGCAAAGTGGGTAAGTCCTTGGTAAGGTTGAAGACTCTTTGTATTGGATAGGTAAGTCCTTTGGTTGGTCATGTATTGTATCTCTCATAATGAATATAATGAAGGTGCAAGGTTAATAAATCCTAGAGGTTGACCTCTCTAGGTAGTGGACTGACTTACTTCTAGTTTGAAGTGTGGAACCACTCTAAATAGCTTGTTAATTGGTGTATGTTCAATCTCTCTCTCCCTTGCTATGCATGTTTTGGTTGCACTCAAATTTCCTATTTAGCAACCATATCTTGTGACATATCTTGAAGGTCTAATGAATTTTGTTTAAGTGCATTCATCTCTATTCACCCCCCTCTAGAGCATCTAATCACCCATCTAGGATCTAACAATTGGTATCAGTGCCGGCTTCTCCAAGCATACTTCCACAAGTAGGAGAAGATGGGTGACTACCAAGGAGGGAGATACTTGATCAACCTTCAAATCTTTGATGGAAGCAATTTCCTCTAATGGAGAAGAAGGATTCAATTCTACATCCAAGGATCAACTCTTGAGGTGTGGCAAATGGTGAACAGCCCATACAAGCTACCAAAGACAAAGATTGAAGAATGGGATGATGCTACCTTGAAGAAAGCAACCTTGCATGCTAGAGCCATGCACATCCTCTATGCCTCCATGACCTCCACCGAGTTCAACTGGATTTCTTCTTATGAGATGGCCTATGAGGTATGGAGAATATGCATCACCTATGAGGGGACAGATCAAGTGAAGGAAAGCAAAATCTACATGTTCAAAGGGCTGTTTGAGAACTTCAAGATGGGAAAGGAGGACAAGATAGCCAACATGAACTCAAGGCTCAACACCATTGTGAATGGTCTTGCTATTCTAGGACATCCTATGAGTAGAGGAGAGATCAACTCTAAGATCCTTAGAACTCTTCCCAAGAGGTGGGAACCCAAGATGACTTCCATTGAAGAAGCAAGGTCTCTTAAAGATGTTCCTGTTGAAGAGCTTATTGGAAATCTACAAGCACATGAAGCCACACTTGACAAGAGAGAGGAAGTAGAAAGACAAGAAGAGAAAGAACTCAAGAGAATGAATAAGGCTGAAATCAAAGCTCAAATCAAGGCTATTGTTGGTCAAGCTTCTCCATCCTCTCAAGTTGAAGAAGATGCTATGTACTCCAAGGGTAGATTCTACAAAGGCAAGAATTGCTCCTCCATCTGGTGCCTCAAGTGTAGAAAAAATGTCACTTCAAGATACATTGCCCACAAGTTATAAAGACCCATGATCACAAGAAAAGAGAAGATAAGTGCCACTCAAGCTCAAGTGATTCCTCCAACTCAAGCTCAAGTGAAGAATCAAGTAAAGAGTCAAGTGGAAGATCAAGCACTAGTGAAGAAGGAGAATGTCATTTTTCTCTCATGGCATCAACAAGTAAGGACTCAAGTGAGGTAAATCTAGATTCTTTAGATAAAGAATCCTTTATTGCTATTATTTGTGATACTTGTTCCTTTCTTAAGTCTTATAAAAGGAAAAAGAAAAAGCTTGCTAGAATTGTTGATAATTTGAATATAGAACTAGATGATCTTGAACATGCTAATTCTTGCTTGCTTCATGATAAAAATACTTATCTTAGCCAAGTAGTCTCTCTTAAACTTGAAAATTCTAGTTTGCTTGATAAGATTAGATTTCTAGAAGCTCAACCTCTCATGCCTAGTTCTAATGAAGAGAATACCTTAATTGTTGATTCTATCATGCATGTTATTGATGTCCTTAAATCTGAAAAGAAGGACAAAGATTTCATTTTGCAAGGATTAGAATCTAAAAATGGTGTTCATCTTTCTAAGATTGTTGTGCTTGAAAATGAGAATGATTCCTTGCTTGCTAAAATCAATGTTCTTGAATCTTGTTCTAGTTCTAATAGTAGAGAGAATAATGTTGTTGCTCTTCATATTGATAGAGATTCTTATTTAACTATAGCTCTTTGCTTAGAAAATGATCTTTTGCATGCTAGAGATAACATCAATCATTTGTGTTATACTAATACTTCTCTTATGCATGATAATGATGGTTTGATATCTTCTTTACAAAGATTCTTAGTTGGTAAGAAGAGCCTTAATGATATCCTATGCCATACTACTAAACAAATTGGTATACATGGTTTGGGGTATGATGGTAGTCAAAATAACAACAAAGGTAAATGACCTCCAATATTCTATGGATAATCCTCTAGTTCCAAAACTATGGGCACCTGCAACTATTGCAATGATATTGGCCATTATTCTACTTGTTTCCCTTTTAGGAAAGCACTCAAGAGCAATAGGACTTGGGTTGCTATGCTAACCCCTCCGGACCCAAAAACATGATTGGGGACCATTTCATCTTTCTTCTTGTAGGTACTTGCAAATGGGTTGACTTGAGCTATTGAATTGCAAATTGACTTGTCAATCCACATGATAGAAGAAAGGTGAGGTATGTAGAAGGTGACAAAAAGTGGAAAAAGGAATGGTAAGAACAAAGGTAAATGTTTTCTTGCTTATAACCAATCCTGACTTGTTTTTGTCAAGATAGTGTGCACTATACATATGGTTTTTGAGTCAAAAGTGGTATTTTGTGTTTCTCTTCACACTCTTTCTCAAAAACTATTTCAAATGCTTTTATAGTGCATTACTAACTTGCTTACACATGTTTGGATATGGTTTGTATTTTTGGCATGCCTTTAAATATGTTTTTATGAAATATATGTGCTTTTTAACAGAAACTCTGTTGGTCGAGTTTGTCATGTTTGAAACTAGACCGATAGGCACCAAAGGGTGTTTCCAATAGCTGTCATCGGTTGAGTTCTCAATACACAGAATTCGACCGACAACACTGTGCACAATATACACTTTTGGCCTATTGAATGAGAATTTCCCTCTCAACTAGATTTTCTCAACCAATAGCCTTATTCTTTGGCACTCTCATTTGGTACATTTATATATGCATATTTCCATGTTCTAAATTGCCTATCTTGCACACAAATCTATCTTGCAACTTGCTCTAACTTGGTATATCTATATCTTGCAACTATTTGCTTTGAGTTGTTCTGCAGGTTTTGACAATGATCTCTTTGGATCTCTTGGTTGTGTCTAAAATTGATTCTGTTGTGCTCTAACTTGCTACATCTATCTAGGTCTATATCTTGTTTTGATACAGCCTTGAGGTTCTTAGTGGTGATCATCTTTTGGTAATGATGCATACTTGTTAGTGAGTTATATCCTTTCATGCTTCTAAATTTGCATATCTCTTTGTTTGGATATATCTCTACATCTACTCATAGCTTGATCTATCTTGTGTATCTTTTGGTATCTCTTGCTATGATCTAGATCCTACTAGTAGTCCTAACTTGTGATAACATCTACTAGTAGTTCACATACATGTAGTTCTAACCTTGTTTATAATTGGTAACTTTGCTCATCTAGTGGTATTTCACTATATGCTATGCTTGTATCTTGTCTCATACATGCTCAAGCTTGTTTCTTGAATTGCATATCTACTATTTTGAGTTGCTTGCATAACATTGTGATGCAGGGTACATAGATCTACATTATATAACTAGATTAATGCAGATTTACCGGCTCGCGACTGCTCTCTTACCCTAGTGCTACTAGGGTTTCTTCCTCCGGAGACGGCTGGCTGGGGGGAGGGGGATTTGACCGCCGTAAAGCGGTGTCCCGCTCCCCCTCAGCCTCTTCTCGCCCATCTTCAGTAGGGTCTCTTCTTCGGGAGGCACGCGGGCGTGTTGTCTTTGGAGACAACGGTCTTCTTCCTCCCCGTCATGGAGCCCGGCTGCGACGAGTTTCCTACCTCCTTTTTCTTTTACTTGCTTTCTATTTAGACTAGGTTGGTCTCTTATTTTGTCTCTCTCACTATTAATCAGCGCTTCTATCTCTTCTCGTAGTAGAGTTCTCTTTCTCGGTCAATTTTGTTGTGGTGTTGTATGGCAGCAACTGTGGGGACAATATCCTTTTGGAACACTGATCTGGCGCAGATACTCTACCACATATACATACTCAGGTTGAAGGTATTCCTCCTAAAAAGTTGTGTTAGCCAGTGAAGGAGAAGAGGGATTTATACATCATTGTTCTTATCAAATTCTGATATGAGTTTTTGTGGTGGTTTGTATGTGTTCTTGATATTTGTGTGGTTCTTTAGTTTATTTTTCTACTCATGTAGATGCCGTATGGCTCCTCCATAATGAAATTTGTCTATTTAACTTCAAAAAAAAGATCTACATTATATGTAGAAATTTGAGTATTTTTGGATTTTACGCAGATTTTTATCCAATTTTTGTTTTTGCTGCAAGAGTAGTGTTTTTTATGCAGAAACGACCTTCTGAACAAGGCTCATCGCTTTTCCATGAGCCCCAACACTTTTTGGGAAAATTCTGTCATCTTGAGGGTTAAAATTGCATTTTACTATTTTTTTGCAGCACTTCATCTTGCATTTTGGGTTGTTCAAGTGCATGCTTTAACTTGCTTTTCTTTCTATACTTGGAGAAGCCCCTATCCGTGCTCTTCTACTCTCCTTATATATATTTTTGTTATATCCTTTCTCTTAACAAGTGGTGTCAACATCCCGATAGGATCTTGAAATGACTTTTGATCAGTCGGGTTTACACTTCACAAAACTCGACCAATGGAGCACCTGACCAATTTGATTTTCATTGGTCGGTTGAGTTTCCCCAGGACAAAATCGACCGATGGTCTGAATATTGACTTTGTCTTTTACTCTATCGGTCGAGTTACCCTTATAGAAACTCGATCGATTGCACTGTACGGAAAACTACAAAAAAGTGCTTCTAGCCGTTGTGGAGTTACAACAAGTGAAAATATATCCGTTGCAAGCCACACAATGGCTAGTTTTTGGCCCCAAGTGTTCGCAAAGGCTTCTAGGCATCCTCAACTATAAATAGGACCCCTTGGGCTTCATTCCAAGGTTGAGCATTCAAGCCAAGCACTATGAAGGTCTGTATTCTATAGTTGAGTGATCCTACAGCCTCCTCTCTCTCTCTCTCTAAGCTTAATCACTTGCTACATCCATCAGAGTGAGTAGGATATTTGTAAGAGAGATCGTCCTACATGTATATCTTGTGAGGCTCTCACTTCCACCACCTCCCTATCTCTCTTTTCAATCATGAAGATGAAGGTTCTCTCTCTTGGCTAAGAGAGGTGAAGAAGAATAAGGGAAGGCGTCCCTTGGTGAAGATTAAGGCTAAAGACTTGGAGAAAGAGTGGGTAAGCCCTTGGTGAAGGTATAAGACTCCTTGCTCTAGTGGGTAAGTCCTTGGTGGAAGCTTCTCTGAGTGAAGGTAAAGTCAAAGGCAGAAGATCCAAGAAGAGTGGGTAATTCCTTATAGGCTGAAGACTTGTGCAAGAGTAGGTAAGTGCTTGGAAGAAGGCGGAAGACTCTTGCAAAGTGGGTAAGTCCTTGGTAAGGTTGAAGACTCTTTGTATTGAACATGTAAGTCCTTTGGTTGGTCATGTATTGTATATGTCATAATGAATATAATTAAGGTGCAAGGTTAAGAAATCCTAGAGGTTGACCTCTCTAGGTAGTGGACTGACTCACTTCTAGTTTGAAGTGTGGAACCACTCTAAATAGCTTGTCAATTGGTGTATGTTTAATATCTCTCTCCCTTGCTATGCATGTTTTAGTTGCACTCAAATTTCCTATTTAGCAACCTTATCTTGTGATATATCTTGAAGGTCTAATCAATTTTGTTTAAGTACATTCAGCTCTATTCACCCCCTCTAGAGAATCTAATCACCCATCTAGGATTTGACAATTGGTATCAGAGCGGGATTCTCCAAGCATACTTCCACAAGTAGGAGAAGATGGGTGACTACCAAGGAGGGAGATACTTGATCAGCCTTCCAATCTTTGATGGAAGCAATTTCCTCTATTGGAGAGGAAGGCTTCAATTCTACATCCAAGGATCAAGTCTTGAGATGTGGCAAATGATGAACAACCCATACAAGCTAACAAAGACAAAGATTGAAGAATGGGATGATGCTACCTTGAAGAAAGCAACCTTGAATACAAGAGCTATGCACATCCTCTATGCCTCCATGACCTCAACTGAGTTCAACCAAATTTCTTTTTGTGAGATGACCTATGAGGTATGGAGAAAGCTATGCATCACCTATGAGGGGACAGATCAAGTGAAGGAAAGCAAAATCTACATGTTCAAAGGGCTGTTTGAGAACTTCAAGATGGGAAAGGAGGACAAGATAGCCAACATGAACTGAAGGCTCAACACCATTGTGAATGGTCTTGCTATTCTAGGACATCCTATGAGTAGAGGAGAGATCAACTCTAAGATCCTTAGAACTCTTCCCAAGAGGTGGGAACCCAAGATGACTTCCATTGAAGAAGCAAGGTCTCTTAAGAATGTTCCTATTGTAGAGCTCATTGGAAGTCTACAAGCCTATGAAGCCACACTTGATAAGAGAGAGGAAGTAGAAAAACAAGAAGAGAAAGAACTCATGAGAATGAAGAAGGCTGAAATCAAAGCTCAAATCAAGGCTATTGTTGGCCAAGCTTCTCCATCCTCTCAAGTTGAAGAAGATGCCATGTACTCCAAGGGTAGATTCTACAAAGGCAAGAATTCCTCCTCTATCTGGTGCCTCAAGTGTGGAAACAAGGGTCACTTCAAGATAGATTGCCCACAAGTTATAAAGACCCATCATCACAAGAAAAGAGAAGATAAGTTCCACCCAAGCTCAAGTGACTCCTCCAACTCAAGCTCAAGTGAAGAGTCAAGTGGAACATCAAGCTCTAGTGAAGAAAGAGAATGTCATTTTGCTCTCATGGAATCAACAAGTAAAGACTCAAGTGAGGTAAATCTACACTCTTTAGATAATGAATCCTTGATTTCTATTATTCATGATACTTGTGCCTCTCTTAAGTCTTATAAAATGAAAAAGAAAAAGCTTGCTAGAATTATTGATCATTTGCATGTAGAACTAGATGATCTTGAACATGCTAATTCTTGTTGCTTGATGATAAAAATGTTTGTCTTAGCCAAGTAGACTCTCTTAAACTTGAAAATGCTAGTTTGCTTGATAAGATTAGATTTCTAGAAGCTCAACCTCTCATGCCATGTTCTAATGAAGAGCATACCATAATTGTTGATTCTCTGATGCATGATATTGATGTTCTTAAATATGAAAATAAGGACAAAGATTTCATTTTGCAAGTATTAGAATCTAAAAATGGTGTTCATCTTTCTAAGATTGTTGTGCTTGAAAATGAGAAAGCTTCCTTGCTTGCTAAAATCAATATCCTTGAATCTTGTTCTAGTTCTACTAGTAGAGAGAATAATGTCATTTCTCTTCATATTGATAGAGATTCTTATTTAACTAAAGCTCTTTTCTTAGAAAATGATCTTTTGCATGCTAGAGATAATATCAATCATTTGTCTTCTACTATTACTTCTCTTATGCATGATAATGATGGTTTGAGATCTTCTTTGCAAAGATTCTTAGTTGGTAAGAAGAGCATTAATGATATCCTACACCATACTACTAAACAAATTGGTTGACATGGTTTGGGGTATGATGGTAGTAAAAAAACAACAATGGTAAAGGACCTCCAATATTCCATGGAGAATCCTCTAGTTCCAAGACTATGGCACATGAAACTATTGCAATGATATTGGCCATGATTCTACTTGTTGTCCTTTTAGGAAAGCACCCAAGATCAATAGGACTTGGATTGCTAAGCTAGCCCCTCCAGACCCAAAAACATGATTGGAGACCATTTCATCTTTTTTCTTGTAGGTACTTGCAAATGAGTTGACTTGAGCTATTGAATTGCAAATTGACTTGTCAATCTGCATAAAATAAGAAAGGTGAGGTGTGTAGAAGGTGAAAAAAAGTGGAAAAAGGAATGGTAAGAACAAAGGTAAATGTTTTCTTGCTTATAACCAATCATAATTTGTTTTTGTCAAGATAGTGTAAACTATACATATGGATTTTGAGTCAAAAGTGGTATTTTGTGTTGCTCTTCACACTCTTGCTCAAAAACTATTTCAAATGATTTTATAGTGCATTACTAACTTGCTTACACATGTTTGTATATGGTTTGTATTTTTAGCATGCCTTTAAATATGTTTTTATGAAATATATGTGTGTTTTGATAGCAGCTCTATCGATCGAGTTTTTCCTATTTGAAACTCGACCGATAGGCACCAATGGGTGTTGCCAAGCGTTGTGATCAGTCGAGTTGTCATTACACAGAACTCGACTGACAACACTATGCACAAAATACACTTTTTTCCTATTGAATGAGAATTTCCCTCTCAACTAGATTTTCTCAACCAATAGCCTTATTCTTTGGCACTCTCATTTGGTGCCTTTATATATGCATATTTCCATGTTCTAAATTGCCTATCTTGCATACAACTCTATCTTGCAACTTGTTCTAACTTGGTATATCTATATCTTGCAACTACTTGCTTTGAATTGTTCTATAGGTTTTGACAATGATCTCTTTGGATCTCTTGGTTGTGTCTAAACTTGCTTCCGTTGTTCTCTAACTTACTACATCTATCTTGGTGTATATCTTATTTTGATATAGCCTTGAGGTTCTTAGTGGTGATCATATTTTGGTAATGATGCATACTTGTTAGTGAGTTATATCCTGTCAAGCTTCTAAAATTGCATATCTCTTTGTTTGGAAATATCTCTACATCTACTCATAGCTTGATCTATCTTTTATATCTTTTGGTATCTCTTGCTAGGCATCTAGATCCTACTAGTAGTCCTAACTTGTGATAATATCTACTAGTAGTTCACATACATGTAGTTCTAACCTTGTTTATAATTGGTAACTTTGCTCATCTATTGGTATTTCACTATATTCTATGCTTGTATCTTGTGTCATACATGCTCAAGCTTGTTCCTTGAATTGCATATCTACTATCTTTAGTTTCTTGCATAACATTGTGATGCAGGGTACATAGATCTACATTATATGTAGAAATTGGAGTATTTTTGGAATTTATGTAGAGTTTGCTCCAGTTTCAGTTTTTGCTGCATGAGTAGTGTTTTTTATGCAGAAATGACCTTCTGAGCAAGGCTCATCACTTTGCCATGAGCCCTCACACTTTTTGGGCAAATTCTATCATCTTGAGAGTCAAAATTGCATTTGATTATTTTTCTACAACACTTCATCTTGCATTTTGGGTTGTTCAAGTGCATGCTTTAACTTGCTTTTCTTTCTATGCTTGGACAAGCCCCTATCTGTGCTCTTCTACTCTCCTTATATATATTTTTGTTATATCCTTTCTCTTAATAAGTGGTGTTTCTTATTTCTTCATACCCCCATTTTTTGAAATGACAAAGGGGGAGAAAGGTATGTCTTCTTTTGACAAAATAAGGAGAATGCATGTCTTACATGAAGAGGAGAAGTATGTCCATGTAAGGGGGAGAAGGTAAAAGGGGATAAGACATATATGTGTTGAACATATATGAGTAGAAGACATAGTATTCTATAACTGTTATGAAAGCTAACCATGTAGGACAAATAGCATAAATTGAGGGGGACTATGAGAACTCCACTAGCATCAATTGAGGGGGAGCATATGAACTCAATTCTATTGAAACCCCTAGGTTTCTCCTAAGGTATGACTTTACTTAAATGCTTTCAATACATTTATGGAATGGTTTGTCATCTTCAAAAAGGGGGAGAATGTTGACTCAACGTCTAAATTGACTAAACCCTTGTTTTGATGATGACTAAACCATTCCAATTAATTGTGTCTAATGTCTCTACTTGAGTGATTTCAGATTAGATATAGACACAGTACAAATGCCCTAACTTGCGCATATCAACTTGGAGAAAAGACAAGTCAAAATCAATACAAGTGCATGTTTTTGTAATATGATGTAAATCCATTAGAATCATGTTGTAAATCACTTGTCATGATTGTATGACTTGTAATTAAGCTTAGAAAAAATCAGGATCACTTAGTTCGAATATTTAAGCACTCAAAAGCCATTTTCCAAAATTCACATCAGGTTGTTCATCGGTCGAGTTGCAAACTCGACCAATCCTGATTGGATCTTGAAAATGGCTTTTGATCGATCGAGTTTACACTTCACAGAACTCGACCGATGGAGTACCTGACCAATTCGATTTTCATTGGTCAGTCGAGTTTCCCCAGGACAAGCTCGACTGATGGTCTGAATATCAGCTTTTTCATTTACTCTATCAGTCGAGTTACCCTTATAGAAACTCGACTGATTGCACTGTACGGAAAAGTGCAAAGAAGTGCTTCTAGCCGTTGTGGAGTTGTAACAAGTGAAAATAAATCTGTTACAAGCCACAAAACAACTAGTTTTTGGCCCCAAGTGTTCCCAAAGGCTTCTAGGCATCCTCAACTGTAAATAGGACCCCTTGGGCTTCATTCCAAGGTTGAGCATTCAAGCCAAGCACTATGAAGGTCCCTATTCTATAGTTGAGTGATCCTACAACCTCCTCTCTTTCTCTAAGCTTAATCACTTGCTACATCCATTAGAGTGAGTAGGATATTTGTAAGAGAGCTCGTCCTACATGTATATCTTGTGAGGCTCTCCCTTCCACCACCTCCCTATCTCTCTTTTCAATCATGAAGATGAAGGTTCTCTCTCTTGGCTAAGAGAGGTGAAGAAGAACAAGGGAAGGCGTCCCTTGGTGAAGATCAAGGCTGAAGACTTGAGCAAGAGTGAGTAAGCCCTTGGTGAAGGAAGAAGACTCCTTGCTCAAGTGGGTAAGTCCTTGGTGGAAGCTTCTCTGAGTGAAGGTGAAGTCAAAGGCGGAGGATCTAAGAAGAGTGGGTAATTCCTTGAAGGATGCAGACTTGTGTAAGAGTAGGTAAGTCCTTGGAAGAAGGCGGAAGACTCTTGCAAAGTGGGTAAGTCCTTGGTAAGGTTGAAGATGCTTTCTTAGCTTGTTTATTCTAATCTAATTTAACTACTTGTACTTAATCTAGTTAATTGCTCAATCTTACCCTTTAGTGTTAACTTAGGCTTTACCTCTCTCTCTTGTGGTTAATCTAGTTCTTAGTGCTAATTTCTCTTCTAGTGTAGTGTAGTTCACCTTTGCTCTTACTCTGTTAATTGCTTAATCTAGTTCATTAGACTTGCCTGCTTAGGATAACTTAGGGTTGTGATAATCTGGATTTCATAATTGCCTTTGCTTTCTTGTTTACCTAGTTTAACAACCAACCAAATCCCCTTTAAACCCTTCAACTCTAATCTCTACACTAGGAACTTAGCCAATGCCATCCTAGCTCTACTGCCCCCTCTATCCCTGAGGATCGACCCCTACACTTGCCCTTCACCTATGCTACAATATTACCCCGTGCGATTACGGGTGACCTATTTGGTAATGTGATTGACTTGGTTAGGGCTAATATAAATTTTGAAAGATCCACACGTGTGTTCAAGTCTCATGGAGTGCATCTAGCCACCCCTTGTTGGCTAGTGTGTACACCTCTGGCTTGACGCACCAATATGCCAAGTGGGTAATGCATGATATGTGCCAAGAAGAGCCTCTTTTATTGGTAAAACCATAGAAATATCTTGGTCTTTAAATATCATCGATGAATCCTTGTCAGACATGTACTGCAAGAAAGTTCTAAATATCCACTTAAAGAATTGTCTTGTTTCACTATATAACAACGCAACTCCAAGTTATAATATGTGTGAACTAGGATTAGATTAGATTTATACCAAATTCCAATTATACTAATATCAAGAATTTATAATTACATAATCTAGCATGTTGATAACAAGTATTGAATAATTGTATAATATAACATGTAAACATAGCACAAACTAGGATTGACTCAGAAAAACTTCAATTGTACTACATGATCACACTATCATTTTTATGATAGAGTCTATTCAATTAGTAATTAATTTGTTGGGTCTATTTATATATGGGCCCATTTGTGGGTTGGTCCATATAGGGTTTGTCTTGAGTCTATACACTTCCCCCTTATCTTATTTATAGGAAAGGAGGGTTGCCTTTATATCAATAAGAGAACACTAGTACAAATATTTCCTCTATCACTGGTTAAAATAGCCCTCTAAAATCAAATTTTTAACGACATCTAAGTGTTCGACACTAGATTCAAGCATCTACAACATTGATTTTCAGGGGACACGTAAACTGATGATGGAGATTTGGTTTTAGTCGGCATGATTAATGAAACTGACACAGCTAAGAATTTGTGTCATTGATTTAGATCCAACAACTGACAGTGTCCTTCCATACCAGGTCATCATTTCAGCAGATAAAGGTCTATGTTTTGTTGGTTTCTATGCCATAACTGATGTTTTAGGTTAACCCTATAATGTTAGTTTTAATACAAAAACTGAAAACTAAGACATACAATGTCAGTTTTTTGTTACAACTGATGACACATCATGTTTTTTTTAAATAGCAGGTCTGCAGACCTATTGTTCGGCTATTTAAGAGGATGTAGAACCTACAGTTCATTAAAACTATAGGTTCCATCATGTGTTCATCTTATCAATAGGCCAACAAACCTACAAAATCTATAATAACAAACACACAATCCACCTACATACAAGGTCCATTCTCCAATTCTATCCTCATGACATGTACAAATACAATTCTAAATGTATTCATTCATCTTCACATTCATTCACACACATGTATATATAAGTCATTTATATATGCACCACTTCCATTATCATGACATGTAGAAATACAATTCTCATTGTATTCATTCATCTTCACATTCATTCACACACATGTATATACACCATTCACATATGCACCACCCATTCTCTCATGTAGATACACAATTCTTATTATATTCATTAATCTTCACATTCATTCAGACACATATATATATGCATCATTCACATAAAATTTAAAGTTGCAGGAAGTCCTAAGAACCACATATATATAGAAATAATGACATTAAAGTATAGAAAACTCTTATTTTATCCCAATCAAATTCAAAGTTTACTTCCTTAATAAAGGATTGTTCCCATTCTTCTCATATCTCATCTAGCTCTTTGTCATATAGGGTTTTGTCTTTTCAAATAACTACAAAGAGAAAGCCATAATTAAAGTGTTTGATTTGATATATTCATATTGTCAAATGAGACTATTTACTTATGATGATCAAAACTATATATAGATTACATATTGCATACATTGGATGTATAGTGCCTCCTATTTGATAATGATTTCTGCATATCACATCATGTCGTATGTGCATGTCCAACCATTGTCTTGTACAAAGCACTATACATTTACCACCATACAAAACATTATAAATAAAAGTAAGCATAGTTGGCAAAAATAAGCATTAGAGTCAGAAAAAGTACCTCAACATTCTTCAAAGTCAACACTTTCTTTTTCTTATCCACCTTTCCTCCATCCTTTTTGAATTCTTTTATATCACTATATGTTAATGTAACACATTGAATTGCATTAGTAAATACTCATGTATTGATATATGCTAATGGATATAAAAATTACTCACGTGAATAATGCCATTTTCATTTTGTGTCCCCCAATGTCTACTTGGTCACCCTTAGGATCTAGATAGTATGTAGTTAGCAATGGGGGGACAATAACCAACAACACCTAATGATTATTCTTGCATGAAAAGGAGGCAAACAAAAGAAAACTCAAAATCCACAATAAAATGTAATTCATAAGTCAAAATTATAAGAAAAGTAAGTGGAACTTACTCAAATTGAAAGGAGCTATAATCAAGCTATTTTTCACATTATCAAAATATTTAAATGCAGTAGAGTATTATTTGGTAAAAAATATAGGATCTTTATGTACATGATTGATCAATCATGGAACTACAAATGCCACATGGGGTAGTGTGAACTCTGTAAACACCCTATGTAAGTAGCTACAAAATATATATCATGTTTGCATTAATTTATAAGAAAATAGATCAACATATACAAAATGAGGTAGTTAGCCATAAGATCAAACCATATCCAAAGTTCTATCAAAGATGTATTCAACCAATAATAAGTAAACATCTCCAAAACATCTTGCAAAAATATACGAGTATTATGACGTTGACCTACAACTTCCTCCTTAATAATGACCATCATAGGCGACCCTTCTTTGAAGTTGCATATCCATACTTCCAACCCCCTACAATTAGGACCTAGCCAGTCAAATAGCTCCTTTGGAAGCCAACCATGTAATAAAATATCTTGAGGAGGAAGTGGAGGATGAGCTATAGGGGATTTCTTAGGTGTTGTATCCTACATATATATATTCTCATATCAATTGTCCATTATATACAAATACAAAAAAAAATGTAAATTTGGCATACATCAGTATAGAGAACTCTTGCATTTGGCCACACAACCACTCCACCTTCTGTATCACCTATCCTCTCATGGTCGAGGTGGTCATATGGCAGTGCAATCTATTTCCAAGCATTATAGACAAGCCTTGTCATCGTGCAAACTACATCAATGAGCATTGAGCATCATGAATCATGTCACCTGTAAGGGGTGTGTAAGCCATGCCCAGTGCAATGGCATATCCTTCTAATACAATAAGACATGCCCTCAACCCCAACAAATTTGTATATATTGTTATATATATACCTAAACACAAACATATTATACAAATCATTCTGAAAGATAATTCTATCACAAATAAACTTACAACAAATGTGCTAGCTAGAGGGTCCACAAGATTACTCTCAACCACCTCTATCATGGGGGTCCACCTCGTATGAAGAGCGAGAGCCCACGTGTATTGTCGGATGAGATGAATGGGAAGCATGATACTATTTATTTGCTTCCTCGATTCATTTTGTAATAATCTCTTCTACCTTCTCTTATGAGAATCCTCCTTTCTAGATAGATTTTCATTTATGCTCTAATGGCCCAAAGAAGGCTCTTATACCCACACCAGCTCCAACAACCCTAACATGCCCATGATGCTCTAGATTACCTAGAGAGATTGTCAATTTAACCTCTATGCCCTCACAGATGGATTTTCCTTGTTTCCTTTGCTCATGGAGATCCTTATAATCATCATAAATAGTAATTGGTAAGTAAAATATAACAATCCAGGTCAAGGAAAAACATAACAATCATCAATAGTAATTGCTTTGATTACCATCTTTACAGCCACCTCAGTGATTGCGGGGTTGGGTATTTCTCTAGATTTGGTTTGCCTTGCAACTAGCAATAGATCATAGTGAGGTAGAGATGCAGTCATAGTAGAGGACTCAATAGTCCTAGGAGTAAGCTACTGAGAAGAAGACGCCTCCATATGTTGGTGAAGCTTTGCATAGCCACATGGACCCATCTTGTGGTTGTCACATTCTTTGCACATCTTTCTTTTTTAGCATTGCTAAAAGCATGGTTAATCCAAAACATATGTTAAATGCATGATACATAATACATAAATGCATAATACATAATGAGGAGGCTTAATACCTTGAATTCATCAAATTTTATCTAGCAATAAATGTGTCCCATGCCTTCGGGTCAAGATATTTCCATTGCTTAGTGGCTGATTTCTTCTTCTTCTTCTTCTTCTTCTTCTTCTCATTTAATATGTATTCTGTTGTCAGATTTGTCTTATAATTAGTTAGTACCCTCCCACAATGTTGTTACACCTTTTTACAATGTAGTTTTTCATCCATCTCAAATACGCTCTACAAAAGTTCATATACTTAATGGAATATTCCTAAAAATAGAATTGTAAATATTTTTACAAATGGAATTGTCAATCACAATATCTCACACATAGTTCCTTCGATATTAAGTCTTTTGTACCTTGACAAATTTATGCTAAGATTTGATATTTATATCGATTTTCTATGTAATAACCCAAGATATTGCACAAAAGAATTGTGATTCTTCCCGATCGGATTTCATTTATCATCAAACTCAATGGCCAAATTTGGTCCTTTACCACTTTTCTCTACTAACGTGTTCATCATAGTGATGTATCTTTGACGTCCACATTCATGACGTTACTCAACAAGCTCAACAAGATCGTAAGGGCACATATCCTCAAGCTCAACATGTGAAAATTGACATGAAACACATATAACTAGTAAAAAATATAACGCATAAATGTGATAGACATTGTAAAATGGACATCTATATAATAAAACAATACAATTTACATCATCGTCATGGTGCTCATTCTCATGGTAATAATCATGACTATCATCATACTCATGGTTAGAAGCCATCTAAAAAATATCGTAATATTTTTAAAAATAGTCAAATAATGAAATATATGTGATAAAGAATGTAAAATGCACATCTAACATTTAAAAAAATAAAATGCATGCCTCTAGTATTTATTGGATCTTGGATCAATTAGTATTCCTTCTATGTGATATCCATGCATATATAAGTCAATGTTAGCTTCAACATTTGGTGTTGGCAAGCCAACTTAGAATGGACTGGAGTCATCATATTTATCATAGTACTCTTCTTCATCTTTTGGATCTGCAATTAACTTCCTTTTACCTAGAAGAACAACTGACCATTTTTCATTTGTAGGTTCATCAATATAGAATACTTTCTTTTCATGTGATGCCATTATGAATGGTTTACCCTTCTCGCCAATCTTTTCAAAATTCACTAATGTGAAACCCAATTTGTAAGACCTCTGACTTGAGTTTTAGGGTAACCCTATTTGCTTTAACTTTATCATGTGCTTAGAATCTTTATCTAATCGTTTTAAATGTAATTAGGGCTTGTGGAGAGCTTAAGTCTTTAGTTTGAGCTTGTTTATATGATGTTTGTGCTTTATGTGCTAGTTTTGGTGCAAATTACAATTTACCAAAAATAGGGTGGGTGATATGCAATTTTCTACCTCTAGAGTGTTCCTTCTCTCTCTTGGTTCCATGAGAGAGTGTGGTGCTTTGGGGTGCCTTGTTTGACCCATGGTTGAGTGGTGTAACCCTTAGTGATGATTAGGGTTTTCTAGGGTTGGTGTTCCTTGACATAGTGACCCTTGTTGGTTTGTCTCAACCTAGGTCACGACCTAGGGCTTGGTTGAGGGTGTCACAGTCGAGCCACCTTCCCTAGGTGTGGCTTTCATGACCAAGATGGTTTTGGTTGTCTTGGGTGGAGATGTTTTCTCATGTGAAGAGTGTCTCGACCTAGGGTTTGTGGTGACCTTGTGTCACGACCTAGTGGTCCTTGATGGTGTGTCGTGACCATGGGTGACTCCCTTGGTGTGTTGTGGTCACAACATGAGCGTTGGGTGGCCTAGGTTGTCAAGATCCAACCTAGAGTGTATCACCATGTCTTTCATGCATGGTTCAGGTGGTTGCATGTGGGTGCATGTTGGTCTTTTGTGAAGGTAAGTGTCGCTTTGGTACTTTGGAGTGTTGACATCTCATCTTTTGCCTTCTCTCTCATCTCCCTTATTATATAATCCATTATCTCTCCATGCTTGTATTTCTTTCAGCCCTCCATCTTCTTCCTTCTCTTTTGCTTGTTCTTAGAGCTTGGTTGAGAAAGGAGATCTGGATCGTTGGTGATTGATCTCCTCTTGCATGTGGTGTTTGTGGTGATCCAAGATCATCTTCCTTGATGATGATTCTTTTGATCTATTACCTCCATATTTTTTGTTTTTCTCTGCCCTAGACCATGTTTTGACATGATGGTCGTTCTTGAGAGTAAGATCCTCATCAAAAGGGTAATAGGCCATGTTTTTACATGGCGACACCCAAGCGAGAGGGAGTTTCATCTCTCTTCCCCCCTCCTTATTTTTGCTCGGCCTAGAGCTTTTTATTTCTCTTTTCTTTGATGATCTTTGACCTTGGTGCCTTCTCCTTCTTGAGGTGCTTTTGTGGCCGAGAGTGGAGCTTTTGGTGGAGCTTCTTCAACCCTTGGATCGTGTGCTTGGAGCTCTTGATCATGGAGCTTAAAATCCTTGGTGGTGATCTTCTTATGACAGATTATATAACACTTAACCTACTCTATTATTGCACTCTTTTATGCATGTTTACTAATGTCCTCTTTCTAAATTGCTCCCTTATCATGCTAGTAGATAGTGATAATCTCTAGTACTTGTTTAGTGGAGAAACCTTGCTTGGTTTGATGGTAATCCAAAACCCTAATCTACTTGTATCAATTTGATGGTTGATATGATATGAAGGTTCTTTCCTATCTTTTAACCTTGATCTTTCCCTCATGCATGGTTGACATGTCCCAAATTGGTTAAGGGAGGCTAGGTTCTGTTTTGGGTACCTTGAGCATGTTTTCCTCTTCCTTACAGAAGGTTCTTTCTTGGTGGTTTCTTGACCCATGTCTTAGGGTTTTTGGTGATCGTTTGCTTGAGTCTTTCCTTCATGGTGATCATGGTTTTCTCCTTGGTCTTGGTTCCATTTTAATACTAAAAGTTCATCCCCTAGGTGTTACAGTCAAGAAACCATAGATGTTTAGGTAGTGACATAGCATCCTTTTGGTTGCAACATGTTGCTAGGTTGAGGTTGAGAAATCCCTAGGTCATGATAGTTGGGAGTGGATGGAGATCTAGCCCTGAAATGTCTCAGTTGTGACATTGCCTAGGTGGTGTGGTCATGACCTAGTGGTTATATGGTGGTTGAGACAACCTTGAGGTCAAGATGCTTCTAAGTCAATACATTAGTGAAAGGTTAGAACCCTAACCCTAGATGTCGCGAGTGTGTCATGGTCTATATGGAAGGGGGTCACAACCTATTGGTGTGAGGAGTCACAACACAATAGGTGTTGTGGTCGTAACATGGATCAGGTTGAGTGATCGCGACCTAGTTGCTATGTGGTCAACACATGATGGTGATGATGGTTGAAGGGGGTATGTTTGGATCATTCTCTTGTATGCATGATGAGTAGGTCGTGTATAGTTCTATTTTGAATAACATCTAATCAACTCTGGTGATGTTCCTTAATCCTAATGTACTCCAAAATGATGGGAGGTGGTGAATCTCGGGTTATGGTTGAGCCTAGATCTGTAAACCCCAATCATCTAAGAAGAAACCCTAATCCTAATAATGTGCAATGAAGCTTGCTTCTTTCTATCTCATGGAATGGTTATGATGTTATGTGGTTATCTGTCTTTTTTATGAACTTCTGGCCATGCACATGGTATGACCTTGATAATATAGCTAGTGTATGGTATGGTGATGAAACATGATACAAGTTGAATGAGCCTTAAGAGGCATGTTGAAACACTATGATACATGAATTATGATTTGAGGGATTGATATCCCATAACATGTGACTCTGGTGTTGCTGATGTGGTGAATGACAATGATACATGCATCATGTGGTGATAGTGTGACAAGTTCACAACCTATACATTTATATCTTTCAGAGTGTGCTATGCCTTATATTTGTAGAGTTTGTTATGAATTTATATGTTATAACTTGATTGATGATAAAAGACACTTAGTTGAATTAACTAATCAAGTGGAACTAATCATGTAGTTTTTCCCTATTCCATAGATCCATCTCAGTGTTAGCACACGCTGGATGGTGAAATGGGATTTCCCTAGTGAAAGCTTGGAGTCACATACTGTTGAGTATATGCATTCACAGGATTGGCTGTGAGCCATACCCTGGAAAGAGTGCGGATACATGACGTAGCTTAGTGAGTTGATGCTTATGAGGTTTCATAGAATTGGTCGGGGCCATACTCTAGTATGAGTGAGGCTGCGGATCGTAGCTCAGTTTCACTAGCATTGTGACTTGTACCAAGGTGGGATAGGACTTTTACTATTTGATTATATGTCATAGGTTGCAGTTGACTGATATGTCTCTATTGTGTACTCATGTACTGACCATGAGGTTTGGTGAGGTCGTTGATTCCTGCTCTTCCATAGACCTTGTATGGCATCAATTTTGACTTAGCAGTGATTGGATTTAAGTGGTATGGCTAAAATCCTTGGGGGATAATAAAATATGTAATCATCCATGTAGCATACTTACTTAGAATCAAATATGAAAATATTGGACGAGGCCTTGCTTTATTTTGTACAATATAGTTGGTAGTGACTATACATGTTCTTCATATTCCTTTTGAATGATTCGATGATAATAACTACTATGTTAATATCATTAGTTCAATCTACTTATTGTCATTGTAGTTTTACTTTTGTCTTTTATTTACCTTATCTGTCCTAATAATAGCATTGGTGGAGAGTTATATCTCCCGCTGAGACTTGGATCTCACCCCATGGGTTCTCCACATCTTTTAGGTAGATGTTCACGAAGAGGTAGAGATCGTGCAGCTGAGGCAGAACAACAACAAGAAGGATAGTAGCTAATAAGGTTGGACGTGCTGCTAGTCTTTTGGTGTAGAGTCCTAGAGACGTCCCTGTACACTCAAGTCTTTGGAATGGTTTGTGGGTGCGTTTTATAGAGATGCTATCGATACGTCTTTTGGCTTGTGTTCCCTTTTTATGTTCTGATATAGAAGATATTTGGGTATGTGTATATATATGGAACAGATGTTTCTTGTAACATGTCAACGGCATACGTGATAAGAACATGTTGATGTAAGCATTTTGTGATCTATGAGGGCTTATATGTAAAGGTTTTTGTACTTTGATGAGTAATGGAAATGGTTTTAATTTCTAGTGTTTTCTTATTATCTGAATGCTTAGATTTTGTTTCCACTTTTAGTTTTTAGTAATCTCATGATTTGTGGCTTGGGGTATCACATAATTAATCCACTACAACTCCTTTGGTGTTATCAACCCAATTACACGTAAAGGATGAAACTATAAAGTCTATATAGTCAAACATATATATGTTTTCAATCGTAATATGACATTTTAGCATCATGTGGGCTCTTATCTTTTGTACTATAAAAATACAACAAAGACTCCTGAAGGGAGACCCCATTATTTTAGATGACACATTTATCATCTTGACATTTTGTGTAATAAGAAAATCCATTTATGTCTAACCCTTCGCAAGACATAACATTCATTTTTTGTTTAAAGATGGGGCATTTGATATTTTCTACAACAATATTTGGTGTTTGAGATAGTTCACGTAAGACTTTATCTCCAAACCACCTAATAATTGTCTTGTTATGCTCTCTAGCAAGCCACATTGAATTGTCTCAAGGATGTTTTATCTTTAGGAAATTGGTATGTTCAGTGATATAAATACTCACTTCATCAGTGTTGTGTTAAATATACAAGTGTCCTTGTTCCCACAACTCATGAGCCTAAAGTCCCTTTGTTAGAATATTCCTCAATATTCTTATCATTTCTGGGAATTTCATTACAACCCAGAAAGTCACTACAAAAGTCCATAACGAACCTACCTGCATAACCCTCAATAATACTATGTTCACACCGATAACATTTTCAAACAACACCTTTATAAACACTCATGTACCATTCAAAAGGATACATCCAATGCAATAAAATTGGTCCCAGCATTTTCACTTCCCTGATCAAATGGACAACAATATGTACCATTATATCAAAGAATGAAGGAGGAATATACATCTCAAGATGGCACAGGGTAACAACCACTTCTCTTTGCAACTTATTGAGATTATCGGGATCAATAACTTTGTTTCATAGAGTGTAGAAGTAGAAACAAAGCATGGCGATTACAAACCTTACATGCTTTGACAATATAGGTCAAATTTCCACAAGAAATATTTGCTGCATTAGAGTGTGACAATCATGAGATTTAAGACTTGTTAGCTTCAAATCCTTCATTTGTACCAAACTACAGATATTGGAAGAGTATCCCCGAGGTACCTTAACATTAAGCAAGCACTCACAAAAAAATGCTTCTCCTTTCTAGACAACATGTAACAAGAAGTAGGTGAATATTTTTTTGGATCACTACTAACTTATGTTCTTGATTCTTTCCTTATGCCCATTTCATGTAGTTGCATTCTAAATTTGATGCCATCTTTAGTTTTACCTGGTATATTCAGTAGAGTATGAATGCCGCTATCATGGATATTTTTCTCAACATGCATGACATTGATACAATGTGCCAAAGAACTCCAATAAGGAAGATCACATAATATTGACATCTTCTTGTAAATACTTGTCACTCTATGTGGGAATACTACATTGTGATCTCTTAGCAAATGCATTGACAAAGCCTTTTACTCTTTCATAAACAACCTCCCTCGATATAGATTTAGGGCACTCCGTTCCTCATTTGATAATTGAATGATTTGTGCAACCTTTGATAAGGATGAACATTTGGAAGAAACCTTTAATGACCAAATTATGCAGTCTTGACGCTACATTTTATTCATAATGAATCCAGCTTATCGTCACATATAGGACATGCTTTGGATCCTTTTACATCATATTCAGACAAAATACCATATGCTAGAGAGTCATTAATAGTGCAAAACAACATAGTATGCAAACAAAATTTCTCTCTGCACGAAGCATCATAGGTCATCACACCTTCTCCCCAGAGTTTCTATAGGTCATCAATAATAGGTTCAAGATAAACATTGATATCATTGCCAGTTTGCTTAGGGTCCAATATCAACAACAACATTACGTACTTAATTTTCTAACACAACTAGGGAGGAAGATTTTTTATAACAATGAAAACATGCCAAGTGTTATGTTGGCTACTCAATGTGCCATACAGATTCATCCCATCGATGCAAAGCCCAAGTCATAGATTCCACACCAAATTTAGGGCACAATAAATCATTATTCTTCCATTGTGGGGAATCAGATACATGTCGTAGGATCCCATCACTATTTTCCTTTGCCTCTGCATGCCAAGTTAAATTCTCGGCATCCATAGTATTGTCAAACAAGCATTGGTACCTGGTAAATACCACATCACCTTGGTAGGAGAGACAATTTTGTACTTTGTTAAACTAGTCATCTTATACCTTGATGCCCCACAATTTGGACAATATTTCAAATCAATATAGTCCTTTTAAAATAACACACATTCATTTGAGCATGCATATATCTTATTAGCTTCCATTCCCATGGGACACAACAATTTTTTTTTAATTCCTATGTTGAGATTGGAAGCTCGTTGCCATCAGGAAAAATTTCTTTCAACAAAAACAACAATGACATGAAGCTTTTGTTGCTCCATCTATTGTTAACCTTCAAAGGATACTATCTTAACACAAAGTTCAAATTTGTAAACTTAGTGCAACCTAAGTATAACAGTCTCACAACATCATGCATAATGTTTCTAAATAATGACGGTGGATCAATGTGCTCTACCCCAAAACTATCTAGCATTGCATCAACCATGTTATTTGGAATCAGTTGAAAGCTCATTGTCGTTAGGAAGAATTTCTTTCAACAAAGACAACAATGACATGATGCTTTTGTTGCTCCATCTATTATTAACCTTCAGAGGGTACTATTTTAACACAATGTTCAAATTTGTAAACTTAGTACAACCTAAGTATAACAGTCTCACAACATCATGCACAATGTTTCTAAATAATGAAGGTGGATAATGTGCTCTACCCCAAAACTATCTAGCATTGCGTCAACCATGTCATTTGGAATCAGTTCATTCACATCGACATCATCATCAGGAATTTCTACTTCAACGCAAGTATTGCTATTGACATCTACTGATCTCATAATATGGATCTCTCCATGCCAGTACTATTATGTATAACCCTATACAATCTTGTTGCACATGAAATTACTTTTGATTTCATCAGCAATGTCGACTTTCAAGTTGTTACTACACAATTTCTACATGGACAGTGGAACCTATCTCCAGGTTGTTTCCTATGTTCCTACATAAATCTTATAAACTGGTCAAGACTAGTAATAAAATATGAGGTGCAATGATTTGGAATGGGCATCCATAATGAAGATGGATCAATGTGCTCTACCCCACAACTATCTAGCATAGAATCAACCATGCCATTTGGAATCAGTTCATTCACATCGACATCATCATCATGAATTTCTTCTTCAACACAAGTATAGTTATCAACATATGCTGATCTCATAGTAGGAATCTCTCCATGCCAGTACCATTATGTATAGCTATGTACAATCTTGTTGCACATGAAATGATTTTTGATTTTGTCAAGAATGTCGACTTTCAATTTGTTACTAAAATTCCTACATGGACAATAGAACTTTTCTCCAGGTTGTTTCTTATGTTCCTCTGTAAATCTTATAAACTAGTCAAGACCAGTAATAAACTCTGAGGTGTAGCGATTTGGAATGGACATTCATCATGTGTCCAGTCTATGATCAAAGAAAAAATCAGTTTTGAATTGGGTTTTTAGAGATTAAGGGTATTCATTTAGGGTTTAGGTATAGAGTTTACATGTTAGGGCTTATCGTTTAGGTTTCAGGGATAAGGGTTTACAAATTAGGGTTTAGGGTTTAAGGATAGGATTTAGGGTCTATCATTTACAGATTAGGGTTTAGGGTTCAATAACGAATGTGTGTACCACCTATCCTATTCTTGAACACCTTTTCTCACTAGTCAGTTTACAATGTGTATTCTAATTGAAAAAAAAAAATCGACAACATTTCCCCACAGTTCTCCAAGTACACCGATGCAGATGGGCAAATATCCACCTACATAAGTACTCAGAGAACAAATGGGGAAGTGCTGACAAAACATTTTGAAAACTAAATATACATTATACACTTACATTTGAAGTGAGATTAAGTGCTCAAGAACAGTCTCAAATCAGAGACTATCCAAGATTACTCCTAATGAGCAACTTTTTGGACAGGTTTCTAGGCCAACAAACAATGTTGTTATTTATATACCTATGAGATTTTGTTACAACCACAAACCTCCTTATACCAAGGTTAAGTTTTTATACATATATATACATATGTATATATAAGATGAGATATAAAAGATTTAGCATCTCCCACTTGTCATCACTTATTAGAATATGATAATATAAATATATATAGATTGCAGTCAACATAATATTCTAATTGAGTTATCACTCTTCAACATACAATAAATGAGAAAAAATATTCCCCTCTTAACAACCTTGAATTCAGAATATATCATAAAGAGAAGGAAGTGTTCCTTTGTAATCATTAATTATGCAAAATGTCATTGGATATCACTAAAACATGAGTAGTAAGGTCAGCCCTTGTATTTTTTTGATATTGGGTCTGTATATGCCTATGACCATGTTGAAATCAAGTAATGAATATAGGGCACATACTACTACATATACATTCTTAGAAAGCAAGCAAAGAAGAGACAACAACGAGCACATGGGAGATGGTGGCATGCTTTAGATGTGATGTCAAGCTCTAGAAGAGGTGGTGAGCCCCAGTAGCGATGGCTGCGAGATCCAGTGGAAATGGTGAGATCAAACATTGATGGTGAGTGATTCAGCCCTATTTTAGGGTTTCATCTTGTGTCATTTTGCATTTCAGCCACATCTATACTTGTTAGATTACATGTTATTTCCCCCAATATGGTTTTTTCTATCAAATGCACTTATGGAGGCTTTTTGCATGTTTTATAGGTACTTTGTCCACTAATTGATGGCATGGAAAGAGGATGGTCCAGTCTAGGGTTTCCTCAGGCTTGGAGGAGCCCAAAATGAAGCCAAAACCACTTCCAACCTACCCCAAGTGGTCAAAGAAAGTTTTGAAGCAATACCCTCCATGGATGATCAAGTTCAAGGCTCAAAAGCATGGGAGAGACACCACCACGACCATGGTACACCCCCCACGGTCGTGGTGGACATGCCCCAAGCACAAAAAATGGCTAAACCCCCCAGAAATTGATGAAAATGGCCAAAACGACCGTGGTTTTCAACACGACCGTGGCCAAAGGTCCCCACCACGACCGTGGTGACTTCCCCACGGCCGTGGCCATCCATGAACCTATCCCTGTGATATCCACAATCTAATAAACCCACGACCGTGCCCATCCACCACGGCCGTGGTCTACCCTACCCACCACGACCGTGGTGACCTACCACGGCCGTGTTACTCACAAAATCCACCAATTTTTCACTGCTTTACCAATTTTGCCCCTAACTTAACCCTAGACCCCCTAGATCCCTATATATGCCCTAGTGGCGGCTGAGGGTCGGAGGTTGGCTGCTTAGAACTCCATTTTCGCCCCTTTGTCACCTCCACTCCATTCCCCTTCACCTCCACCTCAAATCCACTCCATTTCACCATTTCCACCACATAACCCCCCATATCTAAGCCTTCCATCCACTTCCCACCACCTTTTCACTCCATTCCATCCAAGAAGAAGGAGGAGGTCGACCTGCTGCTGCTGGAGAGAGGATTGACAACCACTACTTCGAGCTCCATGGCCACCTCTATCTTCTTCTCTTCTCTTTTTGCTTTTTCCATTTCTATGTGTAGCTAGGCCCCCTTGGGTGGGCTGTTTGGGGGATTTTATGTTACTTTGATACCATGTTGGGGGAAAATGACATGTAAACTTTGTAATTCCATTTGTGAATGATTATGTTCTATTTATATCTCACTCTCCATTAATTGCTTGTTGGTTTGTGTGTGAAATCACTTAGGAATTTAGGCAAATTGCTTATATGTGTGAATTTTGGGATTTGCCCCTAGGTCCAATTCTTGGATCCCTAGGTTGCCTCCCATCTTCCTACATCCTAATCAATCTCCCTAAACCTAAGTGAGAGATCTAAGTAGCTAGATTGGATAATTCTAGTGCAATTAGCATGGAGCCTTCTCAAGGCTAGAATGTGGGGGAATTGGGGCCCAAAACCCTAATTTCACCCCCCATTACTACCCTCGGCCCCTAATTGCCCTAGGAATGTCTAATGTAGAAACCTAGACTTGATTAGACTCTAATTGGATTGAACCTAACCCCTAACCCAATTGAGCCTCGTAAGGGTAGTGGGTTGTGTTAGAGACTAGTTCCTCTATACACAACCTAGCATATCCATGGCCAGTTAGTAGCTTAGGTTAATCCATTAGACTCTAACTTGTTGTTTGGTTTGGATAATCTAAATGGAATCTTAATGTTCATATGTCACCCCCAACTTAGTTGATAAGTTCATATCCCTAAACAGCCCACACATCTCATTACTGCTTAAAACCCTAGTTTTGTGCCTGCTTAGCTTAGTTAACTCTTTTCCTGCTTAGTTAGCTTCTTGCTTTGTCCTTGTCTTGTTCATGCTAGTGTAGCTCTTTAATTGCTCTTTTGCTTTTCTCTTGCTTGCCTTAGTGTAATTTGTCCTTTCATACCTAGCTTAGTCTTTTCTTGCCTGCTTAGTCTTAATCTAGCCTAGGGTTAACGTAGATTCCATTTCTTGCCTTTAACTGCTTGTTTGTCCATAGTAGTTAACAATCAAAATCAACCTTTAAACCCTTAACCCTAGTCTCCGCAGTAGGAACCTAGCAAAACTAACCTAGCTCTAGCGCCCCCTCTTTTCCCTTTGGATCAGCCCTTTACTTGCCACCTTCCTATACTACAACACGACCCCGTGCGCTTGCGGGTGTAGTGTTTTAGTAGACGTAGGTAGCTAGTTAGGTTTATAAATATTGAAAGCAAACCCCCATCCACCGTGCATTCCGACCTCGTGGGGCGCATCTATTCAATCGAGTAGTGTGTTAACATCTATTTATAAACCTAACTAGCTACCTACGTCTACTAAAACACTACAGTGAGCTCTATTGATACGATGGGGTCTGACATCGATGGTGAGATCCAGTGGTGGTGTTGGCAAGAAAAGTAGCTACAACGAAAAGCAAAATAGCTTGAGCAGAGGAGCAGTGAAGATTGTGAGAGTAGAGTGTTATTAGGGCGACAAAACAAAGAATGGGGGAAAGAACCATTTCATAGGTGTTATTAAGAGAACTTAATCATCGATTGAAGAAAAAATTGATGACAAAATTAGAACTTGGTCATCAGTTCAACCAAGAAAACCAACGACTATTTCCCTTGTCTGATGCCAAACTCATTAAGGACTTAGTCATTGTTTGTGGAGAGACAAACTTACAATGAAGGAAGCACATGGTTTTTGGTTTGCTAAAAGAAACCGATACCCGAAGCCAAAATCCAAATGAAAAAATTGAACTAATTCATCAGTTTTTTATGAGCAAACTGACACAAGAGAGCAATCTAGGCAGAACAATATTTTGTGGGGACGTGGAGTGAATCCACTATTGACAGTTTCTTGACATCATACCAACACCATTTTGTATAACTTTTTTACCATTTATATAATGTACAACATTAGTTTTGCTACTGACCAACCGAAGACAGAAGTATTTTGGAGGCATAATTTATTTCACGCAAAGGTGTTTACCGTTGGTTTTTAGGAAACTGACGTTGATCATAAAATTTGTGGAGAAAAAATTTTCCCCTAAAAAATTGTATTTTGTGGTTTATCTAAGATGTTAGTTACATTAATAGACAACCGACATTATAGAAAAAGGCATACCTGTGTCTTTTCTAAATCAGCAGGACTTGACCAATAGTGACGTTTGTGCTTAAGAACAAACTTTATTTACTCTATGGTGTCGATTGTTTATGGAACTGACGTTAGGAAAAGTGACATTATAGGTCAGAAATGTACTAGTGAAAAAACACAAACATGAGACTTCCCTATCATATTACCATTCCACATGGTATTACACTAGGCTTGCATGTGCTTCCCTAACCCTAAGAGAGAGAGAGAGATATAGAAGGAGAAAAGCCTCCCCTTGTGAGTGTTTTCTGCAGTTGGGCATTGCTTGGATGCCCATAGGTATGCCCATCCCTTGTATCTTCTTACAGTGTCTCCTTTGAGACATCTCCATCTTTAGCAACCAAAATATTTCACCTTGAAGATGCTTCTATTAGATTGATATGGGTCTCCATGTTGCTACAATTATTGTTTTACTTTGAAGACGATGTCTCCACCCCATTTACCACCTTCATCTATACCCTTGTTGGTCTACACCACCGTCATCCATATCTTTGCTAATATATATCATTGTCATCCACACATCTATTGATCTACATTACCATCAACATCTATGCCACCACTAACATTGAATATAATCTCAAATCTTGGAAAACATCTCCTTTTTCTACTATTATTGGGGATATATCACCCCTATATGCTATGGTGGAGATCCAAGATTATTTATCCACCACTTTGTTTCTCTTGGGGTGAACTACTATTTTTTTCCGTCGACACATGTGCCTCTTTTTGACATGATGTGTCACCAGAGTTCTATTTAGTTCATGACATAGATCCTAAATTATATACTTTGACATGGCATGTCGCCTAAACAACACAATGTGCACCTAAACTACATGATGTGTCAAATTGCAATTTGCCATGATTCTACCTTGAGATATGTCGACTGACATGAAATTTGTCCTACTCTATGTCGACAACAAGTTCTTCTATCTGACATGGTGTGTCATCTAAAAAACACAGTGTGTCACCTACTTTTTGCGTAGTTTGGCTACTGCTATAATACATCACATGTCTACTTTAAGAAACAACATGTTTTTTTCCTGCTACATCTACTGATGTGTGACATGGCATGCCCTTTATCGACACAATGTGTCACCATCTAATGTTGCTACATTATCTAAAACTTTTTTCTATAACATGTCAAATGATTCTATAAATGTATGTCCCTATCTTTATCAATCCCAACAACAATTATCTTCTTATACCAACAATTTTATATTTGATTTACTCTTTAACTCCCCCACACTTACCAGCCCTACATACATATTGCCCATCTCCTCAAGGCTTTTACTACCCCTTGAGTACATATTGTGCCTATGGACCAGTCATCCTTAATAGTATTTGATTTTTTCTCTTTCTTGTAATGTAGGGGATTCACCCCCTACACCCCCTAGATTTGTAATATCCCCAATTTCATATCCCACTAAGATCCATATACTTTTCAACCAGGATCTATGGGATTGGGTCATGTTTCACATTAACTTGAGTTGTTAGTTACCTCTTCCACATACTTGCCTACATAAACACTACCTCTACCATTACTTTTGACTTTCCACCCCAATTGCTCTCTTCACTCTTTTTGTGGTTGGCATGAGGGGGACAACAGATAATGATGTATATAGGGAAGAGATTAGATGGATGAGAGAAGAAGAGAATTTTAGTTCTGCTACTCTATGAATCTTCAAGATATTTTTGCTGCTACTTTGTGGTGTTGCTTTTGTTGATATGTAGATCCTTCTGTTTCAATTATTGAACTATTAACCATATGAAGAGCTTGAGATACTTATTCACCATCATCTCGAGTGCTACTATGAAGTTATATACTTCACTCGTGCTATTTTCTTATTGATTTTCTATCCACCGATGTCATTCTTGCTACTTGTACTATTAGCAAGTTTGATTTATTGCTTTGTGCATTTTTACTATCTATTGTCCGTGCTCTATTTGCACGTTGACTCTTTTTCTATGACCTATGCATGTCAACCACTACTATACTATGATCTAACACTCTCTAGAATGTGACATTTGATACTGTGATGGAAAATATATGATGAGAACAGATGATGAATATTGTCTTGGTGACTTTACATGATGGAGTTTCATCTACACTGGATCTTTGAGTCCGTTATCTACTTGCTATTACACAATGGTCTTTTATCCATCTATGTGTTCCACTTTTTTCTACTATGTGCCAACACTCTCTGGTTTGTCCATTTCTTGCACATGCTGACTCTTTTCTTATTTTTGCTTTTCTATGCATGTTGACAACTTGCTTCCATGTTCCAACAATCTCTGGTCTACCTGCCTATGTGTATCAACACTCTCTAAACTTGACTGCTAGCAACTGTGATGATGCCACTTGCTTTAATTTGTTGTTATATGCTTTTTGCTCGAGATGCCACTTCATACTAATTAAGAAGTTCATGCTACCTGCCTATATACTAACTTTTGACATTATCTACTTGAGGGAAGTGTCCGAGTGTTTGAGTGCTTTATCATAGCATTGAGGGGGGATTTTTCTTATACAGGCTTAGTTTATCTTTTTATTCTTCTTCTTTGTTTTTAGTTTGTCAGTCTGTTTGCAAGCTGACTTAGATTCTCCCAAGCTTCAGCTAGAGGGGGGTATTAAAGAGTCTAGTTATTTAGTTAATGAATTTGTTGGGTCTATTTTTATATGGGTCCAATTTTTTTTGTCCCATTAGGGCTTGTCTTGAGTATGTATGCTTCCCCCTTATCCTATTTAAAAGAAAGGGGGGTTCCCTTCTACCAATGGGAAAAACATACACACGCAGAACTTCCCTATCATATCACCTTTCCACAATTTTATTAGGTACAACATACACACACATAATGGGTTGTAGTTCTTATTGGTTTAGAGCTTCACTTAAAATGTGACACAATCACCAAATAATATGTAACCCATCTTCATTTTTCTATCTTCCCAAAATATTCTTTCAATCTTCTCATCACTATTGACAACAATATCATTAAATATGAAGGATTTTTGTATGGATTATTACAAAAATATCTTTCAATGTTGATTCTTCACCAACTTCCATTGCCTTTGACACCTTCTAATCAAATTATTGTTAATGTATAATCATAGGAAACTAATACTTTCCTTACCTTGAGTGTTGATTGACATCGCATTATATGATGATAAATGGATTTCAACATCAACATTTACTTTGCCAACTTCTCACTAGACAACTATTACATTCAAGGACTTAATATTAGCATGCGTGACAACTCCTAAGGGTGTAAATCATGATTATTTTCCACAACCTACGTGTTGATCTTATGAATATTAAACTCTCAAGAAATTTCTAAAATATATATGTGTTTTGGATCATGTACTCTTGTCCCTCTTGCGGCATGCCATAGATTATCAGAATCGTGACCTATTTTAGAGTGGTACTTCCATAAAGGTTTAATAAACTACACTATGAAGTCCTTAGTCACAACAATACCTCATGAACTTCACATTGTATTTGTCAATGTTCTTTTCTGTACATTTTTAATCCATTCTATCTTTGTTGATATGTCATTTCAATGGGCATATACATTACAGAACTAGGGACTATTGGAATTTTAAATTCTAATTTCTTCTAATATTTCACATCTTAATCTGATTAAGCAATGAAATCTAGAGGAAAAAGTTGAAGTAATATGAATGGAGTTGGGATTTGTGCGTAATACCCATATTAATTTGTCAAGAGAACAAGAACGCATTATTCAATCATTCATTTGCATTAAGGCATCAATAAATGATATTCTCAATATTGGGTTAGTATATGTACACAAAAATCATAACACAATATTGGTTAATATGATTGATGGTTTATCTAAAAGATCGTTAATATGAATATTGGTTACTTACATAACATTTTTCACGGTTATATATTCTTGTTTTCATGTCTGATAAGTTACTTAAATCCTACATAACTATGAAAACCAATTCCCATAATTACCGAATAGACGATCATTCAAATGGCAATCATTTAAATATTGGTTAACCAGAATCCTAGTTACCTACAAGAGATAATCCTAGTTCAACAGTCATCCAATTATTTCACGGTTCATTCAAATTTTGGATAATAAAGAAAATCATTTGCTACATCATGTTGATTTGAAAGATATAAAGTATTTAAAAAATGTACAGTCTGACGTTTAAAGACCACCAAAGCTATAGGTTTCTTGTGGAACTACACTATAGGATCTCTAAAATCATATATGTTATTCCATTTCTTTTGAAGTCTTCTCCTTGTCCTACTTATTTCTAATTAAGGTCTACGCCAAAGTAATGTTTTCATGCCTTGATAGAAAAGTTTTGTTGTGACAATGAATTCATTAGACATGACTCTTTACATATGCTCTCTTGTGTACACAAATCACCTTGCCAACCCTGAAGTTGAAAGTGTATATCTAGATTAGGGATACTAGAGGAATCAACATATTCTACTCGTTGTGGTTGAGAATGACAATCTACTACAATATCTACAAACTCAGAACGGTGAATGGAATTATGTTGGAGATATTTGAAACCCACCAAATATGACATTCCACTGATCAACATACAATTTATTAGAGTCTAATGCTATCCTAAAAAGGAATGGTAATAGAAGGGAGAAGGTTCCAACTATGAAGACTAATGATGGACACAACTAAAATACTAGTAAATTTTATATTTTACAAAAAATGAGTCTTTTACAATAAAAATGGAATATGACATATGTTAATCTAAAGCTATGAGCGTGAGAAAGAGCTACATGCTATTCTATACTCTAGCTGGAAAGGGTGATAAAAGATATCTATTCACCATTGATATTTTTCCTTCCAGAACACTAAACACTTAAGACACGAAGACCTTTGAGCTAAATAGTAAGGGGGCATGATTTTCTATCTGGCTATCTCCTTGCCTGAAAAGAGAAATTTTTTGAGGTAAGAATTAAAAGGATTAGTCTTGATAGGTTTCTTTTTAATGGATATCTTCTCATCATAAGACAATCTGGACATGAGATGTTTTAGGATCAAAGATCACCTCGTTCAAAGACAAAAAAAGTGTCGATCTTAAAACTAACAATTTGGCAAGAGATTGATGGAGCTAAGTTTAGAGAGAAAGAGACATAGGTAGGAAGGGAACCTATATGCTCATATTGCTATGGCAATGGTCTATCATGAGGTGTAGTGTAACATACTTGAACCTAGTTATATAGTGTGTTATTTCCTTTCCTTTGGCCCCTTTTTATTCTATTTTAGTATGAAATCATTTTCCCTTGAATCAAATTCATTGAGAGTAATTGGAGCCATTACAATACATTGTTGTAACAAATTACCTTCTATGTAAGGTTAATGCTAAAATTAATTAATTAAGTCTCAAATTGTTAGTCAACTATAAAAAGTTATCAATATATTAGTTTTGACTTTAATTGGACAATTTAAAATCGTCATCATACTATGGTTACAAGAAGATAGGCACACACAATTTATTATATCGAATTGTTTTATAAGCAATATAATTACACGAGATGTATTTATCACCCACGTACAAAAATAAATACCAAATACTTCCAAATTTTAGATTTGACTACAAAATCAAACTCCTAATATAAGATTTAGTATGCATTCAAATTTTCATGCCAATATGACATTCATCACTCCTTCAAATTGAATTATCAAAATAAACATTAATCAACTTAGGTATTATTTGATTTTTTATCACATTCAATTTACCTACCTTTTGTTTAATTCCCTTTTCATGTGGTTGGGTAATTTTTTTGCGTCTTCTCCTTCCAAGAATGAGCAAAAGGTCGCAACCCTAGTGATTGATGATTGCCATCCTTTTCTCCTCCAATCCCTCCCGTTCTTTTCTCTTTGCCACCCATCCCCTTCATCTCCTCTACTTGCATAACCCTAAATGCCAACAATACCTTCTCCCTACACCTAGTATCCTTGTAGTAAGAAGATTTTTTCCTCTCTTCTTCTCCTCATCATCTTCCTTCTTACCTCCTTATTCTTCCTTGCAGCAGTTGCCTGGCTGCCAAGATGTCATTGCTTCTTGTTACAGAGGGTGTGTTGAGGATTGTAAGTGGTGCCACTATTGCCCATTACATATGGTGCATCTTAGACTGTAATGGGTGTTTCCATTTCCTTTTGTAGAGGGTGCATCAACAAGTACAATGCTGCCGAACATTGTGGGAAACCCCCACCTTCCTTCACCACCAACACAGACTCCCCATATGGTTACATGATGCTCCTTATTTACCTTCCTATCTTGAACACCATGCCCTAGTGATCAACATACCTACAAGTCTGAATGACATTGGCCTTCATCTTTACCACCACCTCAAATATCTTTGGTCGGGTTTATAAAGTCTGAGGAACTAGATAAACTTCCTCAATAAATGGCACATTCTACAGAGGAAGTGATCAACATCCTCACAAGATCTGTAATCAATGAGGTGAAATCATCACCTTGGCTCATTTTTTTGGAGAAACCTGAGACATGTATCCATACAAACATGTGAATTAGTGATAACTAATGACTTCACATGTTACTGATCATCTCCGTCTCTTTCATATCTATGAATCCAATTAACTGGATCATGATAACAAAAGGGTATATGGTAAACTTAAAATATGATATCTTTGTTTCATTTACAAATTGAATCATCTATACCTATTGTATTCTCTACTTTGAAAAACCGTCTAACACATATCTTGAAAAACTAAAAAAATTGGGTAGTAACACCTGGCAATATGTACATATAACTAATATTAATAATTATGTTGATATCATGATCATATAATTTGTAATATATTGGCAAGTATGTACTCACAAGTACATTAATGTATGAAGATGATTATGTATGTTTTGATTATTAATATTCATATACTTATATTAAAGATTGGTTAATCCCCCTAGATATCTTATGGAAGAAAGGATATTTCATAACAAGGGTGTTAAATAAACATTAGAGTGAATGTCATGTTGGTTTTAACTACATTAATATTTTCTGCGATCCACATTTTGATTAAGCAATAGTTAAGAAGTAGGTAATACTATGTGTATACACATTAGCATGCATTCTATGTATGATGCTAGAAATAATAACAAATCATATGGTTTTAGATTGAATGTAACTTTTGAACACCTAAATTAGAAGAATAAAGTCCCACACATAAATGTAATCTAGACGTACATAGAATTATGTGCCTAAAATGGGTATTAGAACTAAAGGAGATATCTAATGGATCATGCTCGCTTAATAATATTGAAAACCCAAATATACCTTTAAGTGATCATAACTACAATAACAACAATATTCATAATTGTACTAGAAATATATACACATATTCATATTTCTTTGACTAACATACCTAATGTGTTTTTAGGAGGGAAATTTGTCTTTGTGGACCAAATTATACCAGTTGAGTTCAAATTTATCCTTGAAGAGAAGGTATTTGCATCTTCCTAACTTTATTTGGGTATATAATGATTGAATCCTAATTTTTTACCATTGAGGCATATATTGAGTTATACTTCTATTTTTCATCTCTTAAATCCTTTTGGAATCCCAATTATTCACACAATTTCATTTATAATTATTGAAAACCTATTTCTCATGTTTATGGATCCTTTGACCCAAGTTTCTATATGTTGGATGCTTCATCCTTTTTTTACTTGAATATATTTTGGACTGGCTTATGATCTAGCCTACATTTTTATGCATGCATGGTTTACACATATATATAAGTAAACACAACATAATTTTAGGCATTGGGGTTTTATTTCACCTATCATGACATTGAGATCTTAGTCTTCCTGTCTGGCACTAGTTTTTATTCCCCCTTCCACATGTTACACATATATGCATTAGGTTCTAGTCCTCCTTCTAGGCATTGAGGTTTTCGTCCTCCTACCTTTCTATATTTGTTTGGCATTGAGGTTTTAGTCCTCCTATCCTTGGTTTTTAATATATGGGTTTCATTATATTATGCTGGTCCTTGTTGTAATAAACATGCATTTAATTATTTGATTATATTTATTGAGTTGTTCAATATAGTAAGGATATTTACTTCATTATTCACATGTTATGAATGCCTCATTTTTTGTTATCATTCTCTCGATACAATTCTTTTGTGTTAATTCCTCTTGAACATACCAAAAGGATATAACTTTCTTTTGAATGGGAACACCCTTGCTTTTATCCTTATGTCTTTTTAATTCTGAAACATATATATTCAATGCAAATATACCATCTTATCTAACATGTACATTTTCTTTTGTCTCCCCTTTTGGGTGTTGTTCCAAAACTACCTAGATGTATGTTTTGTAAAGGATTTCGGCTAAGGAGTACCTTGAACTAACACTATGAACTTTCATGATTGCTTTGGATGGTTAGGCTTCTCTCTATATTGGTCTTAGTAATAAATTAAATTTACCTTTATCTCTTATATTTCCATCTTTACAGTGAGGAACAACATCTATGGCTTGAAAAAAATATTGAAACTGTTAATTTTTGTACTACTAAATAAAAACTTTGATTGGTGTATCATACTTTAGAAATAAAAAATTCTTCTTCTCCAACATACTTATATGTGTGTTTGATTTGGATGCATTTATTCTTCAATTAAGTAAGTAGTGGATCCCCTCTTTGGTCTCACTCTATAGAGTATGGTATCAAAGTTATTACAGTCAGTGGATCTGACTTTTTCAAGTTATCCTCCGTTGCCCCTATACACATTCCTCAATTAGGTAGTTAGTCACACTATATAGGATCTTGATACTCCTTTACTAAGTTGTGGAATAGGAACTAGGGTTTCAATCCCAATATATTTTGAACATTAACACTCTCACACCACTTTAGTGCATGAGACTTGGTTCATGGAAACCCTAACTATCCCCTATCCTCTCTATAAAAGTGGGATACCTAATTGGTTCCTTTAGATAATGTGGAAACATAAATACCCAACAATGCAAAGTGTTGGATGCCCATTTAGTTCATGTGTTCTTATGAACCCTAATTTCTTATTAGGATAGTTGGGTGCCTTAAAGGACTCGCTGATGTCCCATGTTCATATTACATATCTCGTGGTATAACCAAGTATGTTTAAGGCAAAGTGTTAAACAATGAGCAATGTAACCAATAAGGATTTGCTATAAGTTGACATCATGTTCATGTAATCTATATCCTTCACTTATGGTATGAGTTAGAGATGCTTTTAGTATACTGTTATAGACCCTAAGAGGTTTATAATCTCTCAGTATAATGAGTTATTGCAAGAAGTGATTGAATTGGCTCTTGATTTGATTTTGGTACCAAATTTTTATAATTTCACATCAAAGGAGTTAGATAGTAAAAATATTTTCAATATCATATCATATGTTTAAAAATAAAAGTTTTTTAGATTCATAAAGAGTTTTATGAGCCATGTCTCCACCATATTAAGTTTTAAGGAATAAGAAACCCCTTTGAGTAGAACCTTATGACTAGTTAAGTCAACCCTAAAACCCTAGACCTAGGTGTGAAGCAATGAGTAAGAGGAAGTTTTCAGTATATATGACTTGGTAGAACTACCTCTAAGTGGTTAGTTGGATCATAGGTTAATCCTTTAAGGGGTTGAGTTTTGTCCCATAGTAGTTTAGGAGTGTAATTTGACTTTAGGATCATCCCTACTCAATAGGGAATGCACTTAGTAACCCTTGAAAAAAAATTGTCAATTAATTTTACACTAACATTATTACTCCCTAATTTTGGATAATTAAACCTTACTAAATAGGATAAAATAGAATGTTAACCTAAATGAGTTCATACAATAAGTTGTGCTTATAAATTTTAAAAAAAGTTTCTTATTTGGGATAGCCATATTAGTTGATAGTACCAAGAGGGTTTTTAATTAGGTAAGTATTTTAGCGAAAAATCATGAAGTCCTTATGCCCTAACTCGTTATAAGGGTAACATTGTCAATATATTTACTTCTAAAACCAAGTTATTTTTTTTAGGAAAAGATGAATGCAATGAAACCATGTTTTTGGCCTGACATTGTAATAACTAAAATCAAGTGATGACAAATGAAGTAAATAACCACTTTTGATGAATTGTATGATAATGGAAAACTAGTTTGTAAAAATGTTTATATCCTGCAAGATGTTAGGCATATTCGTATGCTAGGTTATGAATGGGTGGATTTTGGGGATGGAATACTCTTTAAGGGGTGGAATGTTATAATATGCTTGGGTATATATCTCAATATTCCCTCTCCTTAGGCCTTTTTATAGCATTTTAGTATAACATTCTTTCCCTTGAATTAGATTAATTGGTAGGTCCAAGAACATATAATATTGTCCCAAATCAACCTATTTTTTATTTATGGATGTTCGGAGGTGCTCTTAATCATCTCACCCTCCTATTACGATCTGATTCTAAAAATTATTACAATCTATATTACTATTTGTTGAATTAAATGTGGCAATACTACTGCCATTACAATCCTATTGGAGCCACTAAATTATAACTTCAGGTGGTCTAACATAGTGCTTCTTCTCTTTATGGTGTCTTGACCAGATTGTCGGCCACATGATTTCTTTCACTATTGATGTAGGATAATTTACAATCCTTCCTCCATATTTGCTTCATCCTAGTGATCGATATAGAAAATCTTAGACAACTTCTAGCTTCTCCTTACATGATACACATTGTTGTTTTACAGTCTAACTCAATGTGTGCTTTGTCGAGGTTCTTCTCAGTAGCTATCTCACCTGCTAGAATGATGGCCTGTATTTCTCCATCAAGAGAATCTTCTACCCTCCTTGTGGATTCTCTCCCAAACATCCATCTTCCCTCGCTATTCCATATTATTGTTGATATGCACTGCACATTTCCTTTTCAGAGCCACATCAACATTGAAGCTAACTCAGCTTGTATATGGGCATATCTAGTTATCCTCCCTTACCACCTTACTGCACAAGCTTTCTTGTTTCCAAGATATACTGCTAAATTTTTCTTATTTCTGAATGTAGTTAGCTTGATGAATTGCATTAACATCCTTTACTTCAAAGATCTTCATGTTGCAACTCTCCAGATGTAATGGAACCCATATATAAAGACGGTAATATTGGATTTGTTTATAGGGTTAGAACGAATCCACTCATCTAGGTTGGATGATGTCAAGAAGTTCATTGGGAAATTGTCTTTGAAGATGATCATCCACACCTCCATGGCATGTTCACAATTACACAGGGCATGGATACTATTTTCCTCTTCAAGATTACATCGTTCACAGAGGATATTTATTGGCATTTGTGTTTTCTTCCTTCTTTTATTCGTTAGAATGACATTATGGTTTATTAACCACATTAACATGTTCACTCTTGCCGCTGCCTTAGCTTCCCAAATCGTTCCCCACTCTCCTTGTCTCCTATTCTCTGATGCTTCTCTGATGACTATGCATGATATCTTCATTGAGAAGTTGCCTGTGTGGGTATGGGACCACACTCTCACATCTATATCTTCATGAGAGTTCATCGGTTGAAGCTTAATGATCTCATCGACTAGTTCTCTTTGTGGCCATTCTTGCAAGAATGCACAATCCCCTTTTCCATTGTCTAGGACCAGACTTTGCACCTTTAGATCACTGATATTGGTTTTGATATGTTTAAGTGCAAAGTCATGAAGGTATACTCTATTTCTCCACCAGGTATCTTGCTAGAAACTTGTGTTCTTACCACTGATTGGTTCTATACACGAATTGTTGTCAATGAGTGGTTTACCTTCCATTATCAGCCTTCCTAGTCCATATATGTCAATGAGTGGCTCTATATAAGTTTAATTCTAAAACTTATTAATTAAGACTGCGATTGGGATTTAACTTACAAGATTATTAATTAACTAGTTTTGGACAATATAAGTTCTTCATAAGACTGGTGCTTAAAGGAAAATAGCTACACATAATTTATTATATCAATAATAAATAAATAAAGAATATATTAAAATGAGGTTTTGACTTGAATATCATATTCCTTTCATAATAATTAGTATGCACACTAATTTCATGCCAATTAGGCATTTATTACTCACTCAATTAATTTATCAAAGAAAACAATTATAAACGTAGGTATCAGTTGATTATTTTGTAGATCAGATTCAACTTACATGCCTTCTATTTAATTCCCATGTCACATAATAATGTAACTTCTCCGGATCATTTCCTTCTACATATGACCAAAATAGTAGAAAACCTGGTGACTAGTGATCACTTTTGTTTCTCTTCTTCTCTTCCTTTTCTACTCCTCCTCCCCTCATGTTTTCTCTCCACTAACTATCCCTATCATCTCCTCTTCTCACAAAACCCTACCCACCAATGTTGCCTTCTACCTTCACCCAACAACCTTACGATAAGAAGACTTCCACGTTTCTTCTTGTCCTCTTCATCTTCCTTCTTCTCTCCTTATTATTCCTTGCACCAGCTGCCTGACTGCAAGGGTGTTGTTGCTGCTTGTTATCGAGGGTGTGTTGAGGATTGCAAGTGGTTCCATTATTGGATATTATATATGGTGCATAGATTACTAGAAGGGGTGCCACCATCACCTATTGCAAAGGATGTATCGACAACTATAGTGTTGTCAAACACAATGGAAAGCCCCCACCTAACTTTCACCATCGACGCAGACTTTTCCTCGGGTTCCATGAAGCCCCTTCTTCCCCTTCCTATCTCAAACACCATGCCCTGACAAATAACAGACATGTATGTCTGAATGACGTTGGCCTCTGACTTTATCACCACATCAAATACCTCCACTAAGGTTTACAGTCTGAGGCATTATATTAACTCCCTCAGTCTATGATACATGTTGTGGATGACATGATGTACATCCTACCAAGAATGGCATCAATTAGGTTCATCCATGACCTTGGATTAATTCTTGAGAAGAAACTAGAGACCTATATCCATAGAACATGTTGACTAGTGATAATTAACGACTTCAAACGTTAATCATCCTCTTCATCTGTTTCAAATATAAATAATTTAATTGACTAGATCATGATAACAATAGGTTTTATGGTAAAACTGAAATAACATAGCTCTATTTTATTGACTAATTGAATCATCTATGACTATTAACTTCTCTAATTGTAAAAATCATATAACATGTATCGAGAAAGTTTGACATCTAGGGTAATGATGCCTCTAATAAAATAATCTTAAAAAGAATGACTAGACTACCCATATTAGCAAGACACACCTCTTTTTTAGGGATATGATTACTAATAACTCACTAGTTTAGCATGCTCACTCCAAAGTAGTACTAGGATGAGTTACCTACTGGGAAGTTGGTCTCGGGTTGTGCATGAGTGAGCATCTAGGCCAATGGTGTGGTCTGTGGGGTCATTTTTCATTCTAGAAACTCTACTAGAACCTTAGGCAGTGAGCTAGAGCGTTACAAATGGTATCAAAGCCAGTTCTCCTCAAGTAGGTGAAGCCCACATGAATTTGTGGCATGCTAGTCTTTGAGCCCTGCGGTTCAAGCATGTTGGAAAGGGCTATCCATGGTGACAGATCTATCCTTGCACGGGTAGCCATGATCTGGAGCTGGGTGTACATGGTCCATTCCAAGTTATCAATGAAAGGGGGAAGATCATGAGTCTGTATAGTTGAGCCTTGATGAGGATGAAGTAAGTGGGGGACATTATATGACATTATAGCATCCCAAGATAAAGATGCCTCATATAAAATAATCTGATTGCACTACCCATATCACCAAAATGAAACTCTTTTCTTGGAGGCGATCACTAAGACCTATTTGGTTAAGTGTGCTCAGTCTAAAGTAGTACTAGGATGGATGACTTGTAGAATGATTGATCCTGGGTTGCACATTAGTGAGGAGAAAGCGTGTAGCCAAGGCCAATGGTGGTCTGTGGGGCCATTTGTTATTTTTAAAACTTTATGAAAGACTAAAATGGTGTGACCAGATGTTATAGAAAGACTAGGGGAATTTAGGTAGCAACACCTGGATATATGTTAATAAAATTAATATTAATAGTTATATAAGTATCATGATCATCTTATGTTTGGTATATTGTCAAGTATGTACTCATAAACACATCAATGTATGAATACACATGTTTGAGATGTCTGAGGATGATTCCATATGTTTCTATAATTAATATTCATATACTTATATTTAATGAGATTATTCTTTTATCCATTTAATTATCTTATGAATGAAAAAGTATTTCTTAAGGCAGCCGTTTAATGAAAATTAGAGTGGATGTCATGTTGGTTGAAATTGCATTGATATTTTTATAATGCATAGTTGTATTTAAGGAATAGTCAAGAAATAGATAATAAAATGTGTACACCCATTAACATACTTGCTAAATATAATGCTAGGAATAACAACAAATTTATATAGTTTTGAGGAAAAAATAATATTTAAAGACCTAAATTGGTAAAATAAATTACCCATACATATATGTAACATGGACATACTTAGAATTATATAATCAAACATGGATATTATAACTAGAGTAGATACCAAATCATATGTTTACTTAATAATACAAAAATCCCTAATACACCTTTAAGTAATAAGAACTACAATAAGAATATGTATACATATAGTAGAAATGTGTATTCCATTATTTTGACTAACGTTTGTAATGTGTTTCTAGGATAAAAACTTATATGTGTGGATCGAATTATACCATTAGAGTTAGCATTTAATCTGAAGATCGGGTATGTGCTACTTTCTCATTTTATTTGTCATATACGAGTGAATCTTAATAGTTATCATTAATACATATTTTGAGTTATACACCTATTTTGGCATCTCTTATATCCTTTTGGAATCTCAATTATTCACATATTTTCTTTGATGATTATTCAAATCCTACTTCTCATGTATATGTGTCTTTTTACCTTAATTGCTATATGTTGGATGCTTTCACCATTTTGGAACTTGGCTATATTTTGGACTGATTTATGATCTTGTCTACATTTTTATGCATGTGTAGTTTTGATTAGTCATATCTAGAATTAGATACACCATATTTTTAAGCACTGATGATTTAGCCCTCCTGTCATGACACTAAGGTTGTAGTGGTCTACTAGGCAATGGAGTTTTATTTCCCCCTTTCACACAATATGTATGTAGATATTGAGGTTTTAGTCCTCCTTCATACTATACTTATTTGACACTAAAGTTTTATTCCTCCTTCCCTTGATTTGAAACATATGGGTTCCAATCCTACCTTTTAGATTAAGCTAATATTTTTTGGATCAATATGCATTTTATTATTTGATAATGTTTGTATAATTGTGCAAAATAAAAAGAATCTTTATTCTATTTTTCACATGATATCAATACTTTATTATTTTGATTATCATTCTCTCAATACTTAATCTTGAAGTTATCCAGATGATATATCCTTCATTGATTGAGAACATCCTTATTTTTGTCCTTATGTCATTTCAATGTCCAAATATATATACTCAATCTACACATACTAGTTTATCTGACACATACCTTTTCTTTTGTCTCCCTTTTCTAGGTGATGCTTTCCAAATCACCTAAACTAAATTTTATAAAAGATAATAACTCAGGAGGACATTAAAATAAGACTATGAACTTTAAGGATAACTACAAATGTACGAATTTTCCCTTGATTGTGGGTGTATAGTAGAAACCAGTACTAGACAGGAAGGGGAGCGTTGGAGGTTGGTGATAATGGAAATGGAGGAGGATGGTGCATTTAAGGCTGTGTATGGGGAGGCCACAACAACTGGGGTCCTGGAAGCAGGGATAGAGATAGTCAGACAACATTGAATATTTTTTACATAACATCTCTTAGTCATGAGTAGTCATGGAAGAAGCGCATGTCCACCTATTTATTCATATATATGATATATCTACAACGAATTCTTGTTTCCTCAGTGTGTTTCTCCAGCTTTAAATGTGTAGCCTGTTTGTTTCCACTGATGGCACGGGCATGAGGGATCAAACGAATATTTTTTCTTCATTAGTTGACTTGTCTTCTTCTTTTTAACATGTGTATCTCTATATGTGCTTGATTATGTGATCTTTTGATTTACGTAAGAGATGGAGTGGGGATTTGAATTGGGTGAAGGCATAAATTGAAGGGGTCAGGTAGAGATAGCGACTCAATTTATCATTTTGTTTGTTTCTAGAGATCTAAATACATCTAAATACAATCTACATTTTATTTATCCATTATGTTTTATTTTAGGAAAAGGTGAAACAACATGTAACTTTCTAGTGATGGATTTAGTTCTAGTTATGGCTTGTTTGGTATGTGGTGAATGGAGGAGAGGGAAAGGAAGGAGAAAGGATTTGAATTGTTTGGTTGGACAATGTGATGAGGAAGGGAGGAGAATGAAGGAGAATGTGAGGGGGGATGAAGAGGAACAAATTAAGTGTATTTTAGCCACTTCTCTTCCATTATCTCCCCACCGAATCAGAGTGGAGATTAAAAAAAAGAGAAAGACTTGACGGAAAATATAATAGAAATGACAGAGAATATATAAGATGTAAGAGAGAAAATATAAATAATATGACGGAAAAATTAGTATAGCCCACACTAGTTCAACAGGGAAGTAGTATGTCACATATATGTTAACTTACTTGGAGAGATATATAAAATATTAGAAAATATTTAATGAAGTTTGGAGGAAATAATTTTGTGATAGAAGTAAAAATAAAATAAAAAGAAAATAAAATCAATTTTATACATAATTGGAAAGGAAATGGAAAAGTTTATTTTTTGCTAAGAAAGATGAAAAGTTTACGTTTGTAATACTAGTATAAAAATAAAAAGTAGATAATTAAAGAAGATATGGTCGACTATGGAGGAAACCCATTAAATACATAGAGATAAAAATTATTCTAGATACAAAAATATGATGGAATTTACTTCTAGCACCACAAAGAATAAGAAAGTTGTATTTCCATTTTTATTAAAAACTCTTATGTGACAACTTTCAACGCATAAAATATAAAAAATATATTGTACCTTTATCTACATCTTGTCATTCTATTTTTATATCTATATGTTGTGTAAAAACACATTTAAAATTTTATTTATTGTTCGTTCCTCTATGAACCCATTTATGTAAATAATGTATGTAAATAAATATCTAAATATGAAAAATTACTTATAAAAATATTTTTATATCTATGACATCTCTAGAGATGTCAATGGGGAGGATATTACTCATTTATCCTTTATCCATAACCTACAAGGTTAGAGTAAGGGTAAAGATTTTTGTTACCCATTGTTCCTCATTTATCCTTTTCCTATTTTTCTGACACATTAAAGGGGAAGGGTAAGGTATGTATGTTATCTATACCTTTTTATGCTTTTACTCACGTTTATTTAACAAAGACTTATAACTATATAGAAGCTTCTAATTCAATTTTCACCCTATTTTTTCCAATAAAAAATCTTGTAGGTTGCGGCTTACTTTCTACCCTCATTCACACTCAAATTCTTATACTATATAATTATTAAATGTTGAACTATTTGATAGGACTACAAAAAATGAGAAAAGGATGACCATGTCACTTTAAAATAAGTTGTTCTTAGATCAATGTCAAATTCTTATATTCACATTTGTGAAAATACAAGTCAAGAAAGATGTAACTTGATTTTTATCATCCTTTGTACCACCTTAAAATAAGTTATTTTTTGTAAAATTTGCTTTACATCAAAATTACCCTTTTACTCATTACCTTTCCTATTTACCTGTGGGAAGAGGATAAGGGTAAGGGGAGGGTAATGAGATTGCCAAAAAGGGTAGTTTATCCTTATCCTTATCCACTACCCTCTGGAGGATAAGGGTAAGTGTAGAGCTTTATCCTTCATGTACCTTCCCCATTGACAACCCTAGACATTACACGTTACTTATTTTTTTATATTTACATTATTTTTTTATGTTTTATTTCTTTTTTCCCATTCTAACCAAACAAACTAATATAAGTATTTCCTCCCCTCCCCTCCCCTCCCTTCCGTTCCCTTCACTTGCCTCTCTTCCCCTCTTCTTTATTCACCATGTACCAAACCTAGTGTTAGTTTTCATGACGCTTTTTGGTGGGAAAGTACAGGGGAGCGGAAAATTAAACATGTAAATGGATCGAATACGGAGTGGATACTACTATATCCGATATCCGAATCCGAAAAAAAATTCTGATCTGATATCTGATCCGATATCTGACGGATATCATGTGATAATATCTGAATCCAATCCGACAAATAATATTCGAATTCGGATAAATATCCGATCTGAACTAAAATGCATAAATTTATTATTATTAGTACATTATATATAGAAAAGATTGATATCACTATGAATATATATGATAAATATCTATATTTTTATATTTATATATATAGATAATATATATTTGATAATATATGTATATATTTGTCAGATTTCGGATTTTTCAGAGTGGATATAGTCATATCCGAAAATTTCAGATATGAAATTTGATATCCTAAATCCAATTCAAATCATGCGAATGTCGGAATTTTTTTTCAAATTTCGGACTCAAATTCGGATCGAATTTGAGGATTTTGCACACCTCACATGTCACATCAACACAACATCCACACGTACCTCCGTCAATAAATTTCGTCGCCAACATATAGAATCTCACGGTCGCAAGCCATTGTCCTTGGAATCAAAATGCATGCGACGTCGTCTTTTGGATCCATGTTTGTGCCAACTCCAAAGCTACCCCACGCAATTCAAACAGGTCTGCGCTGTCTTGGATCGTGAGGATCCGTCCTGATTGCAGGGACTACTTCCCCACAGTCGATTGGTGGGGCTTTCTTTAGTAAAGCCCACACCTATAGACCCATGCTATGTGTGAGTCGACGTCTTTCTTTTTCTTTAGTAAATCTCACACATTTAGTCTCTTTTTTCTTTTCTTTTTTAAGATAATTTTTCCATCTTATTTTACTGGAGGAGTCCCATCGCAACTGCAGATGTAAGACTTTTTTTGTTGTTACTTCCTCCTCATTCAGGTATACCAGCGTGTTTCAAACTCCCGAATCTGCAATGCGAAAGAGAGAGGTGAACTCACAAATAACTTCAATTTTCTTTCATTTATCTGTGAGTCCATGTCTCTCTTTGGCGTTGCAAATCTGATTATTTAATCCGTGTCTCTTTTGAAAGTTTAGTTTTCATATTCCATACACCCCTGTTTTCTTTATTTTATTTTCATAAGCCATGGACGTAATTCATTACTTTTGTGGATAATTACAGACGTAGCGAGTTCCTTTTCATATTCAATATCATGTTTCATAAAACCCCCTAGTGTAGTGTTGTTGCTGCTATACTACCATATGAATTCTACACCGCAATAACCACAAATTATATTTTCATCGCCTTTTGATGGTTGGATTGTGTACAATAGGAAAATACTTGTTAAATGTCGTCCTATCACGAGGGAAACACTTGTTTAGCGTCTATCACGAGGAGAAAACTTGTTAAGTGTCGTCTTATCACCGGGGAAACACTTGTTAAGTGTCGTCCCTGCCACATGCTTTGTTGATTAAGGTGTCATAGTTGTCTTCTGATTAGGACCTGTTTGGTAGGATGCAGGACATAAGTGATGAGTTTAATTTCAACCAATTCCAACTTAAAGTTTATTTGGTAGGGTGTACTGCTGTGCAGTTGTTTGAATCGGATTTGCACCCGAGTACCTTTTTCAGCCCAAAATTCGGGAATATGTACTGCGCCTAGAACCAGTGTGGTCGGGTGCAGTTCATCTTTTATACATGCACATCCGTACACTGACATCGTGCATGGTAGTGGGCCCTATGCACCCGTCACTCACGTGACATGCCGACATCCCTGGCCGGCTGTAGATGATTACTTTCTCGTGTACACATCTTGCTGAATAGGGTATAATTAATAATTTTATTGCAAGTCATAGCAGCAAACACGTTGACGCAACGCAAGCATTTTCATATAGCCGTAGCAACTTCCATTAGTATAGGATATTGGACCCTGTTGTCAGCGGACCGGTACATTATATCCAGGGACTTTTTGAGATGAAGATAGTATCTTTTTGACGTTAGGAATTTGGAAAATTTTAGACAATCCTCTCCATGCATATAAAAATATTTCCATGCACACTCTCGCTCTCACTCCTGCTCCCGCTCATGCTTCCTCTCATGTCCTCTCCCTCTTAGTTTTTGTCTCTGACCGAAACCTAGAACCATACACGCTCTCCGACAGCGGTGGCGATATACACCAACATTGATCGTTGGTGTTGTTGGTTATTTTAGGATTTAGGTCCAACAACGAGTTCAACCCATTGGCTTTCAACACCTCAAGCAACACTTGAATTTGTTGTTGTTACGTGATTCTACAAATATCATGTTGTTATTCGCTTCTTGCTGCTTGACGTCCTCTTGATCGCTTCTCCCTTTCCTACTTCTCATACAACCATGTTTGACGTCCTCTTGATCGCTTCTCCCTGCCCCACTTCTCATAAAAATGTAATATTTCTTTTACTTTGCATCTACACTAATTGTATTTCTAAAAAAATTGTCTTTTTTGCTGAAAGGAAGCGTTTTTATTCATAGTGTCGGTGAAAGGAAGCTCTTTTATTCATAGTGTAGCTAGTTACACCGGTAAAAGAGTGATTTTAATATCATGTATATCATTCTTTCATTTTTGCCAAATTATAAACTTTCCAGAAGAAATATATCATGGGTGCGATTGTAGACAAATGGATGGAGATGTATATGGCTTTAAAGGAAATTAAACAAGGTGCAATCTCTATTGCGACATTGTTAGTGCACTAACATACACACCAAGTTTCTGTCATTGGTGTGCCACCGTCACCTCACCAAGATGATACTGAACAAGGTTCAACACGTCAAGATATCCAACAGAGACATTCGGTCAACAATACATCTATATTTGATGTAGGTCTGAATGAGATGGTTTCTCAAGAACAGGGCTTGGAAGGAATATTACAAGAAGTTCCATTAGTTTCTAATGATAGCCATGCTTACTTAGAGAATCTGGAAGAAATTGGTTTTGGAGATCAGACGTATTTTGATTTCCCACAGAGAGATTTGTCTAAAACAGACACCGCTTCTGCACATCAGTATTGCATAAACATTCTCTAAATGGAGTCGCAGAACGTTGAGAGGACTCAAATGGATCTGAATGAGACCTGTACGCCTTTTGAAAGGAGATTGATTTTGAACATGATCATATAAATGTCTCAGACAGTTAGTCCACAAAGTGTTCTTTATTAATAATGTTGTTCTCTTTTTGCATGTTGTGTTTTCTTTTTCTCCATCTCATTGTTCCTATTCTCCCTATCATCGTTCCTCCTCTCCGCAACATCATTCTTCCTATTCTCCCTATCTCTGATCCTTTTCACCTCCTCCTTATTCCTTTTCTCAAGCTTTGTGTTCCTCTTCTCCGTAACACCTCATTCCTTTTCTATTCTTTCAGATTCCCTTACTTCCTTTTCACCTTCTCCTTATTCCTTTCCTCAAGCTCTGTGTTTCTCTTCTTCGTAACACCTCGTTCATTTTCTATTCTTTAGATTCCCCTTACTTTCTTTTCACCTTCTCCTTGATCCTTTTCTCCAACTCTGTGTTCTTCTTCTCCGTAACACCGCGTTCCTTTTTTATTCTTTTGGATTCCCCATACTTCCTTTTCACCTTCTCCTTACTCCTTTTCTCAAACTCATTCTTCCTTTTCTCCCCATCCTCGTTCTTCCACTCTGTAACATCATTCTTATTTTTCTCCCTATCCCAGATCCTTTTCACCTCCTCCTTATTCCTTTTCTCAAGCTCTATGTTCCTCTTCTCAGTAACTCCTCGTTCCTTTTCTATTCTTTTAGATTTCCCTTATTTGCTTTTTACCTTCTCCTTACTCCTTTTCTTAAGCTATATGTTCCTCTTCTCTGTAAAAACTCATTCAGTTTATATTCTTTTAGATTCCCTTTACTTCCATTTCACCTTCCCCTTACTTCTTTTCTCAAACTCTATGTTACTCTTCTTCGTAACATCTCATTCCTTTTCTATTCTTTGGATTCCCCTAACTTCCTTTTCACCTTCTCCTTACTCGTTTTCTCAAGCTTTGTGTTCCAATTCTCCATAACACCGCATTCCTTTTCTATTCTTTAAGATTCTACTTACTTCTTTTTCACCTTGTTCTTACTCCTTTTCTCAAGCTCATTCTTCCTTTTCTCCCTATCCTCGTTCCTCCTCTCTACAACATCATTCTTCCTTTTCTTCCTATCCCCGATCCTTTTCACCTCCACTTATTCTTTTTCTCAAACTCTATGTTCCTCTTCTCTATAACTCCTCATTTCTTTTCTATTCTTTTGGATTTCCCTTATTTCCTTTTCACCTTCTCCTTACTCCTTTTCTCAAGATCTATCTTCCTCTTCTCCGTAACACCTCTTTCCTTTTTTATTTTTTTGGATTCCCCTTACTTCTTTTTCACCTTCTCCTTACTCCTTTCCTCAAACTCTATGTTCCTCTTCTCTGTAATAGATTGTTCCTTTTTTATTCTTTTAGATTCCCCTTATTTCCTTTTCACCTTTTCTTACTCCTTTTCTCAAGCTCTATGTTCCTCTTCTCCATAAGACCTCATTCCTTTTCTATTCTTTCATATTTCCCTTACTTCCTTTTCACCTTCTCCTTAGTCCTTTTCTCAAGCTCATTCTTCCTTTTCTCCGGATCCTCGTTCCTCCTCTCCACATCATCATTCTATCTTTTCTCCCCATCTCCGATCATTTTAACCTCCTCCTTATTCCTTTTCTCAAGATCTGTGTTCCTCTTCTCCGTAACACCTCGTTCTTTTTCTATTCTTTCAGATTCCCCTTACTTCTTTTTCACATTTTCCTTACTCCTTTTCTCAAGTTTTGTGTTTCTCTTCTCCGTAACACCTCATTCCTTTTCTATTCGTTTAGATCCCCTTACTTCCTTTTCACCTTCTCCTTACTCCTTTTCTTAAGCTTTTTCTTCTTCTTCTCCGTAACACCTTGTTTCTTTTCTATTCTTTCAGATTCCCCTTACTTCCTTTTCACCTTCTCCTTACTCCTTTTCTCAAGCTTTGTGTTCCTCTTCTCTATAAGACCTTGTTCCTTTTCTATTCTTAAAGATTCCCCTTAATTCCTTTTCACCTTCTCCTTACTTCTTTTCTTAAGAACATTCTTCCTTTTCTCCCTATCCTCGTTCCTCCTCTCCGCAACATAGTTCTTTCTTTTCTCCCTATCCCCAATCCTTTTCACCTCCTCCTTATTCCTTTTCTCATGGTCTGTGTTCCTCTTCTTCTTAATACGTTGTTCCTTTTCTATTGTTTCGTATTGCCCTTACTTCCTTTTCACCTCCTCCTTACTTCTTTTCTCAAGATATGTGCTCTTCTTCTCCGTAACACCTTGTTCCTTTTCCATTCTTTTAGATTCTCTTTACTGCCATTTCACCTTCTCCTTACTCCTTTTCTCAAACTATGTGTTCCTCTTCTCCATAAAAATGCATTCATTTTCTATTCTTTTGGATTCCCCCTACTTCCTTTTCACCTTTTCCTTACTCCTCTCAAGCTCTGTGTTCTTCTTCTCCATAACACCTCATTCCTCCTCTCCGCAACATCGCCCTTCCTTATCTCTCTATCCCCGATCCTTTTAACCTCCTCCTTATTCTTTTTCTCAAGCTCTGTGTTCCTCTTCTCTGTAACACCTCATTCCTTTTCTATTATTTTAGATTCTCCTTACTTCCTTTTCACCTTCTTCGTACTCCTGTTCTCAAGCTCTGTGTTCCTCTTCTCCAAAACACCTCATTCCTTTTCTATTCTTTCAAATTTCCCTTACTTCATTTTCACCCTTCCTTACTCCTTTTCTCAAGATCTGTGTTCCCATTCTCCCTATCCTCGTTCCTCCTCTCCGCAACATTGTTCTTCTTTTTCTCCCTATCTCTGATCCTTTTCACCTCCTCCTTATTCTTTTTCTCAAGCTCTGTGTTCCTCTTCTCCATTACACCCTTTTCTCCATCTCATAATTCATGTTCTCCTAAATCCTTCTTCCTATCTCAAGCTCTGCGTTCCTCATATCCTCCTCCTCGATCCTTTTGACCTCCTCATTCACTCTAGTCTCATTAATCTTATTGCCTTTCTTTGTCTCAGATGAAGTGGATAAGTAGGATTACTAGAAAAATCTTGAATTTAGCTCTCCACAAGAAGCTTGTCAATTTTTACAATGACTATGCTCCTCAGAAAGGGTTTGCAACCCAGATTGAGTGGGAGGAGAAGTATACAGGCAAGAACTCAGATCATGAAAATATTTGATATTTGCGATATGGATGTAATAAATAAGGATATCGTAAGGGAAGTTTACTGAATCTCACTAGTGAAGAAATAATACAAGAACTAATAGAGTGCCAAACTTGAATGGTGTGGCACCGTAGAGAAGAAAGGATTGGGTGCAAAGCACACATTAATCTAATTTTTTAATGATGATCTAAATCTCTTCAAGATAAATCACTGGGTTGTTGATCATAACCATGCACTTCACCCGCAGGAATATGCTCACCTTCTCAGATTCAACCGAAATGTTTCAAATGTACAAGGATCTGTAGCAGAGATAAAAAAAAATGCTAAAATTCAATTAAGAAATTCCTACGATGCAATGTCTTTGGTCACTGGTGTATGTGGGAGTATTGGGTTTCTTCGAATAGATTTAAAGAACCATTTGAGGCGTAGGAGACATAAGACAATGATATCTGGTGATGCTACTACTTTGCAAGAGTTCTTTTGTAATGAAGAATACAACAACCCATCATTTTACTACGAGATTGAGGTTGATAACGAAGAGAGAATAGAAAACATCTTCTGGGCCGATGGAAGGATGATACTTGATTATCGCTTGTTCAGTGACACCATTTCTTTTGATACAACATTTCAGACAGACAAGGGCTATCGACCATTAGGTACTTAAGAGAATCTTGTAATCCAGTGATTGATATCTTATGTTCTACTATTTGACATATTCTGTTCTATTACACGTCATTTGTATTTCAGTAGTGCATATATTTTGTTCCATTACGTGAACGAATCCTTTATTCTAGTATTCAATATCTTATGTTCTAGTTTTCGACATATTTTGTCCCATTACTCAACATTGTGTTCTAGTATTAAATTATTTTGAACTAGCATGTTAATTTTTGTATGAATCTTTATTTGTTGGTTTTAACCACCACCGTCAGGATGTAATATTCAGTGCAGCCCTCCTCTACAATGAAACTATTGAGTCCTTTGTATGGTTATTCTGGACATTTCTTAAATGCATGTCATAAAAAGTACCTTAACTGTTTTCACAGATCAAGATGCTACAATGGCTTGATATGGTTTTTACTGCACTAACAGATTCACCCAGGGATGAAATCCCTAAGTTTTTACCAAAACCTCGTGCAATAATACCACCTGCAAGCAAATGGGTCTTATCGCAGTATAGTTAAGGATCGAATCCCAAAGGACAACATTTTTAAGAATCTTGCTAGTCGGATCCAGTCCAAGTAAGACTAATATTTAGAACAAAGAGTTGATTGGGTTTAGTTAAAGTAATTGTAAGAAAAGTAAAAGAGCGAGATTTAAAACATAGTCTAAATTAATGATGGGAATCACTCAGGTGGAACTAGGCTTCACCACCACTAAAATGCAAACACATCCCGGTAAGGTAAAATCATCCAAATGGAGTTGCAAACCATCCGTATGGAAGTTAGGTTTGTGTAAGAATCACCTATAGGCATCAGATGTCTCCTCACCTACCAGATCATGCACTTACTACTCCAAAGATATCTTTCAAAATTTCTCATCAAGGCATCAACCATGTTAAACGATATTAATAAACATAAGTATTGAAGTTCTCGCAACGAAGGGTTATAATAGATCATGCAAGGCAAGTGATTTGTCCACAAGCACGCATTAAATGATTAACATGAGATGAAAAGTTATTTACAAGCCATGGAATGTTTTAAGATGAACATGTAAGCATGGGTAGCGGGGCTACTCCCTGTACCCCAGCGAAGAGGACTACTCGCTCCTCATGATGGAAATAAGAAAAACAAGAGAGAGGGAAGATTCTGTCATGTTCATGGTGAAGAAGATGTCTACGGCTCGGTGGAGAAATGGTCTTCTACATGATATCAGGGCAGATCTGGAATGAGGAGGGGAAGAACACCAAGGCAGTCAAGGCAGATCTTCTCTCTCCTTCTTCCTTCTCGTCTTGTGCTCTCGCTCGCAGGAGAAGGAGCAGTGGATGGCCGACAGCGGAGTAGATATGCAAGTTTGAAGTCCAACCACTTTTGTGTCTTGAAGATAGATCTGGATGGAGTAGAGTGGATATGGAGGAGAGGTAAGAACTCCACAAAGGTAGTCCTTGGAGATGGAGATCGTCTTCCTGAGGGTTGGGCACAGAGAGGAAGCCTCTCGGCATCATGGAAGAGATACCTCAAAAGGATGGGGATGTCTTCTATTTATAGGTGTAGGCCACTGACTTAACTCCACGGTCGAGGTACTGGCTGCGGTCTAGGTGAGAACTGGCTTAGTCCCGTGATCGAGGTTGTATACTGCGGTCATGGTGCCGTTCTACAGTTGCATTAGTGTGCCACAGTCACAGTGTGGTATCGGTCGTGGTCAGTGTCTCAGTAATGATTGTGGCCTGACTATGGCCGCGGTCTAGCTTGATCATGGTCGCGGTCGGGTTTGCAGAGGAGCACTGATCGCGGTTAGCTCTGATCATAGTCGCAGTTCTCTTCAGGCCGCGATCCACATGTAGGTCGAGGTGTGCTACATGGTCACGATGTCTGAAGTCGAGGTCCTCTTTGAGATTGCGGCCGCGGTCCTTCTTTGAGATTGCGATCGTGATCCTTCTTTGAGACCGCGGTCACGGCCATCATGAATCAAACCCACCTCGGGGGGGGGGGGTATTGTTGAGGGTCGAATGGCCTACATTGATGAATCCTCTGAATGATGAGGATGCATTCTAATGAAGGATCTGGCCATCAAAAAGGGGTACAAATTTTCAAAAGTTTCTTGGGATTTGGACCACCATCCCATACACTGGCACACATAGCGCGAAGTTCAATCCTGCAATGGAGACGAGTAGATTTGATCAAAACTCTAAATAATGATATGGAACTGAGGAAAATTGTATATGAGCATATTCAAGGAGTGAATATTAGCATTTAGTGCAAAACTGGGCTACAAGTGGCGACTAAAACTAAGACGAATATGCATTCATCATGGATTCAGATATAAAAAAGTTCTCCCTGATACGTTGTACGTGCTCTGTAGATGGCATATGTTAAAAAATGCTTAGAAGAACCTCACTCAGTTGTTCACTCCTATTTTGTGAAATTATCTTACTCTCCTCATGTATGACGTTGAAACTGAACATGAATTTCATTTTGCTTGGTCAAAGATGATTAAAAAATGCTTCCCTAATGGACCACATCATTGGATTGAAAGAATATATGGTTTTTTGGAAACAATGGTCCTCAGCTTGGGTAAAACAAAATTTTAGCGCTGGAATGAAAACTACCCCGCTCAGTGAATCATGCAATGTTGTTATGAGGCTCTTCCTCCAACCAAATCAAAACTTGGTTTAGTTCTTCACACACTTTAATAGAATGCTTTCAAGCAGGAGGAGTAACGAAAATAAAAAAAGAGATTCAAGTTGCTGATAGATTTACAAGAAATACCTTTTCCTGCAACCCTATTGCAATAAGGGACGTTGAGATCTATATGCCTAATATTTTTACAATCTTTGAATCAAAGTTTAAAAAGATGATGGAGAATATAATCAAGTTCACACCAGAAAATAACATTGGTTGTAAGCTTGCATATATTGTTTTCAAAAGTGATAATGACAATATAGTAGATGAGAGTACTGTGTTAGCCCAAACAGGTGATATGAAGTTCAAATGTTCCTACCGTATGTACGAAAGCATGTCAATGCTCTATAGACAAATTCTCAAAGTTATGGATGTTCTGGGCTCTGTTGGAGAACAAAATTTGGGAACAATTCCCCCACACCACATAGCATGTGTTGGATAAAGCTTGCTAAGAGTGGGAGTGGTATACTGGATTCCAGTCCCGGTGTCAACAAACCATCTGAATATGAGGAATGCTATCAACATATATGCCACAAAATGGTTCAACTAACCACATCCGTTTGCATGGATGATGATGTATACCAAATGGTAGACAATGAGACTGATTTGTTATGCTCTAAGGATGAATTGCTTAGGGCAAACCATAATGAAAATGGTGATCCAGTTCATATTCCACATTGCACTCTAGTTGAAGTTCGATTGCCTCCTCCAACTCTGTTTAAAGGCAAGTCAGTTTAGGTTCATGAAAATCAAAATAGGTCAAGAAAAAGGTTGGTATGTTTTGTGGAGACTGGGAGATAGAATGCACAGTTGAAGATGCGTCGAAAATAAGAAAGAGAGAGTAGGATACCTAATTTTAACTTGGTATTTGACTAATGTAAAAATACTCCAACATTCATATTGATGTATCATGTCTTTTTCACCAGCATTCACATACGTAATGTTGTATAGTATTGAATCATATGTGTTCTCAATCTCTATGTTCATCTTCTCCCTAACCTCGTTCCTTTTCTCAAGCTCGTTCTTCCACCTCACCCTAAATGAAAATTGAGTAAGAGAAATCATATAACGAGTAGGACAAAAAAACAATTAGTGATAATACAAAAATAGATAATACAGAAATAGGTATAGATACACAAAAACTACACATACATAAAGATATAAAATGGTGAGAGAATGGCGAGAAAATGGAACAATGAGTAAGAGGAACGGAACAAGGACGATATCTACGACAACAATAATTGGAAGTAAAGGAGCAGGGAGGGGCAGAAAAGGAACAACCCAATTGTTGTTCCTGTAGTCATCATCCTTGTTCCCTTTTTGTATTCAAATATAGTTACAATATAGCGTAACAGATGCAATAGCTGTCAGATGTGACGACATAGCCTAGAAGAAACATGGTGTGCACCCAACCTCTAGACACCATGATAGGACACTGAGCTCCTTGTGCTTCACTCAACGGACCTGCTAGGATCCCAAAATTCATATCTTCCCCACTAGGCCAGGAAGAATTGGAAAGGATTTGGATTCCAAAGAGGTACCTTTCCCATTAGGCCTGAAAGGATTGGAAAAGATTTGGAGTTATGATATCAATGAGCTCCAACCGAACAATATTTTGGTTGTGATAAAGAATTTTCAAAACTTCACCACTTCTTGAATGCATAGTCAACGATGGAGAAGGAGGACAGTTGGTTGTGATGGTGGAGAAGGAGGGGAGTTGGTTTGAAATTTCACCATTGGTAGGTGGTGTTACCCTACTCTAAAATGGTATTACCATGTATTTATAGCTAGTCGCCGATTCCTTTTGAAGCTAGGGTTTCCCATTCTTGTAATTCCCTTGAGAAGTAGAATTGGTCATTGATATTGGGTTACCTTTCGACGCCTATGGCTAGCAGCTGCAGTAAATGCTACCAGTGACAACGGAAACCTGTGACTTGCAACTAGCCAGAGATTCCTCTATTACTGCCATTCTCATTCCTGTACTTATAACTATTTTTGCTTTTCTCTGAGTAATAGTATTTGAAGACGTTGTCATAGTTCCTTTATTCACACTCTGTGTTCCTTTTCTCTGCATAGTTGTTATTGTAGTCATTGTCATTATTCCTTTTCTCACAGACCCCATCCCTTTACTCCCAATTGTTGTTTTTGTAGTCGTAATATTTCATTTTCTCCTTACACTATTTCTTTACTCCCCATCCTTGTTCTTTATCAATGGTATGGTCACAACCTTCTCCAGTGGCCAGACACACTTACTCACGGGCGCACTTACTGCTGTTGCTCGCAAGCACGCTTATTGCTGTTGTTCGCAGGAAGGCGCCAAAAGGTAAACAATAAATTTTGACCACTGCTTCTCTATTGAAGGTGATCTTGCAAAACCCTAAAATGGGGAATTGTAACTCCATTCTTTTTCCTATTTTATAAAGAAATGTACTTTTCAAATTGGCTTACCTTTCAGTGCCTGCTGTTAGAAGTTGTAGTAAATGCTACCTGTGAAAGCGGCAACCCGTGACTTGCAACTGGCGTTGGATTCCACTATTGCTTCTAATCTTGTTCGTGTACTTATAGCCATTGTTCCTCTATTCTCACTATCTCTTTCTTTACTCCCCATAGTTTTTATTGTAGTTGTCATAATTGTTCCTTTTCTCTCAGTCTCCACCCCTTTACTCCCAATTGTTGTTATTGTGGTCATATCCTCCGCCAGTGGTTAGACACACTTACTCATGGGCGCACCTACTCCTTCCTATTGTAGTGCATGGAGGTTAACTCACAAAACCTTACCTTCATGGGGATTGTTAGCTGGCTATAAATAAAGGCCATTGGTGGTACCAATACCAACTCAGAATATATAGGGCATAACCACCTACCAATCTACCACAACCAACTCTCCTCCTATAGTGGTTGATTTGAGATCAGTAGCTATGGAATATTTCATCTGTGCCTCATTGTAATTCAAAACTTTTCCAATCCTTCCAAACCTAATGGGGAATCGTACAAGTGATGGAAGACAAACCCCAGCTTCCCTGTTGGGGTTTCGAACCCAATCCTTCCCAATTATCATCCATGGTACCACATGGCACCTCTAAGAATTTAGTTGTAGATGCTTGCTCTGCCAAAAGCCTAAAAATCTCTTACCCAATCATGGAGACTTCTCCACAAATAAGGGATATGTGATGTAGATGGCTGATCCTCATGACCTGACCTGCTGCATCAGCTGGTTCAGCTGATGCAAAAGCTTCTCCTCCAAGCCAGAGAAGGAGTCTTACATGGCGGTCTGCACTGTCGTGTTGCTCCTTCTTTATTTGCATGACCACAGATGAATAGGACCCTTTAACAAGGATGATGACTACCTACCGGGGCAGTCCACACTATCGAGCAACCTTGCATCTGTGAAACAAGGACAATGACTACTTGATCGACATCCATATCTCCCCCTATTTGATCCTTTTATCCAACACGTTGTTCCTTTACTATCCATTCTTGTTCCTATTTTAGGAATGTACTTTTTGAATTAACAATAACAGTTTGTTGGACTCATAATGGTCGATGTTTTAACATTCAGCCCGTTGGTCCTTTACAATGACTATTAGGTCCTTTTTTCCCAATAAGTGTTCATGTACGGGGACTAATAGAAGATAAGAATTAGAATGCGTAGACCGAGAACAGTCACAAGGACAATGAGAAAAGGAATGTGAATCTCATGTATTCCAATTTTTCACAAACATGTGAAGCTTTTAATGACAATACATATTTGTTTCATTATTCAATAATGTATGTGAGAACAACAACACACACATACATATACATAATGGTCCACCCTTTAACATTCCACCCGATATTCCTATATTCCCCCAATTTGATCATTTACTCCCCTTTCTTGTTCCTGTCATCACTGTCATTGTTCCATTTCCAAACATTTGGAACATTGAGAAGGAGAAAAGGAACAAGAACAATGACTATAGTATAACAATTACAGAGTAAAGGATCAAAGATTGCAAGTAAAGGAACAACCTCCTTTATTTGCAAGACATCTTCAGACATCGAAGCCTAATTATGTTGTTGGACAATGATTAAGAGAAGGAGACTACTAATACACATTTGTTTCATTAATCACTAACATTTGCTACATCATCCCTAGGAGGGGGCAAGGTACAAGTAAATGAACAATCACAATGTTGAAAGGAACAATGACATCGAGTGATGGAGATGAAATTGGCCCCAACAGTACGACTAAAGGAATAGGAACATGAAGTTAAAATTGGCAGTAGGAGTACGACTAAAGGAATAATCATGACATAGATAGGAACAATGACATCGAGTGATGGAAAAAATCTATACTAATACTTACATAATCACATTCAAAATGATCAAAATTCCCATACTTAAAATAATCATACAGGAAGACATCTTCCATTATCATCATTCTTGTTCCTGTACTCATTGTCATTGTTCTTTTCTCATACTCACTATAGAGGAATGTTAGCAAAATACGAATGGCAGTAAGAGAAAATGATCAGCGGGGATTAGGATAAGGATCAAATGAATTTACTCCCCATTCTTGTTCTTTTCTCATCTTCAACTGTATTCACTCATATGGTCACCTCAAGTGACAGTGGCCAGTCATAGTTTTCTGCTTTCATTCATTCATGGGTGCACTCGTATGGGAAGGCTTTGAAAGGTGAACCAATACCTTTTCAAAACCTTAGGACAAACAAAACAATGAGACAATACCTTTTGTGAAACTCTAGGAACAAGGACGATGATTACATCAACAAACGAAGTACTTGTTCCTTTAATCCCCTTGATTTTGTTCCTTTACTCATAGCCTTTGTTACTTTACTTGGTGTCCCTTCTCCTTTACTCTTCATTCTTGTTCATTTATTCATAGTTTTTAGTTTTATACCAATCTCTGTTCCTATTCTCATCATTCTTGTTCCTGTATTTGTTGTCATTATTCTTTTTTTGTAATCAATGTTCCTTTAACATGCATCCTTCGTCAGTGGCTAGAAACACTTATTCACGGGTGCACTTACTACTACTGCTCGCATGCATGCGCCAAATGGTGAACCAATACCTTTTGACCACTATTGCATCTAAAGGGAAGGTGATCTTGTGAAACCCTAGCTTCAAGGGAATTGTCGACTGGCTATAAATTAAGGCCACTAGTGGTACCAAAATGAATTTAGAGTAGGGAATCACTACCTAGCAATCCACCACAACTAACTCTCCTCCTATAGTGTGATAAAAATCTATGGAAGATTTCATATGTGCCTCATTGTAACTCAAATATTTTCCAATTCTTCCAAACCTAATGGGGAACCCTACGATTAATGGAACCCAAACCCCAGTTTCTCTATTGGGGTTTGGATTCCAAAACTGTCAAGGCTTACTGCACCATGGCCAAGTCATTGTAGATGTAGATGCTTGCTCCTCCAAGATTGACCTATTGCTAAAGTGTTGGTTCGGTTGATGCAGAAGCTTCTCCTCCAAGTAGTGACACCTTCACACTTGGAAGCTTGACACAGTTGGTCGATTTAACCAATCTAACTTAGAGGGTGTACCACTTATGTACGAACCAGAGTCTGTGAGAGACCATGTATTCACCAAGACTGAGACTCTAGTTCTAGTGGAGATGGCCATGTAGTTCCCCTTGAAAAGGAGGGCTGATTACTATTTTCCTAGGAGCCCCCTTCGACCAAAATGAACGGGATTCATTACTCCCCATATTTGCTCCTTTTCTTCGAGAGGTTGTTCCTTTACTAACCATTCATGTTCCTTGTTGTAAAAATGGGAATCGTAACTCCATTCTTGTAGTTCCCCTTCAACAAGAATGACCCAGTTTCGTTACTCCTTCTATTTGATCCTTTTCTCATACAGTTTGTTCCTTTACCAAACATTCTTGTTCCTATTATAAAAATGGGGAATTGTAACTCCATTCTTGTTCAGGTTGTCTTCAAAATTATGTGGTGTACATATTAGTGTATAATAACTATGTGACTGGACAATGACAAAGAGAAAGAGTATGCTAATACAAATTTGTTTCGTTAATCTAAAATTTGCTTGCAATACTCGTTCCTTAATCCCATTTCTTATTTATGTACATGTCATTGTTTTTTTTTCTCGTAGTGTTGGTATGTATGCCCATAGAGCAAGTCACGTGATGATTGTAATGTGATACTTTGTAAATGATTTGAATAATAATAAAGGCAATTTCCGATCTATATGTTTTAACTATTTCTAAGATGATAGTGTAACAAGATAGATGTCTAAAGAATTGTTTACTCGATGATGTATGCTTTTAGGTTCAGGACCTAAACGATGAGATCATATGGATGTTAAGAGTATACATTCTTGTTTAGTCCCTAGTCAGTTGTTATTATGGAAATAACTATAGACATCAATAACACTAAAGACTAGATTGTGTGTTGGTTGATGATAGAATCTCATTAGTCATGATATAGTGATATGAAACCAAGAACATAGGTACTTGTTAGAGAACAAGTGTACCAGACAGACCCACCATGAGAGTGACACATGGAACCATGATTTAGTAGTCACAGTCAGCTCTCACAGTAATGGTGGTGAATGTGATTCTTTGACCTGAAATCACTACACTCAACATATGTAGTTAGGTACACTTTGACATCATCAAACACAGTCCTGAAACATGGGTTGTTATAAAGGTGATGATTGGATGACTTTGACACATGGGGCTTTTGAGGGGTGATTGATAGATATGGGATTTTTCCCTCCTAAGGGAGTTTAATGTCCATGGCCACTTGATGATTAGGATTGAGAAAGGCATGCGCATGCATGTGTGAATCAATATGTGATATTGATGTCACACACATCTCACCCAGTCTGCTCTGAGATCAAGGAAACGAATGAATGTTGAAAGGATGACTGCACCATGCCTTGAGTTCATTCAGGACATTAGTGACAAAGGAATTATACATTCGCTGTAACACCATTCATGGATTGTAGGATTGAAAGTTGTTCTCCAACTTTCTATTTCACTTGGGTAACACTGATGTGTGACTAGGCACCGCTCTTTACTTGTGAAGTCATAAGTGTTATGGACTTTCACTGCCAATGTGAAATGGACTTGCAGGGTCACACACAAAGGATTTAACGTGGAAGAGGAGTTTGTCCACAAATGATGTTTAGATTGATTACTAAAGGAGTTTAGTAGTTCAATTAAACACCCAATCGATTGATAGCTCAAAATCATGGTACTCAAGGTGTTGGATCAAATGATTCGAGTATCAAATTGATTGAAACTGCGATTGACTGACCTACTACCCCAACTGATCGGCTCATGGAGATGAACCGATCGGCTCAGGATGGTGTGCCGAGCGGCTCAAGTCATGAACCAATCGGTTCACTTAGTTAAACTGGTCGGCTGACCAACCGAGTTCGTATCACTTGTCAAATTTGATTTGGACAAGGACTAATAGTTGATTAGTTGGAAACAAACAAGGAAAGTCAATTTGAGTTGGACCAGGAGCATGAACCTATCAGCTCATATGCCCCAAACGATCGGTTCATGTGTGAATCGATTGGCTGAGGTCATCAACCGACCGTTTCAGGGTTGAAACAATAGGTTCAACTGGCGCAGTTTGTCCGATTTTGTGGAAAATCTTGAACCCTTCTATTCCTGCTTTACTCCCGCATTGCCCGAGGTAGAGAACCCTATCCCATGACTCTCCTATATATATAGGGGTATTGTAGGCTTCTCAAAGTACAACTCAGAACACTAGTTGCTCTGCAAAGTTGTCGTTCTCTCTGGTTGTGGTAACCAGGAGTGCCCGAGCAAGTGCTACCTGATAAGGGAGGCACAATAAGGGAAAGACAACTATAGAAAGGCAACTGGTTGCAGGAGAGTGTGTCGGTGACTAGTACGTCGACAGGAGGGTGCGACTCCTTCCAATTCCTTGTGGGACAAGGAGATTGGAGTTCCAGGCAGTCCATATGGATGACTGTAGAGGCGATAGACTTCTGCCGTTTGGAGGACAGCTGTCAATCCTGACAGTCCTGGTGAGACAAGGAGCTGCACAGACACCATCCAAGACCGAAGGCGAAGACCACGCAATTCGTGAGGTAACATCGCCGAGCAAGCCTCGGGACAAGGTATTCCTCCACAAACCATCCTTCCTATTATATAGACGTTGATGTGATTCCTTTATTCTGGGTTTGGGAGAAAAATCTTTGTTTCCGCTGCATTCTCTATCTCCCCTAAAACCCAACTGTGGTATCAGAGTCACGTCAACTGTTCTATGCTTTAGGATTATCGATGTGATCGATTTTGGTTTGTCACCTTTATTTATTTTGTATGATGTGAATAAAATTGGCTTTATGCATGTCCAATCCTAAATCTACAAATCCCAATATACATATATGATATGTAATATGAATGCACTCGATAAGCGTCGCCCTTAAACAAGTTTTATGGTGGATGTATAGCGTGGTTATGGCCAATAAACCCTATGTATGTGTGCTTGGTTGTATATGGTTGCTTGCATCTCGGTCTGCACACCGATTCCCTATCTCCTATTCCTGATGTAACTCAAAATAACTTGAGATTTCTTTCCTACCTTTGCTCCCCCTGAATGTAACTTGGGGTTTCCTTTTTCAAATGTAAAATATGATAGATTTTTTATTTCCTATTATGTCGAAGAACGGCGGACAACCTGACGACAACTGAGATGATCGGTTCAAGGAGTGAACCGATCGGTTGGTGATCCAGACGACCGGTTCGAGGAGCGAGATGATCGGGTAGCGGCCATGAGGAGATGCACGACGACCAGGCAAACCGATCGGTTGGAGGAGCCAACCGATCGGCTGGTTGCACCCAACTGACCAGCCTGATGGTGAGCCGATCAATCATGGAGATGATTTGATTAAACCCAGAATGACAAAGCGTAGAGTTCATCTTGTATAGGTTGCATGTGATGTGGGCCTAGATGACCGTGATTCTTCTTGGCTCGAGGAATCACATTAGGATGGCCATAATCATCACTTTTATCATATCACATGTTTTTTGTGGGATATAGCATGTATATGATACTTACTATATTGTGGTGATTGGATATGTATATGTACCTATAAAACTAAATCCCTCATTAAATATTAAAGTTTTAGATGCCTTCCAAATGCGACACACGTGAAAAGCTTTATCGGCCAAGTGTGGGCACGCCCTAGCGTGCTGCACCGTCTATCTCGTAGAAGCATGAATGATGGATATGTGGTTCTTCCCTAGCAGGGTGCATATTCATCGTGTTGGCTTTGATTCAGACTTAACAAGGTGACCTAGATAGGATCTAGCACCTTGAGGCATGGAGATGATCATGGCAAAGAGTTGCATATGACATCTTTTAAGAGTTGCATATGATGCAATTGGCAAAAGTTTCCTACCTGGAAGATCTGAGTTGTGGGTGATAGCCCTAGCTGGTCCATGACTCAGAGGATTTCAGGATCTTGACCCACTAGGAGATTGTACGCTGCAATCTTCCAAATTGATGGTGAGGGCTGTCAATTTGAATCAAAATAGTGGGAGTGGTGATTAATTAAAGGCCTAATTAACTACTTTCAAATTTTATTCAAATAAAATCAAATCAAATCAAAAGGAGTTTTGACCAATGAAATTTTATCTTGTAGAATGGAAAAGGAATCATCTTTTAAAATGGGAAAATTAATTGAGAATAAATTTCATAATTGGTTGAGGATTGTGAGAAGTGTTATGCACAATCCAGATATATTGGTAGCCTTTGAATCCACTCTATGTGCACTTAAGAAGAAGGATAGTTCATTGATGGAGATCAATGGCATGAAATCTAAGGACAAAGGTGAAAGAGAGAAGGGTTCTCTCGCCGAACCAATGTCAGAATCTTTTGCGCTCAAAACATGGAGAGGATGGAAGGAACAATGGAAGATGAAGTGAGAGATAGAGATCTCTACTTCTGGTGTATATGTGATAGAGATTAACTTTACTACTTCTTTGTCATGGGTACTTGATACCGGATGTGGATCTCACATTTGTTTAAATGTGAAGGATCTTAAGAGAAGTAGGCCTTTGGGGAAAGGCGAGGTTGAACTACGTGTTGCCAATGGGGCAAGAGTTTCCGCCAGTGCCATAGGAACCTATGAGTTAACTCTACCTAGTGGGCTAATAATAGAGTTGAAGAAATGCTATTATGTACCTGCCATTAATAGGAATATCATTTCCGTCTCTTGTTTGGACAAGGATGGTTTTGAATTTCTTATTAAGAATGGAAAGTGTTCCATTTCAAAAGATGGGATCTTTTATGGCAGTGCTCCAATGTCTTATGGTCTATACTTGATAGATCTAGAGACAAGTGTATACAATGTAAATACCAAAAGGAAAAAACTCAACAACTCAAATAAAACATATCTTTGGCATTGTCGTCTAGGGCACATAAATGAGAAGCGCATATCTAGACTCCATAAAGATGGTTATCTAGACTCTTTTGACTATGAATTAATAGAGACATGTGAATCTTGTTTGTTGGGCAAGATGACCAAGACTCCCTTTTCAGGTAATGGTGAGAGAGCTAGTGATATATTAGGACTCATACATACTAATGTATGTGGGCCTTTTAGAACTAATACCAGAAATGGGTGTCAATAGTTCATTACCTTCACTAATGACTTCAGTAGGTATGGCTATGTGTACCTGATGAAACATAAGTCAGAAACCCTTGAAAGGTTCAAGGATTTCATGAATGAAGTACATAACCAACTTGGTAAAAGTATTAAAGCACTTCAATCCGATCGAGGTGGAGAATATTTAAGCCAAAAGTTTGAGGACCTTCTACGAGCCCGTGGTATTGTATCACAATGGACTCCGCTTGGAAAACACATCATAACGGTGTGTCTGAAAGAAGGAATCACACTTTACTGGATATGGTGTGATCAATGATGAGTTTTGCTGATCTTCCAATTTCCTTCTGGGGTTATTCTCTTGAAACCGCTGTGTTTACACTTAACCGAGTACCATCTAAATCGATTCAAAAGACACCATATGAGATATGGCACGGGAAGCGTCCCGATTTGTCTTTTATTAATATTTGGGGTTTTGAGGGTTATGCCAAGAAAATGTTTCCTGATAAGCTTGGACCCAAGTCTGATAAATGTTATTTTGTTAGATACCCCAAGGAAACAAGGGGATACTATTTATACCACCCTATTGACAACAAAGTGTTTGTTGCTAGGACAACTGTATTCCTAGAAAATGAATTTATTTCCAGAGGAAACAATGGGAGGAAAATAGAGCTTGAAGAGGTTCAAGCATCTCGGAGCTGGAATCTTTGATTTGATGAGGAAGTCAAAATGTTTGGATTTATTCAAAATGAAGATGAACCTTGTGTGTACAAGAAGGTTAGTGGGAGCAAAACCACATTCCTCATATTGTATGTGGATGACATACTATTGATGGGGAATGATATCACAGCCTTAGAGAAGGTAAAGACTTGACTTGAAAATACTTTCTCAATGAAGGACTTAGGAGAAGCATCCTATATTTTAGGTATTAAGATCTATAGAGATAGATCTAAAAGGCTTCTTAGACTAAGTCAAAGCACGTATATTGATAAAGTGTTGAAGCGGTTCAGCATGGAGAACTCAAAGGGAGGCAATATCCCCATGCTATATGGAGTCACCATCTCTAGAGCTCAATGTCCCCAATCTTGTAAAGAGAGGGAGTGTATGAATGGGATCCCATATGCATCAGCCATCAGATCCATCATGTACGCTATGTTGTGCACACACCCAAATGTCTCGTATGCCCTTAGCATGACGAGAAGGTACCAGTCAGATCCCGAGGATGCTCACTAGATAGCTGTAAAGAACATCCTTAAGTACTTGCAAAGAACTAAGGATCAGTTCCTTGTATACGGCGGCGAGGAAGAACTGGTTGTAAGAGGTTACACCGATGCGAGCTTCCAAACTGACAAAGATGATTACACATCGCAGTCAGGATTTGTATTTTGCCTAAACAATGGAGCTGTGAGATGGAAGAGTTCCAAGCAAGAAATAGTTGCCGATCTACTACAGAGGCCGAGTATGTTGCTGCTTCACATGCAGCAAAGGAAGATGTGTGGATCAGGAAGTTCATCACTGAACTTGGTGTAGTTCCCAGTAGCTGTGATGCAATTGAGCTTTATTGTGACAATAATGGAGCTATTGCTCAAGATAAGGAGCCCAGATCACATCAGCGGTCCAAGCACATACTATGGCGCTTTCATCTCATATGAGAGATCGTACAGTGAGGAGATGTGAAGATTTGCAAAGTACCAATTGAAGACAACATAGCTGATCCACTGACGAAGGCCCTTTCTCAGCAGAAGCATGATGGTCATGCTAGGTCACAAGGACTAAGGTTCCTAGGTGACTGGCTCTAAGTGCAAGTGGGAGTCTGTTGGTATGTATGCCCATAGAGCAAGTTAAGTGATGATTGTAATGGGATACTTTGTAAATTATTTGAATAAAAATAAAGGAAATTTTTGATCTATATGTTTTAACTGTTTCTGTGATGATAGTGTAACAAGATAGATGTCTAAAGAATTGTTTACTCGATGACGTATGCTTTTAGGTTCAGGACCTAAACGATGAGATCATACAGATGTTAAGAGTATACATTCTTGTTTAGTCCCTAGTCGGTTGTTATTGTGGAAATAACCATAGACATCAATAACACTAAAGACTAGGTTGTGTGTTGGTTGATGATAGAATCTCATTAGTCATGATATAGTGATATCAAACCAAGCACGTAGGTACTTGTTAGAGAACAAGTGTACCGAACAGACCCACCATGAGAGTGACACATGGAACCATGATTTAGTAGTCACAGTCAGCTCTCACAGTGATGGTGGTGAATGTGATTTTTCGACCTAAAATCACTACACTCAACACATGTTGTTGGGTACACTTTGACATCATCAAACACAGTCCTGAAACATGGGTTGTTATAAAGGTGATGATTGGGTGACTTTGACACATGGGGCTTTTGATGGGTGAGTGATAGATATGGGATTTGTCCCTCCTGAGGGAGTTCAATGTCCATGGCCACTTGATGAGTAGGATTGAGAAAGGCATGCGCATGCATGCGTGAATCAATATGTGATATTGATGTCACACACATCTCACCCAGTCTGCTCTGAGATCAAGGAAATGAATGAATGTTGAAAGGATGATTGCACCATGCCTTGAGTTCATTCAGGTTATTAGTGACAAATGAATTATACATTCGCTGTAACACCATTCATGGATTGTAGGATTGAAAGTTGTTCTCCAACTTTCTATTTCACTTGGGTAGCACTGATGTGTGACTAGGCACCGCTCTTTGCTTGTAAAGTCATGTGTTATGGACTTTCATTGCCAACGTGAAATGGACCTGTAGGGTCACACACAAAGGATTTAACCTGGAATAGGAGTTTGTCCACAAATGATGTTTAGATTGATTATAAAAGGAGTTTAGTTGTTCAATTAAACACCCAATCGATTGATAGCACAAAATCATATTATTCAAGGTGTTGGATCAAATGATTAGAGTATCAGATTGATTGAAACTTCGGCTGACTGACCTGCTACCCCAACCGATCAGCTCATGGAGATGAACTAATCGGCTAAGGCTGGTGAGCCGAGCGGCTCAGGTCATGAACCGATCGGTTCACTTAGTTGAACTGGTTGACTGACCAATCGAGTTCGTTTCACTTGTCAAATTTGATTTAGACAAGGACTAATAGTTGATTAGTTGGAAACAAACAAGGAAAGTTAATTCAAGTTGGACCAAGAGCATGAACCGATCAGCTCAAGCATGAACCGATCGGCTGAGATGCCCCAAACGATCGGTTCAAGTGTGAACCGATCAGCTGAGGTCACCAACCGACCATTTCAGGGTTGAAACGATCAGTTCCACTGGCGCAGTTTGTCCGATTTTGTGGGAAATCTCGAACCCTTCTACTCCTGCTTTAGTCCTGCATTGCTTGGGGTAGAGAACCCTGTCCCCTGACTCTCCTATATATATAGGGGTATTGGGGGCTTCTCAAAGTACAACTCAGAACACCAGTTGCTCTACAAAGTTATCGTTCTCTCTGGTTGTGGTAACAAGGAGAGCCAGAACAAGTGCTACCCGATAAGGGAGGAACAACAAGGGAAAGACAACTGCAGAAAGGAAACTAGTTGCAGGAGAGTTTGTTAGTGACTAGTACACCGACAGGAGGGTGCAACTCCTTTCGATTCCTTGTGGGACAAGGAGATCGGAGTTCCAGGCAGTCCGTGTGGATGACTACAGAGGCGGGAGACTTTTGCCGCTCAGAGGACAGCTGTCAATCCCGACAGTCCTGGTGAGACCAGGAGCTGCACATACACCGTCCAAGACCGGAGGCGAAGACCGCGCAAGTCACGAGGTAACGTCGCCGAGCAAGCCTTGGGACCAAGTATGCCTCTACAAACCATCCTTCCTATTGTATAGACGTTGACGTGATTCCTTTATTTTGGGTTTAGGAGAAATGTTTTGTTTCCTCTGCCTTCTCTGTCTCCCCTAAAACCCAACACGCAGTCCCTGTTCCATTACTCCCTATTGTTATTCTTGTAGTCATAATTGTTCCCTTGATCTTGTTCCCACACTTATAGCCAGTGTTCCTTTTCAAATTGACTATGAAACTTTTATTGGATTCAAATTATATTGCTCAAGTGTCAGTGCATAATTAAATATAATACATGACAATGATAAATAGAAGGAGTTTGTTAATACAATTTGTCTCGTAAATCAATATATTTTTTTACATCAGATCCAGGAGGGGGAAAGGAGATTTGCCTTGACAGCCTACTTGTATTGCCAGTGAGACCATACTTGATCACGTCATCTTTGACTTTGTTATTGATGGTTAGAAGGAGTGTTGTTGCAAAATTCCTTTGAAGTGTTGACAAGTGGCGGTCCAATGATCGTAGTTCTCCTTCAATATTTCTCCTTTCCAATGTTGCATGAATAGAATACAAAAGATTCCACAATTGAAATGATATGGTTTCTCTGGAACTGATGCTTGCTACAATTCCCATATATCCACGTCTGATAATGCTCTTGTAACTTCCAGGAAGGGAGATACTACTTTCATCAAGTGTTTTGCTCGTGGTTTTCTATCCACTTCAAAAGAAGCTTCACTTGGTAGGCTTTTCAGTACCAAGCACTTCTTATGTGGAAAATCGATAACGATCACATAGAAATGACCCTCAGATACAACTGGGAAGAAATAGTGTACATGAATAAATTAGATTTACAACTACTACAAATTAATATGAACATGGTGAGAGAAGGAATAAGGAGGACGAGTAAAGGAACAATCATGACGTGAAAAGGAACAACACCATCAAGTAATGGAACAATGCTATACTAACACTCACATAATCACATTCAGAATGGTCGACGTGCCCATCCTTGAAATAATCATACTGGAAGACATCTTCCATTAGTGTGAATTTTGTTTCATACTTGCGACTCTGTTCGTAATCAAGATTCTTCAAGTCTACTTGAAAACGTTTCTATGAATAGAAAAAGCAGGAACTGATGTTTAGGAATACCAATGCGTATTTGTATGTAACGTGGGACAAGGAATAACTTACACTAATGCTGAATGGGAGGCAAACTCACATTACTTTGCCTGACCTTCTCCTCACTTCTTATCTGTTGATCGTGTGTCTGTATGCTTCAATTATATTTTCTACCAACCATTCTCTTGGTATGAGAGTATATAGATCCTTGCCATATAGTTTGATCACTCTGTCGTTGAATAGGAGTAGAGATAAGTTTAACTTCACGTTCAGTGTAAACTCATATATTATCTTCTCAACCTCTATGACAGATAGTTATGGATCTTTCTTAGCGGGGCTTCAATCTTTTCTTATTGAGGATAATGTCCTTGTCTTCTTAGGAACATAGGTAATTCATCAATATCAATAGGTGTATTTCTCTTAAAGGTTGCATCAACAGATGTCCTAAATTGGTGTTGATCTTTGACCCTCGCACTTTGACAAATTTCCAACTTCTCTATTCTCTACATTTTCATCTTCTTCTATGAAAATGACAGAAAATTTTAGAAATCACATAACCAATTACTGGTAATAAAGATACAACATGAAATACCACTTCGACAACCTCAATCGTTGAAGTTTTTCAATAGATGATAACTAGCTTATCATCATCATCACTATTTTCTTCTGCCTTCTTCTTCTCTGCACCAACCTTCTTCATGTTCTCATCCTTTTTGACCATTTTCTCCCTTTTTAAAAATCACATAACCAATTACTGGTAATAAAGACACAACATAACATACCACTTTGACAACCTCAATCTTTGAAGTTTTCTAGTAGATGTTAAGTAGCTTATCATCATCAACATCACTATTCTCTTCTGCCTTCTTTTTCTCTGCAGCAAACTTCTTCATGTTCTCATCCTTTTCGATCATTTTCTCCCTTTTCATGATCCTATGCTTTGTAACCTTCTTCCTTTTCTCATCATTCTTGATCCTTTTCTCCCTCTCTGTGATGCTATCTGATCCTGTCTTCGTCATTCTCCTTCATGTTCTCATCTTTCTCAATCCCTTTCTCGCCCTCCTTGCTCATTTTCTTCTCTTCATTCTCCCTCTTCTCCCCCTCATGGATCCTTTATTCCCCCTTATGGTCGTGTCCTCCTCCTCCTCCTTCTCCCTCTTCTCCTCCTCTATAGATTCCTTGTTGTTGTATTTCTCCTCCCCTACAACTACCTTGCTACTGTCCTCCTTCTCGATCCCTTTGTCCCCCTCCTTACTCATATTCTCCTCTTCATTGTCCCTCTTCTCCTCCTCCTGGATCCTTTTCCCCCTCTTCGTGGTGGTCTCCTCCTCCTCTTTCTCCCTCTCATCCTCCTCTGTAGATGCCTTGCTACTGTTCTTCTCCTTCCCCATAGTTGCCTTGCTTTTGTCTTTCTCACCCTCCTTCATGTTATCATCCTTCAAATTTCCATTTCCCCCCTCCTTGCTCATTTTTTCCTCTTCATTGTCCCTCTTCTCCTCTGCTTAGATCCTTTTTCTCCCTCCATGTCTGTGACATCCGTCTCGCGAAAACAAGATTAACTAATGCGGAAGCGATTACTAGCAGCGGATTACTGATAATCACTCAAAATTAAAACCATTTATCAAGAGATCCATTCATAGGGAAACTCTTTCATTTAGAACCAAAGTAAAACATTACATCCTGGTTCATATATACATTACATATCATGCCTCATTGCACAAAATCTCAGATCGAAGTATCAAAACACTAACTCCTAGGACCCGAGAGTACATAGACGACCATATGACTATCTACACAAAACTAGACAGCCAATGTCTCCACCTGTTGGATCACTGATGTCCCTGTGACTGATGTTGCTGCACTACGCCTGCAGAAGAGTTTCTGCCTTGATGTCTGCGTCTACCTAAAAACATTGGATCCCACGGGGGTGATACAATTATAAAAATTGCCCCAACGGGAGATATAACTCTCCGCCAAAACATTGTTATAGCAGCTTATTAAAATAAAATGAGCAGAAAGATTTATATATTTAATCAACAACAGGTAAGTCACTTGTATGAACAAAGTGAAGTAATCTCCTTTTTAAAGGATAACATTGCATCTACTCATGGTAGACTCATAGTTCATCCATCTACTTGTAATGAATACAACAGATATGAACAACATCAATGAACTACAGATATAAATAGAAATGTAACATCAGCCAATGAATTTCCGTATTCAATCCTTAAGCAAACATGCTATACGACTGATTTCATTTTACAAACACACTTATTCCCTGAGGAGATGAGGTATACCGCTCATACTACAACTGACCACTGCGAAGTCGAAATAGGTACCATACATAGGTCTATGGAAGAGCCAGATTCCCATGACCTCTCACATCCCAGTCAGTGTTGGACAACAAGCAGGACTGTGTCGACTGCTCAAAATAGCTTTCCAGGGTATACTGGAACTTTGCTATAGAGTTACAACATCAACTGCACTCTCATCGGCCATCGAGAGATTTAATGTTTATCTCCATTGACCAAACATAAGTATTATGGGGAGATGTGTACATCATCTATCCCAATCATCAGGAGATCAGTGATACATCCATCTCGACACATGAAGGATTGAGAGGTTTGTTGTTTACCTTCCATCAATCTCTTCACCAGACGTAAGGATATTTTTCGCCCATTTACCCCCACATATTCAAAATATGTGTTCCGGCTTTTGCCGCGGAGCACCCATTTCACCATCACCTATTCCTAACGATGATGGATCTATGGTCAGGGCTCTACATGAATAGATTTCACTTGATTAATTAAGTACATTCTCATATTCTTTTAGCATCAACCAAGTTCTCAAACAAGACTTATTACAACAATGCTATAAAGAAACATGTACTACTTTCATCAGATACTTATCAGTCTTTCAAAGACTTTGGGAACTCAGTCCCTCATTTCAAACTGGGAATTCTCATCCCTTCACATTCTTATCACCATAATCATATGGTTCTGGGTATTCAAACCCTTAACTCATCATTGAGCATCATTACCATTTATTAGGTAACTAACACCTTCAAGTCATCTGACCAAGGCATTCATGATACTTGTTACACAAGCATCACACATGGCTCACAAGACCACAGAAATATCTTATCATCACTTTCTAGACAACAACTTACTCATATAACTCATAGAATCCATGTACATTTTTACTTTTATCAAGAAACAACAACATCAAGGCACAAAAGGCCAATCAACATTTATTATATAAATGTCACTACTCAAACCTGGCTATATTCATCATCTCATCATACATGCATGGTTATTACATACAAGTTATTCATCACATCATGTGACACAACAGTAACACCATTATTCCTTTATCAGGAATTAGGGTTTACTATCAACAAGGCTTATCATTCCCTTTACCCAAATTAGGGTTAGGGTTCCTCATTTCTCATATACCTTCACCCTTCTTAGGGCCTCTCATCATAACATAATATTAGAATATCATGTGATATTAATTCTTAATCAGAGTTTCTCATGGAATCACCCTCAACTAGGGTTTCACATGGAATCACCCTCAACTAGGGTTTCACATGGAATCACCCTCAACTAGGGTTTCACATGGAATCACCCTCAACTAGGGTTTCACATGGAATCACCCTCAACTAGGGTTTCATATGGAATCACCCTCAACTAGGGTTTCCACCATAGTTTCCCACAATTTGGGTTTACTATTCATCTCCATTAGGATTTCATTCAATTATCCATAATTAGAGATTCACTATTCATCCCAATTAGGGTTTTGTATCTCATTACCCTAAATTGAAGTTTCACATGTCACAACCCTGAATTAGGGTCACATCCTCACCCTGGATTAGGGTTACATTTAGAATTGCCCTCAATTAGGGTTAGAACTCAATAGCCCCATCAATTAGGGTTTATGTTCATGATTAGGGTTTCATGATCTCTTTACTTAAGGATCATACCCTTAATCACCACATGAATCATATTCATATATGAATTCATGCTACATCAACTTCACAACTTGATAAGGTCATATCATTCCTTCAATCACGTACATACAACTATGATTAACATAGTGTACCAAGTCATTGATCCTATAAGAAATTAGAGTTCATCCCTTAATTAGCACTATTCACTTAGGTACTATTCGGATTTAAACCTTTGTACCTTCATTGATTATCATTACTAATCATCATTGGATCAATAGATCATTCATCATCTTAATTCTTAAGAGATTCAATCATATTGGACCTCCATCACATAAGGTATCCAAATGAATTGACCAATTGGATCTTCAATTACAATAGGTGTCCAAGTGAATTAGCCAATTGAGTCCTCAATTATATTAGGTATCCAAAAGGATTAACCAATTGAGTCCTCATTCAAGTTTGACTACTTAATCCCCAAACGGTCTTGGTCTTTCAAATTTCAAACGGTTTGAAACCGTTTCCTAAAGCACCTTTTTGAAACCGCATGGGCTCAACCGGTTTGGGATCGTTTGGTCCCAAATGGTCTTGAGACTGTTTGGTCCAAACCTCCTCAAAACCGCATGGACCAAATATGGTCTCAACCAATCAAATTGGATTAGGGTTTCCAATGTTGATCCCTTCAATCAATGAATTCATGGAACCAATCATCAATTGGACCTATCGTCATACTTCAATTGAGTTAAATAGGTCAACCTACAACTGATTTAGCCCTCAATTGACCCTCAATTAGTCATCAACTAGGGTTTGAATCAATTGAATTAGGGTTTGGAATCAATGATCCTTCAACACTAATCAATGCAAGATTAGTTACTTTGAAACCTTTGAACCATCATCCAAATTGAACATGACCTGACCCCAAACGGTCTTGAGGTCGTTTGTATGACCTCCAGATGGTCTTGAGACCGTTTGCCCACCATATCATCAAAATCCAAGTCAACCAATTAAGGTTTGGATCATTGGATTGATCACCAAATCAACAATTGATTACACTTCAACTTAGTATCATTGGATCATCAATTGCTTAACCATACTCACCCCTAGACCTCCAAACGGTCTTGGGTGACCACCAAACGGTCTTGAGACCATTTGGATGAGCTCCAAATGGTCTTGAGACCGTTTGGCTCATCCAACCCTTGGATTCTAGTGAAATTTCATCAAGGTTTGGTCTATTGAGTCGATCAACAAATCAGCAATTGATTGATCTGTAACTTGGTAACTTTGGACCTTCAAATAGGCAATCATACTTAACCCTAGACCTCAAAACGGTCTTGGGTGATCCCCAAATGGTCTTGAAACCGTTTGGGTGATTCCCAAATGGTCTTGAGACCGTTTGGGCTAATCAACCCAAAATATCAAATCAACTCATTGGAATTTCAGCACTAATTTCAATTAGGGTTTGCCCAATTGATTGGCCTTCAACTCATGATTCCTTTGGGATTAATTAACCAAATTTGGTGGGTCATCAACCAACATAATTAGGAACAGAATTATAAAACGGTAAACCCTTGATCAACTCTCTCAAACTGTTTTGAAACCGTTTGCCCAAAAAGTCAAATTAATCAAGTTGAAAATCAGCACTTAATCCAATTAGGTTTGCCTAATTGATTAGCCTTCAACTCATGATTCCTTTGGAATTAATCCAAAAATTTTGTGGGTTATCAACCAACATAATTAGGAACAGGATTCTCAAACGGTCAATCCTTGATCAACTCTTTCAAATGGTTTTGAAACCGTTTTCTCTCAAACGGTCTCAAACGGTTTGGTGAAACCGAATGGGCAAACATGTTGAAACCGTTTGGAACAAGATTTATTTAGGAAAAGTGTACAATATGATGTAATCATCATCTAACTTCGTCCCTGAAACTCCTAATGCATCTGATTTCATGGAATTACCAATTACAACAAGCAATTAATCAAAACGATGAAGGAATCAACGAAATTGCAAGATTGATAGTTGAATAACAATGTAGAAGTGTTCAAGTTATAAAACCCGCCTTCAAATCTGATCCCAAGCTCCAAGATTCACGGATCCAATGGTGGTTGGAGCTCTAGCAACCTCCCAAGGTCGTTTCTCAAGCTTTTGGAGTAAAAGGATCGGCTAGGGTTGAAGATGGAGTGAAGAAATGAAGGAATCATGTATTGTTTTATGATTTTCACCATGAAATCATGAAGAACGAAGATCAAAGGCTTACCAACAGGTTGAGGACGTGCTCCCTGCTGTTCTTAGCCTTCTTAGTCAGTTTTGAAAGCAAGGGGAAGAAAGGAAATCCGAAAAAGTCCCTTGGGTGGGTTGGAAAAGGCTATTTTATAAGAAAATTGATGAAAGAGAAAATGTCTTTATAAAAATCAATTAATTCCAAAAATAGTACCATCTCTTCCTCCTTGGTTTGCTTGTGTACAAAGGAAACTCAAAGCCACCGAACTCCCTTCCGTTATCCATGGATTAAGGGAAAAGAAATTAAGCACCTCAATCCATTATAATACTAATATATCTTTTTGAGTGGGAATTCTTTTCCTTATAATAAGGTGAGTGGAATTTCACCTCCTTAAGATATTTTCGATCCTTGCAAGCTCAAGTACGGTCAATCATGCATCTGAATTCCACCAAATTAATTTTGGTTGAAGGCCCTTCAATTATTTTATTTATTTTTGCCCTAAATCAAATAAGGGTTTCAATTAGGATTAAATCTTGATTATTTTAATATCAAGATTCTCTCTCCTCCAAATTAATTCAAATGAGGCGCGCATCTCATTTTCTTTGATCTACATGATGACAAGAAACATTAGGGACCTTATTGAAGTGGTAATTTGCATATTGAATCCTAAGGTTTGGGTAAATTGCACATTACACCAAAACTAGGTTTTAATGGACATATATTGCTTTATCATCTCTTTCTTGGTATTTAGGCTTCCATAAGCCATACCTCAGCATCATTTTCACTCCCATGATGCTTCAAGACATGAGGAACATGTTATCATGCATAATTTTCACTTAAACCCCTCAACTTGGGTAATTTGCATTTTAGTCCAAAACAAGCAAACATTGCTTCAACAATGTTCAAAAAGGACTAGAATTGCAAAATAGGTTCCTCTTGAGGCCTAATTACTTTTCACAAGATGGGATTAAGCATTTAATCAACTTTCTTAATCAAAACACCTAGGGTTAAAGTATAACCCAGGTCAAGGATGTTACAAGTTATCCACCCCTTACAATGATTTCGTCCCCGAAATCATCAACAAAACATTAAGAGAAAAGAGTAGGATATTTCCTCCTCATCTCATCCTCTAGTTCTTTGCCTTCAGCATAGGAATTGGTAAGGATGATTGCATGTCATTATCCCTTTCTTTATTATTATCTATCATGTTTATGATCATCTCATGATCTCATCACATTTCCCATTTCCTCATTATGGAAAAGATCTTTATTATGCTTGCAGCATTATTGAACAGGGTTCATCTCCCTTATTCTTGTTCTTATCTTATGAGGAGTACACTTTTAGTTCCTCATACAACATGCTCATCTGAGATTATCTCAGACTTCTCCTTCTTATGCATAGGATATGACACATTTATTCATTCCATATTCATGATTTCATGATACTCATTAGATTGTCTCAGAATGACTACTTGATCAGAGCAATAAAAAGACAACAATCTAAGAGTTTTCATACCAATTTTATCATCAATAGTTGTATACCTGGCCAGGGTATATAAATATTGAGATTAAGTGGTATGCACTTTGTATGCTATCATATTTCTTCTTTTAATATTATCATAAGCATAAGACTTAACATCCCTAAATTTTATCCAGGCATTTCTTCTATACCTCATCTTTTCTTATAGAGGTAAGAACAACATAAAATATTTGTAATGTTTTACTATGCAAAACATAAGTCCTCATAGGACTAATCAAGGAAAGTCCAATCAATTCCTTTCTCAGTTAATCCAGGAATTCATAAGATGACATATTTGAATGACATTATCTTATCTAACTTGTCATAATTCATGAATTATTCACTACCTCAGGCTAACTCTACCTCAAAGGTTGATTCAACAGGCTAAGGTTGAGCACAGACTCAATTTAAGTCCAGAAATTCATCATTTCCTTTTCCTTCAACCTGCTGATGCTAATTACAAATCATGTTGATATCTAGAACATCATCATTGGGGCTGGTAATCTAAGTTACACTGCCAATACTTGATCCACTATATATATTACTTTTTCCCTAAATTCTTCAACAGTAATACTTAAAGAAGGATTTTCTTATCATAGATGGATCAGATAGGGGATTCTCAGGCAACTGTCTCTCTCTTGCCTGTTCCCATGCACCCCTTCTTGGTGCAACATTGCTTCATTCAGCAGCAACCTCCTCATGTGACCCAATCATCTTTAAGTTCTTCTTCTCTCTCATGAGTAGAAGACACTATCAGATACACTGGATGACACCAGAATAGACTCTACTACCTTAGTCCTATGTCTCTGTAGACTCAGCGAACCTAGAGCTCTGATACCACTAATTTGGGACGTCCGTCTCGCAAAAACAAGATTAACTAATGCAAAAGCGATTACTAGCATCGAATTACTAAAAATCACTAAAAATTAAAACCATTTATCAAGAGATCCATTCATAGGGAAACTGTTTCATTTATAACCAAAGTAAAACATTACATCCTGGTTCATATATACATTAAATATCATGCCTCATTACACAAAATCTCAGATCAAAGTATCAAAACACTAACTCCTAGGACCCGAGAGTACAGAGACAACCATAGGACTATCTACGCAGAACTAGAAAGCCAATGTCTCCACCTATTGGATCATTGTTGTCCCTGTGACTGATGTTGCTGCACTACGCCTGCAGAAGAGTTTCTGCCTTGATGTATGTGTCTACCTAAAAACATTGGATCCCATGGGGGTGAGACAATTATAAAAATTGCCCCAGCGGGAGATATAACTCTCCGCAAAAACATTGTTATAGTAGCTTATTAAAATAAACTGAGCAGAAGGATTTATTTATTTAATCAACAACAGGTAAGTCACTTGTATGAACAAAGTGAAGTAATCTCCTTTTTCAAGGATAACATTGCATCTACTCATGGTAGACTCATAGTTCATCCATCTACTTGTAATGAATACAAAAATTATGAACAACATCAATGAACTACAGATATAAACAGAAATGTAACATCAGCCAATGAATTTCCGTATTCAATCCTTAAGCAAACATTCTATACGGTTGATTTCATTTTACAAACACACTTATGCACTGAGGAGATGAGGTATACCGCTCATACTGCAACCGACCACTGCGAAGTCGAAATCGGTACCATACATAGGTCTATGGAAGAGCCGGATTCCCATGACCTCTCACATCCCAATCAGTGTGGGACAACAAGCAAGACTGTGTCGACTGCTCAAAATAGCTTTCCAGGGTATACTGGAACTTCGCTATAGAGTTACAGCGTCAACTGCACTCTCATCGGCCATCGAGAGATTTAATGTTTATCTCCATCGACCTGACATAAGTATTATGGGGAGATGTGTATGACATCTATCCCAATCATCGGGAGATCAGTGATACATCCATCCCAACACATGAAGGATTGAGAGGTTTATTGTTTACCTTCCATCAATCTCTTCACCGAACGTAAGGATATTTTTTGCCCATTTACCCCCACATATTCAAAATATGCGTTCTGTGTTTTGCCGTGGAGCACCCGTTTCACCATCACCTATTCCTGATGATGATGGATCTATGGTCAGGGCTCTACATGAATAGATTTCACTTGATTAATTAAGTACATTCTCATATTCTTTTGGCATCAGCCAAGTTCTCAAACAAGACTTATTACAACAATGCTATAAAGAAACATGTACTACTTTCATCAGATACTTATCAGTCTTTCAAAGACTTTGAGAACTCAGTCCCTCATTTCAAACTGGGAATTCTCATCCCTTCACATTCTTATCACCATAATCATATGGTTCTGGGTATTCAAACCCTTAACTCATCATTGAGCATCACTACCATTTATTAGGTAACTAACACCTTCAAGTCATCTGACCAAGGCATTCATGATACTTGTTACACAAGCATCACACATGGCTCACAAGGCCATAGAAATATCTTATCATCTCTTTCTAGACAACAAATTACTCATATGACTCTTAGAATCCATGTACATTGTTACTTTTATCAAGCAACAACAACATCAAGGCACAAAAGGCCAATCAACATTTATTATAAAAATGTCACTGCTCAAACCTGGCTATATTCATCATCTCATCATACCTGCATGGTTATTAGGCATGATAACAGACATACCAATTATTCATCACATCATGTGACACAACAGTAACACCATTATTCCTTTATCAGGAATTAGGGTTTACTATCAACAAGGCTTATCATTCCCTTTACCCAAATCAGGGTTAGGGTTCCTCATTTCTCATATACCTTCACCCTTCTTAGGGCCTCTCATCATAGCATAATATTAGAATATCATGTGATGTTAATTCTTAATCAGAGTTTCTCATGGAATCACCCTCAACTAGGGTTTCACACGGAATCACCCTCAACTAGGTTTTCACATGGAATCACCCTCAACTAGGGTTTCACATGGAATCACCCTCAACTAGGGTTTCACATGGAATCACCCTCAACTAGGGTTTCACATGGAATCACCCTCAACTAGGGTTTCACATGGAATCACCCTCAACTAGGGTTTCCACCATAGTTTCCCATAATTTGGGTTTACTATTCATCTCCATTAGGATTTCATTCAATTATCCATAATTATAGATTCACTATTCATCCCAATTATGGATTTGTATCTCATTACCCTAAATTGAAGTTTCACACGTCACTACCCTGAATTAGGGTCACATCCTTACCTTGGATTAGGGTTACATTTAGAATTGCCCTCAATTAGGGTTAGAACTCAATAGCCCCATCAATTAGGGTTTATGTTCATGATTAGGGTTTCATGATCTATTTACTTAAGGATCATACCCTTAATCACCACATGAATCATATTCATATATGAATTCATGCTACATCAGCTTCACAACATGATAAGGTCATATGATTCCTTCAATCAAGTACATACAACTATGATTAACATAGTATACCAAGTCATTGATCCTATAAGCAATCAGAGTTCATCCCTTAATTAGCACTATTTACTTAGGTACTATTAGGATTTCAACCTTTGTACCTTCATTGATTATCATTACTAATCATCATTGGATCAATGGATCATTCATCATCTTAATTCTTAAGAGATTCAATCATATTGGACCTCCATCACATAAGGTATCCAAATGAATTGACCAATTGGATCTTCAATTACAATAGGTGTCCAAGTGAATTAGCCAATTGAGTCCTCAATTATATTAGGTATCCAAAAGGATTAACCAATTGAGTCCTCATTCAAGTTTGACTACTTAAGCCCCAAACGGTCTTGGTCTTTCAAAGTTCAAACGATTTGAAACCGTTTGCTAAAGCACCTTTTTGAAACCGCATGGGCTCAACCGGTTTGGAATCCTTTGGTCCCAAACGGTCTTGAGACCATTTGGACTCAAACGGTCTTGAGACTGTTTGGTCCAAACCTCCTCAAAACCGCATGGACCAAATATGGTCTCAACCAATCAAATTGGATTAGGGTTTCCAATGTTGATCCCTTCAATCAATGAATTCATGGAACCAATCATCAATTGGAACTATCCTCATACTTCAATTGAGTTAAATAGGTCAACCTACAACTGATTTATCCCTCAATGGACCCTCAATTAATCATCAACTAGGGTTTGAATCAATTGAATTAGGGTTTGGAATCAATGATCCTTCAACACTAATCAATGCAAGATTAGTTACTTTGAAACCTTTGAACCATCATCCAAATTGAACATGACCTGACCCCAAATGGTCTTGAGGTCGTTTGGATGACCTCAAAACGGTCTTGAGACCGTTTTCCCATCATATCATCAAAATCCAAGTCAACCAATTAAGGTTTGGATCATTGGATTGATCACCAAATCAGCAATTGATTACACTTCAACTTAGTATCATTGGATCATCAGTTGCTTAACCATACTCACCCCTAGACCTCCAAATGGTCTTGGGTGACCACCAAACGGTCTTGAGACCGTTTGTATGAGCTCCAAATGGTCTTGAGACCGTTTGGATCATCCAACCCTTGGATTCTAGTGAAATTTCATCAAGGTTTGGTCTATTGAGTCGATCAACAAATCAGCAATTGATTGCTTTGTAACTTGGTAACTTTGGACCTTCAACTAGGAAACCATACTTAACCCTAGACCTCCAAACGGTTTTGGGTGATCCCCAAACGGTCTTGAAACCGTTTGGGTGATTCCCAAACGGTCTTGAGACCGTTTGGGCTAATCAACCCAAAATCTCAAATCAACTCATTGGAATTTCAGCACTAATTTCAATTAGGGTTTGCCCAATTGATTGGCCTTCAAATCATGATTCCTTTGGAATTAATTAGCCAAATTTGGTGGGTCATCAACCAACATAATTAGGAACAGTATTCTGAAACTTTAAACCCTTGGTCAACTCTTTCAAACTGTTTTGAAACCATTTGCCCAAAACGTCAAATTAATCAAGTTGAAAATCAGCACTTAATCCAATTAGGTTTGCCTAATTGATTAGCCTTCAACTCATGATTCCTTTGGAATTAATCCATAAAATTTGGTGGGTTATCAACCAACATAATTAGAAACAGGATTATCAAACGGTCAACCCTTGGTCAACTCTTTCAAATGGTTTTGAAACCGTTTTCTCTCAAATGGTCTCAAAAAAACGGTTTGGTGAAACCGAATGGGCAAACATGTTGAAACCGTTTGGAACAATATTTCTTTGGTAAAAGTGTACAACATGATGTAATCATCATATACCTTCGTCCCTGAAACTCGTAATGCATCTGATTTCATGTATTTACCAATTACAACAAGCAATTAATCAAAAAGATGAAGGAATCAACGAAATTGCAAGATTGATAGTTGAATAACAATGTAGAAGGGTTCAAGTTATAAAACCCGCCTTCAAATCTGATCCCAAGCTCCAAGATTCACGGCTCCAATGGTGTTTGAAGCTCTAGCAACCTCCCAAGGTCGTTTCTCAAGCTTTTGGAGTAAAAGGATCGGCTAGGGTTGAAGATGGAGTGAAGAAATGATGGAATCATGTATTGTTTTATGATTTTCACCATGAAATCATGAAGAACGAAGATAAAAGGCTTACCAACAGGTTGAGGACATGATCCCTGCTGTTATTAGCCTTCTTGGTCGGTTTTGAAAGCAAGGGGAAGAAAGGAAATCCGAAAAAGTCCCTTGGGTGGGTTGGAAAAGGCTATTTTATAAGAAAATTGATGAAAGAGAAAATGTCTTTATAAAAATCAATTAATTCCGAAAATAGTACCACCTCTTCCTCCTTGGTTTGCTTGTGTACAAAGGCAACTCAAAGCCACCGAACTCCCTTCCATTATCCATGGATTAAGGGAAAAGAAATTAAGCACCTCAATCCATTATAATACTAATATATCTTTTTGAGTGGGAATTCTTTTCCTTATAATAAGGTGAGTGGAATTTCACCTCCTTAAGATATTTTCGATCCTTGCAAGCTCAAGGAAGGTCACTCATGCATCTGAATTCCACCAAATTAATTTTGGTTGAAGGCCCTTCAATTATTTTATTTATTTTTTCCCTAAATCAAATTAGGGTTTAAATCTTGATTATTTTAATATCAAGATTCTCTCTCCTCCAACTTAATTCAAATGAGGCGCCCCTCTCATTTTCTTTGCTCTACATGATGCCAAGAAACATTAGGGACCTTATTGAAGTGGTAATTTTCATATCGAACCCTAGGTTTTGGGTAAATTTCACATTACACCAAAACTAGGTTTTAATGCACATACATTGCTTTATCAGCTCTTTCTTGGTATTTAGGCTTCCATAAGCCATACCTCAGCATCATTTTCACTCTCATGATGCTTCAACACATGAGGAACATGTTATCATGCATAATTTGCACTTAAACGCCTCAACTTGGGTAATTTGCATTTTAGTCCAAAACAAGCAAACATTGCTTCAACAATGTTCAAAAAGGACTAGAATTGCAACATAGGTTCCTCTTGTGGCCTAATTACTTTTCACAAGATGGGATTAAGCATTTAATCACCTTTCTTAATCAAAACACCTAGGGTTAAATTATAACCCAGGTCAGGGATGTTACAATGTCCGTGTCCTCCTCCTCCTTCTCCCTCTTCTCCTTCTCTACAAATGCCTTGCTACTGTCCTTCTCCTCCCCCACAACTGTCTTATACTGTCTTCCTCGTCATCCTTCCTGTTCTCATCCTTCTCAATCCCTTTGTCTACCTCATTGATCATTTTTTCCTCTTCATTATCCCTCTTCTCCTCCTCTTGGAACCCATTCCCCCTCCATGGTCGTGTCCTCCTCCTCCTCCTTCTCCCTCTCCTCCTCCTCCTCTATAGATGCCTTGTTGTTGTCCTTCTCCTACCCCACAGTTGCCTTGCTACTGTCTTCCTCATCCTCCTTCCTATTCTCATCCTTCTTGATCCATTTGTCCCCCTCCTTGATCATTTTCTTCTCTTCAGTATCCCTCTTCTCCTCCTCCTAGATTCCTTTTCCCCCTCCATGTCCGTGTTCTCGTCCTCCTTCTCCCTCTTCTCCTTGTTGTTCTTTTTCTTCTTCTGCACTGCTTCTCAAGATCTTTTCTTCTTATCAACATTCTTTGTTCTCTGTACCGCTATTGACGTAGTTGCCCTCATTCTCTTATCCCTATTTAGTATTAGAAGAGACTTCTCACTGTCTTCTCTTGTTGACTCCATAGCATTTAACGTTATCTCCTTCGCAATTTTAAGGACATTTCTTGCGACAAAGTGGAATTTTGCATAAGTATGAATCAATTCCAATTTTTGCCCTCATTATACTCACTCATGGTCCCGATTCATTTTTCTTGGTTTCATAGTCAATATTGGTACTCAAATGTGAAATATAGTGATCAATGTGAATTTATACACTTTGAAACCCCACATATTTGATTTATTTGTTACTTTGTCCAATAAAGTAAATTGATCCATCAAACTTCATAATTTGGTTCTCAAACTTTTTCTAGATATTCTCCACATTTTTGTGAAGCTATGTTACAAATTTTAGCTCATTTGGAGATTCCTACACCTGTCTACAAATTTTTGGAGATAATGCATAGAAAATGCCTTTTTATTGCCCTTTTTATGGGCTTTTCCACATCACTGATCCATTGCAAATGGAGGGGGTGAACCCCAACCCTTAGATCTGAGACCCATGGATCAGGGCCTCGATCCAATAGCTGTGGGTCTGTCTTCTACCTCTTGTTGATTGCAGGATGAGACAAGTCGGCCTGAATGGCCAATCTCCCGCTCTCGACTACATTTTGAAAATCTAAGCGAGTCAAAATGCTCTTCTCGCGATTTCGTACTCAACCAACCCTAGTTTGACCAATGCTCTTGCTCTGTTGCATCGCCAATAAGACTCCCAAAATATCACCTCCCACTCCGGTGGCCATGGCCTCCACCCCAAGTTTGGTTAGCCCTAAAATCTACCTATTAACACTATATAAGGCCCCCTTGTGGTCTACATTAGTCACTTCTTGCATGAAACCTTGCTATTTCTCTCTCGTTCGAACTCATACACCTTGATTTCTCCTCATTGTTGTCTTCTTCTAGATATGTGCCTCCACACATGGCCCTTTGGGATTTCTCGTTCCTCGCCTCCTCGCTCATGTCCTCGACTCCCTTTGAGTTCGCGAGGCCAAGCCGAACTCGGTCGACACTCTCGCTTCCTCCATCCTCCCCTCCTGCTCCTAGACCACCTCCACTCTGGCGAGCCCTCCACCCTGCCATCGTGACTTGCAGGAGTCTCTACGCAGATGGGAGATAGGAATCCCAAACCGTTGGTCCAGATGAGAAAAGACCCAGTCCAACAAATTAACCAGCCCGAACCAGCTAATCAAGGAGAGTGAACTGACCAAATTGAAGATCTGAACCGAGTTCACTAGTCCCTTGAACCAGCAATTTTCTTGTGCCTATGTTGCAAAATATGGGCCATCCATTTTTAGATCCAACGGCCCTCTTTTTTCTCCAATAAGGTAATTGTCTCTATGTTTGACAAATATTCAAAAAAATATCCAGATCTCATTTTAATCATAATAAATGCATAATAGCTTCAAATAATTCGAGTAAATAGTCAATTTTGATCAGAAACATCCAGTGGATCATTTAAAAATACTTTTGAAACCTGATTCCAAACGATGCTCATTGATATCCCTATATGTGATATCTTTCTTATTTCATTTATTAAATGGCTCAATAGTGATGATTCTTGAAAAACCTAATATCTGACTCTAATGATTATCCTGAAATGCAGATCCAATCTAGTTGAATTTTGAAAATGAATCAATAGTGATCTAGATCTAATTACTTGATTCAATCTTGATTATCATATTTATGAATAATGAGTAATCTTGATATGGATCTCAAATCTTACAAAACCCTTGATATATTTTGACCCATCAATCTAATCTTGAATACAAATGATGTTAGTTATCATGATGATGATCTAGAAATGTGATGATGACATGTATAATAATCATAAAATTAGGGTTAACACATATGATCCTAGAAAACCTAGGTAAGACTTTCACACTTGAATATATTGTACACTTGAAATAATGTTGGACATATTGAAATATTGATTATAAGTGAATGACCCAACCCTAAGGTTGACATAGGAAAGTGTAACCCTAATCTCGAATATTGAAACATGACAGTCAGAACATCATGATCTTAACCTTTGATCCTATCTTGATGATTTAGGATCTGACTCGAAGGGTCTACCTATTATTTGTTGATTATACTCGAAATCCTCGGTGAAAGGTATGCTATTATATAACTCTTCCTTGATTGTATTGAAGATACTTTTATGTATCTCTTAACAGTATGCTTGGCTATTTACTTGGATGAGCTACTATTCCCTATGATTAGTCTTTTGTTTTTCCATACTATATTTTGAAAAACATGAAAACATAAATTGCATGCCCATTATGACTGCCCGTATATTGATAATGATGATGATATTGATAATGTTGATAATGTTGATATTGAGTGCAACAACCCCCTCATTTGGAGGTGGGACTTGTACATTGGCCTCCTATGTTCCTATGGTGAGAAGGAGCCTAGTGACCTTCCCCATCGCGTTGGTGGTAATAGAGTCACAAAAATTATATAAGCATGCTTCTCGAATTACAGTATAATGGGAACTCGTAATAAAAGTCGAATTGCTTGAAAAACTTGTCAAATAAATTTTGGTTTTGCAAATTTCTTGTTATTTCTTTTGAATATAAGTCCTGTCAAGTATACTATTTTTTTATAAATTGCTTTGCTTGATTTTGATAGCGTACCGTGTAATTGCATGATTGTGTCTCGATTTTCTTGATTCTAGGCAATACAAATAGAATATTGAATAAGATCGCTTCCGCACTCTACATACTCTGATGACAAAGATAAATCAGATATATCTCCATATTGGGTTAGTTTGTTCTTTAATTACCCAATTTTTGAGTTATTTATTTCTTATTGTATATGCCAGTGTGATTGATCCTATTGGTTCACTCAGGGACGGGCGCTTCAATCCTTTTTCTACTGTCTAGGCAGTGGGATTGGATTGGGGTAAGAACAGTTCCATGACAGTTGGTATCAGAGCTTACACACTCCCATATACTTTAAGTAAATAATATCTCAAGTCTCTTACACCCAAGAAACCCTAAAGTCCATAATGGTGAAAATTGAGGTGTCTAGGCTCGGGGTCCTGGCTAAATTTCTCCTATCCGTCTTCACGGTGGTTGAGATCCCCCACTCTACCTGGCCTTACTTGATCCAAAACTAGACCTAAAGGTTATCTTGTGAAACACAAGAGAGTATTCTAGCATCTCATCTCTTCTTTAAGGACTACCCAAGCCACCCATGTAGATGAATATTAGGTAGTATTCTCATCCCATCATATGGTCCTTTTTTGTGACCTTTTGCCACATTATGTCTCGATTATGGGTAGCTTATGCATGGGGAAAAAATGAATATCGCTAAATTATGAAAGTTGATTAAGAAAATTATACCATGATCTGAAACTAATGTGAAAACTCAATTTTGATAAATTAAGCTTGAAATCAAATAGTCATGTATGACCCCTAATATCATGAACACTCAATTTTGACTATGTTCGAGGTTATGATATGGTGAAATAAGAATGACTTTTACCTTATACCTTATTATTGATAAGGTCCCTATTTGATTAAACCCATGTTGGCCTATTGTTAATTAAACCTCAAACATAGTTAAGCAAACTCATATCCTATTTTATACACATCTTGACTATGCTATTAAGTGACTAAGTCTAAGACTCACAAAACCATGATGTAAGATTATGATGCAAAATGAAGTTTTCCTATTGAATATTGATGCCTTTTGCAATCTCAATTTTGATATGATGAGTATGGGACTAGATTTTGCACTACTTCTCTCTAAATCCTTGAATGTCAAATTCAAATCCTAGATTTCCAAATTATATGGCTACCTTGATCATGAAAGGAAAGGAATGCAAATATTAATATGACTTTGTAAAAACTTGACATTATTGCCCTATTATCTTGAATTTTGATGTTATGATCTTATAAAACATGCTTTGATCATTGGTACTCTCCCTATTTGAATAAGCTCGATTGATAATTACTAATGTAGGTAATGTGCTAGATTAGGGTAGTAGTTGACTCATGACTCCCCTAACCTAGGTCACATCTCTATTTTGACTACCTCTAAATTTTCGTATTGTTGATTATCTAGAGTTAGAAAGGTATTCCCTTCCACCATATTTGGATTGGTTGACCTAAACCTAATAGGTTAAACCCATGGTTGATACTCGATCTTGAATATTGATTTCATAATGACCTTGACATATGGCAATATTGACTATAGCTTGAGGTTGACTTCCTAGATAGACCTAGGTCTAGATAATTCATCAACCTTGGAAACCATGATAATGAAATTTTAACATGTTGATCAAATATTGCTTGAATATTTTTGCTAAAATTGAATATAGATGAGTGATCTCCCCCAATGTCTAAATAGGAATCTAAACCCTGACTTCAAAATTTTGGACCTATGACTTTTGGTGTCAAAAATCTCGACCCTTAGTATTGATTAATACAATTATGACTCACGATTATCAATCACAATAAAAATCCTATGTTCACATTATTTGGGTCTACAGATCACCATGAATATATCACTTATGACTTCAAAATCCCAAATTTTGAAATTTTCAAAATGATGACTATTTTGACTCTCTTAATTTATGACTTAGGGTTTAGCTCTCATTAGGACTAGGGTGGGACCTTCCCATTGATTTTGAGCTTGAAATCATGATATTGAAAGTATGATGTTGTCTCAAAATGTTGAAATATGAAACCTCAAATCATGGATGTATAACCCCACCTAGGACAATGAAGAAGCTAGGACCCTGAGATATTGGGATTGAAAGTCACCTTGTATACTTGATTAAAAGACTTTATGTGTTTAACCTAAAATATAATATGTCCAAATTTGTGAACAATAGGATGTTTTCCATATTTGTGACTCATATGATGACTTTGAACAATATATGCATCGGCTTTGATACTCAATTGCTTGATGATAAATAATATTGATACCAATTTTGGTTATGATATGGAACATGGAAATTCAGTTATGATTATCAGAATACTTGAAATTTGAGGACATGATTTTGATTTTACACTTGAGGATATATACCCCAATATTTGAGAAAATGGCTTAGGTTGAATAATCCCAAATTTTGAGGTTGTTTTGAATTTTGGGGACAAAATTCCTTTTTAAGGAAGGAAGGATGTGACAAAGTGGAATTATGCATAAGTATGAATCAATTACAATTTTTTCCCTCATTATACTGACTCATGGTCTCAATTCATTTTTCTTGGTTTCATAATCAATATTGGTACTCAAATGTGAAATATAGTGACCAATGTGAATTTTATACACTTTGAAACCCCACATATTTTATTTATTTGTTACTTTTTACAATGAAGTAAATTGATCCATTGAACTTCATAATTTGGTTCTCAAACTTTTTCTAGATATTCTCCACATTTTTGTGAAGCAATGTTCCAAATTTTAGCTCATTTGAAGATTCCTACAGTTGTCTACAAAATTTTGGAAATAATGCATAGAAAATGCCTTTTTATTGTCCTTTTTATGGGCTTTTCCACATCATTGATCCATTGCAAAAGGAGGGGGCGAACCCCAACCCTCAGATCTGAGACCCACAGATCAGGGCCTCGATCCAACAACTGTGGGTCTGTCTTCTACCTCTCATTGATTGCAGGATGAGACAAGTCACTTGGCCTTAATGGCCAATCTCCCGCTCTCGACTCCGTTTTGAAAATCTAAGCGAGCCAAAATGCTCCCCTCGTGATTTTGTACTCAAACAACCCTAGTTTGACCAATGCTCATGCTCTGTTGCATCTCCAACATGACTCCCTGAATATCACCTCCCACTCCGACGGCCATGGCCTCCACCCCAAGCTTGGTTAGCCCTAAAATCTACCTATTAACACTATGAAAGGCCCCCTTGTGGTCTACATTAGTCACTTCTTGCATGAAACCTTGCTCTTTCTCTCTCATTTGGCCTCATACACCTTGATTTCTCCTCATTGTTCTCTGCTTCTAGATTTGCGCCTCTACACATGGCCCTTTGGGCGTTCTCGTTCCTCGCCTCCTCGCTCATGTCCTCGACTCCCTTTGAGTTCGTGAGGCCAAGCCGAACTCAGTCGACACTCTCGCTTCCTCCGTCCTCCCCTCCTGCTCCTGGACCACCTCCACTCCAGTGAGCCCTCAGCCCTACCATCGTGACTTGTGGGAGGCTTTGCGTGGATGGGAGACAAGAATCCCAAACCGTTGGTCTAGATGAGAAATGACCCAGTCCAACAAACCATCCCGAACCAGCTAATCAACGAGAGTGAACTGGCCAAATTGAAGATCTGAACCGAGTTCACTAGCCCCTTGAACCAGCGATTTGCTTATGCCTATGTGGCACAATCTGGGCCATCCATTTGTAGATCTAACGGCCCTCTTTTTTCGCCAATAAGGTAATTGTCTCTATGTTTGACAAATATTCAAAAAAATATCCAGATCTCATTTTAATCATAATAAATGCATAATAGCTTCAAATAATTCGAGTAAATAATCAATTTTGATCAAAAACATCCAATGGATCATTTAAAAATACTTTTGAAACCTTATTCCAAACGATTCTCATTGATATCCCTATATGTGATCTCTTACTTATTTCATTTATTAAATGGCTCAATAGTGATGATTCTTGAAAAACCTAATATCTGACTCTAATGGTTATCTTGAAATGCAGATCCAATCTAGTTAACTTTTGAAAATGAATCATTAGTGATCTAGATCTAATTACTTGATTCAATCTTGATTATCATCTTTATGAATAATGAGTAATCTTGATATGGATCTCAAATCTTACAAAACCCTTGATATATTTTGACCCATCAATCTAATCTTGAATACAAATGATGTTAGTTATCATGATGATGATCTAGAAATGTGATGATGACATGTATAATGATCATAAAGTTAGCGTTAACACATATGATCCTATAAAACCTAGGTAAGTCTTTCACACTCGAATATATTGTACACTTGAAATAATGTTGGACATATTGAAATATTGATTATAAGTGAATTACCCAACCCTAAGGTTGATATAGGAAAGTGTAACCCTAATCTTGAATATTGAAACATGACATTCAGAACATCATGATCTTAACCTTTGATCATATCTTGATGATATAGGATCTGACTCGAAGGGTCTACCTATTATTTGTTGATTATACTCGAAATCCTCGGTGAAAGGTACGCTATTATATAACTCTTTCTTGATTGTATTGAAGATACTTTTATGTATCTCTTGACCGTATGCTTGGCTATTTACTTGGATGAGCTACTGTTCCCTATGATTAGTCTTCTATTTTTCTATACTATATTTTGAAAAACATGAAAACATAAATTGCATGCCCATTATGACTGCCCGTATATTGATAATGATGATGATATTGATAATGTTGATAATGTTGATATTGAGTGCAACAACCCCCTCATTTGGAGGTGGGACTTGTACATTGGCCTCCTATGTTCCTATGGTGAGCAGGAGCCTAGTGACCTACCCCATCGCGTTGGGGGTAATAGAGTCACACAAATTATATAAGCATGCTTCTCGAATTAAAGTATAATGGGAACTCGTAATAAAAGTTGAATTGCTTGAAAAACTTTTCGAATAAATGTTGGTTAAGCAAATTTCTTGTTATTTCTTTTTGGAAATAGGTAAATATATTGCCAAAAGTGGGTATAGCAGAGCTATACTGTACAGAGCAGTAGTTACAGGCTAAATCCAGCCGCAAAACACACTATTGGGTTACATACAAAAGCCCCAATAGGTTCTCGTATATGCATTTAAACTACAAAAAATTTCCTTTTTCTTGGTAAGTAGAGCACCAATAAACTGACCCAGCTCCAACAGTAACTGGTTCTCAGTCTTCGACACTTTACCATGCAACCTGGCATTTCTTTCCTTCCACACATAAAAGCTAGCACCCATAAGACACATGCCAGCAAATTGTTTAATATGTTTGCAGCCAATAAAACTGCTATTGAGCCAGTCAACACAATCCCCTAGCGAAGAGGGGGCACCACTCTTCCAGCCATTCCTCAAGCATATGATGCTCCATATAGTTTTAGAGAACTTGCAGTCAAAAAAGAGGTGAGACATGGATACATTCACCCTCCCACAGAGGACGCACATCGGGTTAACAGGGATACCCCACCCGACCATTCTATCCTTAGTAGGAAGCTTATTTTTAATAGCTCTGTAAGCAAGAGTGCACCATTTGGGACAGTGTGCACCCCCCCCCAGAACAGATCAGCCCAAGGTGCCAAAACATTTATACTCCTGTTGACCAGTGGTGTCTGGTTGTTGCGGCGCCAGATACCAAACTGGTCAACAGAGTACAAAGAGCGGTTATCATCAAACGATCTGCAGAGGGCCCTCCAACATTTAGAACTCTTTTTACCCTCCATCTGTACCGGCAACACGCCATAACGCATCTGCATCCAGTTCCTCCAAAGAGATGGTTGTCCAGACAAAAAATTGTTAAGTCTTTTATCACGACTCTCATTCATAATCTGTACGGGATGCTTCAGATGCAGCCCCCCTTCAGCAAAAGGCTTAGCAATCGTATCCCAAGCCACACCATGAGCTTTACCCTGCCAAATAAAGTTTGCAGTTAAGGCTTTGATACATAAGTCATGCCAAGTATACTATTTTGTTATAAATCACTTTGCTTGATTTTGATAGCGTACCGTGCAATTGCATGATTGTGTCTTGATTTTCTTGATTTTAGGCAATACAAATGGAATATTGAATAAGATCGCTTATGCACTCTACATACTCTGGTGACAAAGATAAATTGGATATATATCCATATTGGGTTAGTTTGTTCTTTAATTACCCAGTTTTTGAGTTATTTATTTCTTATTGTATACGCCAGTGTGATTGATCCTATTGGTCCACTCAGGGACGGGCGCTTCAATCCTTTTTCTACTGTCTAGGAAGTGGGATTGGGATTGGGGTAAGAATAGTTCTACGACATTTCTCATACTTACTTCAAAGGGTACATCACTATGTTGGTGTTCTTAAAATGTTTCCAGAGCGGGTTTGAGTTCTTTAGACATTTTTTGGGATATTTTCCACTTCTTCCTGCTTGCTTTCATGGTCTAGAATGCTTCAGAAATTGGAATTTCATCCTCAAAAACTAGTCCCATCACTTGTCGCTGAAGTGCTTTCTTATATCTTTGCAGTTTACATTCAGTAGCATTCTTCTTAATCAATAAATGATGAGTAGTGCTTTTGTATATCTTCATTTCTGCACACAACTGGGTTTACAAATATTAAAAAGTAACACATACTATGATTTCAGAAATTTTGACTAAGGTATTAATTACCTCACGTATCCTTTCCTCTAATAATTTACAACCAACACCATCTTCCGCATCTTCTACGTCTTCCATGCCTTCACCATATTGTACGTCTTCTATTTCGGTGAGCAGGTGGTCATCGAAATCATTATGTTGATAAAAGAGCTAGTTGCTTTCCACTCAAGATTTCATTAGAATTTGGTATAAAAACTTCAAATATTGCATGTAGGTGCCAGGCGTGATCGTCCCCCTTGAAAGATAGATCTAAGTAATGCACCTAAAATAAACAACAAAAGAGTCTTATTGAGTACAATAAGCAATATTAAAGTGTATTGAAGTATGTTCAATTAATCCAATTGTACCATTAGAGGTGCAAATCTTCAGTTGGCTTGCTGCAGTAATTGTTCTATTTGAAAGTCAGCAAATTCCTCTTCAAATATGTCAGGATATAACTTGCCCAGTTCAAGTTCCGCATTCTACTAAGCGGTTCCATATATTTGAGATAGTAAACATGAATGGTTCCCGTTGTTGGCGCAAGAACACATCCGAAGACTAATAAAATATACAGTCGGGCTATATCTTCAAGAATTTTTAACCCAAATATCCTATATTCCACATCGTTAGAAGTAACACAATATTTCTTGTTAGATAACAGACCCATCCTTCTAGACATTTCCTAAACTCTTCCATTAGACACCTTGTCTCTAGATTCCATATCGACCGTGATGGAACATGAGGGGATGTCGTAAACTCAACGGACGTCATTTTCTATCAACTTTAATCGCTCTCCATAGGAGGGTCGGCCAATCCATATTCTCTGAATCAAAATTGGTAAACGGGAAGTGGAGAACTTGCAGAGTGAGAGATTTCAATTTCAACTATAGGAGCCCAGAATAAACTGTTATTTTCATATGCTTCTTGACTTCTTTGATTCTGGTAGCATATTCATTTTCTCGTTCAGCTTCACAACTAAGGATGTCCTCGTCATGTGATGGAATTGGAAGGAAAAGAACAAAGAATTAGAAGATTTTTTGGATGAATTTAACATGATTATTTACTTCTATCAAAACCCCTATTTCACAAATTTGGGAATTCCAGAGCAAATCGTGCTTGGAGGAGGCTAGAAAATATCAAGATGAAAATTCGTTCTTGGAGATTGTGAGAAAAGATCAGACGACAAGTTCTTGCTTGGAGACGGCATGAGAAGATCAAGTGGAAAGGAAGCGAATAACTGAGTGCCACAATTGATCTTATAGAAATCGTTCAGTCAGTTTGTGATACGTCTTTTCATGTAGTTGTTTTGTAAGTAACCATTGGACTGGAGGAACGAACATAATAAATAATGATACAAAACCTTCTTTTATATTTTATTTACAAATTGGCTGAGTACATAATCAACACATACACCTATAAACTGCAAAATAGGTTTTCTAGCAGTATTACACTTATTTAAAGTTTTCAAAACTAGATTTTATAGTACTAATTATTTTTCTCATCCCGATTTCCATTGCTCTCCCTTCTAGATCTTGTTCTCCTCTCCACATATCTTCTTCTCCTTTCTCTTTGTTCCTTTTCTCATGGCCTATTCCTTTTTACCTATATCACAATCGTCGATCTTGTTCTCCTCTTACGTGCTCTGATTATCAATTCCCATGTATCTATTCTCCTCCCTATCCTTGTTCTTTTTCTCCTCCCTATCCTCGTTCTTATTCTCCTCCATTCAAAAAGGATGATGAGTGTATGCTCGTCATCTGTTACTCCCCCTATTTGATCCTATTCAATGACACATTATTCCTTTACTAATCATTCTTGTTCTTGTTGTAGAAATGTACTTTTTGAATTAACAATGCTACTTTTGTTGGATTCAAATTATGTGGCTTATGTGTGAGTGTATAATAAATTATGTTACTAGACAATTATGAAATATGTTTTGACATTCCACCAGTTTATTCCCCCTATTTGTTCCTTTATTATCAATCCTTGTTCCTATAATTATCGTCCTTATTCCACTTCTCAAGCACTTAATTACTTGCATGGAGAGTAATACAAGATGAGAATAGGAAACAAGTAGACCGAGAACATTAGCAAGGATAATTGTTCCTATTCTCCTACTCGTTCCTACTGTTCTCCTCCTCAACATCATTCTCTCCTTCTTATATTATAAAAATTGACATACATGCAGATCACAAAAGACACACTATCATTCCAAAAAATTATCACTGGTTATATTAAAAAAGGAAATAGTATATGACTTTAGTAGCCCCTGTCTCGGGCTTTGATTACACAATCTTGTACAAAATTGAAAAGTATATTTCTACGACTACAAACTTTTTTTTCTTTCAATCTACCACTTCTTCATATTAGCTAAGGGCTTGAATACAGTTATTCACGTACTCCTCACTCCAATCAGGACAAGTCCAAGGAGTTTCGTTGGGGTACCGTTCTCTAAAATACAGAGATTCTAACTCAGGCAATGTGGGAGTCTAATGTTAGGTGTTGGCTTCTTCTAGAACCATTTGGCCTGAGCGTCCACTAGGCGATTGAATTCACAGTGGCAGTGATATATTCTGCAGTCTTGCATAGCACAGATTGTTTCTTGTATCATATACTTGAAGGAGATCAAGTAGGCAGACGCTTCAAGCTTGTTCTGAACGATTTTCATCGATAGTTGAGAGTTTTTCAGCAAGCAGAAAGATACAATTCCCAACTCGAACATCATATCGAGTCCCAGCGAAACAGCTTGCAACTCCCCTTCTAGTGGGTGCTTTCCACTGAGAACTCGTGCTCCTCCATTGATCCAGTTTCCTTGGTGATCACGAAGAACCCAACTAGTATAAAGGTTTGTCTTCCTTCAGTCGACTTCCATATCAACATTGAGGTAGTGTCTTGCCTTCGGAACTACCAGTCTTTCCTGCTATATGTATGAGTTCCTAGGCTCAGCCACAACTCGACTGTCAGACGCTTCATTAAAGGAGTGTATCTCGCATCTAATTCTTGTGGCCATCACTTCTGCTGTGGATGTCTTGTTTTCGAAGACAAATTCATTCTGTTGCTTCCACAACATCCAGCTAGTCGTAAGGAATAGACTGTGCCACTCATATCCTCCCCGCTGAGGTTGGAGGTTGTAGGATGTCCAAGTTTGGATACTAGTATGGATAAAGAAAGTATCAAGCATGTCTGATTTAATCAGTCTCCAGACGTCTTTGATAATGTAGCAATCATGGATCGCATGGAGTGCAGACTCCTCCAACCCCCACCTTTTACACTCTGCAGAGTTAGTCATGCCCCATTTCTAGCGAAGAAGATTTGTCAGCAGTCTCTCATGCCCCATTAGCCACCCAAACACGCGAAAGTGTTGGGTCACCTTAGCCTTCACGATAGTCATCCATCATCCTTTGGTAGTATGTGCTTTCGTGTTCATCAGTTCTGTGTAGGCACTCCCAGTTGTGAATCTACCGTGCAACCCTTTGTCCCAGAACCAGCCATCTGACCCACACTTTGGATGTGGGGTGCCAATGAGTAAAATGTTCTCAACTGTGTCCGGTGAAAACCATTCTTCTAAGAATTCTTTGTCCCACACACCCTCGTCTGTGACCATACTGTTTATAGATAAGTCTTATAGCATAGGTGGTACACTCTTTCCCGTTATTATGATAGGTATCTGAGCTCCTCTAATCCAGGCATCTGACAGGCATTGAGGGTCTTTCCATCCCCCAAAGCTCTCCCTACACTGTTATAAATATCCAAGAGGAGAGGTCAGATTGCTCTCCAGAGGGCCGACCCATGTTGAGCATAACTTGTACCCCTGCTATATTTGTGAACAATCATATTGACCCAAAGAGTAGGCCTGCGATTAACAAATTCCCACACAAGTTTCATAAGCAGTGCTTTTTTTTGTTGCATGGCGCTTCTGATACCCATACCACCCTACGAGATTGGGGTTATAACTTTGGTCCATGCTACTAATGGGATGCCTCTACTCGCAGATGCCTGGATTAGAGGAGGTCATATACCTATCATAAGAACGGGAAAGAGTGTACCATCTATGCTATAGGACTTAGCTATAAACAGCATGGTCATAGACGAGGGTGTGTGGGACAAAGAATTCTTAGAAGAATGGTTTTCACCGGACACAGTTGAGAACACTTTACTCATAGGTACCCCACATTCAGAGTGCGGGTCAGATGCAGTGGCGGAGCCAGAAAAATTAGTCAAGGGGGGCACCAATAACATAGAACCTCAGCTGGAGATATTAGGTAGGGCACTATATACAATTTTGTAGAAAATATTGCCTACTTTCTCTTGTGGTTATGTGTAATTACAAAATTCAGGTAGGGCCCGTGCCTACCCCAGCCACCATGTGGCTACGCCACTTGTCAGATGACTAGTTTTGGGACAAAGGGTTGCACGGTAGATTAACAACTCAGAGTTCCTATGCGGAACCGATCAACACGAAAGCATAGACTATCTTTGTATCTATCTTCAAACACATTTGTGAAATATATTTGAGATCATTCCATTGAATGGTTTTTTTAAACTCAATTTCTCAATTACAATGTTTCATGAACAGCATGGTAAAGACCCTATAGCTGTATAAGTCCCTCTATTCAGGAACAACTGGAATATTCTATTTCCATGTGCTCCAATCTGCAACCCCTCTAGTGATAGTGAGAACGATCTTAAAGTACTTCACCACCTCCTAGCAAATTGATCCGTAATGAGTCAATTTTTCTAGGGCCTGAGTGTCCACGTTGTTCAACAAGATGAACTGCTCTACAGGGAAGTCAAAGCAAACAACAAAGAAATGTTCGTGGTAATAGATAGGAATCATGTATTATATTTTAAATTAAAAAATTAGAGTAAAAGTGAGAATAGCCACCAAATTGCTAAGATGTTATATAGATGTAAAAATTACTTACTTAATTACAAATTCTGTCATCTAAGTCATGCTGATTATTCAAGTCGTATAACTGGAACATGTCATTGATAATGTTATATTAACGCTCCTCGTTAATTAGCTCGGATGAGAGAAGATTAATAATAACATTTTTCTACAAAATAAGGAAGCATACACAATAAACAAGAAGCAATTATACACTAGAATATAGCAGTGAATGAAAATTAGAGGAGTGAGGAGAACAGGAAAAAGAAGGGGAACAAAGGAAGAGGGAGTGGGAGTAAAGGAAGAAGGAGAATGAGGGATACATATGAACATGGAGTGGGAGTAATGAAGAAGGACAACAGGAACAACGAGATGGAGAAGGGGAACAGGAACAACGAGTTGGAGAAATGGAATACGGAACCCTAGAACAGGAACAACGAATGGTATCAAAGTAATGTGGACGATGAGAAAAGGAATAAGGATTGGGAAAAAAAGGAACTATGAAGGGGTGAGAAGGAACAAGAAAATGGAGAAAGGGAACAAGGAGGAGAAAAGTTGATGTACACATAGAAGCATTGGAAGATAAAATCTCTTCACCCTTCCGTTTTCCTACTCTATATGTTTTTCAATTCACTGTATGAATGTGTGTCGATGATGACACCGGTGATGTAGCACCCTTCCATGCAAGTTCAGATATCTTCTACCATCAGGGTTATTATATCGTCGTCCTCCTTGTAACAAACGTAATTACTACAAAAAGCTATAAATAAGTATACTTATTGATATGTAAGAAGAAAGGTAAGTTAATGCCAAAGATGCACGGCCTAAACTTTGGAATCTTGTTGATTCATATCTAGTTCAACATTTCAATGTGCTTTCGCTGGATAATAGGTAACTCAGTGTGCATGGCTTCAGACGAACAACCTACAGAACGCCACTCCAAGACTGAACCATGGAACTTCTGACGACGGGGTTCAATATAGCTCTCGCGAGGCTTCGACAGTGGTCCACTTAGTATCTTGCTAAGCTCCTCCTCATCACTGGAGACAATAAATGACAGTTTTCGTCTAAAATTTCCCAAAATAAAAAATCCTTACATTTTCATTCGATTCTGTTCCACTTAATCCCTTTTTCATGGTCCTCTTTTACCCAATCTATTTTTTATATTTATTTGTTTTATTGTTTTTTTTTGCATAACTCAAATAAATTGACTATTTATTTATCATTTTAAATAATATATATATATAAATTAGAAATCAAAATAATAAATAAAAAAGAGCTCTATTTTTTACTGGAGACCATAGCGGAGTACTTACACTCCAGCGTGCAGCTGACCTCAGTCGCCGTCATTTTAAGCCGATTCTTGGCGTTGCGGGTGGAGTCATAACCTGAAGACTTTTCTTGGAACTCGGCGGTGGGCATGAAGAAATCCCTTTATCTCTCACTAGGCTCCTCATTGTCGCTTGAAAGAAATATAATATGGTGAATTTTTTATCCGGCCATCCTTACGGTGGATGTTGTTGTTGTTGCGGCTGCTGGTTCTTGTTAGGTCGTCGTCGTTGTTGCTTAGGTGAGAGAATGGTAGGGCAAAGAAAACTACAATCCAACCCTTTTGAAAAACAGAGGTTGTTCATCATTTCACTGTCTAGTCGAGCATTGGCAATCGAGTCCAGTGAGGCGTCCCTGACATTCGAAGGGACGCTACGACGTGGGCGTGACAGTTGATATGGGTGACCAAAGACTAAGTTACCCCCACAAAAATCGGACGGCTACGCTGACGAGCAGAGGACCCGGAACTTCAAATTCTAATTGTGCGGCCAAAATGTTGTTCAAGACGTTCTGAGGAAATGGGCTTTCCAGACTGCACTGTCACCACCATCACACTAGTAGTTTTCTACCTTGGCTGCAACTTATGCATGTCTATTTTACCTTTGTGCAATGTAATGCTGCATATGATATAATTAAAGCATACATTACATGTCCGCAAAGTTATCTTCCTACTACATAGTTGAGGTGGTAATGGTGGCAGCGCGCGCATAGGTAAAGGAGAAGTGTACTAAGAGAAAAAAAAAACTCATGAGGGATGATTCATTTATCAATATACGAATCTGGTTAGCTCATAAAGAATTAACATTGGATAATCTAAGGTTTACCGATAAGGAGACACTCCTGCTACAAGTCCCTATATTGTATGGTAAAAACCAACCAAAAGATAACTTGATTTGTTGAAGGAGAAGTTGACGAAGAGCCATGGTCATCTGCATCATCAGCGGCATATTTGAAGGAGAAGTTAACCTGATATGCCGGCATGATATACGTAAAATGTCATCAATAGTATGAGTTCAAACTTGTTTTTCGGTGATTGTACTCAGTTCTAAAGAGTATGTTGTTACACTCATGTCATATTTGTAAAAATACGCAACTCACCATTTCACCCTTATATGCGATGTGAGATAGAGTTGAAAGGCCAAACCAATCTGCAATTTGGTATTTCGATGAAGTTGATATATGATTGTGTGAAATAATTTCAATATATCAAGCTTTTGGATGGGTACGGATGACCATATGAAATCATCCAAGGAGCATTGACGAGAAACATTCTAAATAGTTTCTGACTCAGCCTAACAAATCATATATGGGAATGGGCCAACAATTGATATCTTGTGAAGGTAGGAGCCAACCAAGAGCTTATCTGAGCATACAAGTCAGGACAGCAATTTACACTAGGTGACCACAACTTTTTGTTGAATGATGAAGTGGAACAACGGAAAGTGAGGAAAGAATAGACTTGCTTCATTTAGAAAATGAGGCCCCATTTCTATTTTATCAAGGGGGCTTGTCGAGCATATGTTGTGATGATTTTTATAAGATTGACAATTTGTACTAGGATCTTATTTGTGGCTAGGCCTAATAAGAGTTAATTTCATTGTTTATATTTTATATTTTTTTTTGCCTTTCGTGAGGTTGACATGTGGTGCACAAGGTGGATTTGTGAGATAATAGGTTTGTATAAGGTAGACCCACCCAACTAAGGCTAGCTCATCACTTTTTGTGACACTTTGATATTTTCTTTGATAGAGAATCAACAATGGATAATCTAGAGTATGTCAAGTCGGACCTATATACAAGCATGTATTGTATCAGCAAAAATTAACCAAATGATAACCTTATATTTTGGAGAAGCTCAAGAAGAGCCTTGGTCGTCCTCATCATCAGCGGGTGGGTCGTTTAGGGATTATGACATCCTATTGGAGGAGGCTAAGAGGGCCTTGGTGCTAGTTCCAGTTAGTTCTTGTCTAGTGAATTATAAGTAATTTGCTTGCTAACCCTACTTAAGATATATGTACTAGAAGAAAACCCAACCACTGGTAGTAAGCTAGGGCTGGGAGTGATATATACCATGTATGATTTACGTCAAATGTCATTAATGGTATGAATTAAGACTTTTTTTGGTGATTGTACTCGTTTCTAAAGAATTTGTTGATACACAAACGATACTTTAAAAGCACACAACTCACTATTTCACACTGGTGGGGTTGTGGAATAGAGTTAAAATGCCAAACAGTTGTACAATTTGGTTTTTTGTTGATGTTGATGGATGATTGTGTGAAATTATTTCCATATATCAAGCTTCAGGATGGATATATATGGATGAGGCAAATGAAATCTTCAAGCATCATTGAGAAAAAACATTCTATCTAGTTTCTGGGTCATCCCAACAAAGCATGTATGGAAATGAGCCTCATGTGATGGTAGGAACCAACCAAGAGCTTGTATGAGCATATGAGCAAGGAAAAGATATTTCTATTACACCGAATGACCAAAACTATTGTTGGATGATGAGGTGCAACAACAGAAAGTTAGGAAAGAATAGACTTATTTTATTGATAAAATGAGGTTCCATTTACTTTTTATCAAGGGGGCTTGTTGAGGACATGACATGGTGACTTTATTAGATTGAAAGTTAATATTGGGGTCTGATTTGAGGTTAGGCCTATTAAGAGATAACTTTTTTCAATAATGTTTTATTAGTTTTATATGTCTATTCTGAGCTTAACATTTGGCACACAAGGTGGATTTGTGTGATTTTGGGTTTGTAGTAGGTAGATCCTGCTCAATTGAGGTCCAAAATATAAACATAGTTATAACTCTTCATTTCGTTTGACCCATATTAGGTTACTCACTATGTTTCCATATTTTCTAATATGCCTTCATATTTAACAAACAAGATTTGTATCAGGATAATTAACTAAAGTATCAAAAAAGTTAGTATTTTGCTGTGACAAATTTTACCTAGGGTATATCTAGTTAGAGAAATAGGTTTAATTGAATCTTCACTACAATACAAAAAGCAAATAAAGATAAGTCTTTTGCACCACATTCTCCTAATTTTGTGTTGAAGATGTTCTTCCATGATAGTTTCATATTTTTATCATTAGAACATATGAAATAGGCATGCAGCTTATCGAAATACTCTTACAAAATTGTCTAACACAAGTTCACCAACCAAGAAGAGTGTGGAGAAATTTTAACTCTTAGTTGACAGATAAAGGATTCCTTGACAATATATTTGGTGGTACTGACAAAATAGAGAGTACAATATCTTGGTATGTGGTGGAAATTGGTGCTATATTGCATATGTTGATATGTGAGAATGTATAGAGTTGGTTTGGAGGAATCTAAAAATTGATGACCAAGTATTTTGATATTTTTGGTGATAGGTCCAGTAAAGTTACAAAAAACTAACAATGACGTTGCATGGATTATGAATTAGGTTGTAGGCTTGAATGCATCTTAAATGTATACATGGGTCAATAAGAAGCCCACCAATAGAAATGGAATGAAGGACACAATAACTTGTGTATTTGACTATCACGTTGCTAAGTCATTTGTCTTGGACGAGGAAGAGATGTGGGGAGAATATGTTACCTTATCCAAGACCATTTGAGATTTTTTAGAAGGCATGTGGTGAACTATCACATGATGTCCCAATGCCACACAAATGAGATAACTCAAAACAAAGTGTATGATCAACAACTAAACAACCACATTACTTGAAAAATAGGTAAAAATTAAAACCAATCTTAAATAACCACCACTATGTGGAAACATATTACATCAAGGTTCAGAACCTGTAACATATCACTACCACGCCAGGTATTCACATCTCTACAAGGTCCATCTGCCACACACCTATTACTAAAGATCTGTTCACATGCATAAGCCACATATATATATAACCACAAATTGCCAAAACCTCGTCATGCCATACATATCATCTAAAAAATACATCCCTCCTCAACCTGAGAGTACATGGATGACATTAGGACTCTACAACACAACACTACTAGCTATCCAACCTTCAACGACTACTGATCTCCAAGTTGGTCTTCCTCAACATCATGATCTCTACCACGCCACTGACGACCACCTAAAAAGATGTGGAAACCCATAGGGTGAGACCAACATCCCAGTGAGAGATATAAATCTCAATTGTTTTTGTTACCACAAATATATTGCTATTAAATAGGATGATCAGATTCAGTTAAATGAATAATTAAATTTGATTACACATGTTAAGCAAATTGAACAACTATAACAAATAAGCACAATATCATGATAAGAAGGAATATGAAAAACATGTATAACATTTAATTTCTCTTAACATATTATATTTAAATTGAATAGTATAAGAAACAAGTCAAGGGTAAACTTCCAAGGTGAAACATGCTTAAACCTACACAGTTATACTACATGGATGTATTACATCTTTTATTAATGCCCTGAGATTTTGAATCGTACCATCCAAATCCAACTAACCACTTCTAAGTCAAAATTAGTGTCATACAAGATAGAGGAAGATTAAAAATCCAAGATCTTCTTTGCACTCGGTCATTACAAGTGAACACCGTAGAGATATATCAATCAACTGCCACTAATGACATAGTCAAGCTAAAAACACCTAGACCGCCTTGGTATATGTTACGACGCTAGACACCAGGGTATGAAACACTACCATCGAGGAACAACCACATTTGTTCTCATTGTTGTCCTCACATGTCACATATAGAACACCAAGACACAACAACAACCACTCTCAAACACCTTGAGATCTAGATGACAAGGATGTACTCTCCAAGCATCCCACATACTCAATAGTATGCGGTCCAAGTTTTCCTTAAGAATACTCATTTTACCATCCAACAAGTTCTGACGTTGGGATGGATCTATGGACAGGGAAACTACACAATTAGGGTTTCATTTGATTAATTAATGCCAATAGTTTGTCTTTTACTCCGTCAAACAAGTAACATACAAAACCTAGAAAGTTTCTATAAGGATAAGAGTAGATTGCAACTTCAGAAGATATAAACGTATGAAACAAAACGCTTATCACATCACCACATGGTACTTGCTTCACTACCATACACAAGGCCATCACCAATATCACATTATCATGGGATATCAATCCCTCATCACATCACTAGAGGATATCACATGAAACTAGGGCATAAAGCCAATACCAAGGTCATAAGACCATTCCCATTATTCCCTACAAGAACATCATCATCTCTCCATGCCTTACCAAGGCTCATATTCATCATACATATGTCACATAAGCTCAAACATATTCTTACATTATGCACTATGATGTTCACAAGATAGGAGATTAGGGTTAGAACTGTTTAAGAGAGATAAAGCATTCTATCAACATGCTAATTACTCAAGAAATCTAAGCATTAACATCATGCACTTGAATTTAGGGTTAGGTTTCAAAATTGTAACTGGATTAGGGTTTCAAATTAGTCAACATATGTAAACCCTGATTACCATCATTTCCAACATTTTTGTAAGCAAGTAGCTCAACTGTAATCATAATAAAGTCAACCACATAAAGTAAGCACAAGCCAAGGAATTCTCATCGACCAAAGAGAAATAGACAACATCATCTTCATTGGTCGAAGAGATGAGTCACTCTCATCAACCACGTAGATCAAGCACATTAGTGACTGAAGGAAAATCAAGACCATGTCTTCGACCAAAAAGAACTAGGTCGAAGGGAAAACTTGGCGATCGAAGAGAACCTCACTACTTCAAAGACCGAAGAGAGTTCAAACCATTAACAACCGCATGAATTAAGTCTTGGTGACCGAAGGAAAACATCAACCTCATCATCAATCGAAGAAAATGGTCACCCTAGTGACCACTCAAGGAGATTCATTCTTAGCAGCCCAAACACCATTAGAACTGATTGACCAAATAGATGATATCATGGTAAAATTCAAGAGAAAGAAAACCACCTCCAAAACAAGATCAAAATATGTTGTTCATCATCATGAAACCAAAACCTCCAAGGAGAAAAACATAAGGAAAAAATCATCTCCAAAACCCTATATTCGACCATCAACATGAGATAAAACTGAACCATGAACCAAAAAAGATAAAACCAACATTTCAACCATCAAATATGTTTCAAAAACCTCCATCATACAACAAGAACACAAAACCATAACTATGAGGAAGAAAACCAAAGTTTAGCACATGCATGTAAGGATCATCACCTCCATCATCAACAAGATAAATGTATACCAGATTAGTGTTTAGTAAAAAAGGTTTATCTACTCAAGAATTACCAAGAACATGACCTTAGATCATAGATATCATCACCATTCTACTTGGAACCACGTTCTAGATATACGTTATTTGCATGCAAGATTAAGTGCAACAATAATCAAGGAGAAAGTTATATAAGTCACCTTGGGTATGAAGAAACAACTCCAACAACAAGAAATCTCCAAAGAAGAGAGCAAATCCTAGCTTGATCACCACCACGTCCAAGCTAGCATCACCTCAAATAATGAACAACAAACCCTAGGTTAATAGAGCACAAGAAAGAGGACAAAATTCCTAGGCCAAAAAGACAAGACCGCGAGGTTCTTCAACTCAACTTAAGCACTACCATGGAGGACCTTGAATTTGACCAAGAAGAGGGAAGTTCCTCAAGATCAAATCAAGCACCACCATGTAGACCCATGGGTTTAGTCAAGAAGAGAAAATGAGAAAGGTAGGGTTGTAAGAAAATAAAGATCAAGAGAGATAGATCACTTACCAAGATCAAGGAACACCAAAGGATCACCAAAGAAGGGTTGCTCCAAACCCTAGATCAACATGCAAGGGGTTTGACCACCTCTCCAAGATCAAGCACCATCTCCACCACCAAGTACACAAGGTACAATCTCCAAGGAGAAGAGAGAAAGAAGAGGGTGCAAAAGGATCACTTTCATTGAAAGAGAGCGGTATATATATCCAAGGGTTAGAGAGGGGTAAGGAGGGTTAGGAGTCATGCAAACATATGCCACTTGTCCACCATATCTCACCCATGTAAGCACTAAGCTAATACATGCATCAAGGGTGATAAAAATATGGAAAACCAGTGAACTCACTTGTTCTAGAAAGCCATCGTTCGAAGGGATTCTCATGTAGCCCTTCTTTGATACATCACAAAAGATGATATATCCTTTTCCTTGGTCCGGTAGAACTAGCATTGGTGCACTGGTCAACTTCTCCTTCAAAAGCTGAAAAGAACACTGACACTTGTCATCCCAGACAAGAGGTACATCTTTCCTTGTCAACTTGGTTAGGGGCAACACCACAACACAAAAGTTCTTGATAAACCTCTCGTAGTAGCCTGCCAAGCCTAGGAAGCTACAAACCTCCATTGGTGTCTTAGGATGCTCCCATTATAGCATGGACTCCACCTTCTTTAGGTCCACACATATGCCTCCAAAAGATATCACATGCCCAAGAAAAGACACCTCCTTTAGCCAGAACTCACACATGCAGAATTTGGCGTACAACTTTTGGTGCATCAACAACGTCAACGCTAGGCATAGATGTTGCTCATGCTATTGGCTATCTTAGGAGTATAGGAGAATTTCATCAATGAACACAACCACGAACTAGTCAAGATAAGTCATGATACCCTATTCATCAGATCCATGAACATTGTTGGTGTGTTGGTTATCCCAAATGGCATAACCACAAACTCGTAGTGACCATACCCCTTCCTAAAAGATGATTTGAGTATGTCGTCCACTCTAATCTACAACTGATGGTATCCTGACCTCATATATATCTTTGATAACACTACAACGCCTCTCATCTGATCAAACTGATCATCTATCCTCGGAAAAGCATATTTTTTCTTGATCGTAACCATGTTCAACTGGCAGTCGTCGATGCACAACCTTATAGAACCATTTTCTTCTTCAAAAAACAATATAGGTGCATATCATGGGGAAGTGCTTAGTTTGATAAAGCACTTCTCTAACAGCTCCTACAACTGCTTCTTCAAATGTTGCATCTCTACGGGTGCCATCATATTGGGTGACAACGCTATAGGTTGTGAACCAAGAACAAGATTGATCTTAAAGCCAATCTCTCTATGAGGGGGGATCTTTGGGAAACTCTTCAAGAAAGACATCCTCGAACTCTCAAATAACAGTCACCCCCAGGATACTAGACCTCCTTACCTTAGTATCCACCACATGTGCCAAGAATGCTTCACACCCCTACCTCATCAGCCTCTCCGTTGTCATAGCTAACACCAAGCACATCGGAAGTATCTTCCTATCTCCTTGGAAGATCCACAAAACATCGTCATTGGAGAATATCGTCACCTTAGAACTACAATCTAGGACCACCCAGTACTTCTACAAGGTATCCATCCCAAGGATCACATCATATCCATGCATGTCAAGTGTCACAAGGTCCACTTGAATGTTGCATGTCGAGGAAGAAAGAATACATGATGGACACACCTCCTGCAACTTGATGAAACCAATAAGAGGGGTATTTAATCGAAGACTATCATATCTATGACTAACATGCATAGAATAAGTACATATCACCTCTCTGGTGATAAAAGTGTGTGTTGGCACCTAGGTCAACCAAAATAGATACAAAAGAAGATGCAGACAAATTAGAATGAAGAAGTTCCATATGACATGCCATGACCCATGGATTGACCATTACCTCCAGCTGACTTGTAGTGTAGAATCTAGCCCTTACCTATTATCATCCACATCCTCTACTAGCTTGCCTAGAGGATCTTGCATGTAATGCCTAACCACATCCTCTACCACCACCACTGCTGAACTTTCGTTGTTGGGGACCCTGCTAACTCTGCCTCAATTGTTGTGTGACTCCTCAACCTTCATATGGAACACACACATCAAGTGTCATGGTTTCCCCCACCAATTAAATGTCCTACTCTCATACCATGTCTTAGATGGGCATGTCATCAATAATGTTGTGCTACGAGCTCCTGCTAGTAGAAAACTACTGCCTTAACCCTTGATAGGTGACCACTGTGATGGTACCACTGATCTCTATTATGTATGTGGTGATGAAAACCTAGGCTTCTTGAAGCCTCTAGAAGACTATCCTTAAAATAGAGGTAGTCTCTTATTAGCATTGCCTTCACGCTTCTCTATATCATACCACTCTATTTGGCTCATTGACTCTACAAAAGTAACAAACCTCTACCTATTTTCTAGAGAAGACACCATCATCGCAAATCTATACTCAAGCCCTTCTCAAACTGTTGGATCCTCTCCTTATCCATCACACCCATGTGAGGTAAGAACCTCAACAACTACATTAACTTGGCCTCATACTCATTGATCATCTTTGATCCCTGTCAAATCTTCTCAAACTGTGAGATCCTCTCATCTAGATACATCTTCATGAAGCATCGGCTCACAAAATCTCACCAAAACTCCTCCCAACTATTCCTCACTCCAGGTCTCTTCTCCTCCTCGATGGCCCACCAATGGCCAACACTGCCCTTCAGCAGGTGCACCATGTGCTTCACCTTGTCCTCTTCTGGGATACTAAGGATTTTGAAAGCCTTCTCCAACTCTGTCAGCCACATGAACACATCCACTGGGTCTTCTATACCCTCATACTCTATGGATTCAACATGTCACAATCTCTCAAAATTCTTCCCAGAACCCTGAGAATCTGCATTCAAAACAACATCCCTTGTCTGATGTACATGCACTCTATCCACCATATGTGAAATCATGGCCATTAATTGTCCAAACATGGACTAAAAAGAAGGATTGGCCATAGTTTTTGGGTTGAACTAAGGCACTTATGGCACTCCATAGAATTTTCCTACCTCCTAGCACCATCTCCTGGTGCAACAAAACTACTCTCAACATGTTCTTTGTGCTCTCCAAACATATCTGCATAAGCATAAGCTATAATCAGATATGTTGGAGGATACAAGAACAGATGCAAACCTAGTCCTATGTCCATGTAGACTCAGCGAACCTAGAGCTCTAATACCAACCTTCTCACATGATGTCTAAATGCCACAAAAATGAGATAACTCAAAACAAAGCGCTTGATCAACAGCCAAACAACCACATTACTTGAAAAATAGGTAAAAATTAAATTCAATCTCATATAACCATCACTATGCGGAAACATATTACATCAAGGTTCACAACCTGTAAAATATCACATATCATACCAGGTATTCACATCTATATAGTGGCCATCTGCCACACACATGTTATAAAAGATCTGTTTACATGTACAAGCCACATATATACAACCATGACATACTGCTAAAACCTTGCAATGCATATAGATCATCTACAAAATGCATCCCTTCCAGACCTGAGAGTACAGAGGACTCTACAACATAACACTAGAAACTATCCAACCTTCAATGGATACTAATCTCTGAGATGTTCTTCCTCAACAACATGATTCTACCACGTGACTGATGACCACCTAAAAAGATGTGGAAACCCACCGGGTGAGACTGACATCCCAGTAAGAGATATAACTCTCAGCCAATTGTTATTGTTACCAGAGATATATTGCTATTAAATTGGATAAGCAGATTTAGATAAATGAATAAGTAGAACAATATCATGATAAGAAGGAATATGAAAAACATGTATAATAGTTGATTTCTCTTACCACATTATATTACAACTTAACAATATAAGAAACAAGGCAAGGGTAAACATCCAATGTGAAATGTGTTTAACCCTACATAGTTATACTACACGGATGTATTACATCTTTTATTAATGTCCTGAGAATTTGAGTCGTACCACCCCAATCCAATTGACCACTGTTAAGTCAAAATCAGTGCCATACAAGATCTAGGAAAAGCCAAAATCCAAGATCTTATCCCCACTCAGTTCGTATGAGTGAACACCTCTGAGACATATCAGTCAACTACCACCAACGCCATATAGTCAAGCTAAAAACCCCTACTCAACATTAGTACAGGTCATGGTGCTAGACGCTAGGGTACGAAACCCTACCATTGAGGTATAACCACAACGTTTCTCACTCTTGTCCTCACATATCACATATATAACACTGAGACACGACCACAATCATTTTCAAATACCTTCGGATCTGGATGACAAGGATGTACTCTCCAAGCACCCCACATACTCAACAATATGTGCTCTGAGTTTCTCTTAGGAATACTCATTTCACCCTCCAATAAGTCCTGATGTTGGGATGGATCTATGGCCAGGGTAACTACGTAATTCAGGTTCCACTTCATTAATTAATGCCAATTGGGTGTCATTTATCTACATAAAACAAGTTGCATACAAACCCTAGAATGATTCTACAAGGATAAGAGTAGATTGAAACATCAGGAGATATATAATGTATGAAATACAAAGCTTATCACATCACCACATGGTACTTGTTCCACTGCCATATACAAGGTGATCACCATTATCATATTATCACTCCCAACGTGAGATATAACTTTTAGCCAATGGTTATCTTTACCAGAGATATATTTCTAATAAAAAGGATGAGCATATTTAGCTAAATGAATAACTAAAATTAATCACACAAGTTAAGTAGATTGAACAACTATAACAGATAAGAACAATGTCATGATAAGAACGAATATGAAAAACATGTATAAAAGTTGATTTCTTTTACTACATTATATTACAATTGAACAATATAAGAAATAAGGCAAGGGTTAACATCCAATGTGAAACATGTTTAACCCTACACATTTATACTACAATGATGTATTACGTCTTTTATTAATACTTGGGAATTCGATTCGTACAACCCCAATCCAATTGACCACTGCTAAGTCTAAATTAGTGCCATACAAGATCTACAAAGAGTCAAAATCCAAGATCTTCTCCCCACTCGGTCAGTATGAGTAAACATCGCAGAGACATATTAGTCAATTGCCATCAGTGACATATAGTCAAACTGAACACACCTAGTCTGTCTTGGTACAGGTCGCAAAGCTAGACACCAGGGTATGAAACCCTACCACTGAGGTACAACCACATTTGTTCTCACTGCTATCCTTAAATATCACATATATAAAACCAAGACACGACCACAACCGTTCTCAAATACCTTGGAGCCTAGATGACAAGATTGTACTCTCCAAACACCCCACATACTCAATAGTATGTGCTTTGAGTTTCCCTTAGGAGTAATTGTTTCATCATCCAGCAAGTCCTAGAATTGGGATGGAACTACATGATTAGGGTTTTACTTAATTAATGCATGCCAATTGGGTTTCTTTTATCTGCATCAAACAAGTTAAATAAAAGTCCCTAGAAATATTCTACAAGGATAAGAGTAGATTTCAACTTCAGGAGATATAAAATGTATGAAATAAAAAGATTATCACATCACCACATGGTACTTGTTCCACTTCCATACACAAGGCAATCACCATTATCACATTATCATGGGATATCAATCCCTCATCACATCACTAGAGGATATCACCACAAACTAGGGCACAAAGCCATTGCCAAGATCATAAGACCATTCACATTATTCCCTACAAGAACATCATTATCTCTCCATGACTTACCAAGTCTCATATTCATGACACATGTGTCACATAAGCTCAAACACATTCTTACATTATGCACTATGATGTTCACAAGATAGAAGATTAGGGTTACAATAGTTTAGGACAGAGAAAGCATTCTATCAACGGGCTAATTACTCAAGCAAGCTAAGCATTAGCATCATGCACTGGAATTTAGGGTTAGGTCTCAACATTGTAACCAAATTAAGGTTTCAAATTAGTTAATAGTTCCAAACCCTAATTTCCATCATTTCCAACATTCTTGGAAGCAAGTAGGTCAACTGTCATCATCATAAAGTCAACCACATAAAGTAAGCACAAATCCAGGAAATCTCATGGACCAAAGAGAAATATACCACATCATCTTCATCAGTCCAACAGACAAGCCACTCTCATCGGCAACATAAGTCAAGCACATCATTGACCAAAGGAAAAGCAAGAGTGAGTCTTCAACCGAAGAGAACTAGGTCGAAGGGAAAACTTGGTGATCAAAGAGAACCTCACCACTTCATCGATTGAAGAGAGTTCAAACCATTAAAAACCACTGGAATTAAGTCTTGGCGACCGGAGGAAAACATGAACCTCATCATTGACTGAAGAAAATGGTTACCCTAGCGATCACACAAGGAGATCCATTATTAACGACTCAAACACCATTAAAACTCATCGACCACATAGATCATAGCATGGTAAACATCAAGAAAAAAAAGCACCTCCAACACAAGCTCAAAATAGGTCGATCGTCATCATGAAATTGAAACCTCCAAGGAGTAAATCATAAGACAAAAATCATATCCAAAATCCTATATTCAATCATCAACATGAGATAAACCTGAACCATGAACCAAGAAAGAGAAAACCAAAGTTCCTACAATCACACATAAATCAAAAGCCATCATCATCCACCAAGAACACAAAACCATGATTATGAGGAAGAAAACCAATGTATAGGAAATGCATGTAAGGATTATCACCTCCATCATCAACAAGATAAACGTACACAAGACAATGGTTTAGTAAAAAGGGGTTTATATACGCAAGAATCACCAAGAAAATGACCTTAAATCATCACATTTTATAGATAGGTAATTTGAATGCAAGATTAAGTGCAATAACAATCGAGGAGAAAGTTATATAACTTGCCTTGGGTATGAAGAAACAACTCCAACAAGGAGGCTCCAAATAAGAGAGAAAACCCTAGCTTGATCATCACCACGTCCAAGCTAGAATCACCTCAAATAAAGAAGGAAAAACCCTAGGTTAAAGGAGAACAAGAAAGAGGGCAAAAATGCTAAGCTGAAAAGACAAGAAAGAGAGGTTTTTCAACTCAAATGAAGCACTAACATGGAGGACCATGAATTTTTCCAAGAAGAAGGAAGTTCCTCAAGCTCAACTCAAGCACCACTATGAATACATATGGCTTCATCCAAGAACAGAAAATGATAAAGGTAGCATTGCTAGAAAACAAAGATCAAGAGAGATAGATCACTTACTAAGATCAAGGAACAATAAAGGATCACCAAAGAAGGGTTACTCCAAATGCTTGATCAACATACATGGTATTTGGTAACCTCTACAAGACAAGCACCACCTCCACCACTAAGAACACAAGGGACGAGCTCCAAGGAGAAGAGTGAAAGAAGAGGGTGCAAAAGTATCACTTGCATGCAAAGTGAGGGGTATATATATCCAAGGGTTAGAGGGTAAGGATGGTTAGATACCATGAAAAAATTGTTGGATCTAGGGTACTAGAGGGGGTGAATAGTGCTTCAAAATTCTCACAAGATAAGTTAGACCATCAAATTATATCAATCAAAACCAATAGCTTAAGAGAAAACTTGGAATGAACTGTAAGGGGTCCTATTTATAGTTGGGGGTGTTCCCTTGAGTGTGGGATCACTTAAGGACGAAATATAGCCATTTTACAAGTAACAATAGATATATTTTCCCTCACAAAAACTCTCCAATAGTTATAATCATTTTTTTAGCATTTTCCATACAATACATTTGATCAAGTTTCAATAAAGGTAACTCGATCGATCCACTAAGTGACAAAGCTAATTTTCAAACTTTCAATAGAGTTTGTTCTAGGAAACTCGTCTGATGAGTCAAAATTAGTTTTTCTTAGTTGATCGACTGGTCAAGTTCTATGAGTGTGCAACTGACCGATGAAAATACATCATTGGATTGGTCGAGTTTCCAACTCGGCCAATAAACAACCTGTGACAAATTTTCTAAATTGACTTTTGAGTGACCAAACATTGGAATTAAGTATCCCTGATTTTTTCTCATCTTAGTTACAAGTCATATCATCAATACTAGTGATTACAAAATTAACCTAAGGTCTTTTGGAGTGATTTCCCAAAATGCACACTTGCATTGCTTTTGACTTGAACTTGAACAAGCTAGGGCTTATTTAATTAGATCCTTCTCATGTATCTAAAGCCTGAAATTAGTCTTGAACAAATATATTAGATACATAGGAATGGAATGGTTAAGTCATTATCAAAATATGACCAATGTACAACTCTAAAGTCAACAATCTACCCCTTTTTGACAATGACAAACCATTTCTTAATCATATTGAAAAGGATATGCAGAGTTATACCTTTGCCTTGTGAATTGCAGGGGGATTTAGAATTTGAACAATGTGAATTGCTCCCCCTCAATATATCTTTAATCTTACATGTATTGTTGGTCTATCTAAACAAAACAATATAACATGTATACTATATGTTCATTTAGCAAGTCACATGATAAAGCATATACTGGTTGAGCATTAAAACATTGAACTACTCTCCCCCTTTTGGTATTATAAAAAAGGAAGGGGGTAGAAGAGCATAGAAAATAAGTCTTCTCCAAGCACAACCAAACATACATCCACAACCACAACACATGCAATCTCAACACATACACCAAACAGAGACAAGAGAGAAACAAACAATCTAAGTCAAAATCAAAATATGGAAAGTATGGAACCAACTCATGAGATATAGTAAATCAAAGAGTAAGTGTACATATGATTAAGATTACAGCCCAAAGAGCATGTCCTAAGAAACAACTACAAGCCAAAATGATGAAAACATGATGATAAATAGTACAACTCAGAAAATGTGCCCAGATGTTTTTAGTACAAAATAGTCTAGAAAGATATATATGATCAACATCTACAGACTACAAACTAAAAACATCTAAACATCTAGGTCATCTATGTCCACAACATCATCATCATCAACATCATCAACAGAGGCATCTGGCTCAAAGTTGTCATCTCTGTCTAAAGGTACAATAGAGACAACAACATTACCTTCATCACTAGAACTACCAGTAGAGCCACCAGAAACCTCATCACCAAAAACCTTAGAGGCCTCCTCATCAGCAGCAACAACGTCCTCATCAGCTTGATCTGGCATCTCCTCATCGACACATGAACCAAAACCACGACTAGGCCACCTGAAATTCTTCTCAACCAACGACATACCAAGGTCATGTAACTCCTAGTCCTGAGGATAAGAAGGAACAGTAGTACCAAGTCCTGCAAGTAGGGTAGCTATAGGACCAACAGGGAGAGGTAGCAAAACATGGGTAGATCCACCAACATTAGAGGGTTGAGAAGGGGAATCGGTAGGTGGATGGGTGGGGTAAAAGTGATCATATGCATAGGATGCATAGTCACCTCCTAGGTATGGCCGGTAGGTAGGCTAAGGGTGTCCACAGGAGAGGTTCATGGTAGACATGATGGCACATAGATCCTAATTCATAAGCTCTTGAACCCAAAGGTTATATGCCTACTGATGCATCATGTAACCCATGAGGGTTTCATTTGATACATGGAAAGAGGCACAGGCAGGTCGGGAAGGCTGAGGTGATGGAGGTAGAGACTTTGGGTTTGGTAGAGGAAGGGATAGGTACATACTTATGAAGTGTGGTCTCACTGATGAAAACTCCTTTCTGGGCATGTTTTTAGTGAAGGTCATCGAAAAGAGATTTTCTACTGGCAGTCTAAAAAAGACCACATATCAGAGCTGGGTAGGGTGAGTGGGTTCCACGGGTGTTTTTACCATAGTCAAAACAAGTCATGTGGTGAAGGACATACCTGGCCCATTTGACTTCAATGTTCTTCAAGATACAGAACATAATCACCGCAATATATTTTGCATTTTCAGTCTGATTTTTCTTGGGATGAATATTGCAGTTAACAACTAGGGTGAGTATGCGGTTCTTAAGGTCTAAGGATGAGGAGAAAAGGGTACACTTCTTCCTATAGGGAAACTGAGGCTTCTTCAAGTATTTATGAATATCAGTAAGAGTGAGATCATACTTCTTGTAGAAGGCCTCAGAGTCAACTAGGTCAAAATACTCATGGTAATCCATCCTCCAAGTATTAGTCACCTCAGTACTTGAGAAAAAGATGTTCAGGGTATCCTCGAAGACTTTGAATTTATTCCTGAATATCATGGAAGTAAGGACTGTTGGTAAGTTATGCCCATAGAGCCAATCATATGGCGATTGACATGGCATAATTACCATAAAGGAATTGATTAATAATAATATATAACATATATAAAGGCAAGCTTCCAATTCATCTATTTCACTTAGTTATGAGATAATGAGGATATAAAGTGAATGAATAGAGAATTATTTTACTCAATGATGTATATTGTCAAGTTCTTATCCTTTTGATGAGATCATACGGATGTTAAGAGTACATATACATGTTCTCATTATGTCCATGATCGGTTGTTATTGTTGAAGGTTGATAGACAACAATAACACATAAGATCAGAGTAGTACATATACATGACTAAATCTCATTAGTCACGATATGGCAATATCAAACCAAGCACACAGATACATGTTAGAGAACAGTGTATTGGAAAGACCCACCTTGAGAGTGACACATGGTTTTGTGGTCTCGGTCATCTCTCATAGTGAAGGTGGTGATTGTGATTATTAGACCTGAAATCACTGCACTCATCACATGTTGTTGGGTACACTTTGACATCATCAAGTGTAGTCCTAAAACATGGGATGCTATAATGGTGATGATTGGGTGACTTTGACACATGGGGATAGAATATGAGTGATAGATATGGGATTTGTCAATCCTACGGGAGTATGATATCCTGGCCACTTGACTAGAGAGACTGAGAAATGCATGTCCATGCACATGTGAATCAATATATGATATTGATGTCACATTATCTTAGAAACTCTATTCTTGGTTCAAGAAACATGGATTGAATGTTTAGAGGATGACCAACCATGCCTCAAGTTCATCTTGGATATTAGAGAAAAAGGAATTACACAATCTCTACAACACCTTACACATATTTTAGGTTGAATTTGTTCTCCAACTTTCCATTTCACTTGGGTAGCACTAATGCGTGACTAGGCACCACTCTTTGCTTGTGATGTCATAAGCTAGTTATGGACATTCACTACCAATGCGATATGGGACCTATAGTGTCACACACATAGGAACTCATCTAGAAGAGGAGTTTGGTCTTGAACGACAATTAGATTGATTACTAAAGTGTTTAAGTATTCAATTCACACAATTGATTGCTTGACTGGCTGACCAGGACTGCCAAACGACCATCTCACTATGTGAGATGGTCGTTTGGGCAGCCATACATGCGTCTCAAGTAGTTGAGATGGCCGTTTGGGGGTCAGGATGATTGAAGTCTGATTTGGCTAAGTTTTGCCCATGAACTGATCAGTTCAATGTGATTGAATTGACCGGATTGACTCAACTCATCAGATGACCATTTGGGTGGGTGAGATTGGGTGTTTCACTTGGGTGAGATGGCCTGGTTGGATCAGATAAAGGTATGGGATGTTTCTCAAATAGTTTCACTTGTTCTTTACTTGAGGAACAAGGAAATTAATATGAGATATTAATTGGATTCGAAATAGCCAAATTTGATTCAGATTGGAAACTACCAAAAGGCTGTTTGGCAGTGCAAGATGACCATCTCATGCACCAGACAACCGTTTGGGTGTGTGAAACGGTCATTTTAGTGTCGTAGATTGCAAATTGTTACGAACAATCAATATCTCTTCGTCCTTTCCACTCCCACTTTTAGTCCCGCATTAGCTGTGGACCCTGAACCCTGACCCTAACCCCTCCTATATATAATGGGGTACTGGGGGCTTCCCAACACACAACAACTATACAGAAAATAGAGAATTTGTTGCTCTGAAAAGTGTTGTCCTCTATGGTTGTGGTAACCAAGAGAGCCCAGGGAAGACCTACCTGAAAAGGTGGGATAGCCAACAGGAGAGAACAACTAAGAAGTTGTCATTGTAGGAGAGTGGGTTGGTGACTTGTACATGAATAGGGAGGACAATTCCATCATGTCCGTTCTTGGTGAATGATAGGAGTTCTAGTTGGTCTGTGTGGGCTACTCTAGAGGCAGGAGTCCTTTGGCTGCTACTTGGAGAGCAAAGTCAACCTACAGACTGCGGTGAGACCACAGGAGTAGCTGCAGACGTTGTTCGTGGTAAAGACCAGGAGCTGCACGACCACCATTTAAGAGCAACTTGTCAACATTTGCATAGAAGCAAGTTTTGTCACTGGAATTTCTCCAGGACTAGGTATAACTTGCTGAAACCATCCTTCCTATTTCATAGTTGTTGACATGATCTTGTTGTATTGGAAAATAGAAAATAGATAAAATTTTGTTTTTTCTTCTATACTATGTGCCCATATTTCCCAATAGTGGCATTAGAGCCACTTCAATTTACTAGTATTTTAGGATACTCGATATGATTGTATTATTGTTTTTATTGTTTATTTATTGCATACGATGTGAATATTTAAACTTCTCATATACGTATCTGATTAATGACCACATAATCCCAAAATTATATATATATATACATACATATATATATATACATATATATACATATGTATGCATATATATATGATATTATATATGTAATTTACACACATCACCCAAAAAATGGTTTTGATGGTGGATGTGTAGTGTGGTTATGGCCTAAACCATAAATATGTGTGTGGTTGGATGGTTTGGTTCTTGTTTATCTCGGTCTATGTACCGAGCATCTCCCTCTCTCTTCCCAATGTAAGTTAATGCTTTCCTATCTTTACTCCCCTCGAATGTAACTCGAGGTTTCCCTTATTCAATATAATAAAGTATCAATAGGATAGTTTCTTTTCATACAACAACATTGAAGATGTTCATCGCCAGTTGAGACAACTAGTTCATGAGACAAACCTACTATCTAGAGGATCATGGAGGACAGAGGAAAATGGAACTAGATGACCTCCTGGTGGGCCCAACTGACTTTTTGGATGGAGTCCAGATATCAATTGGACAGGAGGCCAGATGACCGTCCCTGGAGGCCCAACTGACCGCTTGGAAGGATTCTAAACATTGGTTGGACATGAGGACCAACCGACTAGCCAAGTGGCGAGACGACCAGTTCAAGGGTTGAAATGATCTACCCAATTTGGCAAGCACAAATCTACATCAACCGCAGGTCCATACGTATGATGTGATGATTGACCTAGGTTGTAGTAATTCCTTGTGGCTCCAAGGAATTACAAGTAGACACGGCCATAACCAATGCCTTTTATTTTATATTGCATGTTTAAGTTGTGGGGTATAGGATGTATATGATATGTACTATATATGTGGTGATTGGATATAGTATATGTATAAATATGATATAAATAAAATTTCTCAATCAAAATATTAAGTCTTAGATGCTTTCCAATAGCAATACACATGAAAAATGTGTTCGACCAAGCGTAGGTTACGCCAAAGCATTGTGCGCCGTCCATCTCGTGAAAGTGTGATGGTAGTAATGCAGCAGCCGCCAAAGCGGGGTGCATTATTATCATATTGGCTATTGGGTTGGTCTTAACTGGTGATTCTCACAGAGTCTGGGCCTAGAAGCATGCATATAATTTTGGCAAAGAGTTGTGCATGTCATCTATCCAAGAATTCATATGATGCAATTGGCATGATTGCCTACGTTAATGATTCATTATGGACGCTGGTGTTGTCCGGGTAATAATTGAATCATTTTGGATCTTGGCTCATTAGAAAATTGTTCGCTGCAATTTTCTGTATTGATACTTGATGGTTATCAATTTGAACAAATATTGAGAATGATAATTAATGAAAAACCTAAGTGTTATCACCCAATTTTAATCAAATCAAATCAAATCAAAAAAATTGATTTTTGATAAAATTGCAAATTCTTTTATAGAATCAAATGGCCACATCGAACAATCACTTTCCCTATGATCAGTCCTTAAGAAGGACAACCATGTTGGGAACAACTTCCAAAATTGGATTAGGACGCTGAGAATCGTTCTCACGTAGGAGTGCAAGCTCTATGTCCTAGAAATGCCAGCACCAGAGGAACCACCTCAAAATGTTCCAAGGGCTTATAAGAAGCATACTAAAGACGTTGTGGATGTCAAATGTTTGATTCTTTGTTCAATGAACCATGAGTTGCAAAGGCAACATGAGAGTATGGGTGTGATTGAGATGGTCACACATCTCAAGAACATGTATGAATATCAGGCAAGACAAGAGAGGTTTGATGTATCCAAGGCATTGTTCAAATGTCACATGGCAGAAGGAGATCCAGTATGTTCTCATGTGCTCAAGATGATTGGGTATGTGGAGAACCTAACCAGACTGGGATTCCCCTTGGGCAAAGAGTTGGCCACTGATGTGATTCTACAGTCTCTTCCAAAGTCATATAGTCAATTTTCCATTAACTACAACATGAATGAGTTTTACAAGCCATTCACACAGTTGTTGGGCATGTTGAGAATAGCTGAGATACAAATGAAGAAGGACAAGCCCAAGTTTGTGATGATGATCAGCAAGACAAAGGGGAAGTCTAAAGGCAAAGGCAAAGTTAAGAAAGGTTCTAAAACTAGCCAGAAACCCAAGTCTTCAGATCTCAAGGCAAAAAGTGGAATAAAGAAATAAAGAGGCAATTGTCACCATTGTCACCAACTTGGACATTGAAAGAGATATTTCCCACTCTGGTTAGAGGAACTAAAAAAGAAGAAGGACAACATTGAGGCCTCCACTTCAGGTATAAACAACATAAGATAAATTTTATTACCTCTTCATTTTGGTATGTGATACCAAATAGAGATCTGATATACTGATGTGTAGGATCTGACAAGAAGTAAAGGTCTTCATGGAACAACAAAGATGGAAAAGGCGGAGCAAATTTTGCAAAATTTAGAGTCTACATTGAAATTTATCTTAGCCCAATGGGCATGTAATAGAGTTACTAGAACTGCTATTTCGTAATACCATTAGAATAGAAACATTTTCTTTATGCATCTTGTATGGACAAGGATGATTATCAATAAAGATTCATTGGTATTTCTATTTCAAAGATCTGATCTTACATGGCATTGGCCCAAAAACATCTTGTGATATTTATGTGAAATGATCCAAAGATGAATGTTTACACCAAAATGAATATAATTGATAACTCAAGATTATCATTAGCATTAGTCATCTTGTATGTACACATAAGAAATGCATACCTAGAATACATATTGATGTTGATCTAGATTCCCTTGGTTATTGAACCTAATGAAACATCCAAAGTCTTACTTACACACAATATGACATGACGTACTTCACTAGATGTAGTGGGAGGATAAGTCTTCCATTAGACCTCATGCATATGGTGCATGAAGATCTTATGGAATGAATGCTATAGATAAATAATTAATATTTCATTTTGATTTAGTGGTAATATGATGATATGTACCAAATGAAATGAAAGAATCAATCTGTTAAAAATGTTCAAGGAGATTGTAAATGAATTATACCATTGATGAAAGTATCAAGATACTTTGATATGATCAAATGTTGAATATTTTATATCAATACCTGGGGTACCTTCAGGAATGAATTATAATAATATATCACATGACAATTCATTTTAACATGAGGATATGTCAAAATGAAGGATTCATACCAATGAGTCATGATATAATTATCAATTATTCTAATTTTCTTACATCCTCATAAATATATATACCTATCACTAAATAATGTACCATCTGAATGGTTCAAAAGGACATCATATATGATATGATTTGGGAATATCCCAATAGGTCTAAAGGATTAAAACCCACCTTGAGGAAGTAGTTTCTTGAGAAGGTTTATCCATAAACCATGATAGTTGAACATTACTATTAATCTCAATCCAACAACAAAATTGTTTTGTTAATAGGATAATTGAGTTCTTATAAGATTCAGTGGGAGTAAAAGCAATACCCCAAGTGTTTGAGATCAACAATATGGGTTTAATGAGAATAGTGAGAATCACAAGTGCTTGTGGAATCTCAGGTTCATCATGTAACATAGAACAAAATATTCTAGTAGAACACATCTAAGATTGGAGGATTGTCAATACACCATTCATATGGGTTGGTCATACAAGATGAGCCTACTACTCAATTAGAAGCTCTTTCTGAGTAATATGGGATCCATGTAAGCTAACAATGTATAACCTTGATAGCGCCATCTAAAGAGGTAACACCTAAAGGGTAAAATAGAGTCTTATGATCAAGACCTACATGGATAACATCAAAGGACAAATTGGTTGAATAAATCAAGTTCAAGTTGTTGGACATGATAGAAATTCATTTACCAATTGTCATGCTTGTTGTTATAGTTAGAATGGACTATGATATTTTGCATATGAAGATGAAACTGGATTCCTTAAGGGAATACTTTAGAGGATGTGTAGGTGACACAACCTAAAAGGTTTCATAACTTCATGAATGAAAATTAAGTCCATAAACTACAAAGTTCAATTTGGTATTGAAAGAAGCAACTCAAAAGTGGGATCTTTTGACTTGATAAGATAGTTAAAGAGTTTGACTTGAATCAATACAAAAGAAGAAATTTGTGTTTACAAAAAATATAGTGGGAGAATATATGAATATTCCACATATGATGAGGAATAACATTTCAATATTGTGAATATTAAGAACTAGCATGAAAACCACCTTCAGCAATGAAGGATTAAGTGAAACATCTTATGAGATAAGGATCAAGACCTATGAGATAGTTCTTGAAGGTTTCACAATGTAAGTTTAAGCATGTACAATAGCAATGTGTTGAAAGAGTTCAACATGGAAGGATTCCATGAGAGAGAATATAGATTGATCTCTCATGAACCCTATATTCCAATTCTTGCAAAGAATGGAATTATCATGAATAAGATTCCATGAGCCAGCCCAAAAATGGATCTTTCATGTAAGATATTAACAAGCATATCCCATATAATCTTGTATGTATTAGACATGACAAGATGATATAAATTCCAATGAAGGTTATTGGGAAGTCATCAAAGATATCCATTATTTCTTGAGAAGTGACTAAGGAGAAATTTCTAGTCAATGATGATAGCAATAAAAGGAAGAGTTGGATGTAAAGGGTTACATCGATGCAAGCTTCCATAAATGACAAAGTTTATTGCAAAATAAAATATGTTTTAATTTTAAAAGAGAAAATATGTGATTAGTTGGAAAGGTTCTGAACTAATAGCCATTAGTGCTAATCTACAATAGAAGCTGAGTATACTTCTGTTGTGAACACAATGTGATACTGTATTGATATAAAAGGTTTATATGATGAAATTCTAGATATTCCAACCATTGACGACTCAGTAGAGATAATGTGACAATAATGGAACTAATTGTTAGGCAAAGAATATGAGATACCATATTACTACAATTTCATCTCAGAGCTAAGAGATAGAAAACAACCATAAGCAAAGTGTTTCTAAGCCACTGTATAGACACTAGCACAATAGAAGCATGTTGGACATGTTTAGATCACTAAAGATGAGATTTGTTGGTGATTGGCTCTAAGTGCAAGTGGGAGTTTGTTGGTAAGGTATGCTTGTAGATACAATCATATGATGATTGACATGACATAATTACCATAAAAATTTTGATTAATAATAATAACATATATAAAGGCAAGCTTCCAATTCATCTATTTCACTTAGTTATGAGATAATGAGGATATAGAGTGAATGTCTAGAGAATTATATTACTCAATGATGTATGTTGTCAAGTTCCTATCCTAGTGATGAGATCACACCAATGTTAAGAGTACATATGCATATTTTCATTATGTCCATGATCGGTTGTTATTGTGGAAGGTTGATAGACAACAATAACACATAAGATCAGAGTGTGAGTTGGTTGATGACTAAATCTCATTAGTCATGATATTGCAATATCAAACCAAACACACATAACATGTTAGAGAATAGTGTATCAGACAGACCCACCTTGAGAGTGACACATGTTTTGTGGTCACAGTCATCTCTCATAGTGAAGGTGGTGATTGTGATTCTTAGACCTAAAATAATTACACTTAGCACATGTCATTGGATACGCTTTGACATTATCAAACGTAGTCCTAAAACATGGGATGTTATAACGGTGATGATTGGGTGACTTTGACACATGGGGATAGACTGTGAGTGATAGATATGGGATTTGTCACTCCTATGGGAGTATGATATCCTGGCCACTTGATTACCGAGACTGATGAATGCATGTGCATGCACATGTGAATCAATATATGATATTGATGTCACATTATCTTTGAAAGTATGTTCTTGGTTCAAGAAACATGGATTGAATGTTGAGAGGATGGCCAACCATGCCTCGAGTTCATCCTGGATATCAGAAATAAAGGAATTATATAATTGCTGACCCACCTTACACTGACTGTAGGTTGCAGTTGTTCTCCAACTTTCCATTTCACTTAGGTAGCACTGATGTGTGACTAGGCACCACTCTTTGCTTGTGATATATGGACTAGTTATGGACATTCACTGCCAATGTGATATATGACTTATAGGGTCACACAAATAGGAACTCATCTAAAAGAGTAGTTTGATCTTGAACGACAATTGGATTGATCAATAAAGTGTTTAAGTATTCAATTCATGGAACTCATTGCTTGGTTGGCTGACCAAGACTGCCAAACAACCATCTCACTGTGTGAGACATCCATTTGGGCAGCCAGACAAGCGTCACAAGTAGGTGAGATGGCCTTTTGGGGTCAGGATGATCAAAGTCCAATTTGGCTAAGTTCTGCCCATGAACCGACCAGTTCAATGTGATTAAACTGACTGGCTCGATTCAACTCACTAGACGGCCATATGGTTGAGTGAGATTTGTCATCTTGCTTGGGTGAGATGGCCTGGTTGGGTTGGACTAAGGTTCGGGATATTTCCCAAATAGTTTCATTTGTTCTTTACTTGAAGAATAAAGAAACGAATATGCGATATTAATTGCATTCAAAATAGCCAAATTCAATTGAGATTGAAAACTTCCAAACAACCGTTTGGTAGTGCAAGATGACCGTCTCATACACCATATGACCGTATGGGTGTGCAAAATGGCCGTTTCGGCTATCGCAGATTGCAAATTGTTGTGAAAAATCAAGATCTCTTAGTCCTTTCAACTCCCACTTTTAGTCTCACATTGGTTGGGGACTGGGATTCCTGACCCTAACCCTCCTATATATAGTGGGGTATTGGGGGCTTCCCAACACACAACAACTATACATACAATAGAGAATCAGTTGCTTTGACAAGTGTTGTCCTCTCTAGTTGTGGTAACTAAAAGAGCCCAGGCAAGTCCTACCTAAAAAGGAGGTTTAGCTAACGGGAGAGAACAACTAAGAAGTTGTTGTTGTGGGAGAGAAGGTTGGTGACTAGTACACCAATAGGGAGGACAACTCCATCATGTCTATTCTTGGTGAACGATAGGAGTTCTAGCTGGTTCGTCTGGACTACTTTAGAGGCAGCAGTCCTTTGGCTGCTGCTCGAAGAGCAAAGTCAACCTACAGTCTGTGGCGAGACCACAGGAGTCACGGCAGAGGATGCGTAGACATTGTTCGTGGTGAAGACTAGGAGTTGCACAACCACCATCTAAGATCAACTTGTCAGCAGTTGCAAAGAAGCAACACTGGACTTGCTACATGACCAGGTAAAACTAGCTAAAACCATTCTTCCTATGTCATAGTAGTTGACATGATATTGTTGTATTGGCAAATACGAATAGATAAAAGTGTGTTTTCATTACTATACTTTTTCCATGTATTTCCCAACAAGGACTACTTGAGCATTAGGTGGGGGTATGAGAGTGTCATAATTCCATTGTAAATTAGCATAGAATTAATGAATGACTTTTGTGCTTGTAATGGAATTGTGGTAGCACACACGTTTAACACTCAAGGCGGAGAGGTGGTGGTCGTATAGCAACTCAACTACTTGATCGATCACCCTTTGTCTACGTGGGGTTAGCTCAAAAAGGGCACAAAAAGGAAATGGGTTCCTAGGAAGGAGCTCCTTGTACCTATTTAGAGCATCATTTGAGATAAATAAGGTATCGTCGAAGGGTATTAGATGTGAGTTGGAAGAGGAGGATGGTGCTCTAGATGGGGTAGCTCTCTTTCTCCTATTTTACACCATGGAGACGAAATGAAAGGATGGGGAGAGCATAAAAACTGAGGGAAACACCACCACAAACCATCCACACACCTAGGTTTGATGGGTAAGAGATAAAGGAAGGTCGATCTAGGTTGAACTAGTGCTAGGGAGAGGATGGTCGAGGCTAGGGTTGACCGCTAGAGGGAGCTAGAGGTTGGATTGGTTGATTTTTTTTCTATTTGAGAGGGAGAAAATTCGGTCAAACCTAACTTATGTTTGCTCCATCCCAGCCATCGGATGAGTTATGTGACTCAAAAACTCGATCAATTAGCTCTTTAAAACAGCTCTGGGCCACTAATCGGTCGAGTTGGCAACTCGATCGATGGCCCAACTGAACCAACTTTAGAAATTTCAATTTCTCGCCATTAGAGTGCTAATTGAATTTATTTTTCAAGTCCATTTTGTATTTTAAACATACTTCAACACATGTCACTCATCATTGGGTATTATTTTGTGATAAAATAATCATTTGGGAAAAATACCCAAAATAATCGAAAAACAAGGCAAAAAGAACACGAAAAATTGACTTTAACAAATTAGCAAGCAAGGATGATCAAAACATAAGCAAAGCATATACGATAGATGACAACTAGATAGAAAGGATATCATATTCATTCAAAGCAATTATGACCAATTTTGATCTAATAAAATTAAATTTCTCTCTAGCTAGTTGTTTAGTGAAAATATCTGCCAACTACTTTTTCGTATCCACATGCGTGATATAGATATTATTTTTGGCAATGTGATCATGAAGAAAATGATGGCAAACCTCTATATGTTTATCTCTACTATGCAAGATAGGATTGTAAGATAGATTAATTTCACTAGTATTATCACAATAGATAGGAGAAGCATCAAAATGAATGTTAAATTATTGGAGCATTTTCTTAATCCATAGGACATGGGCACAACATGTCCCGACTGCATTGTATTTAGCCTCAGTGGTTGATAATACCATTGTGCTCTGTTTCTTGGAGAACCAAGATGCCAAGCATGGTTCTAGGAGAAACCAAGTGCCACTTGTTCACTTTCTATCAATCAAGCATCTTGTGTAATCTGCATCACTATAAGTTGTAAGAGTAAAGTCCCTTGACTTGGGATACCATAGTCCAAAATTTGGAGTTTAGCTAAGTACCTTAAAATCCTCTTAACATCTATAAGATGTGATTTCTTTGGATTTGATTGAAAGTGAGCACACAAGATAACACTAAACATTATATCAGGTCTAGAGGCTGTTATGTAAAGTTAACTTCCAATCATACCTCTAGAGATCTTCTCATCTACCTTCTCACCTTCTTCATCTTTATCAAGTTTGGAGGTGTTAGAAATGGGTGTGTCCATCAGCTTGGTGTTCTCCATCCTAAGGTGCTTAAGTAGGTCACTTGTGTACTTGTCTTAGTTGATGAAGTTCCCATCTTTAGTTTGCTTTATTTGAAAGCCAAGTAAGAATGTAAGTTCACCCATCATGCTCATCTGAACTCACTTTGCATAAGATCACTAAACTCTTTGCAAAGATCAAGATTAGTTCTGCCAAAATGATATCATCAACACAAATTTGAATGATAAGAAAATTGTTAGAAGTGTGCTTTAGAAATAAGGTAGAATCTGCTTTTCTAGTAATATACCCATGATCTAGAAAAAAGTTGTTGAATTTCTCATACCAAGCTCAAGGTTCTAGTTTGAGTCCATAGAGAGCTTTTTGCAACAAGTAAACATGGTTAGGTAAACTATCATGTTCAAACATGGGGTTTGTGCAACATACAATTTTTCCTCAATTGTACCATTCAAAAATGGACTTTTAACATCAATTTTATAAAGATGAAAAATTTTAGAACTCGAAAAAGCAAGCAACATAGGAATGAACTCATGTCTAGCTACGAGTGCATATGTTTCATCAAAATCTATACCTTTCTGTTGATTGTAGCCTTGAGCCACTAACCTTGTTTTGTTCCTTACCACTTTGCCACTTTCATCTAGCTTGTTGCGGTAGACCCACATGGTGCCAATGATCTTTTTATCACATGGTCTTGGCACTAGGGTCCATACTTTGTTCTTTTCAAATTACTCCAACTCTTCTTGCATGGCTAGGATCTATTCATCATCCATAAGGGATTCTTTGATGTTCTTTGGCTCAAGTTTTGAGATGAAGCCTTTGTTGGCTTGTTCTTTGATGAATGCAGCCTGCCTCTTCACTCTTTCAAATGGATCACCTAAAATCAACTCTTTTGGATGATTCTTTGCAAATTGGGGGGTTGGATCCTTCTTCTCTTCATATTTTTCTTCTTCTTGAGTAACCACCTATTTTCCCTTTTTGGGTGATGTTGAGTTCTTTTAGCATAGGAAACACCTCACCTACAACATCATCATTTGGAACAATATCTTTCAGAGTAGAGGGGTTAGTCTCAATAAACATAACATTTATAGATTCTTCCACTTTAGCAAAATCAACATTAAACACTCTTTAAGCCTTGGCAATAGTGCTATTGCCAAGAAAGAAAGCCTTGTAAGATTTTGGTTCAAACTTGTCGAGATAATCTTTCATATTCAAAACAAAACAAGGACATCCGAAAACATAGAAGTACTCGATAGAAGGCTTCCTTCCATGCCATATCTCATAGGTTTTGTTTCTTCAAAAAAGGATGTGTAAAAACCCGATTTTGCACAAAACATGAGATACTGACAGCTTCGGCCCAAAAATTCTTTGGAGTGTCATACTCTAAAAGCATGGTCCTAGCCATCTTCTGTAGTGACCTGTTTTTTGAGGTGTTCGGGGTGAAGAGAAGTTGTGTGCATACCCAGATTCATCACAAAAGCATTCAAAAAGATCATTTTCAAATTCTCCTCCATGATCACTACAGATGGAAACAATCTGACAAGAAGCTTCATTATCAACTCATATACAAAACTGGAGAAAACATCAAGCGTATCACTCTTGGAAATGAGAAAGAAGGTCCAAGTATATCTAGAGAAATCATCGACAATAACAAGGCAATACTTGGAACCACAAAGTGATTGAATTCTCATTGGTCCAAATAGATCAATGTGAAGAAGTTCAAGAGCTCTCTTGGTACTAATGACTCCTTTGGATTTGAAGGAGGACTTGTCTTGCTTTCCTTGGGTACAAGGTTGACATTCCTCATCCTTTTCAAAATCCAATTTAGGAAATCCCTTGACCAAGTCCATTTTGCTCAACTTCTTCAACTGGTGCATATTTACATGACCAAGCCGACGATACCAAACAGAAATATCATTCAAATTGACAACTAGACATCTACCAACAATAGGTTTAATACATTCAAGCACAATTACATAAATATTACCACTTCTAGTTCCCTTATATATGACATGATAGGTGAGGGAATCTAGAATCAATCAATCAAAAGAAGTAAATAGCACAAGGTAATTGTTATCACATAATTGACGTACACTTATTAAATTATGATGTAGGCCATCCAGAAAGAGAACAATCTTGATATCCAAGGATTCACCTACATCACCCTCACCTTTAACCTTACCTTTCTTGTTGTCCCTAAAGGAAAATGAGCCTCCTTTCTTCTTAGTGAAGTTGTTGAAATGGCTTATATCACCTGTCATATGCTTAGTGCAACCACTATCAACATTACATCTACCTTTTTCCTACAAGAAAGAAGAGTATAAGTTCTAAACTCAAACTTTGGGATGCATATTTAGCTTGGGGACCCATTTCATCTTTGGGTTGGTCCCCTTATGCTTGTAAGTACAATAAGTAGAGTAATAATCATCACATTTGCAATGAAAACAAATCCTATGGTTCTTAGTTCCTGAATACTCCCCAATGAAAAAGGAAATTTCCTTACTCCTTTTTTTTCCTTAGGCTTTGTTCTTGCCCTTAGGTGCTCCCCCTACAAATCCCAAACCACTAGTACCACTTTGTTTGGTAGAATGGTCAAGGATTTTATTTAGGGAGTTTTTCCCTTTGAGGAATTTCTACAGAGAGGCTCTAAGTCTATGATTGTTATCATTAAGAGATATAATAGTAGAAGAAAAACTACAAAGATCATCTCTATCATGTACAAGGTCGACTTCTAAATAGAGGGCTTTAGTCAAATAAGAATCTTACTCAAGAGAAATAGAAGCAACATCATTACTAGGAAAGATAGGTCTATAAGATAAATCATTAACTTGACCAAGAAACCTAGCATTTTTAGATTTAATCACTTGAATTTCCTTAAGATAAACACCCCTCATCCCTACAAGCTTCAACAATGAGCTTAAATTCTGTATTTTCTATTTTAAGAGTTTCAAGATCATTTAGACACTTTTGGTTATCTTCCTTAAGAGTTTCAATGTTCTTAAGGTAAACATCATTCTCTACCTCAACTCCATTGTATTGGAGCACAAGTCAAGATATTGGCCTTGCAAGTGATCAATGCTCTCAAGATGCATTTTCTCATTTAGCTCAAGAATCTCAAGTTTAGCATACAAATCATCGATAATTTTTTCTAACCATTTTCTTTTAAATTTACATTTAGCAAAAGAAGAATGGATAGAAACAAGCATATCAATAAGAGCTTCTTTTGATAACTCATGCACGCTTACGTCACTTACCTCACTTACCTCACTAATTTCTTCACTTGTAGAGGCCATGAGTGCAAAGTGGCACTCTCCATATTCTTTAGAGCTAGAGACACTTGAGGATGATTCTTCTCAAGCTGCATGAGCTGCATTCTTGTGTCTTTTCTCCTTATTTTCCTTCCTCTTATACTTTCTCTCCTTCTTGGAGTTTCCCTTGCGGTGAGACTTTCTTGATTTAGGACATCCACTCTTGTAGTGTCCCTCTTGGCCACACTTGTAGCATTTAGAAGTAGAGGATGAGGATTGATTTCCATTAAAGTGCTTGCCCTTGGTGTAGTTGGCTTCATGCTCGCTAGGTCCATCACCTTCACTAGAGGATGAGGGAGATGTCCGGAGAGCAAGTTTTTGTTGAAGGATGACTGCCTCCACTTGAGCTTTGAAGGCACTATCTTTGATCTTCTTAGCTTCCTTTTCTTCTTGCTTGGTTTCTTCTTGCTGCTTGTCAAGCCTTGGCTCATGAGCTTGTAGGCATCCAATGAGCTCTTTGGTTGGAATTCCACCAAGGCTTCTCACTTTCTTAAATGGAGGTCACCTTTGAATCCCATCTCTTTGGTAGGGTCCTCAAGATCTTGGATTTGATTACACCTCTATCCAAAGTGTTGCCTAAAGTATCTAAGCCATTGATGATGATGTTGAGCCTAGAGTACACCTCCGCAATCCCTTATTTCTTACCCATATTGAAGTTCACTGGAAGGCTGTTCAACATGTATATCTTAGCCTCCTTGACTTGCTTTGTGCCCTCATAGATAATACACAACTTATCCCAAATCTAATAGGCGGTATCCCATGAGGAGATGTGGTTGGACTCCATTGGGGCAAGGGCTACATAGAGGATGCTTATGGATTTGGCATTGAGTTGGGCTTCTTTTAGTGTAGCATCATTCCATGTTGACACAACTCCGATTGGCTCCTTGTATGGTGTGACCATCACCTTCCACATATGAAAGTTCATCCCTTGAATGTAGAACTGCATATGCCTCTTCTAATAGAGGAAGTTGGTGTCATCAAAGACCAGAGGACGCATGGAGAAGCCTCCCTCTAGATTGAGTGAACCAAGTAGGTTGTCTCCCATCTTCTCATCTCGTGGGAGATTGTTGGAGAAGACCCTTGGCTCTAATACCACTTGTTAGATATTGGGATCTAGAGGGGGGTGAACAGAGCTTCAAAATTCTCACAAGATAAGTTAGACCTTAAAATTATATCAATCAAAACCAATAGCTTAAGAGAAAACTTGGAATGAACTCCAAGGGGTCCTATTTATAGCTGGGGTGTTCCCTTGAGTGTGGGACCACTTAAGGATGAAATATAGCCATTTTACTAGTTACAACAGATCTATTTTCTCTCACAACAACTCTCCAATGGTTATAATCACTTTTTCTGCATTTGCCATACAGTACATTCGGTCGAATTTCAATAAAGGTAACTTGACCGATCCAATAATTGACAAAGATAATTATCAAACTACCGATCAAGTTTCTTCTGGGAAACTCGACCAATGAGTCAAAATCAGTTTTGCTTGGTTGGTCGATCGGTCAAGTTCTGTTAGTGTGCATCTCTATCGATTGGTCATCTTCAGAAAATCCATCACTAGATCGGTCGAGTTTCCAACTCGACCGATAAACATCCTGTGACAAATTTTCTAAATTGACTTTTGTGTGACCAAAAATAGGAATTAAATGTCCTTGATTTGTTATCATCTTAGTTACACTTAATATCATCAATACAAGTGATTACAAAATTAATCTAAGGTCATTTGGAGTGATTTCCCAAAACATACACTTGCATTGCTTTTAAATTGAACTTGAACAAGCTATGGATTGTGTAATTTGATCCTTTTCATGTACCTAAAGCCTGAAATCAATCTTGAACAAACATATTAGATACATAGGAATGGAATGGTTAAGTCATTATCAAAATATGGTCAATGTATAACTCTCAAGTCAAAAAACATGTGCCACTTGTCCAGCATATCTCTCCCATGCATGCACTAAGTTCATTCATGCATCAAGGGTGATAAAAAAAGGAAAACCAGCGACCTCACTTGATCCAAAAATCCATCGGACGAAGGGATTCTCTATGACCAGAACATGTTCACAACTCAATGATCACATAACATCTCCAATGCCATCGATCACATAGAATTCACCCTAGGGTTTCCTAGCTCTTCGACCGCCAAGGTCTCTAGGTGTACATCAAAAATCATCGAACAAAGAAACCAAGGTTGAAGAAACAACTTGATGATCGCTGAAAACTAAGGAAAACCATTAGTCAACACTCAAGGTCAACATCAAACTAGGGCATACAAGCAAACCCTAGAGCATCAAAACAAGATGCAACCTCATCAAACCAAGGTGAAATAAGGCTATGGGGAGCCACTCTCTCTCCCCAAGTTGCCAAAACATGTGAGGCACATAAAAAATGTGACAAATTGCAATATAAACCCTACTTGTGCGTAAATTGCAATTAGGTCCAAACATGTACATAAAGGCAAATCTAGCTCAAAAAAATCCAAACTGGGCCAAACTGAAAAATAAGCATGTAACATGTTATTAAAGAACATTCCATGATTATATTAACGTTTCAAGAATCTTATTATGCTAAGGAATAAAGATTAGCCAAAAAGTTTGGTTAAGGGTCTTACATGAACTATCTAAAAGGATGGAGAAGGAGGGGGTACTAACATAATCTCAAAGACATGTAATCAGTTTAGGAAGGAAATTGTGACCCTCAACATAAAAGAAAGAAGATATCATTTTAGGTTTTGAAGGATTTTAGAAGTCTAATTTGAGGATGTCTAGGGCAGACTTCTGTTTATGGTCCATGTTTTACATGTTGAAAAAATATCTCCTGTCATAATTGGTGTAAAATTAAGAATAAGGTGAAGAAAAGGTAAAGAAATATGAAAGATAGGAAAACCACTAAAAATATTTCTTAGGGAGAATAAGGAAAACCAAAGAACAATGTTTATAATAGAGAGAAAATTTGAAAGGAACAAAGAATGACTCCATTCAAGGGAAGATAAGAATGGAAAGTGTGGCCAAGAGTCCAAGACTTACTAAACTTACATACCATATGGTAAAGCATGAAAGATATACAGTAGTAATAAATACTAATCAATGATAAACTATGGGATCATGTATGAATGTGTAAAATATGATCACAGAACCATACGTAATAACAAAGATACAACAATCAATGTAAATTGAACTATTTTTCACATAGTTAGAACAACATGGTCAGGTAAACTGGATGAGCATATGATACAATAATTAGAGAAAATTTAGCAATCTAAATAAGAGAAGGATTTATCTTATGAAAAAATAATGACAAGAGCAGATGAGAACAATAAAATGAACTAGTAACCTAAATATAAAATTAAAAACTAATTTTACAATTTAAGCAATCATAATACTATTTTATTTAGGATTTAGTAATATATAACATGTATTAATGATTTTATAATATAGAAGCTAGATCTGTGATCTAATTGATGATATATGAATTGATGATATAGTAGTGATGTATATTAGAGGGAATTAGATATTTAAGGATTCATGATCATATAAGAGTTTACTGTAGAATGGAATTATCTTATGACACTTAGAGAAACCTAACATAGGCATGAAGATCTATAAAATATATTAGGGTAACTCAAGGTTTCCATATATGATTTTTTGATATATGTATCGTGTTCATTTTTAGGAAAGCTAAGGCTTGATCTAGATTTCACAATATAATAGGGTTTCATCAACCCTAGGATCTCTATTAGGAGTTTCTCCAAGAAATGTAAGTGGATCATACACTCTAAGTAACAAGTTTGTCAAAGGGATTTATACTTGGTTGTATTTATAAAATTTAATTATGATGATAACAAGTACATTATTTTTTGAATACTTGCAAGAAAATAGATGATGAATCATATTATGGTTTTCAATATATCATCCTCATATATTTCTATCATCATAACGTGTGCATGCTTTTGAAGTCAAATTTAATGTTTTAAGTTTTTATTATCAAGTTCAATGTTAAGTATATGATGGATGAATTATGATTGCCACTTACAAGATTAACTACTCTTTTTGGCATAATCTCTATGTGAGCAATGAGCACTTGGATGTATAAGCTCAATGTGAGTAATGAGCTACTTGGATCACTAATAGGTGAAGGGAAACATATTAAGCCCAAGAAAATAATGGTATTTATGAAGAGAAATAAAGATGAAGATAAATGACATGACAAGTATCCTATGTGTACCATGTTTAAATTTATCAAAATTACAATTATATATCAGTTCATATAAAGTTACCCAATGCCACATACTCTAATGTGCTTTCCATTTTGCCTTGCATGGTTTGGGAGGAAATTTTGGCAGGTAAGGGGTAACAACAAGGCTAGATCCATCTAAAGACCAACTCAGGGGGTTCAAGAATACTTTATCTTGGTGGGGAAGAATATGCATGATCCAAGAGCATATTGTAGAAATGCACTCATTTAAATCATGTGTTTAGACATTCATATAAATTTTAATGTACTATAATTATTTTTATAATAATATGATGATCATTTCTTTCATACATACTATATAATGGTTATTTTCTAATATTATTGTGATGATTATCATGTTTTTGACACTCCCAAGTAGAAACAAAAAATATTAGATTCAACTCGTTTGACATAGAAGTTGAGGTGTCATAGACGCTATGGATAGAATTGAGATCTTCCATTTCCCATCTTCATCTTGCACCTGAGCATTGTTCACCATGTTGTTGTAGAGAAGTAAGAAGTTGAGGGTGGAGTGGTTGTGGCCTTTACATGCTTCACATAAAAGAATTATAGATGTTACTTGTATCTATATATGTTTTAGTTGTCGTCTTTTAACATAGGTGTTGAAAGAAGATTTGAGACTAAACTACTTCAAGGACATTTTCTTCAAAGACTGTTCTATGAATTTGCATTTGGAACTGTCTTCTATTTTGGTCATCTTGAGGACACTTCTGTATCCTCTTCTCAAATGTGATTTGTTTTCAGACCCTCTATTCAAAACTTCTTGTGTTGTCAAAGTTTTGGAATATAAATTTCATTTAGATGAGAAATTAAGGAATTGTTGGTGTTATAATCAACAACCTGGAAGAACGTCTCTAACAATTGAAGCTAAGAGTCTTTAAAAAATAAGTTCCTTGAATATTTCTAGAGTGACAACAAGGGACTCACCTAGGACCATGGAGAATGGTGTGATTTGGCCCCTTAGGTGAGGGATAGAGGATAATACTTCTCTAGAAACATGGCTTGTAGACCCTTCCAATTTATGATATTGTTCCCCTTTATGGTGTAGTGCCAACTTCTCACCTTATCCGTCAACCAGTACTTGAACAACTTGAGTTTGAGGGCATCTTCAAACACATCAAGTTGCTTGTTCAAGGTACATATATCTACAAATCACTGCAAGTGGTATTGATAGTCGCCACCTCTATTACTGGTGAAAGTGTTTCCCTATGACATGGTGATCCACTATGAGTAGTTATCAAATTATTGGATGGTGATAGTAGGAGGAACCACTAGATTATGTGCATTGGTAGCTTTAGGAACAGAGAAGTCCTTGAGCTGCTTCTATCATTAAGATTCAAGGGCATCCATCTCTCTGGCCTTGTTCTCTTCCACCATAAGTGTCTCTTTTCTTCTATGCAAGAGCTTCTCTCTGGGTTACAAGAGTCAGATTCACCCTTTGATTATTTTCTTTCTCGTCCATCCATTTCCTATATGCTCAATTCAGCTAGTGAGAGGTAATGCCAATTTTGAGGTTGAATTTAAAAGGTGTCAAATCAACTTTTTGGGAGTGGCACGAGCACCACCAGATCCTGAAAGGAAGTTACACAAGATTAGATGAGAGAAGAAAATTTTAAGTAGATGTCAGTGAATATCAATTGAAAAGTAAAATCCTAATCGGTCTTAACAATTGGACTCGAAAACTATTCAGTTGTCGCCGATAATGTTGCCATTTGAATTTCATAGCGTAATATATTCCTTAAGGTAAATTAACCCCAGGTTTTAGCCCTTTTCCCAAAACTGCATGTCACTCACTAACAAGGGGACGAGCGAATTGTAGCATAGCTAAAATAGTTGCACCCAAAGATAATGTTTTAAAGAAATCATAGCTGAAATGGATAGTGAAGATCAATATTCAAAATGGGTTGTTGCCAATTAAAATAATATTTCAATGCAATGGACATGATTTAAGAAAGGGTTGAAAATATTATTAAACAACACTGTAACAAATGGATTTCACCACCATGGCCTACGTAATCGCTAAAATTATCATAACTCATTTGTTACAGGTAATTAAATTAGGACCAAATGAATTTGTCTCCTTCCAGAACACAAATTGCATAAGGGTCGAATTCCCCATGGGCCCGAGGTTGCCTTACCCATGGATCATAACCTAATTATCCTTTTTAATTCCTTTTATGGTCGCATATGGAATCCTACACATTCATTCAAGGATCTAATCTTAATTTTTTGGTCTTTACATTTAGTATTATATGAATCATGCTAATTGAATGATCAGTTCAACAAATAAGCAAGTAAGCGAATGAAGAACAATCAAATTATCTGAAAATATTGAGTTTCATAACAACTACAAAAAAATATGAGCGGTGAGGCTACTCCAAACATGCCCCAATGATGGAGTCTTCTTGCTCATATTCATAAAGAAAGCACAAACACAGGATAAGAGAGAAGAAAGCATGTCAGTAAAGATGATGAAGAAGGCATCCAATTTTCTTTAACTAAAAACTCAACTCCAGGTAGTAGTAAGTCTGGAAAACTCTATGAAGAGGATGACGTCCCCCTTTTTCTCTATCTCTGGCACCAAAAGTGGGACTAGAACTAAATTTCGACAAACCCCTTATTGTTAGGTCATGTTTTTACTTTAACTTGTATGGCCTCAAAACCACCAAATATAATTTGGTTGGGTTGGTGGGTATCTTCTTTGCACATGTCTATTGCATCAGTCATTTGACAGGAAGAGCCATTCAGTTGAATTGCCTTCAGGTAGTGCGCCTGATACACTTCTAGTCAGTTGGCTGGGGTGTCAAGTCAGCCAACTCCTCGGGTGCCCGAAACTTTGATGTTACTGACTTTGGGATCAATTAGGTTCGAATTCCAATCGTTTGATAGGGAAATATGTCAGTTGACTGGGCTCTTCTCAGGAGCACTATGCCACATGAGTTGGTCGATTGAGGAGGTGAGTCGACCGACTAGAAAGCCCCTAAAATGTGGATGTTTATTAACTTGGGAATCAATTCAAAGTGAATTGCAATCAGAAGATCGGTAGACCCAATCGGCTGACTAGTGAGTTGCCAAGTATTTATCTAGTTACTGACCTTTGAACAATGGAATCTAGTCTACATATTGGCAAAGAAAATCAGTCGATTGGAATGTCATCAAGAGCGTTGATGGGTACTAACTTGAAGGGCATGAATTTCAATCGCCTAACTACTAACACCAATCAAACAATTGGCCTATGCTTGGGAAGTTCTCTTGGTTCGTCAGGCTAGTTGGTCGATTGGGGAATCTTGATGCCTGAGTACCGTTGAATTGCATCGTTTTACCTTCCAATTTCCTCTAAAATTGAGATATGGAACTGAGAGATGAAAATTATTATGATCTTCAGTTGAGCGGTGATTTTCCTGCATACATGTGAGAAATTTTATTAAAAATTTGACAATTTAAGATCTTGATCAAAACAACAAAGTAACAAGAATTCACTACTCGAAACAAGCAAAAATAGTTTAGAATGTGTAATGAACATGTAATGAATATGAATTCATCAAGTTCCACTCTCACAATTTTTGTCATCTTATCATTTGATGTATTCTCTGTCATTCTCTAAGAAGGGTTCTTAATATTTGATAGTCTGTCTAAATCTACTCCATCCCTGTCTACATTTACCTCACCCTCTACCTCATGGCCAAGTAGGGGAGGAAGGTATTGTCGATGGATCATGTAAACTTGAGGAAAGGAGGATCATGGGCTTCAACACAACTTCTAGTGAGTGTTGTAGAATAATGAAATATGTCAAGCTTTGATGGGGAAGGATCTGTAATCAATCATCAACATTCTACAAACATCAGTATATCGATGTTAGTGAGAAGGCATAGAGGTGTGTTGGCTGGAAATGTGGTAGGGACAAAGGTATTGGGAAATGTTGGAATGAAGAGAGATCTAATTTTGGAGCTAACATATCAGATTGGGTTAGTAGGCGTAGTGGGTACAACGGTATGGCAAGCTCTCTCCCAGTCGTAGTGAAGCAAGGAGTTTGATCCAACTCATGGAAGACCACTATTTTGGAGATCTTATCTAGGGATATGCGGCTTTGATATGCAATAGAAAGGAACTATGAGATGTTCTTTATGAAGTTTTCAACAAACAAAAGAACATCAGTTTCATCATAAGAAGATCTATGCCAAAGTTACCTATCATCTTCCTAAAGTGGTCAATCAACACATGTAATGATTTACATCCCGATACGAGACTGTAAGATCTTCAACCCAAAACCAAAAACTATCTTTCACATAACCTTGACCAAGAGTTTCCATCAAATGGAGTGAGATATGGGCATTGCTGAAGTGAGGGGTATATCATCAAACACCTTTTGTACAATTTCATGTGATTGGAAGAATACCACTTCTTCACTGGCCACAAAATGTAGATGTTTAGGGTATTTGCCATAAGATTTGGAGGAAGAATTTAAGGTCATCCCAAGAGTAGACTTCTTCCATGAGAATTCAACCACCGTCTTCAACTATTCTGTCATTTGTTTTCATTCTTCATCCTTTGGGACTATAACTAAATGAATTCCTTTAGGAACACGTTGTAGAGAGCCATGAGCCAGTCAACACACCAAGATGTTGAATAAAGGGAAACTTCAGATGTCCCTAGTGTCTGGTGGCACTATGATTGTATTGGGGGCTTTCCATCTCACTTCTAGGTTCCCTAACATGGAGCACTTGTAACAAACCTTTAGAAATTGGCAATGGTCCTGCCAGTGTCTCCTTCTCAAGCATAGATATAGGAATATTTTAGAACCTCAAAGGCATGGGGAAAATGATTTCTTTCCCCTATGGAAGTAAGAGGCTAAGGAACAATTGATGCATGTTGGGTTTTTTACCCCACCTCTATGATTCAGTGCCATGACTAGGGAGGGATTTCACAGTGACTAATTCTTAGGGCATAACAATGAGGTGATGGATTAGATTGACTCCTTTGTAGACACTAGGTTCTTTTGTGCTCTCTTTTGAACCAGGTTGTGATGGGGTTGGAGGAAAAACACCTTATCTAGTGTAACTTCAAGGAAAGAGTTGACTTCCCCACCCACCATCATACAAGGTATGTCATGCTCAAAGGAGGAGGAGGATGCAAACACCTAGGGAGGATGGGTATCAAATCCACCACCTTGCATAGACCAAAGAGCATGGAGAGGAGTGGCTAGAGAAATGGTAGTCAATTTCCTCTCTATGGCACTGATCTAAATAAAGGATGGGGATGAACGCCACACCAACAGGGATATGCTTGGCGAGCATCAAGGATCTCCCCATGGGGGTGGCTAGAAGGAAGAAATGACAGGGATGGGAGGAGGCAAGGGGTGGAAGACTCTAATCGGTAGCCTACATGGCCAGGGAGAGCCACGAAGGTGGCAATATCCCCTTGTCTTGTCTCGAGATCACCCTCTAACATACCAATGATTGGCCTCTACAAAACCAAGACATCAATTTTCTTATTTCATTATTGACTTACTTTCAGTACATACTTGAAACTTATTATATAAATCAATAACGCCATACATATCCTTTAGTAATCCCAAAAATTTCTTATTTTGTAGATAGTATAAACTAATATGAATTAGTGTGCATATGTCAAAGGAGTTAACAATATAAGAAGAAGAAGAAAAATTATTAAAAGAAAACTTGGCACATTCAGGACAAACAATCATTTGAACAATATACAATTCACAAATACTCCCCAGTCATAAAAAAAAGACCATGTCAAATTTAAAAGACACCTTAAAACCAAACTTAACAATTTGGGACATCAAATTAACCCTACTGTTCAGTACATATATTGCATCTTTCATTATTAAGAATTTTCTAGACATCTCACTTTGTCCTTACCGGTCAGATAGAAAGCACTGAAATTTTCCATGACAAACCAATGATTAGGCTCTCCTACTTCTGAGTAGGTCACTAAGTCACCTTGATTTCTAATTATGTGTGTGATGCATCGTAGTTGATGATTTAATCGTGGTGTTGGAAAAAAGCCATGTGGATCAGTCTGATGAATGTGAGGTCCTCTGTTACAATGTTCATTGTTGATATCTTAGAACATGAAAAGCTTTCTTCTTCCCATGCCTGCATTCTGGAGAATTATGACCAAGTCTTCCACATAAAATTAGAAAACTTTCTACTTCGTAATGCGCTTGTTACCTATAGTTTAATTTTTATTATTTACTTACATTTCCAGTGATTTTTAGAATGATAATAATTATTATTGTTGTATTGAAATTCATTATAAAGAAATATAGCAGATGACACTCTTTATTGAAATCATAACTTTTTCTATAATAGTTTTGTTCAACCCCGATGTGTTCATTACATCATCTCATGACATTTTTTACTTTTATTTTCTAAGTTGTTATTGTAATATTTCTAAAAATTATAAAAATAGTTATTAAAGAAGTGATAATAAGATATACATGAAGATTGATTTTTATTTTATTTTCAGATAATCAAGAATAATTTAAAATTTATGATTGTTTAGTTGGAATTCTCTTTGTCTTCAGTCATACATAATTTAGAAGTTTGCAAGAGTGAAATTTTGTGTAGAGGCCTCTATAAGTTCATACTTCTTGTTATTCTTTTTAGATAGATGTAGTAAGTTTAATAAGGAATTATGAATCAAACAAGTGATTGGAAATGATGGTTAGCATAACATGATGAAAACTATGACTGACTTTTCCTAATTAATTAAATGATTTTTTATTTTCAAATTAGATAAAGAAAATGATATGCTAGAAACCTCGTGAGTAGGTATATTTTTTCCTTCTACCATTAGTAAAGATATGCATTAAGAGGTTTAGTTTCAATGACTCCAGGGAGAGTAGTATGTGACATAATAGAGAGGGTAATAACTTTAATTGTTTCAACTCGAAGAAGTCATAGGTTATGTAAAAGCATCCATATTAGCACACATACAATGAATACTCTTAATATGGTTGTTCTAAATTAAGCATAAACACACAAAAATAATAGGCAAAGATGCTAGAACTTGTTGAAGTGTGTAGAATGCACTATTCTTATTATTATTTCTATCTTAGTAGACGTCAACAATCCATACCATAGTGTAGAGAAACTAGTATCTAGGATATATCATTTTTTGACCTTGTGAAGTGTGCACAAACAAATCACAAAGTTCAACTAGTGGGCTTTGATCGTTCTTTCGGCGAATAGTGGTCATGCACAAGAACAGACGTCATTGGTAGAGAAATGAGAAGAAATAAAGGTGAAAGAATTTTGCCTTTTAGAACGTCTCAATGAGTTGATGTGGCTTGATTTTGTCGAAGTATTCTTGTGTTTGGTTAACACAAGGGAGGACATATGATGACAACATTTGCAAATCTCAAAGAGATGTTGCAACTCTTGGTTCTCATATATTGCAATAGCTTCTGAGTCAAGAAACAAATGAGAGAAAGTGAATATTTCGACAAAAAGTGAACCAACAAATGTAAAATTCCAATCAATCCTGAGACATCGGATTTGTACCCCCTGCGTGCAAGGTGTGGCATTCACTAACGTACCCATTAAAGAGTTTTTAGATAGACTTGACCCAATCTAATTGGGTTACCATACCATATGATCTCTAACTACTCAAATAAGCAGTGGATAAGAATACATATAAAAAGAGGATGGAGGTATCAGATTTCATTCATGTGGAACTAAAGTTCTCCCATTAGCTTTGAAATATCACTTACACAAGAATCATGACTTGTCTAACTCTCCCTCCACAAGGTAATCACATTCGTTATTTGGTATCGCCTACTCATCTATTTAATATCGATACATTGAGTTGTTGGTTGCTCATAATAATTGGCTTTGCAATGACGGTGTATTGCTTTCATTTATTTTTAACAAGTGAACCTCTATTTTTTCCTGATTCTCTTCGGTCTTTCTTTATGAGAATTTCTTTGTATCTTTGATCTATGAATATATGTATGAAAATATAAACATAAAAAAGAGAGGAAGAAGGCAGGGTTCGGGTCACTTAGAAAATAACTAAAAAGGGAGGAGTATATTCATCCAACCTTTATGTCATGCTAACTCAACTCAAAAATTCATGAAAGAAGGCCAAAAAGTAGACTACCTGCAGGCTACAAAAACTAGAATAATTCTAGCCACAGTCAGTTTTGCACCCACCCACACATTCAAATTTTGGGAAAACATGGCCAACAACGCTTCTGAGAGATACTTCACCTGTTTTCATTACAACTCATGCAAAATTTATACAAAAGCCATTCAAAGTGCATATAATTTGCTCCTATTTTACTTGTAATATCTAATTCCACCACAAATTAGGAAAAATATTCAAATTCAAATTTTTATTCATTGCTAATTCCCTTTATTTTTTGAAAACATTCAAATTAGTAATTGTACAGACGTACAATACTAAGTGCCACTCTGCTTCTTCTCACTCCATATTCCATCACAAATATTTAAGTATTGTACATTTACCATTTGTATTGAAATTTCTTATCTATGTTGTTCTCACTGTTAAACATTTTTTTCAAGTTTGAATGAAGTTTCCCATTCACGTGATTGTTCCTGATGATCAGAGGTTGTGTTAACTTTTCCAGCGTACAATACCAACATACATTATCTCATAAAATCATCAACAAAAGTAAGTCGATAGATACATACAATACCTATATGAACTAATTCATATTTTACTAAAAGACATACACATGTAACTAACTTATTTTTCGAATATAGTACATACACACATTACAATACTTCAAATATTGCATATTTTTATTTTACACGTCATTATAATATAAAATGTACAATACTAGACGTATTGTACTAACATTAGGTGACGAACAAATAATATAGGGTGGTCGACTTCGGCACGAACGATGTGCTCTGACAAGATTGGCGAGATCTAGGAATCAGACGTATTGTACTAGTGTGGAAACACTGTTAGGGTGGTATAGGGATGGAAAGAGGAGTTGTAAGAGAGAAATTGGGACTGGAGTAAGGAGTGGTGAGAGAAATTCAAGACTCTTCAGCTTTTGCATATAGTTAATTAGTGTGAAGTTCATTTGTATGAGATAAAATAGGCTGAGACTAGACTTTTTTGGACTCCTGAGAAAATAGGTTGGTAGTTAGGTATAGACATGACTGTGTGTATCATTACTCAAAAATTGGGATCCTTTCAGAAGGGTCTGACGAAAGAGGAGGTGATCGAAGCATTTCTAGATATAGAAAATAAACGATTGATATATTATCGTTCCACATTTCCACCTTTGTAGTGCAAGACAAGCCACACGAAGAGTATATTATCGGAAAAAAAACAAAATGGCATGTTTGGCCATTTTAATTTCCATAATAGCACGTTCTTGAACTTAATTCCCAAAATGGCACATTTTGGGGGCAATGCGTCCCTTGTAGAGATGCATTTCTCTTGTAAAGACCCTGACCTTCATTTTGGGCTTACCCTATTTGTTTTTCCTAAACCTGGTGCTTGGTTGCTTGCTAATCACCTTTAGTGGTGATTAGGGTTTGCTTGTGCTTTGTTGAGAATTGAGGTGCTACTTGCAAAATAACCTAAGTTAGGGTTGAAGAGAAAGTTTACCACCTTGAGAGATGTCTTTCTCTCTCTTTTCTTCCTCTAGGGTTGATAGGAAGGTTTGGGTTCGTACCTTGGGTTGTCTTGGGCTTGGTTGAGCTCTTTTGGGCCTTGTTCTCCCTTGTTTGGGCCTTACCTTGCTTGGTTGAACTCTGTATCGGGCAAGGGTGCTTTGTGTCGCCCATGAGGGGTGTATCGGCCTTGGATGGAGTGTGTTGGCCTTTGACCTTTATTGACCTTCTTGCCTTGGTTGTGTCACCATAGCTTGGACAAGTGGCCGACCCTTGGGAGAGTAGTGGCATGGCATGTGCATGAGTTTTGCAAGGTGGTAAAATGTGTGGACAAGTCTCCCTTGGTAAGGTGACACCTTGCCTTGGTCTAACCTTGACCCTCATCTATATATACCTTGCCTTTCTCTTCCTTAGGAACCCTTTAGCTCTTTGTTGATCCTCTCTTCCTTGGTGCACGATACACCTACCCTTTCGAGCAAGTTGTTGGCCAATCCTTCTCCCTTGGTGGTGATCCCTTCTTCTTCCTTTAGCTTGGTGGCCGAACCCTAGGTGGGTCTTGTCCTTTGGTAAGCATCTTCTCTCTCCCTAGCATCTTCTTCTCCATCTTGCCTACCTTTTGGCCATGGTGGTTATGCTTCTTGTTCCTTTTCTAGTGGTGGTCGAAGTGGTGAGCTTGGAGCTAGGAGCTTGAAGCTTGGAGCTTTGGAGCTTGAGGAGTTTACTTAAGGCGGTTTACATAACTTCTAACCCTAGCTATACTACTTTCTCTATGTTATATGTTTCATATATGATGATGATCAGCCATTCATGTATGTTTCTTGCCCTAGAACATGTTGTTGATCTTTTGGATTTATGAGCATGATGTCATTGTTGTTGTTGATGGTTTATATGCCTTTACACCTAGTTGGTTGAACCATAGTTGGGGTTTTCTTTGGTAGGAACACTCCTTTCTCTCCTTGGTCTAGAGAAGTGAGTTTGAGCTCTAGCAAAATGGGAAATACCCCTCTCTCATTTAAGTTGAGAGGTGAGCTTATATTCTAGTTGCTTGGGCAACACCCTCCTCTCACCATGGATTTGAGAGATGAGCTTTTGATGACCTATGTTGGGGTTGGACCTTGTGGTTGCTTGATTTGTGAAAGAGGTTGTGCAACACCCCTCTCTCTCTTGGTTGTTGAGAGGTGAGTCGACCTTCTTGATCATCTAGGGTTTGGTGCCCTTGTGCTTGAGGTTGAAGACAACCTTGTTGGGTTGAGTCTTGCATTATATGACCTTGGGATAGTGCTTCCTGATAACCTTCTTGTCTTGGGTTGTAACCTTGGTCGTTACCCCTAGTTGGGTTTGGTTGGTGCCCAATATGGTGCTCTTGGTCGACACTTAGTGGAGATGGGGCTTTGGTGTTACACCTTGAGCATGTTCTCTGAACGTCACCTCTGAAGTAAGGTTGCACGATGCCCCCCTTGCCTTATGTTGTTCTTGGCCGACATGCTTTGTTGAACCTTTGTAGCTTGATGCCTGGTATGCCTTGGCTTAGACGACCCTTGTCCTGGTTGTGCTTTGACCAATATGATGACTAACAACTCTCTTGTGTTGGGCAATATGAAGTATTCTTGTGATGCCCGATATGATGGTTGTATAGAGAACCCTAGATGGTGCCTTAGTGGTGGACGATATGGGTAGCTTGACCTAGATGGACTATAGGTCTGTGTCAGGCATGGGGTTGTGTTGCCCGACGCAACCCTAGTGGAGTTGGCAGAGTTGCTGTTGGTTCAGCCAGCTGGTCTATGCACGATATGGTACCATGGGCGATAGAGTGCCCTGGTCGACATGAAGGCCTCTTGGATGATATGAATAAGGTTGGACGTTGGGGCGCCTTGGGAAATACCCTTGGGTCGATATGGTCCTTGATGATGGTTAGCCGATAGTGAAACCTAACCCTAACCCTAGTTTGGTGCACGATAGGCCTTTGTCTGATAGCATCTGTTGATGCACAGTACACTCTGCCCGACACCATGAATTGGTGAATCCTTGTTGCACGATAGTTGGTGTTGAGGTTGTCCGTTTGGTGGTGAGCTTGCTTAAGGTTGGAAAACCATAGCCGTTACATCCTTTGATGAGGGTTGGCATTGCTCGCCATGCTTAGTGAGGGTTGGCGTTGCTCGCCATGCTTAGTGAGGGTTGTAGGAGTTTTGGTGAGGGTTCTGATAACCCATAATGTATATAGTTGATGGTTCTCTTTTAATAATGATAACACATGTGATATGATGTAATCACCTTGCATCCTGCAAATATGATGATGAGATATAATGATAGGTTGTGAACCAGGAAGCTTGGAAACTTATGACGTTGCTTCACATGTTGATATAACACATGCATATGGTCATAAGTATAAGGCATAACATATGCCCTTGATTGATAATAATACTATGAATGATAAAGCTTGTGTGATATACTCATTGATGCTTTTTTATACTTGATAGCATGATCATTCTATTAATCCATGATGGTTTCAGTAATCTTTGTGAATGTGTATACTAACCATGCAGGTATTTCATGTGGATTCATAGCCTGGTAAGAGCTATGAGATATATGTGCTTTGACTAGCACAATGTGATGATAATCCTTGTTAATAAAGTAACAAGTTGATAGGTCTGAGGACCTAATATAAGGCTGAGTGCCTAGTTGAGGTGTTATCCTCTGATGATGAGATAAGGGATGCATTCCTAGGATGATGATGCATGATTGAGATGCCTTGAGAGGCAATGGTTGATATCATGAGGGATTGAGGTCCCAAGACAGTATGTTGATGGCAATAATGATGTAATTCTATAAGGCTATTTTTATACTTTGGTTGCCTCAACAATTGGTTTAAAATATACTAATCAATGATAGATGAACATATCATGTAGTTTGCCCTGGCCATAGATCCATTACCATCAGTATTTGGTGATGGTGAAACAGGTTTATCCTATGGGATTACCTGGAGCGCATATTGTTGAATATGTGAGGTTTCCCCTATCCTAAAATAGGAGGGTTGAGTGCAACTTTGGTTGCAGACTCGTGATGTATGGAGCATGGTGAACATACCCATGGCTCAAGATATGTGATGATGACCATGATGCGTTCATGGCTCAGATGTATGTACTAGCACCTATGATGAGGTGAGCTAGAGATATGGGTAGCTTGCGGAGCTGACCCAGAGGCTGAGGCCCTATAAGCATAAGACTGCGGTCTTGCTTGATGATTTGTGTACTGACCACAGGAAGGTGAGGCCATGGAGTCAAGATCTCCTTAGACCTTGTATGGAACCGGATTGGGATTCACAGCCAATGGTTGGATTTGAGCAGGGAATGCTCACATCCTCATGGCATAATAAAATGTAATCCAACCGAATAAATATATCTTTCTTAGAGCAAAACACAGAACATTGATTGAGGCCTTGCTTACATAGATGATCTAGTTACACCTTGCAGATACGTGTACGATCTGTATATCTTGTGATAATTTCTTATAAAGCTTATCTTGTCAATCATGTTCGATAATGAAATACTTGGTTATATGCTTCCTGGATATCTTGGTAAGCTTGATGGTAATAATAGCTTTGCTCAGTATGATGCTCTTGTTATACACTTTATCAATTATTTTTTGTTATCTGCTTTAACCTTTGAGGTTTTATAGTTGCGGCGGGGAGTTATGGTTCTCGCTGGGACTGTGTGTCTCACCCCGCTGGTCTACACCTTTTTTTAAGTGATCTCTCTAGACGTGGTGGTGGTCATGAGGTTGCGGCCGAGCAGTAAGAAGAGTAGTAGAAGGCAAGAGATGGACATGTTGCTATTTTGGTGGTTTTCTAGTAGAGTCCTAGAGTCATACCTATACGCTTAGGTCCTCAGAGGTGTTTCACGATGTTTAGCTGCTGTAATTTTTGTATACCCTGCTGCTGGCCGTACGTGGCCGTTCTGTATGTATAAACAGGTGATGAAATAATATGCGTTGTTGCGATAGTGGGTGGATTTAAGTTGTGAACATATCTGGCAGGTGATCTTGAATATATCTATATATGACATGAACTTCTTGCAGGTCCTGGTTGCAAATGTTCTGTACGTATGTTTCCATAATCAGATTTAATTAACCCGTGTTTTCAGTAATGTATGGTTCCGTACATTTTCGGGTGTCATCTCATTGTCTATGTGATGGCGGGGTGTCACAGTTGGTTTGGTATCAGAGCTCTAGGTTCACTGAGTCTATAGGGATCTAGGACTAGGTTTGTGTTTGTTCTTGTGAGTTTGCCCATATTTTCTTACAATAACCTTCTTCTCTGAGTAGAAGATAAAGCTTAAAGTTGTCTGGAAACCATGAAGAACATGCTTCCGAGAGCAGTGATGTTGCATCAGTTGATGGAGTAGGAGGGCAGGGACATGATGATCGGGTGCCTGAGGTCCCCCAACCTGACCCCCCCATTCTTGAAAATCCTGCCTACCAACAACTTATGGGGCAGATGATGGCTATGTTGAATCACATGGTGGAAAGGTTGCCAGTGCCTCATCCAAGAGCACAGGATCCCCATGGTGAAGCATCGGGTATTGGGAAGACCTTTGAGAGGCTTCGCCGAGTCAACGCTTCGGATTATGCTGGAACGGCTAATCCAGTTGATGATGATCTGTGGCTGACAGGTCTTGAGAAGGCCTTCCGGATCCTCGACATCCCCGAAGAAGACAAAGTCAAGCACGATGTCTACCTTCTAAAGGGCAGTGCTGGCCACTGGTGGGCCATGGAAGCGGAGAAGCGACTCGATGAGGAGATCGGATGGGAAATCTTCCGACAAGAGTTTGTCAGCATATACTTTCCGAAGACGTATCTGGATGAGAAGATCAATCCATTTGAGTGTCGACACCAAGGAACGATGAGCATCACCGATTATGAAGCCAAGTTCATGGATTTTATGAGGTTGTGTCCTCACATGGAAGCGATAGATGATGAGCGGATCAGGCGGTTTGAGAAAGGTTTGAGTGTTGAGCTGTCGACACCTGATGCTGCTTTAGAGAATCGGGAGTGGGTTGCCACATTTGTGGAGTCTGTCCGTAGGATTGAACGATCTGTTAAGGAGAAAAGGGAGTCCATGACTAGGAAAAGGCCTGCTCAGTTCCAGGGACAGAGGTTTGGTGGCTTCAAGAAGTCAAGGTTTTCAGCACCTTCCATGATGAGAGGTTCTAATGCACCGTCACAGTGGTCTCCGAGTAAAGGAAGAGGTCATGTTTCTTCTCCATCTAAGGTGCATAGTACAACTTTTGTGGCAGTAACCAAGCCATCTAGACCACAGACAGAAGGCAGGTCATGTTACCATTGTGGACAGATGGGGCATTTAAAGTTAAATTTCCCAAGAAGAGACGTTGAGGTAACACAACATCTGAGATAGAGTCAACAAGGGTCAGACAGACAACAACCCAATGATATCAGAGGGCGAGGACACGGTCAAGCATCATAAGAAGGATCGTCTGCTCAAGGAAGCAGAGGACGTGGACAACAAGCAACATCTCGATTCTATGCTATGAGTCAACCGGAGGCGATAGTCAACCCGCGAGTGGTGACAGGTCAGATGGAGTTATTTCATTCTGATTTGTCTTCTTCTTACTTTATATCTATTTTGGTTGACCCGGGTGCTACGCACTCTTTTATCGCACATAGTCTGCTTGATAGTTGTCCTTTACCTATTAGTTGTAAGAAAGATAGCCTGTTGTTAGAAACCCCTCTGGATGGTTCCTCGATGCTTCGAGAGGAGTGTCCATCTTGTGTCTTCTCTTTTTCGGGACACAGTATACAAGTAGACCGTATACCACTTGATATGCATGGATTCAATGTGATCCTTAGGATGTATACCTTAGAGAAGTATAAGGTCATGTTGGACTGTGGTTCCAAGCAGGTAGTGTTTGATGAATATGGAGAGAAGTGGATCTACCAAGGAGATAGGAAGATTCTTCCGACATGTTTGGTGTCAGCGATGGTGGTAGAAAAGTTGTTGCGGCAAGGTTGTAAGGCTTTCTTAGGTCATGTTGTGGATAGCAAGGAGAAATGTCCTAGCCTCAAGGAGGTAACTGTTGTCCGAGAGTTTGCGGATGTGTTTCTTGATGAGTTTCTTGGTGTTCCCCCACCTCAAGATATTGATTTTGAGATCAATCCGGTACCAGGAACATAGCCAGTTGCACAGACACCGTATAGGATGGCTCCAGCAGATATGGCAGAGTTGAAGAAGCAGTTACAGGAGTTATTGGAGAAAGGTTTCATCCGACCAAGCACGTCGCCTTGGGGGTGCTCCAGTGTTGTTCGTTAAGAAGAAGGACGGGTCGATGCGGCTATGCACAGACTACCGGTAGTTGAAAAAAGTTACGATCAAGAATAAGTACCCGTTGCCGAGGATAGATGATCTGTTCGATCAGTTGCGTGGTGCTACAATATTCTCAAAGATCAACCTACGGTCTGGGTATCACCAGTTGAGGATTAAGGCGGATGACATACCAAAGTCAGCGTTTAGGATGAGGTATGGTCACTTTGAGTTTGTGGTTATGTCGTTTGGGCTACTAACCAATGCACCTGTTGCTTTCATGGACCTAATGAATCAAGTGTTCTGTCCGTTCCTAGATCAGTTTGTTGTAGTATTTATAGATGACATCTTGATATATAGTTGGGACAGTCAAGAGCATGAGAAACATCTTCGACAAGTGTTGACTCTTCTTCGCCAACATCAGTTGTATGCCAAGTTCAACAAATGTGAGTTTTGGTTAAAGGAAGTGACATTCTTGGGTCATGTGATATCTGCAGAAGGAGTCAAAGTGGACCCTAAAAAGGTACAGTTAGTTGCAGATTGGGAGCAACCAAAGATGCCGACAGAAGTTTGTAGTTTTTTGGGTTTGGCCAGATACTACCGGAGGTTTATCAAGGACTCCAGTGCAATCGCGTTGCCAATGACAAAGTTGACATGGAAGGATGTACATTTTGTTTGGGATGATGGTTGTCAGCAAGTTTTCCAAAGTTTGAAGGAGAAGCTGACCAGTGCTCCAGTGCTAGTGCTACCAGAGCCTAGGAAGGGCTATGTTGTTTTCTGCGATGCTTCCAAGAAAGGCTTAGGTTGTGTGATGATGTAGGAAGATCATGTGGTTTCTTTTGCTTCACGACAGCTTAAGAAACATGAGGAGAACTATCTGACACATGATTTGGAGTTGGCAGTAGTGGTCCATGCGCTAAAGATTTGGAGACACTATCTTTATGGGGAAGTGTGTCAGATCTTTACATATCATAAGAACTTGAAGTATATCTTTTCACAGAATGAGCTGAATATGCGACAACGTCATTGGATGGAGCTAATCAATGATTATGATTGCACCATTGAGTATCATCCTGGTAAGGCAAATGTGGTAGCTGATGCACTTAGCAGAAAGTCTCCTTCTCTCTCCACAAAGAAGGCATAGTTGAGTTCCTTGGTATGCCATAGGCGGGATATGTTTGTCTCCTTGCGGCAGATGAATGTGCAGTTGGAAGTTTCCTTATTGGCAGGACTGTTGGCACAAATGCAAGTCAAGCCTACGCTGAGACAATAGATCAAAGATGCACAACAGACAGATGATACAATGCAGCTGATCAGGTCAGAGCTTGGTAGCGAAAAGCATGATGGGTTCCATGAGTCTGAGGATGGACTAGTTTTCTATCATGGTAGGATGGTGGTCCCCGATGGTGATAACCTAAGAAAGCTAGTGCTCGAGGAAGCATACACGTCGATGTATGCTATGCATCCAGGAGTCACCAACATGTATCATAACCTAAAGGACATGTATTAGTGGTCTGGCTTGAAGAAGGAAGTAGTTGAGTTTGTGGCTAAGTGCACAGTTTGTCAGCAAGTTAAAGTTGAGCATCAAAAGACGACAGGTATGTTGCAACCCATGTCGATACCACAATGGAAATGGGATCATATAACCATGGATTTCGTAGTTGGTCTACCAAAGACAGCTAGGAATCATGATTCCATATGGGTAATAGTAGACAGGTTGACAAAATCTGCTCATTTCATACTATTAAAAACAACGTATACAGCAGAGAAGCTTGCTTGAGTGTATGTAGACGAGATACTGTGTTTGTACGGTGTACCAGCAACAATAGTTTCTGACATAGGTCCTCAGTTCACAAGTCATTTCTGGGAACAGTTGCACAAAGCGTTGGGAACACAGTTGAGGTTCAGTACCACTTTCCACCCCCAGACGGATGGACAGTCTGAAAGGACTATTCAGACTTTGGAGGATCTTCTCCGAGCTTGTGTTTTGTAGTTCCTAGGAAGTTGGGACATGCATCTCAGTTTGATAGAGTTCGCTTATAACAATAGTTATCAGCGGAGCATTGACATGGCTCCTTATGAGGCTCTATATGGAAGGAAGTGCAGATCCCCTTTACATTGGTATGAGTCAGGTGAAAATCATATTTTGGGTCCTGAGTTAGTACAATAGACAACAGAAAAGATCAGAGTGATATAGTAAAAGTTGAAAATGGCACATGACAGACAAAAGTCTTATGCAGACAATCGTCGACGACCTATAGAGTTCCAAGTGGGAGACAAAGTGTATCTCAAGGTCTTACCTTGGAAAGGCGTGCTAAGGTTTGGCCAGAAGGGAAAACTGGCACCCAGGTTTATGGGGCCATACCCGGTAATAGCATGTGTTGGCAAGGTAGCTTACAAGTTAGAGATGCCACCAGAGTTGCACAGGTTGCATCCAGTGTTCCATGTCAGTATGCTGAAGAAAAGTCACCCAGACACAAGAACAGTGATACAACCAGTTGAGGTTGAGCTTGATGAAGACTTGACCTACGAGGAGGGTCTGGTGGCGATCCTTGACAAAAGAGTAAAGAAGCTGAAGAGGAAGGACCTGGTTCTTGTGAAGGTTTTGTGGCATCATCGTGGTGTTGAGGAAGCCACGTGGGAGCTTGAGGAAGAGATGAGGAGGAAGTATCCCTTGCTTTTCTCTTCGGATTTCGGGGACAAAATCCCTTTGTAGAGGTTTATGGCTTGTAAGGACCCTGACCTTCATTTTGGGGTTACCCTATTTGTTTTGCCTAAACCTGGTGCTTGGTTTCTTGCTAGTCACCTTTAGTGGTGATTAGGGTTTGCTTGTGCTTTGTTGAGAGTTGAGGTGCTACTTGCAAAATAACCTAAGTTAGGGTTAAAGAGCAAGTTTTCCACCTTGAGAGATGTCTTTCTCTCTCTTTGCTTCCTCTAGGGTTGAGAGGAAGGTTTGGGTTCGTGCCTTGGGTTGTCTTGGGCTTGGTTGAGCTCTTTTGGGCCTTGTTCTCCCTTGTTTGGGCCTTGCCTTGCTTGGTTGAACCCTGTATCGGGCAAGGGTGCTTTGTGTCGCCCATGAGGGGTGTATCGGCCTTGGATGGAGTGTGTTGGACTTTGACCTTTGTTGACCTTCTTGCATTGGTTGTATCACCATAGCTTGGACAAGTGGCCAACCCTTGGGAGAGTAGTGGCATGGCATGTGCATGAGTTTTGCAAGGTGGTAAAACGTGTGGACAAGTGTCCCTTAGTAAGATGACACCTTGCCTTGGTCTAACCTTGACCCCCATCTATATATACCTTGCCTTTCTCTTCCTTAGGAACCCTTTATCTCTTTGTTGCTCCTCTCTTCCTTGGTGCACGATACACCTACCCTTTCGAGCAAGTTGGTGGTTGATCCTTCTCCGTTGGTGGTGATCCCTTCTTCTTCCTTTAGCTTGGTGGTCGAACCCTAGGTGGGTCTTGTCCATTGGTAAGCATCTTCTCTCTCTCCCTAGAATCTTCTTCTCCATCTTGCCTACCTTTCGGCCATGGTGGTTATTCTTCTTGTTCCTTTTCTAGTAGTGGCCGAAGTGGTGAGCTTGGAGCTAGGAGCTTGAAGCTTGGAGCTTTGGAGCTTGAGGAGTTTTCTTGAGGAGGGTTACATAACTTCTAACCCTAGCTATACTACTTTCCTTATGTTGCATGTTTCATATATGATGATGATCGGACATGCATGTATGCTTCTTGCCCTAAAACGTGTTGTTGATCTTTTGGATTTATGAGCATGATGTCATTGTTGTTGATGGTTTATATGCCTTTACACCTAGTTGGCTGAGCCATAGTTGGGGTTTTCTTTGGTAGCAACACTCCTTTCTCTCCTTGGTCTAGAGAAGTGAGTTTGAGCTCTAGTAAAATGGGCAATACCCCTCTCTCATTTAAGTTGAGAGGTGAGCTTATATTCTAGTTGCTTGGGCAACACCCTCCTCTCACCATGGATTTGAGAGGTGAGCTTTTGATGACCTATGTTGGGGTTGAACCTTGTGGTTGCCCGATTTGTGAAAGAGGTTGTTCAACACCCCTCTCTCTTGGTTGTTGAGAGGTGAGCCGACCTTCTTGATCATCTAGGGTTTGGTGCCCTTCTGCTTGAGGTTGAAGACGACCTTGTTGGGTTGAGTCTTGCACGATATGACCTTGGGATAGTGCTGCCTGATAAACTTCTTGTCTTGGGTTGTAACCTTGGTCGTTACCCCTAGTTGGGTTTGGTTGGTGCCCGATATGGTGCTCTTGGTCGACACTTAGTGGAGATGGGGCTTGGGCATTACACCTTGAGCTTATGCTCTGAACGTCACCTCTGAAGTAAGGTTGCACGATGGCCCCTTGCCTTGTGTTGATCTTGGCCGACATGCTTTGTTGAGCCTTGGTAGCTTGATGACTGGTATGCCTTGGCTTAGATGACCCTTGTCCTGGTTGTGCTTTGACCGATATGATGACTAACAAATCTCTTGTGTTGGGCAATATGAAGTATTCTTGTGATGCCCAATATGATGGTTGTATAGAGAACCCTAGATGGTGCCTTAGTGGTGGCCGATATGGGTAGCTTGACCTAGATGGACATTAGGTCTGTGTAGGGCATGGGGATGTGTTGCCCAAGGCAACCCTAGTGGAGTAGGCAGAGTTGCTGCTGGTTTAGCCAGCTGGTCTATGCACGATATGGTACCATGGGTGATAGAGTGCCCTGGTCGACATGAAGGCCTCTTGGACGATATGAAGAAGGTTGAATGTTGGCGCTCCTTGGGCAATACCCTTGGGTTGATATGGTCCTTGCTGATGGTTAGCCGATAGTGAAACCTAACCCTAACCCTAGTTTGGTGCACGATAGGCCTTTGGCCGATAGCATCTACTAATGCACGGTACACTCTGCCCGACATCATGAGTTGGTGAGTCCTTATTGCACGATAATTGGTGTTGAGGTTGGCCGTTTGGTGGTGAGCTTGCTTAAGGTTGGAAAACCATAGTCGTTACATCCTTTGATGAGGATTGGTGTTGCTCGCCATGCTTAGTGAGGATTGCAGGAGTTTTGGTGAAGGATCTGATAACCTGGAATGTATATAGTTGATGGTTCTCTTTTAATAATGATAACACAAGTGATATGATGTAATCACCTTGCATCCTGCAAATCTGATGATGAGATATAATGATAGGTTGTGAACCAAGAAGCTTGGAAACTTATGACGTTGCTTCACATGTTGATATAACACATGCATATGGTCATAAGTATAAGGCATAACATATGCCCATGATTGATAATAATACTATGAATGATAAAGCTTGTGTGATATACTCATGGATGCTTCTTTATATGTGATAGCATGATCACTCTGTTAATCCATGATGGTTTTAGTAATCTCTAAGAATGTGTATACTAACCATGCAGGTATTTCATGTGGATTCATAGCCTAGTAAGAGCTATGAGATATATGTGCTTTGACTAGCACAATGTGATGATAATCCTTTTTAATAAAGTAACAAGTTGATAGGTCTAAGGACCTGATATAAGGCTGAGTGCCTAGTTGAGGTGTTCTCCTCTGATGATGAGATAAGGGATGCATTCCTAGGATGCTGATGCATGATTGAGATGACTTGAGAGGCAATGGTTGATATCATGAGGGATTGAGGTCCCAAGACAGTATGTTGATGGCAATAATGATGTAATTCTATAAGGATATGTTTATACTTTGGTTTCCTCAACAATTGGCTTAAAATATACTAATCAATGATAGATGAACATATCATGTAGTTTGCCATGGCCATAGATCCATTACCGTCAGTATTTGGTGATGGTGAAACAGGTTTATCCTGCGGGATTACCTGGAGCGCATATTGTTGAATATGCGAGGTTTCCCCTAGCCTAAAATAGGAGGGTTGAGTGCAACTATGGTTATAGATTTGGGATGTATGGAGCATGGAAAACATACCCATGGCTCAGGATATGTGATGATGAGAATGATGCGTTCATGGCTCGGATGTATGTACTAGAACCTATGATGAGGTGAGCTAGAGATATGGGTAGCTTGTAGAGCTAACCCAGAGGCTGAGGCCCTATAAGCATAAGACTGCGGTCTTGCTTGATGATTCATTACTGACCACAGGAAGGTGAGGTCATGGAGTCCGAATATCCTTAGACCTTGTATGGCACCGGATTGGGCTTCACAGCCAATGGTTGGATTTGAGCAGGGAAGGCTCACTTCCTCAGGGCATAATAAAACGCAATCCAGCCGAATAAATATATCTTGCTTAGAGAAAAACACGAAACATTGATTGAGGCCTTGCTTACATAGCTGATCTAGTTACACCTTGCAGATACGTATACGATCTGTATATCTTGTAATAAGTTCTTATAAAGCTTATCGTGTCAATCATGTTCCATAAAGAAATATTTGGTTATATGCTTCCCAGATATCTTGGTAAGCTTGATGGTAATAATAGCTTTGCTCAATTCGCTGCTCTTATTATATGCTTTATAAGTTATTTGTTGTTATCTTCTTTAACCTTTGAGGTTTTATAGTTGTTGTGGGTAGTTATGTTTCTCGCTGGGATTGTGTGTCTCACCCCGCTGGTCTACACCTTTTTTTAGGTGATCGCTCTAGACGTGGTGGTGGTCGTGAGGTTGTGGCCGAGCAGCACGAAGAGAAGTAGAAGGCAAGAGATGGACATGCTGCTATTTTGGTGGTCTTGTAGTAGAGTCCTAGAGTCATCCCTGTTCTATCAGTTCCTCAGAGGTGTGTGATGATGTTTCACGATGTTTAGCTACTGTAATTTTTGTATACCCTGCTGCTGGTCATACATGGTCGTTCTGTATGTATAAACAGGTGATGAACTAATATGCGTTGTTGTGACAGTGGGTGGCTTTAAGTTGTGAACATATCTGGTAGGTGATCTTGAATATATCTATAAATGACCTGAACTTCTTGCAGGTCCTGGTTGCAAATGTTCTGTACGTATGTTTCCACAATCGATTTTAATTAACCCGTGTTTTTGGTAATGTATGTTTTCGCATGTCATCTCATTGTCTATACGATGGTGGGGTGTCACAACTCTCTCGTGAGGCAATGCATCCCAGACCAGGATGCATTAGCCCCAAATAGGGGCAATGTGTCCCAGACCAGGGTGCATTGCTTTGTGACAGAGGAATGCGTCTCAATCCGGGACGCATTGGTCCCTCTAGAGAGCAATGTGTCCCGAACTAGGATGCATTAGTCCCACCGAAAAGCAATGCGTCCTGACCCGGGACGCATTGCTCCTGTGTGGGACCAATGCGTCCTGGCTGGGGACGTATTGCCCTTCAGTAGGACCAATGCGTCCTGGCCTGGGACGTCCCAACGGCTAGTTGGGGCAATGCATCCCGGCTGGGGATGCATTGCTCCCCCGACCATTGAAAAGTAGATGTTGCGGGCCACGCCCACTGCCACGTGGGGGAGGGGGTAATGCATCCCCATAGGGGACACATTGGTCTCCTATATAAAGGAGATGAGATCACCCCCCAAAACCCACACCATTCATCCATTTCTTCAACTTCGTCTCTACTTCCATTGCTCTAGAGTGGTGTGCTCGAATTTCTATTGCTTGGAGCTGATTTCGGGCAATCTTGGAGCTGATTCTGGGCGATCTTGGAGCTATTCTTCTATTGCTTCGTTGTCTGGCTGGGATTCTTTCTCTTCTTTTATTTCTTTGGTTTTGAGATCTCGCCATTTGAGAAAAATTTTCTACTATATTTTTTGATTCAAAAATTTGTACTTAGATTATTATGCAATATTAAAAATAAAATAATTGTATTACTACTATTTGATTCCACATTACTAAAATAATGTTATAGAAAATGACACTTGAAGGTTAATTACTGTTCAAAAAATCATTGTTCCAAATTCCAAAATTATTGTTCCAAATTCTAAAAATATTTTTCTAGAATGTTAATATTATAGAAAAAATATTATTTCAAATTTATTTTCAAATTAAAATTATTGTTATAAAATCTTAACTACTCTTCGAAAGTTGATGTCAATGTTCAAAAAAATTCATTCATGGTATAAAATATTAATTCATGCTATAAAATATTAATTCATGTTAATTATTGTTCCAAAGTTAAATAACTTTTCCAAAATCTAAATTATTGTTTTACAATGATAGGAACATGGCATCTAGTTCACATTCACGAATAGTCAAGCTTTGATATAATGGTCAATTTCTGTCAGATGGGTCTTATTCTAGTTGATCTGTTAGACCCATAAATATTTCACTTATTAATACCCTATCTGAACTAAAATCATATATCCATACAATACTTGACATCAACCCCAACCACTTCGCTATCAATATATCCTATCATTTCCCTAGAGAAGATCATATGCTCATACAAGTTGATGATGATGATGCATATAGAACTTTGTTCACACTTTCATCTAATGCCTATAATGATGTGTTTCTTGAAAAAACATATTTCCACCAACCATCTAGTTTCATTAGTTTGTTGAATCAATTTGAATCCTAACCATGTAGCTATAATGTAATGGCTGAATGTAATCAACCACCTGCATTCTCTCAAAATCCTACTATTATGAGTATTGGTGTTGAGGTTGAGGAGGGTGAACAAGAAGGTGATGATAATAGTGATCATGAAGGTGATAATGATAGTGATCAGGAAGGTGATAATAATAGTGATCATGATGATGAGTCATTGACTGAAACTGATGATGAGCATGTACATCCATTCCCTGACTCTATTACATCATTGAGTTCCATTCCATTTATATTTGAAAAAGAATGGCCCCAACATGAACACATTGATACCAACTATGAAGCTTTTCAAGATGAACAATGGGTGGAAGATTTTCGTCAGGAATTTTGTCTCAATTACAACCCTTCCAGCACTAAAATATATGAGGGTGCTTTATTTGCATCCAAATATATAATGGTTGAGATGATCCAAAAATGGTCAGTACAACAGAATGTCCAATATCAGACACAATGCTCAAATAATCGTCAACTTAAATTTGTTTGTATCCATGACCATTGATGTCCTTGGAGTTTGACCGCTTACTAGTCCAAAAGAGTAGGTTGCATGTGGAAGGTAAAACATTATAGTACAAGCCACAATTGTCAACTAACAATTCTGAATGAGGACCATTGCTAAGTCACATCATCTTATATTTCTCGTATGATAATGCCAATCCTAGTAGCAAGATTGGATATGTCCACATGAGAAATTCGTGAGAAGGTGAAGGCTGAACTAAGGCTTCATATATCTTACAAGAAGGCATTTCTAGCGAGGAGGAAGGTTGTTTGTAACATATTTGGAGATTGGGAATCATCATATCATACGTTGTTGTCGTTCCTGATTTCTCTATCACGGTTTATTCCAAAAACTATATATTCCCACCTTGTGGATGATTATACCCTTCAAATTGAAAGCAATCGTAGATTCAAGCGGGTGTTCTGGGCATTTGGTCCAGCTGTGAGGGGTTGGGCCTATTGCAGGCTTGTTCTTACTGCTGATGGCACATTTCTAACATGAAAATATTTTGGCACACTTTTCATTGCATGTGGCATTGATGCTGATAATGGTCTATTTCCATTTGCTTTTTTTGTTGTCGAGGCAAAAAATAAGGACTCGTGAGAGTGGTTCTTTGGTTCTCTATAAACTTGTATTCCTATCACTCCACACAGTACAGGTCTGTGTATTATTTCTGATCAAATGAGTGGAATTTTTCCAGCACTTAGGTCCAAATTTAACTGGGCTCAACATCATTATTGTCTTCGAAATCTTCACGAGAACTTCCATTAAAAGTTCAAGTCACAAGAGTTGAAGGAACTTTTGTGGAAGGTGGGATCCACAATTGATACATAAGAATTTGATCATCTAATGGCTGATATAGAAACCATAGAACCAGTAGCTAAGGAGTATTTGATAGCCCAAAATCCAGTACAATGGTCTCTCACATATGACAGAGGCTACAGATATGGGTCATTGACTAGCAATCATGTTGAAGGGTTAAATGGAGTCTTAAAAGGTGTTAGAGGTTTACCAATATAGGAACTTATTGTTGCCACATACTATCGCTCTATTACAATGTGGTTGGAGAGGCATAATCAAGCATATGGTCGTGCACAAAAGGGTTTTAAATGGCCCTTTAGGTTTCATGATAAGATTTTTGATGTATCACAGGATGCACGACAACTATCAGTAAACATCCGTGTGAACAATAATGAATGGCTTGTTGATGACATGGACGGACATCAATTTCAAGTCTTCGTGCGTCCAAATGGTGTAAGTGAATGCAGTTGTGGTTTTCCACAACAATGGCATTTTCCATGTGCTCATGTTTGGGTAGCTGCAAGATCTATCAATTATGATAATGATGCACTTGTGAGCCCATATTACACAAATGAAGCTTATTTAAATGCATAGAAAACTAAATTTTGTGGTATTCCCGACAAGAGGTATTGGCCTCATTTTGATGAAAGAAGAGGCATTTATCCCTTATTACCCTCAAGGAAATGAAGGCACGTTGGATGACTAAAGAAAAAAAGAAGGCCTTCAGCTATGGATGTTGATCCAAATCAATATACATATCATTGTCATAAGTGTGGAAGAAAAGGCCATAATAGACACACTTGTCCTAATGTAATATGATGTTTGGTCATGTAATGTTTGTTATTTTAAATTTACTCAAGGCATGTAATGTTTGCAATTTCAGTTTATTCAAGTCATGTAATGTTTGCAATTTCAATTTACTCAAGTCATGTAATATTGTTTCAATTTACTCAAGTCATGTAAAGTTTGCAATTTCACTAAAAGAATGAATTTTATAATGGGTTTTTTTATAGATGGCTCATCGAAGGACATGGACATTTCAAATGTCTGTAGAGTTAATCAAAATAATAGCTACAAAGTTCCTACATGGAAAAATGGCTCATCAAACTCTATTGTATGATGACTAGAATGACGTACCAGATTTATTGTACAACAAGTTAGGATTTATAGTGACAAAAGAACAAGCAAAATTTTATTGGCAATTTTTAAAGCGAATGTTTCACCTGTATGAAGAACTTCTTGAGATACCTGGTTGGTATTGGGATCACAAGAAACAGAAAGCAATGCCAATCAATGAATAAGTTAAAAACCAGTTAGCTATATCACATCCGGAGATACATCCAGTTGTACATCAAATGTGGCCATTTTATGAACCTCTAGATGAGACATTGAATCAAATGCAGTAACTAATTATTGTAATATTTTTCTTTTAGTAGTTCATGTTGTATTTTAATATTATTTGGTAGTTCATGTATTTTAATTAATTTCATCTTATCTAATGAAGAATCTTGACAAACTTATATGTTGCACAATATTTGCACTTTTCATTTAATATAATATTTACACTTTTCATTTAATGTAATATTTGCACTTTTCATTTAATGTAATATTTGCACTTTTCATAGATATGGCTCCTAGACAAGCATCCTTCCGACTCTCCCAACACCACTTTATGTTGTTACAGTGGCCTATTACTGACCTGGGTGTTTTGGAAAAATTTTCTTTGGCTGGTTTTGGGCTTGTTCATAGGCTACGATCTATCCACCTTGATCCCAATTTAATCACTGCCTTAGTTAACCGGTGGGACAACTGTACCAATACTTTTAGATTTCCCCCTTTTGAGATGAGTGTAACCCTTTAGGATGTTGTAGTTCTTTTAGGCCTTAGGATTGATGGGCCACCGGTTATATCTTCATATCCTTTAGGCATAGATGAGTGGCAGTTTTCTTCATGGTCTCACCTTTGTGAGAGTTTCTTAGGAGATGTAGCAGATGGGATGTCTAAGGGGCATATCTCCTTGATATGGTTGCGTGAGACCTTTTGGGATATGTATTTCACTTTGGGAGATGAAGAACAACAAATACAAAATAGGATAAGGTACACTAGAGCATATCTCCTATACTTTTTAGGTAGTTACCTTATTCATGATAGTACCAGGGATAGGGTTCATGTACGGTACCTCCCGCTTCTGTCTGACTTTGCTAGTTGTAGCACTCTATCTTGGGGTGCTGCAACTTTAGCATACTTGTATAGGGAGTTGTAAAAGGCTACCACCCGCTCTAGGAAAACTGCCCACCTGTTTGGTTGTGTATGTCTACTGCAGATGTGGTATTGGGAGAGGTTAGGAATTGGATGGCCAGGTTCAATTGTTATGAACTGAGGGGAGTGGCCAGACAATGTTCCCTTGGGTTACAGGTAAAGATTTACACAATTTTTTTATACATTTGTCCAAACATTTTGTGATGTTTATCTAAAATTAGTTTGTCAATTTGATAGGTGGCCTAAATTTCTTGAAAGGAGTGATATTATGAGAGGATCGGTCCAATTTTATGATTCAACATTTGACCAGATTTTGCCCTCTCAGATATAACTAACTTACTTCTACTAACATGTTATATGATATATGTTGTATTTTTTATACAATTTACTCTATTTTATATGATACATGTTGTATCTATTTGAATAACAGATACAGTTAACTCCTTACACTGCTAATATTCTGGAGAGACTTCCAACCTTATGTCAAGAGGGTCAGGATATTTTGTTGGCGTGAGTGCCTTTACTATGCTACAAAGTAGTAGAGTGGCACTTCCCTGACAAAGTACTTGGACAATTTGGATTTGTTCAAGTACAACCTACTATGGAGTTGACACACCTTAGAAGGATAGATGGGAGGGGTCATGTGGTTGAGGACTGGTTGCATCATTATAGGCGGGAGGTGCAACTGTGGAACAACAGACGTGAGAGCTTAGTCTCCCCTCCACCAGCGGAGACAATCTTCAGTCCACATGTGCACTACAGATGGTATCATCCCCAGTATGTATTGCCCCCTCCAGCTCAGCCTCCGACCACATATTACCCACAAAGTTATCCTCAACAATAATGTGTGAGTATCATTTATATTTCTTTCACAAATTGTTATTATTTATCTTTATTATTTGTAATATATGCAATGGTCTTTATTATTTGTACATACTTTGTTTGAACAGGTGGAATCACATGTCCGGATCTGAGCGACTTTACAACATGCCCCTATATTGATCAGAGATGACATCTATGGCATCTAGGAGACTTACTTTGACAGTCTTCCCGACTACGCTCGCCTGTATGATCCCATACCCACTCATACCACAGCCCCTGAGCCCACTCCTACTCCTACTCCTACTCCTACTCCTACTCCTACTCCTATGACTACTGCTACTAAGCCCACTCCCACTCCCACTTCTCAGTTCATGGCATGGGGACCGACAAGGCCATACTTTTCAGGAGCTAGTTCATTTTCCTCATATATCACCCCACCTCCACCATCATCTTACTATGGAGTAGGTCCTTCTTCTGTTCCATACACTCCACTCCCGCCACTAGTTATTCATGACAATCGACCACCATCCTATGTCACATACTCACCGACTCCATTTGATTTCTCAGGGTGCACCCCACTTGATGCCCCACATCCTAGTATTCAGAGACCCCTCACCCCACCTCCAGCTTTTCATTACTTTCCTGGTCCTCATCAGCCTACTGCTACGCAGTTGTCCCCCATTGAGGTATCTCCAGATGACTTCGGTACTCAAGAGCCAGATGTACAAGGAGGTAGGCGAGGACGTCGTAGGCGTGGAGGATGTGCTTAGATTTTCATAGTTTTGTACATGTTGTGTAGTGCTGTATATATACCTTTGTTCAGGCATTTATTTGTCTTGTATGTGGATCTATCATATTATGATATCATATTGATTCATTTTGGATCTATCCGATTGTTCTATTGTGTATTATTTTCTCGTCAAATTGGTTCATGTTTTAACCTTATTTTTAATGATATCTCATTTTTTTAGATTAATTTCTTCTTATATAATCAATTAAGAAGCAACTAGTGTTGGTTGCAATATCACTTTTATAATCCATATGTATGTTTGAAGCTATTGAAATTAACAAATTTATAATAATTGGCTATATTATAGACATTCAAATATAAGTGAAAGAATAGTAAATGTGCAAATATAATCAATGTTGTTAATATACAAACATTATGCATTAAAGAATAATAATAAAAAATTATAAAACAACAATGCGTCCTGCTTGGAGACACATTGGTAGTAATGCATTCTGCGTGCGGGCGCATTACTCAATGCGTCCCCATGTGAGACACATTGCTAGCAATACGTCCCGCATCAGGACTCATTGGCCCCACCGAAGACCAATGTGTCCCGGATCGAGACGCATTGCTCTGTCGCAGAGCAATGTGTCCTGATCCGGGACGCATTGTCTCGCGAGAGAGCAATGCGTCTCCACAGGGGACGCATTGCCCCTAAATGTGTCATTTTGAAAATTAAGTTCAAGAACATGCTATTATGGGAATTAAAATGACCAAACGTGCCATTTTTATTTTTTTGCCTATATTATCTCTCCCCATCTTTTTAAAATTTTCTGCGACTATAATAGGTTCTGTTTTCTTGTCATCTTTCCCTTCTGCAAGGTTGTTCTCTTTGCTGTAATTTGGAGTGTTGTAAAACATGATAGAGAAAGCAAATTCTACAAAAGAGGCGCCCTTTCATGACTTTATATTAGACAGAGACAATAAGAAAACTGTATGGAACACTACTGCTAATAATTGTAATGTCACCCACATCAACCGCCTACTTTAATGGTGCAAGTATCTCGTTTGGCAGTTGGCACTGTGTAGTTGTGAATCAGCACATCATCGCTGTAACCGATACATATACAGACCACCACCTCGTGAGAACGACGTGGGAGGATCCACTAGGTATTGGGACAGTACAGAGCTGTACAACTGCATGCGTGCATAGTGTTTGTAGAGCTAGCAGCCTGCCATGATTTATTGTAGCAATGTCGACTTCCGGTCCTGTGGGCGAGGGTCCCCTGACCCATGATTTCGATCATCACACCGTAGCACATCGAGCAGACACGCATATATCCGTTGGCCGCTTCCGATACGGACTGGAATGCATGCACATGTGCATTTGTTACGTAAGCATCTTTCTACATCAGAACACTCAGCGGTCCAGCTCGTCTAGATTGGTCCCGGTCGTGGTGCGTGAAGTTGATGTGTTGTTGATGTAATAATATCATATATGAACCCTCATCCTCGTCATATATGCTAGACTCCAAAAGTATACTGCTTGTCCGTGAAATTGAACGTGGAGTGTTCACAAGCGACGTCGAGGAAACCACATTTGTTATGGATTGACAGCTAGTCAGGGCTTGTTTAGTTGTGTGTAAAACATTTGTTAATCAAGAGCTGAAAATAGAAAAGTGAAAGTAATTAAATCAAATTGTTATTAATGTTGGTTATTGTGGTTCATGCAACAGCGACAGGTGCAATTTAATTAACAGTCCAGACAGATCCAAAATAAGAATCAAAGAACAAACGAAGCAGGAGAACAGAAAACAGCAGTTAGATTCGCAAACCAGATCGTTCGTTGAGAAACGAACGTGTTACTTAAAGAAATCAGTGCCCGGCAATCCTCGTGGATAGGCACCGTTCTTCCAGTCTTGATCCGGCACGAACCTGAATTGTTGCACGTCTTGCTCGCGCACGTCGCACTACTACCAGTGCAGCACAACCACCGCAGGTACCACCACCTGACAGCTGCGTCTCGAAGACAGGAAGGAGGAGCCGTGCTTCGCACAGGAGGACAACTCCGCAAAGCGACTCCGGGGACGACGACTCTCGCACTCGGGATTAGGACTCACAAAACACACGGCGGCAGAAGACTGTTTTCGGTGTGTTTAACCCTAATGACCGGATGTGTATATATAGCCACGCACGTCCCTAATCCTATTCCCAGTGAGACGCAACATTCGGTTGCTCTTGTACACAATACGGAAACCGTAAAAGAGAAACACTTTCTAATTAGGATTTAAGAAATCTGAATAAGAAAGCAACAATTAATTACACGAGTAATTAATTACTTAGTTGTATCCTAGTGCAAAAAGAAAACGGAAGACATTCTCCACAATCCACAATCCACAATCCACAATCCACAAGCCACAAGCCACAAGCCCGAGCCCGGCCCGGCCAGGCCAGGCGTGGCATGGCGCGCACGCGCGCGTGCGTGCGTTGTGATGTGGTAATCCCACCCACCAAGGAGGTGAGCATACCTCCTTCCTAGGACTCCTTTGGACACTAGTGCCCCATGTGATCCTACATATGAGGACCACAAAAGTTCTAGGTGTGAGCAATATGAGATAAAACTTCTTTACCATTTGCACTAGAAACAACACTACATTCTCACATGTACTTGCTGCACTACATTGGGCTTAACCCATGCTAAATAAATGACTTGCTACAGTAACGACGCTACAGTAATTACGTGCTACAGTAATTACGTGAAGCTACAGTAAGGATCATTTATCTAACAATCCGCCACAAAGTCCAATGTGTAGTGTGCTCTACCATTCAGTCCTCCATATTGTGCTTTCAGCAGATACCTTTCGGTTTGAATCTACCTGAGTTATCCAACTGTGACTCCTGTAGGAACTAGGTGAACAAAAGTTTTGAACCTGAACCTTGGGTACAAGAATATAGGTTGGTAACAAAACAATAAAGACATGGTAGTAAAGAAAAACAATGCATTAAGGCCATGCATACAAAATTTTATATCATGATTGATAACAGAGAACAACCAAATTCTCCTGTTGCGGCCTACACAACATCAATCACTTAGCTGGAGTCTCCAAGGATGTACTGCTAACATCCTGTCCTAAGACTTGACACCATTAAGAGACTGCTCTCTTACTAACTTGCAGTCATGACACTAACATGTTTCCAGGAGATAGACACACAGATGCAAGAAGCATCAAACAAGAATACATAGTGTCATCTGATTTACCCGACAACTTGTTATTACCACATTGAACCCAATTTGCGGGATCTTCACTCTTTTGGGTTGGGTTGCTACTGCCTGCAAATCTATAGGGGTTTTAGTCCCATCCCCAACCTGGATTTTTCCACTAAAGCCAAGGTAAGACCTTTAGTGAAAGGATCAGCTGTATTATCTTTGGTACCGACGTAGTCCACAACCACGACCCCATTAGACACTAACTCCCTTACAGATTTTAATTTGACTTGGATGTGTCTACGCTGTTTTTGATTGTATTTGGAACTCTTTATCTTAGCAATAGTTGTAGTGCTATCACAGTGAACTGAAATCGCAGGAAGCGGCTTCATTACCATAGGTAAACTAGACATAAGTCCATGTAGCCATTCAACTTCCAATCCAGTTTCATCTAAAGCACACAACTCTTCCTCACAAGTGGACCGAGACAATATGGTCTGTTTCTTAGACCTCTAGGAAACAGCTCCTCCTCCCAACAGGAATACATATCCTGAGACACCATTACTCTCAGAATTCATGGCAATCCAGCTTGCATCATTGTATCCTTCGACTACGGAAGGATGTTTACCATAATGCAGCCTAAGGGAACATGTTCCCTTGATATACCTCAGAACTCTGTCAAGAGCTTCCCAATGGGTCTTGTCGGGACAACTGGTGTATCTACTTAACTTGTTCACGACAAACGCAATGTTTGGACGTGTACAGTTCATAAGATACATCAAACTTCTGATAATCTGAGAGTATCGTAATTGAGACACTGGAACCCCAGTCTCATTCTTGAACAAGGGCTTGGATGAATCATATGGAGTCTTAACAGGTTTACGTGATGTGTACTCAAACCTCTCCAGTATCTTCTCAACATAGTGAGACTGAGAGAGAGAGTTATACCATCAGTAGACCTTATGATTTTAAGCCCTAAAATCACATCAGCGACACCCATATCCTTCATCTCAAACTTGCTACACAAGAATGACTTTGTCTCTTTTACTACTTTCATATCGGAACCAAAAAGCAGGATATCATCGACGTATAAGCATAACAAAATGAATCCATTATCGACAATCTTGCAGTAGAGACACTTATCAAATTCATTAGAAATAAAGCCAAACGATGATATCACAAAATCAAACTTCTCATGCCATTGCTTAGGGGCTTGTTTCAATCTATATAATGACTTAACAAGTTTACACACTTTGGACTCATTCCCCTGACCCACAAATCCCTCAGGTTGTTCCATATATATCTCTCTTCTTGAAGATCACCGTGTAAGAACGCGGTCTTCACATCCATCTGGTGGATATACAGATTATAAATGGAAGCCAATGCTAGAAGCACTCGGATTGTGGTCATACGGGAAACAGGTGAATAGGTATCAAAATAATCTATTCCTTCCCTTTGTGTGTAACCCTTAGCAACTAACCTAGCCTTATACTTATTGATTGTCCCGTCTGCATTAAGTTTCTTCTTAAAAATCCATTTGCAACCAACTGCAGAACAACCAGGAGGCAAATCCACCAATTCCCAAGTTCCATTCGAGAGAATTGATTGGATTTCATCATTAACAGCTTCTTTCCAAAACTTAGCTTCTGGAGATTCCATAGCTTGTTTGAAAGTAGCAGGATCATCCTCAACATTGTAAGTGAGAAACTCACTTCCAAAGTCCTTGGATGTCCTAGGCCGTTTACTTCTCCTTGGTTCAACTATTTCTTCAGAATCATCAGATTCAGAAATAGCTTGTTCTGAGTCGCCCCCCACATTTTTCATCCTTTCCACGTGCTCGGGAATGGAACCTGTGGTAAATGAATCTTCTTGAGATACTTCATTGGGCACACCATTTTTCATAGGAAACACATCCTCAAAGAATGTAGCATCATGTAATTCCACAATTGTATTGACCTCAATGCCAGAGATATCTGATTTTACAATCAGGAATCTATAAGCATAGCTTGTCTCTACATAACCTAAGAATATGACATCAACCGTTTTCGGTCCTAATTTCTTCCTTTTGTGTTCAGGGACAAGTACCTTTGCAAGGCACCCCCACACTCGAAGATATTTAAGACTCGGTTTCCTTCCTCTCCACAACTCAAATGGACTACTCTCTGAATGTTTATGGGGAACTCTATTCAGAATATGGCAAGCCATATTCAAAGCTTCCCCTCCACATAAAGTTGGGTAATCCAGATATTTGGAGTAAGGTATTTATCATATCTATTAAGGTTCGGTTTTTACGTTCAGCTATCACATTTGATTGTGGTGAATAAGGAGCAGTGACCTCATGAACTATACCATGTAATTGGCAAAATTCCAAAAATAAATTTGAGGTATACTCTCCTCCCCTATCAGACCTTAATCGCTTAAGTACTTTACCGGTTTGAGTTTCAGCTTCTTTCTTATAAATTTGAAATTTATCCAATGCCTCATCTTTACTTCTAAGTAAAAAGACATAACAGTATCTACTCGCATCGTCAATAAAAGTTATAAAATAACGCTTTTGATCCCTCGTAGCAACACCATTAAATTCACAGATATCTGTATGAACTAAATCCAAAATTTCCAAATTCCTATTCACAGAATGAAAAGGCTTCCTAGGAAATTTAGCTTGTACATAGATTTCACATTTATTGTTGCTAATTTCAGATTTAGGGATCAAATCTAGATTCATCATACGCTTCATTGAGGCAACATTAACATGTCCCAAACGTGAATGCCATACATCGAAAGAAACAAGATTCATGCAAACAGAACTAAAATCATTCAAATTTAAAACGGAATTTGAAACAGGTTCAACATGAATCTTAAACAAGTTCTCCACATCACATAAGTACCCCTTGCCAAAAAACAAAGAATCACAAAGACGTGTAATAATAGGCCTTATTACATTTACAGTCTACTCGATAACCTTCTCTAACTAATATGACACCACTAAGGATATTGCGTCGAATGGTTGGAACACATACCCATCATTGAGGTTCAAGGATGCAGTCATCATATTGACCACAACCTCCTCAGTTGCATATGCGGTAGCTTTCTTTGCCTTCTTTGTAGGACAATCCTTGTTCCAGTGGCAAACATGTCCACAAGTCCAACAAGGTTTGTTCTTCGGTTTCTTTTGGATCTTTGCCTTGGGTTTATGTGCATTCTTAGATTTCTTATCTGTGGTGTTTTTCGTAGAAGTAAGATTAACAGTTGGATTTGCATCAGTAGGCACCTTGACCCCTTTCTCCTTTAAGTGTTCTTCTTGTATATTAATATCCATCATTAATTCATCCATGGTGTGTGTCCCTTTGCGATGCTTCAGAGACATACCAAACGATTCCCAAGACTTAGGGAATTTTTCTATGATAGACATAACAACGAATTTCTCAGGCAACACCATCTTGGCATCTGAGAGTTCATGAACTAGGAGTTGTAGATCGTGTGTTTGATCAGAAACTGACTTACCCTCAACCATCTGAAACTTAAGAAATTTAGACACGCAGTATTTTTCAACACCTTGATTTTCAGTGCTAAAATTCTTAATTAACAATTCCCATAAAACCTTAGACGTAGTGACTGGCGGCTTTGAGTAAGAATCATACAGTTTGTTATTTAAACCAAATAGAATCAACCCGCGGCACATTTTATCACCCTTCTTCCAATTAGCAATAATGTTTGCATTATCAGGAATTGTTTCATCAGATACAAGTTCAGTTTCAATTAAATACTGATCATAACCCGCAATATTCAGCCAAATTTCCATGCGACTCTGCCAATGGGCAAAGTTCGTACCAGTAAACTTTTCAGGCATATTGGTTGTATCAATCTTACATCCCGAACTACCCTGACCGGCCATTGTTAATTTAACGACAGAAATATGATTTCTTTAAGACTGTTGTTAATGTTGGTTATTGCCGTTCATGCAACAGCGACAGGTGCAATATAATTAACAGTCCAGGCAGATCCAAAATAAGAATCAAAGAACAAACGAAGCAGGAGAACAGAAAACAGGAGTTAGATTCGCAAACCAGATCGTTCGTTGAGAAACGAACGTGTTACTTAAAGAAATCAGTGTCTGTTTTCGGTGTGTTTAACCCTAATGACCGGATGTGTATATATAGCCACACACGTCCATAATCCTATTCCCAGTGAGACGCAACACTCGGTTGCTCTTGTACACAACCCTAATTATTTAGTTGTATCCTAGTACAAAAAGAAGACACAATCCACAAGCCCGGCCCGGCCAGGCGCGCGCGCGTGCGTGCATGCGTTGTGATGTGGTAACTCCACCCACTAAGGAGGTGAGCATACCTCCTTCCTAGGACTCCTTTGGACACTAGTGCCTCATGTGATCCTACATATGAGGACCACAAAAGTTCTAGGTGTGAACAATATGGGATAAAACTTCTTTGCCATTTGTACTAGAAACAACACTAAATTCTCACATGTACTTGTTGCACTACATTGGGCTTAACTCATACTAAATAAATGACTTGCTACAGTAATGACGCTACAGTAATTATATGAAACTACAGTAACGATCATTTATCTAACACAAATTACATTTATCTCGTTCGGTTGGAACTGGTTAAAAATCGCTGTTTCTTTTTTATATTGTTTAGTATAATGTAACTAATTACCCGTGTAGCGGTGCTATGCTGCACCACTCGGATTATTTCATCCAAGTTTTTCCTTCATGCTGTGCACAATACTGGCAGAGATACATCGTATCGTAGTAGGGCAGATTTGTTTGGCAGTGAAAGAAGATGGTAGCCGTACATGCTGTAATAACAACGGCCCTACAGATTTGATTGGTCACAGTTTGTTTTCCTCAAACTTCAGCTTGTGGAGGCATGACTGCGGTAGTTTATTTTCCTTATTTTCCGGCTATGAGTTAGAAATATAACCAAACGTAACTACTTGAATAAAACAAGTCAGTTAAGAAACGTGTTTTCACTTGCGGTCCAAATGAAACAGGGCCTTAGCAGTAAACTAGTTTCTTTGGGTGTAAGATGAGTATTGCTACATATAATATAAACTCAGTGGCAGAGAAAATTTACGGCCTAAGTGAGGCACATGCCTCATTAACATGTTTAACGTCCGTGATCGTGATCAGGAACGCAATCTTTATCTATACAATTCAAAAAAGTTCTAAACTATCTATATTAAAGACCAGACTGTACCGGATATGAAAGTTGCATACAATTGTCTGCCAATAGGAAAACGGCACAACCAAAATGTTGCTTGTCACCTGAGTTAGGGTCGTCCAGTTTCGGCTATCGGCCGGTTCTGGGTCAGCGAATAAGTTTTCTAATAGTCAGACTTGAAACTGAAGCGAAATTAGATATTAAGCACTTTATCCAAACTTGAAACTAACCAGGATTGTAAAATGTATAAGCTGAAACCAACCTTAATTTGTTTAAATTAGATACCCGAATTATCCATCTTTACATTATGATCAACTTGCAAGGTGAGTGTCAGAATTGTGATTTGTACAGCTTAGATTTTTTTAGTATTTCTAACTAGATATGATGAAACCTAGATTTGTTATCATTTGAAACCGACCGGTATATAAAAATTTTGATCTTAAAACTAAACTGACATGAATCCAAATTTTGATCTATTTGTATGAATCCATAACCAGCCTAGATTTTGAATTTTTGACAAAAGAATCATTCATTTCCTAACTCATTTGCTTTGTTATTTCTTTTTCCTTTTCTCTATTGTTTAACACTTATTGCACTTTTGATTTTCACCAGTTGAACTTTTTTTGTTACTAACATTAGTTCTTTTTATTTTTATGATTTCTTTCTTTGAATACAAAATAACTGCGTGCCCTTTGTTGTATCCATTTTGTTATATCTGTGACCTTGATGAGAGTCCCTTCCTATACTTTACAAGAAAATTGTGGCCAAATCGGATTATATATTCTGAAAATCTTGTGGGGCTGACATGACAAACTCTGTGATCAAAGCCTCATAGTAGATTGTTCGCTCATCATCTGTGATCATCAAATTGTCTGATTGAGTCACGAGAAATCCAAATCTCTCTAAGTCCAAATGAGTTCTATGTCACCTTCCAGGTTCTTATGTTGTATGAGGAATTTGAGATTCCACCGTGATATGGAAGCATTAGATAATAGTATGAACAATCAAGTAAAGTCTAACACTAATGACATTTTCAATGTTCAACATGTATATTACTACAATATGATTAATTATAAATTTATAATCACTCACTAAAAATAGAATTATATAATCTTAAATATATATACTAAAAAGGATCTTATCTTAAATGTACAAACATATACACCTGCTCACAAGTCATATTTTCTTCTATGCTATCTTTGAACTTAAAATGTATGGGAGATAAGTAGATCAACACATAAGATGTTGGTACATGGACATCAAGATATATGTATTTAATGTTTTCGTAACTTGAAAAGTATTACAAAATAAAAGAAACAAGAAAATTAATAAATTGTTATTTAACAAAACAAAAATGCTCCTTTTAGTCATTTTTACTCCATTTTACCTAGAAATCATTACTATTAGGCCTTTGGCCAACATCTTGTAGGAAGGGTCCATCAGAGACATTGACGTTAAAGGTCAAGAATTAACCCAATCTGTGAGGGACCTCAAGACTATAAGTCAAGAGGTAAACCTATTCTCAAAGTTTTATAATGGTGATCTATATTATATTTTCAAGTGAGAAAAGTAGGAGGATAACACAATAATACTGCATGTCAAGATTTGAAAATAAAAGGGCATGTACACTTATCATGAATTCAAACAAGAAAATTATAGTCATATATTTAATAAAAACCCGCATACCTAATTCAAATATTTTCCAAATATCCTGGACAATCTAGATCATAGTCATCACCTGATTAATAATAATAATTATTCATCAATGATACAAGGATAATTATCATTCTTGGTTACTAGGACCCAAGTTAGGGTTTTGGTAAAAAGTAGGTTCAAATTGATCTTTAATGTATTATGATATTTGTATGTTGGTTAAGGGTTCCTAACAAAAGTCTACTTTAATTTCCATTTTTTTAGGTCTTATCAATTTTCAATGATGATTGTTAACGTGCACCAAAAAAATGATGATTGTTAAGACTAAAGCACTTAACTACATTTTAATACCAAAAGACCTAATATTAGGCCATTCATTATGATTAGAGTCCATGACGTCCAAAGATTTAATCATGAGTGATCTGATTAAAGTCATTAATATATACCCACACTATGTTCGTCTCAATATGGTTCATTTTCTTCCTAGATATAGGTATTATGTATTTTTACACTAATTCCATCATCACTAATATGCATGTGAACTTATCATCATAGTTTATATAGCGTTATAGATCATATTAGACCTAGAAGAAACATGCACAAAAGTCTAGACATTTTGAATAAAGTTTTCCCTGATCTTAAAGGAAAATCCTAAGAATTGAATATAGTTTAAGATTTAAGCATATATGATCATATGAAGTCATATTCATGGCATTTAGTAGTACATAAGAATGGTTTATTGCAGATTTTCATGACATAAAGCATCATAAGTTACTTATTTCAAGTTAACATAGGGTTTTATGCAACATTGGATCATGATTGAGATAAAGGTGTTATTCGTTTCAAAAGATGAAAGAACATGGATTTTTTGGATATCAGTGGAGGTACGAGTAGATTTTGGCCGTGGAAGTATTTGTTTATATAGCTTGCATTCTTTTAATAAAAAATGACTATTACATGATATAATTGGAAGACTTTAGAATTTAAAGTGGTCTCCACAAGATTACCTTAAATGTGTTTTATATGTAACGTTGGATCTTGATCCAAGGATGGAGATGAACCACACAACCTTTGGGGTAGGAAAGCCTTTTCCTCATGGCTCCTTAAGCTTTCCTTGATCTAGGCCAACTGAGAGGAAGTATTTTTGGCCTCCGACCGTAGGGCCCAGACCATGAGTGGGAGTAAGAGAGGGGAAACATCCCTTAGCAATCATGGTCAGTAGTCAACCTTGGTCAAGGTTGGCCAAGATCAAGCCATCGATGGCGTTCACTCCCACTCAACAACTCGTGAGGAGTAGCAAGTCATGGAGACAACACTTCCCAATAGAGTCATAGGGAAGAGGGGCACGACATGGCATTTGGGTTTAGAATTGTGCCAGATAGGCTTGTTGGAACTCAACAAAGGAACTGGTGGGTAGATCCTATCTCGTGAAGGGAAGGGGTTTAGAGCCCCAAATGGTAGTCACGACGACAGTTCCAGAAACAATAAGGAAAAAGAAGAGGAAAATGGGAGAAAGTTAGGGCATGATTGGCTACAGAATAGGGAGAAAGAGAGGGAGAGAGAGAGAGCAAAGGAAAATAAGATAGAAGGCTTAGTATGCACAATCAGGGGCCATGTATGAGCACCATGACTGATCATTGTGGCCTCCATCCCCTAGGGGCGAGAGGTAAGGGACCACCTTGTAGTCCTTGGATCAAAATAGGATCTATGGGAGCTGATCAAGGGCATTCATTTGCCTCTCCAAGCCCAGGTGGATTTCTAATGTGGAAAAAGGGATTCAAAAAGAATATAAAAATTGTTTTCTTTGGTAAAATTGGAAAATTGATAAATTTCAAGATTGGGCTATCCTTCCTATTGATTCACAAATGTTTACTTATTCTTAAATTAAAATATTGAGATCAAGATGAGAATGCCTAGGGGTATCAATAATACAAAATCATTCTAAAGTTAATTATTGGACTCCACATTATATAATTGAGTATCATATTGAAAACTTATCAACCTCATATCAAAATTGAGTAACATGTGATCCAAAAATTATCCAAGATATGGGAAGGAACATCATTCAAGGTAAAGAATATCTTATGAGTGAGAAACGAATTGCCTTTGATATAAGTCATCTTCACTTGGGATGAAACAAAAGAGAACATTAATGACCCTCCAAATTTGATATTATATGTCAAGATCTGAAGGTTAGGATCATCATATCCACCCAACCTTATATGAAATTTAGTCCTCAAAATTCATTTAAAATCATAACCAAAAAGACATAGCATGGTTTCTAAGATGTTTAGGCCACCACCTCTACAAGCCAAGGGATCCATAGCAATGGTATTCACACCTAGGTTATCATCTTCGGATTTGAAAGCATATAGGGTGTACCCACCCCCACTTACATAGAGTGAAGCATCATTTGATGTCCCACCCTTAACATCACACCCTTTTGACATTAGTATTTACATCTCTTATTCCGTTATGAGTTAGGGATTTGTTCATATACATGAAGTTGAGAGGGATATTGTTTCACCCTAAAATTTGTGAATTATAAAAAATTATGTTTGTTATCTTTCATTAGATCTATTTTTAAGCATTTATACATTATGATCATTCAATATATGATCTAAATACATATTCATTTAAAGATCATGATTTTGACTTGTATATTTAATGTATGGCATGGGTTCATATTAGGTCAAGCCTATAATAGAGACTTATCATACATATATCAAGCTCGTAAGTCCATTTCAATTCTTTCATGCATTATGCATTGTCTTAGGGAAAATGTTATTATCACCATTGAGGTTTCATATTTATCTCACATGTATCTAAAAAGATTCACAATATTAAGAAATTCAAGATGGGACCCATCTTAAAAAATCCTGACTTCAAATGATATAACTTCTACCCATATAAAAATAATTTACCTGACTCTAAAAAGTAAGGGCACCACTAGATTCATTTACATAGAACCGCTAACCTAAGTATTAGGATCATCATGGATATCAAATATCATATAATTAATCTAATATTTTGGGACATCTCCTTCAATCATATGTAGTTTCACACATATATTCAACAATCTCATCTCTCTACAGTTAGGTCCTTTCACAGGAAGTATAGGGTTCAACTTTATTAAGGGAATCACACACTAGGTGACTCAATTCATATATTCAGAAGTTGTATAGATCGGAACTCATTATACACACATCATCATTTTCATATTTAATATTTGACATATTTTGGAGGTTAGGTACTCTGACCTTCTCCCAAGTTGGGTTTACCCACTCAGAAGTTCACCTTGTTGAATATCCCATGCTAGTGGTCTTACTTTGTAAAGAGATTGAGGCCCATGTTGGTCCCAAATCATATCTCACATATCACATATCAACTCATACAAATACATATACATGTATGAACCCAAAGCCACTAACTATGTGTAGAATAAACAAACAAGTCATATGTATTATATATGGTGCTAGAATAACTACGGGTAAAGGATCAAAACTCATCTTATATCATCATATGATACTTCAAATCCTCCAAAAAAAAATTAGATCAGCATGAATCTAACTCGTATTATCTACATCTAACATAGATAATCTAGGCTATAAATATAGCTTAACTTGTACCATGGCTCTAGACATCTAGATTCTACATCTATCATCTACGAACTCACATGTATACTGATGTAACATCTCTTTCTCTTAGATCATTTGGACAAATACCTTTTGTATGTATGTAGAAACATTTAATACATATATATGCATATCTTGAAATAGATTTTCTTCAGCATTTAAATATGTAAAAATCACCATATTCCTTTTGAATGAAATCAAAATTCAAACAAGTTGCCATACATATTAGGAAGTCTAGTCACTGCACGTAGATAACTAGTGAGAACATGATGTACATTTATTAAGTTACACTAAGCACATGTCATCCTCATATGTGTAGGGTAAAAGCCCCTACAATACATCCCTTCCCTCAATCTATTGAACTTGTGTCCCCATACCACATGACATTAGAAGAACAGAGAAGAACTTTTAGGACTACACAATTTTATAACTAGATTTAGAACATTTAGGTTCTAACCTAGAGGCTAAATCAAATCTAGTATTTATAGTAAAATTTATATTTTTCTTATGTTCAAAAGGAAAGATTAAGTTTTGTTTTGGTTTCATGATGAGCAATTTCTAGGTTTATCTATTGTTCACGCTCTGATACCATCTGTGACAAAAGTAGATTATGTCTTCCCAAGACCTTGTGGTCTTGAGAGGACAAACTCCAAAGACTTCAATCAAATGCATATCATGGTTATGATGTAGAAGTGTTAAATCATAGCATAAATTATGAATAAACACATGCTTACACTTATGAAATTCTCACCATTCAACATGTATATTGTTGTAATGTTCATGTTACAAATATATAATTACACATTGAAAAAAGAATTACAGAAGTATGAATAAGTATACTAAAAAGGATCTTATACAAAAGGTGCAACTCATACAATTTATCACATGCCATCTTTGAACATAGAAAATACAAGATATAAGTGGATCAACACATGAGGTTTCAGTACATGGGCACAAAGATACATATATCTAAGGTTGCACAACATGAAAAGTTTTAAATGATAAAAGAAACAAATTGGATGATCCTTGATCGTGGGGATTGGGCTTTTTACATAAGTAAAAAACATAGAAAAGTTGTTTACATAAGAGTTATTTAAAGAATTACCTTTGCAAAGACCCAAGCTACAAATTAGGATGCCAGTCATTTTTTCATGGAAAATCCCAATTATCTGACGATGAAATCTGAATAAGTCGATGATGGCATCATCACATTCATATTTACAATATATTGTATGCATTGTAAGATGGAAATCAAGTCTTTTGTAAGAAAATCAAAGATATCAAAGGCAAAGGGAAAGAAATGATGATGATTTTTATCACACTCAACCCCATGTTACAAACTTTATGTGTGACCACACTAGAAGCTATGTGGCGTACCTTGAAGTTATTTCAAATATTCCCATCAATGGTGAGACACCAGTAAGATCAAGACAAGTGTTCTTTCCATAGTTTCAATCAAATAACAATATGTTAGTAGGTCTATGGGAATGTGACTACCAAGATGTGTCCCTAGAAAAGTGATTGGATCTTCTTTCAAGGCTTGTATCTCAGAATAAGAAATAATGTCATCATCTTGAATAACATCATAATGGAACTTCAATCTTGGGAAGTTACAGGAGTCACTATGTAGTCACCAAAAGAATCAAGATCTATAGAATGATAAAGGGGAAACACTCATTGTTAGGGTATACATGAATCATAAATCAGTAACATAGAATAACACGGTACTCAACCTGTTTTATAGTACATTTTCCTCTAGGAAATCTATAGGAAACATTTCTAGTCTCGCACATGTACCAGGTTGAGAGGAAATCGATTAGGAAAGATATCAATACTAATTTCATGCTTCCTTTTCCTATTCGAGGTAGATAATGATCTACACATCGTTAGATCTTGATCTGACAGATATCATGCTAGGAAAATACCAAAAGGAGCAAGCATTATTTCCTTTAAAAATTGTGACATTTAATTCATATTCTTTTTAAATAATCACTTTAGGGAAAACCATTAATTCATAACTCTCTTAAATTTGATCTTTTTAATCCCAAATTTTAAAGAACAGTCTTAATCACTTATATCTAGGTGTGGGAGAGATTGGAAACCAAAATAGACAAGTTAAAGATACTTTTTTGTCTTCAAGACATCCTTTTATTCCATTTATTTAAGGCATCAAATTAATTCTTTTCTCTTTGCCACTTGGTCATATTTCTTATTTTGATAACTTTTCTTATTGAAAATAATATCAGACTGATACCAAACCATTTGTTACAACCCCAATTTTTGGGATCATTTGGTGAGAAATGTAATTTCTCATATTAAAGATATTGGAACAAATAATGATGTAATTTTTTTTGAATAAATGAATTTCGTTTACAATAGCATTGATGGTTGTTTTGTGGGCTTTATCAGCTATTGGGCCCAATAAAGGAAAAGACAAAAGAAATTCCACTATTATCAGTAAATAAGAAAATAGAGAAAAGGAAAAGTATGGAAACCTCTAGAAGGAAAATCCAAAGAGGGATTTCATGCCTCTTGGGTTCCTTGGGTTCCAAGGAGTCCAAAGTTGCATAGAGAATGCAATAAGAAAAGAAAACATTAATTAAGTATTTCTTTATCAAGACAGAAATTGAAAACAATGGTAATATGTGGAAAACAAGTGGAAAGAGGTGTAGTTGAGTTATCCTTGGTGGAATTTCGTATTCCAAGGATTCCTAATGTTAAAAGGAATGCCAAGGAGGAAAATAAAAGAGAAATCAAGAGAAATCCTCAAAAAGAGATATTTTAATAAGAAATAAACAAGATAATGAGAAATAATGGACATAGATGCATCTAGAAGGATAATGAGTATCCAATAAAAAGGATTTCAAAATAATAGAGTTTCTTGGTATCCAAGGAGTCCCAATGAAGAAAAATAAAGAGAAAATACCAATAATAGAAAATAAGAAGATAATGTGAATACATTATTAATGAATTTTGTGGTGTTGCTTAAAAGTGGTATTTTCCTATTAAATGAAAATAGAATTTTGTGCCAATGGGATAAAAGTCAAGCAATAAAGAGAATACATGAGAGGAAATTCGAATTCCTAATATATAAAGAACAACATATTTTCAAAGGGATATGAAGAGAGAGAAGTTGCTTCATATCTAAGGAAAATATGTTTCCTTTTGGGAAAAGGACTTGAGTCCTTGTGGATGCACATCTTGGGGTGTGAATACCCACCCCTATATATAGGGTAGAGCCCTGATTTGAGTCCAAGAGAGAGAGAGAGATATCCCACACTCTCCTCCTTGTGCAAACCCTAATCGAAAGTAGAGATCTATCCCTCGAGCAACGAAGGTTTGTTTGGTGGTCTTGATGGAAGAAGGACGCTCCCACGACAACCAAAGAGTGATCAACCACCATCCTCTTGCTTTCGTCCTCGCACAATGCCTGTAGGAGGACTGTCAACTCGTAGGAAGCACAGGTTGGACACTCGTGGAACTGGCCATCTCGGTCGTGCTTTGCAGCCTGGTTGATTGCGGCGGGGGGGGGGGGAGGCAGGGAAGGAGGTTCCGGCAAGATCTGAGCCCCAAGGTGGTGGGAGGGAGCCACGAAGCTCTGCAGGTCGACGGCTAGGGCGGAGGCCTTAGGTTTGCGCGAGGAAGAAGGAGCAGGGGTGGTGTTGGACCGTTTTACCCCTCCGGGGTACGAAGCGCCAACAACTTAACCGAGGGTACTTTCATCAAATTGTTATGTTTTCAAATATGCAAGTCACGTTGCATGGAAGGAACATGTGGCGCTTGCTGATTGGTCCAAATAGGTAATCCTTGCAAATTTCATATTTAAATATTGGTAGCTCCGATGGAAATGTGTAAAATATCAAACTTGATCAAAAAAATACGAGGAATCCACTAAAAATAAAATTGGAGCCTGATTCTTCTTGCAATTCAAAAAGTACATAAATATGCTATCTTTAATAGTTTAAATTAATGAAAAACCTTAACCTTTGATGATTAATGAATTAGAAAAGGGTTATATGGGTGTTTAAAACAGATATTAACATGTTGTTAATAAAAGGGCATATTAGATCTAAACGGATGATCTTCATGTGTAATTTGATTAATTTAGGGTTCCATATGCTTTAATGAACCTTGAACCCTAACGTTGGTAATTATGATACTTAATGATTTTAATTGGTCAAATCCATGTACAAAGCGGAGATATGATGGTTCTAATCTATTTCGTGTACAAAGGTTCCTAATTGTGGATAAATCCCTTAATGTAGAAATTAGGGTTTTTGAGTGGATAAAAGGTATAATTAATGATAAATAACGTTCATATGTGAAATAGACCATAATGAACTATGAAATGAGAATAAATGGGCATTATTACTTTGTCATGGATTAAAAGGATAAAAATGGTAGCTTTAATGGAAAAGAGGCTTAATGGACTTAATTGATGATTAATTGTGATGTTAAAAGGTAACTTTAATAACTTTCGTGAAGGATAGATGACAAAATTAGGGTTTAAAAGAGTAATATGAAGAAAAACCCTAATTTCAAAGTAAACCCTAAAAAGAGGTAGAAATCCTAAAAAGGAATAGAAACCATAAGTAGCAAGATGGTTTGGATAGATTTTGATAAAAAGGAATTGGGTGTAATTTTAGGAATCTTGTACTTGCTTGATTGGATGTCTTGATTGATTGGACTATTCTGTCTCAAATCTGCATGTACAGGTATGTGGTTAATTATGAATAATCGTCTTAGTTTCCAAAGGATTTTCCAGATGGTTAATCACATTGAATGCAACTAAAAATTTTGGATGTTCATATTGCAAGTATAAAGTCACTATGATTATCACAACTTAATATAAATGTGTATCCCCACACCAACATGCCACCCTGATGGATGATGCAATGAGGTCAAGCCCCGGAGGGAAGACCAACATGCACCATAAGTGGTGACCCATAGACACCAAGCTCGAGATTGAGAAGGTGGTCTATGTTGCATGACTAATGGACACCATAAGTGGTGACTCACAGGCACCAAGCTCACGATTGAGAAGGTGGCCTTAAGTCAATGGCAAAAGAGAAACCCTAAAGGGGGTAATTCCAGGGTTAGGGAAAAAGCTGTGGGGAATGTCACATGGAAAATGTAAATTAGCTTGCTAAATATCTTGATTGTGATATTTAAATTGTTATCCATATTTGTGAGATTTTGGTTGCCTCCACATATAGGAATATTTCGATATGATGACCATCGTTTTGTTTGTCGACATTTTAGGTGAAAAGCACAAATAGTAAAGTGACACATCGTGAAACTGAAAAATAAAGTGCAAGGAGGATTAGATAGAGTAATTCAAGCTGTGGATAGATAGATTTCCAAACTATTTTAAAAGGTAAGCAAAGTTTTATTTTAATACCAGATTTCAGTTTAGATAGTATAATTTCATAATTATTATTGATTATTTGTCAAACCTTTGATCCGGTTTATTGGGCTAACGACTCTGATCTCTTGGTCTCCCTTAAGTGGGGGTTATCCGGAGATGGGGTCATTACAATTGGTATCAGAGCATAGGTTCCTCATTTAATCTTTAATAATTATTAAATTTTACACACTCTGTAGAACCCAAGGGAGTTATGAGAGGAATTTCTGAAAGACAGAGGTGTCTAGAAAAGGATCACGCCCGGGGGCTGGAAAGATTTTCCTCCGCACCGCTAGTCGGAATATGAGGACTCCCAGATCTGCGTGACTGCCTGGCCAAAGTCTCCGGATTTGACTCGAAATAAGATACCTTTAGGACTCTCTCATCCTGATTCATCCCTTCTCAACTCAAATGTTGTTAAGGATTATAAGGATTAGGGTTTTCTCTCTTTTCCTCACCCTCTTGAGGTATGGATAAGGTTGATAAGGTCTAAGTAATCCTCCACCAAATTAATGAAAAGCATGTAAATAAGATGTCATGGACATAAGCTTAATTGCTTAAGCATAAACTAAAGAAATATATACATGCTTAGGTCATATGACATAATTTGTCATGCCCTCAGGAGAGACATGAGGCTAGACCTTCTTGTCAGGAGGATAAGTAAATTATAAGTAGAGACGTAGCATATCCTCTGAGGATGATGCTAACCCTAAACCCTAAGAGGTGAGATGACATGATGAGTTAGATGTCATGGTTGACCAGGTGTTGGGGTGTACATGCCTTTGGATGCCATATGAGCCATGAGAGGTTGGATAACCTAGTGCCTTGGATGACCTAACCCTGGGAAGGGTCAGGTTAGAGTGAAGGATAACTCCTTCAATGATGAGGTTAGTAAAGAATCTATGGAAACCTTATGGGCTTATATGGGCATGGCATAGTCTGCACCCAAAGTACGCCAGTAGTGCTGACAGTAGGCTGAAACCCGGGTCAAGGATGGATGATGGATGGCTTATGAAATAAGCATAAAGGGCTATGGATGATCTTGAGAAAACATAAGTTCGAACATAGACTTCACCCATGTAGAGGTATGCTTGTGAGCTTGATCCTTCATGGAGAGAGGACATCTAGTAGTAAGGATGGATGTGGAGTTAGCTCTAGAGAGAGAAAGCAGGACCCAAGCAAGAAGGTTGGAAGGTTAGATTTCGAGGCATGAGGAACAATGGGGAGCTGAGGAGGATGCGACCTAAGTAGATGGTTGTGGTTCCCTCATGCATGGTCCCTAAAAGATGGTGATATCTTGGCTGCCATTAGACAAACCAAACCCTAGAAAAGGATGATGTTTCAGGTACCTATGAGCCTATGGTATAGGTGTTTACCTTCTGGGTTAGGAAGAAGAGTTCCTTAGACCTAGAGAGGTTTAGTAACAGGTTGTGAGGCCTTGTACCTTGTTGGTTGATCTTGAGGAGGACTCAACTCTAAAGTGTTGCTCGAGTAGAAGGATGACAGGAAGTGCATGTCATGCCTTATACATGCTAGATTCATGGTTAAAATTTGAGTAGGCAGTTGGACATACAAAAGTGAACCTAGGGTTCCTAGGCCTAAGAGGGGAAGTAGTGTACCTGATGCTCATGATGAGATTTGAGTCTCTATAGTTTCGAGCATGGTACTCCTCATGTGTAGAGAAAAAGGAAAACCCTTAAGTTTAAGGTATGTTTGATGAATCCCTCACAGCCAAGGTGGTATCATGAGAAGGTTTGTTCATGGTCCAATATTGAGGAAGAGAACAAGTATGACCTAGCATGGTTTAGTAGGTGGTATGCTTGTGCCTTAGTACCTATTGGGTTAGGTATGCTCATGTGAATATAAACCCTAAGGGTGTTTGTGACCTTGTTGTGAGGAGTTGTAGTTTCCTCCCATCCTGGGAGAGGGACCCTTTGGTAGGGTGTATACCATTTTTGTGGGTTTTGAGGAAACCTAAAGAGGTCTCATAGGATCTTGAGAAGCTAAATGAAGAGTACATGGTAAGAGAATGAACATGTAGACTCAAATATAACCATCTCTAAGTGCATGTGGGTGTATTACCATGAAGGTAACCGATATGGGGCTTGACCAAGGTAGGCAGGTCGTTGTGACCCCTGTGAAAGGATGAAAGATAGCCCAACAATGCAAAAAGAGATGATGAAGGCTTGGGTAAGGTTCTATGTTGGACATGTACTATAATGGAATCCTAAGTCTATGCTAGGGTCAGGTGGGGATAAGACCGATGGAAGTGGGAGTTGCCTAATCCCCTAGTTGCACATGACCATAGGGTCCACATGTAACAACTATGATTGTCTGAGGGCCATGGGTTAAGAGATTGATCACCTTCATGAACTCATGTAACCCAAAGGGCCGATGAGTAGGGCACTCTCTGGATGCATAAAGGGAGAGGGATGACCCCAAAAGTGCCGACACCCTATAGACCTAGAGGAGATGACCAAGGATTGTGTAATGACCCACGTAGGTTCGAGGCCAGTTTTCCCTGGAAGTAATTTTGATATCTTGATGTTGGTCGAGACATATGTGGCACGTTTCAACTTAGATTTAAGGATGTACTAGAAAGGTGGGATGTACCATCTCTACTCCTAGAACAGGAAGAACTTTGTATTTGGACTGCAACCAAATGCTTATTTCCTCTTATTCTGGGAGTGAGAGATAGGACAGTACGCATGCCTTACATCAAGGATAAAAGATGATGTAAGTTGGAACGTTTCTATGAAGTATGAGGATAGAGATGATAACATACCCTTGTGGAGTGAACAATACATGGATGGTTTACAAACAGTAAGAGAAATAAGGATGTTTCTAGTAGAAGCTATGTGGAATTTGCAAATTATGCAAGGTTGAGTTTGATCACCATAAGGATGAACTCAAAGTTTCTTGATGAAGATAAACTTAGAGTTTGAGATGATAAGTAGAATACATGGAGGTGTATGTCTTCAACATTAACTAATACCTAAGGATGTGAAGTGGTAATGGATGCTCTGGTTTAGCTAGAGGCTAGAAGAAGTTGAGGTCGTTAGGCTAACCTTAAGTTGGGAAAAGAGATAAGTTTGGCTAACACTCGGATATATCAATGGCGGATGATCAAGTTAATGGTTGTTTGGTTAGCCAGCCTAGTCCTTGATGTAGTGAAAGGATGGCTGTAGAACCTTAGATGCACTTCTTTGGAAAAGAAGGTGAGGAAACCCTGATTATAGTGGTTTAGGGTTTTTGAGGAAATAACCTTGAAGAATTGTGACATACAGGAGATCACGATTTTAAGATCACCATACATCGTGGTACTACAAAAATAGTAAGTGGCATTAGTACTTTGGATGCTTAAGATGAAGTTGTACATGGCTTGTCACCATGCAGATCAGGAGGTGAAGGATGAATACCAGTAACCCAATGAGTTGATATAAAGAGAGTTCCCGAGAGGGAATGGGAGTTCATCACTATGGATGTTGTGGTAAGTCTCCCCTTGACCAAGGAAGGTCAAGATGAAATGTGGGTTATGGTAGATTGCCTTACTTAGATGACATGAGAAAGAAAGAGTATTGTCAAGGGGCAGATAAGGTTGAACTACTTATAAGGGAAAGAGATGGTTCAACTACACCATGATGCGAGATCAAAAGTTCTTGAGTATAACCTAAGTTTTCACTTCCATGAGGTGGAAGTAGATACATGAAGGACTCGATGATAGTATAGTTTATCACCCCTAACTAATGGTTAGTACGATCCAGATTAGAGGGTCTGAGGAAAGCAGGTGTGCTCATCCAGGGTGATACATGGAGACAGTTCTTAAAATGTGATGTTAACCACCATAGCCTTTATCGGGATGCAAGAAGTTCTATAAGGAGGCCTCCACTTCATTAAGATGATGTTGGTGAAGGAGGCCTCACGAAGGTCAGAAAAGAACCACAGTGTGTGCAGATCAAGTCGCTTTGATTGTGCAATGGCTAAGAGAGAGCCCAGGGGTGACATGAGTCATGAGATGATGCAAAGCAGACTGACATGCAGTTCACTATGGGAGAATATGTGATGTGAAAATCCGACCCCTCTAAGCTACAGCTGAGAAAGATGAATCCCTGATAGATGGATTGGTGGAGATGGTTGTGTTTAACCTTACCCCTCAGGATAACATGATGTGTGATGAGTTCCATATGTCTAGTCTAGAGCACTATGTGAGGTACCCAAGCCATGTGCTGAGCCCTGAACCTATTCAGCTTTATGAGAGGCTGAATGTCTTGAGTCACCTATGAGGGTATGATATACCAAGGTAAGAAAGAACTCAGATGGAAGAATATGAAATGATGAAGGTTCTTGGGAAGCACCATGGAAAGGGTAAGGCCACATGGGAGCCATGATGGATATAGGAAAGGCTTATCCTAATTTGTTTGTTTGCTTAGTGGAATTTTGAGGGCAAAATTCCTATAAGAGGGGAAGGATGTTACAACCCCAATTTTTTTGATTCATTTGGTGAGAAATGTAATTTCTCATATTAAAGATATTGGAACAAATATTGATGTAATTTGTTTTGAATAAATGAATTTCGTTTACAATAGGCTTGATAGTTGTTTTGTGGGCTTTATCGGCTATTGGGCCCAATAAAGGAAAAGACAAAAGAAATTCCACTATTATCGAGTAAATAAGAAAATAGAGAAAAGGAAAAGTGTGGAAACCTCTAGAAGGCAAATCCAAAGAGGGATTTCGTGCCTCTTGGGTTCCTTGGGTTCCAAGGAGTCCAAAGTTGCATAGAGAATGCAATAAGAAAAGAAAAGATTAATTAAGTATTTCTTTATTAAGAAAGAAATTGAAAACAATGGTAATATGTGGAAAACAAGTGGAAAGAGGTGTAATTGAGTTATCCTTGGTGGAATTTCATATTCCAAGGATTCCTAATGTTAAAAGGAATGCCAAGGAGGAAAATAAAAGAGAAATCAAGAGAAATCCTCAAAAAGAGATATTTTTAATAAGAAATAAACAAGATAATGAGAAATAATGGACATAGATGCATCTAGAAGGATAATGAGTATCCAATAAAAAGGATTTCGAAATAATAGAGTTTCTTGGGATCCAACGAGTCCCAATGAAGAAAAAGAAAGAGAAAATACCAATAATAGAAAATAAGAAGATAATGTGAATACATTATTAATGAATTTTGTGGTGTTGCTTAAAAGTGGTATTTTCCTATTAAATGAAAATAGAATTTCGTGCCAATGGGATAAAAGTCAAGCAATAAAGAGAATAAGTGAGACGAATTTCAAATTCCTAATATATAAAGAACAAAGTATTTTCAAAGGGATATGAAGAGAGAGAAGTTGCTTCATATCTAAGGAAAATATGTTTCCTTTAGGGAAAAGGACTTGAGTCCTTGTGGATGCACATCTTAGGGTGTGAATACCCACCCCTATATATAGGGTAGAGCCCTGATTCGAGTATGAGAGAGAGAGATCCCACACTCTTCTCCTTGTGCAAACCCTAATCGAAAGTAGGGATCTATCCTTGGAGCAACGAAGGTTCATTTGGTGGTCTTGATGGAAGCAGGATGCTCCCACGACAACCAAAGAGTGATCAACCACCATCCCCTTGCTCTCATCCTCGCACAGCCCATGCAGGAGGACTGTCAACTTGTAGGAAGCACAGGCTGGACACTCGTGGAACTGGCCATCTCGGCCGTGCTTTGCAGCGTGGTTGACTGCGGTGCGGGGGGATGGTGGGGGGACAGAGGCAGGGAAGGAGGTTCCGGCAAGATCTGAGCCTCAAGGTGGTGGGAGGGAGCCGCGAAGCTCTGCAGGTCGACGGCTAGGGCGGTGGCCTTAGGTTTGCGTGAGGAAGAAGGAGCAGGGGTGGTGTTGGACCATTTTACCCCTCTAGGGAAAGAAGCGCCAACAACTTAATCGAGGGTACTTTCGTCAAATCGTTATATTTTCAAATATGCAAGTCACGTTGCATGGAAGGAACATGTGGCGCTTGCTGATTGGTCCAAACAGGTAATCCTTGCAAAATTCAAATTTAAATATTAGTAGCTTTGATGGAAATGTGTAAAATATGAAACTTGCTCAGAACAATACGAGGAATCCACTAAAAATATAATTGGAGCATGATTCTACTTGCAATTCAAAAAGTATATAAATATGCTATCTGTAATAGTTTAATCAATGAAAAACCCTAACCTTTGAAGATTAATGAATTAGAAAAGGGTTATATGGGTGTTTAAAGCAGATATTAACATGTTGTTAATAAAAGGGAATATTAGATCTAAAAGGATGATCTTCATGCGTAATTTGATTAATTTAGGGTTCCATATGCTTTAATGAACCTTAAACCCTAATGTTGGTAATTATGATACTTAATGGTTTTAATTGGTCAACTCCATGTACAAAGCGGAGATATGATGGTTCTAATCTATTTCGTGTACAAAGGTTCCTAATTGTGGATAAATACCCTTAATGTAGAAATTAGGGTTTTTGAGTGGATAACAAGTAGAATTAATGATAAATAATGTTCATATGTGAATTAGACCATAATGAACTACAAAATGAGGTAAATGGGCATAATTACTTTGTCATGGATTAAAAGGATAAAAATGGTAGCTTTAATGGAAAAGAGGCTTAATGGACTTAATTGATGATTAATTGTGTTGTTTCTAAAATTAAGGTTATGAGTTGTTAAAAGGTAACTTTAGTAACTTTCGTGAAGGATAGATGAGAAAATTAGGGTTTAAAAGAGTAAGATGAAGAAAAACCCTAATTGCAAAGTAAACCCTAAAAAGAGGTAGAAATCCTAAAAAGGAATAGAAACCATAAGTTGCAAGATGGTTTGGATAGATTTTGATAAAAAGGAATTGGATGTAATTTCAGGAATCTTGTACTTGCTTGATTGTATGTCTTGATTGATTGAACAATTCTGTCTCAAATCTGCATGTACATGTATGTGGTTAATTATGAATAATCGTCTTAGTTTCCAGAGGATTTTCCAGATGGTTAATCACATTGAATGCAACTAAAAATTTTGGATGTTCATATTGCAAGTATAAAGTCACTATGATTATCACAACTTAATATAAATGTGTATTCCTGCACCTACATGCCACCCTGGTGGATGATGCAATGAGGTCAAGCCTAGGAGGGAAGACCAATGGGCACCATAAGTGGTGACCCACAGACACCGATCTTGGGATTAAGAAGGTGGTCTATGTTGTATGACTAATGGGCACCATAAGTGGTGACTCACAAGCACCAAGCTTGGGATTGAGAAGGTGGCCTTAAGTCAATGGAAAAAGAGAAACCCTAAAGGGGGTAATTCCAGGGTTAGGGCAAAAGAGGTGGGGAATGTCACACGGAAAATGTAAATTGGCTTGCTAAATATATTGATTGTGATATTTAAATTGTTATCCATATTTGTGAGATTTTGGTTGCCTCCATATACTGACATATTTCGATATGCTGACCGTTGTTTTGTTTTACAGCGTTTTTGGTGAAAAGCAAAAACAGTAAAGTGACACATCGTGAAACTGAGAAATAAAGTGCAAGGAGGATTAGATAGAGTAATTCAAGCTGTGGATAGATAGATTTCCAAGCTATTTTAAAAGGTAAGCAAAGTTTTATTTTAATACCAGATTTCAGTTTAGATAGTAGAATTTCATAATTATTATTGATTATTTGTCGAACCTTTGATCTGGTTTATTGGGCTAACGACTCTAATCTCTTGGTCTCCCTTAAGCGGGGATTACCAGGAGACGGGGTCGTTACACCATATTTTCCTTTAATACCACTTTTCTAAAAAAAACTCCACATAATTCTATATGTAGAATGCTAATTATCCATTATTTTTAATAATTCACTTATTATGGGATCTCTCTCTATCTTTTCCCCATATCTTTATAGAAATTAGTAAAACCATGAAAACCATTACAAAGGAGAATTTGCAAGTTAAATCCATACTTCAAAAAAACAACACATACCAAGTATTTATTATATCCTTATTATTCAAATATTTGCATTTCATATATGTAAATACCTGTGAAAAACCATGTTATAATAGGTAAGTTGCCCCCTAGATTTATGTTACCTCATCCTATCATTGAACTATATGGAAAAGTGGCTAAAAAGCTAGAGTTACTGCCAAATTTGCACAAATTGCACAATGTTTTCATGTTTTTGTGTTGTGAAAGTGTCACTCCAATATTGAGCAGACAGTACAACCAGTGAAATGGAGTTGGATGAGGACTTTTTTATGTTGAAGGTTGAGTTTTGCTCTTAGGTAAACATGTGCAGAAGTTGGGGAAGAAGGAAATAGCCTTAGTGAAGGTTTTGTGACATCATCGTGGTGTAGAGGAGGCCATGTGAGAGTTAGTGGAGGAGATGCATAGGAAGTACCCATCTTGTTTGTGTAGCATTTTAGGGTAATAATCCATGTTAGGGGTTTATAGTTGTAAGACCCATCACCCAGTTTAATGTTTAAACATACTTGTTTTATAAATTGGGTGCTTAGCTTCTTAATTAAACCTTAGATAATGTTTTGATATCAGTTGGCAAAGCTATGCTTAAATTTTTGTCCAAATTAGACTTCATTTGCTTAAGTGTTGCAAATTTATGTACTTGTGTGGATATTTATGAAAATTTCCCTTTTCTAGGGATCTAAGTGCAATTTTAACACATGTATACTTTGCTTAATGGTATTCTTTATAATATGGAAAAGTGTAATTTGATTTGAATGCTTTAAACCATGTTGCATAAAGGTATCAACCCTTGATGTTTGTTTTGTGTGGAGGTGAAGGCATTTGCCTCTTCCAATGTTGTTTGGGTTAATCATCTGATGGTTTTCTTTCGGGGATGCAACACACGATGGTTGTGCTACAGTCAACACTTGATGGTTGTTTTGCACTTTCAACACTAGGTGATTTTCCTAGGGGGTGCAACACTCGGTGGTTGTGTTGTTGGTAAGGTATGCTCATACATCCAATCATATGGTGATTGACATGGAATGTACCATAAAGAATTTGATTAATACTCATGAAGGAAATCTTTCGGTTCATTCTGTTTCACTCAGTTATGAAATAATGAGGAAACATTATGAATGTATAATGAATGACTATACTCAATGATGTATGTCTTCAAGTACTTGACTTGGAGAATGAGATCATACAAATGCTAAGAGTATTTACATTGTTGTATTGTCCCAAGTTGATTGTTACTGTGGAAGGTAGATAGATACCAGTAACACATAAGATTAGAGTGTGGGTTGGTTAATGGCTGAATCTCATAAGTCATAATATGGAAATATCAAACAAAGAACACATATACATTTTAGGGAAAAATGCATCATACAGACCCACCTTGAGAGTGACACACGGAAACCATCATATGGTAGTCATAGTCACCTATCATAGTGAAGATAATGATTGTGATTATTATACCTGAAATCATTGCACTCATCACATTTCGTTGGGTAAACTTTGATATCATCAAATGCAGTCCTGAAACATGGGTACCTACAACAGTGATGATTGGGTGACTTTGACACATGGGGACTGATAATGAGTGATAGAGATGGGATTTGTCCCTCCTATGGAGTATGATATCATGTCCACTTGGTAAGAGAGACTAAGAAACATGAACATGTGAATCAATATATGATATTGAGGTCACATTATCTTAGATAATCTACTCTTGGTTCAGGAAACATGAGATGAATGTTAAGAGGATGAAAATACATGCTTCGAGCTCACTCTCGATATCAGAGATAAAGGAATTAGACAATCACTGTAACACCTTACACAGATTTTAGGTTGAAGTTGTTCTCCAACTTTTTATTCACTTGGGTAGCACTGATGCGTGAGTACGCACCACACTCAGCTTGTGATGTCATAAGTTAGTTATGGACATTCACTGCCAATGTGATTTGGGACCTATAGGGTCACACACAAAGGAACTCATCTAGAAGAGGAGTTTAATCTTGAATAATGGTTGGATTGATTACTAAAGCATTTAGGTATTCAATTCACACAATAGATTGGTTGACTGCACTGCCAAATGATCATCTCATAGGGTGAGATGGCCATCTATTTTAAGGATTGAGACGTGCATTTGGAGAATTAGGCTGATTAGAATTGAATTGGCTGAAGTTCTTCACAAATAAGTCCCAACTGATCAGCTCGACATAGCAAGAAGACCAATTCTCCTGGTGAATCGATCAGCTTGGTTGGTTCAAAGGAAGATTCTAGAAACTTTCCCAAGTTTGTGTGTAAATTTGATCATTTTGACTACACAATTCTTGTGATGTAAGGAATTAATGTTTAGCGTTAATTGGAAATGAATTGCAAATTTAATATGTGATTGGGAAACTACAAAATGACTATCTTGTAGTGCCAGACGACAATATGGGTCACCACACGACCGTCTCATGGTTCATAGATTGTGAAAATTTAAGATATTTTGGTCCCTTCCACTCCCACATAGATCCCGAACATATTGGAAACCATGATCCTAACCCCGCTTATAAATAGAGGGGTACTGGGGGCTTCCCAGGATACAACAATAACACAAACAGTTAGGAATCAGTTGCTCTGACAATTGTTGTCCTCTCTGGTTGTGGTAACTAAGATAGCCCAAGAAAGTCCTACCTGACTAGGGAGGGATAGCTATGGGAGAGAACAACTGAGGATCATTGTTGTGGGAGAGCAAGTTAGTGACTAGTATGCCAACAAGAGGGACAACTCCTTCCTGATTGTTCTAGTTGAATGACTAGATTTTAGTTAGTCTGTGTGGACTACTCCAGAGGAAGGAGTCCTTTGGATGCTGCTAGGAGAGCTAAGTCAACCTGCAGCCTATGGCGAGACCGTTAGAGTCGCTGCATAAATTGTCATATTTGTTGTTCGTGGGGAAGACCAGAGCTACACAACCACCGTCTAAGAGAAACTATAAGATAGTTGCAACTTCAATGAGTTGTAGTCACTGGACTTTCTCTAGGACTAAGATAACTCGTTAAACCATCATTCCTATTTCATAGTAGTTGACGTGATCTTGTTGTTATAGGGAATATGGATAGATCAGTTTTTGTTTCCGCTATTATACTTTGTGCTCATATTTCCCAACAGCGGTATCAGAATCACATCAATTTACTATGTTTTAGGATAATCGATATGATCAGATTTTTGGTTTTATGATTTATTTATTGCATACGATATGAATATTTAAATTGTCTCATATGCATATTCAATCAAAGACTGCATAATACCAAATATATATACATATATATATATATATATATATATATATATATATGGGCCCGTCTTTATTGCCCGCGCGGGTAGCTATTCGCCCACCCTTCCGACCACTTTTTTTCAAAAAACAATTTAGCAATTGTAGAGGACTATTTTGTCTAGCTCTCCAAAAAATTTTAGCCAAAAATAATATCATTTGCCCCTCCAAAATCAAAAAACCCGTCCTTATATATATGTTGTATATCTTGTATAGAGTTACTCTTTTATTCGCTTAGTTACTTTCTGTTCACCATAGTTACTTTTTTGACAGCAGAGTTACTTTTTTGGCAAGGAGAGTTACTTTTCTATCTTCCGGGTAGTGAAAATCCAGGCTACCCGCGCGGGCAACGAATGAATGCCCTATATATATATATATGCAATCTACAGATGTCTCCCTGGAAGCAATTTTGATGGTGGATTTGTAGTGTGGTTATGGCCAATATCAATATTTGTGTGTGGTTGGAAGGTATGGTTTTATTCTTATTTATCTCAGTATGCGTACCAAACCTCTACCTTCTTATTTCCAATGTAAAGTTAATTCTTTTCTGCCTTTTCTCCCTTCCATTGTAACTTGAAGTTTCTTTTTAATCAATGTAATAAAGTAGCAATAGGATAGTTTTCTTTCTTGCAACGACAAAGAAGATGATCATCACCAAACAAGATGACCAGTTTGTGAGATGAGTCGACCGTTTGAAGGATCAAGGAGGAAAGAACGAAGGGGCTAAATGACTGCCTAGAGGCCCAACTGACCATCTGGAAGGAGTCTAGACATCACTTGGACATGAGGCCAGACGGTCATCCCATAAGGCCCAACCGAACATCTGGAAGGTGTCCAAACATCGGTTGGATAGGAGGATTAATCGACCGACCAAGAGGTGAGATGAATGGATCCAGGGTTGAATCGATCTACCCAGATTGGCAAGCATAGATCTACACTAGCAATAGGTTCATACATGTGATGTGTTGATTGACCTAGGTGGTAGTAATTCCTTGTGGCTCCAAGGAATTATACTATACATGGCCATAACCTTCACTTTTTGTTTAATTTTGCATGTTTATGTTGTGGGATATAGCATGTATATGATACATACTATATTTGTGGTGATTGGATACAAGATATGTATATATACAGTATATATAAATCCCTCAATCAAACATATTAAGTATAAGATGCTTTCTAATAGAAATAGACATGAAAAACTTGTTCGACTAAATGTGGGTTACGCCTTTGCATAGTGCACTATCTACCTCGTGGAAGTGTGATGGTAGTAATGTAGGTTCCGCTTTCATGGGGTGTAATATTATCGTATTGTCTATAGTGTAAGGCTTAACTGGTGATTCATAGATCGTCTAAGTCCAAAAGCATACATATGATTATGGCAAGGAGTTGCACATATCATCTATCAAGAATTGTATATGATGAAATTGGCAAGAGTTTTCTACCTTGGTAATTAACTATATTTTGCAGCATTGGTCGGGCCATAGCTAAATTATCTTGGATCTTGCTCAATAGAGAATTGATTTACTGCAATTTTATGAGTTGATACTTGAGGTTTATCAATATGAAAAAAATAATGAGAATGATAATTAATTAAAGACCTAATTATTATTGCACAAATTTTAGTTAAATCAAATCTAATCAAAAAATAAGTTTTTGACAAATTTACAAATTATTTTATAGAATCAAATGGCAACAAATAATAATCACTTTTCTCGGCGATCGGTCCTTGAAAAGGACAAACTTAATGAAAACAACTATCCCGGCTGGTTTAGGATGTTTTCGAATTGTTCTCACACAAGAGCACAAGGTTTATGTCTTGGAGACGCCAGAACCACATGAACCCCTTCCAACTGCACCTAGGGCTGACAGGGATGCTTACAAGAAGCGTACTGAAGATGTTGTGGATGTCAATTGTATGATATTATGCTCCAGGAACTATGAGTTGTAGAGGAAGCATGAGAACATGAATGTGATTGAGATGGTCACACATCTCAAGAACATGTTCCAAGATCAAGAAAGATGAGAGATATGATATATCAAAGGAATTGTTTAAGTGTAATGTGCCAGAAGGAGACCCAGTTAGTCCCTATGTACTCAAGCTCACTGGGTATGTGGAGAACCTAGCTAGAGTGGGATTCCCCTTGGGTCATTAGTTGGCCACTGATGAGATTTTGCAGTCACTACCAAAATCATACAGTCAGTTTGTCATGAACAACAACATTAACGACTTTGACAAGTCATTGACAGGGTTGTTGGGCATGTTGAGTATAGCTGAGGGACAGATGAAGAAAGACAAGACCAAGTTTGTGATGATGATCAACAAGACAAAGGGAAAGTATAAAGGAAAAGGCAAAGATAAAAAGAGTTCTAAGATATCTAGAAGCCCAAATCTACTGATCTCAAAGCAAATGGAGGAGTAAAGAAAAGAGGTAAATGTCACCATTGCCACCAGCCTGGACAATGGAAAAGAAATTTCCCACTCTGGTTAGAGGAATTGAAGAAGAGTGAAGGAAGTCACTAAGGCCTCCACTTTAGGTATAAACATTATAAGATAAATTTGATTACTTCTTCATTTGGTATGTGATACCAAACATAGATGTGACCACTGTTCAGAAAATCGGCCTCTTACGCCGAATAATCGGCCGAATATTCCTTTTTGGGGGTCTACCGCTCTGATTATGAATAATCGGCCTATAATCGGTCCAGGACCGATTAATCAGCCGATCGGGGGAATAATCGACCAATTAATCGATGATTTTCAAAATCAAATGCTAGTAATAATTTTTTTTACATTAATTTTTTCTAATACTACTATTGGTCATTACAATTACATTCTCTTCTTCCAATTTACATATTTGGTCTTCTCCTCATGTTTTGTCTATACATTTATAGTTAGTGTTTATTGAACTGATCCTTATTGTTGATGTTTTCTTCTTTAATTTCATCAATGTTTCTAATTACTTCTTAATGCAATATTAGTCTATGACTTATCAATGTTTCTAATTACTTATCAATGTTTTTTCCCTAATTTCATCAATGTTTCAAGTTACTTATTAATGCAATATTAGTCTTATCACTTATTAATGTTTCTAATTACTTATTAATGCAATATTAGTCTATGACTTAACAATGTTTCTAATTACTTATTAATGCAATATTAGTCTATTACTTATCAACGTTTCTAATTACTTATTGATGTGATATTAGTCTATGACTTATCAATGTTTGTAATTACTTATCAAAGTTTTCTTCTCTAATTTCATCAATATTTGTAACTACTTATGAATGCAGTATTAGTCTATTACTTATAAATGTTTCTAATTACTTATCATTGTCATTATTATATGGTCAATATATAATTTACATATCTTTATGGTTAATATTAAAAAAAATCAAAACCAATTAAAACCAAATATTCTCCCGCTTATACTCCCGCATACCGTATATACTCTATTCGGTACTCTCTCCGCCCGTACACTGATTACCTCTTTTCAGAACAATGGATGTGACATACCTGATGTGCAAGATCTGACAAGAAGTAAAAGTCCTCATGGAAGGACAAAGATGGACAAGGTGGATCAAGAGTTGTGGGATCTTTAGTCTACATTTAAGTTTATCTTAGCCCAATGGGCATTTAATAGAGTTAATAGAACTGCTATTTCATTATGCCAAGAAAATAGAAACATTTACATTAAGCATCTTGTATGACAATGTTGATGAATCAATAAAGTGAGATATTAATGTTTTTGTTTCAAAAGATATGATCTTGCATGGCAATGCCTAAATATCTAGTGATCTTTTCTTTAAAAGAGTCTTTGATAAGTTTTTCAACGTTAATGCCAAAGGATTGTAGTTGATAACTCGAGATTATCATTAACAACAGTCACCTTGGATTTATATACAAGAAATTCATATCTAGAATACATATTGATGTTAGTTTAGACTCCGTTGGTTGTTGAACCTAAGAAATATGCTATTCTTGCTTATACATACCGTGACATAACATCCTTCACTAGATGTAGTGTGAGGACAAACCTTTCCGTCAGACCTCATACTATGATGCATGAAGACCTTATGGAATGAATGATATACATAATAGCAAATACCTCATTTCATTTATTGGTAATATGATGATATGCACTCAGTAAAATAGATACGTAAATCTCTTGAAATGTTCAAGGAGATTATAAATTAAGTATGACTTTGATGAAAGTATGAAGAAATTTTGATGAGATCAAATGATGAAATAATTTGCATCAATACTTTGAGAATATTGAAAGAAAGATATGTGATAATGTATCACAAGTCAAATCTATCTAAGCATGATGATGTGTCAGAATGAAGTAACTATACCATGACAAGTCATGATATAATTATCAATTAGTCTAATCTTCTTATATACTCATAAATATAAATCTATCACTAAATGATATACCGTCTGAATGGTTTAGAAGACATCATATATGATATGATATGGGAATGTCCCAACATGTCTAGGGGATTGAAACCTACATTGAGAAAGTAGTTTATGTAGAAGGTTTATCCATAAACCATGACTGTTGAATATTACTATTAATCCCAATATGATGATAAAATTGTTTTGTTGATAGGATAACCGAGTTCTTAAAGAATCAGTGGAAGTAAAAGTAGAACTCAAAATGTTCGAGGACAACAAAGCGGTACAATGAGAACTTAGAGAATCATAAGTTGTTGTAGAATCTCAAGTTCATCATGAAGACAGAATAAAATAATTCTAGTAGAACACATTTGAGATTGGAGGATTGAGAATCCAACAACTCAGATATGTTGGTCATAACATGAAGAGGCAACCAATCAACTAGAAGATATTAAGTAACATAATATGAGTATTGTCTCAAGGCCATTATGGAGTCAATGTATACTAATAAGGTATGACCTTGACAGTACTACCTGAGGGATAAAACCCAAAAGGTGATGTCAGGGTCTTATGGGAAAGACTTACATGGATAACATAAAAGGAAAAATTGGTTGAATAAGTTTTTTGAATCAGTTCAAGTTGTTGAACATGATAGAAATTACTTTACCAATTGTCACGCTTATTGTTTTAATTGAAATAGACTAAGAGATTTAGCATATGAAGATAAAATTGGATTCCATATAGGGAATACATCAGAGGATGTGTATGTGACATAGCCTAAAAGGTTTTATAACTTCACGAATGCAAACAATGTCTATGAACTACATAGTTCAATCAAGGATTGAAACAAGCATCTAAAAAATGGGATCTTTTGTCTTGAAAAGATAGTCAAAGAGTTTGACTTGAATCAAGATAAAAGATGAAATATGGGATCATAAAATATTTAGTGGGAGAATATATGAATATTTCACATATGATGAGGAATAACATCTCCATATTGTGAATATTGGGAACTAGCATGAAAAACACCTTCAAGAATGAAGGATTAGGTGAAACATCTTATGAGATAAGGATTAAGATCTATGTGATAGTTCTTGAATGTTTCACAAAATAAGTTAGAGAACATACAATAGCAATGAGTTGAAATAGTTCAACACGAAAGGATTCAATGAGAGAGAATCTAAATTAGTCTCTCATGAACCATATGTTTCAATTCTTGTGAAGAATGGAAATGACATGATTAACATGCCATAGGCTGTAGTAATGGATCTACCATGAATGCTATAAGTGTACTTATCCCATATAATCTTGTGTGTATTGGACATGACAAGATGATAGTAAATTCCAATAAGGGTTATTGGAAAGTCATTAAAGACATTCATTAGTACTTGAGAAGTACTTAAGGATAGATTGCTAGTAACTCAAGATAGCAATAAAGGAAGAGTTGTATGCAAATGGTTACATCGATGCAAGCTTCCATAAATGACAAAAGTGATCACAAATTAAAATAAGTTTGATTGAAAAGGAGAAATGTTATTAGGTGGAAGGGTTCCAAACTAATAGCCATTAAATACAATTCTACAATAGAAGCCAAGTATACCATAGAGTGATACTATATGGATCTAGAAGTTGATATGATGAACTTATAGATGTTCCAACCATTGATGACTTAGTAGTAATAGTGTGACAACAATGGAGCTACTTGTTAGACAAGGAATATCAAATACCATATTACGGTGGTTTCATCTCAAAGCGAAGAGATAAGAAACATGCAATATACTAAATATAAGAATAGTGTTGCTAACCCACTAGAGTAGCACTTTCACAGTAGAAACATGGTGGACATGTTTAGATCACTAAGAATATCATTCATGGGTGGTTGGCTCTAAGTGCAAGTGGGAGTCTATTGGTAAGGTATGCCCATAGAGCCAATTATATGATGATTGACATGGCATATACCATAAATAATTTGATTAATACTCATAAAGTCAAGATTCCAATTCATTCTGTTTCACTCAATTATGAGATAATGAGGAAACATTATCAATGTGTAAAGAATGACTATACTCACTGACGTATGTCTTCAAGTACGTGACTTAGAGAATGAGATCATACAAATGCTAAGAGTATGTACATTCTTGTTATGTCCCTAGTCGTTGTTACTATGGAAGGTAGATAGACACCAGTGACACATAAGACTAGAGTGTGGGTTGGTTGATGACTTAAACTCATTAGTCATGATATGGCAATATCAAACCAAGAACACAGATTCATGTTATGGAACAATGTTTCAAACAGAACCACTTGAGAGTGACACATCGAAACCATCATATGGTAGTCATAGTCATCTCATATAATGAAGGTGGTGATTGTTATTATTAGCCCTAAGATCTGCAGTCATCACATGTCGTTGGGTATTCTTTGAAATCATCAAATGCAATCCTGAAACATGGGTTGTTATAACAGTGATGATTGGGTGACTTTGACACGAGGGGAATGATTGTGAGTGATAGAGATGGGATTTTTCCCTCCTACTAGAGTATGATATCCTGGCCACTTGATAAGCGAGACTGAGAAACACATGTACATGCACATGTGAATCAATATATGATATTGAGGTCACATTATCTCAGACAGTCTACTCTTGGTTGAAGAAATGAGATGAACATTGAAAGGATGATGAATTCATGCCTCGAGTTCACTCCAGATATCAGAGACAAAGGAATTATATAATAACTGCAACATCATACACATGTTTGTAGGTTGAAGTTGTTATCCAACTTTCCATTCACTTGGGTAGCACTAATATGTGACTAGGCACCACTCTCTGCCTATGATGTCATAAGTTAGTTATGGACACTCACTGCCAATGTGATATGGGACCTATAGGGTCACACACAAAGGAACTCATCTAGAAGAGGTGTTTAATCTTGAATAATGATTGGATTGATTACTAAAGCATTTAGGTATTCAATTTACACAACAGATTGGATGACTACACTATCAAACAATCATCTTACAGGGTGAGATGGCCGTCTGGAGTGCCACATAGTCATTTTAAGGGTTGAGATGGGCGTTTGGAGAGTAGGTCTGATTAGAACTAAATTGGTTGGAGTTCTACATGAATAAGACCCAACCGATCGGTTCACCTGGTGAACTGATCGACTTGGTTGGGTCGAAGGAAGGTTCTAGCGACTTTCTCAAATTTGAGATAAAATTCGATCGTTTCGATTGCATAATTCTTGTGATGCAAGAAATTAATGTTTAGAATTAATTGGAAACGAATTGCTAATTTCGTATGCAATTGGGAAACTATAAAATGACCATCTTGGAGTGTGAGACAACCATCTCATAGTACCATATGGACGTCTGGCTCACTAGACAGTTGTCTCGTGGTTAGTAGGTTGCAATAATTCAAGATCTTTTGGTCCCCTCTACACCCACACAGATCTTGAACAAACTGGGAACCCTAGCCCTAACCCCTCTTATAAATAGAGGGGTACTAGGGGCTTCCTTGGATACAATAATAACACAGACAATTGAGAATCAATTGTTCTAACAATTTTTGTCCTCTCTGGTTGTGGTAACCAAGATAGTCCAAGAAAGTCCTACCCAACTAGGGAGGGATATCTACGGGAGAGAACAATTGAGGATCATTTTTGTGGGAGAGTAAGTTGGTGTCTAGTATGACAATGGATGGATAACTCCCTCCTATATATTATAGTTGAAAGACAGGAGTTCTAGTTGATTTGTGTGGACTACTCTATAGGCACGAGTCCTTTGGATGCTATTAGGAGAGAAAAGTCAACCTACTGTCCGTGGCGAGACTGTCGGAATCACTGCCGAAGATGTCTTATTTGTTGTCTGTGGTGAAGACCAAGAGCTGCACAACTACCATCCAAGAGAAATTAGAAGATAGTTGCAATTACAACATGTTTTATTCACTGGACTTGCTCCAGGACCACGTATAAATTATTAAACTATCCTTCATATTTCATAGTAGTTGACACGATCTTGCAGTTATGGAATTATTTCACAACTTGGTTCCATTTCAAGACCCACAATAAAATAGATTTCATATTCATTTTGTATGTAGAATCCTACATATTCTTATGGAGAATTGCACAATAACAGGGTTCAAGATTTTAATGGGGTTATGTAGATTCCCCTGGGCATAAAAAGTGGAGTGAAGGGAGGTATGGAAGGAAGTTTTCACTCCTCTATTCCACTTGAGACTTGTTTACTTCTTTGTTTACAGTTACATTGATCACATGTTTTGATGTGCACTTTTGGCATCTTTTCTTCATGGTATGCCCCTATTAAATTTATGAGGGGTATGGAAGAAGCAAAAGATGTAGGAGAAGGGGACACCCCGGACATAGGGTTTCAAAACTTTGGGTTTTTTACTTTCTTTTGTTGATGGAGAGATAAGAAGGTGATGGAAGAAGTGTAGAAAAAGATTATTCTTTGTGCAACACATTTTTGAATTTAAGCTCATTGGGAGTATGATACATTGGCTCAATTAATACTGACTTACAAAAAAACAAGAAATTTATCAAGTTAGCTATAACTCTAGGCAAGGAATTATTATTTTGAATCCTATCGCCCTCTATGGCTTGCCATCTTTTCTAAGGAATGGTGTTAATTAAGATCATAGGTGAATGAATAATTTCTATCAATGGCAGATTTTATAATTTATGTTCCAAAAGAAGTTGCATCATTCAAGTGGGTATATTCTAAACATGCATACCATCGTGACCGACTACATAAAGTCCTATCCGACTAAATAATGGCCAAAAATAAGGGAAATTTTGAAAATTGTAGGAAATTTAAGATAGAGTGGGTGGAATGAGTACCTACCACCCACCTCCACCCCAAACTTCAAATTTTACTCACCCCAAGAAAACATAAATCTAGAATGGAGGGGAGAGAAGTTTCAAGATCACCAGGGGGTCCTGATAGATCGAAGAACATCTAGCCAAATGGAATGTGTATGAGGGTTGGACTTTGCACAAAGGAGCTTCATAATGCACCTAGTGATTGGGAGGGGGCTTTTGGGTAGATAAAAATAATGTTTCTTGTTGTACTATAGTCCTTCTAGTAAGATTCACAAATCTTCCTTTAACATTGGAGGAAATTCTATCAATGTATGTGGATTGGGAAAGATTGACTCAAGCTAGAATTTGAGCCGGTCTGATAACACATGTAGTACCGGTTATGCAAGATTAGGTGAATGATCTGACTCGAGTTTCTTCTCATCATATAGATTTTCACATAGGAGAAGTCGTGCTGATATGAAAGGATAAATTCAATAAAATCTGCATCATAAATATTTTTGCACTCCTCACAAATCATGCAATCAACATTGTAACAAAAAGAGTTGGTATATTTTCTTGTTGATATAGAATGTGGCTTAAGTTCCTCTATGCAAGATGTTCCCAAGTGGTTAAGAGGAAATAAAATGGGAATATCATCTTTATAGTCAAGGAGTGGGGGCATGTAACTTTCTTCAAGTGGTAGTGGCTCCCCATCTAGATCAATTGTATGTAAAAAAGAAATTGGTTGTGGTGGAGAGCAAGGATCTTAATGAGGAAGCCTTTATCTAGAAATATATACTAATTTATCATGGAAGGGTGGTGGTCATTATCCCAAAAGGGTTCAACGCAAGGATATGACATAAATGTGTGCTTCAGGATAAGGATGACACTCCTGTTGTGACTGTTCATACTCAAGTAACAAAGCCTCTAGCAGAAAGGTTGGAATACATGTGTGCTCATCGCATGAAGTTTGTGACTCCTTTGTTTGTACTATCTCAATAGGATATGACATAAATGGCATAAACATGAGATCATCATTGCCATCTCTAGAATAATCATCTTAGGTTGTTCTAACTTCTTTCGGGGTTTCTTTGATCGGGCCTCTAGACATGTGTAGCATTTTTCCTCATAATAGACTTCAAAAGCTTGTAGATTGTAATTTTCATAATATCCGCCTTGACAAGAAGACTCAGTAATACAAGGTGCCACCATAGTAGAGGGGATACATTTGGACAATCTAGTGATGTATGGTTGTGATAACAACACAATTAAAATTGTGAACCATACTGTGTTGACCACTACATTTGAAAAGTTTTTTGAGGAAGTAAATTGCAAAAAGGAATCTAAGATAAAAAGAAAGGAAAAAGATCATAACTATAAGAAATTAAAATTATTAGAAGAAACTAAACATACAAAAAAAGTTAAGCAGTTAACTAGAAATTAGAAAAGAACTAAAATATAAAAATATAAGGTAAGCAATTACAAATAAGACTAAAAATTACAAAAAAAACTAGAAAGTAGTACTATTGGAATGGAAACTTAGTAGAAGGAAGAGATACACTATGAGAATGGGTCTCAGTGGGAAGTTATGAAAATAAATTACAAAGATCTAAAACAAATAAATAAAATATAAAAACAAATTATTGGACAAAACTAAGAATTATAAAACAAGACTAAAAATTATAGAAAAAAATAAAAATCACAAAGAAACTAAAATTTCAAAATAAACTAGAAAATATTACTACCGGAATGGAAATTCGATAGAAGGAGAATATACACTACAAGAATGGGACTCTATAGGAAAAACAAATTATAAAAATGTAAGAAAAGAAGTTATGGAATAAAGAATAAGAACTTAAAAACAAGATTAAAAAATTATAGATAAAGTCTATGAACAAGTTAAATAATTATGAAATAAGATTAAAATTATTGAAAAACTAAAAATTATAAAACCAGACTAAAATTATAAATCAAAACGAAGAGAAATCCTATATATACAAACGATCGGTTTGGAAACCAACATGTGTCATCCCAGGCAATGGCACAAATTTGATGTGTGTCATTTGCACACCAAATAACTAAGAAAAGTCCTAGAGATTAACCTTCTAAAAGGGTGGTCAACTCGTTTCAAGTAACAAGTCAGCTTTTTGGTAGTAATGTATCAATACAAGGGACAAAGGAAAGTTGCTAGAAATCCAAAACCAATCGTGAGAACAAAAGGGAAATCTAATTTTTTGAGAGTTTGATTATGCTAGGAACAATATATAGAAGTGTAGAAATAAAATTTTACTAATCAAATGATAAAATAAACTAGGGATCTGGAGGATCGCAGCTAAAAACCATGTTTCTACATTAACAGATCAAACACCATATTTTAATGATTGAATGAGGATTATGTAGAGTTGCGTCCCTGGGAGCACAAATAATACAAAGGCCAAGATTCTCTCAATCCCAAGGTCACAATGTTTGAGGAACCTTGTCCAACTAGAGAACATAAATCTATTCGGTGATTGCGTCAAGAATATGTGATTCCGATTCAGGGGTTCCAACCCATGAATTAGGTGAACGCGTCACCATAGGTGATACCGAAATAGATAAATAGATAAAAGATCTTAATTTAAATCAGGTGCCCACGTCAAAAGTTTAGGTGCTCGTTCTTATTGAAACCCCAGATCTCAATAGCCCAACAACCATATAATCTTTTTAACTAGAAAAATGAGTGTGGATTAGAAAGATAAAAGATCATAAATAGGTGTTAAGAATTTATGCGCTCATTCTTGTTAGGATTTGAGATCTCGATACCCCCACAAGAATATATTTGTATCCTTGGATTGAAGTAGAAATGGTGTGGGAAATATCTTTTCATTAAAATTATGGAGCCAATACAACTAATGTAGAGAATGGTCTATGGGGCTGCTCCCCATGATCCAGAGGAAAACCACTCAAACATAATGTAAAGGAACATGATAGCAATAGAAATCCCAGTGGAAGAGGTAGAAAAAGTGATGAAAATGTGATGCCCTTTGTCTTGGATTCCCCCCTCCTTTTATAGGTAGAAAAGGGGTAAAAATCTTAGAATGAGGCTTTGTGGTGGAATCAACTATAGGATCTGCTTTGACTAAAGTTTGACTGCAATAATGACCTTTTTAACTTAAAATTTGACTAGATCTCGATGCAAGTCAGGTGACTCATGAGATTGCACTTTATTCTTAATTTCTTTTCTTGCAAGTATGTCACTGTTCCTTTCTCCCTCAATCGTTATATTTTCCTATGTGCTCGATGGGTTGGGCTTTCCAAAAAATTAAATTCCTCTACTCCAAATAAAACATCAGTTTTCATTGCAACAATTTCCTTGAAGATAGCGCACTGGGAGAGAGAAGGCATGCAGATGAAGGATTAAATAATACAAAGGTGAATGATAACTGGAATTATGGTAGTGTATGAGATGATAAAGGAGATAAAATGGTTGTTTGACCAAGTCTTGTGGTTGTATGAATCCATTGCTTCGATAGATTTTTACTTTCTATCTTGGTTATTGCTTCTAGCCCAGTCAAAACAATAATGCTATGAACATTAACTTCCAATTGCTTTTTCAAATTTTCATCCTAAGCGTTGGTTAAGTAAACTATTTAATTAATTGTCTTGGCAACTGGTCAAATAAATAACTTGATGGCATATAAATGCATTTTTTTTCTTGATAAATAATGAAATGTCATTGAATGCTTTAATTGTCTTGATTTTCTGTGATTAAAAGGTGATCGACAATGAATAAATCTTTAACATTGCAACACTCCTAGAATAAAAATAAGGGTATTTTCATTAATAAAAAATTGTACTCTCAATGAAAGAGCCAAAAATTCAGATTTAATTAAAATAGTCCATAGATTGTCTAAGAAAATGAAAAACTTAATTATTAAAAATTACAGGAGTAGAAGCCTAATGAACTAAATTATGGGACAAAAGGATACATTAGAATGTAAATGTATTCTAAGAAATGCAATTAAATTGGGATTAATATCCTTTCATTAAAAAATACAAACTTAAATGTAGCTCATCCTTGAGCAACATTGATTTTAAAACACGACTACATAATACTTTTGACCTATCATCCTCACCCGTATAACACCACTTAACTCCTTCCACCTAATATAGCTAAGCAACCTTGACTTCTTATATTCACAAAAACTAATTTTCATATTTCCTACTTCAATATTATTTCACAACTTGGCTCTATTCCAAGACCCACAACAAAACAAATTTCATATTCCCATTGTATTTAAACACCCAAATATTATAATGAAAAATTACACAAGATCAGTATTCAAGAATTTGATGGGGTTATGTAGATTCACATAGGCATAAAAAGTGGAGTGAAGGGATTTATGGAAGGAATTTGTCTCTCCTCTATTCTACTTGAGACCATTTTAAATTCTTTGTCTACAGTTAGATTTACTACTTGTTTTGTTGTGCTCTTTCAACATCTTTTCTTGATAGTACGCCCTTAGTAAATTTACAAGGGGTATGAAATAACAAAAAGAGGGATTATAAGGGGAAGGATGTCACCTCGAACTTAGGGTTTTGAGACTTTGTGATTTTTTTTGTGTGGATGGAGAGATAAGGTGATGGATGAAATGTAGAAAAAAACTATCCTTATCCAACTCAATTTTTAATTTAAGCACATTGGGAGTATGATACATTGGGTCAATAAATCTGAGTTATGCAAAATCAAGAATTTTTTTAAGTTAATCTACAACTCTAGATAAGGAAGCATTGTTTATAAATCCTATTCGTCCTCTAAACTTTCCATCTTTTCCAAGGAATTGTGTTAATTAAGATCCTAGGTGATAATATAATTTCTATCAACAAAAGATTTGATAATTTATATTACAAAAGAACTTGCATCAATAAAGGGGTTTATTTATAAGCATGCATATCATCGTGTCTGACTAGATAAAGGCATGGCCGATTGGATAATGGCCAAAACTAGGGGAAAATTTTGAAAAATTCAAAGCTAAACTACATTACATAATGAAAATTGCAAGAAATTTATGATAGAGTGGGTGAATGAGTATGTACCACCCACCTCTACCCCAAACTTAAATTTTTTTCTCATCCTGAGAAAAAATTAAATATGGAATGGCGGGGAATAAGTGTCGAGATCACCAATAGGTCCTGGTAGCTCAAAGAATGTCCAACTGAATGGAATGTGTAGGAGGGATGGAACCTAGCAAAGAGAAGCTTCATAGTGAACCCGATTCTTGGGTGGTTGTGGGAGCTCAAAGGGGCTTTCAAGTAGGGAAAATGATGTTTCTTGTTGTCCTACAATCCTTCCAATAAGATCCACAAATTTTCCATCAATAACGGAGGAAGTGTTGTTGATGTATGTGGACTGGGAAAGATTGACTAAAGGTGGAGTTTGAACCGATCTGGTAACTCATGTAGTGTCGACTATGCAAGATTAGATATAGGATCTGGGTTGGATTTCTTATCTCATCTAGATTAGCAAATAGGAGAAGTGGTACTGATATGAAAGGAATAAATTCAACAAAATCAATATCATCAATATTTTTGCACTCCCCATAAATCATGCAATCAACATTGTGGTAAAAATAGTTGGTGGGTTTCCTTATTGATATAGTGGTTGCTCAAGTTCCTCTATGCAAGATGTTCCCAAGGACTCAGGAGGAAATAAAATGGGAATATCATATTTACAGTGAAGGAGTGGAGGCATGTAGCCTTCTTCAAGTGGTGGTGGTGTTGGAAAATACGGGCAAAGAATATAGAAGTAGAAATAAAAAAATTATCTATCTATATTCCCGTAACAGCAAGATCATGCCAACTACTATGAAATAGGAAAGATAGTTTAACAAGTTATACCTAGTCCTGGAGCAAGTCCAATGATAATAGGTTGCTTTAATTCAATTGTTTCTAGTTTCCCTTGGATGATGGCTGTGTAGCTCCTGGTCTTCACCACAAATAACGAACAGAACAACTTTTGCATTGATTCATGTGGTTTCACCACAGACTGCAGTCTGACTTTACTATCTAAGCAGTAGTCAAAGCACTCCTTCTATAGTAGTCCAAACAAATCAACTATAACACATGTCATCCTGTTAGGACAGATAAGAAGGTGTTTTCCATCCCATTGGCGTACTGGTCACCAACTTGCCCTCCCACGATCCTCAGTTGTTCTCTCCTGTATCTATCCCTCCCTTGTCAGGTAGGACTTGCTTGGGATCTCTCGGTTACCACACGAGAGGATAATGTTTGTCAGAGGAAATAATTCTCAGTTATCTATGTTGTGGTCTAGGAAGCCCCCAATACCCCTCTATTTATAGTAGATTCCAGGGTTAGAGTTCCCAGTCTATACGGGATTGTGTGGGAGTGGAAGGGACCGTAAGATCTTGAATTTTCACAACTTGTGACAGCCAAAACGGTCATTGGGTGACCTAGACGGTCTTCTGGTCACCCGATACAGTCATCTTGCACTACCAAACTGTCATATGGAAGTTTCCCACTTGTATACACATTTGGAAATTATGGTTCCAATTAATATCACATATTAATTCATTGCACCACAAGTAATGTGTAATAGAAACAATTAGAGAAACATCTAAAATCTTCATTCGGCCCAACTGAACCTTCTAACCCATGCGAGATGCCCATCTCACTCACCCAGACAACCATCTGATGAGTCTGAGATGAGCCGATTAGTTCAATCATATTGAATCGGTCAGTTTAAGGGCATTACTAAGCCAATGCAAACTCTGATTATCCTAAAAACCCAAACGGCCATCTCAATACTTGAGATTCCTGTATGGCTTCCCAAACATCCATCTCACTCAGTGAGATGGTCGTCTGGCAGTCCAGTCAGCCAATCAGTTGATCTATTGTGTGAATTAAATACATAAACACTTTAGTAATCAATTCAATCAACATTCAAGATAAAATCTTCTTCTAGATGATTTCCTTTGTGTGTGACACTATAGTCCCATATCACGTTGGCAGTGAGTGTCTATAGCTAGCTTATGACATCACAAATAAAGAGTGATTCCTAGTCGTACATCTATGATACTGAAGTGAATGGAAAGTTGGAGAACAACTTCAATGTATAATATGTGTAAGGTGTTGTAGTGATTGTATGATTCCTTTGTCTCTGATGTCCAGAATGAATTTGAGGCATGGACTCATCATCCTCTGAATGTTTAATCCATATTCCTTGAACCAAGAGTAGACTTTTTGAGATAATGTGACCTCAATATCATATATTGATTTGCATGTACATGCGCATGCGTTTCTCAGTCTCACTTATCAAGTGGCCAGGACATCATACTCCAGTAGGAGGGACAAATCCCATATCTATCACTCGTAATCTATCCCCGTGTGTTAAAGTTACCCAATTATCACCTTTATAACAACCCATGTTTCAGTACTACGTTTGATGATGTCAAAGTGTACCCAATGACATGTGATGAGTGCAGTGATTTCAGATCTAAGAATCAAAATCACCACCTTCACTGTGAGATCTAACTATAACTCACCTTATGATGGTTTCCCTATGTCCCTCTCAAGGTGGGTATGTACTATTCCCTAACATGTATATGTGTGTTTGGTTTATAATTTCCATATCATGAATAATGAATTTTTACCATCAACCAACCCACACTCCAGTCTTATATGTTACTAGTGTCTATCTACCTTCCATAGTAACAACCAACTAGGGACATAACAAGAATATACCTACTCTTAACATTCGTATGGTCTCATCCTTACAAGTCAAATACTTGAGGACATATGTAATTGAGAATTGTCATTCTTTAGACATTCACAATATTTTCTTCATCATCTCATTATTGAATGAAACATAATGAATTGGAATCTTGACTTTATTAGTATTAATCAAATCTTCTATGGTTTATGCCATGTCAATCATCACATTATTGTCTCTTTGGGCATACCTTACCAAGTGGATCCCCATCTAGTTTAACAATATGTAAAAAAAGAAATTGGTTGTGGTAGAGTTAAGGATCTTTATAAGGAAGCCTTTCTTTATAAATATCTACTGATTTATGGTATATGGTGGTTCATCATCCAGAAAGGGTTAAACCCAAGTGATTGGTCAATGATAACATCTAGATTTATGCCAATGATAGGAGAAATTTTTGGAGCTTCAACATAATGATAACACTCTTGTTGTAACTTTTCATACTCAAGTAATAAATCCTCTAATGGAAGGGTTGGAATATATGTGTGCTCACAAAGGTTGCTACTCCTTGGTCTATGCTATTTCAATAGGATCTGACATAAATCACATAAACATGAGATCATGATCATCATCATCTAGAAAATCATCTTAGACTGCTCGAACTTCACTGGGGGTCTCTTTGATTGGTCCTCTAGTAAAGTAGCTAACTGGTCTTGTCAGTCTTCTAATGTTTTTTTGGTCCGCTATGATTCTTTCTGGAGTTTTAGTATGTTCCTCCTATTGAGGGGTATATGAGATTTCACAATAAGATTCATATCCTCCAAAAGTTTGCTGGTTATTCTCACCATAACCCATATAACAATCTTGGTCATAACATCCCTCATATTGATATGTGTAGCATTGTCGTCATAATAGTCTTCAAAATCTTGAGGATGGTAATTTTCATAATATCTACTTGACTGGGAGACTCAATATTACAAGGTGCCATCATGGTATGAGGGGATACATTCAGACAATTTAGTGATGTATGGTTGTAATAGCTACACATTTGATATTATAAACCATAATGTGTTGACCAATCCATTTCAAAAGTTCTTTAAGGAAATAAATTACAAAAAGGAATCTAAAAGAAAGAAAGGAAAAAGATCTAAACTAGAAGAAACTAAAAATTATTAATAAAAACAAAATTTACAAAACAAGTTAAGGAGTTAACTAGAAATTACAAAAGAACTAAAATATACTAACACATAAGCTAAAAAATTATAAACAAGAATAAAAATGACAAAACAAACTTGAAAATAGTAATACCATAATGGAAACTCAGTAGAATGAGGAGATACAGTACCGGAATGGGTCTCAGTAGGAAGTTTTGAAAATAAATTATAAAAATGTAAAAAAACAAATTATTTGAACGAAACTAAGAATTATAAAACATGACTAAAAAATTTATAGAACACAACTATAAGTTACAAAAAAATGAAAATTACAAAATAAACTAGATATCAGTACTACCAGAATGAAAAGGCGGTAGGAGGAGGATATACACTACTAGAACGGAATTCGAAAATAAATTATGAAAGAAAGACTAAGACGTATAAAACAAAACTTAAAAAATTAGGGAACAAGTCTATGAACAAGCTAAAGAATTATGAAATAAGATTAAAACTATGGAACATACTGAAAATTATAAAGCCAAGCTAAAGTTATAAAAAAAATAAGAAAAATGATATATATAAGTGACTCAAGTTTGGAAAATAATGTGTTTTGTCCCCATCAATGCTGCCAAATTTGATGAGTTTTGTTTGCACACTAAATCACTAGGAAAAGTCCTAGAGCTTAACCTTCTAAAAAGGAAGTCAGCTCATCGCAAGAAACAAGTCAACTTTCTAGTAATAAGGTATCGATCCAGAGGATGGTGGAAAGATGGTTGAAATCAAAACTAAACATGAGAACAAGAAGGAAAATCCAATTTGTTGAGAGTTTGATTATTCTAAGAATAGAAAATAATAGTGTAGAAATAAAATTTAATTAATGAAATGATAAAAGAAATTGGGGATCCATAGGATCGCTGCCAAAAACCATGTTTCTACATTAACTAATCCAACTCCATATTTTTAATGACCAAATTAGAATTATAAAGAGTTGTGTCTATTGGAGCACAAATCACACAAAGGCCAGACTTCTCTCAAACCCAAGGTTACGATGTTTAAGGATTCATGTGCAAACATCCAACATTAATATATCATGCGATTGCATCAAGAATATGTGATTCTTATTCTGAGGTTCTAACCCATGGATGAGGTGATCACGTCACCAAATGTTATAACAAAAAATATAGCTAAATAAAAAAGGTCATATTCTAAATCAGGTGATCACATCAATATATTATGTGTTCCTTATTGAGACCCAAGATCTCGGCATACCCACAACAATATAATCTCTTTAACTAAAAAATGAGTGCATATCATAAAGATAAAAAACCATAAAATGCTTCAAGAATTTACGCATTCATTCTTATTAAGATTTGAGATCTCAGTAAGATAAAAGATCATAAAAACACATCAAAAATTTAGGCATTCATTCTTGTTAGGATCTGAGATCTTGATCCCCACAAGAATATATTTATATCCTTTGATCGAAGTGGAAATAATTTGAAATACATTCATTTATTCAAATTATGGAGTCAGTACAATTAATGTAGAGAACGGGCTATGGGACTACTCGACATGTCCTAGAAGAAAACTACTCAAACATAATGTAAAGAAATAAGATTCCAATAGAAATCTCATAGGAAGAGGTAGAAAAATTGATGGAAAATGTGATGCACTTTGCCTTGGAGTCCCCTCTCCATTTATAGGGAGATAGGAGGGGAAAAAACCTTAGATATGAGGCTTTGTGTTGGTGGCGGCTACTGGATCTGCTTTGACACAAACATGACTGCAATACTTGCCTTCTTAATTTAAAATTTGACTAGATGTAGGCATGATTTGAGTGACTTGTGAGACTAGGCTTATTATTAATTGATTTTCTTGCAAACACATCACAATGCCTTGCTCCATCGATTGCTATATCTTCCTTTGTGCTCGATAGGCTAGGCTCTCCAAATAATTAAATGCCTTTACTCCAAATATAACAATAGTTTTCATTACCCCAATTTCCTTGTGAACAACACAATGGGAGAAATAAGGCATGCAGGTGAAGGATTAAATAATGGAAAGGAGAATGATAATTGGTGTTATGGCAATGTATGAGATGATAAAGGAGATAAATTTATTTTTTAACCAAGTCTTGTGGTTTTATTAATCCATTTCTTTGATATATCTTTACTTTCTATTTTAGTTTCTTCTTGTCGAGGCAAAACAATAAAGTTATGAACATTATCTACCAATTGTTTTTCCAAATTTGCATTCTGACAACTAGTTAAGGAAACTATTTAATTAGTTGTCTTGGTACCTGGTAAAAGATATAACTTGATGGCACATAAACGAAATTCCTTTTCTTGATAAACAAAGAAATATAGTAGATGGCTTTAATTGTCTTCAGTTTTCCTTGATTAAATTGTGATCGACTACGAATAAATCTTTAACATTGCAATGCTCCCTGTATAAATAAAAGTTATGCCATTAATTTTATTGTTGTAGTCTAAAAAAAAGAGCCAAAATTTTGGATTTAATTAAAACAGTCCATAGATTTGTAAAAAGATTGAAAAACCAAATTATTAACAACTATGGGAGTGAAAGCCTAATGAAGTAAATTATGGGATACAATTGTATATTAGAATGTAAAGTTAGTCTAAGAAATAAAATTAAATTGGGATGAATATCCGCTCATCATGTTCCTAGCTGTAAACTCATGCACATAGATGAAGAACTTTTTTTTTCTCTTGTCTATTCTTGAAGATAGGAGCTACCTTGGAGCATTTAGAGTGCAAATCTTGTGACTTACCTTCTCTTCTTCATGATACCTTGTGTTCTAGATGTTATTCTTTACCTTGAGGCAAGTGATATAACCTCTAATAGTTTCTTTCCTATTCGTAACCTATTTTATGTAAATCTTATTTTAAAAAACCCATAATATGAGGAAAAATGACCTTTTGTGAACTGTTTGAGATGAGAATGATGATGATACAAATTTTTAAGCTTTCCTTAGTCTCTATGAACGCTTCTTCTTATATAAATAAGTTTTTCTTGAACATGCAAGGTGTGAAATCCAAAATGTTAGTGTTATCACTTCTAAAAATCTCCATAGGTATTATTTTGGTACCCAAGATAAGTCTGATCCAAACTTAAAACCTTACTATATACTATTTAACCAATCCTGGTTTTAATGCTTTTATTTACTATTTTGGTGCTGAAATGATAGTTGGACAAAATCATAATGTTGAAAATAGATCATTAATGCTAAGTTTTGGTCACATAAATGCCCAATTCTTGGAAATTCCATTGCTCTTACATATGATGAACTTTTATGCTGAAATGGGGTAATATCTTATTATTGAATTATTAAACTCTACAAATTTTGGATAACAATGATGTTCCTACACGAAGTTATTGATTTTTTTTCCTAAATGACATTATGTGTTGTCATGTGCCCTAGTTTCATGCTTAGGCCTCTACATGTCCAAGAGTGATTGAAGATACCATGATGGAATGACATGGGACATGTTTCATACATTTTTATCTTCTGATGTTGTATTACACAATTTATTTTTGTAAGCATAATACAGAATCTTATATGTAACTTGAGTGATGTGGTCAAAATACTTAAAGAACATAATTAATCAAGTGTAACCCTAATCACATAGTGCCCTGATACTGTAGAACTATCTCAATGTCAAAATTTTATGGATAGTGAAACGAGCAATCCCAAGAGGAGCTCAGAGTCGTATAATTTGAGCATATGTGTATGTAGGGAGGGTATATTTGTGTCATCTAGATCCCAAAGTTTTAGAGGTCAGTCTAGGTTTTTTAGTAGTTGGGTCGATGTGCCACTGCAGTTGTTACTTGTACTGGTCGAGGGGAAAGATCTTAGGTTCCAGACATCCTAGATCTTATACGGGGATAATTACAACCTCGTTGGGGTCAGCTAGTAGCTTGAGTGGTTTGCCTCAAACTACTCAGGGCTTAATAAAATATTTAAACCATCCATGTAGCATATCTATTAGGGTTACATGGTGACTCACAATATATGATGATCCTTGCTTTGTTTCTTCTAAAATAGTAGATGATTTTATAATGATGGAAGAGAAATCAACTTCTCTTATGACTTTTGCTATGCATGTTCTTGCATGTAAGTTATGTAGTCTTTCAATTGGAATATTACCTGCTTTAATTGTTTGACGTACATAATCCTTCAGTAAGAAACCAATGTTTTTAGAAGTTATATCTCTTTCTGGGACATGGGTCTCACCTTGTGGGTCACTACATCTTTTTAGGTGATCGTCAACAACGTCGCCAGACCTATGGTATTGAGGAGGAACAATTTGAAGATCTATAGAGGAAGAAGGTTGGTGGTTTGTTTATTGAGTCCTAGAGTCATCTATGTACTCTCTGGTATGGGTGGGAAAGATTTTTAGATGATGTACAACAACTAGGGGTTTTGGTAGTATACTTGTGTTTTATACATGTTGTAAATACTTGGATAATATATTTTAGTATAATAGGTTCTGGTTGAGGCCGCAAAATAGATGCAATGATACCTGGTGTGATTGTTCATATAGGCAAGATGATGGACCTTTGTGTAAATGTTCTCTGACATGTTTAGAAAATTTATTTTAGTTTTAAATTTGTACCTTTATGGTAGTATGATTGATTAGTGTTTGATCAACCTTTTGGTTTTAAGTAATCTCATTTAGCATGGATTGTTGCCATAGAAAATGCCCATATTAGTCATTTTTAATCCATTATTACAAGAAATCATCGTTATTAGGCCTTTGACCAACTTCCCATAGGAAGGGTACTAAAGGAAATCAAGGCTAAAAGCCAATGCATAAACCTTTTCATGAGGGACCTAAAGACTATAAGTCAAGATCCCTATATCCAAAGTTCTATAACTGACATCTATATTATGTTTTGAAGTGAAAAATCATCTAGTGCTACAAAATAATATGTGCCTAAAAATATTTTCAATTCAAAGAGCGTACATACATATCTTGAATTCAACCAAGAAAATCATAGTCTTATAATTAAAAAATTCCATGTAATTGATTCATATATTTTCCAAATATCTCGGACCATCTAGATTTTAGTCATGCCTAATTAATAGTAATTATAAATCATTAATACAAGGATCATTATTATTCATGGTTATTAGGCCCAAAGTAAGGGTTTGGTTGAATGTAGGATAATTCTAATCTGAAATGCATTCCAATATTTTTATACTAATTAAGGATTCATGATAAATGTCTAGTTTAATTTTTTGTTTCATTCAAGAACTTTTTTTCCAGTGATTATCAAATCACTTAATTACATTTTAATGTCAAAAGACCAAATATTAGGTAATTCCTTATGATTAGAGTTCATAAGATTGTGAGATTTAATCGAGGTTGATTCAATTGAAGTTAGTAAGATATGGCTAAAATAAGTTCTTTTCAAGCTAGTTAGATGTTTCCCTAGGTCTAGGTATTATTTGTTTCATACTTTGATTTCATCATCACTACTATGCATGTTAACTCGTCATCATGGTTCATATATCATTATATATCATATTAGACATGTGTGAAACATCCACAACATGGTAGAGATTTCACATAAAGTTTTTTTTCTCTTAAAGGAGAAATAATAAGATTTGAACATAATTTAAAGACTTAGGTACATATGATATTGTTTAGTTATATTCATGCAAGTAGCATAGTTCATGATAGCACTTAAGAATGGTTGGGTTTATAATTTTGGGACATAAACTTCAGAAGTTACTAATTTCAAGTTAAGATAGGGTTCTAATGCAATATTGAATCAATATTGGCATAAAAGGTATTGTTCATTTCATAAAGATGAAAGAACGTGCATTTTCAGATATCAACGAGGTATGAGTAGTTATAGGCCTTGAAAGTACTTCTAGTAGATAGTTTGCATTTTTCTGATAAGAATGACTACATATATGATATAATTAACCACCTAGAATTTGAATTGAATTCTACATGATTACATTACACATGTACTATTTGGGTATTAGATATTGATCTCAAGGATATAGATGAGCCACACAACCATTAGCGCATTGATAGCTTATCCTCATGCTTCCTTTGGCTTTCTCTAATCCAAGCCATCCAAGAGGTGGCTTTCCTGGCCCACGTCCATTTGGCCCAACATGTGGGTGGGAGTGGGAGAGGGTGAAACTTTAATTGATGATTGTAGTTTTTGTTTAGAACGTTGTCAAGGCTGGCAAAAAGGAGGTTAGGACCTTCATTCCCACCCAGAAGATGGCAAGGAGAAGTAGACTATCATATAAACACTCTCCTCTAAATCCTCAATGAAGAGGAGGCATGGCAGGGTGGCTAGGTTTGAAATTGTTTTGTTAATCCTTGTCGGGATGTGGTGAAGGATATGGCAGATGGTCCTAGCTCATGTAGGGCTGGGGGTCAGAGCCCCAAATGGTAGTTGTGGTAGTGGCACCAAAAATAGAAAGGAATAAGAAGGGGAGGAGTGAAGAAAGTTAGAATGGGATTAGTAGAATAAAAGGGAGGAAAGAGAAAGGAAGCAAAGTCAAAGAAGATAGAAGGCTCAATTAGGCGTGAGGAGGGGCCATGCATGGTCAGTAATTGTGAACGCCATGCCCCAGGGCTAGATCTAAGGTACAACTCAAATGGCCTTGGATCGAGTTCGGATCCATAGAAGCTGATCCAAGGGGACCCAATGTCCGTGACAAGCCCCAATGCATCAATGACATGGAAAAGAGGCTAGAAAATTATAAATAAGAAGTAATTTTATTTGGTTAATTTGGAAAATTAGTAACTTCCGAATTGTAATAAAATTGGGGCAGAATTTTCAATGTTGATTCTCAAATTTTACTCTCCTCTTATAAAAAGAATTGAGATTAAGATGTGAATGTTGAGAGGTCTCAATAATCCTACATAACTCTAAAGTTAATTAATACACTCCACATTATATAACTGAATATTAAATTCACAATTCATCAACCTCAACTCACAATTGAGGAGCATGTGATCCAAAAATTACCCGATATGCATAAATGAACATCATTTAGGAAGAAAGTACATCTTATGAGTGAGAAAGGGATCATCTTTATGTAGAAGTTACCTCAATTTGGAGTTAACCAAAGGAGAACATGCATGACCCTTCAATTTCTAAGTTAGATATCAAACTCTTGAAGTTAGGGTCGTCACAAAAATAACATTTTTAGTATTGCTTCATTACTTTGATGTTTTATGTGTCATTTTCTATAGCTTTTATTTAAAAATATATACATCTATTATGTTTCATCTATTCTAAAATCCTAACTCCTCCTCTGTGTGGACTTCACATGTCCATCTACACTTCTTAGCTACCATATTACCCTACAATTATAAGGAAAAAGGGGACAAGATTCTGGAAACATCAAATTAGACTAGAATGGTTAACATGGGTCAAATTGGGTCAAAATCCATAGGAATCGTTAGATTAAATAGTTAGTCAAATTTTCTTGATGGCATTTGTCACCCATTTCAAATCACCCAAATACATGTTCACTCATCTAGTTATCTAGTTTTGTGGGGGGTTTTGCAAAAGATTTGTGGGCACATATAAGTGACGTAGTTTGATAATTTAATATTTCAATGTACATATAATACATATATACATGTTAAAATATATTTCATATTTATTACAAGTTAATAGTTAAGCTGTAGTCATAGTGGTTATATTTTCTATATTTTTTATTATTTTGTAGTAGACAACTACAAGTACTTGGGTTAGGAATTTGTAGTGTTAAAAGAAAAACATTAACTGTTTGTGGTAGGTTGATTATGAAAACTGAATTATATTTCCTATCTTACATGAAAATGTGGTAGCTAGTTGTTATATATTTTTCTACTTTCAAATACATGTATAAAAGTTTTAAAAAGTAATATATTGTGTTTGACATAAAAATAGTAGTTGGATTCTTTATTTGTATGAAATTTCATAAGAAAATAGTATGAAACTATTTTTAATTTTTATAACACTAAGAGAAGCAAATCATAGTTTGTTGTTGATATTGTACATTTTATAAAGGAATCACCTGGACAAATCACAACCTACGAGTTTGTATTGGGGTGTTCTTTGTTCCACTTGTTTAAAACTAGGTATCTTTAACCCACACCTACTAAACCTGCACCCACAATGACCGAACCCCAACTCAACCCAACCAATGATTTTACATGTCTACCCCTTACATAAGATGTCAAATGAGGTAACCTCAATAATGAATATTAAATAATTTCAAGACCTACTTGACAGTTTAGTGTTATTTCTAAATTTTTATAATATAACTAAATAATTGAGTATTTACTAATTTTTAGCAAAAATAAAATGTACATGAATATACTTAAAAAGGTACATATTTTGGAAAAGGTACTCCATTTAACATGTTATATTTACTTGAATGAAGATATTCAAGGTATACACAACAATGTATGGATATTAGTACAATATATTGATGTGTGTGTTATTGCACATGCAACATCACCTAGGCAGAAGTCCCTATATTTTTACCTAAACTACATAAAATAATCACCACAAACAAGTAGATAGATCTTATCATAGTATAGTATTATGATGGAATGCAAAGGAAAACTCATTTAAGAATTATCTTATCAAGGTAACCATACAAGAACTAACATGTATCACAAAAGGTGAGTTTTTTATTACACTAAGATTTTGATAGACTAAACTAGATTAAAGATCGATAAATCAATGGATAAAAACTCTAGGTGGAATGAGTTTTACCATTTACCACCACTGTCTATCCTCAGATAGATATCACTCTAAGCTCATCATCGAATTACCTAGAGATCATATATCTATTGCCTCAAAAACACTACCTGAGATTTTCATCAAAGGTTTAACAATAATCAATCTATATCCTCAATCTTAGGTTCAAAGTTCTCGACACTCAAGATCTGAAAAACATGTAAACTTGGTGATCAGGAAAGAATAAAAGAATGAAACTAATTGGTTCCAAAGATATAATGGTTCATACAATAATAGATGTAGTAAAGAAAACAAAATCGGGTAGCAGAGCTACTCCCCACACTCTAGTGAGAGGAGTAGTCACTCATTACAACAACAACAAGGTTAATAGAAGAAGATAGGAAGAAATATATCATCACTGTAGATGATAGAAGTAGAGACATAGTGTGTAGAATATTGTCTACATGCTGAAGATTGATGGTGCACGATGAAATAGTAGGTCTACCCATGGATGTTTTTTGGGGATGGACTTGGAGAATTTTTCTTCCTTCTTCAAGAATTGGGTCCATTGTGATATAATAAGAGAGATTGGACCAACAATGGTATGTGTTGGCCAATGAAATGAGGGCATTGGTAGTAGAACCTCTTTGGAGGTCAGAACCTTCAAGCCTTGGCAGAGGTGGAAGCTTTGTCAGTTGATAGGTCATCAACTAATGGAAAAACTTGATAGAATTTGAAATTGAAGCAAAATACAGATTGTGGCAGCCTGATGGCATCAGGAATGGATCTTTTATTAGGTGTTTGTGGCCTTATATATATCATTGAAGCCTAGGGTTTTGGAATCCTTCCTATCTACCTTGGAGTTAAGTCTTGACTTCCATGGATGCAAAGAGGAAGTAACTGGAGGTAGACAAAAGGACTGAGATGCTGGTTATATCCATCTGTAGATGAAGGGGTAGGATGTCATTAGTAGGAGATGGATTATGATGCCCATTGGAAGGTATGTGCATAGATATTATCAAAAGGGGATGATGATTATTGTCAGTTGTCAACCATGAGTACCATCACTAGGCACGAGCAGAACTTCCATCAATAGACAAACACTAAAAATTCATTAGAAGGTGGTCACTACAATTCCGCTAGAAGCCATGAGAAGGAGTTTCATCATAAGACAAATTCATGAGTTCCATCTGAAGGTGGCCATGAGTTCCAATTTGGTGGAGAGGAAGGGAAATCTATGCATCATGAGATGGTGATAGTTTTGGCATTTGTTTAATTGATAAGAAAAAAGGTGTAATTATTTTAGAAAGAGTGGTTATGTGATGTATGGTAGTTGAACCATGATATGCGCTGGCCCAAAACAATAAAGATTAGACACTCCCTGGATCCACTAATATCCTTAATCATTATTAATATGATTTTTTCTAATGCTTGAGGTAGATGTAATAGATTTTATGCAAGCATGTGTCCATCCAAAAGTATGAACCCATTCTAGGTGTTCACTTGATCTAGAAGTAGATTGAAATGATTTTGGTTTTCTACTTTTGTTCCTTTTTATTGGTATAATATAAGAAAACTACATATAGTTCATGCATTCACCCCCTTATTCTACATCTTATTTCACTTTTTGAGTTATGTATTAGAGAAAAACATCAAGGACCATTAAACAACATGCAATTGAGTTGAAACTGAGATACCAATATGTTTAGTATTTTAGACATCATTATTCTATAAGAAATTAGTATAAAACTTATGTAGTAAAGAAATATTTACTAAATATCAAGAATAATTGTGTAATCAATCAAAATATGCAAAATCATAAAAATTAAAGTGTTCAACATTTAAGAAAGTATATATAAAAATTGCTGAGCCACAATCACTACTATTTGACCAACAAACTTGTATAAAAAGTTAATATTGTCCAAATTTCAATATATATGATCTTAACATGACATGTGAAATTAATTCAACAGTTCTATTTGATGATATAACAAATTTGACATATTTCCTATCCTCTTTCAAGAATCTAATAATATAAGCCATCTTGTTTTTCATTTCTATATCATTGATGAAGTAGAAAATACTCCAAAGAGAATATGCTCTGATTTCAATCACTTATACATTACTATAAAATTACACAAGCTTAAAATTGTCTATCTTTCAACAAAAGAAATCTTCATTTACAACAGATATACATCTTGGACCTAAAACATAAGTTGCAACTCCATCCTTCGTGATACCATTGGTTTTAAAATTTCGAACACATTTAGTTGATAAGCAAGTCTATAGTTTTACTAAAATGAAATGACCAAACATATGTATATGAAAGAAGTATAAGAAAGTATATGTTGGATATATAGACAAAATTTAACTACATTAAGGTACACAATTAACCACCAAATATGCATCAATAATAATAACAATTATAGATTCGGAGAAAACAACACTTAATTATAAGATTCATACTCCAAAGTCTGGGATAAAGGAGTGTGAAATACTATCTTCAAGATAGATTTTACTGCTCCTAGAACGAGCTTTTTTGGCGGTCTATCTCCAAGATTCAACCACCCTAACTTTGGCACCACTACTCGATGCAAGGAAGAGGACTGTCTCGAACTCATTTCTTTAACCCTTTATCACAAAGAATAAATAAGAAAGAAGATGTCATGAAGAATTGATGGCATAAGAATCATAACATACAAATAAGTTTGGGGATGAATGGAGGCTATTGTTGTGGCGGAAGGAAACTAGAGTGTTCCAGTCAAGAGAAATTGGAACACAAAAAAATCTCTCTTTTTCTCTATGTAAGAAACGGTGTAGCTTTGTATCTTGCTTTGTCTCTATTAGAGAGTGAATGTCTCTTTATAAGGAGAGTGTATTGACCGCATGACACGATTTTACCGTGCGTATAACGCAAGTGCACGCGTCAATGTAGTATATGTAACATCCCTGACCTGGGTTATGAGTTAACCCTAGATGTTTTGCCTAAATATGTAATTAAAATCCTTGTGATTAACTTTGGGCATGTAATTAAGTTTCTCAGAAACATATATTTCAGTTTTTGCTCCTTTTTATATAAAGTTGTAGCATTGTTTTGTAATACAGGGACCTATGTGCAAATTACCCAGTTAGAAGGGTTAACTTGCAATTTGCACATGTTGAGATGTTTCTATGATATTGAGACATCATGAGAATGATGATATTAAGGTTTGAGGGATTTCCCAAGCTTGGGCACCAAGGTGCAGATGTGGAAGCAATCCCGGTGCTTGAAACCCTAAATTAGAGTAAAATGCAATTTACCCAAATTTAGGGATTCAATTTGTAAAATACATCATCTAATGTATCTTTTAAGACTCTTATCATCAGTTAGGGAATAAATGATGAAAGGTCACTTCAATTGATTAATCAAGTTATGAAAAACACCTTTGTGATTGAATAATCAGGGTGTATGTATTATAGCCCTTTTTATGTGTGTGCTTTAGTAAAAGGTTGATCTTCTTTGCCCTCATTTCTTGGCCTATAAGAAAAGTTGTCCTTAGGATTAAGAAGAGAGGACGAGCAAAGAAGGGTGGAGGGACTTAGTTGAAATTATGGAAAACTCATGAGCTAATGTTGGAAATCCCACCCCAAGTATATATACACTTTACCTCTCAAGCAAAGGAACCTTTCCTTCGTGCAATTCACTGTTTCCCTTTACTTGACCGACTAAGGAACAGCTTGGAGCTCAGGAGGACGACCCAATGTGTGCAAAGTAGGTTTGGATTCCTCTTCTTGCCTAATTTCATGGTTAGAATTCGAATTCAAGGCCATATTGATGACTAGCTCACAAAGCTCCACCTTTCTAGCCATCTCTTCTTGACTTTCCCTGGAGTTATCACCTTGGCCGACCTGTGGAAACTCAAGGACGCCATTAAAATCTTGGAGCTCGAAAGCTTGGAGCTCAAGGAGCAAGCTTTAGGCGGGTTTTATAACTCTAAACCCATGCTTTGTTATATACATCTTGTTTATGCATGTAGATGATAGTTCTTCTTCTTCTCTACTTTCCTTTGCTACTTTGTAAGCAAATCCGTGGGAAATCCTTGCTGTTCTTGAGCTAGGAGATGAAGGCGTTATTTCCCAGGTTAATCCACCGCTTTTCACTTTACCAAACGGTCTCTACCTTTGGCTCTCTCGGTCTCAAGACCGAGTGATAGCAAACGGTCTCAAGACCGAGTGAGAGCAAACGGTCTCAAGACCGAGTGAGAGAAAATGGTCTTCAAGACCGTTTAACCCCATTGACCGAGCATGGACCGTATAAGATTTCTGTACAAAATTATGTAGTCTAATCACCCTCAAAATTTGAGAAGATAACTCCAAAGGAATCGTGAGATATGACCTTTTTAATCAACAACTTTAATTAAATTTACTCCTGATTTCCAATCTGTCGAAATCGCCCTTTTTGGGAAAACGGTCTCAAGACCGTGTAAGGACGTTGACCATGCGTTGACCGTATGAGATTACTGTTCAAAGTAATGTCGATTAACAACTTACCAAATTTTATGGATTAATTCCAAACGAGCTAAGAGTTGAAGGGTGATTACTAGGGCTAACCCTAATTGAAATCAGTACTGAAATCTTAATGAATTAATTAAGTGTTTTTGGGTTGATTGACCCAAACGGTCTCAAGACCCTTTGGGGATCAACCAAACGGTCTCAAGACCGTGTGGGGGATCACCCAAGACCGTATGGAGGTCTAGGGTGAAGTATAGTTGACCAATTGAAGTTACAAACATACCAAATTACATTGCAATTAAGTATTAATATGATCACCAACTCAATGGATCCAACCCTGAAGAATTTTCACTAGAATCCAAAAGTTGGATGGGCAAACGGTCTCAAGACCATTTGGAACTCATCCAAACGGTCTCAGGACCCTGTGGTGACAACCCAAGACTGTTTGAAGGTCTAGGGTTAAGGTAATTTGATCAATTGAGAGCCCAATTGCAATGGGTTATTGAATTAATTAAATTACTGATTTGAGACTCAATCAAGGTTCAACCCCTATCAAATGACATTAGATTTTGATGAAATCTTGGGAAAACGGTCTCAATACCGTGTGGAGTTCATCCACACGATCTCAAGACCGTTTGGGCCAAGTTTGGGCCCAATTGGAGCTCAATTGAAGGGTTCAACTTTGTGTTGATTCACATTGTTGAGTGTTGATGGTTGAACATTGATAGACCTTAATTGAACCGACTTCTACCCTAATTGGTTAACAATTGAGGGACAATTGAGTGACCAATTGGTTAAGGATAACCCTAATTGACTCAATCCATAAGTGGTTACCATGGCTTTGACCATTTGGGGGCTTCAACATTGATAATCATCAACAATTGGAACTTTTGAACCATGTTGAAGGACCAAACAGTTTGAGACCAAGTGGACCAAACGGTCTCAAGACCGTGTGAGGCCTCACGGTCTCAAGACCGTTTGAGACCTCACGGTCTCAAGACCGTTTGAGGTCACACGTTCTCAAGACCGTGTGAGGTCTCATGGTCTCAAGACCGTTTGAGGTCTCACGGTCTCAAGACCGTTTGGGGCCAAACGGTCTCAAGACCGTTTGGACTCAAACGGTCTCAAGATCGAGAGACACCAAATGGTCTCAAACCATGTGAGCTCTCTCGGTCTTGAAGTCAAAGTTGCCAAACGGTCTTTACTCTCTCTCGACCTTGAAGGTCACATGGTCTTGGAGTCAACCCTAGCAAACGGTCAACCCATCCAAACGGTCTCAAACCGTTTGGAAGATAAGGGTTGAAACCATTTGAGGTTTCCAAAGGCTGAATTCACTTAACCACTTGAAGGTGTAAATGGTGCTATGATGATAAAATCTAAACCCTAATGATAACCTAGGACATTAGGGGATTAAGTTACTAATAAATTGAACCATGATGTGATCAATGGGGTAAATTACCAAAATACCCCTGAAGGGTTCAATTGAGTAAAACCTTGTTCAAATCAAACCCTAATCACATGATAGTGATGTGTTGGCTTATGTTAACCAAAGAGGACTTAACACAACCTGATCTAGAGTGGTGTTATCACCATCTACTAGTACTTTAGAGAGAGAAAGTACTTTAGAGAGAGAAAGCACTTTAAGAGAGAGAAAGTACCCCTTTTTGGGTGGAAACTTTAGTAAAGAACCTTCAATACATGTAGATGTGCATGATTAGGGTATGATCCACCTATGTGAGATCATGGAAACCCTAATTATGATATATGATGAGTCTTAAGCCAATCTGAGAGCATCAATGATGATGTTCCTCATACAAGATGATGATATGAGTTCAATTCACCTTAATGTGAATAATAAACCCTAATTTAAGGGTGATGACACGTAATGTGAATAGTAAACCCTAATTTAAGGGTGATGTCACGTAATGTGAATAGTAAACCCTAATTCAATGGTAATGACATGCATTATGAGTATTAAACTCTAATTAATGAGAATCAGAGAACTTAACTCTTATGACAAGAGTGGGAAGTGTATTCCTTGTTTTGAATTACCTTTATCAGTTAAGCTAACCATGCAGGTTCTGATATGAAGGTGATCATATCCAGGTATGGATGATGATATTGTATTCATTAAAAGCATGTTATAAGCTTTATGAATAAGTAAAATATCTTGATGCCTTGTCAAGTGGCATCCTATGATTTAATGGGCTGTGAGAGCCATGAATATCATCAAGGTCATGCTTTAGAGATGACTTGTGATGAGTACAATGAGAAATGATGATTGATGTGAGTTAGGCTTGTTACATTTAGTATTCTCCTTTCATAGCTGCTATGCTACTGTTATTGTTTGAAGAACAATGTTTAATGATAAAAGAATACCAAATGTATCTAACTAATCAAGTATAATGTAGAGCCCTGATCATAGATCCATCATTGTCAGAGATCAAATGATGGTGAAACAGGTTTTCCTAAGGGAACTCCTGGATCACATACTATTGAGTATGTGGGGTATATGGATGTGTAGAACCTTACATCCTAGTGTGGGTGATTGATGTAGATGTGCAATCCGTCAACCCTTCACTACTTTTCCATACCGTATCAGTAGTAGGTAAACATGAAACCTCCTGATAATGAAGAAAACATAGACATCCGTATCAGTGGAGATAAACATGAAATCTCCTGATGACGAAGAGAGTACAGAACGCCACTGTAACTCTAAAATAGCGAAGGACCAGTTTACCCTGGTGAGCTATAATAGTAGAGACACAAGATGTCCTACAAGTGATCCTCTTACTGACTGAGGAAGGTGAAGGTCATGAGAATCTGGCTCTCTTAATGACCTATGTATGATACTGATGTGACTTCTTAGCGATCAGTTGGAGTATGAGTGGTATGCCTCATCTCCACAGGGCATAATGTTGTTTGTAAAACATAATCAACCACGTAGTATACCTGTTAGAGATAACTACGAGTTAGTTGATTGATGATACACTGTGATAGTGCTTATATTTCTTCATATTTCGTAAATGTTGAGATCTTGTTTATAGCTGCATCTGCTATTGAATACTTTGAAAGCCTTACTATTTAAGTTATTCTTTGATGTTATAATAAAGCTTCTGGCGGAGATTTATAACTCTTGCTGGGACAATTATGTGAAATTGTCTCACCCCGTAGACTTCAACTTTTTAGGTGGACGTCGGAGGCGAAGGAACCGGTCTACAGGTGACCAGTCTCAACAGCAGCAGCACCAGGAGCAGCAGTGAAATCTCAGGTGGAGATTTAGCCTGCCATGTGGTGTAGTTAGAGTCAGTCCTATGTGTCCTCTATACTCTTAGGTCTTGGAGTCTCTTGTTATGTGTTCTTGAGATTTTGTATCTTGATGTATATAATTACTCAAGAAGTAATTATCATGAGATGTAAACCGTTATCTCTTGTTATGAAAGAAGCTCTTATGGATTCAAGCTCTTGTCTCGAAAAGTTTTAATTTCCCGTGATTTTTGTCTTCCGCTGTTTATCGAATCGCTTCCGCTAAGATTAAAATGTGTTTATATCGTGGTTTGGAGATCAGAGCCCACAATTAGTGGTATCAGAGCTCTAGTTCAGTTGAGTCTACAGAGGCATAGGACTTAGGATGTTGAGTCTATCTTTAGTACTCTTTCCCTATCTAATAGAATCTTCTACTCCTCAGGAGAAGAAGATAATTAAGGATGGCTGAGCCACATGATGAGTACATGGCAGAGAGTAGTGCTAGTGCACCTCAAGGCGGTACAAGGGTCCCAAGAATAGAACAGCCTGCACCAGAGTCACCAAGAGAGCCACCCCAGTTTGACCCAGCCGACATGGGTAACCCAGCTGTACAAACGATGTTTGGGCAGTTCATGACTGCCATGACACACATAACCGACAGGATGCCCATGCCTGCACCGAGGGCACCTGTCCTGCCTAAAGGACAAGGTATCGGTAAGACGTTCGAGCGACTTCGTCGTGTCGGAGCTACCGAGTACTTTGGGACTGCCGACCCCACAGATGCTGACCTATGGGTGACAGAGTTGGAGAAGGCTTTCAGGATTCTTATTATCCCGGAGGCTGAGAAGGTTAGACATGCTGTCTATCTTCTCAAAGGCAGTGCTGGTCACTGGTGGAACATGGAAGAGCAGAAGAGACCTGGAATAGAGTTCTCTTGGGAAGAGTTTCGTCGGGAATTTATCAATAGATATTTTCCAAAGACCTTCCTAGATGAGAAGATCTCTCAGTTCGAGAGATTGAGGCAGGGCATGATGAACATTAGCGAGTATGAAGCTAAGTTCATGGAATTGCTGCGGTTCTATCCGCACATGGCTGCCATAGATGAGGAAAGAATCAGGAGATTCGAGAAGGGTTTGAATGTTAATATGTCAACCCTTGTGTCTGCCTTATAAAATCGAGAGAGATTCTCTACCTTCGTTGAGTCAGTCCGAAGGATAGAGAGATCTGTGGTTGAGAAGAGGCAAACCCAGAAAAGATATCCACAGTTCCAGGGTTCTTCATCTAGGGATTTCAAGAAACCTAGATTCTCTGCACCTAACCCTCCACCACCCAGATCAAGTTCTCAAACTCAATGGTCACCAAGCAGAGGCAGAGGACGGAGTCAACCACTTCAAGGGACTCACAGTTCTGCATCGATGTCAGTTACTGGACCACCCCGATCACAACAACAGGAGAGGAGATGCTACAACTGTGGTAAGATGGGACACTTGATGAAGGATTGCCGTTCTAGGTCTGTCAGTGTGACACAGCCTCCGAGACAGAATCAACAAGGATCTCAGAGAATGAAATCTCAAGGAGCAGCTCGAGGACATGGACAAGCGTCTCAAGCTGGATCATCAGCACCACCTCAACATCAGGCGACAGCGAGGTTCTATGCTATGAACCCACCAGATGCAGTGGTCAATCCACGGGTAGTGGCAGGTCAGATGGAACTTTTATATCCTGATATGTCTACATCCTGTGTTGTATCTGTTCTGATTGACCCGGGTGCTACGCACTCTTTCATCACTCGAAGAGTGATTCATGACTGCAATGTTACGGTTAGTCATAGGGAAGATAGTTTGTTGTTGGAGACTCCGTTGAGTGGGTTTGCCGTTTTGTAGGAGGTATGCTCTCCCTGCATCCTTTTCTTTTCTGACCATCGCATTCAAGTGGATCTTATACCGCTTGATATGCAGGGATTTGATATAATCCTCGGGATGGATACCTTAGAGAGGTATAGAGTTGTCTTGGATTGTGAGTCCAAGTTGGCTGTGTTTGCTGATGAAAGCAACACATGGATCTTTCAAGGTGAAAGAAAGATTCTGCCCACCTGTCTTGTGTCAGCTATGGTTGTTGATAAGTTGTTGAGGCAAGGATGTTATGCATTCTTAGCCCATGTGGTAGATGTTACCAAGGAAAGGTCCAATCCTGCTGAAGTTCCCATCGTCAGGGAATTCGAGGATGTGTTTCCTGAAGAACTTCCTGGTATACCACCACCTCGGGAGATTGATTTTGAAATCAATCTGATCCCAGATACGAAACCCATAGCCCAGACTCCGTATAGGATGGCGCCTGCCGAGATGGCAGAACTCAAGAAACAGCTTCAAGAGTTACTTGAGAAGGGTTTTATCCGACCGATCACTTCACCTTGGGGTGCTCCGGTCTTGTTTGTTAAAAAGAAAGATGGGTCAATGTGGTTGTGCATCGACTACAGACAACTCAATAAAGTGAAAATAAAGAATAAGTACCCTCTGCCGAGGATGGATGATCTCTTTGACCAGTTGCGTGGTGCAACCGTCTTTTCCAAGATAGACTTGAGGTCTAGATATCATCAACTTCGTATTAAGGATAGTGACATATCCAAGTCTGCTTTTAGGACGAGGTATGGTCACTATGAGTTCACGGTTATGTCGTTTGGACTAACCAATGCACCAGCTGCATTTATGGAACTCATGAATAGAGTTTTTCGACCTTTCCTTGATCAATGTGTTGTCGTCTTCATAGATGACATTCTGATCTATAGTAAGGATGCCCAGCAGCATGAGCAGCATCTTCGCCAAGCTTTGGCCTTGCTAAGAGAACACAAGCTGTATGCTAAGTTTAGCAAGTGTGAGTTTTGGCTACCAGAGGTATCCTTTCTTGGACATGTAATATCTGCCTCGGGAATTCATGTTGACCCTACAAAGGTAGAATCTGTTCTACAATGGGAACAACCGAAGACACCGATGGAGATTTGAAGTTTCTTGGGGTTAGCTGGCTATTATCGAAGGTTCATTAAGAACTTTAGTTCTATAGCCTTACCTTTGACCAAGTTGACCCGGAAAGATGTTCCTTTTTCTTGGAATGATAAGTGTCAACAATCTTTCCAGTTGTTGAAGGAGAGGTTGACAAGTGCACCTGTGCTTGTGCTACCTGAACAAGGAAAAGGGTATGTAGTCTTCTGTGATGCTTCCAAGAATGGACTTGGATGTGTGTTGATGCAGGATAAACAAGTGATTTCTTTTGCTTCACGAAAGCTTAAGAAACATGAGGAGAATTATCCAACACACGATCTGGAGTTAGCTGCCGTGGTTCATGCCTTGAAAATCTGGAGACATTATCTCTACGGAGAAACATTCCAGATTTTCACAGACCACAAGAACCTTAAGTATATCTTCTCTCAGCACGAGCTTAACATGAGGCAACGTCGTTGGATGGAGTTAATCAAGGACTACGATTGTACAATTGATTACCATCCGGGCAAGGCCAATGTTGTTGCAGATGCCTTGAGTAGGAAATCAGCAACATCAACCATGGATAGAGCACAACTAAACTCTTTAGTATGCTCTAGGAGAGATATGCTTATCTCTTTAAGGCAAGACAACGTACAGTTGAAGGTGTCATGGTTAGTCAGGTTGTTAGCTGAGATGCATATTAAACCTACCCTAAGAGAGCAGATTAAGGAAGCACAGCTAGGTGATGCTGTAGTTCAGCAGATTAGATCTGAGTATGGAAATGAGAAACGAGATGGTTTCCATGACTCAGATGACCAAGTAGCCTGTTATAATGGAAGGATGATAGTGCCGGATGTGGATAACTTGAGGAAGATAGTCATGGAAGAAGCTCATTCTTCCATGTATGCTATGCATCCAGGGAGCACCAAGATGTATCGAAACTTGAAAGATCAGTATTGGTGGCCTGGAATGAAGAACGATGTTGCAGAGTTTGTTCTGAGGTGTCCTGTGTGTCAGCAAGTTAAAGCTGAACACCAGAAGCCTGCAGGGACAATACAACCTTTACCCATACCACAGTGGAAGTGGGACCATGTGACCATGGACTTTGTTGTTGGTCTACCCAGGACAAACAAAGGACATGATTCCATTTGGGTAGTTGTTGATAGGTTGACTAAGACAGCACATTTCTTACCTGTCAAAACAACCTATTCTGCTGAAAGGTTATCAGAATTATATGTGCAAGAGATAGTGTGTTTGCACGGAGTTCCTGTCACTATAGTTTCTGACAGAGGTCCCCAGTTTACAAGTCATTTTTGGGAACAGTTACACAGAGCCCTAGGCACCAAGCTAAGGTTTAGTACGGCCTTTCATCCACAGACTGATGGACAGTCAGAAAGGACCATACAAACCTTAGAAGACCTGTTGAGGGCATGTGCTCTCTAGTTTACTGGAAGTTGGGATCTACACCTAAGCTTGATAGAATTTTCCTATAACAATAGCTATCAGCGTAGCATTGATATGGCACGTTATGAAGCCTTATATGGTAGACGTTGTGGATCACCTCTGTGTTGGTTTGATACTGGTGAACATCAGTTGTTAGGTCCTGATCTTGTGCAGCAGACTACAGAGAAGATTAAAGTAATACAACAACAGATCAAGACTGCACAGGATAGACAAAAATCTTATGCTGACAAACATCGTAGACCCTTAGAGTTCCAGGTTGGAGACAAAGTGTATCTCAAAGTCTCACCTTGGAAAGGAGTCCTTCGTTTTGGAAGAAAAGGGAAGTTAGCTCCTAGATATATGGGGCCTTATCCAATCATTGAACGAATTGGAAAAGTAGCATATAGACTAGAGCTTCCACCAGAGTTAAAGAGGTTACATCCTGTGTTTCACATTTCTATGCTGAAGAAATGTCACCCAGACACCGAGTCAGTTCTACAACCTATGGAGGTAGAATTGAATGATGATATATCCTATGAGGAGGGACCAGTGTCAATCCTTGATAACAGGATTAAAAAGTTAAAGAAGAAAGATATAAGTCTTGTGAAAGTCCTCTGGAACCACCGTGGTGTTGAAGAAGCCACTTGGGAACTAGAGGATGAGATGAGAAGGAAGTATCCTGCCCTTTTCTCTTAATATGTCTTATCGATTTCGGGGATGAAATCCTTGTAAGGGGTGGATAATTTGTAACATCCCTGACCTGGGTTATGAGTTAACCCTAGATGTTTTGCCTAAATATGTAATTAAAATCCTTTTGATTAACTTTGGGCATGTAATTAAGTTTCTCAGAAACATATATTTTAGTTTTTGCTCCTTTTTATATAAAGTTGTAGCATTGTTTTGTAATACAGGGACCTATGTGCAAATTACCCAGTTAGAAGGGTTAACTTGCAATTTGCACATGTTGAGATGTTTCTATGATATTGAGACATCATGAGAATGATGATAGTAAGGTTTGAGGGATTTCCCAAGCTTGGGCACCAAGGTGCAGCTGTGGAAGCAATCCCGGTGCTTGAAACCCTAAATTAGAGTAAAATGCAATTTACCCAAATTTAGGGATGCAATTTGTAAAATACATCATCTAATGTATCTTTTAAGACTCTTATCATCAGTTAGGGAATAAATGATGAAAGGTCACTTCAATTGATTAATCAAGTTATGAAAAACACCTTTGTGATTGAATAATCAGGGTGTATGTATTATAGCCCTTTTTATGTGTGTGCTTTAGTAAAAGGTTGATCTTCTTTGCCCTCATTTCTTGGCCTATAAGAAAAGTTGTCCTTAGGATTAAGAAGAGAGGACGAGCAAAGAAGGATGGAGGGACTTAGTTGAAATTATGGAAAACTCATGAGCTAATGTTGGAAATCCCACCCCAAGTATATATACACTTTACCTCTCAAGCAAAGGAACCTTTCCTTCGTGCAATTCACTGTTTCCCTTTACTTGACCGACTAAGGAACAGCTTGGAGCTCAGGAGGACGACCCAAGGTGTGCAAGGTAGGTTTGGATTCCTCTTCTTGCCTAATTTCATGGTTAGAATTTGAATTCAAGGCCAAATTGATGACTAGCTCACAAAGCTCCACCTTTCTAGCCATCTCTTCTTGACTTTCCCTGGAGTTATCACCTTGGCCGACCTGTGGAAACTCAAGGACGCCATTAAAATCTTGGAGCTCGAAAGCTTGGAGCTAAAGGAGCAAGCTTTAGGCGGGTTTTATAACTCTAAACCCATGCTTTGTTATATACATCTTGTTTATGCATGTAGATGATAGTTCTTCTTCTTCTCTACTTTCCTTTGCTACTTTGTAAGCAAATCCGTGGGAAATCCTTGCTATTCTTGAGCTAGGAGATGAAGGCGTTATTTCCAAGGTTAATTCACCGCTTTTCACTTTACCAAACGGTATCTACCTTTGGCTCTCTCGGTCTCAAGACCGAGTGAGAGCAAACGGTCTCAAGACCGAGTGAGAGCAAACGGTCTCAAGACCGAGTGAGAGCAAACGGTCTTCAAGACCATTTAACCCCGTTGACTGAGCGTGGACCGTATAAGATTTCTGTACAACATTATGTAGTCTAATCACCCTCAAAATTTGAGAAGATAACTCCAAAGGAATCGAGAGATATGACCTTTTTAATCAACAACTTTAATTAAATTTACTCCTGATTTCCAATCTGTCGAAATCGCCCTTTTTGGGAAAACGGTCTCAAGACCGTGTAAGGACGTTGACCATGCGTTGACCATATGATATTACTGTTCAAAATAATGTTGATTAACAACTTACCAAATTTGATGGATTAATTCAAAACGAGCTAAGAGTTGAAGGGTGATTACTAGGGCTAACCCTAATTGAAATCAGTACTGAAATCTTAATGAATTAATTAAGTGTTTTTGGGTTGATTGACCCAAACGGTCTCAAGACCGTTTGGGGATCAACCAAACGGTCTCAAGACCGTGTGGGGGATCACCCAAGACCTTATGGAGGTCTAGGGTCAAGTATAGTTGACCAATTGAAGGTACAAACATACCAAATTACATTGCAATTAAGTATTAATATTATCACCAACTCAATGGATCCAACCCTGAAGAATTTTCACTAGAATCCAAAAGTTGGATGGGAAAACGGTCTCAAGACCGTTTGGAACTCATCCAAACGGTCTCAAGACCCTGTGGTGACAACCCAAGACTGTTTGAAGGTCTAGGGTTAAGGTAATTTGATCAATTGAGAGCCCAATTGCAATGGGTTATTGAATTAATTAAATTACTGATTTGAGACTCAATCAAGGTTCAACCCCTATCAAATGACATTAGATTTTGATGAAATCTTGGGAAAACGGTCTCAATACCGTGTGGAGTTCATCCACACGATCTCAAGACCGTTTGGGCCAAGTTTGGGCCCAATTGGAGCTCAATTGAAGGGTTCAACTTTGTGTTGATTCACATTGTTGAGTGTTGATGGTTGAACATTGATAGACCTTAATTGAACCGACTTCTACCCTAATTGGTTAACAATTGAGGGACAATTGAGTGACAAATTGGTTAAGGATAACCCTAATTGACTCAATCCATAAGTGGTTACCATGGATTTGACCATTTGGGGGCTTCAACATTGATAATCATCAACAATTGGAACTTTTGAACCATGTTGAAGGACCAAACGGTTTGAGACCAAGTGGACCAAACGGTCTCAAGACCGTGTGAGGCCTCACGGTCTCAAGACCGTTTGAGACCTCACGCTCTCAAGACCATTTGAGGTCACACGGTCTCAAGACCGTGTGAGGTCTCACGGTCTCAAGACCGTTTGAGGTCACACGGTCTCAAGACCGTGTGAGGTCTCACGGTCTCAAGACCGTTTGGGGCCAAACGGTCTCAAGACCGTTTGGACTCAAACGGTCTCAAGATCGAGAGACACCAAACGGTCTCAAACCATGTGAGCTCTCTCGGTCTTGAAGTCAAAGTTGCCAAACGGTCTTTACTCTCTCTCGACCTTGAAGGTCACATGGTCTTGGAGTCAACCCTAGCAAACGGTCAACCCATCCAAACTGTCTCAAACCGTTTGGAAGATAAAGGTTGAAACCGTTTGAGGTTTCTAAAGGCTGAATTCACTTAACCACTTGAAGGTGTAAATGGTGCTATGATGATCAAATCTAAACCCTAATGATAACCTAGGACATTAGGGGATTAAGTGACTAATGAATTGAACCATGATGTGATCAATGGGGTAAATTACCAAAATACCCCTGAAGGGTTCAATTGAGTAAAACCTTGTTCAAATCAAACCCTAATCACATGATAGTGATGTGTTGGCTTATGTTAACCAAAGATGACTTAACCCAACCTGATCTAGAGTGGTGTTATCACCATCTACTAGTACTTTAGAGAGAGAAAGTACTTTAGAGAGAGAAAGTACTTTAAGAGAGAGAAAGTACCCCTTTTTGGGTGGAAACTTAAGTAAAGAACCTTCAATACATGTAGATGTGCATGATTAGGGTATGATCCACCTATGTGAGATCATGGAAACCCTAATTATGATATATGATGAGTCTTAAGCCAATCTGAGAGCATCAATGATGATGTTCCTCATACAAGATGATGATATGAGTTCAATTCACCTTAATGTGAATAATAAACCCTAATTTAAGGGTGATGACATGTAATGTGAATAGTAAACCCTAATTTAAGGGTGATGTCATGTAATGTGAATAGTAAACCCTAATTCAATGGTAATGACATGCATTATGAGTATTAAACTCTAATTAATGAGAATCAGAGAACTTAACTCTTATGACAAGAGTGGGAAGTGTATTCCTTGTTTTGAATTACCTTTATCAGTTAAGCTAACCATGCAGGTTCTGATATGAAGGTGATCATATCCAGGTATGGATGATGATACTGTATTCATTAAAAGCATGTTATAAGCTTTATGAATAAGTAAAATATCTTGATGCCTTGTCAAGTGGCATCCTATGATTTAATGGGCTATGAGAGCCATGAATATCATCAAGGTCATGCTTTAGAGATGACTTGTGATGAGTACAATGAGAAATGATGATTGATGTGAGTTAGGCTTGTTACATTTAGTATTCTCCTTTCATAGCTGCTATGCTACTGTTATTGTTTGAAGAACAATGTTTAATGATAAAAGAATACCAAATGTATCTAACTAATCAAGTATAATGTAGAGCCCTGATCATAGATCCATCATTGTCAGAGATCAAATGATGGTGAAACAGGTTTTCCTAAGGGAACTCCTGGATCACATACTATTGAGTATGTGGGGTATATGGATGTGTAGAACCTTACATCCTAGTGTAGGTGATTGATGTAGATGTGCAATCCGTCAACCCTTCACTACTTTTCCATACCGTATCAGTAGTAGGTAAACATGAAACCTCCTGATAACGAAGAAAACATAGACATCTGTATCAGTGGAGATAAACATGAAATCTCCTGATGACGAAGAGAGTACAGAACGCCACTGTAACTCTAAAATAGCGAAGGACCAGTTTACCCTGGTGAGCTATAATAGTAGAGACACAAGATGTCCTACAAGTGATCCTCTTACTGGCTGAGGAAGGTGAAGGTCATGAGAATCCGGCTCTCTTAATGACCTATGTATGATACTGATGTGACTTCTTAGCGATCAGTTGGAGTATGAGTGGTATGCCTCATCTCCACAGGGCATAATGTTGTTTGTAAAACATAATCAACCACATAGTATACCTGTTAGAGATAACTACGAGTTAGTTGATTGATGATACACTGTGATAGTTCTTATATTTCTTCATATTTCGTAAATGTTGAGCTCTTGTTTATAGCTGCATCTGCTATTGAATACTTTGAAAGCCTTACTGTTTAAGTTATTCTTTGATGTTATAATAAAGCTTCTGGCAGAGAGTTATAACTCTCGCTGGGACAATTATGTAAAATTGTCTCACCCCGTAGACTTCAACTTTTTAGGTGGACGTCGGAGGCAGAGGAACCGGTCTACAGGTGACCAGTCTCAACAGCAGCAGCACCAGGAGCAGCAGTGAAATCTCAGGTGGAGATTTAGCCTACCATGTGGTGTAGTTAGAGTCAGTCCTATGTGTCCTCTGTACTCTCAGGTCTTGGAGTCTCTTGTTATGTGTTCTTGAGATTTTGTATCTTGATGTATATAATTACTCAAGAAGTAATTATCATGAGATGTAAACAGTTATCTCTTGTTATGAAAGAAACTCTTATGGATTCAAGCTCTTGTCTCGAAAAGTTTTAATTTCCCGTGATTTTTGTCTTCCGCTGTTTATCGAATCGCTTCCGCTAAGATTAAAACGTGTTTATATCATGGTTTGGAGATCAGAGCCCACAGTATAGGCCCTTGTGAGGCCCGAGTCGAACTCAGGGACACTGAATTATCGGTAGACTACTACTAACTGCTCGCAATTAGCTAGACCGATAAAGAGGTTATGAGAGTTGTTTTAAAAATAAAAGAAAATAAAATAAAACAAAGCAATCGATTAAATGTTTAGTTTAATCAATTCAGATGGAGATCTTTAGGATTGCAGTTTCACTGCGGGTTTTCATTGTATGAATTTCCATATAATAATTCAGGTTCATCTCTCAATCCGGGTAGTGGCCTGTAGTCAAAATTGTCCAATGTCGTGGTACAATTCACTACCTATGTCTAGGTTGGTTCCACCGTCGTAGTAACCTATACCCTAAACTAGGTGCATTAGAATTGACCTCTGGGTGTCCACCATTAACCTTACATCACCTTGTTCAAGGGATTTGTTAATTAATGTGAATTTCGTCTCTTTTCAACTGTTAATTCTTCTTTCAAAGTAATTAAAGGTATTAGATTATTATTATGGTGATCAAGCATAACAATATAATTGAGAAAACGAAATCATACCACGAATTTAAGAGATAAATTATGAATTACTATGATAAAAATGTCATACAATGCTTCCCCGGGCTACTCTTAGTCCTAAAGATAAAGGGGATTAGCCCCGCATGTTCATCTCAGAGCAAAACATGGGTGAAGAAAGGGGAAACATGGAGAAAAACGTGAATAAGTAATGAAACCCCTGAATGGAGAAGATCCAATCATTCCTCAACATAAAATGCGCGATCTACATCCTTTCGGTGGTGGAAAACGTCTTCTTCGACTTTCGGAACGACTGGGGCATGCTTCTCGGCTCTGTTCTTCTCTCCACACCTTCTCGAGACATGTGCAGGGGCTAATGATGTGATACCCTGCTCTTAGCCTCCGTCATTAGGTATAATCACCGAGTTGGGTTGCAAAAATATCACAACCGTTGGATTAGAGCTGATCTGAAACAAACTCTGATCTGACGGTGTCGATACCATCGACACAGGTCGATGGTATCGACTCTGTGCGATATCGGCAAGTCTTCTTTTCTTTTCTTCATTGCGCCTGATGTTGACTCGATACCATCGACGCGGGTCGATGGTATCAACACTCTTAGGCGTCGGTTTTATCCCTTTTCCGTTGTTGAAACTCCACATGTTGAATGTATCGATTTTTGAGTCGATAGTATCGATTGTCTGCTCGCTAGCAACCTAATGGTAACTCGACACCATCGAATTCCCTGTCTATGGTATCAAATCTGTGCTGCTCCTTGCGGCTGGATGCCTGTGGCTGTTTCGATAGTATCGACAGCCGTCGATGGTATCGACAGCTGCAAATATGCATTTTTCCTGAAATTGCAAAACAAAACCACATAAGCCGAGATAAAACCTATCATTGTAATCATTTATACTCAAAACAATAAAATAAGGGAAATTTGACACTGAGAAGGGTCATAGACTAAAGTAAATGAATTATACAAGATTAACCACCAAAATGACCAATAACTGCATAAAACACAAGTAAAACAAGTCTATAAATGCGACTCAAAATCATCGCATGAAACTCCCCTAAGCTTGAAGTTGCTCATCCTCGAGCAACTAAACTTTAGAATAGAATTGCGAGAATCAACTAAAGAATAGATTATCACAACAAACATCACCATATGATCCCCTCCAGACATTCACATTCCGGCCCTTACTAACCACGGAATGATAATTACCCTAAAGGCGACAGTAATCATCCATAAAAGATATCTACCTCAAAATTGATGAACACTATCATATAAGGCAGTTAACATAATAAAATTCTCCAGTTCAGACTCAGTGCATCTTAGGATCTCCTATTCTACGTTGCTCGCCCTAACTACCATCTACATGGAAGCAGCTCTCCTGATATTAACAAGTGAGGAGAAAATCATGGTGGCCTACCAATTCGAGCAACGGGTGGATGGAATGGGTGGCTAGTGGAAGAAATGGAAGCATTATACAGTTTTAACATGCACAAAGAAAAAATGACTTAAATGATGCATATGCAAATGAAAATGCCCTAATGCCTACATTTGGGTGGAATGATGCATGCACTATCATCCCGTCTCAAGGTGAGATGGAATATCTAGGAGAACTACATCATGTACTTATTCTTCTTAAAATGTAGTGAGAACATGTTCCTTTCTCTCTCTCATTCTACTTGCTTCTCACTACTCTTCTTTTTTTCTTTTTTTTTCTTTTTTTTTCTTTCTCTTATTCTTTTTCTTCAAGCCCTTATTTTCATAGATGACAACGAATTGTTTGTCGGGCTCACTTATTGCTGCATAACTTATACATTTGAAGCATTCAGAAGGTATGGAACAAATTCATCACCTTTATGTTTCAGAAGACATAAGATGCATGATGTACTATATGCAAAAAAGATGTGAATGCAGCTACAACATGATAATTATGCAACTAAATGACACACACCTAAGGATATGTGCATGTATAACTAGTCTATTTTTTATTTTCATGCAAAATATATGAAAGTAGTTGCAATGCAAAACCTACCTACATGAGATGAAATCAAAGAGATTAAAACTATAATGTACTTCCAGTTCTTAAGGTGGAGTATGAAAACAATGGGGTGGATAGATCACAAGACTAATTGACTGAACCTTTGGAAATTATTATGTGTCCCTCCTTACTAACCTGTGTAGTAATTAAGAGGTTTCTCTCTCTTATTTCAAATTAAAGTCTCATTATCATTTGATCAGTTTAGGCTCAAACAACCAGTTCCGTCCACTTTTCATGAATCATAGGAATAGAAAGTTGTGACTTCGTATTTTAGAGTTGACAAACCCAATTATATCCTTAAGTTATGTGCTCAAAGTTGAACAACACAAGCTTGCAAAACACTAAAAAAATTTAATTTTGCCCCTAATTCCCATGTACAAGCAACAAGATGACACATGCCTTAAGACATCCACAATTACACTAGATAGAGTGTGGATCCTCCAAACAAACTAAAAACTAAGAAAAACAAATGACAAAAGACAAAACAATAAAACTAAAAACTGAGAAAACTAAAGGATAGAGTTGTTCCAACTCCCCCCCTAAGATTGAATTCGACTATGGCCTCATAGTCAAAAACAACCTTAAAAGGTGGAACAGAGATACCGATCATTCTTCCGGAGGAGGTGGGTACTGCGGAGCTGTGGGGTCCCAAGATGGGTATTGCCCTTGAAAGCTCAGATCATACTGGGGCATTGGTGGAGTTTGTGGATACCCCCCAAAGTAATTCTGGCTCCAGTAATGATCGTAGAAGGGCTTCTGCTGCATTTCCATCCTATGCAACCTGTCGTGGATGTGATGTTGGTTGTCGAGGAGGAGGCGCTCATTCTCGAAAATGGCCCTCTGATTATCTAACAGCCGGTTTGTTGTATCTTGAATACTGGCGTATGATGTTGTATGCTGCAGTTGGGTGTGCTGGATCTCTTGTAGCATTGTATACATCCCCTACATGGAGTAGACATCCTCTCCTTGATGAGAGGGCGGAGGTGGCGGAGGCTGTGAAGATGAAGATGCACCCGGATGCATGCGAGGATGCTTCTGAGGTGCTACTCGTGCCCGAAGAGGGGTGAAAGCCTCATCTTCCTCTTCATGCTTGTCGCCTTCGTCATTGTTATCATCATCACCACCATCTTCATCGGAGTCATCAATGGCAATGACAGGCCATCGAAAATGCTGAGCACCCTCAATGTAGAAGACGGGGTCTGGAAGTGAACACTCTTGATATGCTTGATTGACATGGTAGTGTGCATATGCCAAGCCATCACGAAGCAGGATGAGGTTGGAGCAATGCAGATGCTGCAGGTTGACCTTGCTCCTGTTGGAAAGGGGAGTAAGCTGGGAGAAATTTAACCCAATATAGGAGGCTAGCAGTGTGATGAGCCCTCCAAAGTGGATTGGAGCCTTCCGCGTACTTCTCTTTACAGCCAACACGCGCGTTAAGAAGAACGCGCCCCAATTGCACTCCTCACGCTTCAGCAATTTATACAGAAAAAATAAATCTGACTCCTGAAATTTACTGAGAGACAGATCGCCGCGAGCGAACAACATGGTGCAGAGCATTCGGTGCAGAATATGCACAAACGGATGCTCAAAATCTACAACTGCCGCATTATGGTAGCTCACGGATTTGCCAGGAGGCGCAATCACTAGCTCGGTGAAAATAGCATCATAGTTTGTCCGGTTGTCTGGCCTCCGGTACTGGTCTCTCCCATGATTCCAGTTGTAGATGGAATTGAACTGCCTGAGGGTGAGAGTGTAATCGTTGTTGTACAGCCGGAAAGAAACGCGGCCCTTGATCCATTCCCGATCAGTGGAGATGACGTCGTTTGGCACGACACATATGTCTAGCGATACCATGAACGCTGCCACTAGCTCCTTGTATGTCAGCCATTCACCGAAGAATGGTTGGCCGTCGGTGTGGAATTCCATCTCATCGGACCTCATGCCTGTATGCCTTGCCTGCCCCTTGAGAACGTAGGCAAGATTGGGCTCGAACCCAAGATAATGAACCATGTCCCGATCGACGTAGCGGGTCGGCTCTATCTTTCTCTTCATCATCTCCTCGTACACCTTCCGGGTCTCCACGGAAGGATGGACAATCCTCGGATGAGGAATAGATGCAGTAGGTGGAGGAATGAAGTCGAGGATCTCCATAGGATCTTCCCGTGAAGAATATGCACCGGCTGTACGCACCATTTTCACCGAGACAGAAGAGCAGAAGATGGAGCTCGGTGAAGATCGGAGAAGACAATCTCCGCTTGGTGAAGGCTCGGGGAATAACTCGCTCCTTGGATACTCGTAGTTGGGCTCCGATTGAATAATAAGACGCATGGCACAAGTGAAGGAGAAAGGCTCTGAAGGTGTGACGTCATATGACAACAATCCCTCCCTTTTATAACCGTGGTCGTCCCTGCTGTGTGACATGGGTCGATGGCATCGACACTTGTAGCACAATCCGGTCTTCCGCTAGTATCGACGGCTGTCGATAGCCTGATGTGGGGGCCTGGATCGATGATGTGTCGATATCATCGACGGGTGTCGATGGTATTGACCCATCCCACAGATCGACTCTCTTGATGCAGCGATCGCTGTTGATTTCCTCTCACGGATCGGTGATGTATCACGTCGATACTATCGACGTGAGTCGATAGTATCGACTTCTGCTTAGAGCAATCACCCTCGCGAGGCCCGGCCGCCGCTTCCTGCCTGTAACCAGGTCGATGCCATCGACAGGCCCGTCGATGGTATCGACTTCACTGAGACAAATTTCGTCTGAATATCTTCAGGGATCTCACGAGTATCGACATCCATGTCAATACTATCGACCCCATTTTGGCGAGCAACCTGATGGTAGGTTGATACCATCGACGAGGCCGTCGATAGTATCGACTCAGAGAGATTTTTGCAGCCGCCTAACTGTACCCATGTCGATACCATCGACACAAGGGTCGATAGTATCGACCCTGCCTCAGTCCTGCACATTGAACAAACGATCAAGGTATCTTGTTTACACTAAAAACAAAACCGAATCAAACTAATGTACAATTGTAAAAGAAAGTAAATGAAACTACCAATGGTTGGGTTGCCTCCCAACAAGCGCCCTTATTTAACGTCTTAGGCTAGACGAAATCAAGCTCCTCATGCATCCGGAAGCGCAATGAGTTTGACCTCATGCACTCTCCTTGTGTAATCTTCACCGAAGTACAACTTCAATTGTTGTCCATTAACCAAGAATGTTGTCTCGCCATCACGCACCATGATTGCGCCATGTGGCCTGACCTCCTCTACAGTGAACGGTCCACTCCATCGGGATTTCAATTTCCCAGAATGCATCTTCAACCTAGAGTTGAACAAGAGTACACGATCTCCCTTCTTGAAGACACACATCTGAATATGTCGATCGTGAATCAACTTTGTTCACTCCTTGTAGATCCCCGAGCTTTCATATGCATTCATCCTCAGCTCGTCAAGTTCATTTAGCTCTAGCATGCGTTTCTTTCCTGCCTCATCATAGTTCAAATTCAGCTTCCTCAGTGCCCAGTGCGCCTTATGCTCCAATTCCAACGGAAAATGGCAGGCCCGACCGTAAGCCAACCTAACAGGCGTAGTTCCTATAGGTGTCTTAAATGCAATCCTGTACACCCACAAAGCGTCCGGTAGCAAAGTACTCCAGTTTTTCCGTGTTGAAGCCACAGTGCACTCCAAGATCTTCTTGATCTCTCTATTGGAGACTTCCACTTGCCCTTGTGTCTGCGGGTGATACGGGGTACCAATGTTGTTCTTTACCCCTTACTTTATCAACAATGCCGCAAACTTCTGATTTTGGAAATGTGCACCTCCATCACTTATAATCATTCTCGGTACACCAAACCTGCAGAAAATGTATTCTTTGACAAACCTGCACACTACAGCGGCATCATTAGTCCTAGTGGGTATTGCCTCTACCCACTTCGATACATAGTCAACAGCTAATAGAATGTACAAGTTAGAGTTGGAGGACACAAACGGTCCCATAAAATCAATACCCCATAGATCGAACACCTCGACCTCCTAAAATACATTGAGGGGCATCTTCTGTCTTTTTGAGATGTTACCTGCCTGTTGGCAGGAATCACATTGCCGCACATAGTCATATGCGTCTCTTAACAAAGTAGGCCAGTACAGGACGCTCTCAAGTACCTTGGCCGCAGTTCTGGAACTAGCATGGTGGCCACCAGTCGGTAAAGTATGGAAATGACGAAGGACACTTTTATATTCCACCTTCGGTACACACCTGCGTAACACACCATCCCTGCACTGTTTCAACAGAATGGGGTCATCCCAAAAATAATGCCGCAAAGAATGGAAAATTTTCTTTTTCTCTTAGTATGTCCAATCATCTGAGATAATTTTACAGGCAAGATAATTAACAATAAAAGAAAACTAAGGATCTTTAGATTTCACAGATAGAAGTTGTTCATCAGGAAACGTCTCGGTAATGGGTATATGCACATCCTTCTCATCTACCCTTTCCAACCTAGACAAATGGTCTGCAACCACATTTTCTATTCCCACCTTATCTTTGATTTCAATATCAAATTCTTGCAACAGTAAGATCCACCTAATCAGTCTAGGTTTGGAATCTTTCTTCTCCATCAAGTACTTTATGGCGGCGTGGTCCATCCATACCACAACTTTAGATCCAACAAGATATTGCCGAAATTTTTCAAAAGCAAAAACGACAGCGAGAAGCTCTTTTTCAGTTGTCGTGTAATTCAATTGTGCTTCATTAAAAGTTTTGGATGCATAAAAAATCACAGCGGGTTTATTGTCCACACGTTGTCCTAAAACAGCCCCTACTACGAAATCCGATGCATCACACATCAGTTTGAACGGCTTTGTCCAATCTGGTGTTTGAACAATCAGAGCAGAAATTAATTTTTCTTTAGACACATTAAAAGAATGTAAACATTTTTTGTTAAAATCAAACACAACATCCTTCTCGAGCAACTCAGACAATGGTTTAGTGATTTTTGAGAAATCTTTTATAAAGTGGTGATAAAAACCGGCGTGACCTAGAAAACTCCGTACCCGTTTAACCGAGTTCGGTAGGGGTAATTTGGAAATAACTTCAATCTTCACTGGATCTACCTCCAACCCCTTGCTAGACACTTTATGTCCAAGCACGATCCCTTCGCTAACTATCATATGGCATTTCTCCCAATTGAGAACCAAATGCGTGTCCTCACATCGTTGTAAAACCTTATCCAAATTGTATAAACATTCATCGAAAGACGCACCATAGATAGAGAAATCATCCATAAAGACTTCCAAACAGTGTTCAACCATATCGGAGAAAATGGCAAGCATGCAACGCTGAAAGGTTGCTGGTGCGTTACACAAACCAAAGGGCATACGGCGGTATGCAAATGTTCCATAAGGACAAGTGAAGGTGGACTTCTCTTGGTCCTTAGGATCAATGGAAATCTGATTGTAGCCCGAATAACCATCGAGAAAACAAAAATGAGATCGACTTGCCAATCGCTCTAAAATCTGATCAATGAATGGGAGAGGAAAATGATCCTTAAGCGTATCAGCATTCAATCTACAGTAGTCTATACATACACGCCACCCGGTTACCAGACGGGTTGTGACTGGCTCATTTAATAAATTATGTGTAACAGTAATTCCCCCCTTTTTAGGGACTACCTGTGTAGGACTCACCCACATCAAGTCAGATATAGCATATATGATACCTACATAAAGGAGCTTGATCACCTCCTTCTTGACGACCTCCATCATGCTAGGATTTAATCTGCGATGTGGCTGAATTACAGGTTTGGCTCCCTCCTCGAGCCGGATCTTGTGCTGGTACAATGTAGGGGAGATCCCCTTGATGTCTGCGACTGACCACCCAAATGCACCTCGGTGGTTCTTCAACACGATCAGCAATTGAGCTTCCTCCTCGGCACTTAGATATGTCGAAATAATCACTGGCAGCTTCTCACCCTCAGCTAGAAATGCATATTTCAAATGAGGTGGCAGTGGCTTCAATTCTAAATCTGGCGGGCTGATCAAGGATGACTGAAGCGGTGGTTGGAGTTCTCCAAGGTCTTCATAGTACCTAGCGTAGAAACACGGAAGCACCTGAAACATCTTAGTGCATTCTTGTAGTGACTTGCTTCTCATCCAATCATGAGTTATATTAACCAGGTAGGCTTCAAGAGGCAGTTCTGGATATGCATTGAAAACAAAACTTGCTATGGCCTCATCTTCAGTAGAAGGAGGGATGTCCTCCTCTTCATCATTGGGAAAGCCCACAACCTTTCTAAGGGACACAACCTTGGTCTTCTCCATGATGTCTACATCCAGTGTCCCTTTTTCTACTTTAGTCATTACATGAGCCATATCTAGAAATGGCTTCCCTAGACAAATAGAAATATTCTGATCAAAATGTTTCATCATGCGACATTTCTCATTTACTTTAGATTGCGTAGTGCTTGAGGGCATGACCATCTCAAATCGATCATCAGCGATACCTAATGTCAAACGGCCTCTCCCCATCTCAAGTATCATATCAGTAGTGGCTTGGAAGGGTCGTCCAAGGAGTAACTCATTACCCTATTCGTCTTGCATTTCCATTACAACAAAGTCTGCTGGAAATACAAAGCGATCAACTTTCACCAACACATCTTCGCAAATACCATATAGTTTCACCACGGAATTATCTGCCAACTGTATTGTCATATTGCTCGGCCTTGATTCTTTCAATCCCAATTTCTTGAACATAGAGAGAGGCATCAGGTTTATACTTGCCCCTAAATCACACAGTGCTTCGTCAAACTTCACTTTACCAATGTAGCATGAAATGTTAAAGCAGCCCGGATCTTGCCTTTTAGGTGGCAATGTGCCCATGATGAAAGCACTCACCTGTTCCTTGAGAACCACAACCTCAGTATCAGGGATCTTCCTCTTCTTTGTAATGATGTCTTTCAGAAACTTGTCGTAAGAGGGAATTTGCTCTATTGCTTCTAAAAGTGGAATGTTGACAGACAGCTTCCTAAAACTATCTAAAAACTTCTTGAACTGAGCGTCCACTTTCTTGGCCTTCACACTATTTGGATATGGGATCGGGACATTCTATGCCCTTTGATTTGGCGGCACGTAAGGCGTCATCTTCTGTGTTTCCTCCTCAGCAATAATGGGTTCTATTGCAACATCCTCTACCACATCCTCAATCGGTTCTATGGTTGGAATCGGGACCTCCTCTGCAGCCTCACCTATGTTTTCTGACTGGGGTTTGCTTGGTTCATCGGCCCTGGGGTTTAAAATCTTTTTTCCACTCCGTAGAAAGATTGCCTTAGCCTGCTGATTTCCTCCTGGAATGTTTGTATTACCTGGAAAGCCTTGCTGTGCTGGCTTCTTCAGATTTTCTATCTCAACTGCCATTTGTGCCAAGGATGTCTCTATCGTCCTCATCTGAGCCCCATGGCTTTGTAGGGTCTACCCAAATTGGTTCATGAATTCCCCTTGTTGCTTGATCTGCTGACCAAACGTGCTCATGAGTTATTGGTTTTGCTTGATCACTTGGTTGAGCAACTCAGTGCTCTTATCCTCCGCCATCGGTTGGGGTTTTGCGTCGGGGTCCTGTAAGAAATTATTTGGGTCCTTCCAGGAGAATTTCTTGTCTTTCCTCCAGGAATAATCATTATTTATGTACCCCTTCTGCTGGTGCATGAACTTTACTTGAGCCTCATCATCTGATTCTGCGTCTTCTTTTGCAAGAAGTTTCTTTGTTAGAAGGTCCATCTTCTCATTTAGTTCTTTGATGGCCTTTGACTCTCCCGCAGCTCGAACATGCTCTACGGCATCTCTGTCGCCCCATGATTGCTTCTTGGCCATGTTCTTCAAAATTTTCCAACACCTTGTTCCTGTGTTGTTTAAGAAGAAACCTGAACCTACGGAGTCTAAGTTACTTCTATCATGCTCGGAAAGAGCAAAATAGAAGATTTTCACCTGCTTCTCTTTGTCCAGCCCATGATGCGGGCACCTTCTTAGCATGATCTGAAACCGTTCCTAGGTCTCAGAGTAAGTCTCTCCTGCCTTCTAGCTGAAATTATGGATTTTCCTGATCATATCATTTGTCTTCTCGGGCAGAAAGAATCTTTCAAAGAACACTTCCACCATGTGGTTCCATGATTCCACATACTCATCGTCAAGATTATGCAACCATTCTCATGCATTTCCCGCCAGAGAGCTCGGAAACAACTTCAGGTAAAGTGTCTCCTGCGGGAACCTGTCTATTTTGATCATATCACAGTTCTCCACGAATTGACTTATGTGAGTCACCAGATCTTCATTTTTAAGCCCGTGAAATGCATTTAATTTAACCAAATTTATCAGTGTTGGGTCAATCTTATAAGTCAGAATATTGATTGCCAGCTTCTTGATTGGCCCCTTTGACGCGGATGAGGAAGAAGCCTTTATCTTCTCCCATATCGTCTGTTCTTCTGCCATGGCTTCTGGTTCAAAATTAGAATCTATTTCTTCATAATGGTCTTGATTGTAATCCTCCTCGTCATCTAGTCCCAGTAGTGGAACCTCTGGTGTAGGCTGCGTGTAGTCTGTGCTACGCATCCTCACCATTCACAGTACCTGCACAAATGATAATTTCGGTTCAGTGCCGTGCTAGACGATTACAAAATGTGAACAATAGACTATGAATTTCAAAAATGATTACAAAATAATAAAAATAAAAAGTGGCCTAGAATGGCCGCTTGCAGCACTCGTAGTGCCGACAATTGTCGTGTCCCCGACAACGGTGCCAAAAACATGACACGATTTTACCGTGCGTATAACGCAAGTGCACGCGTCAATGTAGTATAGGCCCTTGTGAGGCCCGAGTTGAACTCAGTGACACTGAATTATCGGTAGACTACTACTAACTACTCGCAATCAGCTAGACCGATAAAGAGGTTATGAGAGTTGTTTTAAAAATAAAAGAAAATAAAATAAAACAAAGAAATCGATTAAATGTTTAGTTTAATGAATTCAGATGGAGATCTTTAGGATTGTGGTTTCACCGCGGGTTTTCATTGTATGAATTTCCATATAATAATTTAGGTTCATCTCTCAATCCGGGTAGTGGCCTGTATTCAGAATTGTCCACTGTCGTGGTACAATTCACTACCTATGTCTAGGTCGGTTCCACCGTCGTAGTAACCTATACCCTAAACTAGGTGCATTAGAATCGACCTCTGGGTGTCCACCATTAATCTTACATCACCTTATTCAAGGGATTTGTTAAGTAATGTGAATTTTGTCTCTTTTCAACCGTTAATTCTTCTTTCAAAGTAATTAAAGGTATTAGATTATTACTATGGTGATCAAGCATAACAATATAATTGAGAAAATGAAATCATACCATGAATTTAAGAGATAAATTATGAATTACTATGATAAAAATGTCATAAAATGCTTCCCCGGGCTACTCCTGGTCCTAAAGATAAAGGGGATTAGCCCCGCATGTTCATCTCAGAGCAAAACATGGGTGAAGAAAGGGGAAACATGGAGAAAAATGTGAATAAGTAATGAAACCCCTGAACGGAGAAGATCCAATCGTTCCTCGGCGTAGAATGTGCGATCTACAACCTTTCGGCGGTGGAAAACATCTTCTTCGGCTTCCAGAATGGCTGGGGCGTGCTTCTAGGCTCCGTTCTTCTCTCCACACCTTCTCAGGACGTGTGCAACGGCTAATGACGTGATACCCTGCTCTTGTCCGCCGTCATTAGGTATAATCACCGAGTTGGGTTGCAAAAATATCACAACCGTTGGATTAGAGCCGATCTGAAACAAACTCTGATGTGACGGTGTCGATACCATCGACATGGGTCGATGGTATCAACTCTGCGCGATATCGACAAGTCTTCTTTTCTTTTCTTCGTTGCGCCTGATGCTGACTCGATACCATCGACGCGGGTCGATGGTATCGAAACTCTTAGGCGTCGGTTTTATCCCTTTTCCGTCATTGAAACTCCACGTGTCGATAGTATCGAATTTTGGGTCGATAGTATTGACTGTCTGCTCGCCAGCAACCTGATGGTAACTCGATACCATCGACTTCCCTGTCGATGGTATCGACTCTGTGCTGCTCCTTGCAGCTGGCTGCGTGTGACTGTGTCGATAGTATTGACAGCCGTCGATGGTATCGACAGCTGCAAATATGCATTTTTCCTAAAATTGCAAAACAAAACCACATAAGCCGAGATAAAACCTATCATTGTAATCATTTATACTCAAAACAATAAAATAAGGGAAATTTGACACTGAGAAGGGTCATAACTAAAGTAAATGAATTATGCAAGATTAACCACCAAAATGACCAATAACTGCATAAAACACAAGTAAAACAAGTCTATAAATGCGACTCAAAATCATCGCATCACCGCACCCCATAGTTGAAACTATTGATCTTCCCAACATATGTCTTAATCATCACAGTTGAGGCATCTTTAATTATAGTCAAACAAAGGGTAATTGTTGTTGTCCTACCTTGCAATGTTGGTCTTCTCAACGTGTGTCTTAATTATCAAGGTTAATGGGATGCTTAATTGATAGTCAAAGAGTGTCTTAATTATCAAGGTTAATGGGAGGCTTAATTGATAGTCAAAGAGAGGGTTTTTGTTGTTGCGTTAAATATTGTCAACAGACTCCAAACAACATAAAATAAAAACCAAGCTTTGTCCGAAAAACAAATAAAGTAAAATAAATTTTATTTGGTAAAAAGAAATATGGGACAAAGTCGATGGTTGTAAAATTGATTTTTTGAAACAAAGAAATACAACATTTGCCTACATATTCCATAAAATCTTTTGGAAAATCAATAGATAATAAATGTTTTACAACATTAATATGTTTTTCAGTATCGGTAGCTTGTGGCTTTGAACCATTGTCTAGAGTGACTCACTTCAATCTGGAGATACGTGGTGACTATGTATTGAACTTGACTCTCTGATTCAAACTTTAGTAAATAACATAATCAAAGTGCAAGAATGAGAACGACGTCCTATCAGTGTTGCTCATAAACAACCTTTTCAAGAATGTTGTTTCATGAGCGCACTAGAGAGTATGCCCAACACACATAAACATGTTCTCTTGCTTTGCGCTCATATAGTAGGGATCTCTAAGTGTGTCCTATCTGATATACACCCCACTAATAAATTTCCTTGAACCCATTTAGAATAAAAGCTCTTTCTATACTCAAACAAAATGAAGCATTAGTGTCATAGGGAGGGACAGGAGTGAAACTCCAAGGTATATTTCTACATAACACGATAGTTTAGTTGTCCCTTTGAACCAATCCTCATGGGATCTCTAGTTTTAGAATAGTAGGGTTACCACTGGAATGTTTAATCTATGGGCATAGACCCATTCCCGTTGATAACTGAGTACTATCTTTCTAGCTAGTTCCTTAGTTAGTGGATTTACAATATTCATTGTTAATTTGACATACTCTATAAATATGACCCCATGGGTGATATGATCTGACACATCTTCATATCTTAACCTCATAAAGTGCTTACCTGAGTTACCTTTATATTGCTTCTATTTGTCAATAGTTGTTTTATTATCACATATGCTTCATTTGGCAAAGCGGCGGTGACTGTTCAGGCAGCGATGGACAACCACGGGCAGTGGGTCAATCGTTACCAATCGCGTTGCCAAACACGCGGTTGCCCATCATTCTCATTTTATATTATATTTTCTATCTGGGGTGATCAACAAACTCTATCCACCGCTCATTTCTCACCATGAGAAGTTATTGTGATGAGTCATCAGTGATGGACCATCGATAATGAATGCAATCACGTTACCAAATGCTACATTAATATAGAAATAGGAGGAAATGGTTTGAAAACAATTGATAGATTAATAAATAAATTTCTAAGCCATTCATCCTGAGAAAAAGCAAAATCTAAAGCAATAAACTCAGCCTCCATGGTGGATCAATCTCTCACAATTTTCTTATATGATTTCCAAGAAATTGCTCCTTCTCCAAAGAAAAACACATACCCAGTAGTTGGCTTGGTTTCATCTGAATCAGCGATCTACTGTATCTGTACAACCCTCTAGAATTGGTGGGAAATCAATGTAGTAGAGACTATACTTTGTTGTACCTTTAAGGTACTTACAAACTCTTATCGAAATTTCCAGTGGTCCATGTTAGAACAACTTGTGTACCTACTCAATCTACATAGAGCATTAGAAATTTCAGGTCTAGTGTAGTTAGCTAGGTACATCAAACTTCCTATTACTTGCGCATATCTAGGTTGATCTACATGAGTACCCATATGTAGCTTAAGATGTAAGTTAGGATCATAAGGTTACAATCAAACATTTCAATCTATGCAAGATTTTATCAACATAATAAGTTTGATTAAGTACAAAACTAGAAGCAGATCTTCTCAAATTAATACCAAGCATTACATCAGCAAGTTCTAGATCTTTCATATCAAAATTGCTAGCAAGAAAAGATTTAGTCTCATTTATAATTTCAGAATCATATCCAAATAGTAAGATATCTTCTACATGAAAACACATAATGATGTAGGTGTCATCATCAATTTTGGAATAAATACAACGATTAGAATCATTCACAATAAATCCAGAAGAGAAAACAATTTTATCAAACTTATTATTCCACTATTTAGGTGCTTCTTTAAGTCCATACAAAGACTTGACTAGTCTACAGACTTTGTGTTCTTATCCAGGTACTATAGAACCTTCTAGATGATCCATATAAATCTCTTCTTCAAGATCTCCATTCAAGAAGGATGTTTTGACATCCATTTGATGGGTTTCAAATTTATGGATTGCAGCCAAAGCAATAGGGACACGAATCGAAGAGATATTCATTACTTGATCATATGTATCAAAGTAATTGAATCCATCCTTTTGACTAAAGCGTTTGGCTACTAGTATAGCCTTAAACTTATAAATGGCACCATTTGCCCTCACTTTTTCCCAAAGACTCATATACATCTAATAGTCTTGTCGATTAGAGGAAGATCAGTAAAAATCTAAGTATGATTGCTCATAATTAATTATTCATTATCGACAACTTCCTTCAAAAAGTTAGAGTCTATGGATTTTGTGGAATCCTCATAGGTAAGTGGGTCTTCTTCTACTACGAAGGTGTAGAAGTGGGGACCATACTTGTCATCGACTTTAGTCCTCTTACCCCCTAACTAGGTCACTGGGAGATTCATTTATAAGGAGTCCATGTTCTACTTCATATGAAGTGGAATTAGATCCAAATATCAAGATATCTTCTACATGAAAACACATAATGATGTAGGTGTCATCATCATTTTTGGAATAAATACAATGATTATATTCATTCACAATAAATCCAGAAGACAAAACAATTTTATCAAACTTATCATTCCATTGTTTAGGTGCTCGTTTAAGTCCATACAAGGACGTGACTAGTCTACAATCTTTGTGTTCTTGTCAAGGTGCTACAGTACCTTCTGGATGATCCATATAAATCTCTTCTTCAAGATCTCCATTCAAGAAGGGTGTTTTGACATCCATTTGATGGGTTTCAAATTTATGGATTGCAACCAAAGTAACAAGGATACGAATGGAAGAGATTTTGGTTACATGGGCATATGTATCAAAGTAATCAAATTTGTCCTTTTGACTAACCCTTTGGCTACTAGTCTGGCCTTAAATTTATCAATGGAACCATCTGCCCACACTTTTTCCCAAACAAGCATTTACATCCAATAGTCTAGCCGACTAGAGGAAGCTCAGTAAAGATCTAAGTGTGATTTCTCATAATTGATTCTATTTCATTATCGAAAACTTCCTTCCAAAAGCTACAGTCTATGGATTTTATGGCATCCACATAGGTAAGTGGGTCTTCTTGTACTATGAAGGTGTAGAAGTGGGGACCATACTTTTCATCAACTTCAGTCCTTTTAACCCTACCTAGGCCACTAGAAGGTTCATTTATAAGGAGTTCATGTTCTACTTCATATGAAGGTGGAATAGGATGAGGTTATTGAGGAGAAGAGGAAGAAGGATCTTCACTAATCTGTCTAGGAACCTTTTCCTGGAGAGGAAATATGGTTTCATAATAGGAAACATCTATAGGTCTAATCTTAAGTATAGAGTTGACTCTAATGTCTAAGATATCAGATTGTATTACTAGGAATCTATTGGTATTACTATTTTCAACATATCTTATAAAGACAATATCAACAGTTTTTTGTCCTAGTTTTCTCTTTTTATCATCAGAGATTTTAATCTTGGCAAAACACTCCCAAACTTTGAGGTATTTTAAATGGGGTTTCTTGTTAAGACAAAGTTCAAAGGGTGTTTTTTCAAGACGTTTAAAAGGTCTACGGTTTAGAATATAGTCAGATATATGAAGAACTTCCCCCCCATAGTTTGTAACTAAGTCCAGACTCAGTTAGTATTGAATTGACCATATCAATTAATGTTTTATTTTTCTTCTCAGCTACTCCAATAGATCAAGGATCATATGGGCACTGGATTCATATATAAGGTCATGGTCCTAATAGAACTTGCTAAGTTCATTAGAAGTGTATTCACCACCTCTATCGGACCTCACTCTCTTAATGTTCTTATCTACTTGTTTCTCCACATGGGTTTTATAGATTCTATTTTTTTTTAATTGTGCATCCTTAGTTTTCAGTAATAAAATAGAACAATATTTAGAAAAGTCATCCATAAATATCATAAAATATCTCATAGCGACATGAGTATGAACATTATGTACATCACAAAAATTAGTACGAATTAATTCAAGCAAAGATGTATTACAGTTTGTTGAATTAAGTGGCTTCTTAGGAAGCTTAGCTTGCACATAAAACCGGCATCAATCAGGAATATCAATATGGGTCATGGGAATTTTTTTTTTGAAAATGGGGGTGTAATATTAAATCAAGGTTGGTCAAAAATGACCGTGTTCACAATCGATGGGGGTAGGGGGCCGCCCAACGAAGTACACCTGAGGTTGTTCTCTAGTGCCAGTTTGGCCACTGAGTGCGCAACCAAGTTACATGATCTATGAATGAAATGAAATTACAGAAAGCTAATGTTGTTCTCTAGTGCCAGTTTGGCCACTGAGTGTGCAACCAAGTTACATGATCTATGAATGAAATGAAAAGACAGAAAGCTAAAGAAATTAACTAAAGACTTGATGTCGTCAATAATGAGACCGACGTGGTCCCTTTTGTGTGTCTCCTTCTCTAGGGAACTGATCAGCGTCTGTGAGTCAGATTCAAAGATTACTTCTTGGTAATTTCTTTCTACCGCCTTGCGTATACAGAAAAGGAGTGCGTGAGCTTCTCCCAGCTCCGCATGGGCCGAGATATCCCTCCTGTCTGCAAAAACCTCAACTACTTTGCCGTTGAAATCTCACACTACTCCCCCAAGGCCGATGCCTCCATGCCTACCTACTGCCACATCAGTGTTGATCTTTAGCTTGTTCTCAGGTGGTGGATTACTGATGCATTCTTTCTTCCTACCCTGTTCCAGCCGTCGGGTCTGTATTCACCACCCTGTATTCATGAATGATACTGTGGAACTTACTTAGCAGGAAGTGCCTATCTGGTGGCTTTTCATTGAAGACGTAGATGTTCCTCCATGCCCAAATGCTCCACGCGATAGCCAGTTCCTGGTCCATCTCCTCGACAAGTAGTTTGTCCTTAAGCTAGAAAAGGTGGTGTCCAGGCGGTAGACCCCGAGATTCGTAGATCAAGTCCTGAGCCAACGACGTCTCCCACGTCTCCTTTGCTCCTTTGCAGTCATATAACATGCGGTCTATAGATTCCTTAACCTCTTTACATATTGGAAAGATGTCGTCTGTGTTGCAGTATCTATCAAACAGTCTCCCCATCGTGGCTAGGCTCCCGGTATAGACATGCCAGAGGTAGTGAGACAGTCTCGGCGGGAGGCCAGACTTCCAAATCTATCTCCATATCTTGTCGTTAGTTGTCGTCCATCCCTGTATGTAGTATGCCTTTCCCAGATGGCTAAGCCAGTATGCTGATCTCATCGTAAAGCTTCCTCTTGGTTCCGGCCACCACACCGGGATGTCCGCCGTCACACGTATGCTAAGTGGTGTATTCCTGATTTTCTGGATAGTGTCCGGATTGAACATGGTCGCTAATATCTCACTGTTCCATTCTTCCCCTTCAGTTGCTATAAGTTCACTGATCGTCATGCTATTGTCGAATGGTCTCCGATAGTGTATGCTCAGATCATCCAGTGAACTGAAGACCCATTGGCCAGTCCACACATTAATTGACTTGCCATCTCCAACTCGCCAACTCACGCCCTCCTTTATTACTGCTTTGGCTCCCTAGTTGCTCCTCCATGAAAAACTTGGGTTGTGGCCCCTCCGTGCAGTAAGGATCGAGGTCCTTGGGAAATATCTAGCTTTAAGGACTCGGAAAGCAAGGGAATCAATTTTTGTAAGCAGTCGCCAGACCTGTTTTGCTAGTAAAGCTTGATTGAAGGGATGGAGATTGCGGAATCCCATACCACCTGCTCTCTTTAGTTTGCATAGATCATCCCAACATTGCCATGAGATTTTCCTTTCTGACCCTTTGCCCCCCACAAAAAACGTTCAATACAACTCTGGATTTTGTGCAAAATGGTTGCGGGGATTTGGAACACGCTCATGATATAGGAGGGTATAGCTTGGGCAATAGATTTAATAAGGACTTCCTTGTCGGATTTAGATAAGAATCTGTCACGGAACCGGAATCCCAGTCCCATGAACCAAATGTATACCAAAGGCGACATGCGGAAGCGTAAAGCTTAGCATACATGAATAGATAACAAGATGCAAGCACCAACATAATCTCAACAATCAACAAGATATATTAAGCAACATCATTATATTACACGATTTAAATTACATATTCAAGAGTCACTTTGTACAAGTCTGCTCATGTATACTATATTTGGATCTTACAACAAGTACACCTAGCATAGCTCACCAAGCCCATCAACCTTCTAGCCATCTCTGAACCTAAAAACAACATACGAGAAATGGGTCAACACACGAGGTGTTGAGTATGGGGCAGAAAGATACACATATATATAAGATTTGCATAATTTTGAAAAGATTTTAAGATTAAATGAACAAGAATAAACATGTTAATTGTTTAACAAATACAAAACCATATTTTATGTCATTTCACTCCATTATATCAACAATATCAAGCATGTTTAAGGCCATTGACCATCTTCCCGTCGGAAGAGTCCGTAAGGGTGCTCAAGCTAGCTAACCCTTTTATACGAGAGGGACCTCAAGGCAGTAACCCAGAGTTAACCCTTTATCAACAATATTATAATGGAGTTCTATCTATATATGTGTTCAAGTTATAAAACTGACGAGGCAAACATCGAGTAAGACATAGCAATACTACATGGCAATATTTGAGCAAATAGACGAACAAGCATACAATATATGTTTTTTCAAGCAAGAAAGCGATAGTCATATAACTAGATAAGGCCCATACCTAGTTCAGAGATTCTTAACTTAACACATCCATTACCATCTAGCCACATGCCAAACTTGATTAAGAACAAGATTGCATATATGCATTAGATTCTCATCATTAACCCTAATTAGATGCATTTTAGGGTTTTGGCCAAGATGGGTTCCAAGTTGCTTATTGGTTCATTATATGATATTGTATTGATCTAGAGGTTATCATGATGGTGTGGTTCAAGTTTCATATCATTTCGAGGTTTCATGTGAACATGACAAGATTTAGGATACTTATGATCAGATTAGGTCACGAGACTCATAATAGAGTAATCAAGGTCAAAGATCATCAATGAATAAGATCCGAGCATAAGGGATGGTTTAGATCAGCAACATAAGGTCATAAGAAACATATATCAAGATTAGGTGGTTGTCCATTAGCAACAAGATTAGCAATCTAGGCAACGTTCAACATTATAGTCCAAAGTAGGCACATATGTACAATTGAGGTCATTCATGAACAATGGGTCGATTAGGGCCCTCATTAGGGTCACAAGAGCAAAAGAGCTACTGATTTGATGCTTAGGAGGCTATAATTATACCAATGATTCAGACTTCATCATAATCATACATTAAAGTCCATGAACAAGTTACAACATGCATTAGGGACAACCATAGATCAAAAGGGGAGCTTAGGTGCTCAACTTGGTTCAAGGTGAATAAATATTATTGATTTCATGATTATGAGAGTGAATAGTCATTAAAGATGCAAGATTGATCATAACAATGAATAAATGTTCCCAAATATGACTAATGTTAGTATTTCCAAGAAATCAGGGAACAAACATTAGATTTAGGGTCGGGGACTAGGCCCAACGTGTAGGTCTCGTCGAGTTGACCGATTTGATATATTGGTTTGTATCATTTGGCCAAGGGGTTTGAGAGTTATGTATTTTACAAACTATGTCCAAGAATTACAGAGATATTGGGTGGCATACCATGATCATTTATTGGCCGATCTGGGTCATTGCTTGCTGGGCCCTCAATCCGATGGTCGGCGGCTGTCTTGCCCACCCTCGCGGACTCCCCCATGGGATTCCCTTGTTCCAACATTGGAGCAGAGGACGGAACAGAGGACTAGCGCCTCTCAAACTCCAGTGACCTCCTCCTTCTGGACCTGCGGATTCAGGATCCACGACCAGTCGATCGCACGGGCTCGCCCCCCTTCATCGTCCCCGAGACCTCTGTTCCCTCCATCGGAATAGAGCAAGAACATAGGGGTGGTGCTCCATCCTACCGGTGGGTGCTGCACCTGTGAAGGCCTACAAGGCATTGCGTACAAGGAGCGCCCGAGGGTCTAGAGCATGCCGTCCGTGACCCAGCTACTCGACGACTCGTCCTTTCCCTTCATCAACTCCCAAGGCGATCGAGATGGAAGCCTGTAGGTGGGTTCATCGACACTGGTAACTGGGGAGGCGGAGGAGAGGATGGCGGCAGGCTGCTTTCAGCAGGTTGGCGGCCATCCCTAGAACCGGATAGGAAGGGAGGAGCGATGGGGGGAATAGGGCAAGAGTAGAAATGCGAGCTTTAAATAGTGTAAGGGGGTTTAGGGTTTGCGTTCTCTTCAATGTAGCGACATCTTCATTACTTTCCAGATCTGGCTGGTGGAGAGGGATGACTCTCCAGTCAAGCATTGATTTCCATTTTGGGAAGAAGGAAGGCAACTAGTTAAATGGGCCACACGTTTGATTGTTTGGCCCAAAAAGAGTTGAAACTCAACAAGAAAAGTAAAACATGTACAATATGAGTCAATTTTCAAATACCCATATCTTGGGCTAGGATGGTCCAAAAGAGGTAATTTTTGTACCGTTGGAAAGATAAATGAACACTCTATATTTTGAAACATATTTAAGAGCAAGATGATCATACTAACCAGGTTCAAGAGTATTTACAAAGTAGTGAATCATTAAATAGTGAAAATTAGATCAAGAGAGTAAATCAAATGTACACATTGTGAAATTGATTATTATAGTGGCCAAATTAGAAAAACTCAACCCTCCAATTATGAAATTGACATCAAATTCTGAAATGGGCCACTCTATGAGAGAGGAACCTATCACTTTAGGAGAGAGAAAAGGTCAGGTTATCACATCCTTCCCTCCTTAAAAGAAATTTCATCCTCAAAATTCTCCCAAGATCATAGACAAGAGTCAGAGATGATGTATTCCTTGTGCTTAGGTAATCAAACTAAGGCATCAAGGCAACTCCTTCATGGGGTGCAGACATGGGTATCCATCATTAAGGTTGTACCCACCGATGTATATACACATCACTTAGTGTTCCATCATAATGTAACGTCATCATGGCATTAGGGTTTACCCATCCCTTAGTATCTCTGGATTAGTTTTTTTTCATTTGGGTATGAGATTAGGAATGATATCATTGATTATTCAAGCTAAGATTTCTAGGCATCCTCGATCAAGTCCATGATTTAGAAGTTACATCTTTTATGTATAGTATGATTTCATGTTAGGTCTAGCTTATGTGAGTGACTCATCTAGCATATATATCAGTTTTAAACGTAAGTGAGATATTTCATGTATCAAGCATCAGTCGAGGAACAACATTATCATCAATATTGATGTTTTTTTAACTTTCTCTCTTGTATCTAGAAAAAGCTTCAAGCCACTCAAGCTAAGACATGTTAACCACAACCTTCTACTTGTAACAAAGATTTCTACCCATTTTTTGAGAAATAAGGGTAACCACTAAATTCCTTTATATACAACTACTAACCTGAGTATGAGGCTCATCATGGATATCACACATTGTATACATCATCTAAGGGTCTTGGGACATCTCCCTCACCTATATATATCAAGCATCAAATTTTCAATTGCCTCTTTCTCTAGGGTTAGGTCTTTCAACAGGAAATCTAGGGTTCGACATTTTCAAGGAAACCACACACTAGGTCACTCAACTCATATACTTAGAAGTATTCTAGATAGGGACTCGTCATCAAGTATTTCATCATTCCTATTTTTCAACATTTCAAATATTTTAGAGTTTAGGTCTCTAACCTTCTCCCGATACGGGTCAACTCATATCAATAGGTCACCCTATTCATATGTCCCATGCTAGAGGTCTTCCTTTATAAAGAGATTGAGGCCCGTGTTGGTCTTGAACCATATATCATATCTCCACACATACAAAACTAGGTGCAACCAAGCATGTCAACCCACTAGCTATATTTAGCACATCAACCAAGCCATATGTATCATACAAGGTGTTAGGTTTAGCTAGGGTTGCATGGTCAAACTCATTTCATATCATCAAACTACTTGGCCCTCTCAAGGACAAACTTGGGTCTTATCAACATCAACATCATCATCAATTATCATCATCTTAGGTTTCTAGGTTACTCACTTGCCTAACCTATATCATGGCTCTAGACAACTCTAGAGACTATCACCATCATCTAAACTCTCTCATCTAGACTTTATGTTACATCTCTTCCTCCTAGGTTGCATGGAAACTCACTGCCTTTCTGTGTGTGGTAACATTTTTCATATGTACATATAATAATACTTGAAATATGTTTTCTCCAACATTTAAACAGGTGATGAAAACCACCATACTCCATCCGAATAAAACCAAAACCAAAACGAGTTACCACACTCATTAGGAAGTCTAGTATCATGACACCTAGAGAACTAGCAAGAACATGGTACATACTTGTGTAGACATCCTAAGCACATGTCGTGAATCATGTCTAGGGAGGTAACTTACACAAGTCTATACCTAGTTCTAGAACATCTAGGTTCTAACCAAGAGGCTACGTCAACCTAATCCACGAGGATATTTCATTAAGTTTCTAGGGTTGAGATGTAAGGTGAGTTTAGTTTGTGTTTCATGTGAGCAATGTTTGGTGTAGTTATTATTCATGCTCTGATACCATCTGTCATGGAACCAGAATCCCAGTCCCATGAACCAAATGTATACCAAAGGTGACATGTAGAAGCATAAAGCTTAGCATACATGAACAGATAACAAGATGCAAGCACCAACATAATCTCAACAATCAACAAGATATATTAAGCAACATCATTATATTACACAATTTGAATTACATATTCAAGAGTCACTTTGTACAAGTCTTCTCATGTATACTATATCTGGATCTTACAACAAGTACACCTAGCATAGCTCACCAAGCCCATCAACCTTCTAGCCATCTCTGAACCTAAAAACAACATACGAGAAATGAGTCAACACACGAGGTGTTGAGTATGGGGCAGAAAGATACACATATATATAAGCTTTGCATAATTTTTAAAAGATTTCAAGATTAAACGAACAAGAATAAACATGTTAATTGTTTAACAAATACAAAACCATATTTTATGTCATTTCACTCCATTATATCAACAATATCAAGCATGTTTAAGGCCTTTGACCATCTTCCCGTCAGAAGGGTTTGTAAGGGTGCTCAAGCTTAGCTAACCCTTTTATATGAGAGGGACCTCAAGGCCGTAACCCAGAGTTAACCCTTTATCAACAATATTATAATGGAGTTCTATCTATATATGTGTTCAAGTTATAAAACTGACGAGGCAAACATCGAGTAAGACATAGCAATACTACATGGCAATATTTGAGCAAATAGACGAACAAGCATACAATATATGTCTTTTCAAGCAAGAAAGCGATAGTCATATAACTAGATAAGGCCCATACCTAGTTCAAAGATTCTTAACTTAACACATCCATTACCATCTAGCCACATGCCAAACTTGATTAAGAAAAAGATTGCATATATACATTAGATTCTCATCATTAACCCTAATTAGATGCATTTTAGGGTTTTGGCCAAGATGGGTTCCAAGTTGCTTATTGGTTCATTATATGATATTGTATTGATCTAGAGGTCATCATGATGGTGTGGTTCAAGTTTCATATCATTTCGAGGTTTCATGTGAACATGACAAGATTTAGGATACTTATGCTCAGATTAGGTCACGAGACTCGTAATAGAGTAATCAAGGCCAAAGATCATCAATGAGTAATATCTGAGCATAAGGGATGGTTTAGATCAGCAACATAAGGTCATAAGAAACATATATCAAGATTAGGTGGTTGTCCATTAGCAATAAGATTAGCAATCTAGGCAACGTTCAACATTATAGTCCAAAGTAGGAACATATGTACAATTGAGGTAATTCATGAATAATGGGTCGATTAGGGCCCTCATTAGGGTCACAAGAGAAAAAGAGCTATTGATTTGATGCTTAGGAGGCTATAATTATACCAAAGATTCAAACTTCATCATAATCATACATTAAAGTCCATGAACAAGTTACAACATGCATTAGGGATAACCATGGATCAAAAGGGGAGCTTAGGTGCTCAACTTGGTTCAAGGTGAATCAATATTATTGATTTCATGATTATGAGAGTGAATAGTCATTAAAGATGCAAGATTGATCATAACAATGAATAAATGTTCCCAAATATGAATAATGTTCGTATTTCCAATAAATCAGGGAACAAACATTAGATTTAGGGTCTGGGACTAGGCCCAACGTGTAGGTCTCATCGAGTTGATCGATTTGATATATTGGTTTGTATCATTTGGCCAAGGGGTATGAGAGTTATGTATTTTACAAACTATGTCCAAGAATTATAGAGATGTTGGGTGGCATACCATGATCATTTATTGGCCGATCTGGGCCGTTGCTTGCTGGGCCCTCAATCCGATGGTCGACAGCTGTCTTGCCCACCCTCGCGGACTCCCCCACAGGATTCCCCTGTTCCAGCATTGGAGCAGAGGACCGAATAGAGGACTAGCGCCTCTCAAACTCCAGCGACCTCCTCCTTCTGGACCTGCGGATTCAGGATCCACGACCAGTCGATCGCACGGGCTCGCCCCCCCTTCATCGTCCCCGAGACCTATGTTCCCTCTGTCAGAACAGAGCAAAAACAGAGGGGTGGTGCTCCATCCTACCAGTGGCTGATGCACCTGTGAAGGCCTGCAAGGCATTGCGTACAAGGAGCACCCGAGGGTCTAGAGCATGTCGACCATGACCCAGCTACTCGGTGACTCGTCCCTGCCCTTCATCAACTCCCAATGTGACCGAGATGGCAGCCTGTAGGTGGGTTCATCGACACTGGTAACTGGGGAGGTGGAGGAGAGGACAGTGGCAGGCTACTTTCAGCAGGTTGGCGGCCAACCCTAGAATCGGATAGGAAGGGAGGAGCGATGGGGGGAATAGGGCAAGAGTAGAAATGCAAGCTTTAAATAGTGTAAGGGGGTTTAGGGTTTGCGTTCTCTTCAATGTAGCAACGTCTTCATTACTTTCCAGATCTGGCTGGAGGGGAGGGGTGACTCTCCAGTCAAGCTTTGATTTCCATTTTGGGAAGAAGGAAGACAACTAGTTAAATGTGCCACACGTTTGATTATTTGGCCCAAAAAGAGTTGAAACTCAACAAGAAAAGTAAAACATGTACAATATGAGTCAATTTTCAAATACCCATATCTTGGGCTAGGATGGTCCAAAAGAGGTAATTTTTGTACCGTTGGAAAGATAAATGAACACTCTATATTTTGAAACATATAATAGAGAAAGATGATCATACTAACCAGGTTCAAGATTATTTACAAAGTAGTGAATCATTAAATAGTGAAAATTTGATCAAGAGAGCAAATCAAATGTACATATTGTGAAATTGATTATTATAGTGGCCAAATTAGAAAAACTCAACCCTCCAATTATGAAATTGACATAAAATTCTGAAATGGGCCACTCTATGAGAGAGGAACCTATCACTTGAGGAGAGAGAAAAGGTCAGGTTATCACAAAATCTTTCTTTCCATCCTTGGAGCTTTTTCCACACTCTTTCCTTCACAAAATTGAAAACTTGCCTTTTGAATTTCCCTATCACAGTCGGGAGTCCCAAATACTTTGCATGTCTATCAACTTCTCAAATGTTGAGGATTTTCTACAAGGCTTGTTTTGTCTCCAGACACACTCCCTTACTAAAAGCAACTTCAGTCTTGTCGTAATTTATTTTTTGACCCGATGCCTGTTCGTATTGGCTAATGAGATTAGCTATTTTTAGGCATTCATTCTGAGTTTCTCTAGGGCCACCTCTACAAGCACCAAAACCGTGGATAAGATTTTGTTCCGCCGCATGGGAAATAGAGGTAGAGAAAGCGTCAGTACATAAAATAAACAAGTAGGGGGAAAGAGGGTCTCCCTGTCGTAGGCCTCGGGAAGGCTTGATCTTCATGGACCAGTCTCTGTTAATGGCAAAAGAATGGCTCACAGAAGATACACACTCAAAATTTTTTTCCTCCACAAAGCTGAAAATCCCATTTTCTCCTGCACATAATCCAGAAAACTCCATTCCACTCTATCATAGACTTTTGACATATCTAGTTTGATCGCCATACTGCCTTTTTTTTCTTACCTTCTTTCTTCATTTTGTGAAAAAACTCATAGGCTATCAAGGCATTATCAGTAATTAGTCTCCCTAGTATGAATGCACTCTGGTTTTCTAAGATGATTCCATCCATCATGGGCTTCAATCTATAAGCAAGAATCTTTGTCACTATTTTATATACCACATTGCATAGACTAATAGGGTGATATTCCGACAAACTGGATGGCTTTTCCACTTTAGGTATGAGGACTACAAGAGTGGATTTCACCTCTTCAATAGATTGGTTTCCTTTCCACCAGCCTTTGATATACGATGCAACATCCTCACCAACTATGTGCCAATATTTCTGAAAGAAAATTGCCTTCATCCCATCCGGGCCCGGTGCTTTGTTTGGATGCATCTGTTGGAGATCTGTAGTGATTTCCTCATCTGTGATGTCTTTTGTAAGACAAGCATTCATATTCTCATCAACCCTCCTTCCTATACCGATTGTAGCAGCTTCAAACTCAGACGACCTCCCTTTAGTGAAGAGTTTTTGGAAAAAATCTTGCACTATCTTGTGAATTTCCTCCTCATTCTCGTTCCAAGCACCATTTCTATCTTTGAGGCCTACAATGGAATTTCGTTTCCTCCGTTGAGTAGCCTTATGGTGGAAATATTCGGTATTTTTGTCTCCGCCTTTCATCTCATTGATCCGCGCTCGGGCACACCAGTATTCATCTTGCATTTTGTGCCAGTTCTCAAGATGTCTTGAAAGATCCTTGCATCTATGGAGAACATGGATGTCTGGTACCTTTCTTTGTTCCTTACTCAACAGGTCTTCAGTTTCTTTAAGCTTTTTCTTTAGATTTCCAAATGTTTTTGACACCCAGTCTTCTAACTCTTTCCCGCATGTTTGTAGTTGTTGGCTGATGTCTACTTGCTCTTTCCTCCATGCATGTTGGACTGTCTCACCACAGGATTCCTCACTGAGCCACATCGGTTCGAACTAGAAGAAGCGTTTGCCCCTCCTTTTCCTTTGCTCTCTTCTGTCTGCAAAAATAATAATCGGACAGTGATCAGATTTATACCTTGGAAGGTGGAAGACCTTGCAACTTGAGAATAGTTGTCTCCAATCAAAGGTCGCCAGTGCCCTATCTAGTCTCTCCCTAACCAGAGTATCAACCGTGAGACCTCGCTCCCATGTGAATGGGCTGCCAGAGAAACCCAAATCTAGGAGATTGCAATCATCTATAGCGTCTCTGAAATCCTCCATCCATTTTTCCTATTTCGGTGGTCCACCCAACTTTTCCTCGTTAGAAGTAACTTCATTGAAATCGTCGAAGAAAATTGTCAGAAGATCCCTGTTGGACCACAGATGCCTAATCAAGTCCAACGTTTTGTGTTTATGTTATTGTGCCTCCCAGCCATAGATTCCAATGGCTCTCCACGTAGGTCCCTCCTTGCTTTCTTTTACTGTAGCCTCCATGTGTCATTTAGAAAAAGAGATGATCTCCACATCCACATGTCTCCACCAGAATCCAATACCACCTGATCTTCCCCTGCTAGGCAGAAAGAGGCCATCTACAAAGCCACACTAGGTTTGAATGGATTTGAGGTGTTTATCATTGACCATAGTTTCCAATATGAAAACCAGGCTTGGGCGTTCTCTCTAGCACCAGCTACGAAGAGCGTTCATACTGCCAGGTTTGCCCATCCCCCGGCAGTTCCAGGCCAAGATTTTCATTGCTGTTCGCGGGATTGGTCAACGCCAAATCTCGCTACTTGAGGTGTCATCCACCCCAAAACATCTTCTTTTTCTTGCAGACTATCTCTTTTTTTCTTTTCCTGTTCATTGGGAGAGAGATCTTCATCAACCTCCATGTGACCTTCTTCTCTACTTCTTTTCCCGATGCCATTACATTGTTCTACGTCCATAGTATCAGGTTCCACCTCACTAATTTTGGTTGTCCTTCTGATGATAACAGGTTTACGACATGCCTTCCCCTTTCGTATGGCACCATCTGTATCTACTTTGTATTGTCGTGAATCAGCCTTCTTCCTTTGCCCCCTAGTCAGGACACTATGGCCTCGCCAGCCATTATCAAATCTGCAGTTCATTAGAGTTGTTGTATCTCTCTCTGCTTGGAAACCCAGTGTCTTGTTGATGTGAAGGTCTGATTCCAGTTTATCGAAGATAGATGACAAGCCAACTGTGTTGCTCAAGTTCACATCTACTTGTCGTGGAACCACCGATCATTTGACTGATTGTGATTCTACCCCAAGCGGGTCGTCGACCCTATCTTCACCAGTGACTCATGTCAAAGGTAGGTTCCTTTAAGAAAGCTGCCCTGCCTCTTCCTCTAGATCACCACCTGTATCCTTCCTCCGTGTGTCATTTCCAATCTCCCCGTTCTTGCTGCCTGATGCCATCACTCTAGGGGAGGCGATGCCTGACCCATCCGAGCTCGTCTACGTGACAGTCAGACTTGCGGGCGTCTACTCATCACTGTGATTACTAGTTTGATTTGGCCTATCTACTGATTCATCACCTGCCTGCCGTCTTGCGTCCAATCTGCCTTTCCTCAGCCCCATTAGCCTGCCTCCTATGTATTCCCTGCCCTCATCCCTCTTCCAGGAACGCGTTGCATCTTCTCCCTCCATCTTGGTGTGGAAGGATAGATTCCTCTTGGCTGAACCTTCCCCATACAATTCCTCGACCACTGTTAGCCACGGTTTCCTCGGTGAGGCTTTAAGCCATGCTCCCCACCGTCGTTCCAGGTCCTCCCCTTCATTGTCCAGAGAACAATCCTTGTCTCTGTGTCCCAGTCTACCACAAAGGTAACAGAAGTTTGGTAGCCTTTCATATTTCAGTTCCAATGTGACTAAGTTGCCTTTCTTGTCCCGGTCCTTCTATACTCATTTCAGGGCCTTTGTGACATCCAAACCAAATCGGACTCCTGGTGAAGCTTCCCAGCCGAGTTCATCCCTATCCACGTCCACCACATGCACGATACTGCTGGCAATAGCATGCACCGTCGTCTTCGATCTATGGACCAAGGGTAGTCCATAGATCCTTACCCAGAACAAGCTCTCTATAAAGGACATCCTATGTGGATGATCTGTGTCCTCTATCTCCTTGGTTAGAAGAAGTCTGTTCTCGAAGTTCCATGGACCTCCGTCGATGATCTTCTTCTTGTCCTTCCAATGGAAGAATTGAATGATGAACATTGTGGCATCTAGGGGCTTGAAAAGGACTTTATTCTGAAGACCCCATTCTTGTGTGAAGGTTCTCTTCATCGCCTAGAAGTTGTATGGCCTCTATGTGAGAAGTCGTGCTGCAAGCACCAGAGAGACATGGGATTCTTGATCATCACTTCTCTCTATACCCAGGTCAACAACACCCCCTTCCTCCTCCTCTCCTAATCTGAGTCATGCATACTGTGAAGCCAGTTCTTCTGCCATCAATCAAGGCCGTGACCATGCAGATCCGGAGCCTAGCCTTGAACCTAGAAGAGAAAGGAAGACTGCTCAGCCAGAGAGAGGATAACCATGCGGGAGAGGGGAAGGGCTTCCACCATCGCCCGCTAATCGCAAGAGGCAACTAGGGTTATGCACGGGGAAGAGTTATCTGTTTGTCCCATTAAGTTATATCCAGAATGTTGTGAAACAACTTGACGAATCAAATTTCTACAAGAAAATGAATATGTTGGACATCATACAGTCTAAGAGTGTTTCCAGATGTAAGATTAACATCAATACATCTAGAGCCTACAGTTAAGATGGTTGATGAATGATCTCCCCAGTCGATCACTCTACTAGATTCATCCTGGTAGGAAGTAAAGAGGGTTTGGTAAAAGCAAATATGGCAGGTGGCACTAGAGTCTATGTGTCGACCAGAAGATAAGTCAACAAAAAGAATAGTCATATTTTCTAACCTTTCTATAGAAGAGAAAGGGACCTCTCCCACAATGATCATATTTGATTCAAGATTTTAGGAGCCTGGACGTTCTGCTTTCTCTGACCTTTGCAAAATCTATAAACATTTTCTAAGTGGCCAAGTTTATTACACGCAAAGCATACATGTTTTTCTTCTTGATCACTGTTATTATTACTCTAATTTTGGTGGGTTTTTCACCCCTTAAAAGAAAGTCTGGATTTCTTATTGTGATGGGAAGGATTATTGCTTTTATCATCTAAAACCATATTGATAGTAGAGTTAGATTACCAGTCTTGTTCCCTATGTCTATCCTCAGTTTGTAGGGATTTAATTAAGGATGTCATGGACATATTTCCTTGTCTATGTCTAAGGGTCTTGAAGAAATTCTTCCAAGAAGGTGGGAGCTTCTCTATGAGGGCAACTTATTGAACATTTTCATCACGGTTATAACCCTTGGCCATGGATTTAAAAACTAAAATTTGATATTCTAGAACTCGAGTCAAAATGAGTTTATCATCAAACATATTATAAGTTAGTCATTCAATAAAGGCACAATGCTCAAGACTACTATCTTCTAAGAACAAACTTTGACTCTAAATCCGTCTACAGTACAAGAGAAGATAGGATCTTATGATAGATATCATAGAGTTTATGGGATAAGGTCGAAAGAATCCTACTGTAAAACAAATAGTTGATTTCTTTTGTGACAAGAATGGGGACAATAGGTGTAGGTACAATGGGTTGTGATCGTTCTTCTCCTTCAAGAAGGTTCATGGGTTGTAGTTTAGGCACTATAGGAGAAAAATCATCTTGGGGTAAGATGGCGGAAATGAGACCCAAAGATGTAAGTCTTAATCATATTTTTTGTTGCCAACAATGAAAGTACAAACTAGAAAATCATTTTGGGTAAAGAGAAGTAACATCATCAAGCAGAAGCATGGTCTTCAAAAATATCAAACAAATAGGCAGTTAACAAATAGATCTAGTTAACAATTGTTTAAGAATCCTTCTTAAATTTGTTGGACAGATTTGATGTAGCATAAAATCCATCTTGAAATTGTTGGATACATAGATACAAGTTAACTAGATTAAGGCACACAATTAACCACCAAATAAGTAGTAGTAATAATCATCGTTATAGATTTAGAGAAAACAACAATTATTTAGAAGATGTAAACTCCAAAGCCAGGGATTAAGGCATGTGAAACATTATCTTCAAGGCGGATCGCTCCTAGAACGAGCTTTTTCAGCATTCTATCTTTAAGATTCAGCCCCTCAACTTTATTGTAGCCGCTCGGTGCAAGCAAGAGGATTGTGTTGAACTCGTTCCTTTAGCCCTTTATCACAAAGAAGAAATAAGAAAGAAGATATCATGAAGCATCACGGTGCAAGAACAACAACATGCAAAAGATTTTTGGAGTTGAATGGATGTTGTTGTGGTGGTGGAAAGAAATTGGAGCATTCCAGTCATGAGAAACTAGAACACAAAATAACTTCACTTTTTTTATGTGTATGCAACTATGTTGCTCTGCATCTTGGTGTGCCTTCAATGAAGAGCAGACGTATCCTTATAAGGAAAGTGTCTTGATCGCACCATGCGGTAACAACTCTCACACATTCCCACTTTGTAATTGTTGGTCTTCCCGACGTGCGTATGAATCATCATGGTTAATAGCGGATTTAATGGTAGTAAAAAAGAAGGTAAAGTGAAAACAACAAAACATCAAACTTTTTTGTGGACAACAAAGCAAATAAAGCACACAAATAAGAAAACACCCTCATCGCGCTCTCTCTCTAGCGGCGCTCTCGCCTCTCTCTAGGGTTACCCAGCGGCAACCGCTGGGGGGAGGGAGCGCTTCTTCAGCGCCTTCCTCCCCCTGGCTCTCACTCTTCGGCCTGGATTCGGGTGTATGCGATCCGTGGAGAGGGGGAACCTTGCTAGATGCTATCGGTCGAGGCTGTACTTGGCTTGGAAGAGGGGAGATGTGGTGAGCAGGTGGAAGCTCAGATCTGGGGTGATCGTGGCTGCATCGATGGTGTCGGCTTCAGCCCGTTAATAGGGATGGATGGAGAGATGTTGCGCCGCTGGATCCAGCTTCTGGCCCTGTTGTGCATTGTCTTAGGCGGAGCAAGGGAAGCCTTCGATCTCCTTCTCCAAGCCTGTCCTCTCTTCTGAAGCTAGGTTTGGTTTCGTCCATTGTATCGGCGACGTCACTTCATCAGGCTTGCTTTGCTTCCAGTGGCGCGTCCGTGGTTGGTGCTTGCATCTGGCCTTGGGCCTCCGGTTGGTCGATCATAGGTTCTTCGGCTCCAGGCGGCGCAGCTCAGCTGAAGGTGACGCTCGAGATCCTTCTTGTCCTTTGTTCCGGCTAGGGTGAAGGTGATCAGGTTCCTCCTTTCTCTGTTGGCGGATGGCCATTGCCCTTATGGTGCTGCGCGGATGGGTCATGGGGGCGGGTATCCTCTCCCTCTTGATTTCCTCTACAGCGTGGAGGTTCAGTTCATGAGCTCCTTCTCCAGGTTCTGGCGGCGCCCCTCTCATCGGATTCGGCCATGTTTTTGAGGGCTGGGTGGCTTCCAGGTTCTTGTGAAGTACACCTACAAGGTCTCTATGGGCTCGGCTGCGGATCTTTGTTGGTGCAGCGCTTTGGGACACCTTTGGTGTTCGGTGCATTGCCTCAGGGCAACCGGTAGCTAGCTGTGTTCAAGCAGTGATCTCCAGACCTCAAGCTGTCGGGTCGTCTGTTCCTGGTGCTTGATGGCTACATGTTGTTGCTTTGAAGATGTGAAGATGGAACACCTGCGAGGTGTTCGATGGAATGCCTCTGTGCATTCATGTGCATTAGTGCACAGTAGTAGTAGGGACACCCCCGTGGTGTTCGACCTACGACCAGGATTCTGCAGCTTTTTGTTTCGTTGAGTTCACCAGACACTATTGGTGTTGTTCAGTTGTTATCCTAATCTTCGTATCTTTTCCGACCACTACTTTCAGAGGATGATCATATTGCTATGTGTGAAGGAGAGATATGATGGTTGGGTGGATCACTGCTTCAGTCATCAGTCTGCGTTTTGGAGTCTTCTACGAGATGATGGTATGATAGGATAGACAGTGCGTTTTGCAGCTGTTTGAGACAGACAAACTCCAACTCTGAAGTGCGGCCTGCTTGGTGCGTAGATAGAGGTTGTGTGTCCTTCGTCTTCCTTCTGTGCCTGCACAATCTATGGGTGGTCTTTATTGTCAGTGTAGCTCCTCATATGTTCAGACTGATGGATAGTTGGTCTCTTGTTTATGTATTTTCTGGGACGTCTTCTTCTGGATTGTAGTCTTTTCTGTTTAGAGATCTTATGTTCAAGACCGATTTAATCTGGTCTCTAGCTTTCTTTCTGTAATCCTGCAAAGGGTTAGGGGGTGCATCTTTTTGTATCTAATGTTTTGGTATTTTAATAGCAACAAAGTTTATTCGCCGACCAAAAAAAAGAAAAGAAAACACCCTCGCAAGGAGAACGCATATTTAAATCTCACGTAACCATTTAAGATTTTGATCGAGTGGGGTGACTGGATAGCATATCGTATGTGGAGGAGGGATGATGGGTTACGGTGGAAGTACGGAGTTGTGTACTGGGAGATGAAAATTTGGACAGGGTAAGCAAGTAGATCTGATTAGGGTTTTGTTGTGTCAGGGGAAGAAAGGGGAGTGGGCTAGAGTTTAGTGGGAAAATACCTATTGTGCCCTACCCAATATATCCAATTCAGGCTTTACACTAGTGGTGCCCCCCTCGACAATATTTTCTAACTCTACCACTGTAAGTGCTGCTACCTTAAATGTTGTCAACGAACTCCAAACAACACAAAATGGAAACGAAAAGCCTTTTCAAAAAATAAAACAATTTTTATTCTGTAAAAAGAAATATGGGACAAAATTGATGGTTGTAAAACTGATTTTTTGGAACAAGGAAATACAATAGTATCCTCATGATAAGGATACATCCCATATAAGAGCAACACATTACTATCTATTAGTATAAAGAGATAAACTCTTATACTTGACATCAGTGAAAAATTGAACTAGATACAACCTCATTTCTTCATCCAATGAATGAGAATAAACTTCTTGATATATTTCTAAACCAACATAAAAATCCAAAATTGTAGAGGAAAGAATATTTTTTTTCAAAGTAGAGAAATATCAAATCATCATCCCACATGTAAGATAGAAGCTCACCGGATGGCATATAATTTATGATAAAAATGTCGAGGGTATGCACACTAAGAAGTTAGAAGTCTAAACCTATATATGATCTTTCCAGTGACCTGTTGGTTAGAAAAAATATACATAATGAGGTTCTATAGTCCATTATGTTAGGAACATCCAAAGTAGACTTTAGTCAAAATAAGGTGAAGAAAAGAATAAATATATCAATCTTGAAAGTGTATGCATAAAAGGGTCTACTTCTGATACTTTAACGGATTGATACAAACACATCATAAAAATGTCCAGGATTGATACAAGCACATATTGTCGCTTGCCACATCTAAAATAGATGTATAACCGTCATTGCGCCCAAGAAGTCATCCCTTACTACATTATGTTTGAAATGGGATAAATATATCCAAGAAGTAAGAGAAAAACATTGTGAAATTGAAGGCATTCTAAGATACAAAAAGGAGTAGAATAGGTGGTTTGACCTAGAGTCTAGTAACAACAATTACCTCCCTAGTTTTTTTGGCTAATTAAATTTAAATTAAGCCAAATTTGTACTGACGTTTAGAAATGAACACTCAGGAGCACGGGATGAAAAGGCAGCAGGTACTGAATCCTAGTTCTAATGGGATTGAAATGATCCCACTTTGAAGGAGTCAAGAAATAAACACACATACAAACTTGAATTACTATGGAAAAGAAGTCAATAGAAATAATAAATATTTTGGAAAAAAAAGTAATTTACCCAGACAATTCAAAAAAAAATCTACCAGAAAATTGGAGTACCTTAGAATGTGTAATATATTGGGCATGCATGTCTCAATTGAAATCTTCTGTCCCAGACTTCGTGTCCCATAGATCCCAACCATCTATATCACAAAGATGGGAACATACAGCATGTACATGCTGTTGTTTTAACGAAATTAATTGTAACAGATAGAGGGATCGAAAGCCAGGACAGAGGATGTTAACCCGTCCATCTTCCCGTCTCAATATTTTTTTATTTTAAATAAGATGGAAGTAGAAAAAAAGAAGAGAGAAAAAATTGTTCCTCATAACTTTAAATCTGTAATGAATTTTTAATTGAAAAAAATAGTAGTTCTTTATAAAAAATACTTTCTAACAAGACCAATATTGACATACTTTAAAGAAAAAATAATATGAGACAAATATAGTATTCATGTTTGGATACGATATCCATATTTTTTAGTACAATTCCTCATAAAAACTTTAATTTCTAATGAATTTTCTAATAGCACAAAAACATTATATTTCTTATAAGAAAAATATACCCTGACAAGAATAATGTTGACAGACTTGAGATAAGAATAATATGAGCGACAAATATTTGTGTCTTGGGGGTAAAATAAACTATGTTTTGGGGTAAAATATTATTATTTTTGGTACAATACATCAACAAGTAAGTACTCATATTCTACTCTCAAAATGCGAGTGATACACCCCAAGATATATGTATTGTACCCAAACATGGGTGTTGTACCCTAAAATACAAGATATATATCACAAAACATCAAGTAAACATTAATATTGTACTCTGAAAATGAGAGTAATGTATAGTATATTGTATCCATATTTTAGACTATACTATTCTGATATTGGGGGTACAGTATGAATGCTTACTTGCTGATACTGTATGTAAAATACATATATTGTACTCCAAATCATAGGTAATGTAACCTAATACATGAATATCATATTTCTCTCATATTATTATTTTTCTTAATATATCAACATTGATCTTGTTAGAAGGTATTTTTTATAGAAAATTAATATTTTTTATTTAAACAAAAGTTAGTAAAATAATTTTCTCTCTCGAGTTTTTGTTGTTTCATTATTTAAAGTAGACTTTTTTCTGTCACATCAGCAGTGCTCCTCTTTTAGGTGGGTTCACATCTTCTGTCCCGGCTTTCAATCCCTCTGTCTGTTACATTTAATCTGATACGTTAATACAAGCAGCAGGCACGTGTTGTATGGGCCCATCTTTGTGATATAGATGGTTGGAATCTATGGGACACAAAGTCTGGGACAGAAGATTTCAACCGCAGATGGACTAGCGGAGGTGTCAAGAATTTTCAAAATCTCCCGTATTCTTTTCATATCTCTCTGTTCCACTCGCACAGCCAACACCGCCAATGAAAGTCGACCGTATGGAGAAGTATAGGTTTTCATTGGTTACAATCAACGAGAAACATTCTTTCACAAAGAGTTGGAAAACCTCTCCCATGTCTGACCGGTGGCCGCAAACATCTACTTTGCTACTTATGTGTTCATCAACATCAACAATGAGTCCACCTATTCCAAAATATGTTTGCACCTTCGAGTAATCGATAATTAGAAGATATTTTTTTGTCCTAGACGTTTTTTGCAAGCTCTCTAAAATGTTTTTAATGAAAAGTCACATCTTGCTTTCGGTCATTTTAGGTTGATCTCAGTACATTTTCGGCATGAGACTATATGCACAACTTCACTCGTAACAGACGTGGGATTGTCCGTCAACTAATATATTCTCCTTTTTGCATATCTCGAGGATGTTCCGTTTAGTATTACTTGTTGAATAACGGTGTAATCATTATTTTGGTTGTGGAGAAAATTCGTCGAGATCACCCTCAATGTTGGATGGTTCCACCTTATTAACAGAGCAGTGTCTAGCTACGAGCAATAGTCTTCACTATTCCCTGCCAAGTCCTAATGTATTTTTGGTGGTAATGCAGGTTTGTGTGCCTACATCTATCCTGATCTAAGTTGTTAAGATGTAGACATGTAGGGTTCACATCTTCTGTTCCGGCTTTCTATCCCTCTGTCTGTTACAATTATATAACGTCAGCATGATGTCAAACAAAAAATTGAACTAGAAAAACCGAACCGGTCACCAAAGTATAAGGAAATTAGCGGTCGGACCGGTCGAACCAGTTGAGCCGGGCAATATATATATATATATATATATATATATATATATATATATAGAGAGAGAGAGAGAGAGAGAGAGAGAGTCAGGCTAGAATACATGCGAGTGTATCCGGAGCGGAATAAATTCAAGTAGTTTTTCATGATGCAAATTTTTTTTCGAAAATCTAATCCGTTGATCTTCTTAAACATCTCGTGAACAACTCATACGCAAAATTTGAGCACATTTGGATATGTATAGCTCATGTTATGAAGACCGCAAATATTATGTATTTCAAATTAGTTTCACGCGTCGATTTTGTTGCCCTTGGATGAGTGACTTACACGCATCTAAATGGGTTCAAAATTTATATGTAGCCTAGTTATAGTATGACGGTGAAGATCAACGGTTTACATTTTGAAAAAAAATAGTCTTGATATGCAAACACACTTGAGTGTATTCGTGCGATCCGTACACTCGAGTGTATTCTAGCCTGACTCTCTCTCTCTCTCTCTATATATATATATATATATATATATATATATATATATATATATATGAGATAGAATTCGTTGCCCGGCGGGTAACTTAGCCCAAATCTACCCGGCAGAAGACACGGTGGCATTGCCCCGTAAATACTTCAAAAAATAAAAACAGCGGAAAGCATTCGAACACGACCTGCCCAAAACCCTCGCTTAGACCGTCGCTCTGCCTTCCCGCTGCCGTCGCTCTGCCTTCCTGCTGCCATCGCTCTTCCTGTCGTGCAAAAATCATCGGCGACCCGAACTCCTGCGTCTCTACTTGCTCCTCCATCTCCATCATCTTTGATTCCACGTCTCTGTGCATCTCAATTCCGAATCAGTTACCTCTTTCAATATGACGAGAACAAAGAAAGCGTCAAGGAAGACCTCGATAATGCCGCCGTGGAGAAGGAGTCTACGACCAGTGATTGAAGAAGACGATGACTTCGAAATGCAGCCCCATCAGGCCGAGGAGAAGATGGCCAATGAACCAGAAGAAGCGGCGGCCGCAGAATCACATACTAGCCAGAAAGGGGATGCGAACACCGGTGAAACGGGACAAGAGGAAGCTGCTACCCTGAAAGGGGATACCGAATGGGCTACGATGCCCAAGACAACAGATGTAGCGGATAAAGGGACATCGGTTGCTTCTGCGAAAGGGGATGCGAACACCGGTGAAACGGGGCAAGAGGAAGCTGCGAAAAGGGAGGAGGACTCCTCTGTCAGAAACGAAAAGGAAGAAAAGAGGGGCTGCAGATCCGCTGACGAGCAAACCGTCCGAGAAAAGAGCAAAACGAAGTAAGCAAGTTACGGCTGAGAAAGAAGGCAAAGGATCTACTGAGACTGGAAAACCTCAGAGTGACAAAGCAGAGAGCAAAGAACGGCAAGGTAATTTATGATAGCATGTACATTACAAACGATAAACAGAAAGATATCGTATAGACAGTAACAACGCATGTTAAAAGAGTAATTGTTATAATAAGTAGAGTAACTGATACAGAACATTAGAGTAATTGTACGATAGCCTAGAGTAACTAGAGTAAATGATGGAGTAACTGTGCACGATACCAAGAGTAACTGTACGATAGCCTAGAGTAACTAGAGTAAATGCTGGAGTACTGGAGTAACTGTACATGATACCAAGAGTAACTACATGATACCAAGAGTAACTGATACAGAACATTAGAGTAACTGTACGATAGCCTAGAGTAACTAGAGTAAATGCTGGAGTAACTGTGCACGATACCAAGAGTAACTGTACGATAGCCTAGAGTAACTAGAGTAAATGCTGGAGTAACTGTACATGATACCAAGAGTAACTACATGATACCAAGAGTAACTGATATAGAACATTAGAGTAACTGTACGATAGCCTAGAGTAACTAGAGTAAATGCTGGAGTAACTACTATATAACAAAGCGTAATTTGCACACTTTACATATCAGTTTGACATATGAAAACCATATTGTTAAGATAAAAAAGACTAAAAATATAGAGTAACTTCATTCCTATGTAGGAAAAAAAAGTGAAAGGAAAGGGAAGGCCAAAGAAACTAATGATACAGATAAGGCTGCTGACGAGATAGAAGAAGAGGAAATAAGGAGGAAGAAAGAAAAGGGAAAGGAAAAGGCAGCTGAAGGTAATATTGAATGGATTTGTAAACTTATTAAATTGTTGTTACTATCATATGACACTTTTCAGATGTTTGCAGTGGGGATAAAGAGGTTGTACCACAGGTGTTACCTAAAGAGCTACATCACAGCCAGCAAGAGCGTGGTGTATACAAGTAATCAGATAAGAATGATGAGGGCGACGTCATTTGCAAACATGATAAAGATGTCGAATCTTATGGTTGATGTATGCCTCCTGGAAGATTTGATAGACAGATATGTAGATGATGATAGGTTTTTGCTGGCCAGAGGGGTGGAAAGAAGGATGACGGTTGAGGATGTAGGGGTAATTCTAGGTATCCCAAGCAAAGGTATGGACATCATACCTAGGAAAAATTCTGAGATTGTGAGATCAATATGGAAACAATTTGCCAGCGCAACAGGTAAAAAAGGAAATGAAGAGGACACCGGTAAGAGGTTAAGGGAAAAGGATGTCCTGCACAAGGACAACTTAGCAAAGCTTTGGCAACAATTTGCAAGTACTGACGATCCATCGGACTACCAGAACATGTGTCGTGCATGGATGTTATACCTGCTGGCAACATTCCTACTCCCAGACACCAGCTATTGCACACCAATCTACATACTGCACTACCTAGACGATGTTACTAAAACGACGCAGATGAATTGGGCAAAGCTGGTGCATGGGAGCATCTTCAGGAATATGAAGATGCTGAAGCAAAATGTCCAGCTGAGGAGGAAAGGGGAGAAAGGGAAAACCACCCTCTACACAACAGGGTGTGTGATGTGCCTATGTGTAAGTGAACGAAATTATCTTCATCTACAAAATTGTTACAATAATGACTATGGGGGCAGTTACATATGCATTGAATTTTCACTCTGTTTAAATGTAGGTTTGGGCATATGAGATGACAAACATGGAAAAGCCAATGTTCCTTGACGCAAAGCCAAGGATAAAGAAGTGGGATGTGTCGGTCGAGAAGTTGATGGATTTAGAGGCTGTGAACCCTAAGGATGTAAGAATATTTCTTATTTGTTAAAAAAACTAATATATAACATAATCCTGCAAGTTTGCGTTGTTAAATACTATTTTTGATTTTTTTATGGACAGGTTTGTGAAGGTATGAATATAGACCAGGGGGATAACTGGAAAGATGCAAGAACAATGAAAGACATGCCCTACTACCTTGCGGATAAAAGAGCAAAAAGTAAACAAAAGCCAGACAAGGCGCCAGCAAAGCCAGTCATCCAAAAAGGAGTGTCTGCTGATGACTCCAACCTGGCGAGAAGAATTGAAATACTCGAGGATGAGCTAAAGATGCAGAAGGAGATATGCACGAAAATTGCTGTTGAAGCATTCACTGAGCTGCAGAGAGAGAATAAACGGCTAGAAAATAGAATAGCCGAGCTGGAAGAGGAGAACAAAAAACTAAGGAGAAAATTCAGAGATCAAGGTGACAAATCACAGTCACCTGTCGGTGGATTAGAACAATCTGCTGAAAGGTTCTCATCGGGGAATGTTCAAGAACCCAATAAGGATGTTGCTTCGACGAGCAAAGTAGATAATGAGGGTATGGATAAGGGCGACAAGCCGATGAAGCGAGGCAGGATGAGCCTCAGAAGAAAATATGTGCAACCGAATGACTCAGAAGATGAGAATGATGGGAAGAAAAATGATAAGGAGGAGGAGAAGAAAGAAAAATCAGCTGAAGGTTTGGACCAAGGAAAATCTACACGAGATGCAGAAGAAATATGTGAACAGCAAAAGAATATAATCGATGAAGAAGGGCAGAAGGAGGAACCCAGAAAAAAATTGTCAAAGATAGAACAGCAAATCATAGGCAGCATTGAGAAAAACGTGAAGAAGAGGAAGGAGGAAAAGGTAATGTTGCATCTCCTTTAAATTATATCAATAGTTGGGTAACTGTGTAAATACAGTAGAGTAATTGTGTGATAGAAGTAGAGTAACTGTAGTAATATAAAGAGTAACACTAAGAGTAACTCAGATAGCACTGAGAGTAACTCTGATAGCACCGACAGTAACTGGTAGAACACTGAGAGTAACTCTGATAGCACTGAGAGTAACTGATAGAACACTAAGAGTAACTGAGAGACCACTAAGAGTAACTCTGATACGCACTGAGAGTAACTATGATAACACTGAGAGTAACTGTAAGAACATAAAGAGTAACTATACGATGGACTATAGTAACCGTATGACATATCAACATAGTATAACTAGTAGAAAATGAAGATTGATTCTAACATGAAGTGCTCTTTTGTTGTTGACAGCACAAGTTGTCAAACTTCATTGGTTTCGAGCATTTCAAAACAAAACAATCCAGGGAAATTTTCCACCACTTCATGGACAATATAGAAGAAATGTAAGAGAATTTGTTAATTTGCCAAGTGTACACATATAAAACATCGCTTATTCAATATCCAAAACTAATATGTATAACATCTATACAAACGATCGACAAGTCAAAACATAAATGGAGATTCAGCGTTGACACTTGGTGCATGGGGAAGGACCTCGCCACCCTACTGTACAAAGATCAAATGATGCAATCACCAGTAAGAAACTAATAAATAGTAGTGTAACTCTTTGAGAACTTGTCGTTTTTTTCTAAACAAAGAAATCTTGTGGTTATTTTTTTAGGTTATGGACTGCTTTGTACAGATGCTCAAAGCTACCACAAGTAAAAGGAGAAAGAAGGGTCTGTCATGGCACTGCTTGAGCACATATGCTCCGGTAAGAAGAACAAAAATACAAAAATATATACACAAAACTGAAACGTATAGATATGAATTTGTATTTGCAGCAGAAGCTGGCGTTTCATGTTGAAAACATAACCATGTCGCAGATCGACATGCTATCTCCACTATTCAACGTCCCGATGAAAGATTGGGACACAATGGACTCGGTGTTCACCATATTGAACAGTGACAACCACTGGCACTTGTACGAGGAAAGTTTCAGGGAAGGAGTACACCGGTCTTATAACTCAATGAGTAGAAATAGCAAGTCGAAAAAGGAATTCATTAGATGGGTAAGCAATCTATAAAAAGAAACTCTATTTGTAGTGGATTGACAGGGTTAATGTTTGTTGATAGATGATTAATAAGAGTTGTACATTTTTAATGCAGGTGGGTATTGTCCACGAATTCTTCAGGGGGGGCAGAAAAAGGTGACCAACTGTCACAATGGGGACAGGAGTACCCGCTATGTCCACAACAGGCAGAAGACTCACTTGACTGTGGGATCTTCGTTATGAAGTACCTAGAATGCCTGGTAAATGGAAAACGAATGGACTTCACCTGCGAGGACATGCCGGCCATAAGGGCTGATATTTTTCAGAGAATGATGGCGAGGGGGGATTTGCAACCTGTACAAGCACATCAAAAAGATAACAATGAAGCCATCAAAGAAGGTCCATCTGAGCAAAACAAGGGAGGAATATATGAACATCAAAAGCAACAAGAAGAAGAGAAGACAGAAGCACCAGATGAAGAGAAGAAAACAAATAAAGAAGCTGTTTCAAGCCTAGATAAATGGATGGATTTAAGCTGAAATACTGAATTATTAATTGAAATGTAAAACTTGAACAGTTTTCTTCTGTAATTTTGATGTGTAACCGCTATGAGATACATTACTTGTGTGCTATGAAAATCCTGAAAATTACATGTTTGATCTAAATCATATTGCAAATACGAGTATTTCTGGGTTTAATATATAGTGTTTTGTGCTTTGAATTCTGCGTTCTTGAAAGTAAAACTGTTGTGGTTTTGTATGGAGATATATACTTTGAGTTAGACTGTTGTGGTTTTACATATCAGAGTTACTCTCAATGCTAACATACCTGTATCGAGATATGTCTGCTTCTGAGAGTAACTGAGAGACCACTAAGAGTAACTCTGATACGCACTGAAAGTAACTATGATAACGCTGAGAGTAACTGCGAGGAAACTAAGAGTATCTGTGACAACACTAAGGAGTAACTGTGATAAAACAAAAAGTAACAATGATAACACTGATAATCACTGATAACAAAGAGTAACTCAGATAGCACTGAGAGTAACTCTGATAGCACCGAGAGTAACTGGTAGAACACTAAGAGTAACTCTGATAGCACCGAGAGTAACTGATAGAGCACTAAGGAGTAACTGAGAGAACACTAAGAGTAACTCTGATAGCACTGAGAGTAACTATGATAACACTGAGAGTAACTGTGAGAACACTGAGAGTAACTGTGACAACACGAAGAAGTAACTGAGAGAATACTAAGAGTAACTCTGATAGCACTGAGAGTAACTGTGATAACACTGATAGTAACTGCGAGGACACTGAGAGTATCTATGACAGCACTAAGGAGTAACTGAGAGAACACTAAGAGTAACTCTGATAGCACTGAGAGTAACTATGATAACACTAAGAGTAACTGTGAGGACACTGAGAGTATCTGTGACAGCACTAAGGAGTAACTGTGATAAAACAAAAAGTAACTCTAACGTTCAGGAGTCTGCTGTACACGATTCTTTATTAAAGAAGGAACCAGAAAAGTGAAGAAAATAGAGCACAGAGCTATAAAGATATGTACAAGAGTCTGTTGTACGATGTAAATGCACATACACATAGCACAGTGCACTGCTGTGTCGTCAGAACAGCACAGTAATGCTGGCATCTTTGCAACCCAACAGGACAGAGCGCTGTTGTCCATATTTGCAGCACCAACAGCACAGAGCTGCTGGCATCTTTGCAACCCAACAGGACAGAGCACTGCTATCCATATTTGCAGCACCAACAGCATAGAGCTGCTGGCATCTTTGCAACCCAACAGGATAGAGCACTACTGTCCATATTTGTAGCACCAACAGCACAGAGCTGCTGGCATCTTTGCAACCCAACAGGACAGAGCACTGTTGTCCATATTTGCAGCACCAACAGCACAGAGCATTACTCTCACTGCTGCACATATTTGCAGCACCAACAATACAGCTGGGGGCTTTCAGATCTTCAACATCTCCATCCTCCGCGACTGCTACGGTTTACAACACAGGAGGGGTCTTTCAGAACTTCAACATCTCCATCCTCCACAGCACCATTGATAGAAATCTCTTCTTCATCCGCGACTGCTACGGTTTACAACACAGTGGGGGATTTCAGAACTTCAACATCTCCATCCTCCACAACACCCTCGATGGAAATCTCTTCTTCATCCGCGACTGCTATGGTTTACAACACAGCGGGGGGCTTTCAGAACTTCAACATCTCCATCTCAACCTCTTCTTCATCTGCGACTGCTATGGTTTACAGAAGTTACAGTTTTACAGAAGAAATACCGACATCCCCCTTAACATTTCAGTAGCACCCCCTTTGACCTTCTCCTCAGATCCCCTTTAACATTTCTTCACAGCCTACCATGGAGCCATTCATCCAGCCAATCAACTACACCATTGACGACAAGATAGTAGAATCCATTCTACTTCCTATAGAATGGAACCATCTCCATTTCCACATCAACCCAGGAAAGACCACCTTCCTAATCGGAAACCAGTCTTTCCAGATAACCCTTATGCAGAATAAAAACGGGTCACTTTCAACTGCTAAGGGCTGGAAAAGGATGATCGCAGATCTCAGTCTTCGTAAAGGTTGGATCATCTACCTCAAGCCAACTGATCACCAGACCATCACAGCATGGATCACAGATCAGTTCTTAGAAACACCAAATGAGCTTATTCCGCTCTTCAGAATGCCTAGCGACGAAGTATACTCTGGATCGGAGGACTCTGAAGATCAGCTCTTCGTTAGGGACATATACCAAGCAGCACCGGGATCATTTGTAAATCCCATTCAGGTTGATTCATCCACAACATCGAACACATCAACATCTACAGATGACACTGCTTCTTCGTCTGTCCAGCATTCCTTTCACAAATAGATATGCACCGGTGCCCTTTTCTCTTAGCCTTTTCTCTTAGCCTTTGCAGGTTCACTCATTTACAACAGATATGAACTTCTCAGATACGAACGTGTGTTTAGGCTTGATGTATATGCTTTCCAAAGGAGGGAATTGTGTGTATGATATCTATCGCCAGGGATGGACCTTCTTTATAGCTGATATGGCTGTATTTTTCTGTATTTTTATGTTCAATTGATGGACCTTCTTTGTAGTTGATCTGGTTGTATAATATATAACGTTTTATGCTTCGAATGTTGTAATCTTGAATGTTTAGCTGTAGTGTTTTTGTCTGATTATATATACTTTCAATTGGCACTAAGAGTAACTGAGAGAACACTAAGAGTAACTCTGATAGCACCAAGAGTAACTGGTGGAACACTGAGAGTAACTCTGATAGCACTGAGAGTAACTGATAGAACACTAAGAGTAACTGAGAGACCACTAAGAGTAACTCTGATACGCACTGAGAGTAACTATGATAATACTGAGAGTAACTGCGAGAACACTGAGAGTAACTGTGACAGCACTGCGTATCAGAGAGTAACTCTGATACGCAGTGAGAGTAACTATGATAACACTGAGAGTAACTGTGAGAATACTGAGAGTAACTCTGCTAGCACTAAGGAGTAACTGAGAGAACACTAAGAGTAACTCTGATATGCAGTGAGAGTAACTATGATAACACTGAGAGTAACTGTGAGAATACTGAGAGTAACTCTACTAGCACTAAGGAGTAACTGAGAGAACACTAAGAGTAACTCTGATACGCAGTGAGAGTAACTATGATAACACTGAGAGTAACTGCGAGATTACTGTGAGTAACTGTGACAAAATAAAAAGTAACTCCAGCAACCAGAAAGTAACTCTACCAGTGTATGGCATAGTAGCAAAAACTGACATTTCGTGAGTACACTGAACAAACCATGAAAAAAATTGTACTTATCCAAAAATGTATGTATTCCAAAAGAAAAGAGTATTCAATGAATATAAAACAAAAAATATTCTGCAAAAGAGTAATATCTGATCAAAATAGATTCTTTGAAGCATAATCAAAGTATACATATAGCTGGTGGAGTTCAATGTAACACATAAAATACATTACAAAACACAAAAGTAAAAATACATGGATGGTTACAAAATCACTTTCACAAAAACTGCAGACAAAAAGAACAACCCATTACATGTTTGAATATCCCTCACTCACGCGCTAATCAACTACAGACTCCACTAAAAAACGTCCAGCATCAACAGACCACACGATCAGCAACAGGGATAATCATTGAATAGCAAACAGCAACAACACAGTCCATAATAGCAATGGACTACTTCTTCATAGGGCAGTTCCTGCTATCATGGTTGACCCCAAACTCTAAACAATTCTTGCACTGCCTCTCTCTTTTGGATTGTGAAATCTCAACTCCAGATTTAAACCTCACATCGGTCGATCTAGATCTTCCCTTAGTTTTGCAACTACTAGGTATATGGACCTTGACAGCAGAAGAGGATGCTGTATTAGAAGCGGTTGCACCAGCGCCTGCACCAGGATCAGGGAGATCCAAATCTAAGAGCTCCTTTCGCAAAGCTAACAGTTTTTCATGGCAAAGATCTACAACATTGTTCCTAAACGCTATGTTGACAATAGAATTGCAGGCAGAAACAAGATGAAGAGTCCTCCCAGTGGATGGGTGCTTAACTGACACTTTGCCAAAAATCAAAGGGTGTTCTCTGTACCCTTTAGTCCACCTCTTCAGAATGTAAGGCTCAGGAAGAGTGAAATAGTCATGGCTCTTCAAATAAGAGAGGATGTGCCTGCAAGGGATGCCTTTGAATTCCAACATGAAGCAACTGCATGAAACAATGTCACTAGATAACTCTTTCTTCAATATACGGGGAGTTCCAAGTCCACCGACGCGATACACCTCAAAGACACCTTCTGAAGCTTGCTTTACATTGTAGACCATACTTTGGTGAACCTCAGACTGGAATATCTTAAATATGGACTTGGTATATATACCTCTCATCTGCTCCTCTAGCGGCCACAGTGATGACAAAGGGAGGTTACTGTACTCGTCATCAAAATCTTTGAAATTTTCAATCTCTCGCACATGAGAGTACGCAGTCTCCAACGAACATACAAGTTCAAATAGAGTCTTCCTGCTATTCACATGGCTCCTAATGAACGCATTCAGGCTCTCGCTCCTTTGAGTCATCCTCATGCCCGCAAAGAAGGAGGACTTCATATAGCACGGAACCCAATCGCAACGCATCGCATACATATCAGAAATCCAGGTGATGGACAACAAATCATGCTCCTGAATTACAGAATCTCACCTCTCTTCAAAAATGTCGACATCATCTACATTCCAGACACAATCATTCAACAAGCTTATGATCTGGTCCTTGTTAGGAATGCCACCAAGCTTGGAGGGAAGCTTCTGTAGGATGTGCCAGCTGCAGAAGCGATGCTTGCAATTGGGAAAAACAGAGATGATAGCAGCATTCATAGCAGGGTCCTGATCAGTTATGATGGAAACCGGCTCTTTGCCAAAACAAAGTAAGTACTGCTTGAAAACCCAAACAAATGAGTCATACTTCTCATCGACCAGCAGAGCAGATGCAAACAACACTGTCTTGCGATGGCGATCAACTCCACTAAACATTCCAAAAACCATCGAATACTTGTTGGTGCGGTAGGTGGTGTCAAACACAATCGCATCCCCGAATAGCCCGCAGTCTTCAACAGAGACGGGATCAGCCCAAAACAGATGAGTAAGGCAACAATTGGGGTCTTTTTGGTAGCTATAGAAGAATTTCGGATCAATGGCTTTGAAACTAGAAAAGTGATCTAAAACCATGTCGACGTCGTATTTGGCCAACTCTTTCCTCTTACTACTGATGTGTCCATGAGCTTGTCTACTAGTAAATGTCATATTTTCATAACCACCAGACTCGGATGCTATCAATGCAATTTGTCTCGATACAGGTATGTTAGCTTGGCTCATGGAAGAAAGGATATCTTTTTGAGTTTCATCAAGAGATGAGTTACACTTGAGGTAACGGAGATGAGCAACGTCAACAAGTTCATGGTTGTGTTCCTCAACAAATGCAGTCACGACCCACATGGATGAGGACTTGTCCAGTGTGAAACGTATCATGGCTTCACAACCACACCTCTTCATAGAATGCATGTGCTTCTTTGACAACTTATCCTGCAAGTTACCCATTTCATCACAAACGGGGCTCAGAAGCCCTCTAGACCTCTTAGAACGACCAATCTTACCCTGCTTATCACAAACCAGATCTTTAGCAACCAGAATCTTACTTCCCTGTTCATATCTATTGTTGTCTTTCCTGATGTTTAACCCACTCATTCCAGCATAACTTGAATAGAAGGATATACCTTCATCTAGACTTCCAAACTGAAGGCCAACTCTAGGGACTGCAGCTGGTGACGAAGAAGAAACACCAATAGAATGAGAAGACTGAGGATTATCATCATCACGGCCGACACTTGCATTAGCAGCATCCGTATCAAGGCTGGGATCCATGACAGTGTGTTGGAGTAACTCGGAAGATCAGAAGAGTAACTCTGTAACACAACAAGAGTAACTCGGTAAGGCAAAAGAGTAACCAATTATAACAAGTGAGTAACTCGGAAAATCAGAAGAGTAACTCTGTAACACAACAAGAGTAACTCGGTGAGGCAAAAGAGTAACCAATTATAACAATAGAGTAACTCGGTAAGGCAAAAGAGTAACCAATTATAACAATAGAGTAACTCGGTAAGGCAAAAGAGTAACCAATTATAAAAAGAGAGTAACTACGCAAAACATAAAAACATGAATATCAGTTACTACTTCAAAAATGACAATGCAGAAACAAAAATTGGGTTTCTTTCCCACAGAAGATAAAGGGATGAATAAACATTGAAATGATAAGAAAAAATATAAAAAAACGAGTATAACTGAATGAATTTACAAAGAGAAATACAAAATCTACCTGAATGTAGCTTTAAAAAACTGTTGCTCGTACAAATGCAGATAGAACAGTGAATTCTCCCACCACCTCCACTCCCTCCACAGCAATTTGCTCCTGAATATGCAGATAGAGCAGGGAATTCTCCAACCACACCCACTCCCTCCTCCTCAGCGGCGTGAGCTTCAGAACAGCAGGTCTAAACGGTGGAATCAACTTGGTGAAAATCGATACCGTCACAGGATACACAAACGACAGTGGGAGACACCTTAGTCAACCTGCTCTGCAAGATTGATAAAAGGGGAAACCGTTATCAGAGGTATTTCTGAGGAAATGAATGTAGGTATTTCTGAGGAAGAAATGTAAAATGGAGATTGAAATACGCCAAGTTGGAATCAGAGGCGAAATTGCATATGCAGGGTGTTAAGCGGCAGATGGGGGGTAGATGATCGGCAGATGGGAGGAAGACCGGATGTATCAGCCAGGCGGTGGCACAGACGATCGCGGATGACAAAGATGATCGGCAAATGGGGGGAAGACCGGATGTATCAGCCTGGCGACGGCACAGACGATCGCGGATGTATCAGCCTAGCGGTGGATGGGAGAAAGACCGGATGTATCAGCCTGGCGGTGGCACAGACGACCGCGAATGACGTAGATGATCGGCAGATGGGGGGTAGACCGGATGTATCAGCCTGGTGGCGGCACAGACGATCACGAATGACAAAGATGATCGGCAAATGGGGGGAAGACCGGATGTATCAGACTGGCGGCGGCACAGACGATCGCGAATGGGGGTAGACCGGATGTATCAGCCTGGCGGCGGCACAGACGACCGCGGATGACGAAGATGATCGGTAGATGGGGGGAGACCGGAAGAATCAGGCTGGCAGCGGTAGAGACGATCAAGTTTTTTCTTTGCTGAACGCGTGCTACATTAACTTGGACTTAATTACATGCGCCTTCCACCGGGAACATGCTGCCAGGTAACTTAATCAAAAGTACCCGCCGGGTAACAAATAAATAGCCTATATATATATATATATATATATGAATATATATGCACACACATATATATGTATATATACATATATTTATTTGTATATATATCTGTATATATATCATATAGATGTATGTTTATAATTATATTTGTATATATGTAAATATATATTCAGATATACATTTATATATACATACATATTATTACACATACACAGACACACACACACACACAGATATATATATATATATATATATATATATATATATATATATATATATATATATATATATATATCCGGTTTGGCCCGGTCAATTGGTTGGACCGGTCGAATCGTGTTTCTGACTGGTTTGATCAGAAAAGGACGCATAACCAATTTTTTAGGCTTTTAGACTGTTTGGCCACCAGTTTACCGGTCTGACTGGTCGGACTGGCCGGTCCGGTTCAGTTTTGAAAACACTAGTTTGATGTACTCCATTATTTTTTATATATTAACAATATAAATGTATAAAGATCGTTGGTTTCAATTTTAGTAAGAAGGGTATGGAAAAGAAAAGAAAAGACCAAAAAAAAATTGACGAAAAAAGAGAGAGATTGAAGGAAGGAAATAAGAAAAAATTTGAGTGGCATAACAATGATAGAGAGAGTGGGGGAGAGAATTGAGAGGCGTGGTGGGATTGGTAGTTTGAAAATGGTTGTGCATTTGTGAAAATGGTTAGCGTAAGTTAAGTATAATTTATTATATATTGGTAACAATAAAGTTTACAATGCACAGATAAATATATACCTTCACAGAGGTGTGCTACAAATTGAGCTGTCAGACATTTTTGTATGGAAAATTCTAAGGATCTAAAGATAAAATTTGAAAATGACAACATCACATTCTTATTTATGACATGTTGAATGTGCCGTAGGAAAAAAATAGAATCATTAGTTAAAACTCCAAAGATATCAAAGCCAAATGCAAGGAAATAATGATGGTTTATTTTACAGGCTAAATTATGCTCACACACTTCTTGTGTAGCTGCCTCTAAAGCTATCAGGCTTGCTTTGAAGGCAAAGAGAAGAAAGTTAAGTTGAACGAAACAAAATATAGTTTAGAAAAAAGGTTTTAAAAAAGGAGAGAGAAAAGAAAAAGTTTAAGAGAACACACATTTCAGAAAATACCGTGATGTGATTGGTTAGTGGTTTATTTGTAATTAAGAAAACATATTTGTTCTTTTTACAGTAATATAGAAAAGATGTCTTTACATTCTGATCTTGATTCTTGATGTTAGATATACAAACTAGCGCTACGCTTTGATTCCCAATGTCGTGTACTTAACCAAGTGGATATTGGCCTCTACTAGACTTTCCATGTAAGATAAGGACAAACATAATTTTATTTTTGATGTATGAATATACGTAAACATGGGTTTTGTTTGAATATTCATACTTTTTTTAATTCCTGATAGTTTGTTGTCATTTATAGCTGTCAGAAATTTTTATCTTTTTTATTGGTACTTTTGTCTTGAATGACAGCGTCATTTTGTACGTAATGTTGTAGTGCTAGCAATACATTGTCATTTTTCACAGTTGTCATACATCCACCAGTTTGAGTAATGTATCTAATTGCACACTATTGACGTAGTTCGGGGTATTGTTCCCGTTATGTGGAGTATTGTTGTCGATATTTATGTACTTCTTTTATTGTTATAGGTGCTTCTATTATTGAAGTTGAGACTGTACATATTGTCAAATGCTAATGCCAACGTGCATTTTATAGAAGTTGATGTATATTATCTAGCATTTTTAGTACTTCATTTATGATTGAAAATATGTTTTATTGATGTTTACAGCGTACAAGGGTTGACTGCATGTTAATTCAACATCTTTGAATTTTAAAGATAGTTGTTTGAGTATTTTTCTTAAGTACCAATTTGATGTACTTTTTGTCAATATTTTCAAGGGTGGTACTATTTTATGATACCCTGCTCATAGTTGCAGCGTTAAACATGATGGGGTGCGAGCACGATTATGTGTTTTTAGTTTTGGATTACTTCGTCAACATTTAAATATACTTAATTATAGTAAAAAGGCTTATTGTTGAAATCAAAGAATATTATATTTGGATTACAGAACGATATTTCTTCATGTTGTGGAGCTTCATTAGATTTTTTTTTCTTTTCAATAAATGTGATACTTTGCTATAATCTAAAAGTTTCATATGATTAATCGGTGGTGGCGTAAGGGGGTCAAGGTGAGGCACTTGCTCCCTGATTGCAAAAGCCTTATTCATACATACAGTGCATAGGTTAATTTCTTTCCCATTTCCACGTGTGTCTTGCACAAAAGATACCCAACTACGGTGAGAAGTTCTGACACCCTTTAAGAGTGTGGACAAACACACTTTTAGTCAATTGTATATGTAGAACCCAAACGGCCTTACTACATTGTTACTATAATTTTTATGACTCTCTTTGCCATTGTCAATCTTATAAAGAACTGTAGCTGAGCAGTCTGTTTTTGGTTGTTGTGTGTCTAAGTGTTTTCTTTCATTTTTTTTACTTTTCTAATTTTAATATATTATTTTATTTTAATTTTAAAATAAATCATTCGCATCTATGTTTATCTAAGTAACAACATCCTACTAGTATGTGTGTATGTTTCAGGAGAATGTCTGTGAGGTCGGTCTGCATAGTTCAACAACATGTCTATGTGCTTCACAAGTTTGTTTGTGTACTTCGGCATTCTGTTTGTGAGCTCAACAATGCAATAAGTTTGTGTACTTACTTTTTTGATAATCCTGCATTGTAAGGTGGTGGGTGTCAGCCAACAATTGATCGAGTTACTCTCTTTTAACAGATTATTTGTAAATTATTATAAATAATAAATATCTATTAACCGTTAAAAGGCGTTTATGTATTTCACTAGTTTGTTTATGTATTTCAGCAGTCTGTCTATGACCTCAATAGTTCGGTCATTTGTTTACTTAGTTGCTCAATAAGAAGCATAAATAATTTTAATAATATCATGTTGTATGTTGAAGAAAGTCAACCAACATTAGTCAAGTTGTTCTCTTTTAATAGATTGTATGTAAATTATTATGAATATTAATTATATAATTTACATATTGGAGGTAAGTTTGGTAATGTCAAGTACATATTGGAGGGACTCAATATTCTCTTTTTGGGATTTGCAAATAAATTATTAATTTTGTATAAAATTGTGAGTATTAATTATATATTAGACGTCAACAAGCACATGCCCAAAAAAGTGGGAATGAATACATGCAACAAGTTGGAGGGAGTCATCCAGTTGGCAGTCAATCAAGTTGTTCTCTTTTAGACGGGATGTGAATAAAAAATATTAGTAAGTCGATATAATGGTTTATTTTTCTTAGAGTAATTTTCTTCCGTTTGTGTTTCTATATGTTTGCTTTTTGTTTCAAGTTGTTTATCAAATAAGTACAAAACTGATGTATATATTAATGCAGTGCTATGGACCAACTATTAATTTAATTTAATTTTTTATATATTTAGTACTCATGTGTATATATTTAGTGCTCGCTTATTAGATTAATTTAATCACTTATAGCTTATTATTTTTTAGAAAAGTGGTAATTTTGATAATTGTACGCTACAAGTTGGGGAGGGAGTTGGTTGGCAATTAATTGAGTTGTACGTAAATAAATTTCAGTCTAACTATATATTGGCTGTCAATGGGCACATGTCAATTAGGGAGCAAGTAGTTTTTGGTAATACATGTTACAACTTGTAGGGAATTAGTTTTTATTTAATCGAATTATTTTTAGAGGATTATATAAAAATTATTATAAGTAGTTATTATATATTAGTGCCAACATGCACAACAAGAGAAACACATGAATTTTTCTAATCACATCTTATAGATCATAGGAACTCAATCGATAATTACTTGAGTTACTCTCTTTCAAGAGTCGTATGTAAATTATTGTGAGTATAAATTATGTATTAATCATGGGCATGAATAGACATGTATACACACATAGAAATATATGGTTCGTTGGGTATTTCTATATTCTTTATTGTTTATGAAGCTTTTTCCTATGCGCTCATACCTTCTTTTTCATTTCCAGTGAGGAAGCTAAAAATTTTCGAACAGTTAATGGAGTTATTTTTTTTAGCATAGTGTTTAAGTTATTGCATGTGAAATATACATTATTTTTAGACTATAAGTAATTTTAGTTATCACACGCTGCGAATAGAGGGAGTCACATATTAGTGAATCATTAACCGACACATGTTCAAGAAGGGAAGTATGTAATTTTACTAATAACACACTACAATTAAAAGGTGTCTCCTATAAAGTATGTCAGGTTTTTTTTTATTTAATTGTGTTACATGTTCTTAGTATGTGTCTTCATCTTCTGCTAGTAACTCTTAAGTGTCTGGATGACGTTTCCACTACCTGAGGCTTTACTTCTTTTAAAATTTGAATATTCTGCTTTTTTTACGTGGGTGAATGCAACCTAAACTCATAAAGCGGGTTGGTACCGAGGAATCGTAGATGGATGGATACAATCTATACTACATGTAGAAATACTTGCAAGATAAGACCCCAAGAACTTGACAAGAACGAAAACAAACTTCCTTCAACTCATAGGCTCCTACATATCAAACATGGTGCTCAGTTGAAATGCTAAGGTAAGATATTCTCTCTCTCTAGATGAGGGCTCTGTTCCGTCTTCAAGACGAAGTTCTTGGTCTAGGTGATGGCAGGCACCGACCTTGCTGGTCGGGGTTCCCCTGGTCGGAGCCCTATACCACCTTCCCATGATGTTTTGGCCTCCATTGCTGCTACCACTTCCTCTACCCGTCCTTCCACCACCACCTCCCCTTCCAACACTACCACCTCCTTCTCCCTTCCTCCTTCTAGTGGTGCCCCCTCACCGCTGGTTCTTCTTCTGATGGGGGTCGTCTGCCTTGGACTGACCCACAAGCGGATATGATGGTGGGAAGTTTGTGTGCGGATACCATCTCCAAACAATTGTCGGTCCAGTGCAACTTTCAGCCACTCTTGATGTCGAATGATCTAAAGAAGCCTTTCCTCAGACAGGAGGATTGCATACCATGGACCAAGTTTTCTGGCCCTGTGGTCAGAGATATGGATGAGTTCCACCACTACTCGATCATTTCCAGATTTTGGGCAAAAAGCACTTCATCTAGTAGGTCTATGGATGGAGAGGTTGGGGATGTGGAAACTAAACGGGGAACTCCAAATGTATCCCCTTAAAGATGGACTCTTCTTGGAAAGATTTGCTACTAAGGATGACATGAAAATCTCCCTAGACCAAGGCTCTTGGTTTGTTTGACAATCAATTGATTCTGACTAGGAAATGGACTCCATAGGCGGATGTGTGGGGTGCCTTGCTCACCCCAATGTCTATGTGGATCTGACCTATGTGGAATTGAATGAGAAGTGCATTGACCATCATCAGGATGCTCTATGCATGCCAAAGGTCATCTCCTTCTAGTTGGATGGCAAATTTGTAGGGGCGCAATACCTTGCATTGAGATAGTTGCCGACAAGGAACCTTCTCTGGTTGTTATGGTCAAAATGCCTTACAGACAGGAGTCAGAAATCCTTGTCGAATATGATGTTGTGTGCAAACATTGCCTTTCTTGCAAGGTGTTTGGACATGTGCCTGTGAGTTGATTTGGGACATAGGAAAGCTTCCTGGAACCGTTGATCGTGCATGGAAGATCCAAAAGTTATAGACCTGATAGAAGGAACAAGAAGAAAAGTAAGAGTCACATTCTGTAGACTATGTGGGTTGATCCTAATTGAGAGCAGCGAGAAGAGCAGCCAGATGTAGTTGAGAACTTGGCGTTGATTCACGGTGTGGTTAATAGGGTTGTTGTTGACAAATCCATTGGCATAGATGGTGTGTCCATGAGCAAAGACGATGTTGCAGATGTGATTCAAGGTGCTATCACTAACACTATCCATGTTGTGGTGGTGGGTGACCCCTTGTCGGATGTGTCCATGTCTGTACTAGAGGATGAGGAGTGTCTGGAAGAGTCTCTGAATATTTAAGATCCTTGAAGATCAAGAATCAAAGGAGTTGGTGATCCGCAGTACAAGAAGGATTTCTACAAGAAGCAATATTAGTAATGAGAAGTTCTCCTGGGGCAGATGTAGGGGAAAGGAGGGAGCTTCTTTGGAAAAGGGGTGCTACCAAACTAGTTTAATAATAATTTTGGTGTGGAACTTCATGGGATATTCACTCTCTGTAATGCAAAGGACCCTCAAGCAAATAAGCAAAGAGAGGGATGCCAATCTAGTTTTATGCATAGAAACTAGGATTAGAAGAGATGTTCAACACAGGGTTAGAGGCTTATTTCTCAATGGTTTAAACTTTTTTTCTAACCTTGATAGCACTAAAGGTGGTAAGATTGTGGTGGGACGAAATCCTTGATCTGGGATGTTAAGATGATTCACGAAATTAATCAACTAGTGACAATTAGATACACCAATAGAAGGGCTCTATGATCTCAATGGCGTATGGATCCAATTCTGAGATGGATAGAAGGAGGTAGTGGGAGCTTGTTGTCAACACCACACTACGTCAGTTGCCTCACCTAGTGGTAGTCGATTTCAACCATGTTAGAAAATCTAGACAAAAATGGAGAGGGCTCCTTATCCATAATTCATTGCTCAGATACTTCAATGATGTCGTGGATGTTGTGGGACTGATGGAGTTGAACATGAAAGGTGGCCTCATCACTTGGAAAAATAAAAGGAATCCAATAAGGAGGATCTCCAATAATTTAGACTGGGAACTCACAAATGAAGATTGGTTTATATTTTCCCTAAGTTTATTGTGAAGCTAGGTTCTCATCCTAATAGCGGCCATTCTTGGATGGAGATTGAGTTTGATCTCTCATTAGAGATTCAATCAACCCTTTAATTCCTTAACCTATATATTTCTTGGCCTTCATTTGAGGGAGTGGTCAAACATGCATGGGTTCATGTTGTTGAAGGTAACCCCTTATTTGTGGTGATCGAGAAACTCAAGAGGAATAAAGTTTCCCTAAAGAGATGGTCCAAAGACTTTATGGACCTGCCCAATCTTATCAAAGAGGCTTGAGAAGCCTTTGAAATTGTTGCTAAAGATCTTGTACTTTCTCTCACTTCTATTAAGATCATGCATTTGGAAGAAAGCACCAACAAAAGGGTTGTACAACTGGAGAAGGCATATGAGGTGACAATGTGGAAAAGGAGTAGGCTTAAATGGGTGAAAAATGGGGATAGGAACTCAAAGGTTTACCACTATGTTGTGAAGAGAAATTACATGAGGGATTATATACATAATCTTATTGACATGCAAGGGGACTTGGTGGATGAAGAAACTAAGGTAGGGGAGATGGATGTGAACTTTTTCTCTAAGCTATACAAAAATGATAGAAGCATCCATCAACCACAGGTGCATTTTATGCTTAAGAGAAGAGCTATTGATGATATGATCATAGATATTTTGAAGATGGACACTGACAAAAGGAATCGAGTATGCTTTTTTTCTATAGGGGCATCCAAATCCCATGGACTGGACAAGTTTAATGCTATTTTCTTTCACTCTTATTGGCCTTTGATAGGAGGTGATGCTTTTAGGACCATGCATAGTGGAAGGATGGTTTGTCAAGTCAACCATTCCTTTGTCAAGATGATTCCTAAGAAGAATGTTGCTTTGTCCATGAATGACTTTAGGCCCATTTCCTGTTGTTCTATAATTTATAATATCATCTCCAAGTTGATATCTCAAATGTTGAAGAGCATCCTACCCAAGGTCATGTCCATCAAACCAATCAACTTTCATTTGGGGGGGGGGATTTCGGATTGCTTTACTTGCTACTAAATTTATGATGGAATTCCAAGTAAAAAACAAGTCCAAAAAATCTTTCTCAAAGTTTGACATTTCTAATGTCTATGACATTATGAGTTGGAGAGGTTTGTGGAGTTCTTTCGAGGCTTTGGGATTTTCAATTAGATCCATAGAAGTCTTGTAACAATGTATTGAAATGACCTCCTTTTTGGTGCTAATCAATGGAGTGCGCAAAGGTCTTTTTAGAGCGTATGACGGACTCATATAATGGAAAATCTCACTAGTTTAATTGACAAAGATGAAGTTTAAGGGAATATCAAACCGTACAAGGTTCATGGTGCCAAAGTCTACCCACACATGATTTTTTATGATGATGTGTTATTCTTCGTTATTTCACACACCAAGTTTCTAAAGTGGTTAGACTCATTCTTAAAGATTTTGTAGACTTATCTTGTCTTCATGTCAGTGACATTAAATCTCACATTTTCCTATACAAGTCATGTGACTCACGGAGAGGGAGATTGAATAGGGATATTGGACTGGAAGAGGGTCAGTTCCCCACAAGATACTTGGGTGTCCCTATATCTGGGCGGGTTGGTAGAGGTTCTGGATTTCAGGACTATGTGGACAACATGTGTGCTACGGTGAAAAAAATAGTGGTATTTACCTTTCTATGGATGGTAGGAAAGTTCTTATTAAGATTATGCTTAATATCAAAGTTGGGTATTGGTGCAGGCTGGATGAGAATCCTGACAATATGCTTGACAAATTCAAATCCATCATGTTTGGTTTCCTTTGGAGTGGTGGATGTCATACTATTTCTTGGTCTGTGGTGGCTCAACCAAGACATGGAGGTGGCCTTGGTCTCACAAACCCAAGGGACATAGTGTGGATGTCTATGGCCAAAATAATTAGAAATTTCCTGCTGAAACCAAATTCCATGTGGGTGTGTTGGATGTCAGACATATATGGCCATTGTCGTGGTGATACTATATCTACACAATGAACTTGTAAAGTCTGGTGGAGAATGCTTACAGTATGGCCTGAGACTAGACACTCCTATTTGCATAACAAAGTCAATGACAACTGGACGCTAGTTACAAGTTGCAAATCTTGGTGCATCAACCACAACCTATCTCAAGTTATCTGAAACCAACTTTTATGGAGTAAATTCCACTTCTCCAAGTGGATTTTTTGGTCTTATAGGTCTATTATGAAGAAATTTCTTACTCATTATAGGCTTTGTAAGTGGGGTATCCCCATAGACCTTTCTTTTCCCTTGTGTATGAAGGAGTGGAGTCCCACTCACACACCTTTTTTGAACATGAGTTGTCTAGGTACATGTGGATGAGAATGTTTTCAAATGCAAGCAAGGAAGATGTCCCACTAGTAGTGTTCAAGAAAGTATGCAGTGGATCTTTGATTACACTAGATGCAACACATAGATGAGAAGGATGGATGGACTAATCTTCATGCCTCTCATTCTCCATATTTGGAGTGAGAGAAATAGTAGGATTAATGGAAAGAAGGCTAATGATACCCTTCCGTGTTTTTGATAACCTTTTAAGTAGTTTAATTTGGTTTTCTCGAGCAAGCCCAGGAATCGTGAAAGGGTTTGAACCTGAGGTTCTTATGATGTGGGATTTTTAATAGACCGTCGTATAGTATACGAGGATCCTAGACACCTTTTTTTAGTATAGCAATAATTTACCTTATCCAAAAAAATGATAGGATTATCTTAAGTTGTTCTTTCACCCTTATAATTTTACACAAGAATGTGATGCATGTCATTTAACCATGGTACCAACAAGAAGTTGTCAAGTTCAATTCGTAATGATATCGGAATATGTCATTTTCTGGATGATGTTGTCTTTTACAATACCAGTGAGCCCTAATTTACTTGCTAACTCACTTTTGAATTCTATATTTTTTAGTTCCTAAAGGGTGTTCTTCCCCTTTTTGGCTTTTGTGGCCCATAAACAAAGACTATCACTAATGTCTTGATCTCATTAATAAAATGTATCGATATGTTTATGTTGCATATAGTTTTATCTCTTAGGTACATGATTTACATTACTATATATCAATAATCCTCACACACTTATATAATCAAAGTGATCAAGTGCATAATAATATGGAGAGAGTTAAAACTAAATTTGACTATAGTCTTTTTCCTCATAGTACCAACTCGTTAATACCATTTTAAATATCACACTTAAATATGTGTTATATATGAACTATGTAATACATATAAATCATAGAAGGCATGTTATATTTATGTGTCACATGATATTTGGACATTTAGTTATTGAGACCTCATTTTTTATCACTCGGTAGAAATTTCATTATTAATGTCAATCCTCTGGCTAATGATGTAATCCATTCCACATCCTACCCAATTTCCATATATACTTATTTTCTGGTCTTTTTCCACATTTTAGCATATTTAATCCATCATTTTCACCCAGTTTGGTCCCTTCTACAAAGAAACCTTCTTTCAGATAGAAATTGCTATTAGCATTCAATGCTGCCTAAAATAGGCTTTTTTATTGCAAATTGCCCAGTGGAATTGTTTAGAATTAAATATTCCCTTTTCCAACTATCTATTCTAGGAAAATTTGAGAAATAACTCTCACTTATCTTTCTATGCAAGTTTTCCCCATTTTTTCGAAAACATTCCTGAAATTACTGGGAAATCGATAGACTACATTTTTCCACCCAAGGACATCGCACAGACCGCAACCATTCGCCATAGACACGTGGTCAGCCATCTCTGTCTGTGTTCCCTTCCATGTGGTGCATCAGGGTGATCTCCTACCTCTTTGAGAAGATTCTATCTAGAACCATGAATCCTAAAATCTACCTATAAATAGCCCCCACGCAATATATTCAAGGCCTCTCTAGTCTATCTTGAAACTAGAGAAACAATTATCCCTCTCTTTACTTTTTGTGTTGCTTGTGTTTAGAGGATCCTTCATTTGACACCACCTTCTCTACTGATCTGTAGAATGGTAAATTGCTCTAATAGATATGACTAAACCATTGCATCTATTTCTGATCTATACATGTTACACCTGACCAATCTATTGGTGCATCTAATGTGTTATCTTGTATAACTACTCTTCCGTTCTTATAGTTGTTAGTTTTACTACTTATGAAAATTCAAATCTAGTTCTCTAAGCACACTTCTTCTAGTCATCCTCTTTCATCATATGCATCGATCCTAGCTACCAATGACAAATCTTCGTCGTGGGAGGTTCTGAGGTGATTAGGACCACAATACACCTAAAAATTACAACTTTCGGGGCTAGGATAGGAAGGTCATGGATATTTTCACCCTCAAAATCTTCCCAAAATAAAAATCACCTTTTATCTCATTTTTCATATTTTGTTTAATTCAACCATCCTAAAATCGGTCAATTTCCTTTCCACCCTGTAGTGTCTAGATAGTGATTTACAATGCTAGACGGGGTGTTAATCCTTCCCCTTTTTTAACTAGATCACCACATCTGATATTTGCATTAACTATTTTTCTCTTTTTTTATCCCGCATGGATAATTGCTCAAACTATACTGTGACTTCCATGATCTACCTTTTTCCTTATTTTTCATACAAAACATGGTGGCGACTCCGGCACTTTCTTTTTCACGTGATGTTTTGCTACGAAAAATGGTAGAGCTTTACTCCTTGAATATCTCTAATTATCTACCCCTTTTTGGGCAGAGTTTGACATAGTAGTAACTCCACTAGGGAGTCATGCCAAGTAAATCTAAGTCAAACTCCTAGTGTTCCATTTCAAGGTTTGAGTCTTCAAGATCCTTCATTTTTTCATTTTGTCTACCACTTTTTTTGTTCGAAATGTGGCCATGGATCACCCTGATCCAATGGCTCTGGGTGCACAAATCAAGGCAATCTTCCATCCTTGACCCCTTTAGTTTTTTTTTCACTTTTTAGGATGTTCTAATCTTGATCTTATTTTTCCTTTCTAGATATATTTGTCCACTATCGATTAGGGTTTCAACCATGCTTCACATCTAGGGTTTGTGTTAGCTTCCCTCATTTCTTTTTGTTAAAAAAGGTAAAAAATAAACACACCCATATATATAAAGGATGAATGGGAGGGGTAGACTAGGAATAGAACCTGATCTTTCTTGAAAACATGTGGGCATTATTTCTTTATCTGCATATTTGTGACTATCACAAATCATAGGCTTGTGTTTGAAATCACTAAAAACCATAACATGCGCTTCACACACCTATAAACCCATGTTTCATGGAATTAGTGCCAACCACACGAGGTGTACTATGAGTTAAGCTGGACATCCAAAGGTCTTGAAAACATCCCACTCTCCTAGCACTCACAACTAATTACGACCATCGTAGTCACAAGGTGTATTGCGAGCAGTACCTTTAGTCGATGAGCCCATGATATCTATCAATGAGTGTCATCTATACATAGAGAAGACAAGGACAAACCCCCCTACAATGGTCACGCTTGATTGAGGATGTAGCATGGATATAAACTCATGAGATAAAAAGGCAGATGTTTTCTTCCAGTGCATATGTCCTTTATTCATTGTTGAAATATCGTTGATATTGTTGCTAGCCCTTTTTGTGTGCATATTTCAAACAATCTTTGTTTAAAGATTAATAATCTCAAACTTAAACTTCATACAATCCTTATAAAAAATTATTAATCTCAAACTCAAATTTCAAACAATTTTATTTAAATATTAACAATCCCAAAACTCAAATTTTGAATAATCGGTTGCAAAAATTAACAAACTAAAAAAGGGGAACATGTCCCTAAACTTGGGTGAATATGTGGTTCCTCCATGTCATGTGATGTATCATTCTTCAATGTCGGGCCTGCCGCAAGATCATCCTAGATTATGAACTTAAACTAATGCCACTTTAACTTTAAAATCCTTTTTGAATCCTACACCATGACCTAAAATTGTCTCAATCATATACCTCATCATCCTAAATAGAGTCCTAGAATATGACATAAAACTAGACTGTGGCTTCTCATTGTATGCCATAAAAAGGGAGAGGCCAAGCTGAGGCTTCCTCCCTGCCAACTTCTCTCTGGAGAATCCCCTTAAGATAGTATGAGGACAACCTATGGAAAGAAAAGTGATTGATTGAGAACACTTGCTTTCCTAGTTGGTCTACCTTACTCTTGATCAACTACTTGAACCCATTCTCCCATCCTACTTTGAATCATCCTTTTTGGGGGTACTTCTCAGAGGAACATCACATACACCATCTTTTACTTTTATGACATGGCATTGGAAAATGTGTCTTATGCAGAAGTGAAGAAGTTCTCTCATATATCCAAATCTAGGGACAACAACCACAACCAAAAAAACAAAAGAAAAAGTACATGTTTCCTTTGTCATGAGAAAATAATAAGAAATCAGGAAGCATCCCTTTCATACCCTTCCCTCACATCAGAGGAGTCTCTTTAAATTCTTATTTGATACAATGTATGTGAGGGGACCCATCCCAAAGCATGTACTATTTTCTAATAAAGTTACACCCTATCTTTAAATCATTCTAGTGTTAATTATAGGACATTTAGGGAAGAGAAAGAAGCTTGTACCTCACCCAGTCTCATAAGGGATCATTCCAGATGGTCGAGAACAACAATATGTATCGCCAATCTTATGGTAGCACCCAAGGAGATCCCATCCATGACAAACAAGACAACCCAGAAGAGGAGGAGAAATACAAGGAAGCCACCATCGTACCTAAAGCAGTAGTCATTCAGGGACATCCACAAGATCAATCTTTCAACATACCCTTTTTGCCTCCACCAAGATCAGACTCGATAGGAGGGTGGCACTATCTATGGTTCACCAGACAAGGAACTACACATCATGAGTCATGCACACAGTTCTTCCCATATAGCATGCAGAATTCCCACTCACCTTAGCTTGAAGCATTCTGGTTAAGGCTCTATCAAAGTTCTCCATTTAGGAACATTGGGTCAGTCCTGAAACATCAGGAGGCAATGGCATCCTTCTTGAAACCTAAAGAATAAATTGGAGGAAAGAAGAAAGAAAAAGAAGCTACAGCCACAGAGGGAGAGCCCTAAGGGGTCGAGTAAACTAGCACTACTACAAAGGCTCAGAAACAATACCTGAGTGGCCGAGGACCCTTCCCCATCTTTCAGTCCATGTATTCACCACCCCACTCTTGGTACAACCCATACATAGCGGTATGGCATGTACTCCCACCACTTGTATATCTAGCATTGATGAAGACAATCAAACTACCTGTTATACATGTGGTGGATGCACGTTAGGAAGCTCTTGCATAGGAATCCACTTCCATAAATTCCCTATTTCTCAAGATCATGCAAAAAATCAAACTGCTAGATGGGAAGAAAGATAGTGGGAATGTGTTTAGTGATTTCTACTACTTTCCATATGCAGAGCTTCCTAAAAGATGTAGCATGTTGAAATTCCATGGGTACTTCAGCATGGGGGTCCCATGGCTCATGTCAAGGCTTATTACTCAAATATGAAGTTTAGAATGATGACACACTACTGATATGCTATTTTGCACAAACCTCCATTGGTCCCATTTGGCCTAGTACAAAAAATAGCACATGACCCAACACCACGTGGGACAAGATGGCCAAAAGTTTTATCGATCACTATGCTTAGAATCTAGACCAGATTCTGACCAAAGAGGACTTGGAAGCACTACAACAAAAAATGGATGAAAGCTTTTCCAAGTTCATTGGATGCTGGAGGGAGCTTGCCACTCAGCTAGAATTCAAGCCTACAAATAAGGAGGCATTAGACATGGTAATCAAAGCATTCACACCATCTCTCACTACCCTTTTATCTCTACAAAGGTATAATACCTTCCCAAAGCTCATACAAGCAGACGTGCAAATTGAAAACTCAATCAAGAGTGGGGCCAATCATACATAGGCCTCACTTTCAGCCATTTCCTACCTCATGAATGACTAATCAGAAGTCCAAATGGGAAAAAGTGAAGACGTTAGATGCCATGGTGGGTTTAGTTCTTGTCCTCACTGGAATGAGTAAGTGATTGTCGCTAGCCATACAATTCTTCTCAGCATATAAATCAATGACACATGCATTCCATTCCTTAGCACCTCAACAACAACATGCTCACATGATGCCACCCAATTATCAGCCTCAGTGCGTTCCTCCATAGTATGTGTGGCCACCAAACAATTACTATGGGTATACACCACCACCTTTATTGCCATTAATGCAGTAGATGACCACAAATACTAATACGACAATGAGTAATCCAACATCTCATTCCAAGCCAACAACTATCACTTTGTGAGTAGAGGAGCCTTCCAAACCAAAGAGGAATTTCAACCCCTGGGAAGCTTCTCTTAGAAATACCTTGAAAGATATCAAGAATCAGCTCAAGTATTTGGCCATAAAGGATCACCAAATTCCTTACCTAAGAGATTAAATGGAAACACCTTTTGTGACTTCCATCGTACAAAGAGACACAAGATGAATGCTTGTATCACACTCGAACTCACTTGTAAGATTTGATAGATGTTGTGGATTTCTTGACAAGCATTAAATGTGGGTCCAAGAATGGAGACATGTCTAACTTATCAGACTTTAGAAATTTATAATACCCAAATGTTTAAGACTCCTGCAATTAGCACAGGGTCAAAGTAGTTTGGGGTCAAACACATGGATAGGAAGAATGGCACTTCAGAACTCGAGTTTCACTTGTCGAAGCACGTCAAAAAGTTGAAGGGTAAGGTTTTTTATGTGACGAGAAAGAATCCTAAAGAATCAAACAAAAAGCCTATCTCCAAGGGGAGTTACCAAAAGAATTGAGGTTTTTAGGTTTAGATGTTTTTATGGAGGTTTTTAGATAAAGGAACAACAAGGAGATAAAACTATTCTCGACGTACGACATGAAGGAGGAAAACTCAAACATAACAAGTGGCAACATCGTACATCCTACACCCTCCTCTCTCAAAGAGGGTGCCACTAACCATGCACTAAGTTCCCTCTCTCAAGGGTACTAGGCATAGGCTGGAGCGCAAAGATATGTTGGGGAAACTCTGATTCTGGGCACTCTCGTACACCCAGATCAGTCCAAACGCTAGAGTTTACAACATACCTCTCTTAAAGGAGTCAAAACAAGAAACACGATTTGATAGCTAGTGAAAAGCATGATCCAAACATAAGAGGCTACAATCAGATGCTATAAAGAAATCATCCAACAAAAAGGAGCCATGCACAGAACAACATGAGATAAACTCTATAGATTCCAATAACCGTAAAGAGATAAAAAGGTTTAGTTACAATGTAGTAGTGAATGAAAGTAAAGTGTTGAAAAAGGGAAGATAAGTATTGGTCTCCTTGATCTAGGGGATCGATATATATAGCATCAGACCCCTAAGACAATGCTAACCCAGTACCGGGTAGGAGCCCTATCGCGATACGACCGTATCGGGTTCTTGACCGTGTCGAGTCGTGAACTGTGCTGGGTAAGGGGTGTATCGAGAAAGGACTCCCTGCCTGACATGGTAGTGTCGGGTTGTTGGCCCTGTTGGGCTGCAGTTGTGACAGGTAGGCTATCGGGTTGGGTATCATGTCATGTAAGGACATGTATCAGGTTTGATTTATCTTAGGTTCATGGGTTCCCTGTGTCAGCTATTGATGGGCGAGCCATCTTGGGTTGAAGCCCAACTAGAGACCCGACATGTTGAAGTAGCCTTGAAAGTCGTGTTGCACTGATGTTGCTACCGGGTCGAGTTCTAAGTTAACTCCTCCTGTCCCTCTCGGGTTGGGGGTGTGCTCACCTAGTATCACCCGGCAGGCTATAGAACTCGACGCACTATCTCCTTTGCTCTAAGAGTTAGCTCTCTTAGGGTTCTAACCCATCCCATCATAGGCATGTAGCTGCTATTTATAAGCAGCGGGATGGTGGGAGTTGCGGCTCTCATTGGGCCACATGTCCTCCGTCTGCTCCATTCACGTGGCTTCATAAAAGGGGCCAAACTGTCTGTCGCCTGGCACAGCTGGCGGGATGTTGCGCTCCGGGTTGAGTGTAAATTGTGCTATCGTGTCGGGTTAAGACTCTAGCGGGCTGCTTCACTGAGGGGTGGTTGTATCGTGCAATGGACTCCATCGGCTGACGGACCGTGGTGGGCAAGGCACCCTGTTAGGTAATAGCTTGGAGTTTATCAAAGTTCCCATGTGGCACACCCACGTAGGGTTGCTGCCATATCAGGAAGCGACCGTGATGGGTAAAGGGTGTGTCATATCGCGCGCCCACTGGGCATGGATGGATAACTCATTGCGGATGGGCCGGGATGGGCTCATTAGCATTCTTTTGGTGGAAAAATAAGAGAAACTCTTCAAAAGTTAAGAAATATTATCGGGAGAATAGTAGGCATTATTTCTATTCAACAAATAAGATAAAACGGAGACGAGTCAGGTTTGGAGGCATTATTTCTAGCCATAAAATGGGTGTTATCAACTCCCCCAAATTTAGCATTTTGATTGTCCTCAATCAATCTGTACCTATTTTAAAACTTTATTTGTGGTACTTTTCAAAACCAGACGTAGTCTTCGGACAAGGGGTTAAGTGAATTTTTGAGATGTCCTAAGGAAAATTACATCTGACTACGAACAATGGACTTTATTTTTCCTTCCTTATTTAAGCAAAAAAATTTCTCTCCAACTTTTATGAGACTTTATTGCATGATTTTGAAGTTAGCTTTCACACCAAACTGCTTGGAGATAGATGGTGGGGTTTTTGAGAAGGCTTAAGGCTTTTTGGGTTTTTCTTGCTCCCCATTGGTCCATCTAAGTACGGGTCCGTTAACAGACAAGTGGGCCCTACTGTCCAAGCCAGTTGGCTTTAGAGCAGTGATTTTGTATACTACGTACCACTGCCCTGGATCTACCATGCCTAAAGATGGGTACTTTTGGTAAGACAAGTGTGTGTGTTTTTTTTGGCACAACTCTCATGCTTTTATTCACTCTCATAAGGGTTTCCTCTCTTTTTGGGATTTTGACGGGTAGGGAAAAGGGAGTTTGTTGTTTGGGAAACTTTTTTTCTTCACATGCACGTCTCGTAGCTGTTACGAGATTATTTTTCAAAGCTGGCGTAGAAAAGTTATAGCCTTTTTTGTTTGAGACTATGTTTTCAAAAGAGCATAGTAGAAATGTTCACTGCCTTAGATACGGAGAGAACAAACTAGAAGTTGTACCAAATATTTACTATAAAGTGATTTGTACAATTTTTGAGAAACAAGCAGTTGTGTATATTTTGTGTGTGTATTGCTTTCTATCAAACATTTATATGCATGTATACACAAAGAATAGTGGGAAAAGGAAAGAGCAAAAAGGGAAAAATTTTGAGTACCTCCCTCACCGATGCTATGGAGTACCCCCCCGCCCAAAACTTACCCTGCACTCTGTCTCAGAGTTGTGAGATAAATAAGGAAGGATAGTCAAAGATCAGTGAGGGTTCAACGAATTGACACACCCTCGGAAGATAAGAGCTCCATCACATATTCTCCTCGTTGGCTGTGGTATCCAAGGTTGTGGAGGTCATCTGGTGTCTTTTTTAGAGCTACCGCGCTATAAATCCAGTGCAACATGTAGACACCACAGTCATTTGATAAGGGAACTTGTTGTGGACTGTGGTGGTAGTATTGGAGTTTGTGCCACTTGGCCGCCGAGTCTTCAAGATAGGGTTGGATCAAAGACACCACCTTAGCATAGTATTATCTTGCTAGCCGCTCGAGGGATGTTTTCGGCGTAGATGCACACTCCGTCAGGTAGTCATTGTTGGCGTCAGAGTTGTTGTAGAAGAAACTGACGTGTGGACAGTTGCACATCATCAGGAGCATCTAGTAATTGTCGTGCAATATAGGTAGAAATATTATGCATGGCAGACACTTCTTTACTTCAAGATGGAACAGCTGGCGCGCTCCCGTCTCATCAGCAAGGCATAGGTCGTTGAACAACATCAGGTGGGTGATTTAGGGTTGTCAAATCTTTAACTATAGGATGGGGATGTAAGCTAATGCCACCTTCATTGTTAGACACCCTCCTACCTTGACTAAGTCCCATAGATCATCGAGGGGGACCACTCGTTATCTTTTTCATATATGACATCTACAGTGTTAGAATCAGCAAGTCAAAGAAGAATTTTATTGACCTGTTCCTGAGATAGAGAACTGCACACAGAATGGTTGAAGTTGCTGATTAGGGATTCGATGATGATAGGAGAAGCAGAACCGCCTTCAGTGGCGAGTACTGTTTGTAGAGTTTCTTTCTGCTTGCCTATTCTGAAGACGTCAGAAGCGCCCTCAATTTCATTCCTTGGAGGACTACTGGGTTGAGAAGAATAGGAGTCAGCATCAAAACCAATGTCTGTCTCCAACAAGTCCTCTGTAAGCTCTGCGTCTCAGAAAGAGTTCTTGCCTTTGATCAGCAACAGCACATATATGCTCCTCAACTGATAGAAATCTTGGTCCTGGAGTTGGCTTATGTATTTGAAAATGTTTAGCAACTTCATGGCACGCAGGATGATGAAGGTTCTATTTCCTCTCCTCGGGTCTTCTTGAACTAGAAAGTCTCTGATTGCATAGAAGTTCCAGACGCCTCTGTGACGTTGGACTCCTTGTTTGATGACCCGGTGAAGGCACAAAGCAAGAAGCCTGAGGTACTTATCTTCGGGGCGTACAAAGATGTGCCCCCGGTGGGAGACCTATGTGGTGCAACAGCTAAGCAGAGTGATGTCGTGGGAGCAGAGGTCGGACATGTAGAGGAACCAATGCTTTTTGAGCTTGTAGAGGACTAGCACCAGGACGAGGTTGTGTTCTTGAATGTGCTTCAACATATCAACCACCGACCTTGTTTCGTACACCCCTACTAGTAGTCGTCTCGCCAAGGCTGGGGTGGCATTGTAGATTGGCTGTCAGCCTATCCTCATGGTGATATTCTCAAGCATCGTGCCTTCCAGGACCATAAACAAGATCTTCCCTACAACGGCTTCTGAGAGAAACATTCCTTGGAGTGCTCTGCGTCATATAGAGAAGTACCCATCACTCCAGATGATGACTTCTTCTTCTTCCTGTGGCATCAGGACCATGTTCAATAGTTATTGGTCCCAGATTGTCAGGTAGATGATGGCGCGCCTGTCAAAGTCAGCCATCGTGAAGGGAGGGATCTCTGAGGGTGTAGAAAATGCATTAGTTGCCGAAGTCCTCGCTCTTGGGGATTGCTCAGTAATTGAGCTATACAGATCACCCCTTCTCCCTCATATGTTTCAGATGAATCCTCCTCTAGGCCTTCAGATATCTCTTATGCATCATCAGTTGTCTCTAGTGGCTGAGGGGTTGTAGATACGTTGACACCGCGAGTGTTCCCCTATCCTGTGGGAGACCCGTCGGTAGTTTTGTTCATCGTCTCTTGCTCGGGCATTGTGGAGGGTCCGCTGGAGGTGGATGAGTATGATAAATTGGAGGAAGAATATGATGATGATGGTAGAGAGGGGGAAGTTGACGGTGACGACGATCATCTGGGATGCCTTGAATAGTGGTGGTCGTCCCTCTCATCGAGCCTCTGCTCGATGGCGTCGAGGCATTGGAGCACCACCTACATTGTGTTGTTCAATGCCTCTAGTTGGTAGGGGAGACCAACTAAAAATAGTAGTTGATGCTCCTGCTCGCTTAGCCTCTGCTGGATGACCTGAAACTTGCATGTGAGGGAAGTAAAAGTAGAGTTGTGATTGCTCATTATCTCCTGCAAGTTGTCGAATTCGAAGCTGAAGGCCTGCCCCAATGAAGAGGGGATTGTCATTGAGCGACTTCGACTTTGGGTGGCGCTCCTCACATTGGTAGCGCAACCTGATGAATATGCATCGTCTATCCGGGCCGAGTCCACTTGGACAGTACGCGAGGGCATGGCCTCCAGACAAGACGTCGACACCTTTGCAGATGCCTCCATCTCCTTAGCTTGGGGTCGTGGAGAAGGTTGCAGAGTAGGCATATGTTGATCGACCATCTAGATCTTAGCTTCCTCTTCCATAGCAATCGCCAGCGTAGATGGTGGCAGTGTCAGTGTCAGTTGTATAGACCTGAGATACTCCTCTAAGAACTCAGTGAACACCTCTTCACTGTTGCAAAAGGTGTCCGGTCACACTGAGGGTGGCAGTGGTGCTTCTTCCATTGCTGGCAGAGTTGAAGCTTAGGGTGTTGCGCCTACTATTTTTGCGGTAGTGCCTTCTGAGGCGATGACCGTCGTAGCGGCCTCAATGGTTTCGATGACCTCCCTGGTGGTCGGCACTTATTATGTAGCTGTGGCAGGCAATGTTTTGGTTTCCACGGCTGGTTCGGTGGTGGTGGTGGTTGGTTCGACTGTGGTGGCGACAGGCGAATCTTCGATGATGACCGTCGATGATTTGTCCTGCCAAGCATCGAGGGGTGTGGGCCTCCCTGCGGTAGCCATCCTTTCTTGGATGGTCGTGGTGGCGGCATAGACATCTGCGACGATCACAGCTTCGATCTCTGCTATTGTGAAGACCAGCTTCTCCGCATCGTAGTTGACGTAGAGTAGGAGGGGCAAGAGGATATTTGTCCTCATGAACTTGTAGAAGAGGCAGTGGTTGTCCTTCTTGATTATATTCACCCTGGTGAGGAACTTGATGTCGATCTTGTCATCACCCAGGGTGAGAGACAGGATGAGAGGTTCCCTTTGGTACCCTAGCCCTACCACTATTAGGTTGATGACCCCCCATGTTGTACTCCTTTGTGGCATTCTTTATATGATGGAGGCAGTTCTGCATAAAGCACCCTAGGTTTATCGTCTTGCCCTCCATCATGTACTAGATTAAGTGCAGCTCTTCAATGTAGAGATTACTCATCTCATACTTGCTGAAGAGCAGGCTCGCTACTATCTTGTACACAATCCTCCAGAATCATGAGTGGACCACTGCCACTTTGCTTCCCGACTTGAAGGAGGATTCTACCATCAGCTTCCTCCATAGGCTGACGGGGTCAAAGCAATCGCCTTCGGTGATCCTGGCACTGTTATTGAGCAGCTCTCTCTCAGTCTCACTGGAGGAGAATATCTCATTGAGAAGCCTCTCTAAGATGTCATGCTTGGCATTTTAGAGGCACCCTTGGAGTCTGTCCGCTCCACTGAACCTTTTGCTCTCCTCTGGTGTATTTGGAACTCACTGGAGGGAGGAGATTAACTCCTTTGTGAGCTCGGTGTAGGAGGTAGAGTAGCTGAAGCATATCTTCTATAGTCCAGCGGCTTCTAAGATGTTCTCTAGTCTATCAAAGATGCCAATCTGATGGAAAGATGCTTGATGGTAGAACCGGGTTGGTCGGTAGACTTTCACCGCCAATTCGGTGTAACGTCATCGGTGCTCCACGGCTCTGGGCATGAACCGGCCTGGTGAGTGGGCCAAGATCTCTAGTTCTGCCATCGTGGTTGGGGGTGGGGTTGCTTCTACCCTGGGCTGCTTCTCGGCCTCTGAGGGCCCACTTGTCTCAGGATTGGGACGTTTCTGCCCGGCAGTAGCTTCAGTCGTGGCCTCGGGGTTGATCCTTCGGCCTTGTTCGTCGACTTGAACGATGGTTTTCTTGGTGCATGCCATTTTTCTGTAATGGTTTGAATAAAGAAATTAAGTCAACAAAAGATGTTCGATAAAAATTGTATTTACCCGATATCGGGCAAAAAGTAAAAATTAAAAGTGTCGCCCGATATGGATTGGGCGATACGCGCAAAACTGATATCGGGTCGGGCACCTAAGAAAATATGGTTTTGCGATTTGTAAGTGCCCGATACCAGAAGGTCGATACATTTTTTTCAAATGGTACTCAACACAAACCGATATTGGGCAGATGGTGAAAACAACACACATGTATGGTTTGTATTGAGGAAACGATAAGGTCTGGGTGATATGATTTACGTGACAAACTAGTAATAGGTAACTCCTCATAACTAAGTCTGCACAGGATGATAGGTACACGTGTTGCACGATATGGGTGTCGCGCAGCTTAGGTGAAAACATGATAACATCCTTATGTGATAAAATAATGGTCGCGCGATGCACCGTGTTGGGCGATACTCATGTCGTGTGGCACGGATTAAAGTGTTGTGAAATAAATTGAGCAGTAGCGTCGTCGTGAGCTCAAAGACTTTACCCGATATAAATGTGTTGGTCATCGTGTCACACAATATGGGTGTCACGCGGCACAGGAATAAGACTGATGTATAACAAAATAGTAGGAAAGCCGGCATGCTTATCACGTGATAAATGGAAACTCGATATGTGTTAAAAATGGATCTGCTCGACACAGGCCATAATGTGATACGGTGGCGCGCGATAGGGTTGGTCGATATGATCCTTGCGACACATAGTCATGCGACATGCAAGGCGCCACGGGCTTTATCTTTGTCGGGCAAGAAGATCTGGAACGCAACATGAAGGACGATATGCTAAGGTCGGAACGGGAGCTTGAGGTAGCAAGAGAGTGCCTGATACATGAGCAAAAATAGATAACTTGGTAACCCGACACAGTTAATTTTTAGCTACTATATATAGCTGCCGCAAGCGGGGTAAAAAGGGTAAAAACAAGGAAACGTGCCACACATGCACGAGAATCATCTTCTAAAGCACGGTAAAATCCGTCTTATCACGTCACGTCATGAATATTTTGAAGAGGATGTGTATCGCACGGTACACGTGATGGGCGGCAAGGATGTGTCCACTGATATGTTTTGCCCGACGCATTCCTCACGTGAAATGGGCCTGTGTGACACATGTGGCACGTGATTTGTTGGGTGATAGACCTGCCCGATATGACTCTGGGCAGAAAAGAAGAAATGCTATCACACAATATGTGTGTCGCTTAGTCTGGGCATCATGGCAACCCGACATACTAAATGGCGATATGGCTGGGCACGTTTCTTACCTGGCAGGGCCCTTACAAAACTATTTGTAAAACTAGGAACAAAAAGTCACCCAATACCCGTCAATGTGGGTTGGGCGACACGTTTATCACAGAACTTGGCGTGTTGAGCAAAACAAAGAAGAACGGTATCATGCATGCTCGATGTTCCTTTAAAGAGCTTAAAGGGAATGCAAAAAAAAGGATGGAAAAATCAAAAAGTAGAAGGCACTTGATGGGTAAAACATCATTGGCCTAAGAGTAAACTTCGGCCTCAAATAGTATTACTCACCAAGGCGATAAAACTAAGTCGGTGGCCCCAAAAATAGAGTCTGCGCACATGGCACGGGCATAGACTCGGGCCTTATTACAATGAATTTGTTTCATGATGTTCTTTGTAGGAAAAGGAAATAACGTCCTATTCTAGGAATGTAAAACTCGGGCTGCCTCCCGAGGAGCATTGTGGTTTCTGTCGTTAGCTTGACGTCTTTGAATCATGCTATGCTTCTTTGGTAGGTGTAGTTTCGGCATCATCCAGGGGTATCTCGAACCTCCTCATGAAAGCTTCATCTTCGTATAATCTCTTTACTCAGTGTTCGTTAACTGGGAAGACCTTCGTTGGATCATCTTTGTCATATAGCTCCATCATCCCAGATGGATATATCTTCACCACTACAAACAGTATGGACCACCTAGTCTACAATTTTCCTTAAAAAGTCAAATGGAAGATTTAAACAATAAGACTTTATCACCTTCCTTGACATCTTTTTCCTACAGGTGGGAATCATGCGAGACTTTGGTTCTCAGCTTGTAGATTCTTGCATTTTCATAGGCGTGAAGCCTAAGTTCTTTAAGTTCTTGGAGCTGAAGAAACCTCTTCTTTCTGACCAGCGACGGGTCCATGTTGAGACGTTTGATGGCCCAGAACGCGTTGTTCTCCAACTCAAAAGGTAGGTCGCAAGCTTTCCCATATATCAGGTGATACGGTGTAGTGCTGAGCGGCATTTTGTAGGCAGTCCTATATGCCGATAGGGCATCATCTAACTTGGCTGACCAGTCCTTGTGAGACTTGGCGACCATTTTCTCTAAGATCTATTTAATCTTCCAGTTTGAAACTTCAACTTGACCAGATGTCTGTGGATGATAAGGAGTGGCGACTTTATGACGAACGCCATACTTGCACAAAAGTGATTCAAATTGCCTCTCAGCAAAGTGAGATCCACCATCACAAATGGCAGTTCTTAGAACTCTAAACCTTGGAAAGATGATCTTCATAAAAAGCCTTATAACTGCCTTGGCATCACATGTGGTGGTGGGTATGGCTTCTACCCATTTTGAGACGTAATCTATGGCAACAAGGATGTACTTGAAACTGTAGGAGGAGGGGAAGGGCCCCTTATAGTTGATCCACCATACGTCGAAGATTTCTACTTCAATCCATTCTGACATTGGCATCTCATTTCGACGGGAAATATTCCCAGTTCTTTGACATTCTTTGCAAGCCTTGACATAGGCGTGAGCGTATTTGAAGAGAGTGCTAATAAAAGTCAGACAAGAGTACCTTGGTTGCGGTCCTTTAACCTCCCATGTTCCCTCCATAGGGGGAGGAGTGACACTCGAATAACATCTTCAGGGCTTCGTCCTTAGGTATACACCTTCTGTATAAGCCATCGGTGCAATGCCTAAACAACAAAGGGTCATCCCAGCAATAGTTCTTCAAATAAGAGAAGAACTTCTTCTTCTGATTGTAGGACCTTTCTAGGGGTAGCTGTTTGCAGGCCAGGTAATTGTAGAAATCGACATACCATGGCCCTTTAGGGTTGGCCAACTGGGCACATAAATCGCCTCATCAGCATAGCTTTCGTTGATTGGCAATGGGTGGTTGTCCCCCACCCATATCCTCGAAAGGTGGTCGGTGACCACGTTCTCAGAACCTTTGTTGTCTATGATTTCATGATCAAACTCTTGTAACAACAATGCCCAATGCAACAGCCTAGGCTTCGCATCTTTCTTTTGCATTAAGTATTTGATAGCCCCATGGTCGGTGTGAACAACCACTTTGGAACCGATGAGGTAAGATCAAAACTTATTCAATGCATAGACAATCACCATCATCTCTTTCTCAGTAGTGGTGTGGTTCATCTGCACTTCATCTAGCGTCTTACTGGTGTAGAAGATCACATGGTGTTTTTTATCTTTCTTCTGGTCAAGGATTGTGCCTATGGAAAAATTGCTGGCATCGCACATGAGCTCGAAGGGGAGATTCTAGTCAGGGGACAAGAGAATATGTGTGGAGACCAAAGTGTCCTTCAAGGTGGAGAACACTTTTAGGCACTCATCAGTGAAGTCAAGTTTCATATCTTTTATTTGTAGTTTGACAGGGTTTGAAAAGTCCTTAATGAACCTTCGATAGTAGCCAGCATGGCCCAAGAAACTTTGGACTCTGATTACAGATGAGGGTGGAGGAAGCTTGGCTATCACCTCCACCTTAGATCGGTCAACCTCAATTCCTTGACTAGAAACCTTGTGTCCCAGAACTATCCCTTCCTGTACCATAAGATGGCACTTCTCCCAATTAAGGGTAAGACTTTGTTCCTCACATCTCCTCATCACCAAAAATAGGTTATTCAGGCAATCATCATAAGATCTACCATAAACACTGAAGTCATCCATAAAGACTTCCATTTTATCCTCCAAAAAATCTGTGAAGATGGCATTCATACACCTTTGAAAGGTTGCAGGTCCATTGTAGAGCCCAAAGGGCATTCTTTTGAAAGCAAAAGTTCCATAGACACATGTGAAGGTGGTTTTCTCTTGGTTATCTGGATGAATGGGGATCTGGTAGAACCCGAAATACCCATCGAGCCAGCATAAGTAAGAGTGGTGGGCCAGGCTCTCAAGCATCTGGTCGATAAACGGGAGAGGGAAATGGTCCTTGCGAGTGGCGGTGTTGAGCTTTTGGTAATCTATGCACATCTTCCAATCAGTGCTGGTCATAGTGGCAACCTCTACTCTATTATCCCCCTTAACTAACGTCATGTCTCCCTTATTTGGAACCAGTTGAATGGTACTCACCCATGTGCTATCGCTGATGGCATATATTATTCCTACATCTCAGAGTTTCACAACCTCTTTACTGATCACTTCTCTCAGCTTCTCATTTAACTTCCTTTGCAGGTGGGCGTAAGGCTTGGAATTTTCTTCCAAGTGGATCATGTGCATACACATAGAAAGGGTTGATCCCCTTAGGTCTCTAATAGAGTACCCTAGGGACTTTCTTCGTAGCCTCAGATCCTCAAGCAGTTGTTCCTTTTGGCTGTCAGTCGATTCTAAGTTAATGATGACAGGGTTCATCCTTTCTTTGTCCAGAAAATGATATTCCAAACCTTTCGGCAAGACTTTCAACTCGGGTGGGGTCTCCTTCTCTTGTTCTTCAGCGGGATCTTTACGGAGGGCAACATACATCACTGTCTCCACTGGGTCTTCTTCTTCACAAAATCCTCAGCTTCCAGAAATGCTAGTAGTTCTTTGACTTTTGAGCCCTCGACCTCCCGTGCCTCGCCAGATAAGGCGCACATCAGTGGGTCTACCATGGCTTTTTCTTCCCTTACTTCATTGCAGAGCCGCTGATAGCTTTCAACGAAATAAGTGGACTCAAAGAAAAAAGGGGCTTTCATACAATCATTGATATTGAAGTCGATGTGATCTCCTCCAACCCTGATTGTAATCATACCCGCCTCTATGTCAATGAGCGCTCTTCCTGTTACAAGGAAAGGTCACCCGAAGATAATGGGGCAGCTGGGATCTTCCACGGTGTCTATCAAAATGATATCACATGGTATAAAGAACCGTCCAACTCTAATGGGCACATCCTCAACTACTGCAACTAGTCTGGTGAAGGTGTGATTTGCGAGTTGGATTCTGATATTGGTGCTTACCATATCGGTGAGTCTGATCCTCTTTGCATGGGACAAAGGCATCAGGATGATGCTTTCTCCCACATCTTCCAGACCTTTGTAGGTTATGTTGTCTCCAACCTGAAAGGGGATGACAAAAGCCCCAGGGTCTCTCTTCTTAGCAGGCATACTTGGCTTGAAAAAAGAGCTGGACATCTATTCTAGCTTCACCGTTTCAACATCTTCCCCTCTTTTCTTTCTCAAAATCAAGTCTTTCAGAACTTTACGTAAGTGGGCATATCCTCGATAGCATCCAGGAGCGGGATGTCGAGGTAAAACTTTTTTTACTGTAGCCATGAACTTCTCGTACCTCTTTTTCAACTGTGCCTTCACCAACTTATATGGGAAAGGTATGCGAGGTGCATATTTGTCTGGACGCTCCTCAGAAGGAACTTCGCCGACTCTTTCTTTCGTCACTTTTTGTGACTTTGTGGGTAGTTCTTCTGCTTCCTCAGGGTTAACAACCTTAGCTGGTGTTGTCGTCGTTGTTGCTCTCTTTTCAATAGATGGGTGTACCACTGTTCCTGACCTTAAGATGGCCATCTTTGCGGTCTCATTCCCACACGGATTTGCTTCGGTACTGGAGGGGAAACACCCCACTTGGTGGTTGATACTCTGGGCTAGGCTTTCCAGCTGTTGGCCAATCTATTTGTTGTGATGTCGGAGCTCTCCTTTCTGAGCAGAGAAACCTCCCATCTATTTTTTCATCAACTTGAGAAAGGCTATGCTATCCATAGAGCTTTTATGTAGCTTTTCATTGAGATCATTCTACTTCTTAGCAAAAGACATCAACTCTGTGATGAACCCATGTTCGTCATGATATTCAGTCTCCATCGGGGGCCCAATCCGATTTAATATATTCACTTTTACTTCTTGAAACCCTATGATATTCAATTTTGCTCAATTCAATGTATTGTTATTAACTTGTGATTATAATTATGGTTTTTATGCAGATTGAATGGAACAATTGGTTGTTGACCCACCTTCACTCAAGACCCTCTCGCTAACCCTAGATCCACTTTCATAAAGATCCTTCTCAACCTCCATCATCCATCAATGGCTACCACCACCACCTTGGTGTGCTTCACCATCCTTACAACCTCCATCATCCATCACCATGTCCTTTTCTCTTCATCTAAGTTACCCACTAATAGTGGGACACCCGCACTAGTTGTGGGGCCACCTTTCTCAGCCCTTACATCCATCTTCACCTTCAACCTTTGTCAACCATCTTCTTCACAGCATAACAAGAATCGCGGTCTGCATTCCTACACCTCAAACACCATCGTCACCACTGCCAACTATCCTCACTGTTTTCCCTAGCGGTCTTGACCTCTCGGTCTTGCCCTAGAGGTTTGCTCCTCCTTTCATTCTTACTCTCACATCTGCCCTAGCGGTTTTCTCATTCGGTGTGCCCCCCCTCACACGATCTCCTCCTCACGGTCTCAAGACCGTGAGAGCCCTCACGATCCTAAGACCGTGAGGAGCAGCGTCGCCCTACGCCGCTCTTCCTCCTCCTCTTCATCACCGCCACTATCTCCGCCAAGACCTGCAATAGGCTACACCACCATCACCATGTCACGACAATGCCCTACTATGTTCGCAACCCCCGGCGTCGTCCTCCTCACGGACAACATCGCCACCAACCACCGTTCCTCTTGACCATCACCTCCATCACGCTGCCCACTCCCACCCTCACAGTGACTAGGTCACGCATCTAGCAGTGCCGACCTGCACCCGACAACACCGCTCCCCACCAAACTATGAAGAACGGAATCCCACGAGACCGAGAAGGTGAAAACGTTGATCATTTTACAAGATTGTAAGGGCAATCAATCGCAAGGCCATTTGGATGGTGAGACTGCGAGGCCATCAATCAAGACCGGAAGGAACCTTGCTATCCTGAGAATGTGAGGCTAGAGATCATGAGGAGGCCAGTAGAAACTATGAGACGCAAGATCGTGAAGATCTCAGGACTACTTGCCCAAGACTGAGTGGTCGAGACCGTGAAACCGAGTATGATTGGAGGCAATGAAGACCATGAGACCAAGGATGGGAACCGAAGTTCCAAACCGTGATAAAGTGAACGAGGATCGTGAAGACCCTCACGGTCTCAAGACCGTGAGGAAGTCTCTCAGTTTCCAAACCATTAAAGCAGACCATTTCCAAACCATAAGGGATTATCAGGTTTCCCAAACTATGAAGAACTAGACCGGTCCTCCCGAACCGTGTAAAGGACTCACACCAAAAACATGAAGACCAATGTCCAAACCAAGTGGGACTCTACCCAAGCCTATAAATAGGACCAAAAGGGTCCTGATAAAGGCATTAGATCTGAGATGTTGCCAGGCTACCTGAACCCAGGACCGACCCCTGGAAAGGGATCCATATCCATCCACATACATCCACACCGCATACACATCCAAAGTCTGATCCTTATGCTATGAGCAAGAATGATGAGAAGAGAAGAAAGGTGGAGAGAGAAGGTATGCCCCGTCTGTCGTGGTGTCCCTCGCTCCTCATCCAGATCTGCTCCGACGTTGCATAGAAGAATGTATCTTCACTGAGCTATGACTACCTTCTACATCATGCTCATGGTGGAATCTTCCCTCTCTCTTGTTCTTTTTGTTCCTCACATCATGAGCAAGTAGTTTCCTTTCACTGGGGTGCAGGGACTAGCCCCGCTGCCCATGCTTATATGTCTTTTCATTTAACATTCCATGGCATGTATGTAACATTTCATTTCATTATTAATCATCGATGTGTGCTTGTGGATTGATCACCTGCTTGCATTTATATTATTTGTTCATATGTTGTGAGAACTTCTATATGTAGGATTTGAATGTCAATTAACGCGGTTAACTCCCTAATGAGAAATCGGATGGGATTCCCTAAGGTCGTAAGTGAGTGATCTGTAAGGGGACGGGCCATCTAGCCTACGGTGACACTTCTGTGTGCCTAAACATCCTAACGGAGGGCCATATCTTCAGTTGGATATCTGTATCTTCAGAGGCGTAAGTACGTGCTCTAGATGGTGATGAGAAATCTAATGCCTAAGGTGATGCTTATGTGAACCTAAACATCCTTCTGAGAGGGTTCGTAGCAGTTCTATTTGGATAGTTAGATCTTGCTTGGATGTTAGGTGTTAGGATGAGTTTGCATGCGTAGCGGTGGTGAAACCCGAGACCACCCCAGTGATTCCATATCATTAATCTAGATTCGACTTTAATTCTTATCTTTACTTTCTTGCACTTAGTTTAATTAACCTCAATTCAACCTTTGTTCTAAATATTAGTCTTACTTGAGCTAGACTAGACTAGCAACGATTCTTAAAAACATTGTCCCTTGGTATTTGATCCTCAACTATACTGCGATAGGACCCGTCCACTTGTGGGTGGTATTATTGCACAAGTTTTGGTTAAGAACTTTGGGAATTCAACCCTGAGTGAATTTGTTAGTGCGATAATAGACCACATCAAATTCTGGCACCGTTGCCGGGGAGAATAGAATCAGCTAGTCAAATCTAGTTCTTTCGAGGCTAATCTAGGATTTTTCTTTTTCTTTTGATACTATTGATCATCCACTTGAATTCAGTTCTACTCTGTTACTCTTACTTCCAAAAGATCTTTCCATCCTAGGTACCATCAAATACTAGTGCATCCACTGCTCGAACAGTTTCAGACTCTCTGTTAGCTTTGATCCTAAAATAGACAGAACCTTTCATCATCAGAATAGAGAGAACCAAGCAAGGATGGCTCAAGAGGAGGAAATAGCCTGAAGGGTAGCTCAAGCCCTTAATGCGCAAAGAGAAAGGCTTATGCAAGAAGCCAGAGCTGCAGTTCAAGAAGAAATCCAAGCAGCACAAGTAGCAGCGCAAGCAGCAGAACTGTAGAAGGACCTTAAAGAATTCTCAATCCCTAAAGTTGTTGACGTTCATCACCCAGTGCAACCTCCTCCTCCTATCAATGCTCCAAATTTTGAGATAAGGGCACATTAGATCACCATGCTTCAAAACAACCCATTCTATGGTAAGCAAGGAGAAGATAGTCAGGAACATCTTCTGTGGTTTATTGATCTATGTGCCATGACAAAGAAAAATGGAGTATCTGATGATGCCATCTGACTTTGTCTTTTCAAATATTCTCTTGCTGATAGAGCTATGAGTTGGTACAACTCCTTGCAATGTGAACCCATCACCACTTGGGAACAAATTCAAAATGTTTTTCTGGAAAAAATTTACCCTGCTTCTCTCACCTATGAAATTAGGGGTCAAATAACAATGTTCACTCAGGTCCCTGGAGAATCCCTTACTGAAGCATGGGAAAGATACAAAGAGCTTCTATGCAAGTGTCCACACCATGGCATTCCTAAGAATCAGCTCATTGAGATCTTCTATAGGGGTGTGGATGACGACATCAAGAGGTTCTTAGACTCCTCATTTGGAGGAAACTTCATGCGTCAAAGTTATGACAATGCATGGAAGGTTGTCACCCTTAGAGCTGAAAATCAAGCTAATTGGGGTAGATATGTAGGTAAAGGAGTGTTGAAGGTAGCTATGGATGAAGTTGTTCCTGAGTACAAGTCTATCGTTGAATCCCTCAAGCTCTTAGTTGCCAAACAAGACCATCTTGAATCATCTCTTTCTGCCTATGAAATAAGACGCTCACCCCCTCAACAACAAGAATAGATCAAGTCAGCTACGTTGTTCTGTGAAGCATGTAAAGGCACTGATCATTCTATGCTAGCCTGCAATGTTCTCTATGATTTTGATGTCCCCGGATTTTCTAAAACTTAATCTGATGTGTGACATCCAAATTGAAGCCCTCACCTCAGTGAGAATCCCAATTTAAACCCCACACACTAGGCTAAGAAGAAGAAAATCAAGGGAGTCAGAAGGAAACACAGTAGCACATGTACATGAACAATAATAAAACCATACAACACATGTTCACCATTCAAAATATAATTACAACATGAATTGTTACATCATTTGATATTACATATTGAACAAAAAACTTCTACATATACATGTACTACAACTAAATTACATGATCTAAAGACAACAAGTCCACTTGTACATCAACTCGCCACACAACTCTCAACTATCCTGGATCTTCAAGAGCATATGTCCACAAACCTAAACAAAAGATTACATGTGTTACACGTCAACACAATATTCAAGAATATTGTACTGAGTACGCCTACTTGTCTGTTACATACCTCTCATCATATCTTGGCAATAAGATAAAACTAATACTTGGCAGTTATAAAGAAATGTAAGAAAATCATATACTTGCACAAAGATGTTCATTAACAAAAGAGAACACGTATTTTAAGCACATTTTCCATTATATCATCCATGCATTTGCTACCTGAGAGTTGAATGCATTAAGGTCTTTATGATCTACTACCAAAGAGTAGGATCATTTCACAATGTGATCTACTACCAAAGAGTTGGATCACTTCCAAGTACTTTACTACCAAAGAGTTGAAGTACTTCTTTTCTAGCACTTTACTACCAAAGAGTTGAAGTGATTGGATATAATGGAATAGATATATTATGTGTCATGTGTTCATAGCAATAAGTATGGAAAATCAAGTAACATAGCATACAAGAACAATCATTTCATCCAATACCATATGCCAAGTATTTTACTACGCATATAACACAAGCATATTGTATAATAAGACAAGTAAGAGGTAATGGTGTACCTTGATCAAGAGATAAACCTAATCACCATATATTCCTCAGGTCACTCTAACCTTGGTCATCCCTGATTAAGGCAAGATCATAAACTATCATTAGGTTCTCATCATCTTACATCTCATCTTAATCCTAGTCGTGTTCATAATAGGGTTTTCTTATCTCATTATGATATTCTCATGATTACTTGTATTCCTGCCTTATATTTATCTTACTGATGTCATATTCTAGATTATAGTTCATCAAATGGATATACTCATGTGTCACATTATTATGTGAACATATTTAACATTATGTCGCTTTCATTAACCATATTAGGGTTACATCATGTGTATTAAGGGTCATCCTCATGTAACATGGATTTCGTGTACAAAACTGATCTCAGATCTACATATTATCTTCCAGTTATATATATGAGGGTATTCTGTGAATTTCATCATTTATTGAGCACATATTTATTTATTGTATTTTATTTAGGGTTATCAGTCCTAATTAGACATATGGAGCAGATTACATGATTTTGTGCATCAACACCATGTTTATTGACACTAGATGGATTATAAACATGAATGTAGACTTACTGACATGTTCTCATAATTTTAGGTCATCATCTGACATTTATTAACAATGAAACAAGTGTAAAGCATCCGACATGATATCATAGTGTTTTAAGCATCAAAATACTAATATTATCATTCTACTGTGTTCTACACATTTTTCTAAGAAGTTTGGTCCCTTATTTGTATTTTTCTGATAAATGTACTAATTACTATGAATTTTGGAAGAATGTCATATTTATTGAAACATTTACCTTTTCGGCCACTCAGGACCCACCATGTGGTCCTGAGGAGGCATAGCTCCTCGCTTGAGCCACTCGGTTCTTTGTTGGTTCATGGTTCACTTTCTTGAGGTGGGCTCGCTAGTTCAGACTAAAAATGACCCGGTTCAACTCACCTTTTTTTTCTCCCTGGGTTTCCTCACGTGACTCGTTCTCTGGCCTTCCGAGCATTCTCGGTCCCATTCTATGACAAGTGTCGCCGCCGGGATGGCTCTGACATGTGATCAATCTAAGTCCAACCTTCCTCCTCATGAACTCAAAGCACCAACAACCTTCACACTTTCTCCCTCGAGGCCACCCCCGCTATGGCTGCTCCTCACAGCTAAAGAAGTCACCACCGCTGGCAGGGAGTGCGGAAGAGGGAAGGGGGTAATGATGTCTTCTTGTCCTCCCATGTGACTTCATCCTTCAAGGATCTGTTGCCTCTTGCTAGTGGTTGGAAGTCTCGCGGAACCTCCAGAACACCACCACAGAAGGCTCGAGCTAGGTCCCCGATTACTTTTGCATGAAGCACCAGCACCGCCGCTGGCTCTCCTCTGACAAGCAACATGCTCTTCCATACTTCTTCTTAGTGACTCCCCATGCCTCCGTTGGCTTCGTGATCTCCTTCAGAACCTACATGGCTGATGTATTTCTCTGTCTCCTCCTTCGATGACCTAGGGTCAGCCACCTTCCCTGGTCCAGCGTGAGATGTACCTCTAGCCACCGTTTTTGATTGCTTGGGTATGATCCCTACGTCGTTGGTGGTTGGATCTCTGACAAGTACTCACAGAGAGTCAGCTCCTCGCAGACTGCTCTAGATCTTCCTCTATCCTACTTCCTATCTCATTGTATAACTCCTCCCAATGATATGTATATGTCGGTGGAGAGGCAGCATAGACGGAGAAGTGGAACTCCCTGCCTCGTCTCTATTTTGTGTGCACCAAAGGGAGTCCTTCACTCCTTTGTTGATCCAAAGATGGCTCCTGGTCAAAACTTCTCTCGACCCATGAACACCGATCATTGTGGATAGATCCCGCGAGAGGTGAACTGTCTCCCACGTTGTGGCTTTGAACTTGAATCGGGGATAACTTCTCACACTAGTACATAACCGGCCTTTAGTGTTGGTTATGTAAGGCCCTTTAGTGTCGGTTTCTAAGCGACACCTATGTGGGTGCTGCTAAAATCCCAACCTTTACGCGTCGGTTTGCAAACCGACGCCACAACCCTTCGCGCGCCACCGAAAATGCGCCAAAAATGCACCAGAAGGGGGTATAGGCATCGGTTATCCTCTTCGTAACCGACACTGAATCACCCGCTTACACGGCTATATCGTCGGTTTTATACAAATATCTGACATGTATTACCATGGCCGTGCTGGCCAGCACGGTCGTGGTGTCTAGCGTCATTAGGGAAATCGACGTCGGTAATAGTATGGAAACCGACACTGTAACCTTATGTCGTCAGTTTTATACAAATAACCGACACCTATGATTTGATTTTTTTTTTGCTATCAGTATGCAGACCTGCTATGGCTGGTCACATGATGAGAAACCTGCAGTTTAGTTATGAACTGCAGGTTTTACGACATCCATTAATATCAGCCAATAACAGGCCACAAACCTACAAAATTAATATTATGCACAAATTATTATATATGTAATTCACACTCATGTATAAGAAAAATTAATTCATATTATTTTTTCATCACACGCATGTAGAAACCAGTAGCAACCTGCAGTTCCATTTATTTCATCTCTTTTCACATTCAGACACATGTAGAAACATTCATGTATTGATGATTTTCACACACATATGACAATTCATAAAAATTCATTCACATTCACACAAAATTAATTATGAGAACAAAGTTATTCTTTATTCATCATCATCATTGTCATCATCATCATCAAAATCATATTGAAAAATTCCCACTCTTTGCAGGGTTTTGCCCAATCTTCTCTTACAACATCTAATTCATCTCTCGTATAGGGAGCATGTACATCGAAACGCTTTGCACCTGTGTTGAAGCCCTCAGTTTTAAAGACCTACAAAGAGAATGACGTACATAAATAATTATATTAATATATAATAAGATTCATATATTTCATATTATTTAACGAGAGTATGTATAATACCTATTGTAAGTTATCGATTTCCAATACAGCATGTTTGATGATTAGGTCCATAAATCACATCACATAGTAGGCACATGCATAGCCGTTGTCTTGTGTAGCACACTATAAATTGAAACATACAAAATATTTAAAAATACAAATAAGCACACTTCACATAAATAATATATACATTGGAGTCAGGAAATTACTTTCACATTCTTCCAAATGAGTGTCAGATTTTTTTTCCTGGGGACCTTTCCTCCAACTTTTTTGTACTCTTGTAAAGCCCTATATATGTTAATGTAACACATTAAATTGCATAATTAAATAGTAATGCAGTAACAGATGTTAACAGATATAAAAACCTAAAATATTTCTCACGAGAATAATGGCCTTTTAATTGCATGTCCATATACATCCAACTCACTCCCCGCAGGATCTAGATAATAGACGGTGAATGTCTTGGGGACAATAACTAATAACTTCCAATGCTTAGAACTACAGGTAAGAAAGTAGAAAATTAATAACTCAATATCCGCAATAAAAATGTAATTTGCTTAAGTCCAAATTATAAGCAAAGTAAACTTACTCGACATTGAATGGAGCTATTATCACCGTCTTATTATTTTTACCAAAATATTCAAAAGCAATACAACAGTATGAAGTAACTGAACCAGTGTCTATATCTACAAGACTAATCAAAGATGGAACCAAAAATCCCACATGGGAAAACCCAAAATCTTTACATGTCTTGTATAAGTGGCTGCAAAACATGTATTACGTATGCATCAATATATAAGAAACCAGATTGCCGTATATAAAACAAGGTATATGGATGTATAAACCAGATTGTCGTATACATTAATCTCACCATATCCACAGCTCTATCATAGATGTGTTCAGCCATTCATACTTAAACAACTCCAAAATATCTTGCATAAATATGTTGTTTTCGAATGTTTGACCTGCATTAATACGCATCCAGAACTTCTATTACGTATGCATTAATACGTATGCTAAACTTGTATAAATAGATTGTTATCGTATGATTTACCTGCAGCATTCTCCGGAATAGTAACATTTATAGGGAAATTTGGATTATGTTCGCCGATCCATACTACCACACTCCTACAATTAGGACCTATCGAGGCGTGTAGGTCCCCTAGAAGCCAACTTGGTAGTCGAGGAGGTGGAGGCCGAGATGTAGCGGGTCTCATCTTTTTGACCTGTATATATAATTTTTCCATATCAATTGACTCATATATATATATATATACACTAACAAAGTAAAGTAATGAAAATTTATCATACAATATCAGTATAGAGGACATCTGCTTCGGGCCACAGTATCACTCCGCCTACTGCCTCACCAAGTGCTTCAGCATCTGGGTGTGCATGAGGCAGTGCAAGAGTCGTCCAGCCAGCGAGTATATGTATGGGGCTCACACGTACCATGCCATCTGGTACTGGACTCCCATGAAACATGCACCCTTTAAGGGGTGGGTAAGCTGATGCGTCTGCAACGATATATCCTTCACTTTGTAGTCTGCATGGCTTCAACCCCTACAAATTTACGTAAAGAATGTTATATGCATATATACACAAACATATCATCTTGAGCAGACTAGCTATTATATATGCTATAAAAATACTTACAGAGGATGTGCTAGGTGGGTCTATAGGATTACTCCCAACCTCTGCAGTATGAGGAGTAGGAGAAGAGAGGTTCACCACATGTACTGTCTGAGTGGCAGTCTGAGACGCCTGCCACTTGTGAAATGATTCCTGGAGTCTTTTTTCAATTAAGGAATCTACCTATACATGGATAAAAGAAATGCTAGTTTCTGATTATTGAATACCCTTTCGCAATAATATTCTAAAATATGAATAAGTTACCTCAGCTTGTGAAAGTCCCACTTCTGCGACAGGTTTACGCTGGGATAGCCCAAAGAACGCTTTGATGCCCACACCAGCGTCTGCACCCCTTACACATCCAGGATGCTATGGGTTACCCAGAACAACTGTCAGTTCATCCCTTGTGCCCTGAGGGATGAACTTGCCTTCCTTCCTCTACTCGTGCAGCTCCCGCTAAGCACCATCAACAAAAATTCATAAGTAAACATAACAATAATCAATATCAATAGATTGCTCTAAGAGTTTGATTTTTACCATTTTTGCAGCCGCCTCAGCGGTTGCGGGCTTCGGTATCTCTCCCTTCTTGTTTTTCCTCCCAGCTATCCACATAACATGACGAGGTAGAGGTGCGGGAGAAGTAGTAGAGGACTTTGCAGTCTCCTAAGTAGCAGTAGGCTGAGTAGACTCAGCCTGTAGTCTTTGGCGAACGCCTGCATATCCTCTTGGACCCATTGTGTGGTCATGCACATTCAGTGCATGCCTTGCTCGTTGAGCATCGCTCTTAGCCTAGTTAGTTAGCACATTGATTTGGTTAGTAACACTAAAGGTTAATCTTGAATAGGTGAATACATAAAAATGTATATTAATTAAATTAGGAGTGGTGGCGCTTAATACCTTGAATTCTTCTATTTTTCTTTGGGTAACAAACTCCTCCCATTCTCTGGGGTCCAAGTAGTTCCATTGCTTTGTGGCTTCCTTCTTCCTATATTTATTTTTTTAAGAGAATACAAACAAAAACTATTAGTGTAAAGTTAGCGAAAAACTGATCAATGTCTAGAATTGGAATCTATCAAGAACCTATTCTCAGCATCGCGTATGTAATCTTGGGTGAGATTGGTCCTATAGTTCCTTAGGACCCTCCCACAACGTTGCATCACACATTTACGATGCAACTTTTCATCCAGATCAAATATGCTCTACAAATTAAATAGAATTGCTATTAACTAGTATCTTAAAAATTAGTAATCTACACAAATAGAATTACAAATAATAATAAATCATGCATAGTTCCTTCCATATGTGGTCTTTCTTCTCCTTAGGAACTCTATGCCATGATTCTAGGATAAGACTACAATGGCTGTGAGTAAGAACCCCAAGATATGAAACAAATGAGTTGCGATTCACTCCATATGGATTTCCTTCCTGATCGAAATCCACAGCTAATTTGGGTCCATTACCCCTTTGCTGTATTAACTTGTTCATCATTGTGATGCCCCTCACTTTCTCAATTTTCTTTTGCTGCTCATCAAGTGCTGTAATTTCTTCAGGGGGTACATCACCAACCTAAAATTTGATAAAAAAAACACACTTACATAATATAATTATAAATGAACATATACATAGAAACCTCAGGGATATATTCTTAAAACTTACATTGTCAGGCGGTGCAAGCACGCCCTCACCCTCACGACAATCATCAGCACGGTCCTGATCAGCCATCTGAAAGTTCACCTTCAAATTATAAATTTCACATTGTAAAGTAACACTAATTTTAAAGTTCACATTGTAAAGTACACATTCACAGGGGTGCAGTGATTGCGAATGGACATCCCATGTGTTGTCATTCTTATAATAAATGTGTACCACCTATCTCATTCTTGAACACCTAATCTCACAAGTAAGTGTATAATGTGTAATTTGGTTTTCAAGAAAATTTCGGCAGCATTTCCCCGATGTTCTCTAAGTACATATGTACTTAGAGAACAAATGGGGAAATGCTACCAAATTTTTCTTGAAAATCCAATACACATTATACACTTACATACTAAGTGAGATTAGGTGTTCAAGAACAGTCCCAAACTGGGGACTATCCAAGATTTACTCCTAATGAGTAAATCTTGGATAGGTTTCTAGGCCAACAAATTCATGTGTTGTCATTCTTATATATATAATAAATGTGTATAAACTCCAGGAAACATGGTTAATCCTAATCTATAGAGCATTATTAAATAATAAATCAAGAAATCAATAGTTTCAAACATGCAATCTCTAGTAGACAGATCAACCTTAAAAAAATTACCCTAATGACAAAAAGTCTAGGAATCTTTACTAGACATTATATATATAGCCCTAATCATTATATTTAACATACTATGTTATTATTAACATCCAGATCAGATTAAGATCATACTATGTTATAACTATTGGTTTAATAACCCTATTTCCGCATGTACGTACATGATTATCTAATTCAATTTAAGATGTTGGGATCGCATAATTATATACCGACATCAGAATAAATAAAAGAATCATAATTAACATGATTAGCAACATGCTCATCAAACTAGGGTTTTCTTGAATATCATCTAATATTCGTGTACTAACTATACCTTTGTAATAAGAAGAATAATAGAGCTTTAAGTATATTTTATTCACAATCTATGCATTTTTCTGATCAAAACCATATACAACATGGTAATATTAATGTGAATTAGAGATAGGTTTGCAAACTGGAGAGCCACATGATTAATGGGTGTGCCTGTGATACAGGAAAAGCAAGAATAGGGGGGAAGGTCAGGGGAAAACCTAATAATGGGCGTGCCTGTGAGAAGAGGGACAGCTGCAGGCAGTGGGAGGAGGGCTGGTCGTCGAGCAGAAGGGCTTCGGGAGGAGAGCTGGTCGCTGGTGTCGGGCAGAAGGTCACCGGGCGGAGAGCTAGCTGTGGTCATGCGGAGAGTTGTGGTCCCCGGTAGGGGCTGGCAGAAGCAGAGGAGGCGGAGGCAGTAGAGGTGCAGCGGCAGATCACCGGCGGTGAGTGGCGGCGGTGTCGGCAACCAAAGTGCGGCCAGCAAACGGCGGCTGAGGCGGTGGTAGAGCAGCAGCGGCCGGAATCGTCGGAGCAGAGGAATCGTCAGAGCAAAAACCCTGATCAGCAGAAATGAATGAAATAGAAGAGGGAAGAGTCTCTGCCTCACGCTGTTAAGTTAACTATAGGTGTTGGTTGCTAACACAAACCGACAATAAAAACTTTAAGTGTCGGTTTGCAACAAAACACCGACACTAAAGGGAGGTGAAAATTTTCACGGCTATTCACGTGAAAACAGAATGGCGTCAGTTATTGTCACAAAACTGACGATAAAAAGTGAGCAAATTTCTGTCTCGCAGAAAACCTTTAGTCGTCGGTTAGGGTTTTAAAAACCGACGATGTATGTTAATTTTTGGAGGTAATTTTTTTCACTAGAAATTTTGGTTTTGGCGGTTACTTTTAGGCGTCGGTTTCTTAGTAAGGAATCGACACTAAATAAAAGTGATACCCGTGTCTGGTCACCCTTCACAGATTGATGTCGGCTTATTTTATACACCGACGTTGTATATGTTAGGTGTCAGTTTATTAATACAACCGACACCATTAAAAGTGACGTTATAAGACATTTCTGTAGTAGTGTCAACCCTCTCGTGTATCCATACAAGGGCCAAAAATACCTCCACGCCATCGATCTACAACCTGATGGTTGTGTATGACTGCACTTCCTACTAAGGAAAACAACCACGTCACCCTCCCACTTCACCAAGGTGTGACAAGGGACATGCTGACAAATTAGGATAAAGGGTTCTACACTTGTTCATCAATACATCGACTATTAATCATTTAATCGACATTCAAACATCCATATCTCTCACTAGGGACATCATAGATTAGTTAGACTTCAAACATAGCTTTTTCATAACTCATGCTACACTATACTAAAATTTGGTGCCAAATCTCAACTGTTCGACTTGTCAACTAAATTCCTCAAAACAATATTAACTTTGGGATATCACTCATAATATAAATATCTATCACCATCAAAACTTCACCAAGCACATGCAACTCTTAAGATAACTCAACATGCACGAATTCACTTATGTCATTAGACATTTAAGGATTTCAAAATTCCACTCCATCACATCCTACACACCTTAAAACAAATTTCATCCTCAAAATTAAGCCAAAAACCACTTTGTCACATCATATACATCTAAAAGAAATTTCGTCCTCAAAATTGAGCCATCGTCTTACTTCAAGGGAAAATCAAAAGATATACAACCAAGTGTTTGGCACCACCCTAGGTGAAACATATCCAAAAACAAAGCCACATACTCATATCTAAACCACTATTACGAGGTTTTAAAATCTAAGGTGAAACACCCCTTCATAAAAGATTGAAACAAGGGTTTAGAAATGCTGATTATGTCATGACATATCTCATATGTTAGGGTTGCATCCTTTTCTTTACCCATGCATTAGGGTTCCCACATAATATTACCATGTTCTCACGGAGTTAACAAAAATTAACTCGTTATATCAACATGTCATCAACACTTTATTGAGCTAATTGTTAGAACATGTTCGACATTAATATATGCATTTTAGGAAGGAGTTAACTAAAATTAACCCACTTTATCCATCTAGATCATATCAAGGTGTCATAATCATTATGTTGTGACAACTGTAAAATTATATTTTTCATCTTTATGAAGCACTAAGATTAACACCTCATGTAACATGTTTCATTCATATGATCTTATTTCATTTCTCATAATAAATTGCAACATTTATTAGTGATCTCATCACAAGATTAGCCATTAATATCACATTATCATCATTATTCATGTATATGGTTAACCATTTATGCATTGATATCAATTAAACCATCTTTAGATTTCCATCATCTCATATCCGTATCTCAAGATTATATCACCATCTTATATATATTTTATCATGGTTGTGCTAAACCAACTTATGTGAGTGGTTTGTAAAACATATATCAAACCTTCATCTAGTGCAAATGAGCCTCTCCTGACTCGTATCATGAGGGTAGTGTCATGCTCAGTCTTTCTGGGCTAACTCAACTCTATGAGTATCTCATATGCATAAAATATATCTTCCCTCTCGGTCTAGGGTTCTCATGTATACCTCATTGGCATTAGAGATAGCCTTACAAGGTCTAGCCACATAAGCACAAACCAACAAATGCTATTACATACTCTTCATAGGTCTATGCCTATGAGTTTTGCTTACCCAAAACTCTCTTATATACATAACTAGATTCCTATGTGGGAAACCACCAACCCGAGCATGAGGCTTCACAGAAACTAACATAGCTACCTCCTCTAGGGTCTTGGGATCTCTCCCTCACCTAGATGGTAGGCACTCATATTCACGTTCACATGCACATATATAACTAGCATCTCTCTGTCTCTAGGGTCTGGTCCTCCCAAGGACATCTAGGGTTCAAGATAACTATAGGAATCATGCATAAAGCAACTCAACTCATTCACTCAGGAGTAGTCTAGTTTAGGACATATCGTATCACATATTTCTCATAATTCTCATATCTTGGAGTTTAGGTTCTCTAACCTTCTCCCAATGGGTCTAACTCTCTCTGGAGTTAACCCTGAAACTGGTTCTAACACTAGATGTCCTCCTTTGTAAAAATCTTGAGGCTCATGCTGACTCACAACCTTGTCTTAACTTAGCATATCTTATCTCATAAAAGAATTCATACTTGCATCATGAAAACTTATCTCAAATCCTCAAAATTGAACTTAGGTCCTTAAAGACAAACATATATCATCATAACCATCTTATATCATCCTTATACAATACTTACATCATATCATCAAAACTTATCTATCAATCATATATTCCAACAAGGCTCTAGACATCTAATATAGAACTACTCTCTCTTCTAGACTGATGTCATTCACTTTCACTTAGGTTGCATGATCACCTCCTACTCATACATGTGTGGGGACACATTTTTGTAATACATATATATAATAAAATATTATATAGTTTTTCTCCGATAAAACATGCGTCAGAGAAAACTATCAAGGTTCAATCCAATTGGAATAAAAAACTAAAACCTAAAAACGAGTGTCCCACACATAGTAGAGAGTACAGTGTCATGAAAACTAGTGAAAAGGGTGAGAACAAGGGGTGGACTAGTGTAGCTACTCTAGACAATGTGCACAATTTGTCTAGGGTTTCTCTTCCCTTGATGCACGTCATTTCCAAATAGTGCAACATCCCATACCACTGCACTACAAGGAAAGAATGACATCTAAGGACTTGCTACACAACAAGCACCAATCTAGACCTAGTTCTTAGACATATAGGTGCTAACCTAGAGGCTAGGTCAGATCTAGTCTCTAAAAGATGACTAATCTAACCCTAAAGATTATTAAGTTCAAGGTTCTTTAGTTTTGAGTTGCATAATGAGAAAATGTTAGGCTTTTCTATTGTTCATGCTCTAATACCACCTGTGACATCCCCGGATTTTCTAAAACTTAATCCGATGTGTGACATCTAAATTGAAACCCTCACCTCAGCAAGAATCCCAATTTAAACCCCACACACTAGGCTAAGAAGAAGAAAATCAAGGGAGTTGGAAGGAAACACAGTAGCACATGTACATGAACAATAATAAAACCATACAACACATGTTCACCATTCAACATATAATTATAACATGAATTGTTACATCATTTGATATTACATATTGAACAACAAACTTCTACATATACATGTACTAAAACTAAATTACAGGATCTAAAGACAACAAGTCCACCTGTACATTAGCTCACCACACAACTCTCAACTATCCTGGATCTTCAAGAGCATATGTCCACAAACCTAAACAAAAGATTACATGCAGTACACGTCAGCACAATATTCAAGAATATTGCACTAAGAATGCCTACGCGTCTTTTACATACCTCTCATCATATCTTGGCAATAAGATAAAACTAATACTTGGCAGTTATAAAGAAATGTAAGAAAATCATATACTTGCACGAAGATGTTCATTAACAAAAGAGAACACATATTTTAAGCACATTTTCCATTATATCATCCATGCATTTACTACCTGAGAGTTGAATGCATTAAGGCCTTTATGATCTACTACCAAAGAGTTGGATCATTTCATAATGTGATCTACTACCAAAGAGTTGGATCACTTCCAAGTACTTTACTACCAAAGAGTTGAAGTACTTCTTTTCCAACACTTTACTACCAAAGAGTTGAAGTGCTTGGATATAATGGAACAAATATATTATGTGTCATGTGTTCATAGAAATAAGTATGGAAAATCAAGTAACATAGCATACAAGAACAATCATTTCATCCAATACCATATGCCAAGTATTTTACTACGCATATAACACAAGCATATTGTATAATAAGCCAAGTAAGAGGTAAGGGCGTACCTTGATCAAGAGATAAACCTAATCACCATATATTCCTCAGGTCACTCTAACCTTGGTCATCCCTAATTAAGGCAAGATCATAAACTATCATTAGGTTCTCATCATCTTACATCTCATCTTAACCCTAGTCATGTTCATATTAGGGTTTTCTTATGTCATGATGATATTCTCATGACTACTTGTATTCCTACCTTATATTTATCTTACTGATGTCATATTCCAGATTATAGTTCATCAAATGGATATACTAATGTGTCACATTATTATGTGAACATATTTAACATTATGTCACTTTCATTAACCATATTAGGGTTACATCATGTGTATTAAGGGTCATCCTCATGTAACATGGATTTCATGTACAAAACTGATCTCAGATCTACATATTATCTTCTAGTTATAGATATGAGGGTATTCTGTGAATTTTATCATTTATTGAGCACATATTTATTTATTGTATTTTATTTAGGGTTATTAGTCCTAATTAGACATATGGAGCATATTACATGATTTTGTACATCAACACCATGTTTATTGACACTAGATGGATTATAAACGTGAATGTAGAATTACTGACATGTTCTCATAATTTTAGGTCATCATCTGACATTTATTAACAATGAAACAAGTGTAAAGCATCTTACATGATATCATAGTGTTTTAAGCATCAAAATCCTGATATTATCATTCTACTATGTTCTACGCATTTTTTTGAGAAGTTTGGTACCTTATTTGTATTTTTTCTGATAAATGTACTAATTACTATGAATTTTGGAAGAATGTCATATTTACTTAATCATTTACCTTTTCGGTCACTCAGGACCCACCACGTGACCCTGAGGAGGCATAGATCCTCGATTGAGCCACTCGGTTCTCTGTTGGTTCACGGTTCACTTTCTTGAGGTGGGCTGGCTAGTTCAGACTGAAAATGATCTGGTTCAACTCACCTTTTATTTTCTCCATGGGTTTCCTCGCGCGACTCATTCTCTGGCCTTCTCAGCGTTCTCGGTCCCGTTCTGGGACAAACACCAACGTCGGGATGGCTCTGACATGTGATCAATCTAAGTCCAGCCTTCCTCCTCACGAACTCAAAGCACCAACAACCTTCACACTTTCTCCCTCGAGGCCACCTCCGCTATGGCTGCTCCTCGCAGCTACAGAAGTCACCACCGCTGGCAGGGAGTGCGGAAGAGGGAAGGGGGTAATGATGTCTTCTTGTCCTCCCACGTGAATTCATCCTTCAAGGATCTGTTGCCTCTTGCTAGTGGTTGGAAGTCTCGCAGCACCTCCGGAACACCACCACGGCAGGCTCGAGCTAGGTCCCCGATTGCTTTTGCACAAAACACCAGTGCCGCCGTTGGCTCTCCTCCGGCAAGCAACATGCTCTTCCATCCTTCTTCTCAGTGACTCCCCATGCCTCCGTTGGCTTCGTGATCTCCTTCAAAACCTACATGGCATATGTATTTCTCTGTCTCCTCCTTCGATGACCTAGGGTCAGCCACCTTACTTGGTCCAGCATGAGTTGTACCTCTAGCCGCCGTTGTTGATTGCTTGGGTCTGATCCGTACGTCGTTGGTGGTTGGATCTCCAAAAATCACTCACAGAGACTCATCTCCTCGCAGACTGCTCCAAATCTTCCTCTATCTTACTTCCTATCTCATTGTATAACTCCTCCCAATGATCTGTATATGTCACTAGAGAGGCAACATAGACGAAAAAGTGGAACTCCCTGTCTCGTCTCTATTTTGTGTGCACCAAAGGGAGTCCTCCACTCCTTTGTTGATCTGAAGATGGCTGTTGGTCAAAACTTATCTTGACCCACAAACACCGATCATGGTGGATAGATCCCACGAGAGGTGAACTGCCTCCCACATTGTGTCTTTGAACTTGAATCGGGGATAACTTCTCAACCCTCTCGTGTATCCATCCAAGGGCCAAAAATACCTCCACACCATCGATCTACAACCTGATGGTTGTGTATGACTGCACTGCCTACTAAGGAAAACAACCATGTCACCCTCCCACTTCACCAAGGTGTGACAAGGGACATGCCAACAACTTAGGATAAAGGTTTCTACACTTGTTCATCAATACATCGACTATTAATCATTTAATCGACATTCAAACATCCATATCTCTCACTTGGGATATCATAGATTAATTAGACTTCAAACATAGCTTTTTCATAACTCATGCTACACTATACTAAAATTTGATGCCAAATATCAATTGTTGGACTTGTCCACTAAATTCCTCAAAACAATATTAACTTTGGGATATCACTCATAATATAAATATCTATCACCATCCAAACTTCACCAAGAACATGCAACTCTTAAGATAACTCAACATGCACAAATTCACTTATGTCATTAGACATTTAAGGATTCCAAAAGTCCACTCCATCACAATGATGTTGTTCTAAGAAATGTGTATGGCCAAGGAGATAATGGTCAAATGGAAAGTCTTAATGCTGTCAACACCATCCCTGGTCAAGGATATTACAATCCAAAATAGAACAAGAACCATCCTAGTTTTCAATATGGTAATCCTTCATTAGAGGAAAAATCCCAGCAACTTGGTTCAACCAACCAACAACGAGTTCCACCTGGATTTCAGTACAACCAGCAACAAAACTTTAGAAATCAAGGAAACTTTAGGGGTAACTTTTTGAACAAGAACTACAAAAATTATCAGAACAATTCTTAGTTCCAGAATCGCAACCAAGTCCCTTACCAGAACTAACAACAAGGGCAACAAGCAGGTCCCATCTCCCCTGATGACAAGTTGTCAACCATTGAGAAGATGTTATAGTCACAGCAGACTATGATAGCTAACCAGCAATCCCATCAAAAGGCTATTGAATCTCAACTAGCTCAACTTGTAGCTAGCATGAAGCCACCTGTTGGAGCCTTTGCTGGCCAACCAGAGAACAATCCTAAGCACCCAGAGCAACTGAAGTTTGTCACCACCAGGTCCAGAAAAGACTATTATGATCCTCCTGTCAAGACGCATGTGGTTATTACAGACAAAGATGACTATGTGATTGTCCAAGACCCTACAACGCCTGAGTCTCAACCAAAAGGGGCAGTAACTATTGATAAGATAGACAAGAAAATTTCTGAAAAACCTACTGTTGAAGAAATAGAAACGCCAGAGCTAGATGTGCCAGTGTACAACCCTCGTCCCCCTTTCCTTGCTCATTTAAAGCAAACCAAACTTGATACCCATTTCAACAAATTCAAGGAAGCTATGAAAAATCTTCATGTTGATATACCCTTTCTAGATGCGCTGGCAGAGATACCAGCCTGGATGAAGTACTTGAAATCACTTCTCACCGGAAAATATATAACTGAATAATACGAGACAGTAAAGTTAGCAACAACCACTTTAGACATCATCCAGAGTAAGATGCCAAAGAAGCAAAAAGATCTATGATCCTTTGGGATCTCTTGTCATATTAGTGATTCTTCCTAAAGAAGGGATTGGTCGATCTTGGTGCTAGCATCTCTATCATGCCACTTAGCCTTTGCAAGAGGCTATGGTTTGTTGAACTACTCCCGACTGGCATGACCATACAGCTTGCAGATAACACTATAACTCACCCCTTGGGTATCATTGAATATGTCCCTGTCAAGGTAGGCAAAGATTCCTATGTTCCGTGTGACTTTGTCATCATGGATATAAAGTAAGACGCCAGATACCCTCTCATCTTTGGTCGTCCGTTCCTTGCCATTGCAAGAGCTCTGATTGATGTTGAAGTAGGAACCTTGCTGCTCAGACTAGGCAAAGAAACTCTTGAGTTCAAAGTTTTTGAAAGTATGCGAAGACCAAGCATGCAAGAAGAAGCCTACTTGATTGATTGCATAGAGCAGATATCACTGCTTATGCAAGATGATTATGAACAAGATGATCTGTTAGAAGTGGCTCTAATAAACCCATCTGCTAACGACTCCATTGATGAACAAATAAAGGATTATGTTCTCCACCTCGACACTACTGGTGAAGATCCTGAAACCAAATTTGAGAAACTCAAGGTTGTGAATGCTACTGAAGAACTGTGTGAAAAAACACAAGTCCTGAAACGAAGCCCCTACCTGAGGGATTGAAGTACGTGTTTCTAGATGACCTCAAGGTCTGCCCAGTCATCTTAAATTCAGATTTAACGGCAGAACAAGAAGATAAACTCTTGATGGAATTAAAGGAAAGAAGAAAAGCCATCGAATATAAGATGAGTGATCTCACCGGGGTCAGTCAAGCATTGTGCATGCACAAAATCCCCATGGTGGAAGACCATAAGCCGAATGTTGAACACCAAAGGAAGCTCAATCTGAATATGAAAGAAGTTGTCCTCCTTGAAGTTGTTAAATTGCTCAAGATAGGTATTATCTATCTGATCTCTAATTCACCATGGGTAAGTCATGTGCATGTTGTCCTGAAGAAGGGTGGAACTATTGTGATACCAAATGAGGATAATGAACTCATACCCACTCGAACAGTCACCGGGTGGAGGATGTGTATCGATTACATGAAGTTGAATAAGGCGACACGTAAAGATCATTTCTCGATGACTTTTCTTGATCAAGTCTTAGAGCGGTTGGCTCACCAAGAATATTTTTGCTACCTCGACGGTTACTCTGGATTCTATCAAATTCCTATACATCTAGATGACCAAGAGAAAACAACTTTTACTTGCCCATTTGGAACATATGCCTTTATAAGGATGTCGTTCGGTCTCTGCAATGCGCCTGCGACTTTCCAATGTTGCATGGCGGCTATATTTGCTGGTCTCACTAAAACTATCATGGATGTTTTTATGGATGATTTTTTCATATATAGAGATTCATACGACTCGTGCCTAAAGCACCTCTCCCTTGTCCTTAAATGGTGTGAAGAAGCACATCTTGTGTTGAGCTGGGAGAAGTTTCACTTTATGGTAAAGGAAGGCATTGTCCTTGGCCATAGAGTCAGTAGTAGAGGGATCGAAGTAGACAGAGTGAAAATCAAAGTGATTTCCAAGATCTCTATCCCGAAAAATGTAAGAGAGGTTTGTGCGTTCATCGGTCATGCAGGTTTTTACATACGGTTTATAAAGGACTTCTCCATGATAACCAAGCCGGTGACGAATTTGTTGCTAAAAGACACCAATTTCCATTTTGACGAAGCATGTGTCAAGAGTTTCAACAACCTGAAGCATGCTCTTACAACAACACCCATTATCAGAGCTCCAGATTGGGATCACCCATTTGAAATTATGTGTGATGCCAGTGATTACGCTTTGGGTGTTGTTTTAGGGCAATGTATAGAGAAGAAACATTATGTGATCTACTATGCATCGAAGACCCTTGAGGAAGCTCAAAGGAACTATGAAACTATTGAGAAGGAACTCCTTGAAGTAGTGTATTCCTTTGACAAATTCAGATCCTTCCTCATTGGTTCTAAATTCGTCATCTACACAGATCATGCCGCTATCCGTTACCTCATAGTGAAGAAAGATGTAAAACCCAAGTTGATTAGATGGATTCTCCTCTTTCAAGAATTTGATTTGGAGATAAGAGATAAGAAAGGTACAGAGAATGTTGTAGCAGACCACCTAAGTTGCATCCACACTCTGGAAACTGAGTAGATCCCGATTAATGATTCTCTTCCAGATGACCAACTCATGAAAGTCTCAGAAGCTACACCTTGGTATTCATACAATGTGAACTACCTTTCCGCTGGCGTCGTCCACCTTGAATGCACCGGAAATGCACTGAAGAAATTCATGCATGATGTGAAGCAGTATCACTGGGATGAACCGTACCTCTTCAAGCTCTGTGTTGATGGTCTCTACAGACATTGTATCGCTGAGTAAGAAGCCCAACTCAGTTTAGAGCAATGCCACTCAGGCCCAGTTGAAGACCATATGAGTTCTAAGAAAACTGCTTTGAAGGTTTTGCAATGTGGTTTCTTTTGGCCAGCCATATCCAAAGATTCCTACAACTTTGTTCTAGCATGTGAAAAATTTCAAAGAACTAGTAACATTACGAAAAGAGATGAGATGCTGCTTAAACTGTAGTAAGAAGTCGAGATATTTGATGTTTGGGGAGTGGACTACTTGGGTCCATTCCCATCCTCACATGGATGTTCCTACATCCTAGTGGCAGTGGATTACGTCTCAAAATGGGTAGAGGCCATACCAACCATCACTAGCGATTCAAAACTTGTCATCAAGATGCTCAAGGACATTATTTTCCCCCGTTTCGGAGTCCCACGAACCGTGATATCCGATGGAGGTTCTCATTTTCTGGAATGAAGCTTTGAAGTATTGATGAGGAAATATGGTGTGATACACAAGGTAGCCTCCCCCTACCATCCACAAACAAGTGGACAGGTTCAGGTTTCTAACTGTCAACTCAAGGCTATCTTGGAAAAGACAGTAGGCCACAACTGAAAAGACTGGCCAGTGAAAATCAATGATGCCTTGTGGGTCTACCGAACTTCTTTTAAGACTACTCTTGGAACTATACCATTTTGATTGATCTATGGAAAGTCATGCCACCTGCCTGTAGAACTAGAACACAAAGCATGGTGGGCAATCAAACAACTAAATTTTGACATGAAGAAAGTTGGCCAAGTCAAGATTCTGCAACTTCGGGAGTTGGATGAACTCCGGATGGGAGCTTATGAGAATGCACGAATCTACAAAGAACGTACGAAACTTTGGCACGATGATCATCTGAAAAAAAGGAGATACAAGTGGGAGACCAAGTTCTTCTGTTCAACTCAAGACTTAGGTTATTCCTAGGGAAACTCTGTTCTCACTGGTCTAGACCTTACATTTTCAAGAGCATCTACATGTATGATGCTTTCATTTTATGGAGTGAACAGTCAGGAGAATTTGTGGCTAATGGTCAACGCTTGAAGAGATATTTCACCTCAGCCGACATAGGCACCGAAGCAATGATGGATCTTTCTAATCCAACATATCCACCAGCAAATTGAAAGATTCACGTCGAGCCATCGACGTAAAACAAAGGTGCTTGTCGGGAGGCAACCCGATCAATAATTTTGCTTTTTACTTGTAATTTTGAATTAAACAATTTCCTTAATTTTTTTGTTACTTTTCAAGAAAATTTTACACTGAATAAAAATTGAATCGCAAGATGCTATCTTAAGTTCTGATTAGTCTTCATTTTTGAGATTTTTAGATGGAGGACGTATGTTGATTGGAACGCAACCACATCTGGTGGTCCAACTGACATGAATTTGCCCCTCCATCTCGGATTTAGAGTTTGCTCAGGATGAGAAAATTTCTAAGTTCGGGGTGGAGGGTGGGTGGTACGTACTTTACTTTCCATGCACACCCATCTATTTCAGACCTAAGATTTCATCATTGCATTTTTATGAAAATTTTCAAAAATTTTAAGTTTTCAAAGAAATTGTATAGAAACTTGATGAAGTTTTGACGCTTTTGTTTCAATAAAAGTCACTACCTAGCTAGCTGGTTTCTCCTTCTATGCATTTTGAATCATTACACCCTCCTTATTCGAAGCAGATCCTCAAGAGGGTCATTTTCTGAAAACTAGCCTATTGATTGAAATCATCTTGTGAAGCTTATGAATCCTAACATCTTGATACTTCTACAAAAATGGCAAGTATTGGTCAAACTGATAGGGATCAAACATGTTGTGCTTCCTAACTGACAAGTGGAACAATAACATGGAATCCCCACTGGATCCTCATCAAGTCATTATTTGAGCAGAGCACGATAAAGAGAACGACCCAGTGTACTGAATTGTAAACCAAGTAGTATTCTGATCTGAACTCTCTTCTACACTTCTTCTATCATCTTTGTACCCCTCCATCCATAAAAAAGAAACAAAAATAGCCAAAATAGTGCCAAACCCTAAGTTTGGGGTGGCACACCACCTCTCTCTATATCCACTTCTTGCATACCCCTCGCTATTTAATAGGGGTGTACCACCAAGAAAAGATGACAATGTGCACACAAAAATGCAATCTCGAGTTGAATAGAGGAGAGATTTGCACACCGAAAAATGCAATCAATGTAATTGCAACCAAATAATAAATCTCAAGTCGAATAGAGGAGAGATATGCAACTTCCTTCCATACCACCCTTCACTCCCTTTTCTACCTAAAGGCACAATGAATGCCTCCACTATCTTGAAAAACACCTGTGTCAGATCAGGTGCACACTTGTTGTTCTGTGGGTATCTCTAGACTCCTACAAAACTCTTAGAAATGCTTATTGTTGGAAAAAGTGAGGAGGAAGTGATGTTGGAAAACAAACTCAGGAACGAAGATATGGTAAGATGTGTTCAGTGATCTCAGGAAGTTGAGATTCTTAGTTATACTGAGCAATTGTGATGTGAAGAGGAGGCAATCACACAAGTTCAATGTATTCATTTGGTGACTGCTTCAGATTTTGTGTTACTCGAGGACGAGCAATGTTTAAGTTCGGGGTGTTTTGATGAACCCATATTGATCATGATATTCAGTCACCATTGTGGTCCCAATCCGATTTAATATATTCACTTTTACTTCTTGAAACCCTATGATATTCAATTTTGCTCAATTCAATGGATTTTTATTAACTTGTAATTATAATTGTGGTTTTTATGCAGATTGAATGCAACAATTGGTTGCAGGCCCACCTTCAATCAAGACCCTCTCGCTAACCCTAGATCCACTTTCATCAAGATCCTTCTCAACCTCCATCATCCATCAATGGCTACCACCACCACCTTAGTGTGCTTTACCATCCTTACAACCTCCATCAATCATCACCATGTCCTTCCCTCTTCATCCAAGTTACCCACTAATAGTGGGACCCACACACTAGTTGTGGGGCCACCTTTCTCAGCCCTTACATCCATCTTCACCTTCAACCTTCGTCAACCATCTTCTTCACAGCATAACAAGAATCACAGTCCGCATTCCTACACCTCAAACACCATCATCACCACTGCCAACTATCCTCATAGTTTGCCGTAGTAGTCTTGACCTCTCAGTCTTTCCCTAGCAGTTTGCTCCTCCATTCGTTCTTTCTCTCACATCTGCCCTAGCGGTTTGCTCATTCGGTCTACCCCCCCCCCCCTCACAAGATCTCATCCTCACAGTCTCAAGACCATGAGAGCCATCATGATCCCAAGACTGTGAGGAGCAGTGTTGCCCTGCACCTCTCTTCCTACTCCTCTTCAGCGTTGCCACTGTCTCCGCCAAGACCTGTAACAGGTTGCACCAATATCACCAAGTCACGGCAATGCCCTGCTCTGTCCTCAACCCCCAGCGCCGTCCTCCTCACATACAACATCGCCACCGAGCATCGTTCCTGTCCACCATCACCTCCATCGCGCTGCCCACCCCCCACCCTCAAAGCGACCAGGTCGCGCATCCAGCAGCGCCGACCTACACCCGACAGCACCGCTTGCCACCAAACTGTGAAGAACAGAATCCCATGAGACCGAGAAGGTGAAAACATTAATCGGTTTGCAAGATCGTAAGGGCAATCGATCGCAAGACCATTTGGACGGTGAGACCGCAAGGCCAACAATCAAGACCGGGAGGAACCTCGCTATCCCGAGAACACGAGGCCAGAGATCGTGAGTAGGCCAGCAGAAACCACGAGACACAAGATCATGAAGATCTTAGGACCGCTTGCCTAAGACCGAGTGGCTAAGACTGTGAAGCTGAGAATGATTGGAGGCAATGAAGACCGCGAGACCAAGGATGGTAACTGAAGTTCCAAACCGAGAGAATGTGAATGAGGATCGTGAAGACCCTCACAGTCTTAAGACCATGAGGAATTCTCTCGATTCCCAATCCATTAAATCAGACCATTTTCAAACTGTAAGGGATTACCAGGTTTCCCAAACCATGAAGAACCAAACCGGTCCTCCCGAACAGTGTAAAGGACTCACACCAAAAATGTGAAGACCAATGTCCAAACCAAGAGGGACTCTACGCAAGCCTATAAATAGGACCAAAAGGGTCCTCACAAAGGCATCGAATCTAAGATGCCGCCAGGCTACCTGAACCCAGGCCTGACCCCTGGAAAGGGATCTAGATCCATCCACATACATCCACACCACATACGCATCCAAAGTCTACTCCTTCTTTTGTGAGCAAGAATGATGAGAAAAGAAGGAAGGTGGAGAGAAAAGGTATGCCCCGTCTATTGTGGTATCCCTCGTTCCTCATCCAGATATGCTCCAACATGGCATAGAAGACTGTATCTTCACCGAGCTGCGACTACCTTCTGCATCATGCTCATGGCAGAATCTTCCCTCTCTCATGTTCTTTTTGTTCCTCACATCATGGGCGAGTAGTTTCCTTTCGCTGAGGTGCGGGGACTAGCCCCGATGTTCATGCTTATATGTCTTTTCATTTAACATTCCATGGCATGTATGTAACTTTTAATTTCGTTGTTAATCATTGATGTGTGCTTGTGGATTGATCACCTGCTTGCATTTATCTTATTTGCTCCTGTGTTGCCAAAACTTCTATATGTAGGATTTGAATGTCGATTAACACGGTTGACTCCTTGATGAGAAATTGGATGGGACTCCCTGAGGTCATAAGTGAGTGATCCGTGAGGGGATGAGCCATCTAGCCCACGGTGACGCTTCTGTGTGCCTAAACATCCTAATTGTGGGACACAACTTCAGTTGGATATCTATATCTTCGGAGATGTAAGTACGTGATCTGGATGATGATGAGAAATCTAATGCCTAAGGTGATGCTTACGTGAACCTAAACATCCTTTTGGGAGGGTTCACTGTAGTTCTATTTGGATAGTTAGATCTTGCCTGGATTTTTGGTGTTAGGATGCGTTTGCATGCATAGCGGTGGTGAAACCTGAGACCACCCTAGTGATTCCATATCATTAATCTAGATTCGACTTTAATTCTTCTCTTTACTTTCTTACACTTAGTTTAATTAACCTCAATTCAACCTTTGTTCTAAATATTAGTCTTACTTGAGCCAGACTAGACTAGCAACGATTCTTAAAAATGTTGTCCTTGGGGATTCGATCCCCAACTATACTGCGATAAGACACATCCACTTGCGGGTGGTATTATTGCACAAGTTTTGGTTAAAAACTCTGGGAATTCAACCCCGAGTGAATTTATTAGTGCGATAATAGACCACGTCACTTTGTCATCATCGACGGTCACTACGGCTGGTTCTTCTAGAAAATTCTCTATTGCTGGAACCTTACTTGGTGTTGCTAATTTGGCAGTCCTCCTGAAGAAGTTCCGCCCACCAGTTGATGAGAATTCTCAGCTGCATTGGTGTGCCCGTAAGAAAAAGGGGGGGTGGGTGATTAGGGCATCGATACTGGATTTAGCTCCCATTTTCTATGTTGTCTTCATCAGGTTCGCCTTGAACGGTGGTGCATGGGCAGAAGTCAGACAGGTGGTCTGGCTCCCCATAGGTGACGCAACTTCTCACCACCTCTTGTCGGACTTTTCCTTTATATCCCTGCTCCTTTAGAGTTTGGACGTCAGTTACTATCTTGTCCAACTTAGCCGCTAGGGATTCCATCGCCTTCGATTCTCCAGGAGTGGTGTGGCTCATTGACTCTCTTCCGTACTCACTATCTTGGTGGTTCATGGCCATATTGTCTATGATCTCTCTGGCCCTTTCAGCACTGAGTTCCAAGAAATCACTGCCAGCTGCAGCGTTCAAGGATTTCCTTTCTGTGGCACACACCCCATTATAGAATTTAGTGATCAGCTTAGGCTCAGAAAAACCATGGTGTGGGCACTCCCTCTGATAGCTTTGAAACCTCTCCCAGGTCTCATGCAGGTTCTCCAAGGGTTTCTGGGAGTACCTTGATATCTTGTTTTGGAATTTGATCATCCTTTCTACGGGGAAGAACTTGGGGATAAATGCATTGGCTAGATATTCCCAATCGGGAAGGCTTCCATCCTGCATACTAGTATACAACTCCAAGGCTTTGTCTCTTAGAGAGAAAGGGAAGCATTGGATGTAGATGTGGGATATCAGAACTATGTTGATCTTAAAAGTATTGCAAGTCCTCTTGAACATTGTAAGGTGGTTGTACAGGTTCTCTTCAATAGTGTCCCGCCGAAACAGTTGTGCTGCAGCAACTGGAGGAAAGCAGGCTTCAACTCAAAGTTGGCAACATTGAGTGGTTGTTGCACTATCGGATTCCTTTCTTTGTTTGCCCTGACTTGGACAAAAGAGCACAGGGATCGAGCTTCAGGAGGTTGCTCAGCCATGGCTTGTCAGACAAAAGGATGGCTTGAAAAGGTGAAGAAGTATCTAGTGAGAAAAGAAAAGTGTAAGAGTATGAGTGTGCTGTATAAACTATGTGCAGTAAATATTTGTAGTATTATATGCATATGTGCAAGGTTTTTGGCAAAGTGCAAGTAAAACTCAAGTTCATAGGATGGTGTTCGTTGCCTATCCCCGGTAATGGTGCCAAAAAGTTGACAATCCTTAAACGTGGGTCCAAGAATGGAGACATGTCTAGGTTATCAGACTTTAGAAATTTATAATACTTGAATGTTTAAGACTCCTACAACTAGCACAGGGTCGAAGTAGTTCGGGGTAGAACACATGGATAGGAAGAATGGTGCTTCAGAACTCGAATTTCACTTTTCGAAGCACATCGAAAAGTTAAAGGGTGAGGTTTTTGATGCGACGAGAAAGAATCGTAAAGAATCAAACAAAAACCTATCGCCAAGGGGAGTTACCAGAAGAATTAAGGTTTATAGGTTTAGCAGTTTTTATGGAGGTTTTTAGATAAAGGAACAGTGAGGATATAAAATTGTTATCAGAATACGAAACGAAGGAGAAAAACTCAAACATAACAAGCGGCAGCGGCATACATCCTGCACCCTCTTCTCTCAAAGTGGGTGCCACAAACCATGCACTAAGTTCCCTCTCTCAAGGGTACTAGGCATAGGCTGGAGCAGAAAGATATGCTGGGGCAACCCTGATTCTGGGTACTCTCATACACCTAGATTAGACCAAACTCTAGAGTTTATGACATCCCTCTCTCAAAGGAGTCAAAACAAAAACACAATTTGATAGCTAGTCAAAAGTGTGATCCAAACATAAGAGACTAGAGCTCATATGCTATAACGAAATCATCCAACAAAAAGGATCCATGCATAGAACAACATGAGATTAACTCCATAGATTCCAATAACCATAAAGAGATAAAAAGGTTTAGTTACAATGGAGTAGTAAATGAAAGTTAAGTGCTGAAAAAGGGAAGATAAGTATCGGCCTCCTTGATCTAGGAGATCGATATACATAGCAGAAGACCCCTAAGACAACGCTAACCCGATACCAGGTAGGAGCCCTATCGGGATATGACTATGTCGGGTTCTTGACCATGTTGGGTCATGAACTGTGACGTGTACGGGACATATCGGGAAAGGAATCCCTGCCCGATATGGTAGTGTCGAGCTGTTGGCCCTGTCGTGTTGCAGTTGTGATGGGTAGGCCATATCGGGTTGGGTATCGTGTTGTGTTAGGACATGTATCGAGTTATCTTTATCTTAGGTTCTTGAGTTCCCCGTGTTGGGTATAGATGGGAGATCCGTCTCGAGTGGAAGCCCAGCTAGAGACCTGGCATGTTGAAGTAGCCTTGAAGGTCATGTCACGCTGCTATTGCTACCGGGTCAAGTTCTAAGTGAACTCCTCCCGTCCCTCTCGCATTGGGGGTGTGCTCACCTAGTATCTCCTGGAAGGCTCTAGAACTCGACGTACTAGCTCATTTACTCTAAGGGTTAGCTCTTGTAGGGTTCTAACCCATCCCATCGTAGGCCTATAGCTGTTATTTATAAGTAGTGGGCTGGTGGGAGATGTGTCTCTTATTGGGCCACGTGTCCTCTGTCTGCTCCATTCGCATGGCTTCGCAAAAGGGGCCGACACGTCTATCGCCCGACACGGCTGGCGGGCCGTCGTGCTCTGGGTTGCGAGTAAATCATGTTGTCATGTCAGGTTAAGACTCTGGTAGGATACTGCACTGAGGGGTGGTCGTGTCATGCAATCGACTCCGTCTGCTGATGGACCGTGGCGGGCAAGGCACCCTATCGGGTAATAGCTTGGAGTCTGTCAAAGCTCCTGCATGGCACACCCACCTCGGGTTGCAGCCATATCGGGCAGCGACTATGATGGGTAAAAGGCGTGTCGCGTCACGTGCCTAATGGGATGGGATGGTTAACTCGTTGCGGATGGGCTGGGACGGGCCCATTAGCATTCTTTTTGTGGAAAAATAAGAGAAACTCTGTAAAAGATAGGAAATGTTATCAGGAACATAGTAGGCATTATTTCTATTCAACAAATAAGATAAAATGGAGAGGAAGTTAGGTTTGGAGGAAGTTTTGATAGTAAAATATAATCTCTAGCAGACATAAAATGAGTGTTATCAGTTCCACACCATTGTCTAAGAATAATTACTTTCTTCATTCAATATGGTGGTCATGATTTCTTCATCAGAAGATTTACCATGTCGACTCATCCTTCCACTGGAGAAAGCAATAAAGAATTGGTCTCCAGATACTCAGAGTGTCTCCTCGATCTGGGAGCAAAATCTAGTAATTTTGATAAGTGTCTAAAAGACAACTAGCATGCCAAGCATCTGATAACGACAGAGAGTTCATCCGATCATCATACCAGGGGTCCACCATGGGCAGAAGGCACAACTAGTCAATGTACCAAAGGCAAATCCAAATACAAATCGAAAAGTGCATAAGGTGTAAGTCCCAAAGACATCAGTCCCTCCAATCTCTCTCCCTATAGTTGTGATATCAGCAACAAAACATTATCTGTTGCTAAAGGTATCACTACTCCAATTGAAGATGTGATGCAAAACTCCCCAACACACCAAGATGTAGTCATGAAGAGTCTAGAGGTTCCTACATTTCAAGAGACTTATGACCTGAAACTACCCCATCCACCATTGGGTTGATCAGGACCCCACACTTGATCTCATTCTTCGGGGATGAGATCCCAATAGGTGAGAATCATAACATGCCCTTACTGATCACAAAAATATACAACAGCCTCAAGATATCCTCATGCTTCATCAATAATAGCACATTCCTCAATGTGTGTCCCTTATAGACACTAATAAGCTTGGGGAAAGATCCTTCTGACCTCCAATCAATAACAAAGAAAACAACGTCCTTCGATGGAGTAATAAAGGACATTCTAGGAGAAATCACATTGGAGCGTCAAATCATACCTCATGTGTTCACCATACCCATTTGTCATCATGCAATTCAATACCTCCTTCAACCTCCTTATAGGGAGGATGTAGAATCATCAAAACTAGGTAGTTCCCTCAATGCTACACCAGAAGCTAAAATACCAGTTAGGACATACCATCGTCATTGTTCAGGATGACAATCTTGGTGCCATTGCATGTCTCAAAGAATATGACCTCCTACTTTTCCTCAAGGTGCTTTACATTTCCAACATCAGCTTGGTGCCCCCATGCATGAGAAAACTACATCTTCCATACAACCCCATATTGTTTGCTCAATAGTTACAAGATATGCATATCCATCCATACAGAGGATTGGGAGCCTGATGACAAGGAAGCAAAGAGCATCCAAATTTCCCAAATAAAAAGAGTTGGGCCTATGATTCTATGTCCCATCCTACACACCTTCAGATCACCAGGTGGACATTGTATTGGAATCATGTAGCATTGTGACCTACTAAAAATGACTTAACCGAAAGAGGTTACCTTAAATGTCAACCACTGGCCTAAGAGTTGAGGCGTAATTCCAGACATATTTGGCTAGAAGAAGAGAGTCAAAATAGGGTGCTATATCAATGGGATCTCGGCCCTGAGTTTAGGGGTCCCCAACTACATTTTCCTTGTACCTTGACCATCACATAAGATCATTTTGATACAACTAAGGGGATAGTTCATGTTATGTTGCCTTACTTCATGTAATAGCTCGATGATGAGGAGGAGGACTATCCCATGATTTTTTTCCACCTTTGGGGAAATCACCCTCATCATAGACAAAATACAGGGCATCCAAGCCACCCAAAACAATCAACTATCCAAGAAAAAATCCATCCCTCCAAATATGTGCACAACTAATACAATGTTGACTCTCATTGTCATTAAGTCGTTCCTAGAGCATTCAGACATCAGTAAAAGCATCAAACATTTTCAAGATGACCATGTTGGTCAGACAAAAATCATCAAATCAACACCAAAAAGGGTGGAAATGCTACCCAAAGTATATGGTCATGATCCTATCTGGGTTTTCCATGGTTGGCCCAGTCAATGTGATGTTGAGACTACAGATGCTAAAGTCATAGAAGAGGACTATGGTATCACATGGGATGACTACAATGACACATATGACATGATTGAAGCATGCATTTTCAATGCCTCATTGATTCTAAGGATGTGGAAGACCCAAAATCTCTCATTCATCCTATCCATCTAGGAGTGGAACTTCAAAATTGGTGTGTAGATGACTGTAATGTCCTAAGGGCAAAGTCTCCCATCACACCCCAAAAGCAAATATCGTTAGAGGAATGGAACCATAATGTGGTAGAGATACCAAAGTGGTTGTTTGTTCACACTCTACCACATCCCCAACCATCCTCACAAAATTTTAAAAATTGCAAAATCACAAAAATCCAAAAAAAACATGAACTCTAGAAAACCTAAAAGAATCTTAAGAAGAGTAGGCTCTCTAAGATATTGCTAGCTACTTCACCAAGGTGTCATAGATCTACAACAATGAATACGTCGAGTTTGAAGATGTCCCTATTTTTTAGTATATGACAAAGGAGCATCAATTTTTTCATATCAAATATGGAATAGAGACGGTCAATCTCAGCTCAGGCCCAAATCCACAAAATGTCAAATTTGGGGTGCGTCTACCACAAAACATCAAAGACCAACTGATAGAGATTGTACACCACTACATATATGCATTTTCCTAGAGCTACACTAACATGCTTGAGTTGGATGAAGCAATCATTGTACACCAGTTACCCATCATCCCTGAATTCTCCCAATCAAACAAAAGGCTAGTTGATTGTAGAAAGGATGCAAGATAATGGAGGAATTGAAAAGGTAATATATTGTTGGTTACCTAGAGCCAATCAACTATCCTACATGGCTTGTCAAGATTTTACAAGTTCCAAAGAAAGACAATAAAGTGTGGATGTGTGTGGACTATCACAACCTCAACAAGGCATCTCCAAAAAATGACTTCTACATTCCACACATAGATGTACTCAGTGACAACACATTCGAGCATGCACTACTCAAATTCATGGATGGATTCAGTGGCTACAATTAGATTAAGATGGCAAAGGAATATAAGAAAAAGAAAGTCTTCTTCATAATATGGGGAGTGTTCTACTACTGAGTCATGCCTTTTGGTCTTAAGAATGTTGGAGCCACAAACCAAAGGGAAATTTTTTCCTCTTACAAGACATGATGCACAGAGGTGGAGGTATACAAGGACGATACAATAGATAAATATAAAAAATCCTAAAGATCACATCACCATCCTTGAGAAACTATTTCAAGAAACCCAATGGTTTTACCTATTCTTGAATCCTGCCAAATGCACCTTTGGGATTAGATCTAGTAATCTACTAGGATACATCGTCATCCAGAGATGGATCAAAGTAGTACCTAGGAAAGCTTGGGCCATCCAAGAAATCCCTTCCCATAGAACTAAAAAGGAGATACAAAGTATGCTCGGGCATCCCCAATACATCATCCTCTTCATTGCCAAACTCTAACCTATATGTGAGCCAATCTTCTAGTTGTTAAAAAAGAATTCCAACACTGGCTGAAATGAACAATGTGAGGTAGCACTCAAAAAGATCAAAGATTACCTCATCAATCCTCATAAATAAGACCAAGCATTCTTGGATATCCTCTGATCCTATGCCTATATGGTTGTGAAACATTGATGGGTGGACTCTTAAGTCAAGATATGACTAATGACCAACATGCTATCCACTGCCTATCCAAGAAGTTTAATAACAAATGAAAAATATTACATGGCTCTGATCCATGTGACCAGGAAGTTATGCTACTATATAATGATGTATCATCTATCTCTAATCACCAATCATGATCCACTCTTCTATTTCTATGATCACCCAACTCTGACCGAATGATGCACTAAATGGAAGGTAATGTTGTCAAACTTTAACATTACCTATCTCCCAATGAAGGCAATCAAAGAACAAGCCCTAACAGATCAACTAACAAATTACCCACTACCAGAAGAATCTACTCATTAATATGAGTTCCCAAACAAAAATATAAGGATAATCAACCTACAAGGTATGGGGATCCCTCCAAATATTGACACGTGGCAATCTTCTTCAACAGAGCTATAAACCAAAAAGGAGTTAGAATAGGCATATTCCTTCATAAATCCCCATGGAGATCATCTACCCATAGAAAGACGACTAGAATTTGATGCCAAGAACAATTTGGTCAATTATGAGGCATGAATTGGGACTCCAGCTTTCTAGACGGCAAGGGGAATGATGCCTCCAGCTCTGTGGTGACTCCCTCCTTGTTATCTCTCAAGTCCAAAACATCTAGAGAACACACCATCAGACCTTAGTATCCTACTTAGAGCATATGTGTTCTTTGGCTCAAGGACATGGACATATATCCTTCCACTTGATCAGAATATAGCATGATGTCTTGTTGATTCTCTCGCAACCCTTTCTTCATGGATCAACATCTAGGAGAGTCATAATTGCTCTCTCAAAGTTGAGGAACTTACTGAACATGCTTATTGCATGGTCATCGACAATGCACCCACCGACAAAGAATGCACATGGTTTCACATAATCAAGATGTATCTATCAAACCTAGTAATTCCTTAGAACCTCCCCAAGAGAGAGAAACTGGCACTCAAATGACAAGTTGTGCAGTATGTTCTAGGGGCATAAAAAAATATACCATAGATCTTAATATCAGACTCTTCTTTGATGCGTCAAAAAGAAAAAAGAAAAATATCTAAGGAAGGAGGTACATGTAGGATCATAAAGAATGCACATGAATGGAGTCATTCTAACCAAGAAAATACAGCTTCAGGGTACTACTGGAACACCATGGAAATGGATTGTTGCTAGTTTGTTTGTAAATGTCAAGCATGTCAAATCTGAGACTACATCCATGCCTTGGACATTCTCTGATTGGGGAAGTGACATGATCGGAAAGATGTATCCTAGCTCTTCAAATGAAAATTGCTTCATCTTGGTCATGATTGACTACTTTACAAAGTGGTTAGAGGTAGTATCCAACACCAACACCTCATCCCAACAATTCATCAATTTCCTCAAGAAAAATATCATAATATAGTACAGGAATTTGCACAAGATTTTTTTAGATAATGGGAGTATCTAATCTCTTCAGGGATTAAACATCATTTAATTCACCCTATCGACCTTAGATGAATGGAGATATAAAAACTGCAAACAAAATTTTGATCATGATTCTTAAGAAAACTATCATCTCCCATGCCAACTGGCATGAACATCTTCCGACAGATTTGTTGGCCTACCACACTTCCATCAAAACCTACACTAGTACCACACCATACTCTCTAGTATATGGGATGGAAATCATATTTCTAGTGGAAATGCAGACCCTTAATTGTCTACATTATAGGAAGCATATATTCTGGAGAACGAATGTCTTCCAGACTGAGTCTATTGCCTCAACATTCTTGAAGAATAGAGGGGAAAAGTCTTACATCATTCATAGTGTTATAAAGAAAGAATAGATCAAGAATTATACAAGAAGTTCGAACAAGCAGTTTCAAGAAGGGTGACCCAGTATTACAAGTCATCCAGAATGTTGATTCTAAGGGCAAGTTCAACCCCAAATGGGAAGTACCTTACATCATCCATAACATCTAACCAGGGAGGCATGTTCCTGAAAGACATTGATAGAGATGTTCATCTTCATCACACAAATTTCAATCTTGTCAAACAATAATTTTGTTGATTAATGACAAGAAAAAAGTGATCTAAAGAATCCAAAAGTTCCCACCCTTCCAAAAAAAATAAAATCTACTTAAACACCAAACTATAGACCCCCGTGCACCCTAAAGCATGAAGGTCAAACTAGAACCTAGGACCTAGGATGGAAGTAGCATGGTTGTTATTCTAAGGAACCAACAATTTTCCACCTAAAAACTCCTTGAAATAGACCCTAGATAACAAAATACATTCAAAGTGTTCATGATTGTGGCTAAATCTAGGAGAAGTCCCATGATTAGACAAAATGATGGTAGATGCTATGAGTCCCTAGAGGCAAGTCATATCTAATCTTCACAATCAAAATCCTAACATATGTACTTGTGGATATGTCATACCTTTTTATCATCTAGGGTCAACTTAAAAGGGAAGGACTAATGGGAGAAGGAAGAAGGATGAAGCTCCTTACAGCTACTCTCTCCTCGTCTCTGAGTGAGGTGGGACCAAACTCTAAAGGAACAAACCCAAGATTCATGAGATGGGAAACCATCACTATGTAAACCCCATTCATTCCCCACAAAACCCTTGGATCTCATACTAAGGTCTTGAGCATCAATGTCAAATGAAAAGTCTTTGGCAAAAAGACATGTGGCTAGCCGACACTTCACAAATAGAAAGAGATAATAAAAAATACCACAACTAGGTAGGCACATGCTCATGGTTGATTTATACTATAAGGTGTGTCGGGCATAAAGTCTACCTGGATGTCTCTGACATCTGGCACCTTGGCCCAACCAGATAGGGAATTACTGCTAACACACCTTCTATATGACATAACTTTATTTGTTTGCATAACACCCAAGTATAGTAGAGATTATTCCATCTTAACCCTAGTATGAGGGTCGCTTTATAAAAAAAATTGGCTACAAATGTTCAGAGGGAGGAAACAACTATCATCAAGTCAGGATGAGAGATATCATAAAGCACATGCAGTTTCAACCTTCCAACTTCAAGCAAGGAGGTGAATGAGAAGGATATGACCCTAACATATAAAACCTATAGCTATCCCTAGAGTCCTAAAATGCATATATAGGGACTCTAGATTGTCTAAAATCAGACAATTTTTCAAAAAGGAGCTCATAGTCACACACACCTCGGGAGACCCGAGTCCAATGCACACTTCAAAGTATCATGGAAGGAGTACCTAAAATCAATGCCACATTTCATGAATTTGAAATCTTTATTCTAGAAATAAAATCATTATAGAACTTTGGCTTCTTATGCCAACAACAAACAAACAAAAGCTAAAAAAGACATCATTGTGGTTCTCCAAAAGAATCACAAGTCACTACCACTAAAGTTGTCAATGCAAGCCACTCCAAGTACCCAAGAGAGCAGTCCCGACCTACATGGAAGGAATTTTGATCAAACTCTTCTAATTCAACCACATATCTACAAGATTCTCGTGAACATTTTGAGAATCTAGCATCAACTTCTTGAAGAAAGGGGGAGAGTTTTAACTTGATATTGTAATGCGACCGGGCTTACTGCCCAAGGATCTAATAGAGTTTTAGGAATGAAGACTTGCCCCATAGACCACCACTAGCCTTTACTATGTTTTTTGTCCTCACTCATGTGTAAGATAAGATAAACTTCTTGATTGATCAATGTAAGACACTCTAAGTACTCAGAAGAGTAGTCCCAACCTACAGGGAGGGAATCTAGAGTAAACCTCTTCTGATTCAACCACATCTCTGCAAGCTTCTCATGAACTTTTTAAGAATCTAGCATCAACTTCTTGATGAAGGGGGGAGAGTTTCAACTTGATATTGTAACGAGATCGGTCCCACTGCCCAAGGCTTTAGTAGAGTTTTAGGAATGACGGCTGGCCCCAGAGACCACCACTAGCCTTAAATATGTGTTTTGTCCTCACCCATGTGCAAGCCAAGATAAACGTCCCGATTGGTCACCCATCCTAGTACTACTTTGGGTTCAACATGCTTAACCACAAAGTTATTTAGGGATAGGCTCCCTAAAAAGGAGGTGAACCTTAGTGATATGGTTATTCCAATAACTCCTTTTAAGATCATCTTATCTGAGGCCTGAAATTTTGGGACACTACAGATACACACACTTCTAATGATTGAAATTTCACAACACTGAAATAGGGTAGTAAGCAACACAACCCTCTAGACCACACAAGATGATCATCCATTGAAAATCATGCATGGCCATGTCGCAAGACGAGTTATCAAGTGGAATTCCATCCATCCCTAGTACACATATGAAGCCTATATACCTATGAGTCATCGAGAAAGATCTCCACATAGCTGAAGAGGATTACATACCTGAATGTGCTTCATTAGAAATTCCTCACCACACTATGATGAGGGTTAAAAGTCACTATCAATCTGGAAACCAATGCAAATTTTCAGATAAATCTTCAAAACCTAGAAGGGTCCCCTTATTTCTAGTTAGTTGTGCTTCATCCAAGCACTCATAAACCTTGGCCAAAATCAAAGTAACAACAACTTCCTTCCTCTGCACAGAGGCTATAACTCTAGAAGCAACAACTATTTCTCTCCCAATAGACTCTCCAAATAGTATCTCTACTAAGATGATCAAAGTGTACATCCACAGGTGAGGCATATCGGGGGCAGCGACACCATGATGTGCCTCACTTTTAAATGGATCCCACATGGAAACCATCTGAATGGAGAAAGCTTAATCAATCAACCAATGATAAGCTTCAGATTTGTTCACACCAAGAAGACTCTAGCTTAGATGCCTAGCTTGACTTCCTTAGAACCACCAGCCAACGATTGTGTAGAGGAATATGTGTGATCTTAGCCACATCCTCGAAGGTGGGAGTCAGAACGACATCACCAAAATGGAAGGTGTGACTCAAGGGATCCCAGAAGTGGATTACCGCCGACATCAACTCCCTTTCCATAGGGACATTGCCAGATGATGAAGATGTCTCAGAGAGATCAATAATGCAACATTTCACCAAATACAAGTTGATGGGAGGATATTACAAGAGTGGGATATCTTGTATCTCCTTTTCTCCTGTGGCCCTTAGTTGTGGGAGACAAGTTGTGTTGAAAAGATGAGGGACACAACCCAGTTAAAGGCGAGGGGATTTTGAATGATTTTTCTTATCATCATCACACTACCTCCGCATCCAACAATGACTTGCATCTCGAGGAAAGTAGGTATATGACTCCATGGTCGTGTATTACTTGGATCTACCAACATATATAGGCTCATGAATTGAGGCAATCTAGTGATCTACCAAACATCTTCCAAAGATCAAACTAAATGTGATTTTGAATCCAAGTTCATAAAACCTCACAATCATTTCTAGACTCAAACTTAAACTTGTATTCAAAATTATAAAATTTGCAAAATCTAGAATGATGAATGCATGCTTTTTTGTAGTAAAGGAAAATACATCATGGAATGTGAATTCTATGGATAAATAATTACTTCTTTAGATTCTTCTTTAGGCACCCAATAAGTCACTTGGCCAAAGGACGATGATCAATAGAAGAAAATTGTGAAGAATGATGCTCGTCACTCGTATCAAAGAGAATATCATTGGTAGACCATCAGTGACTAGAAAAGGAACTCCCAACAGTCACCCCAAAAACTAAGATAGTATCTCTATGCTGAGAGGAGTTTGTCCCTACACCATTTGAAGGTGGGTCTACACTCTAAATAGGGACATCCAAAGAAAAGCACCCTACGCCAGAAGATACTCCAAAGTGTTGGATATGGCCATAGCCTAGAGAGACATTAATACCAAAGAGTACATCTACTTCATATGAAGCCACATTGATCTTTGTAAAGGAGTAGGTCCATTCATAATCACCCAAGAAGTGACATAAGACTCCAATATCAAAAGATCAATGAGGATGCAACCCTGAGAAGTCATAAAAACCATGTGCGTCAACCGATGGAGAAGGTAGATCCTTAGGACTGCCACATGGGAAGAAACTACCTTAAGAGGGGGTGGATGTTGAAACTCATAACCCTGATCATACTACTCCTTATATGTATCATAATCAATCACCTACAAGAAAGTGCAAGTCAACAATAATGTAAGCACAAAAAAATAGTATTAGACTCAGACACTCGCTATGAAAGGATGATAGAGACGATCATACTCCTATCTGGAAAAGAGAAAAGGATAACCACATGCAAAGTCCCACCATAGGTACTCGTCATTTGTTGTCTTCTTATACATCAACTCTCGGGCAGTCTGACAAATCCCAAGTCCATAGGGTCAAAAGGGTGGTGCCAACTACCAGACCACTACAAGTAGCACACTCACCCATACACAACAAAATCCCAGATGAAGACATGAACTTAATTGGGCAAGCATCCAGAGCCAAAGCCTCAAATAATGTTGTAAAAGATGTGGCCGCCTTGCCACACTGAAAGAGAAGATCCTAAATTGGACCTAGGAAAAATAATGTGTTGGACTCAGTTAAAGTACAAGTGTATGATAATATAATGTTCAAAATATTGTGCATACCTCAATTATGATCATCTTCTCTAGTTCTTCTCTCCACTGCTTATACTACACCCGAAAAGCACAAATGTACCAATGGAAACTGGTAGGGAAGGAGGCATACAGATGGCCTTCTAGACCAATTAAAGTGACAAGTCTATGAAGCTAGAAGTTCTAATAGCCCCATCTATGCAAGAAGAAGCATTATGGAAAATAATCTACTACATCTATTTCAAATACAAGAAAAAATAGGTGAACTCTCATCATAATCAAGCTTATGAATCATCTGGAAATTTTCCTATCTCAATCCATCTTTCCTTTGAAGTTGACCAAAATACATCTGCGCAAATGTGTTACAAATAAGTATACAAACATCCATAATAGTTAAAGGACAGAATCACATCCATATCAAGAAGAAAGGAGAACCAACATACATTTCATGTATTCCCAAAGTTATTTATAAACAAGTAACCACTAATTAGGATGAACATGAATAGCTAGACCCATAAGGTTACATATAATGGATCACTAACACCTTGTCTCTCACCCTCATGAAAAAAGGTGGACCTTAGCGTTATGACCACATATGAGCTTAATTGGTAAAGTAGGTTTCACATGGATGATTACATGCTTAGTTAGATTTTTCATCTCTTAAACCTCATTCATTACAATATCTCATTTATGATGTGTTAACCCTAATGGGAACTCTAAGCCTTCCTTTATTTTTTGTAATTAGTGTTTGAGAAGTATAAACCCTACTTGCTAAAATTAGGGTTTTCACCCAACACACCCGTGTTGGGGAGGAACAACTGAGGTGAGTAAAGAATAATGAAAGTGGGAGTTAGAGTCTTAGGTAGAATAGTTGTGGTGGGTAACACGGCCGTGTAGGGTCGATGGTGGCATGGGCATTCTAAGATACAAGACATTTTTTAAGAAATAGAAGTGTTGTCCATTTTTATACTATAATCTGATGGAACCAAGGCACCAAGTCCATGGTAGGAAGCACGTCCATGCTAGGTCCATCTGATCACTATTGCGGTACCTTGCATAGTTATTTTGGGTGTGTGTAAGTCATTTTGTTCTTCAACTGACTATTCTACAGACTATAGTATAGCAGTGCACTATTTGGTTTTTATTTTTTTTTGTTAGCTTGGAATGATCTAAAAAAATTGGAGCTATAAAACTCAATTAAAATACAACATGCTAATTGTTTGTAATTTTTGGAGTTTAGACCTATTCAACAAATTATTTATAATAACATTTCTATGATAGAAAATTCTGCCGAAATAGAAGAAAGTGCAAAGTAGACTTAATTTTGCAATTGACTCAAGCACCTCAATTTCTCTATATGAGTAACATAACACACTAGGATATCTCATATTTCTTGATTCAATATAGAGACATGAAATCTGAGATAGAGAGAGAGAGAGAGCTAGGGTTTGCATGGAGAAAGTGGAGAAGATGGCGATCTATGATTTTCTCCTCCTAGAGTTGATGAAATCAAGTAAGGTTGTCATCTCTATATAGCTTTTCTTGGTGATTATTCTCTCATATGTTAATATATCTCCCCACCTCTGATATAATTTCAAATGATATCAAATCTCTCCCTTTTATCACTCTTTCTCTATAATTCTCCATTCCTAGGGTCTCTAATTTTAAAGGAAGAAGAAAGCATTGATTTGCTAGGGTTTTGATATGAATTTGAGAATTTCAAATGTGGAGCTATGTTTTTAAGGTGTCTTCACACCTAAGGCAAGTGAGTGGTTCCTTTAAACAGGATATTGAACCAAAATAGATTAAATCAACAATAATCTTCAATTCCTTTGTTTGTGACTACAAATCCTAAATTTGCCTTTTAGTTTGAGCTTATGAAAGATGATCTAGAAATGGATTGCTTCCTATTGTGATGAATACCATATGACAAAATTATATTTAAAATGGATACAAATCATTTAAAATAGCTCCTAAAGTTATTGCAAAAGTTATAAGAATATACAAAAATCTAGGGTTTTTGGCTATGTCTGAAGTTGTTGTATAACTGAATGAAGAACTTTCCTATTTGAATCTTCTTATTATAAGTGATTGTATTATCTCAATGTTTAGTATAGATATGGAAAATGTTATCTTGGAGTTCATTTGATGCTATCAATGTTTGCTTGATATCTCAATAAAGAGGGTGAAACCCTATATGAGTGGAAACTTGGAAGTTTGTGATTAGACTTCAAATCCAATAGGAGTGATTATTTTTAACATGTAGAATTATTTTCTCAAGGTTATTCTTGATGCATGATATTTCAGTGAATGACATGGAAACCCTAGTTCATCTCGTTCCATGATTTCATAAATATGTTTGGTTATATTGAACTATTGAAAGTAGTTGTTATTCAGTGAAAGTTTGTCATGCATCAAATACTTATGTAAGTCATGTGATATGTCAATGAGTCAAATCAATCCCTAAGGATAGGGCATTAAGTGAATCAAGTATTTTCATATCAATGTTTCTCAATATGAGATGTGGTGATGGTCAGCAGTTCAATTTGCACTGCATATTACAGATCTATGAAATGAACTATTTATAAAGCTAAGTGAAGAAATGTTAATGTGATGATTGAACCTTAAATTTAATGAGTGAATTATACATTTAGATGCCCTAAATATTGTATAATCCTTCACAGGAAATCCTTCATTGTGGCAAGGAAACGACTTCCTAACGAGAGGTACTCTAGATTGAGGTAAGCTGGAGCACACCAATAGGGTGCGGGGGTCTAGGCCAGTGAGGGCAGACTCCTTATAGTTTTGTGGTACCCAACACAAACTGAGGATGTTGGTGGTACCTGTGTTATAGGTTGTGTTGAACAATGGACATTTTTGGTAATTCCATTGATGCACAAGTCAGAGTGCTTTGAATCTCCTCCTGAGTACCCAAGTTTAGAGGAGAAGTCCATATCTCTGGCCACTCCCATTAGCTACCAAGATACAGATGTGGCAAGGTCAACTGTAGATGGGGTTTTACTTGAGAGATGGACATAGGAACTTGGTCATTCTTCTAAGTCTTGTACACTAATGTCGTATCTTGCTATGATGCTTTGGCATGTCATGGTACACTTGATGTGGGTTCAGGGTATAATAAGATGAATGAGAGATTAATTGTGTGTATGGTTATTCCTTTATTATTTATATGCTTCTATATTACTAGTTCCCTTCGTGATTAATAAAGTGTGTTTAGATATTGGTTTAATCTTTATAGATACCTAGAGTATCCTATCATATATATGTATGTGGATGATTAGCTCCTATATAGCTCAATACTGCTCCACTTCATATTTAATTACTTGATAATATATGTTTTGACAGATAAAGTGCTTTAAATTGTTTCTTTGAAGTGCTCATTCAATGAGCGAGTAGGCTCACTCCTCTACTCACAAATTTTTATGGAAACCACGTGGATCTAAAGAACATTAATGCTAGAGAAGATCTGCCATGTGAGTTAAATATCATATTAGCTTAGTTCATTCGGTCCATGTCGCTCAAGGTCCCTATATAGAGTTAAGAGAGTTGTAAATGATGATGTGTAACTTTTTTGGGTTCGCATGATGATGTGTAACTTTGTTTCCTTAATAACACAAAATGTATCTAATTACCAAGTCGTATGTACATGGAAGTTTGAGAAACAAACTGAATGTTTAGATATGTATCTTTATTGTTGAAACAAGACTTGAGTAATCAAGATTTAAATCTCATTGTCTAGCTAGTTTATGTGATGGAATGTGAGAAAATAAAGAGTTTGAAATATCAAAAAAAAAGATTAAGGGTGTTCTTTATGTTATGTTTAGTCCCCAACTTATGCCTTAATCTCATTATTAGTGGTTATCATGGAATTTGGGTGTAACATCTTGGTATCAGAGCCAGTTTGAGTCATCAGGGACCATTAGGATAGAAAAATAGATCAAAAGTGTGGTAGTTAGGAGTTGATGTCTCTATAGCGATGACACCCCACCTTTTTAGTATATGACATAACTGAGAGGAAGCATTCATCTTGAAGAGGAGATGTCACAATAAGGTAATCATTGCAAATGAATAAATGATTCACTATTGAGATTCATACATTGTTCTTTGAAGGAAAACTACAACTATTCTTTGAAGGAAAACTATAACTAAATTCATCATAAAGTCTAAGACTAATTTCATTTCTAAACATGAAAAAGTAAACATTCTAGTTAATTGGATCGCCTAATATAAATGGCACCCCACTAGTTGACACTTGAAGGTCTTCTAGTCCTTTCTTGCTCCTCTTTAGTCATTATTTGATCCAACTCCTACGGACATCATGTCTCCAGCCATACAAATGGGGAAATCAACAAATCAGTCGCTGGTATTGGCACTTTATAACATAAACAAAATAAATATACTTAACATGTAAGAAAAGTTGACATGAATTAACTATAAAATACTTGAATCATTATAAATATGAATAATTGAATAGTAAATGTATGCATCCTTCTATGATGCCCACTTAGGATCACATGATTTTTAGGAAAGCCCTTGATGCTCGAAAATCCCTTGATGACCCCATGAGGTCCATGATTCGGGAGCATATAAATACCAATTCAATTACAATTATCTTGATCATTAACATTAACATTAACATGATCCTTGAACTTTAACATGATGGGATTTCCCCTATTAAACTTGAACATGTATTTCATGAATTAGTAATCAATAATATCTAAACTTAGTGATCATTATAACCATAGGACATAACATATAGCAATCATCAACCAATTGATATAGTGAACATTATTAAAGCATTAAGCTTGAAATCATATTATCTACTTTACACTTAGCATGAAATCAACCATAAACGCATGTGCTCAATAGGATGACACGTTTACCTTGGAAAAAATTTGATCATAAGATAGCCTCTCTGATCTTGATCAAACCCTAAGTCGAACCTTCCATTGTTTTTATTAGGCTATAAGTACCTATAAATAATTATTGAACATCATAAATCAATACCTTGTATTGTTCCTAGGTTGAATTAGAGTAGATTAAGATTTGAGTGCATTAGGGTTAGGCTTACAGATCAACATTATTAAATAAGGAAACGTAGTTGGATAATTACTATTGTAGGTCACATTAATCACATGTGATACATATTTAGGGTTTCAAGAGACAAATTAGGGTTTCAAGTAAAACATTAGAGACAGAAAGAAAAACATGGTTGAAAACCCTAAAATCATGTTCTACTCAAAAAATCCTTTCCAATGAATATTTATTTATAATTTTCTAACCAATCATCGATTTACTATAAATTTTTGAAGAACTGACCAATTAGAAAAAGGGGAAAAAACCACGGGGGCACTATTATCTGACTCAGGGGATATTGGGCCTGAGCCCTGCTCTCGTGTCCCAATAGGAAACAACCATGTGGCATCATGCCTCAAAATTGAACCAGTGAATGGCATCATGAGAAACCCAAAAATGCCCCTGCACCAAAAATGATTTCATTAAGACAGGATGGGAACCATGGACATTTACTGACCTGGCTTGTTCCTCCTTTGTATCAGGAACAAGCAAGTGACCTGGAGATGGATTTCTTAATCAAAAGCTTGTGATTTGCAATCAATCAAGTGAAGAGGAAGGAACAAGGTGATTCCTCATGCCAAGGTGCAACCAAAGATTGTCTCAGACCTCAGAGTGCATTGGAATCCTACTTCCAACACTACCTCCATGGCCATCAAGGTAGAAAGAGAATTACTAGAAACACAAAAAACAAGTAGGGAAACCACTCGAATAGAAGTGTGGGGCTTCCCTAAGTTTAAAGAAACAACTCTGGTCACACAAAGACCATCGTGGCTCAGGAAGCTATTGGGAAGACTAAAAACTGGGGGAGGGGATTTCAAAATCCAAAACTGAGGAGAAAGGCAGGGAACACCTAAGCTAAGGCCTAAAGAACAATCATGGGAGCAAGGCAAACATCCCCAATTCATTCCCAAGACTGAAGGACAAAGAATTGGTATGGCAGTGAACATCATCGAGGTCCGATGACAATAGCTATATGACCCAATGGTTGGTACCAACACAGAACAAATGAACGATCGAGATAAGAAAAGTAGTCCAAGGTGATGCTTACTAGGCTCCCAATTTAGTTGGAGGCACGGATGAGGGCAGGGTGAAGATTGGGTCACTGGAGAAGAAAGGATGAGTAGGTAGGGGAATCTCGAGGCCCTAGCAATGAAATTGGCTGAGGAGGAAGACCAGACGGTGGATGTGGGTGGATTACGATCAGTTAAATACGTATGGGGAGGGTTGCCTCAACCTCTGCAACTCAAGGTTGAGAGATGGGAAAAAATCCCTAATTGGGAATTTTGTGCACAAGGCGAGATAGGATCTCTAGAAATGGTGAAGTGAGGTAGTTTCAATGGCAAATATATCTTGTGAAATGTTGGACTCAGGAGGGAGATAAAGTCGAGAGAGAAATCCACTCTGAATAGGTCAGTATCACAGAATTAGTAGAGGTTGGATGCAAGATATATGTCCTTTTATCTTAATCATAGGGATGACGATGGGTGTGTAAAATAAGAAGGTAGGCGCAGGCATGTGACATGGAAAATAATCAAACATTGGTTTAATACGCTGCATTGAATGTAATCAAAATTATAACTTGAGTCAAACTATATTCAAACTTGTTTAATTCATTTAGAGGGTCAAACAAAGTGAAAATACTACCAAAATTGACCCATGTGTCCCAAAAGTGGTCTCGATTCTTCCTATAACCTTAGATTTTTGTTTTGTCCATTGCATATCCATTAACACATTAAAAGACATTATCTTAAATTATGTACATAAAAATTGAAATAATGTGTAATATCATTTCATAGTTGTTTCCTTTGATTGAAAAATGAGTATCCTCCTCAAGATTTAGTTTATATCTCTTATATTCTTCAATACTCTCTTGGAGGAGAGAGAAAAGGGAAGGGGAACTATTATTTATCAATTCGAGTTCATTTGAAAGAGAAAATGTATTTGAGTCTCATTTTAATCTTGATTGCTTCATTTTTATATAAGAAATACCATCTTATGTTCTTTTTACATTTAAACCCTCAACTATTATTATTTAGAAAAAAATACATTCTACGTTTTAAAATATCTTTGAAAATTGGGATGTGACAATTCTACCCACCTTAAAACAAATTCCTTTCTCCAAATTTTCTAGGGCACTACTCACCTTAGGGTTTTTTACTTCTTCACTCAATGAAAATTATCATACTAAAATTTGCATGAAAAGAAAATATATACCAAGAAGGGTTAGTGTGGACGTAAATTAACTATTACATCATTTCTCAACCTCCTTTTTCTACTTCCATGGTGAAAACCCTAGCTTGTCTCTTAGAAGGTGGATCTTGATCCTTATTCTGACCTTGTAGTGGAGCCTTCTTCAACTTTGGGTAATTCATCCTGAGATGACCCATTTCTCCACAATAGTAGCATGCTCTTGTACCATACATGCATGGGAAAGCATGGTTCTTCTTGCATTTTAGACATTGGGGCTTCTCAACTTCTACTATTGGCTCAAGATCTTTCTCTTAGGGTTTTTGAGAGGTTGATTTTCATTGTTCTTATGAGGAACTTTCTTCCTATAGGATCTTCTAGGGTGATCTTCAAGCTCTAGGGCTGCATCCAGGGCAGCCGAGAGGGTCTTGTGGCATCTTCCTGACAAGGAAAAGCTCAGGTTGGGCTTGAGTCCTCAAATGAACTTTGTTGTTCTGTGATGTTCACCATAATTGTAGCCATACTTTTATAGGACCCTGAACTCGTGATGTCTGGGTTAACGTGGTCATTGTGCTAGGGCATTAGTGATTTCTTAGACAAGATCTTCTATGTTTCCTTAGGGTCTCTTTTATGGTCACTCCCTTCATTAAATGAACTAGCACCATCATCCATCTTGTCATCACTCTTGGGATCCATTTGAAAAAGGTCACATATACCTAGGGTTAGAACATATGAATCAGGTTGCTTACCGATGACCATCCATTTAACGACTCTGATACCATTAATGTAACACTTCACCTTTTTAATATATTACCTAACTAAGCAGAAGCATTCATCTTGAAGGGGGATGTCTCAATAAGGTAATCATTGCAAATAAATAAATGATTCACCATTCAGATTCATACATTATTCTTTGAAGGAAAACTATAACTAACTTCTTCATAAAGTCTAAGATTATTTTCAGTTCTAAACATGAAAAACTAATCATGAAAGGAAACATTCTATTTAATAGGATTTCCTAATATGGATGGCACCCCACCAGTTTGCACTTGAAGGTCTTCTAGTCCTTGCTTGCTCCTCTTTAGTCCTTATTTTCTCAAACTCCCAGGGACATTGCATCCCTATCCACGCAAAGGGGAAAATCAACAAATGAGTAAATGGTACTGGCACTTTATAACATAAACAAAATAAATATACTTGACATGTAAGAAAAGTTGACAAGAATTAACTATAAGGATTATTGAATCATTATTAAAATGAAGAATTGAATAGTAAATGTATGCATCCCTCTTTGAAACATGCTTAGGATCACATGATTTCTAGGAAAGCCATTGATGCTAGGAAAGCACTTGGTGACCGCATGAGGTCCATGATCCGGGAGCATATAAAGACTGATTCAATTTCAAATGATTTTGATCATTAACGTTAACATTAGCATGATCCTTGAACTTTAACATGATGGGATTTCTCCCTCTTGAACTTAACCATTAATTTTGTGAATTGGTAATCATAATCTCTAATCTTAGTGATCATTATAATCATAGGTCATAATTTAGCAATCATCAAGCAATTGATATAGTGAACATGATTATGTCATTAAACTTCAAATCATATTGTATACTTTATACTTAGCATACAATCAACCATAAGTACTTGTGCTCAACATAACCCATTTACCTTGGAGAAAAGTTGATCCTAAGAAGGTCTCTCTGATCTTGATCAAACCCTAAGTGAAACCTTCCCTTGTCTTGATTAGGATCTAAGTACATGTACGTAATTGTTGAATATCATAAATAAATACCTTGTATTGATTCTAGGTTGAATTAGGGTAGATTAAGATTTGAGTGCATTAGGGTTAGGCTTACTGATCAACATTATTAAGTTAGGAAACTTGGTTGGATAATTACTTTAATAGGTCACAATAATCATATGTGATGCATATTTAAGTTTTAAGAGTCAAATTAGGGTTTTAAATACAACATCAGAGATAGAAAGAAAAACATGGTTTGAAAACCCTAAATCATGTTCCACTCAAAAAATCCTTTCCAGTGACCATTTATTCACAATTTTCTGACCAAGAATTGATTTACTACAAATTTCTGAAGAACTGACCAATTAGAAAAAGGGGAAAGTCACGGGGTTTTTCAAACTCAACGGATACTAGGATCGAGCCCTACTCTCGTGGCCCAATAGGAACTCACCATGATGGAATGACGCCTCAAAATTAAACCAGTGAATGGCGACATAAAAAACCTAAAAATGCCCATGCACCATAAATTGTTCGATTAAGACAGGATGGCACCATGGTCATTTACTGACCTGGCTTGTTCCTCCTTCATATCAGATGCAAGCAAGTGACCTGGAGGTGGATTTCTGAATCAAAAACTCATGATTTGTGATCAACCAGGATAAGGGAAAGGAATAAGGTGATTCATCATGTGAAGGCGTAGCCGAATATTCAAGTCTCAGGCCTCAAAGGGCACTGGAATCCCAACTCCAGCACTTCCTCCATGGTCGTCAAGGTAGAAAGACCAGTATTGGAAACACAGCACAACAAATATGAAAAATAGTCAAATAGGAGCATGGGTCTTCCCCCAGTTTCAAGCAACAACTCTGATTGCACAAGGACCCTCGTGGCTTTGGAACCAGTTAGGAAGACCACAAAAATAGGGGAGGGGATCTCAAAATCCAAAACTAAGGAGACATGGGGGAATACATCAAATAAGGCCCAAAGAACAATTGTGAGGGCAAGGAAAACATCCCCAATTCATTCCCAAGACCTAGAGGTCAAATAATCAATAAGGAAGTGAACGTCGGTGAGGGCCAATGATAGTAGCTATACAACCGAACGGATGGTACCAACACGACACAAACAAATAATGGAGATAAGAAGAGGGGTCAAGGTGATGTTTACCAGGCTCCCAATTTGGCTGGAGGCACAACTGGGGGTAGGGTGAAGCCTTGGTCATCAGACAAGGAAGGCTGAGTAGGTGGCATAATCTTGGGGCCCTAGCGATGAAATTGTTGAGGAGGAGCAGTGGGCGGTGGATGTTGGTGGATTACGATCAATTAAATAGGCATGTGAGGGTTGCCTCAGCCCCTACAACTCAGGGTCGAGAGGGGGAAAATCCCTAGTAAGGCATTCTTGTGCACAAGGAGAGATAGCAGGCGAGTAAAGGCTCACTAGAAATAATGGAGCGAGGTGGATTCGACGATAATGAAATCTTGTGAAATAGTGGAGTTAATAGGTAGAACGGAGATGAGAGAGAAAGCCTCCCCAACTGAGTCAGTTTCATGGAAATAGAGGAGGTAGGAGACGATCCATACACCCTTTGATCTTAATCAAATGTCTGACAATGGGCGTGCAAAAAATAGAAGGCAAGCATACACGGGTGACATTGAAAATAACCAAACATTGGTTTAGTACATTGCATTGAATGTAATCAAAATTAAATATTTAGTCAAACTATATTCAAACTTGTTTAATTCTATTAAAGGGCCAGACAAACCCAAAATGCTGCCAAATTTGGACCACATGTTTAGAAAGGGGTCTAGATTCTTCCTATACCCTTAGATTTTCATTTTGTCCATTTTATGACCATTAATACATTAAAGCCATTATCTTCAATTATGTACAGAAAAATTGAAATAATGTGTAATAACATTTCATAGTTGTTTCCTTTGACTTCAAAATGAATATCCTCCTCAAGATTTAGTTTATATCCTTATATGCTTTAATACTTTCCTAGAGGAGAGAGATAAAGGAAGGGGAACTATTATTTATCAATTTGAGTTAATTGAATCACATCATGCCAATATGAAAGAGAAAATGTATTTGAGTCTCATTTTGATATTTCTTACTTCATTTTCAAATAATAAATACCATCTTATGGTCTTTTTACATTTAGCCCCTCAACTATTATTATCCAAGAAAAACTACATTCTAAGGTTTAAATTGTCTTTGAAAATTGGGATGTGACAATAGCTCTGGGAGGTCTGAGTGTTTGGATGTCCTGGACCAATATCTAAATACTTTGGTTGACCAATATCAAGCTAATATGTCTATTCTTCTCAGGATGCCCAGGTCAGGTATATAGAGGGAGTATGGGATAGAGAGAAACCCTAGAAATATTAGGGTTACAAGACTAGAAAGGAATGAAGAAATAAGAGCATAGAGATAGAATGAGATATAACTTTTATTTTATAGTTTTTCTTTGACTAGAGATTAATAAAGATGCTCTTATATTTTTAAATTTAGATATTTAGTTTTAGAAATACATATATGATTCTTTTACATTGTTATACAATATGAAGTTACTTCAGTTATTGTCTATACTCTATGCATCAACTAGACCAGAAATAATCTTTAAATGAGTTTTCCTATGTGGATATTATTTCCCCATGGTTGAGATGAATAGGAGTTGGTTAATCCTGAGTAGCTCTTATCTTTAGGACTAAAGGTTCGGCCTAGTCCGTATGGAAGGATGTGTGACTAGGATATGATGTCTCCTATTTATTAATTTAATAAGAGAAACTAAACTATAGATAGGTAAACTCAGAATTTAATGAAAATGCAAATACACTAAGATATTAAAATATAAGGGAAAGACTAGAATAGCTAAGAATTAGTTATAACTGATATCTTTGACCCAACTTTGGGGCCTCAGATAAGAAACCCTATTTTGGGAATGAAAGAAGAGGGAATATAGAGACAAGACACATTGTAGCATGTGATATACAAAATCAAGAAAAAAGGATGGATAAAGAGCTGCAACATGTTACTAATTAAGGCACCCCATTCAATTCGAAATCAAGGAAAGATAAGAGGAAGTTACATAAAATCTAAGATAGAAAGGATGAATTATGAGGAATGGATCATATAATTGATCAAAATGCATTTATGCACTCCGAAACAAAAGGGAAATAAGAGAAAAGAGTTAGGTATACAACAAATACATAGGAGTGGAGGATTTTCAGAACAATTGAAGTTAAGAGATCTAGATGAATATGTAAATTGTAAGATAGGATAAGAAACTCAGGTGAAACAAAAGAAAGTGATGAAATTTGATTAATAAAAGAGGGTTGCATGATATAATAGAAAGCATGGAATGTGTACTTCTACTCTGATGTTTAATGCATTCATCCTTACTACCTTTTGATTCAAAGTCTCTATAGAGTAAAAACCTAGTTTCCATCAAATGTATTCAATAGGTTCCTATTTAAGAAATGGAACTAGTTCTCAAAAGATGAAAAAAGGTGCAACTAAATAAATGAACATGTCATATAAAGGTAAATTATATTCAAAACATACAATATTGATTGAAAGAGAAAGTATGTTTGACCCCTACATAAGTCGTTTGATTTGAAACAAAGGATATGTAATATATTAAACATAAGATGAAATTAGTACGGAATAAATTGAATTAGAATTTTCACTTCACATTAGTAAAAGGATAAAAAGAAATATATGTGGCATGGAATGCATATTCATATACTTGAATGGGCAACATGATCATAAGATATGAGTAGAAGTTATAGATGATAGGTGGAAGAGTAGCATACAGTAAGAGGATGATGAAAATTAAAGAAGGATTTGAAACATCATGGAGTAATATAGATTATGAATGAGAGAGATTGTGGTATGGGAAAAATCTAAAATACTCTAGTCTCTTTCTTGATGAATAATTAAACCTAGATACAATAAATGTGTAAGATAATGCTTGAAGATAAGAATTCTAAATCTCAGATTCATCTTCTCTTTTATATCCTTCTTAATGAGAGTAACACGAGGATGAAGTGATAAGGAAATAAATTTTTAATGATGCATAACCACCATGGTAGATCATCTATTGAATGTATTAATGACACATAATATGATGACAAAACCGTAGTAGGGTAAACAAAGAAAGTGACATATTATAAATGTAAAGAAAGAGAAAAATAAATTCAAGTGTGAAAGATAAGGAAGACTTTAGTAAACCTCAAGGGAGATATAGTTTGCAGATCAAATCAAGGGAGAAAAATCATGTCACAGTAAGATCATGCTATTGATATGGATGAAACCCTAGAATTTTTAGGGTTCTATCAATTCAAGGGAAGTCACTAGTGATTTGACCTTGAGTACTCACAGTACTATAAAATAAGATCTTGAGATTAGATATAAGAGAAGTAAACTAGAAATGATAATAATTCATGGTTAAAGGTAGAAAATGAGAAAGATAGATAAAAACATAGAAATGACTAAGAAATATATTTGAAATGTAACAAGTGTGTTTTGAACAAATGGAGAAGTCTAATATGATAAAGGTATGATCTGAAATAAATTGTGGCGATGAATAATTCATTCTCACCTCTATTATTTTAATTTTAGAGATGTTTATTCTATATTTTAAAAGGGGAAGGATAAGTAAGAAGAAGCAAGTAGTACTAAAAAAGTAAGATGTAAGAGAAAACAAGTGGCTTTCAATAGTATATAAATTTGTTTGTAAGAATAATAATTATTAAAGTCATACAAGAAGTACACTTGTTACATATGATTCTAGCTATACGTGTACAAGTAATATATTATATTGAAAAGGGTGTTATGGTTTTCGTCACTCATACCAATAATTCAGCTCAGTTTTGTACAATTGTCGTTAAATCTAGTGTTGTAGCTTATGAGTGTTTTGCTACTGGAGTATCACAATAGTAAAATTCAACAACATAGTGAACTCTCTTTAGTAACTTAGATGTGATATAGAATAATGGTACATATTGAACTACATAAATTGGTATAGTTGGATTAGATTATCAGTACTAAGGTACCACCACAAAAGGGTATGACAAGATTGAAAATGGTTCAATTCTCTTTCTCTTTTTTAGTAATTGATTGTGACATAGAGAATTCTTTTATTGACTGAGAGCTCTTGTTTCAATTTTTTAGATTAAAGGAGAAATAAAGGACTCAATGTTGATGTCATTTTTCAAAAAGAAATAAAAGAGCAAGTGAGATATAAGAAACATAAGTTTAAAAGAAATCTTGAATGTGTTTTTCCTACGTATTTATGTTTCAGGGATGAAACATTTTTAAGGGGAGAAGAATTGTTATGATCACATCTAAGCTTAATTGGTAAACTATGGTTTACATGGATTATTACATGTTTAGTTAAAGTGATCATTTTTTAAACTTATTTAATGATGGTAGCTCAATTATGGTGTGTTAATAGTAATGAGAACTATAAACTTGCCTCTCTTTTTTAATAATTAGGGTTTGAGAAGTATAAACCCTAGTGGCCTGAAATTAGGGTTTTCACCCAACATGCTTGTGTTGGGGAGGAATGAGCAAGGTGAGAAAAGGAAAATAAAAATGATAGTTAGAGTTTTTGGTAGAATGTTCGTGGTTGGTAACAAAGCCATGTAGGTTGATGGAGGGAGGGGCATTCCAGGCCACACGAGCGCTTTTGAAGAAATAGAAATGTTTGTTATTTTTATACTCAAATATGATGGAACCAAGGCACCAAGGACATCATAGGAAGAACATAGTGGTGGGTCCATCTTATCATGGTTGTGGTACCTCGCACGGCCATTTTGGGTGTGTCTAAGTCATTCTCTTCTTCAAATGAGTATTTTAGAGATTGTAGTATAGAGGTGCATTGTTTGATTTTAGTTATTTTTTGTTAGCTCAAATTGATTTGAAGTTTTTAGTGGAGCATTGAAACTCAGTATTAAACAACATGCTTATTTGTCATAATTTTTGGAGGAGACCTATTCAGTAAACAAACTATAGTAACATTTTATGACAAAAAAGTCTAATGAAATAGAAGAAAGTGCAAAGTATGATTAATCATGCAATTGACCCAAGCACCTGAGCTCTATATGAGTAACTTAATACACTAGGAGATCTCATATTTCGAGATTCAATACAGAGAAATGAAAACCTAGAGAGAGGGAGAGCTAGGGTTTTGATGGAGAAAGTGGAGAAGATGACCATCTAGGGTTTTCTCTTCCTAGAGTTGATGAAGTTTGTCATCTCGATATAGCTTTTCTTGGTGATTCTTTTCTCATGTGTCAATATTCCTCCCCTCCTATGATTTGATTGGAAATGATATCAAATATTTTTATCACTCTTTTTCTATAATTCTCCATTCCTAGGGTTTCAAACTGAAAGAATGAAGAAAGTTGTGATTTTCTAGGGTTTTCATATGAACTCGACTAGGATCATATATCTCCGATTTATTAATAAAATAAGTGAAATTAACCTATAGAGAGGTAACCTTAGAATGTAATGAAAATTCACATACACTAAGATATTGAAATATAAGGGAAGGCTAGTGGAACACCCTTATCAGTTGGCTCCAAGCTGGAAGATCACAATGATCTGTCGGCTCTCTCTCTCCTCTCTCCACTATCATCACCCTAGAATGCTCCAGGCTGGTTGCTACCATCACTTATTGTGTGAATGGGGAAAAATGGGAAGGGTGGTCGACCCACGTCCCATTTCCCATCTTTTAAATACAAAAACTTGTGTGAAAAATAAAAATAGATCCCTGGATTTTCTGCACAATTTCTAAAAACCCTATAAAAATCATAAAAAATAGAAAAAAATATCAAAATCAGTAAAAATTAGAATATGTCAAATCATGACTCAAAAACCAAAATTATATTCTATCAAAGATAAATAGTCACCCGAAGATCACTAGGGTCCTAGACCATGATCAAAAACTGGATCAATCACAAACTTAACTTCCACATATCTTTCAGGTCTCAGACTTTGACCTAAAATTGGCCCAAAGATCAAAATTACTTTTTTCAATCTTTCAGGATCTCAGACTACGACCTAAAACTGGACCAATTATATGCTTTATCTGCCAATCTATTTAGGTCATGGACCACCACCTTAAACTAGAACATGAACCTTTTTCCTAAATAGTCTCCCCAGACCTCTTTGTCCATATCTTTCTAGGGTCCCTACTCAGGACCAACGATCAAAATCCAGAATACCCTTTGAAAACATTGTGACTTGGGTTACCAGCCTACTTTAATGCAAAAATCCTTTGACAATTGTCTTTTAGGTAGTGCAGTTACCACTATTCCTCAATGGTCATATACTCCTAATATTTATGTCTCTCTTACATACCACAAATTACATCCACTTTTCACCCTCCATAAGGTTTGTCAGAACATCCTTGACGAGTCCAACCTTTTTGGCCCTTCTTGACCAAAAATGGGGCTCTGACTTGGCTCAAGCATGCAATTCTCTCTCTTATCTCAAACCTTGCCTTGATAGTGGAAAACTATTGATATCCAATTTTTGCTCACTTAGAAAAAATTCATGATTAATGTTAATACTCTATCTATTGATGGAATTTGTTCCACATCATACCTAATTTCCACATATACTTATTTTCCACGTTTTTAGCACACTTAATCCATCCATTTCACCCACTTTCACTCAATTTGTGCCCTCTTGCAAAGAAACCTTCTTTCATGCCAAAAGTGCAATTATCATTCAATATTGCCTTAAATATTCTATTTTCACAAATTTCCTTTTTAAATTGTTTGTAATTTATTATATCCTTTCCAACTACCTTTTCTAGGATAATTTGAGAGATAAATCTGACTTATCATTTTATGCAAGTGTTCCCTCATTTTTTCAAGAACATTCTTGAAATTATTGAGAAAATGGGAGAATGCCTTTATCCACTCGAGGACACTCGACAGAATGCAGTCATCCACCATGTGAAACATGGAGGATCATATCAATCTATGTGCCCTTCTATAGGGTGCATTATGGTGATCTATCTCCTCTTTCATAAGATTATGACCATAATCCTGAACCCCAAAATACACCTATAAATAGACCCCCACATCCAATGTATTCTAGGGCCCTCTCATCTTTCATGAAGTGAGAGACGTGACAACCCCTCTCTTTTACTTTTTGGGTTTCTCGTGATCATAGGATCCTTCCTCTTACATGACCTACTATGCTAGATCTACAAAATGATAAACTAGTCTAACTGCTATGCTTAAACTACCACATCTACCATCTAACATATATTTTATGCACCTGACCTGATCTATTGAAGTAGATGATCAGTAACTTCTATAACTGCTCTGCTGTTCTTATAGTTGTCAGTTTTACTACTTCTAAAAAATCAAATCCAGTTCTCTAAGCACAATTTTTCTAGTCATCCTCTAACATCCCACACATCAAGGTTGGTCACCAATGAAAGATCTCCACTGTGGGAGGTCCTAAGGTGATTGGGGCCACAACTAACTGGCCTAAATCACACATCCAAAAAGGAGCGGATCTAGAGTAGTCAGACATTAAATTTATAACCTGACACTTCGAACCCCATCACGATTATATGATGTTTGATGTGGTAATGGGGATCGATCCATGGGGACAAGGGTGGTAAGTGCTAAGAATGTAAAACTTTGGCTCAGTTACACCGGCCAAATAGAGGGATAGGGTTTATGTTCCTTATGGAACGGTGTTAATTCAATGAACAACGAACAAAAATAAGTAAAACAAAGTAAGAGAACAACAAAAGAACAAGAACAAGCAAAGAGTGATATAGCAAGTATGAATAGGAACTTAGATCGGGTTTCACCAACTAAGATCTCTCACCAACATGGAATACTCAAACCCATTCTATACCCTTAGCTAGATTATAAGAAATCAACATATATGTATACTCCCACCTCTCTCGAGCTTAGGATAGATCTAGATTATAAGGTTCTCTCTCTCTCTTGAAATGGCAAACAAATAATCAAAAATATAACCATATGATCATTAGCTTCAACATTCCAACATTCTCATGCATTCATGCAACTTCATAACTTTTAGACAACATTAGTATGACTCTTTTAAGGAACTAACAATCAAACATTAAAAGATGGTAAATAATCATACAAGTGAAGCATTAAGAGAAAGACTAAGGAGATAACCATTGCTAAGAGAGTATATATTCAAACAGATGTAAGTATATACATGTTGGGAGAGCTTTAGTGGCTACTCACAACCCAAGCAATATGTTTAGCCACTTATGGTAGTGAGAAACATTATTGATTTACAAGTATAGTGAGACATGAGAGAATGAAGAAATGAAATGAAGTAGATGAGGGCAGATGAATAGATCTAGAGGATAAAAAGGGGGATACATGAACTGTGATCATAAACAACCTCTCTCTTCATCACATGTGGATTTGGCATGGATGTGGAGGAGTGTCTAGTCCTTCTTTTGAAGAATAATCTGGTGATGATGGTGAAGGTGTGGATCCTCTCTCTCCACTTGACCTTCGTCTTTGGAGATCTAGGATCGATGGGATGTGTAACGAACTAAAATTTAGATATATTCTCAATTTGTTCCTTTTTCCTAAGTTTATCCTATCATTTGTATCCCTTTTGTCCTTGATGTTGAATTTGTGGAATTATTAGTGGTTTGGAGTGAATTTGATCATTATTCATGCCAATGTATGGGTTTATGCACAAATACCTCAGTTAATGTTTTCAATCAGGGTCTAAGATGCAAATTTTCCACTTAACTGACATATTAATAAATTAATTTTGTTTTAGAACTTCCTTTAGCCTTATGGAGCAAGGAAGAGAATAGGAATGAATAATAAAGATTTAAACATGATTATAATACTAATAATGTGTAAAGGGAGTAAAACTCTTAAAAGGAAGACTCATTGAATAAAAATAACTTTACAATAATTCTTTTTGAAGCTGATATGGCTTGGAGGCCAAGTTTCACAATTTTGGGATAATAATAACTATATCTACTTTATTTAGAAAAGAAAAGGAGAGTTTTCTAAAAATTATGAAATAAGTCATTAAATGACTCCAAAAGTGGCAACTAATCTTAGATTCATAATCTACACATTAAAATTAGCCTTTAGGTAAATTTTCATGTAATTTGTATAATCTATAATATATAGGTGTAGATTAGGAGAGAGAAAGTATGTAAAAGCCTAAAATATTAAATAATGACAAAAATAATCTCAAAGGATAAAATTAATGGAACATTCATGTATTATATGTTTTAGTCTTCTTGAGTGTGAAGTTTAACATTAATTGATGGATTTAGAAGTCTCGAATGCATTAAGAATGACAAAATATGAATTTCATTAAAAGAATTAAATAAAATATCTAGTTCTTCAAAATTTAAAACTAATGCCAAAATTAGATTCTACACGTCCTAATTTGTCTAGGTATCAATTTTCATTTAATCTGGAGTTTTTTTGCACCCTCATATGAAGAGAGAGAAAAAGAGAAATAGTTTAAATAAAACTTTAGTCGATTTGGTTTGGGAATCCTATTAATGTCACACAGATTTATTTCCTAGATTTCTCAGTTTGGCCATAGTTGAGTGTGTCATATTGGTTTCATAACAATGACTCTCTGTGAACTGTTTGATTAGCATCTAAGGGAGGTTGTATTTTCTTCTACCTCGAGTCCTTGACTCCCTAGACTCTACACAGTACTTGTGATAGACTTCTCACTCTCTCTCATTTCTTCTCCTCTCCCCTGTCTCTCCTTACATTCACACTCTTCATGATTAACTAAACCCATTGATCCCCAGATGTATAGAGATTTGTATCTTTAACCTCCCAGTCGACGAGGGGTCCTCTCCTTTAAGTTGAGGTATGTGCAGCATACCCTTTAAGAGGGGCATACGTGTAATTCAAATCCTAATTTGTCAATGAGGCATTGACTAAAACATTGATTCCTATTATTGCTCTTTTTGGTGCAATTATTATTATTTTCTTGGGTTTTGACCCACAGACCATATCTCTATTATTGATGTTAAATCTTGCCTTGCCATATTATTTATTGTAGCATGATGGTTTGGTTGACTTGTTAGCTAATGTAGTGCACCACTGTACAACCACCCATAGTTTGGGTATGTGTTATTTCTCTGAGTGGAATGTGTATATTCTCCCCACTTATGTATCTAATATGTGTATTCAAGATTGATCTTAGGTTTTAGGTACATGAAAAGAATCAATTTACACAAGCCCTAGCTTGTCAAAGTTCAAGTCAAATGGAATGCAAGTGTGCTAATAAGGAAATCCCTTCAAATGACCTTAGAACAATTTTGTAATCACTTGTATTGATGATATGACTTGTAATTAAGATGAGAAAAATATGTGGGACACTTAGTACTAAGTTTTAATCACTTTAGAAAATTTATCACAGACTGTTAATCGGTCGAGTTTCAATCTCAACTGATTCCTTGGATCAATTTTCTGAAGTGTGCATCAGTCGAGTTGTGCATCCACAAAACTTGACCGAATGGCTTACTGACCAAATGTGGCTTTAACTTATCGCTCGAGTTTCCCAGGACAAAATCGACCGATAGTTTGAAAACTAGGTTTGTCTTTTAGCCGATCAGTCAAGTTACCTTTATTGAATCTCGACTGAATGTACTATACGAAAAACACAAAAAAAGTGATTCGAACTGTTGGTGACTTGTTTGGACAAAAATAGATCTGCTGCCTTGAGAAAAAATGGCTAGAATTTGACCCGAAGTGTTCCCCAACTCAAGGGAGCACCCCCTGCTAAAAATAGGACCACTTGGAGTTCATTCCAAGGTTGCTCATTCACTACACACAAGGTCCTTGCTATAGTTGAGTGTGCTACAACCCCTTGAGCCCCTTTCTCTCTCTAGTTTACACATGATTTCATGATTTGTGAGTGAGTTAGGATTATTTTAAGAGAGCTACACATCTGTGCATGTAAAGCTATTAATCTTCCACTACCTCCCTATTCCCTTCTTTCATGAAGAAAAGTTGAAGAAATATCCATCGAGTGAAGAAGGAGTTGTAGTTGGTCCTCTTCAAGGTTGATTAAGAGGTGGTGATCTTCTCCAGGTGAAGGAGAAGGCAAAGGTTGAAGATCCAAGAGGAGAAGCAAAGTCCTCAAGGCAGAAGACTTGAGATTGAATGGGTAAGACCTAGGTGAAGGCTGAAGATTCAATCTAAGTGGGTAAGTTCATTGTCAAAGTGGAGATCTCCTTGTGGTTGGATGGGTAAGCCCTTTGGTGGTCTATTGCTATAAATCTCTATGGTGATATAATAGAGAAAAACACTTGCAAAGTCCTAGAGGTTGACCTCTCTAGGTAGTGGACTGACTCACTTCTAGTTTGAAGTGTGGAACCACTCTACATCCCTTTGTCAAGTGCTTTCTATCAATCCCTCTCATCCTTGATATGATTGTTAGATAGGAATTCAAATTGCCATTAAGCTATTGCTCCTAATTGATATAATTTGAAGGTCTAATCTATTTTGTGAGAAATTTTGTAGCTCTATTCACCCCCCCTCTAGAACCCTTAGATCCAACAAGTGGTATCAGAGCTAAGGATCTTCTCCAACAATCTCCCACGATAAGAGAAGATGGGTGACAACCTACTTAGTTCACCCAACCTAGAGGGAGGCTTCTCCATGCACCCTCCGGTCTTTGATGGCACCAACTTCCTCTATTGGAAGAGACGAATGCAGTTCTATATTCAAGGGATGAACTTTGATATGTGGAAGGTGATGATCACACCTTACAAAGAGCCAACCGGAGCTGTTGCAACATGGAGTGAAGTTGCTCTCAAAGAAGCTCAACTCAATGCAAAGGCCATTAGCATCCTCTATGCAGCCCTCACTCCCACGGAGTTCAACCAGATCTCATCATGGGACACCGCCTATGAGATTTGCAATAAGATGTGCATCACATATGAACGCACAAAGCAAGTCAAGGAGGAAAAGATCTACATGTTGGGCAACCTCCTAGAGAACTTCAAGATGGGAAAGAAAGAAGTCATTGCGGAGATGTATTCAACGCTAAATGTCATCATCAATGGGTTGGCTGCTTTGGGCACTCCTTTGGAAAGAGAAGTCATCAACTCAAAGGTCTTGAGAACTCTTCCAAAGAGGTGGGAGTCAAAGGTCACTTCCATTGAAGAAGTGAGGAGCCTTGATGACATCCCAACTGAAGAACTCATTGGCAATCTTCAAGCCCATGAGCCTAGACTTGACAAGCAAGAAGAAGAAGCTAAGCAAGAAGAGAAGGAAACCAAGAAGATCAAAGATAGTGCTTTCAAAGAACATGTGAAGGTTATCATCCTTCAAAAAAAACTTGCTTGATAGACTTCTTCTCCCTCCTCTAGTGAAGATGAAGGCCCTAGTGAGCATGAAGCCAACTACACCAAGGACAAGCACTTTAAGGGAAAGCAAGCCTCCTCCTCCTCTACTCTAAGATGCTACAAGTGTGGTCAAAAGGGGAACTACAAGAGTGAATGCCCAAAGTCAAGAAATTCTCACCACAAGAGCATCTCAAGGAAAGAAGATGATTACAAGAATGAGAGAAAGCACAAGATGAAGGACAAGAAGGAAAAGAGACACAAGATTGCAGCTAATGCAGCTTGGGAAGCTTCATCTTCAAACAGCTCTAGCTTCAAAGAAGATGGAGAGTGACACCTTGCTCTCATGGCCTCTACAAGTGAAGACATTGGTGAGGTAAGTGACGTAAGTGAGGTAAGTTTGCATGAATTTCATAAAGAATCTATTATTGACATGCTTGTTACTACCCGTTCTTCTTTTGCTAAATATAAATATAAAAGAAAATGGTTAGGAAAAATTATTGATGATCTTTATGCTAAGCTTGAAATTTTGGAATTGAATGAGAAAACCAACCTTGAGAGTATTGATAATTTTTAAGGGAAATACCTTGATCTTGAGCTCCACTATAATGGGATTGAAGTTTAGAATGGTATCTACCTTAAGAACATTGAAAATCTTAAGGAAGAGAACCAAAATTGCCTAAAAGAACTTGAATTGCTTAAAATTAAAAATGTTGAATTTAAGTTTCTTATTGATGCTCATAGAGAAGAGAGAGATGTTTATATCAAAGAGATTCAAATGATAAAATCTTAAAATGCTAGGTTACTTAGTCAAGTAAATGATCTATCTTCTAGATCTTTGTTGCCTAGTGTTAATGTTGTTGCTATCTCTCTTCAAAAGGATTCATATCTTACTAAAGCTTTATGTCTTGAGGCTGATCTTGTGCATTCTAGGGATGATATATCTAGTTTATCTTCTACTATTGTTTCTTTGAATGATGATAAACATAGATTAAGAGCATCCCTACAGAAATTCCTCAAAGGGAAGAACTCCCTAAATGAAATCATTGATCATTCTACCCAAAAAAGTGGTAATAGTGGTTTGGGATTTGTAGGGGAAGCCTCAAAGGGCAAGAGTAAGGCCAAAGGTAAGAAAATGAGCAAGGAGATCTTTTTCTTTGTAGGAGAATCTTCAGGCACTAAGAATTCTATGGTTTGTTCTTATTGTAAATGTGATGATCATTATTCTACTTATTGTCCTTACAAGCCTAAGGGGACCAACCCAAAGATGAAATGGGTCCCCAAGCTAACTCCAGATCCCAAAGTTTGAGTTGGGAACCGACATTTTCCTTTCTTGTAGGGAAAAGATAGATGGAATGTTGATAGTTGTTGCATAAAACACATGATGGGTGATGTAAGCTATTTCAACAATTTCACAAAGAAGAAAGGAGGATTTGTCACCTTTGGGGACAAGAAAGGTAAAGTCAAAGGTGAGGGTGATGTAGGTGAATCCTTATGAATCAAGAATGTTCTTTTTGTGTATGTCCTACATCACAAATTAATAAGTGTTAGTCAGCTTTGTGATAATGGTTACCTTGTACTATTTACTTCTTTGGAATGTTTGATTCTAGATTCCCTCACCTACTAGTTATATATAAGGGAACTAGAAGTAGTAATCTTTATGTTATTGTTCTTAACTCTATTAAGCTTGTGATTGGTAGATGCCTTGTAGACAAATCGAATGATATTTCTCTTTGGCACCTCTGACTTGGTCATGTAAATATGCATCAATTAAAGAAGTTGAGCAAAAAATACTTGGTCTAGGGACATCCTATATTGGATTTTGAAAAGGATGAGGAATGCCAACTTGTACACAAGGAAAGCAAACCAAGTCCCAATTCAAATCCAAAGGAGTCCTTAGCACTAAGAGAGCTCTTGAGCTTCTTCATATTGATCTACTTGGACCAATGAGAACGTAATCTCTTCATGGTTTCAAATATTGCCTTGTTATTGTCGATGATTTCTCTAGATATACTTGGACCTTCTTTCTTGTTTCAAAGAGTGATACACTTGATGTTTTCTCTAGTTTTTGCAAACGAGTTGAGAATGAAGCTTCTTTCCAGATTGTTTCCATCTGTAGTGACCATGGGGGAGAATTTGAAAATGAGCTTTTTGAGCATTGTTTTCAAGAATCGGGTTATACACACAACTTTTCTTCACCTCGAACACCTCAAAAAAATGGGGTTGTAGAGAGGAAAAATAGGTCTCTATAGGAGATTTCTAGAACCATGCTTCTTGAGTTTGATACTCTTAAGAAGTTTTGGGCTGAAGGTGTCAGTATCTCTTGTTATCTGTAAAATCATGTTTTTACTCATCCCTCGCTTAAGAAAATCCCCTATGAACTATGGCGTGGTAGGAAGCCTTCTATTGAGTATTTCCATGTTTTCGGATGTCCTTGTTTTGTTTTTAATATGAAATATTCTCTTGACAAGTTTGATTAGAAATCATATAAGGCTTTCTTTCTTGGCTATAGCACTACTAGCAAGGCATATAGAGTTTATAATGTTGATCTTACTAAAGTAGAAGAATCTATTAATGTAAAGTTTATTGAGACTAACCCCTCTATTCCCAAAGATATTGTTTCAAATGATGATGTTGTAGATGAAGTAATTCATATTCTTAAAGAACTCAACATCACCCAAAAGCGAAAAGAGGTGGCTGCCCAAGAAGAAGAAAAAGATGATGAAAAGAAGGATCCAACTCCCTGATTTGCAAAATATCATCCTAAGGAGTTGATCTTAGGTAATCCATTTGAGAAAGAGAAGACGCGGGCTACATTCAACAAAGAACAAGCCAACAGCACCTTCATCTCATAACTAGAGACTAAAGATGTCAAGGAAGCTCTTGGGGATGAAGAATGGATCCTAGCTATGCAAGAGGATTTGGTACAATTTGAGAAGAACAAAGTTTGGATCCTTATGCCAAGACTAAGTGATATAAAGATCATTGGCACCAAATGAGTCTACCGCAACAAGCTAGATGAAAGCGGCAAAGTGATAAGAAACAAAGCAAGGTTAGTGGTTGAAGGCTATAATCAACAAGAAGGTATTGACTTTGATGAAACATATGCACCTGTAGCTAGACTTGATTCCATTCATATGTTGCTTGCTTTTGCTAGTCATAAAAACTTTCTTTTGTATCAAATGGATGCTAAAAGTGCATTTTTGAATGGTACAATTGAGGACGAAATGTACGTTGCACAACCTCTGAGCTTTGAACATGATAATCTACCTAACCATGAATATTTGTTGCAAAAATCTCTCTATGGTATCAAACAAGCACCAAGGGCTTGGTATGAGAAATTAAAGAACTTTTTGTTAGATCATGGTTATATCATGGGCAAAGTGGATTATACCTTGTTTCTAAATCACACTTCTAACAATTTTCTTATCATTCAAATATATGTTGAGGATATCATTTTTGATAGAACTAACCTTGATCTTTGCAAAGAATTTAGTGATCTTATGCAGAGTGAATTTGAGATGAGTATGATGGGTTATTTCACATTCTTCCTCTACTTTCAAATCAAGCAAACAAAAGATGGGAACTTCATCAACCAAGGCAAGTACACAAATGAACTACTTAAGAGCTTTGGAATGGGGAATACCAAGCCGATGGACACACCCATTTAAAACATTGCCAAACTTTATAAAGATGAAGAAGGTGAGAAGGTAGATGAGAAGCTCTATAGAGGTATGATTGGAAGTTTACTTTACTTAACTGCCTCTAGACCTGAGATAATGTTTAGCGTTGGCTTGTGTGTTAGATTTCAATCAAATCCTAAGAAATCTCATCTTATAGCTGATAAGAGGATTCTAAGGTACCTAGCCAAAACTCAAAACTTTGGACTATGGTATCCCAAGTCAAGGGACTTTACTCTTACTGCCTATAGTGATGTCAATTATGATTTTTTTTTTAAAAAATTGGCGATTATGATGGCTGCTTGATTGATAGAAAGTGCACAAGTGGCACTTGTTTCCTCTTAGGACCATCCTTGGTGTCTTGGTTCTCTAAGAAACAGAGCATCGTGACATTATCAACCATCTAGGTTGAGTACATTATAGACGGGAGTTGTTGTACCCAGGTCCTATGGATGAAGCAAATGCTCCAAGACTTTAACATTCATTTTGATGCTTCTCCTATCTTTTGTGATAATACCAGTGTAATTAATTTGTCTTACAATCCTATATTGCATAGTAGAGCTAAACATATAGAGGTTCGCCATCACTTTATTCGTGATCACATTGCCAAGAAGGATATTTATATCACGCGTGTGGACACGGAAAATCAGTTGGCGGACATTTTCACTAAACCTCTAGCGAGAGAGAAATTTAATTTTATTGGATCAAAATTTCTTATAACTTCTTTGAATGAATATGATATGCCTTCTAGCTAGTAGTCATCTATCCTATATGTTTTGCATCTATCTTGATCAGTTTTGAGTGCTAATATGCTTAAAATTGCTTTTTCATGTTCATTTTTGCCTTGTTTTTCTCTTGTTTTTGGGTATTTTTCGTAAACACTTGTTTTATCACAAAATAATACCCAATGATGAGTGATATGTGCCTAAGTATGTTTAATATACATAATGGACTTGAAAAATAAATTTAATTAGCATTCAAATGGATAGAAATTAAGTTTGATGGTTTTTGGTAAGGTTGACCATCAATCGAGTTTCCCCGAGGACAAACTCGACCGATCCATAGCTGAGAGATTTTTAAAAAATGACCAGTCGGTCGAGTTTCCGACTCACAGAACTCGACCGATTGGTGGGACGAAGCCAACTTAGTTTGGATTTGGCCGACTATTCTCCCTCTCAACTAGAGAACAGTCTACTGATTCCCCTTCTTCTAACCCTAAGCTCTTCTAACCCTAAGCTCTAAACCCCATACCTTACCTTCCCTAACCTAGCCCTAATATGACCTAGAAAGACCTTCCCCCTTGCTTAACCTTGGTGTGTGAACATTTTTGGTGGATTGGTTTGTGCGTTTGATATCTTCTTCTCCTTCTTTTCACATCCATATCTTCACATAGAAGAAAGAGACCCGCCCCTAGCAATACACCATCCTCTTCCTCATCTTCTCGCTTGATTCCATTCGATGAGACCCTCTTTGACTCAATAGAGGTTGTAAATAGGTATAAGGACCTTCTTCCTAGGAGTCATTTTCCTTTTAGAGCCCTTTTTTAGCCTGGACTTAGGCGTCAACCCATCATCAATCAAGTGGTGAGGTTACTTTCTCTTCATCACCTATCCACCCTGGCTGTCGAGCGTGATTGCTTTCACAATTCTATGTCAAGAACGAAACCAGTTCATGAATTCTACACAAATTTGTGTTGGAATTACAGCTCCCTTGTACCCCCTCCAAATACTCAAGTGATCCTTACTTCCGTGATTGTCGGGAATAAATTACAAATCTCTGAGGATATCCTAAATGTTTTCTTTTTTGGATCCAATGAGAATGACACCTGGCATAAGTATTATGGTGAGTATTTTACCTTTTAGAACCTGAAGGTTTCTTCAAGAAGAATGAGATCACTCTTCATGATATACATCGCTATCTGAAGAAACCCGATGTTCCCTATAAGAAGAAGAGCATCCTACCCTCCTCCTCCTTAGATCTCAAGAAGCATATATTAGCCCTAGTGGTTAACTGCAACATCCAACCAAAGAAAAATCAAATGGATATTGCAGAGTTCATTGCGGTGATAATGTACTGCATCTTAGAGAATGTCAGAGTCAAGTGGTCTAGATATATCCTCCACCATATGACTTGCTTTGACTCTGGCAAGAACACTCGTTCAACCCATCCTCCTTATCCTACCTTGATATGTGGTCTTTTCCAGATCGCCACTGAGAAATCACTCTTCTCTGAATTCCACTATAGACCTGTCGGGAAAGGAGTGTGTATTAGTGAGACCACCATTCAGAAATTTGTGCCTATCCTTTCCTCCTCCACACCTGGTACCTCACCCTCTGCCTCTGCCTCAACTACACCTGCCTCTACCTCTACCTGAGCTCCACCTCCTTAGCCTACCTGACCTAGCTGTGCCTCATTCTGTGTATCCAATGAAGCCCTCATGGGTTACATGATACACCAATAGGCATACAACCTGCAGGTCCAGGAGCATCTGCACCAGGATTTATGTTCAATCATGTCTAACATGAACTTATCCCATGCACACCCATATCCCACCTACCAACCATACCCCGATAGTGATTATGCATCCTATGCATACAATCACTTGTACCCTACACCTGAGCCTTCCGTTGTTGCTCCCATACCCTCTGTTGTTGGTGGTACAGCTCATGTCTTCCTGCCATTACTTGTTGGCCCCTTGTCCACTCTACTTTCCAGTCTGGGTGATTCTTCTCCCTCCTTCCATCAGGCCAATGAGCTTTATGATCTTGGTATGACTTGGGATGAGCAGAATGCTCATTGGCCCGGTCGTGGCTTCAGTCCTTTAGTGGATGAGGAGATGCCTAAACAGGATGATGCTGAGACTGTTGATGCTGATGAAGATGTTGGTGATGGTGAGGATGATGATGATGATGATGATGATGATGATGATGATGATGGTGATGCCTCTGGTGGTGACTTCGGTGATGAAGGTGTTGTTGCTACTGCACCTTCAGATGGAGACGATGACTATGAGCCTGATGCTGAGGATGATGATGATGTTGTGGACATATATAGCTTAGATGTCTAGATGTTCTTAGTTTTTAGTCGAGTTTGCTAATCATATATATCTTTGTAGGCTATTTTGTATTAAAAACATCTGAGAACATGATCTGAGATGTACTATTTTATCTTTAGCTTTCATAAAATCTCGCTTGTAGTTTTTATGAGAACATGCTTCATGAGTTGTAATCTATTTTATATGCTCTCTTACTCTTTGATCAGTTATATCTTATGAGTTGGTGCCATATTTCACAATATTTTTATGAGATGTTTGATATATGTTTCTCTCGTCTCTGTTTGATATATGTTATGAGATTGCATGTTTGTATATATGCTTGGTTGTGTTTGGAGAAGACTGTTTGTATGCTCTTCTACCCCCCTACCTTTTTGATAATGTCAAAAGGGGGAGAGAAAATTCAATGTCTTGAAACTCAATCGTATTGCTATTATTGCTTATGTGATCCTTTTCTTGTTCTTTATATGCTTTATCATGTGACTTGCTAAAGGACCATATAGTACATGCATGTTATATTGCTTTGTGTAGAAAGAGTAACTATGCAGGTTAAAGTATGCATAGATTGAGGGGGAACAATTCACATTGTTCAAATCTTGAATCCCCCAAATTCACAAGGCAAAGGTATACTTTCAATATTCTTTTCAATATGTTTGAGGAATGGTTTGTCATTGTCAAAAAGGGGGAGAATGTTGACCTGGAGGTTATACATTGTCCATATTTTGATAATGACTCAACCATTCCATTCATATGTATCTAATATGTGTGTTCAAGACTGATCTCAGGTTTTAGGTACATGAATAGAATCAATTTACACAAGCCCTAGCTTGTCAAAGTTCAAGTCAAATGGAATGCAAGTGTTATAATAAGGAACTCCCTTCAAATGACTTTAGAAGAATTTTGTAATCACTTGTATTGATGATATGACTTGTAACTAAGATGAGAAAAATATGTGGGACACTTAGTACCAAGTTTTAATCACTTTTTAATCACTTTTGAAAATTGATCACAGACTGTTGATCGGTCGAGTTTCAATCTGAACTGATCCCTTGGATCAATTTTCTAAAGTGTGCATCGGTCGAGTTGTGCATTCACAGAACTCGATCGAATGGCTTACTGACCAAATGTGATTTTAACTGATCGGTCAAATTTCCCAGGACAAACTCGACTCATAGTTTGAAAGTTGGGTTTGTCTTTTAGCCGATCGGTCGAGTTACCTTTATTGAATCTCGACCGAATGTACTGTATGGAAAACATAGAAAAAGTGATTCTAACCATTGGTGACTTGTTTGGATGAAAATAGATCTGTTTCCTTGAGAAAAAATGGCTATAACTCGACCCTAAATGTTCCCCAACTCAAGGGAGAACCCCCACCTATAAATAGGACCACTTGGAGTTCATTCCAAGGTTGCTCATTCACTACACACAAGTTCCTTGCTATATTTGAGTGTGCTACCACCCCTTGAGCCCCTTTCTCTCTCTATGTTACACATAATTTCATGATTTGTGAGTGAGTTAGTATTATTGTAAGAGAGCTCCACCTTTGTGCATGTAAAGCTATCAATCTTCCACTACCTCCCTATCCCCTTCTTTCATGAAGAAAAGTTGAAGCAAGCTCCATCGAGTAAAGAAGGAGTTGTAGTTGGTCCTGTTCAAGGTTGATAAAGAGGTGGTGATCTTCTCCAGGTGAAGGAGAAGGAAAAGGTTGAAGATCCAAGAGGAGAAGCAAAGTCCTTCAAGGGGGAAGACATGAGCTTGAATGGGTAAGACCTAGGTGAAGGGTGAAGATTCAAGTTAAGTGGGTAAGTTCCTTGCCAAGGTGGAGATCTCCTTGTGGTTGGATGGGTAAGTGCTTTGGTGGTCTATTGCTATAAATCTTTGTGGTGATATAATAGAGAAAATAACTTGCAAAGTCCTAGACGTTGACCTCTCTACGTAGTGGACTGACTCACTTCTAATTTGAAGTGTGGAACCACTCCACATCCCTTTTCCAAGTGATTGTTATCAATCTCTCTCATCCTTGCTATGCTTGTTAGATAGGACTTCAAATTGCCATTAAGCTATTGCTCCTAATTGATATAATTTGAAGGTCTAATCTATTTTGTGAGAAATTATGTAGCTCTATTCACCCCCCTAGAGCCCTTAGATCCAACATGTTCGTGTACCTTATTTGACACATAACTTTTTCTCCTCTTATTAGGTGATTCTTACCACCCAGGCCTAGGAAAAGGAGTGGAATAAGATCAAGGAGGTCCCTCCTAGGTTTAGGATAAGGAGTACATGGCTTTCAACATGGACCTAACTCATGAAGTTGTTTCTTGGAGAAAACTTGATATGCTTTAGATTTACCTCTATCTAGATCTTTATGTTGTAATATCCATGTAAACCCTTTATGGGAGATGATAATGATGTACTTTTAGAAAATTGATTGTAGTCAAGTTTTGTAGTCTGTCTCTGTACTTTGATCTTTTGTATACCATCATTTGAGATTTGAAAATTTTACACCTATTCCAACATACCTTTTGAGTGCGTTTGGAATGGATGTTTTATTCTTCAAATTTTAGTAGGGAGTGGATCCCCTCTAGGTTCGACTCTTTACAACATGGTATCAGAGCCCATGGTAGTCGGAATCTAACTATTTCAATTTTATATCCCTAATTAGAACCCTTGCCTTACATAGTTCCCCATTAACTGACATGTTGGCCCTAGAACTCTTCAGATGATAAAATGTTGATTTAGGATCATAAGAGTTCCACATTAGGAACATGTTTAGTTTACTATAATGCTATGAAGTTTTAGATGATCTTACCCTACTACATAGGTTAATGGTGACATGTATCTTTGGATGCGATAAGGTTTGACTTGAGGACTAAATTAGTTTATAAGGATGAGGAAGTAGAAAGATATGAAAATATTACTATGGAAAATTTGTGACTTGATTATGGTAATGAAGAGATATGAGAAGTTGTAGTGGATAAACCCTAGAATTAGTTGGAATAGATATCCTAAACCCTAGTTTGGATTTGAAGAAGTGACTAGGAATATGTTATTGAAATGACCTATCCTTTTTGACGTTTGGTTGTTAAAGAGAACCTTAGGTTTGTTAGCTTAACCTTTTAAGGACTGGAGAATAGTTGGTTGATGATGTTTCAGGATTAGATTTTGAGGGGAAAATCATTTTTAAGGATATGCAGTCATGTAAAATACCAAAATCTAGATACTCTGACTCTATAAACCCTAACTACATGATTAGGAGGATGGTGAGCTTGGATCCTTAGAATTGACCGAACAAGTTATAGTTGAAACCCTACATGTTTGTTTATATACTAATGAACATATAATAGTCATCTAATAAATAGTTCAAATGTTTGAACCCTAATAAATATTTAATGTACATGATATGTATAATTTGCATATTAATCCTTATTGTGGATACACATGATGCTAACCATGTCATGAACCAATAAACCCTAATGATTTGATAAGAAAGATAACTATAATCTAATCTTGGACTTAATGCATACTAAGAAAGTATAGGTGAAATATAATGATCATGTTGATCTAAAAACTAAGTTGTAATCATCTAACACTAGTATATGAATCCTTGATGACATTCAATGATACATTAGTGACATTAGGTGTCATAATCAGATAACATACTTTGATACACATAAATGATATATAATCACCTAATCATAGACTAATAAAGTCATCACTATGAAATGTATATCACTTTGTTCACTAATATACACCTAAATTAGTCACCTAATCATGACATTATATTTGAATCGATCCATTAATAGGTAATAGTAGGTAATATATTCCACCTTATTCACTAAAATCATATAATGACTCAAATATGGTTAATGAGTAATTTGATTAAGCATCCATGAACGGATAATGTGTGGTTAAAAGTGCATAATCAATAATAGGAAGTGTATAAACATGAGTAAATGATTTATGAGGACCTTATTGTGAGTAAGAAAGGTATTGTGACAATGTGACTATATAATATTGATATAAGTAATTAATGTGACATTATTTGGCTTATTTGTAGACTTAATAACAAATTGGATAAAATTTCCTACCTCATGCAAATAATTTGATATAATTCAATATGGTGATAATGTGAGGATAATGAATTCAAATTATCAAGGATAATATTATAATATATTAATAGATACTGAGATGTTTGAGTAAACTCTAATTCTGCTAAAACTACTAATGAGATATGTAAGAAATGTATAGGGTTTCATGCATAATAATGAAATATTCACAAAGTGAATATAACATGACATAATTAAAAGAATAATAAGGATGATGTAATAACATAATAAATATATTTATATTAAGTTTAAAATGTTAAATTGTCATATATCATAAAATAAAATCTAAATAATGAATCACTTACTGATCCATGAGAACCTGACATGTGAGGAGTTTCTAGAAGTACCATAGATTGGAAGAAACAACTTGAGAGCCTAGATATGAGATGTTACGTACTCACTCTTCCTCCTTTTCTTGAGATTTTAAGGAAAAATCCTTTTAAGGGTGTAGTTTTGTAACAAACCAAAATCTAGATATATTCTCAATTTGGCCCTTTTCCTAAGTTTTTCCTATCCTTTCTATATTTTTTGTACTTGATGTTGAATTTGTGGAATTATTAGTGGTTTGGAGTGAATTTGATAACTATTTAAGACAATATATGGGTTTCTGCACAAATACCTTAGTTGATGTTTTCAATCAGGATCTAAGATGAAAATTTTCTACTTAAGTGACATATTGTTAAAAGAATTTTGTTCTTGAATTTCCCTTAGCCTTATGGAGCAAGGAAGGGAAAAATGAATGAATAATAAAATAATTAAATAAAATATATATATTCTTCAAAATTGAAAACCAATGCCAAAATTGTATTCTACGCACCCTAATTTGTCTAGGCATCAATTTTTCATTTAATTTGAAGTTTGTTTGCACCCTCATTTGAAGAGAGAGAAAGAGAGAAACAATTTAGATAGAACTTTAGTAGAACTGGTTTGGGAATCCTATTAATGTCATGTGGATTTATTTCCTAGATTTCTTAGTTTGCCTATAGTTGGGTGTGTCATGTTGGTTTCATCGCAACGACTCTCTATGAGTTGTTTGATTAGCATTTAAGGGTGATTGTCTTTTCTTCTACCTCGAGTCCTTGACTCCCTGGACTCCGCATAGTACTTGTGATGGTCCTCTTTCTCACTCTCTCTCCTCTCCCTCGTCTCTCCTTATATTCACACTCCTCATGATTATCCAAACCCAGTGATCCCCAGATGTGTAGGGATTCGTTGCTTTAACCTCCCAGGCGGTGAGGGGTTCCTCTCCTTCCCCTGTGTCAAACCTCCATTGAGGTTCCTTGCCTCAACAGATCCCCTCACCTATATATAACCCCTCTTATACCTCTGTTCCACTTCCAGCAAGCGACACCAAAACCCCTTGGGTCCTGATAGTCCTAGCCATACTTGCCCAATTTTGGCAGCATTGCTAGGGAGAATGCGGTATTCGTCAGAGTCTTTGGCCTTTGAGTGCATGAATGATCGCCCAGAACACCTACTTGCAGCATTGAGAAGCTCTTGGCACACCTAATTTGGATGTTGAGGTACTCCTTCCTTGTTTCCTTCTTTTCCATCTCAACTTGTGGTTCGGCAATCTAGTTTTTGGATATCAGGTTGTAGGTGATGTTTTGTGTTGTTCTCTGATCGAAGCTTTTGCTTGGTGTCTTCCAAGGGAACTTGTATATGCACCTCAAACTAGTTACATTCCTTTGGTATCTTCTCTCCTCCTCGTGAGCAGTCATAGTGGAGGGCTCCTATGGAGTTCCATCCATCTACAAACCTTCTTATGGGCTCATTGAGATTGACGAAGTACTACAGAGCCAGAGAATCCTATTGATGTTCCTAGTTTGCACCCCTTTAGGATATTGATCCCTGGTGGGAGAGCTACGAAAGCTCTGAGTTTTTTTCACTTATAGGAATGAAATGAAGAAGATGGCTTACCACTATTTTACCATTGGGCCCTTGTTTTGGTCTGATTCTTTAGTCACGCTGCTATGGGTAAATCTATCATTTTGCAAAAAAAATTGTTTGTTCTCCTCAGTGATAAGTCTTACACCGGCCAGTTGGCTGTGGGCCTGCTCCACATGGGCAACCTTAATAGGCCAACTAAGTTGATTAAATTATAAATGTGGCTTTAACAAGTTTTGTGATTGGTCAATTTTATAAAAATCATATTTTTTACTTTGCTAGTCGAAAAACTAAAAATAAATATGTTTTGGAACCATAAAATGAGATCCTTCTAACAAAAATAGTTTGAGAGCCTAATTTCCATATTTTCAAAGGTTAATTTTTGGGAATCTAATAAATCATATAAAAATCCCTAAAAATTGTAACTAATTCATATAATCTACAAATTAAGTAAATAAATATGTTTTCTTGATCAAGAAAAGATAAGGAATCGTATGGATTAAATTTTGTGACCAAAATCCAAGGTTTTCCAAGTAGGTCTAAAATTAGCGTTTAGTTTTTAGCAATAACCTATCTTTATCATTCTCTTGGTCCTATTGACATTAGCCTACACATTATCTTGTTCTCTTGGAAATCATGCTTTGTGAGAAGTACCTTACATTGTTACTGATCTTGTGATCATATTTGTACATTCTCTTGGTCTCTTTCTTATGCTTTGTTTATGATGGAACTCTATGTGAAGACATGTGATGTTTTTTACCCAGTTTTAAGGTGGATGTTGATTAGGATCATCTGATCCCACTTTATTTTTTTGGATGTTCTTATCTTTCTTATTCACTTTTGTATTTCCTTATTCTTTTGTTATGCGTCATGTGGTGACTGCTAGTATAATGTTACATGTTATCTTATGTAGATGTGAACATTCCCACATATGAGTACATAGGTAATAATTCATGCATATGAAATTATTTTGAGAAGATTTGTATCATGTCCTGCTCGGGTGGATGTATACAGTTATCGACTTCATATTTAGAGCAGATGTATACAGTTCCCACTCACCTCACATAATTTTTGGTAGATGTGTTATTTCCTACCGACATGTTTATATTATCTAGTATTGTCACACGTGAAATACATGGATGCCTTGATCTTATACTTTCCTCTTATTTATCTCTTTTATTAAGATTCTTTTCTTTTATGCCTGATTGGGTAATCCTTTACTTTTCTATGCGAAGCCTTTCATTTTTATGTCCTTTATTCAACATATTGCTCAATTTCCTATTTTAGTATGCATATACCAACTTTTGCTAATGTTACCTTTTCTTATACTTTTTGGGGGGTATGCATTTTTATTTCTAGTAGGGAGTTATTTCCCTATGGGAGATTTGGGAGACTTTGAAGAGGTGGTTAGATGACCCTCAGCTGGATCCTTATAGTTTTCCCTTTTGACTAACCCATGTGTGGTGGAAAGTTATATAATGTTTTCAAGCTTTGTAATAGTTAGAACATTTATATGCTGCTGCTACTTTTGGTTTTATGATACATACATATTGAATGACTTGGTTAACATCCCTTTGGTGAAAAATTTTATGTGGTGTTACTTCAAGGGATGTTGCATTTTTATTTCTAGTAGGGAGTGGTTTCCCTCTGGGATCCCACTCCTTACAACATGGCATTAGAGCTAGTGCTTGTCGGTTACTAACTATTTCAATCTTTTCTCCCTTAGGATGTTTACCTTTATCTTAGGTTTCTTATACCTAGTACCCTTACCTTATGGAGGCAAAATCTCATGGGGGGAGATAACTCAACTGTTGACAAAATGTCTGGCTATGACACACCCCACAACCCTAGATTTCCCCCGATTCCAAAGATGGATCCACCCTTTACCACTCTACTGACTCAAGATGGACCATCATTAGGACAAGAAACCCCAGTCTCTGTTACTGCTAATGCAGGTATAGTCATCACTCTTGAATAAAAGTTGACCATGCTGAGATAACTTCTCTCCACAACCATCACAGGGAAGTTAAACAACCCACCTGGGTCTAACAAACCTAAGGATTACTCAATCGTGGAATTCATGAAGATGCAACTACCATACTTCAAGGGTGAAGGAGATCTAGAGATGCTAGACAAAGTTGATGATTGGGTGTTATCTATAGAGAGGACTTTTGATGGTATGGCATGTCTTCCATACTAGAAGGTTAGATTTGTCGCCTATGTACTTGATGGACATGCTCAAGTTTGGTGGAATGGAATTGCAAGGACTCATGACATCTCAACCATGACCTGGGAGCAATTTTTGGTACTTTTTTTAGGAAAGTGCATCTGCACAGCTGCTCTGAAGAAGAAAGAAGCTTAGTTCTATAGTCTGAAACAAGGTTCCTTGACCATTTCTACTTATGTGCAAAAGTTCTTATTTCTTGATAAATATGCTAAAGGTCTACGTGAGGAGCATAGAGCTGACCTATTCCTACAAGGACTCAACTACAATGTAGGTTGTTCTCTTATACCACAACTTCCTATGGCCTATCAACAGATGGCAGATAAGGCCTTCGATGTGGAATCATATCTCAATTTTTAGTCACACAAGGAGAACAATCATAAAAGGAAGCACCTTGAAGGTGATCATCGATCAGAGGACTCTGTTGCCCGAGGAAAGTATATACTACTGATATGTCATTACTACAATGAACCTAGACACATCCGACCTTAGTGCCTCAAGCTTCATAATGGGCAAGTACCACCTCAACATCAAGCACCTCAAGTACCTCATCAGAATAATGGAAACAATAACGGTAGAAGACATGTGGAAAGAAGAACTGGAAGAGATTTTGCATTAGATGGTTAAGAAGTTCATGAGGGGGAACATGAACATGGTGATCCATAGTTAGGCTTTATATGTTAATGTTTCCTTTTTGCATGATGCTTGTATGGATGGATTTAAGGAAGTGTAGTGGAACCCTTTGTACCTAAAGTGTAGTTTTGACTTCATAAGATGAAACCTTTAAGGGGTGGTGAATAGTTGTTTACTTTTTATGGATGTTTTAATTTCAAGGATGAAATCCCTTTAAGGTTTGGTGTGATGTAATGAACTAGATCTTGAACCCTACCCTAGAACTTTGACCTTTTTGTCTTATCCAAATAAAGTTGAGACCAAAAAGATATTAAGTAAAATCCTCATGAGTTAATAAATGTCTTCACATTAGTCTTAGGCCCAATAATAGACACATAAAATATGTCACATGTGATAAAGGGTCATTTCATGATCATTCATACAAAATAACCACGCATAACTCTTAGGAGAGTTATATGAAGTTTTGGAACATAATTGCAGGAATAATAGTACTAATAAGGACATATGGGATAAATAATGTAATATAGGGCCATAAATATCAAATATGACATATTTCATAAAAGGAAATCACAAAATTGAAAACAAGCTTCAAAATCATAATCTGCATCCTAAAAGTAGCCTATGTGTCAGTTTTCGTTTAATTTGGACAACCATGGATATTTTGGGTGAGTAGGAGAGAGAAATGTGTAAAATCTATGTAAGTTGAATAATAATATAAATAACTCCAAAATATGGAAATAAAAGTAAATTTTTATTCAACACATCAAAGATAACTTGTGGATGAAGTTTCATCAAATTTGGATAATCCTAAATGTCATTAATGCCTGAGGAAAGAGAAACTAAGATTTGATTAAATAATGCATCAAAAGTCTTCAAAAGAAAAATATGATAGCATAATTGGAATCTACATGCTTTAATTGGGTTCTGTGCAAAATTTCATTTAATTTGGATAATTTTTTAACCCTTAATTGAAGAAAGAGAAAAGGCAATTTAATACAATATCACTTTAGTAAATTAAATGGATTTTTGTCACGTTGTCACACTATATGTAACATCCCTGACCTGGGTTATGCCTTAACCCTGAGAGTTTTTCTTAATCAAGATAATTAGATCCTTAATTTTATTTAGTGAAAAGTAATTAAGGCTCAAGAGGAACTTATGTTTCAATTTTAGTCTCGTTTGAATAATGTTGAAGCAATGTTTGCTTATTTTGGACTAAAGTGCAAATTACCCAATATAAGGGGTTAACTTGCAAATGTTACTTGATAAATGTTCCTCATGTGTTGAAGCATCATGAGAATGAAGATGATGTAGAGGTATGGCTTGTGAAAGCCTGAGTACCAAGAAAGAGCAGATAAAGCAATGTATGTGCATTAAAACCTAGTTTTGGTGTAAAGTGTAATTTACCCAAAACCTAGGGTTCAATATGAAAATTACCACTTCAATAAGGTCCATTATATTTCTTGGAATCATGTATAGAAAATAAAATGAGAGGGGCACCTCATTTGAATTAATTTGGAGGAGAGAGAATCTTGATATTAAAATAATCAAGCTTTATGCATAATTGAAACCCTAATTCAATTTAATGCAAAAGGAAATATATTAATTGAAGAGACCTTCAACCAAAAGTTGAGGGATTAATTTGAAAAGGGTTTGGTCTAGCTTGTGCCTTGCAAAGGCACGAAAATATCCAATGGGAGTGGATAACTCACTCACATTATTATAAGAAAAAGAAATACCCACTCACTTATGGATATTAGTATAATATGATTTAAGGTGCTTGAGTTTCTTTTCTTTAAATCATGGATAATTGAGAGGAATAAAAGTCAAGTATGATAGCCTCGTATCCAAGGAATTGAGGGGGAAGAGGCGGAACTAATTTTGGAATTAAAAGATTTTTAAAAGGGCATTTTCTCTCTCATTGATTTTCTTGTAAAAACACTCTTTACAAACCAAATCAAAGGCTTTTCTGAATCCCCTTCTTCTCTTTGCTTGGAAAATGACCAAGGTAGCTTTGTAGGATCATGAGGATGACCCCCCAACCTGTTGGTAAGCTTCTTGACCTTCTTTCACCTTGAATCCATGGTGGAAATCACAAATCAATTCATGATTTCCTCTTATCTCGATCCCCGCTTCAATTCTAACCATTCCTTTTCACTCAAAGCTTGAGGACAAACCTTGGGATAGTGAAAGGAGTTGCATCCACCATTGTTGACGTGACCTTGAAGCTTTGGAGCTCAATTGGAGGCGGGTTTTATAACTTGAACCCTTACTATTGTTATTGCATTCAATTCCTTATCAATTGTTGATCATTTGTTCTTCTTGGAATTCACTCGAACAAACCAATAGAACCACCATGAAATTTATAGAAAAATATGAAGGACCATAGCTTGATGATGATGAAATCATCTTAGGCAAACTTTCCAACAAATTTCTATTGCAAATGGTTTCAATAGCTTTGGTCCAAACGGTTTCACCAAACCGTTTGGAGACCAAACGGTTTGCAAACCGATTGGAGGTTTGGATTCCAAACCGTTTAGATGAGTTGACCGTTTGGATGGGTTGAATGTTTAAGGTCAGGATCCTAGTACATGGTTGGATGATGATCTAATGGATCCAGTTGATTAATTCAATATATGGACAATCTTCCAACTTGAAACCCTAATTGGGTTAAGTGTTGAAATTGTAATTGATTGAGTAAAGACTTTGGGTTGATTAACCCAAACGATTTCAAAACCATTTGGAGATCACCCCAAACGGTCTCAAGACCGTTTGGAGGTCAACCAAGACCGTTTGGAGGTCTAGGCTTGAGTAAGGTTGAGTATTTGAAGATCCAAATATATTAAGTTGAAATGTAACTGATAGCTAAGGTGATGATCAATCCAATGATACAAACCCTAATTGATTTTCACATATTTCAATGATAAGATGGACAAACGGTCTCAAGACCATTTGGAGGTCATCCAAATGATATCAAGACCATTTAGAGGTTCCCAAAACGACCTCAAGACCATTTGAGTCAGGTCATATCATAATTTGATGATGGTTCAATGATTTCAATTGAATTAGTTTCACAATGATAACCATTGAAGGTTCCTCGATTTCAAAACCCTAGTTGATGGTTTCTTGATTATAAACCTTACTAATATTGGGTTCAAAACCCTAATTTATGGTCTGATTGAGGGGTGATTCAATGGTTCAAACTGATGGATGGATCAAGGATCCAATGGATAGTTGATTCATTGATTGAAACCTTGATTTGGTTAAGTGTTGAAAGACCTTTTTGATCCATTCAGTTTTGAGAGGGTTTGGACCAAACGGTCTTAAGACCGTTTGAGTCCAAATGGCCTCAAGACTGTTTTGGTCCAAACGGTCTCAAGACCGTTTGGGTCAAAATGATCCCAAACCGTTTGGAGACCCAAGCTCATTCGGTTTCAACACATTCCTTGCTTAAATGGTTTCGAGGGCAATATGCCCCAACGGTTTCAAACCATTTGAACTCTGAAGTCCAAGACCGTTTAGGGTCTAAGTAATCAAAACCGTTTGAGGTTCAACATGTTTAATCCTTTTGGATACCTAATGTAATTAAAGACTCAATTGGTTAATCCACTTGGACACCTTTTGTAATTGAAGATTCAATTGGTCATTTCATTTGGATACCTTATGTAAATAGAGGTCCAATATAATAAAATCTTTTAGAGACTTAAGATAATGATTGATCCATTCATCCAATGATGATTATTAATATTGGGTTCAAAGGTTTAAACCCTAAAGTACCTAGATGATCAGTACTTTTAGATTATTTAACACTAAAAGGTTATTAAAGTAATGTCTTAGTACACTATATCAATCATAGTCGTATGTACTTGGTTGAAGGGATGATATAATCTAGTCAATCTGAGAGGATGATATAGAGGAATTCTTACATGATTATTAATCATGTAGTGATTAGTGTACGATCCTTAGTGAAGAGATCATGAAAATCCTATTTGAGAAAGTTAAATGAACCCTAACCCTATTTTAGGGCAATTCTGAGTAAAACCCTAATCTAGGGTAATAGTGAAACCCTAATTGAGGGTGATGACTTGAGTAATCCTAATTTAAGGTTATGAAATGTAAAACCCTAAATTAGATGAATAGTAAACCCTAATTATGGGTAATTGATTATAAAACCCTAATTGGGATGAATAGTAAACCCTAATCTAGGGTAATATCATGTGAAACCCTAATCTAGGGTAATGTTATGTGAAACCCAAAATTAGAATGATATTACGTGGAATCCTAAAGAGTGATGTGATGTGAGACTCAAATTCAGGGTAATTCCATGTAATGATATATGTAACCCTAGTGATGGTATAATGACTAATACACTAAAGTAGGGTGTGGCTAATATAATCAAGTAAGATGAGAATGTTATACCCATGAAGGGTGAAATTGGTAAGCCATATGAATGATAATGTTGATACTCTAATGAGTAAAGGTATGAGGGACAAGATGATGCCTAGATCATTATATATATAACTCTATGCATGTGTAACAACCCTATACACCTTACAAAGATAAGGACATGAAACTCTTAGGAATGAGGTATGCAACACTAATTAATGATGTGGATAACATCCTAAGAGTTGAAATACTTAAAGTGGTTGATAATGGTTTATTATATATCAACAATGCCTAACCATTAGATAAAGCCATATCATTAAAGATAGCTGGACAATTCTAATGTTTGACCTATGCACTACATGATAAAAGTGATAGGTTAGTGGTTAAAGTATTAAGAGGGAAATATCTTAATACAAGGTCTGTTGATTGACTTAAGTAAGTTGGAAGTGATGAGAAAAGTGATACATCAAGACATGATAGATATCACATTTAGAATTTCAGGGTTGATACACCTTGATGCATCTCAGTCCAATATAATTGGATAAGAAACACATGAAGTGTATGTTATGCAGTTGTTACAATAAGATTGTAATGAATATGATATACTTTGATAAGTATAGGCTAATATATCTTGTAAAAGGGGTTAAGTCAAACTAATGAGTATGATGTAATCATACCATGGTAAGGATGAGAGATGAACTTATACATTCGTAATCATTAATGTTATATGATGAGAGTAATGATCATGAGTAAATACTATGATATTATTGAATGCTCCTAGAGGAGTGGAGTAATATATTAGGGTTGGATAAATAAAATAAACATGAAACCCTAATTAACGTGAAATGGGAAACCCTAACCCTAATTTTTGGGTAAAGGGATGAAAAGCCTATTTGATAGTAAACCCTAATCCTGATAAAGGAATGGTGGTGTTACTATTGTATCACATGATGTGATAAGTGATTTTCATGACTGTTATCATGTCCATTAACCATGTTGATATCATGAGATGATGAACATAGCTAGATATGAGCTATGACATTTATATAAAAATGTTGATTGGTCTTGTGTGCCTTAATGTTTCTATTCCTTAGTAAAAGTAACAAAATGTGTATGGAATTTATGAGTCACATGAGTAAGTTGTTACCTAGTGAAAGGTGACAATACATTTAATGAGCCTTGTGAGCCATGTGAGATGCTTGTGTAACAAGTATCATGTATACCTCAGTCTGAGGACCTAGAGGTAATAGTTACCTAACAAGTGGTAAAAGTGATTAGTGATGAACTGAGGGTATGAATACTCAGTTTTGATAAGTAAGATAATGATGTTGTTGTGAGATGTGAACTTTCAAGTAATGAATTGAGGGACTGAGATCCCAATGTCTTATAAAGACTGAGAAGTAATTGATGATAATAATGCATGTTTCTGTGTAGCAATTGTCGTAATAATTCCTATTTGAGAACTTGACTGATGTTAAAAGAATATGTTATTGTATTTAGTTAATCAAGTGAAATCATATCATGTAGAGCCCTGACCATAGATCCATCATCATCAGTAATTTGGTGATGGTGAAATGGGTTGCTCCGCGGCTAAACCCAAAACGCATATTTTGAATATGTGGGGGTTAATGGGCGAATATATCCTTACGTCCTAATGAGGGAATTGATGGAAGTTAAACATTAAACCTCTCAACCCTTCATTATTACAATGGGATGGATGCATCACAAATCTCCCGATGATTAGGATAGATGCAGTACACATCTCCCAATAATATTAATGCCAGATCGATGGAGGTAAATATGAAACCTCTCGATTGCGAAGAGAGTGCAACACGCCACTGTAACTCTATAGTGAAGTTGCCAGTATACCCTGGAAAGATATCTAGCAGAGACACAAGATGTCCTGCATGTGGTCTCGCACTGACCGAGATATGGGAGGTCTTGGAAGCCGGCTCTTCCATTGACCTTGTATGGTACCGATTACGACTTCGCAATGGTCGGTTGGAGTATGAGCGGTAGACCTCATCTCCTCAGGGCATAAGTGTGATTGTAAAATGTAATCAGCTGTATAGCATGTTTGCTTAAGGATTGAATACAAAAATTTATTGGCTGATGTTACATTTCTTTTATGCATCGCTAGTTGATAGATGTTATTCAGATCTTTTTATATTCATTGCAAGTAGATAGATGAACTATGATTCTACCATGGATAGATGCAATGCTCTCCTTAGGTAAGGAGATTACTCTATTCTATTCACACAATGATTAATACTGCTATTAATATATATAAGAACTCCTGCTCAGTTTTTAATTCTAATAAACTGCAATAATGATGTTTTAGCAGAGAGTTATATCTCCCGCTGGGGCAATTTACAATTGGCTCACCCCCGTGGGATCCAACTTTATAGGTAAACACAGAAGAAGAAGCAGGAACCTTATAGCAAGGGAAAAGCAGCAGCAGCATCAAGGACAGTAGTGATAACTCAGGTGGAGGCACTGGCTGTCAAGTTATGCATATATAGTAGTCCTATGTGTTGTCTCTGTACTCTCAGGTCCTCGGAGTCAGTAGTTAGTGCTTTTAATGAATCGATCTGAGATTTTGGCTTGATGCCTCGAGGTTCTTATGCCGTCTGTATATAATGTTTATAGGACAGCTGATGTTTGTAACCCTCGAGAAGAGATGGTACCAGTTATTTACTTTTGAACCAGGATGTAAATGTTATACATTGGTTCTTGATGAAAGAATTTTCCTATGTCTGGATCTCTTTACAAAAAGTTTTAATTTTTAGTGATTTTCAGTAATTCCGCTGCAAATGATTCTCTTCCGCTTAAGAAATTGCAGTTTTTGTGAGTTGGATGCCACAATTTAGTGGTATCAGAGCTCTAGGTTCGCTGAGTCTACAAAGACATAGGACTAAGGTAGTAGAGTCTGTTCTAGTGTCTTCTAATATATCTGATAGTGTCTCCTGCTCATATAGGAGAAGAAGAACTTGATGATGTCTGGATCACACGAAGAGCATGTTGCTAAGAGAAGCACTGCTGCACCAGGAAGATGTACAGGGGATCAGAGCAGAAAAGAACATATACCTGCACATCCCCAGTTTGACCTAGCCATGATTGAGAGCCCATCTTTCCCTGCTATGTTTGAGCAATTTAGGACAGCTATGATGCATATAGTAGATCGTGCATTAGCAATGCAACCTAGACTACTAGCTCCCAATGATGAAGTTTTGAACTACAATAGGTTTCCTGCTCAACATCAACATGTCGGAGCAATGAATAATGATGAAAGGAATAGGATACAACCTAAAATCAAGGTCTGTTACAAGTGTAGGAAACCAAGACATATCAGAAATAATTGTCCAGAAAAGGAATATAAAGTAAGAATTGAAGGGTGGGGGCGATGAGGGGGGTCTCAGAGAAAGGTGGCGGCGCGGGCGATGGGGTCGAAACCCTAAACGATGATGGGAGAACAACCGAAGGCAGTAGAGATGGAAGGAAGAGTCCAGCACGGAAGACGATGGAAAATCAACGGCTGGCCAAAGTGACCGGCCTTAACATCACCTACAGAAGCATGAGAGACTCAAACCCTAACAACAACATGGAAGTCATGACTGCGGCGGATGTCTCCGCGATGGAAACAGATGGGCAAAATGATGCGGATGGCAATACTTTTCTACCAGATGAAGGCCCCCAGACGCAAGCTCTAAACTTCAAACAAGCCTGCATGGGAGGCGGACATGGGGGCACCACAAACCCAGTCTTTATCGAGGATGAACCAGAGCTGTTAGTAAATCCCGATGACATCGAACTCATCAATGTCCACGGATATCCAGAAATATATGTAGCACCAGAGGCTGAAGAAATTCTGAGCAGACCCTTTAAATACTCGGTCATCGTGAAACTCATCGACAGATCGGTGGGCTTCTTAACCATGGGGGAGAGACTAAAACTGCTATGGAAACCTGCAAGTCGTTTCGAACTCTATGAATTAACCGATCAGTACTACGTTGCACAATTCTATAACAAACACGATCATGAGAAAGTTCTTACAGGGGGGCCATGGTCCCTTTTTGGAGGATGTTTGATGGTGTGGCCATGGAACGGTTACTTCGAACCATCACAGGGGATGCCTGACCACATCGTCACCTGGGTCAGAGTAATAGGGCTGCCAATCCACTACTATAACATGGAGATCTTCAATAAAATAGGGGAAGCTGTGGGGCGTTTGATCCGTGCAGACGACCACTCAGTCAACAGAACAAGAAGCAGATTTGCTCGGCTAGCTATCGAATTAGATACTAGCCTCCCTGTCAACCCGGCAATCCTTATAAACGGGAGGGAATATAAACTAGAGTATGAATCTCTGCCAAATTTCTGTACAAAGTGCGGCAGGATGGGACATAAAGAACAAGATTGTAGGGGCGCAACTGCAGAACCGGAAACCACAGAAACAAATGCTACGGAGGAAGCTGCAGGGGTACGATGGGTCGACGAAGAGGATAAATGGCAGGTTTACTACGGCAAGAAAATACTAGCAAGTAGGCCGCCGAGGAGGAAGGACAAAGATCCAGACCGAAAAGATAAGCAACAAGGAAAGGAGAAGAACAACAGATATCAAGTCCTTGATGACGAGGAGGGAAGCGATCAAACACCCGAAGGAGAAGAAACTGAAAATACAGAAAAGCAACAAAACACTGCGACAAGCCCAAAGGTATGGAGGAAGAAACAAAGGCGAGAAAAGGAGAGAGATGCTTCACATGAGGAACCAATGGAGACACAAAATCAGGCCCCAGCAAATGAAAGTGGAAAAGCGACCAGTGTCAATGAAGATCCAAAGGAACTGCCGAGACATACTGCAGTATCACCAGTAGGTGATGAAATTATACAAGGCAGAATTGTAGCAGATGCCGAAGTTACAGTAAACTCGCACCAGGGAGAACAAGTGAATACCACTGAAGCAACAGACACTCAAGTAGCCACGACAAGACTTGCCAATAGGAAAACAACTATGGTAGGTCGGAAGGCGAAGGAAAAGGGAGAACCAGCACAGCAGGGTAGCCCAAACAAAAGCCACTCTTATAGTACCCGAGGGAAGACGAAGAGGAACAGTGAAGATAAGGAGGGATTGGGCGCCGCTCTGGGCCAATAACTTACAACCCCCCAGGTTTTGATGATTAACACACTAGCTTGGAACATAAGGGGTGCTGGCAAGAAGAAAGCCAGACACTACCTTAAAACTTTAATCAAGAAGCACAAGATTGATATAGTTTCCATCTCTGAACCTCGCATCTCTGGTACACAAGCAGAAAACATCATCAAGGAGATAGGCTACTCTAGTTCACATAGAGTAGAAGCAGCAGGTTTCTCAGGAGGTATATGGGTTCTTTGGAACGAGCAAAAATGCGACGTCCAAATTCTTGAAAGCCACAAATACTTCATTCATTGTAAAGTTAATAATAACACCTACATTACATTCATCTATGCTTCTCCTTCCCCGACCCGCCGACCCATTCTTTGGGAGCATCTACTACGACTAAGTTCCTCCATTGACAAGCCCTGGATCACTTTGGGCGACTTCAACTGCATGCTTAACCCAGATGAAAAAATTGGTAGCAAACTGTTCAACCTCCGAGAAGCAACTACCTTCAGGAACATTCTCACTCAGGCAGGCCTTACCGACATTGGCAACTCAGGTTTCAAGTTCACTTATAAAAAAGGGATACTTCATGAACGCATAGATCGGGCAATAGCAAATGCTGATTGGATCCAAAGTTTCCCTAACTTTGTGTGTGAAACTCTCACACGGATTGGTTCGGATCACCACCCCATTGCTATCCTGAATACCCGAACCAAACAGAAGAAAACTCGGTTTTTCACTAAAGCCAGTTGGCATCACCAAACTGTCTTCACGGCTCTGCTCACAAGTGTCTGGAACCCAGCGAAAGCTTACCAGGACGCCATCCAAGACGCCATGGAACCGATGCTGCGGTGGGACAAAAATGTCACCAGGAATCAACAGAAAGAAAAGGATATACTTATCCGGGAAATCACACAAGCCCAAAAGGCTGTGGAAACAAAGTACAGTGAAGCTATGGACTCCCGATGTATTGAACTCGAAAGCAAACTCGAGAGCTTCATGATGAAGGAAGAGGACAATTGGAAACAGCGCAGCCACATCAATTGGCTCCGTCATGGAGACAACAACAGTAAGTATTACCATGCCTTTGTCAACAACAGGCGTCGTTCTAATCGAATCACTATCCTTCAGAAAAGCAATGGTGAATGGACCTCTAACGAAGCTGAACTTAATCTCCTGGTGGAATCACATTTTAAGGAGATGTTCACCGCTCCTGCAGACCAATCCTCTACAAGTATCTCTTCCATGCCTGCTAAGTTTAAGAACCTCACTCCCAGCCAGTACCGGCACCTTGCTGCGACCCCTACGGAGCATGAAATCTGGAGAATGATCAAAGAAGCTGATCCCTACAAGGCGGCGGGGCCTGATGGTTCTGACTACCTTTTCTTCAAAAAGCAATGGAAGGTTATCAAGCAATCTGTGATCAAGTCCATACGAAGCATGCTGAATGGAACTCCCATTGATGATAAACTTGCAGATTCCAACATAGTACTCATTCCTAAGTGCAGAAGCCCTACCAACTGTAACCAGTTGCGACCCATCACCTTGAACAACACTATTATGAAGATCGCTTCCAAGATTGTGGTGGATCGAGTAAAACAGCATTTGTCAAAGTGGATCTCGAAAACCCAATCTAGTTTTATACCTGGAAGGAGCATATCTGATAACATCATCATTGTTCAGGAATTACTCCACAACATGAGAAGGAGATCAACCGGAGGTTATATGGCCATCAAGGTCGATTTATCAAAAGCTTACGACAGACTCTCCTGGGACTTCATCAAGGACACGCTGAATCACATGAACTGGCCGAGTAACATCCAAAAATATATCATGAACTCTCTCCAAGCAGGTCGAACCAGTATCATCATGAATGGTAACAAGCTTCAACCCTTCAAAGCCTCTAGGGGCCTGAGACAGGGAGATCCCCTCTCCCCATACCTGTTCGTTCTTTGTATGGAAAGATTCTCTCAACTAATCGAGAACTCAGTTGTAAATAAGAGCTGGAAACCAATCAAATTATCCCAAAAAGGCCCAGCTATATCTCATGTTATCTTCGCGGATGACATTGTCATCTTCGCCCATGCTTCAATGGAGCAGATTACCAACATTAACCAGTGTTTCAAGATGTTTGAATCTGCCTCGGGACAGAAGATTTCGATTGAAAAATCTAAAATCTACTTCTCTAAAGCCGTCTCTCCTGCCATACGAAATCAAATATGCTCTGCCAGTGGTATACCTGAGACCAACGATCTGGGAAAATACCTTGGAGTCCCGCTGCTACATGGACGAATTCAAAAGGAGACATATGCATATCTAGTGAATAATATTACATCCAGGATTAACGGTTGGGCGGCGAAAACTCTGTCTCTCGCAGGAAGAATTTGCCTAGCAAAAGCTGTGCTCAATTCCATACCATCCTATGCCATGCAAATGGCTAAGATTCCAGTGTCAATTTGCAACAAGCTGGACAAAATCATCCGGAATTTTATTTGGGGAGGAGGCCACAAGGACAAACCAGTATCTCTTGTCGCATGGCGACATGTAACTTCAAGTATTGAAAGAGGAGGTCTGGGCATTAAATCTATGCAAAGCTGGAACAAAGCCATCCTATGGAAAAACACCTGGAATATACTCAATGCCAAACCGTCTCTCTGGAGGCAAGGCCTGCTGAACAAATACAGAAATTTCCACCAAGGCAAAGGTTGTCGTGTGACACCTTTCTGGCATTCCATTGACTCAGGGAAAGATTTCGTCATCTCTAACTGTATCAGAGCCATTGGAAATGGCAGAGATACCTCGGTCTGGTATGATACTTGGGTACCAGGAGAAGGGAAGCTGATTGATAAATGTGTCAAAACCATTGATGAAGAGATCATGGACCTAAAAGTCTCGAGCCTTGTCAACCTCAACGACAATTGGGATACGGACTTCCTAGGCAGCTATCTTCCTCCGAGCTGTGTGGGGAAAATCATCAACCTACCCACACCCACCTGTAACAAGGGCAAAGATCTCTGGAGCTGGAAATATGAAACAACAGGCAAATACTCAACAGGCAAGGCTTACGAGCTAATACATACTGAAGATCATGCACAATCTGATGATGTTTGGCTGAAGATATGGAACATCAGAGCTCCTGCCAAGATTCGAACATTCTTATGGCTTGCTGCACATGAGGCGATCATGACTAATGTAAGAAGGCAGCAACGAAAGTTTACTGATTCTACCATCTGTCCAAGGTGTGGGAATAGTGAAGAAACCACACTTCACGCACTGAGAGACTGTCCAAAAGCTGGCGAAGTATGGCTGGCTACAAAGCTCAGAAATATACACCTGACGGACGCGTCTGCACCTTCAAGAAACTGGATAGCTTCTATGCTGAAGGAAGATACGAACACCCAATCAAAGTTCGCCATCACCTGCTGGTGCATATGGAAGGCAAGGAATGCGGAGATCTTCGACAAAAAAGCCATACAGAAAAGTCGACAAGTCTCACAAATATTATGTCTTTACAGGTCAGTAATCCAAGCCTGGGAGAACAAGGTAAAGGCCAACACAAATGAGCTACAGCTAGAAGGTGAAATTCCCATAAATGCAGCAGGACGAATTCTTTGTATGTCCGATGCATCAGTACACGGAAACTATGCTACCATTGCAGTAGCTACCATGGATAATGATGGTATTTGGCTAGGGGGATGTGCGAGGAGAATCAATGTTCAGTCTGTTCTCGAAGCCGAAACAAGAGCACTGCACCTTGCAGCTGAAGTTTGCAAGACGAACCAATGGCCTAAAATCACTCTGATCTCAGACAGCGCCACAGCAATTAAGGCAGTGAAGGACAAAGGAAGATACACACCTGCAATTCGACCCTGGATCTCGTACATACACAAAATTCTTGCAAGCACTGAAGAAAATGAAGTCTTGAAGGTCGGCAGAGCAACTATTCATCTGGTGGATGGTCTAGCCAGGCATCACCACAAAAACTACCAGGATGATCGAGTATATCTTGATCCTCCCCTCGACCATGTGGGTCAATCCCTCCTCCCTTCTCCCTGTAATGGTAGAAACCCTACCAGCTTTACTTTTCCAGCAGGAACTAAATGTAACCAATGGATGTTCCCAGCCATGCGGGAGCTGAATGAATAAGATGACACCTCATTTTTACCAAAAAAAAAAAAAGTAAGAATTGAGAAAAGGCCTATCCAAACTCAGGAACAGAGGCCTAGTAGTTCCAAAAAGAAGAAGTTTTTGGTACCATCGGTACAACTAGGGCCTAGTGCATGAAGGCAATGGCTATCTAGAAAGGGTAAAGAACCTTCTAGACCATATCTAGCACCCCGAATTTGCTATCAATGTAGACAGGTAGGACATCTGGCAAGAAATTGCTCAGCCAGAAATGTTATGGTGAATCAACCTCTGAGGCAGAGTCAGCCTGAGACAGTGAATTATCCACGAATCATGACAGGTTAGACAAAATAATGTCATTCTAATATGTCCTTTTATGGTTTCCTGAGTTTAATTGAGAAAGTAATTGATTGAGCTTTCTTTGATTAGTCCTATGAGGACTTACATTTTGCATAGTAAACATTATAAATGTTTTATATTGATTTTACCTCTATGAAAAAGGATGAGGTATAGAAGAGATGCCTGGATAAAATCCAGGAATGTTAAATCTTATACTTGTGATAATATGAAAAGGAAGGAATATAATAGTATACAAAGTGCATACTACTTAATCTCAATATTTACATACCCTGGCCAGGTATACGACTATTGGTGATAAAGTGAGTATGGAAACTCTTAGATTGTTATGTTTTTTATTGCTCTGATCAAGTAGTCATTATGAGACAATCTAATGAGTATCATGAAATTAGAAATATGGAATGAATAAATATGTCATATCCTAACTATAAGAAAGAGGAATCTGAGATAATCTCATATGAGTATGTATGTATGAAGAAGTAAAAAGTATACTCCTCATAAGATAAGAATCGGAACAAGGGAGATGATCCCTATCCAATAAAGTTTGTAAGTATGATAAAGATTTTTTCCATAATGTGGAGATGGGAAATGTGATGAGATCATAAGATGCTCATGAACATGTTAGATAATAACAAAGAAAGGAATAATGTTATGTGATCATCCTTACAGATTCCTATGCTGAGGGCAAGGAGCCTAGGATGAGATAAAGAGTAAATGATTCATGAATAATTAAAAATACATGAAATAATAAGAGGAATATAATTCCTTGTTTTCTTTCCTTTCAGGGACATGGCAATCAAGTGAATCTCAGGACACTGGATGTGCATAAGATAAAAATGTTCATGTGATGGATACTTAGAAAAGTATCAGTTTATCTTGGACTTTGGTTCCAAGGTGAAGATATATGTAACAAGTAATGTCCCAAGATGAAAGGAAGATAAATATGTGATGTGTTTTCAACACATGTGATAGATACCAAGGTAAGAGATTCTAGTATCTAAGAAATATCAAATGGTTTATGTTGACTACCTGGAATGGTCAACCATGAAATCAGTTTGATTATACATAAAATAATATGAACATCATATGTTAGGGGTTTATGCTTTGCATAAATCTAATAAATGAAGATATCTTTAAAATAAATTCTTAATTGATAAGTAACCTCTCCTTATGATAAGAGAATGTAAAACTAATAAGATAGTTAGTGCAAGTAATAAGGAAAACTAGTATTGTGTCACCATGTGAGATGGCACAATTGAGGTATGAAAAGACCTATAGTCTCAAGAAAGTGACAGAACATAATCTTGATCATGAAAGTGAAATGTTGAATTAAATAAGGAGCATGGGAGACTCCACAGAAACAAGAATCTGTCACATGAAACTGTAAGTTAAGAAAAAGTGTTACCTGACACAGAATTAATCCCATATTTAATGATAAAAAGGACAGTGGAGTATGTGTCCCATGTGAACCATTCTATGATAAACTTGTGTGGAATAACTTTGTGTTGATCAAGGCTTTATGATGTCTCCATAACAATGAAATGTTATGTGGAGACTAGATAGTATGATGAATGAATAATATTTGTTTTCCTTTATCTGGGATTTCGGGGACGAAATCCTTGTTAGTGGTTTATAATTTGTAACATCCCTAACCTAGGTTATGCCTTAACCCTGGGAGTTTTGCTTAAGCAAGATAATTAGATCCTTAATTTTATTTGTTAAAAAGTAATTAAGGCTCAATAGGAACTTATGTTTCAATTTTGGTCTTGTTTGAATAATGTTGAAGCAATGTTTGCTTATTGTGGACTAAAGTGCAAATTACCCAATATAAGGGGTTAACTTGCAAATTTTATTTGATAAATGCTCCTCATTTTTTGAAGCATCACAAGAATGAAGATGATGCAGAGGTATGGCTTGTGAAAGCCCGAGTACCAAGAAAGAGCTGATAAAGCAATGTGTGTGCATTAAAACCTAGTTTTGGTGTAAAGTGTAATTTACCCAAAACCTAGGGTTCAATATGCAAATTACCACTTCAATAAGGTCCCTTATATTTCTTTGCATCATTTAGAGAAAATAAAATGAGAGGGACGCCTCATTTGAATTAAATTGGAGGAGATAGAATCTTGATATTAAAATAATCAAGATTTATGCATAATTGAAACCCTAATTCAATTTAATGCAAAAGGAAATAAATTAATCGAAGAGCCCTTCAACCAAAAGCTGAGGGATGAATTTGCAAAGGGGCTGGTCGATCTTGTTCCTTGCAAAGGTTATCCAAAGGGAGTGGATAACTCACTCACATTATTATAAGAAAAAGAAATACCCACTCACTTATGGATATTAGTATAATATGATTTAAGGTGCTTGAGTTGCTTTTCTTTAAATCATGGATAATTGAGAGGAATAAAAGGCAAGTAGGATAGCCTCATATCCAAGGAATTGAGGGGGAAGAGGCGGCACTAATTTTGGAAGTAAAATATTTTTAAAAGGGCATTTTCTCTCTCATTGATTTTCTTGTAAAAACACTCTTTACAAGCCAAATCAAAAGCTTTTTCGAATCCCCTTCTTCTCTTTGCTTGGAAAACGACCAAGGGATCTTTGGAGGATCAGGAGGATGACCCCCCAACCTGTTGGTAAGCTTCTTGACCTTCTTTCACCTTGAATCCATGGTGGAAATCACAAATCAATGCATGATTTCTTCTTATCTCGATCCCCTCTTCAATTCTAACCATTCCTTTTCACTCAGAGCTTGAGGACGAGCTTTGGGATAGTGAAAGGAGTTGCATCCACCATTGTTGACGTGAGCTTGAAGCTTTGGAGCTCAATTGGAGGTGGGTTTTATAACTTGAACCCTTACTATTGTTATTGCATTCAATTCCTTATCAATTGTTGATCATTTGTTCTTCTTGGAATTCACTCGATCAAACCAATAGAACCACCATGAAATTAATAGAAAAATATGAAGGACCGTAGCTTGATGATGATGACATCATCTTAGGCACACTTTCCAACAAATTTTTATTGCAAACGGTTTCAATAGTTGTGGTCCAAATAGTTTCAAACTGATTGGAGGTTTGGATTCCAAACCATTTAGATGAGTTGACTGTTTGAATGGGTTGACCGTTTGAGGTCAGGACCCTAGTACATGGTTGGATGATGATCTAATGGATCTAATTGATTAATTCAATATATTGACAATCTTCCAACTTAAAACCCTAATCGGTTTAATTGCTGAAATTGTAATTGATTGAGTTAAAACTTTGGGTTGATTAATCCAAATGGTTTCAAAATTGTTTGGAGATCACCCCAAACGGTCTCAAGACCGTTTGGAGGTCAACTAAGACCGTTTGGAGGTCTAGGGTTGATTATTGTTGAGTATTTGAAGATCCAAAGATATTAAGTTGAAATGTAACTAATAGCTAATGTGATGATCAATCCAATGATACAAACCCTAATTGATTTTCACATTTTCAATGATAAGATGGACAAATGGTCTCAAGACCATTTGGAGGTCATCCAAATGATCTCAAGACCATTTAGAGGTTCCCCAAATGACTTCAAGACCATTTGAGGTCAGGTCATATCATAATTTGATGATGGTTCACTGATTTCAATTGAATTAGTTTCACAATGATAACCATTGAAGGTTCCTCGATTTCAAAACCCTAGTTGATGGTTTCTTGATTATAAACCTTAGTAATATTGGGTTCAAAACCCTAATTGATGGTCTAATTGAGGGGTGATTCAATGGTTCAAACTGATGAATGGATCAAGGATCCAATGGATAGTTGATTCATTGATTGAAACATTGATTTGGTTAAGTGTTGAAAGACCTTTTTGGTCCATTCAGTTTTGACAGGGTTTGGTCCAAACGGTCTCAAGACCGTTTGGGTCCAAACGATCCCAAACCGTTTGGAGACCCAAGCTCATTCGGTTTCAACACATTCCTTGCTTAAATGGTTTCAAGGGCAATATGCCCAAACGGTTTCAAACCGTTTGAACTCTAAAGTCCAAGACCGTTTAGGGTTTAAGTAATCAAAATCGTTTGAGTTTCAACATGGTTAATTCTTTTGGATACCTAATGTAATTAAAGACTCAATTGGTTAATCCACTTGGACACCTTTTGTAATTGAAGATTCAATTGGTCATTTCATTTGGATAACTTATGTAAATAGAGGTCCAATATGATCAAATCTTTGGGAGACTTAAGATAATGATTGATCCATTTATCCAATGATGATTATTAATATTGGGTTCAAAGGTTTAAACCCTAAAGTACCTAGATGATCAGTACTTTTAGATTATTTAACACTAAAAGGTTATTAAATTAATGTCTTAGTACACTATGGCAATCATAGTCGTATGTGCTTGATTGAAGGGATGATATAATCTAGTCAATATGAGAGGATGATATAGAGGAATTCTTACATGATTATTAATCATGTATTAATTAGGGTATGATCTTTTTTTTTGCTCTGCAAGCGTGTGCCCCTTTTTATTGATTTTTGGTAAAAGAGTCTATGATACAGAACAAAAGAGAGAACAGAACGGAAAGGGAAAACAAAAAACTACAGCTTGGTCAAAACAGAACCAAAGTAAAGCTACAGAAAAAAAAACTAAGAGTATCTATCTTTCCAACGTATTCAGATCTGCAGAAATATTTCCCCAGCAGCTTTCCGGATCTTTAGCAGCATTTAAGAAAGCCCTTCTGTTCCGTTCTTGCCAAACATGATAAAAGATAGTAAGGCAAGTAATCATAGGATTCCACCCAGTAAAGAAATGACTGCAGTCTTCTTTATTTGAAGGTCGCCTTGTAATCTTTCCATTCTATACAGCAGAATTCCAAACCCCAATAGTATATTTACAGATGAAAAAAATATGGGAGATATCTTCATAGGCTTCACTGCACAGGAAGCACCTCAAAACAATAGTCATCCCAAAACTCCTAAGAACATCCTGAGTGGCAAGCTTGCCAAGGAAAAGCTTCCAACCAACCAGACCAAACGATCTAGGAACATTATCTCTCCAAAGATGATTTGCCCAAAAGGGTTCTTCATACTTAGTTCTAATCAGGTTCCACCAATCCTTAATAGTAGTATTATCCAACCCCTTCATAAGAATAGCTCCTTTATCTTCGATTTTGTAGTTGTTAGAAGAGATGAAATTCTTAAACTCGCCAAATCTTCTCTTATCAGGGATATTCCAACTCCCATTATTCATGAACTGTTGTAGATCACCATACAGGCCGCAGCCTAAACGAAGGACATTTTTAGCACTAATCACATCTTTTAGAAATTTACCTCCAGGGATCCAAGGATCTCTCCATAATTTGATGGTGAAAACCTTCCCAATATTGTACGAAATGTGGGGTAAAGCAACATGTCTATATCTCAGAATTTGTCTCCACATCCAAAATCCATTTGGATCATTATTAGCAGACCAAATAGAATCCTCTCGTAGATATTTACCATCTATCCACTTCACCCACAAAGCATCTTTCTTAGCAGCAATATTCCAGATATTTTGAAGGATGCCCGTAGTATTCATATCACTGATCCTTCTAACACCCAGGCCCCCTTCCTTCCTTGGTCGACACACATTAGACCATTTAACATAATGCACCTTCTTCTCCATCTCCACACCTCCCCAAATGAATCTCCTATAGATATACTCAATCTCCTTCATAACTTCTGCAGGAAGAGGGAAAGTCGAGGACCAGAACAGATGCAACGACAAGAGGGTAGAAGAAGTAAGCTCAACTCTACCAGATAAGGATAAAGATTTATGTTTCCAACCCTCCAGCTTGCTATTTACTTTATCAATAAGAGGAGCACATAACATCTTGTTAAGCTTGCCACAGAAGAGAGGAAGACCAAGGTATCTCATAGGGAAAACACCCACAGGTATATCAAGAATATCACTGATCTTCTTCTTATCAGAAGAGCAGCTGCAAAAAACATTACTCTTGGAAGTACTAATTTTCAGACCCGACATCTCCCCAAAACTTTTGAAAATGTTCTTCATTTCATAGGCATAGTTCTTAGTAGCATCCAGGAAAACCATAACATCATCAGTGAACAGCAAATGGGAGACATGCATAGAATGATTTCTGATAGGAGAGATGATATTCTGATTAACAGCATGATTCATAATAGACGAGAAACCTTCCATAGCAAGAACAAAAAGGTACGGGGCAATGGGATCCCCTTGACGAATCCCATTAGACGGAAAAATAGCAGGCGAGGGCTCCCCATCAACAAGAATATGATAACTACTGGTATGCATAAGAACATGCAACCAGTTCAGCCAACAATAAGGAAAATTCATGCGCTCCAAGATACAGAAAAGGAAGTCCCATCTAATGGCATCATAGGCTTTGACCAGATCAGCTTTAATACACATTTTAGGTCTCGAAGTTTTCTTACTGAAATCACTAATCAGCTCATTTGAAAGCAAGAGAGCATCCGAGATCTTCCTCCCTTTAATGAACGCCAGTTGATTACTACTAATCAGGCCATGGAGGATGGGTTGAAGTCTATTGGCGAGGATCTTTGTGATGATCTTATACAGAAAATTGCAAAGGGCAATCGGTCTCCAATCCTTGATATGAATAGCACCCTTGACTTTGGGGATCAGGGTAATATAAGATTTATTCAGCTCTTTAACCATCTTGCCACTCTTAAAGAAATTTTGAACGGCAGCAATGATGTCTTTACCAATAATACTCCAAGTAGCCTTGAAAAAATGGCCATTAAAGCCATCATGCCCAGGTGCCTTATCCCCATCAGCTTCATTAATGACTTTCTCAATTTCCACTTTAGTAACAACAGCACACAGATTAGCAAATTGTTCACTACTAAGAGAAGGGAGATGCCAGTTAGAATCCCAGCTCCAATTCACATGAGTATCTTTATATTGGTTGAAGAGATTATCATAATACAAATAAGCATGATTCTTGATGATGTCTTCATTATACTCCATATTACCATCTATCATAAGAGCTTTCATAGAATTTCTGTTGGCTCTAACCTTGACAGAATTATAGAAAAAACTTGTATTCTTATCACCCAGCTTCAACCAATTAACTCTAGAAATCTGCCTAGCAAAGTTTTCTTCAATCTCCGCATCCAAAATAGCAATCTTCCTTTTATCATCAGCTATATTTCTAAGATCAAGATTATCAAGATTCTCATCCGCATTTCTTTGTGCTACAATAGCATCAAACTCCGAAATTTTTGGCTTTATCACAGAAATCGCCTACTTTCTCCTTATTCCAGGCAATGAGCTTCTTTTTAACATTTTTCAGCTTGGAGATGACTTTAAACATATCATTACCTTTAACATCAATATTCCAGGCATCTTCTACTAAATTCAGAAAATCATCTCTCTTAGTCCACGCATTGATGAATTTAAAATAGCCTTTTCTCTTCTTAACCACATTACTAAACAGGATAAGGACTTGCCTATGATCACTCACAATAGTATTAATAACCTCTCCTCTGACTTCCTTAAACATCGAGAAGAACTGAAGATTATAGAAACACCTGTCAATCTTAGACAAAACCAGGTCAACACCTTTTTGTCTATTGTCCCAGGTATAAAAAGGACCCTTCAAATCAAGCTCAAAAAGGCAAAGCTCAGAAATAGAATTATTGAACTCCCTCATGGCAGAAAAAGAATAGCACCCTTTCCCCTTCTTCTCATCAGAGCATCTAATGGCATTGAAATCTCCAATAAGCATCCAGGCCTCATTATTAGAAGGCCTCCATTTTAGAAGATCTTCCCACAGCAGACATCTTTTCCTTTCATCATTATGGCCATAAATAGCTGTAAGCAAGAAAGAATTACCACAACAAGAGATATTACAGTGAATGAATTGGTCACTTTCAGCAATCTTACTAACATGAACACAATTTGAATCCCACAGCACAATGATCCTTCCGAGTGGATGAGTAGAATGATTAGAAAGCCAAGAATTCCCCTGCTAAATCTTGTTCATAGTTTTATACATTTTTTTATATCTGAGCTTGGACTCTACCAGAACATTAATGGGGCATCCATTACTAGCAAGGATTGCCCTGATTTTCTCCTGGTGTCCTAACCTATTAAGGCCTCGGACATTCCAGGAGAAGATCCCAATTTTTCAGCCATTAGAGATGCTTGTGACTGGTAAACTGCCAGTCTCAGTATTTGATCCTTCGTCATCCCCCACTTCAATAAGTTTCTCAAACATATTAGTAGCCATGCAGTTCAGATCAGTATCATGTCTTTTAGTAAGAGCGTTATTCCTTGAAAGAAGCCTTGGTGGAGAGGAATGATTTTTGTACTTGAAATCTTGGAAACCATCATCAGTAACCGAGGTTCCCATCTTGATCTTTTCATCTAGAATAGGCTGCATATTCCGAGGAACATTCCAACTTCTTGTAGAAAGAACAGATTCCACACTATCCACAATTCTACTCGTGAAAGGTGTAGATGGAATACAATTCTGTTTATAAGAAGAGACTTTTGAACCTTGAGAGCTACCCCCTTGATGCCCTTGAATTGCCGATAGATTTCCTTGAGTTTGGATTCCATTAACTAATGGTTGCACCGTATTATTCACAACAGCAGGGGTATTTTGAGCAGGTTTTTGAGGAATATCATTTCTAGTAGTTTCATAAATCCCTATCGCAGAAGCTACCACTGTAGGAGTAACAGGTTTTTGCACAGGAATCCAAGTCTTCCTTGCCTCCACACTATCCAGATTAACCTTACATATAGCAGCTTCATGACCAAAACAACCACAGGTTTTACAGATTTCCGGAATCCATTCATAATGAACCTGAATCACATCCCTATCACCACAATCACTTCTCAGGACAATTTCCTTAGGTAGACGTGAATCAACAGATATAAGAATCTGAATACGAGCATAATCCATCCTCCTCATAGACTTAGTAGCATGATCAGAGCAGATAGGCTTACCGATGTAGCTACCTAGGATTCCAAGCATATCATCATCCCAGAATTCCAAAGGTAAATCCGGAAATCTGATCCATATCGGGATATTTGTGAGGCGTTCCTTTTCAAGCGGTTCCCCTAGCTCCCATTTCTTGATGATAAGGGGTTTCCCCCCGACAAACCATGGTCCCCCTTCCACAACAGCCTTTAGATCCTCCGGATTCTCGAATTTGACAATAAAGAAGCTTCTATTCCGTGGAATGATCTCGAAGGAGGCTTTAGGTTTCTAGACAATTTCGAAGTGCCGTACGAGCGTCACCTAGTGCGGCTTCATCCCCACGATATATCCTAAAGCCGCATTCTCCCATTTCTTTGCAATCTCCACTGCTTTAGCTCTCTGGTACAGGATTTCTCCATTCACGATCTCCGGCGGCGTGTATTTCAATTTCGTGTACTCCACATTCCGCTCAGCCGAGAAGAGATCTGTCCATTTTTTGGAACCTGGAGCAGAGACGACTTCTGATCTCTGCTTGTTAGGGTCGGGGACGCTCGAAACTAGACGCTGGCCGGGCCGAGTCGACGAAGATTGCCAGATTCCTCCGTCGTGGTCTCCCCCCCCCCCCGTCACCACCTTCGTCGCCCTTCCGTGATTCAAAGCTCCCCCCATCTCTAATTTAAGAGATTAGGGTATGATCCTTAGTGAAGAGTTCATGAAAATCCTATTTGAGAAAGTTAAATGAACCCTAACCCTATTTCAGGGAAATTCTGAGTAAAACCCTAATCTAGGGTAATAGTGAAACCCTAATGGAGGGTGATGACTTGAGTAATCCTAATTTAGGGTTATGAAATGTAAAACCCTAAATTATATGAATAGTAAACCCTAATTTTGGGTAATTGATTATAAAACCCTAATCTAGGGTAATATCATGTGAAACCCTAATCTAGGGTAATGTTATGTGAAACCCTAAATTAGAATGATATTACGTGGAATCCTGAAGAGTGATGTGATGTGAGACTCAAATTCAAGGTAATGCCATGTAATGATATATGTAACCCTAGTGATGGTATAATGACTAATACACTAAAGTAGGGTGTGTCTAATATAATCAAGTAAGATGAGAATGTTATACCCATGAAGGGTGAAATTGGTAAACCATATGAATGGTAATGCTGATACTCTAATGATTAAGGGTATGAGGGACAAGATGATGCCTAAATCATTAAATATCTAACTCCATGCATGTGTAACGATCATATACATCTTACAATGATAAGGACATGAAACTCTTAGGAATGAGGTATGCAACACTAATTAATGATGTGGGTAACATCCTAAGAGTTGAAATACTTAAAGTGGTTGATAATGGTTTATTATATATCAACAATTCCTAACCATTAGATAAAGCCATATCATTAAAGATAGCTGGACAATTCTAATGTGTGACCTATGCACTACATGATAAAAGTGATAGGTTAGTGGTTAAAGTATTAAGAGGGAAATATCTTAATACAAGATCTGTTGATTGACTTAAGTAAGTTGGAAGTGATGAGAAAAGTGATACATCAAGACATGATAGATATCACATTTAGCATTTCAGGGTCGATACACCTTGATGCATCTCAGTCCAATATACTTGGATAAGAAACACATGAAGTGTGTGTTATGTAGTTGTTACAATAAGATTGTAATGATTTTGATATACTTTGATAAGTATGGGTTAATATATCTTGTCAAAGGGGTTAAGTCAAACTAATAAGTATGATGTAATCATACCATGGTAAGGATGAGAGATGAACTTATACATTCATAATCATTAATGATATATGATGAGAGTAATGATCATGAGTAAATACTTATGATATTATTGAATGCTCCTAGAGGAGTGGAGCAATACATTAGGGTTGGATAAATAAAATAAACATGAAACCCTAATTAATGTGAAATGGGAAACCCTAACCCTAATTTTGGGGTAAAGGGATGAAAAGCATATTTGATAGTAAACCCTAATCCTGATAAAGGAATGGTGGTGTTACTATTGTATCACATGATGTGATAAGTGATTGTCATGATTGTTATCATGTCCATTAACCATGCCGATATCATGAGATGATGAACATAGCTAGATTTGAGCTATGACATTTATATAAAAATGTTGATTGGCCTTGTGTTCCTTAATGTTGCTATTGCTTAGTAAAAGTAACAAAATGTGTATGGAATTTATGAGTCGCATGAGTAAGTTGTTGCCTAGTGAAAGGTGACAAGACATTTAATGAGACTTGTGAGCCATGTGAGATGCTTGTGTAACAAGTATCATGTATACCTCAGTGTGAGGACCTAGAGGTAATAGTTACCTAACAAGTGGTAACAGTGATTAGTGATGAACTGAGGGTATGAATACTCAGTTTTGATAAGTAAGATAATGATGTTGCTGTGAGATGTGAACTTTCAAGTAATGAATTGAGGGACTGAGATCCCAATGTCTTATAAAGACTGAGAAGTAATTGATGATAATAATGCATGTTTCTGTGTAGAAATTGTTGTAATAATTCTTGTTTGAGAACTTAACTGATGCTAAAAGAATATGCTATTGTATTTAATTAATCAAGTGAAATCATATCATGTAGAGCCATGACCATAGATCCATCATCATCAATAATTTGGTGATGGTGAAATGGGTTGCTCCGCGGCTAAACCCGAAACGCATATTTTGAGTATGTGGGGGTTAATGGGTGAATATATCCTTACGTCCTAATGAGGGAATTGATGGAAGGTAAACATTAAACCTCTCAACCCTTCATTATTACACCAAGATGGATGTATCACAAATCTCCTGATGATAGGGATAGATGCAGTACACATCTCCCAATAATATTAATGTTGGATCGATGGAGGTAAACATGAAACCTCTTGATTGCGAAGAGAGTAAAGCACGCCAATGTAACTCTATAGCGAAGTTGCCAGTATACCCTAGAAAGCTATCTAGCAGAGACACAAGATGTCCTGCATGTGGTCTCGCACTGACCAAGATATGGGAGGTCTTGGAAGTTGGCTCTTCCATTGACCTTGTATGGTACCGATTACGACTTCGCAATGGTCAGTTGGAATATGAGTGGTATACCTCATCTCCTCAGGGCATAAGTGTGATTGTAAAATGTAATCATCCGTATAGCATGTTTTCTTAAGGATTGAATATGGAAATTTATTGGCTGATGTTACATTCCTTTTATGCATCTCTAGTTGATAGATGTTATTCATATCTTTTTATATTCATTGCAAGTAGATAGATGAACTATGATTCAACCATTGATAGATGTAATGCTCTCCTTAGGAAAGGAGATTACTCTATTCTATTCACACAATGATTATTATTGTTGTTAATATATATAAGAACTCCTGCTCAGTTTTTAATTCTAATAAACTACAATAATGATGTTTTGGTGGAGAGTTATATCTCCCTTTGGGGCAATTTACAATTGTCTCACCCCCGTGGGATCCAACTTTTTAGGTAAACACAGAAGAAGAAGCAGTAACCTTATAGCAAGGGAAAAGCAGCAGCAGCATCAAGGACAGTAGTGATAACTCAGGTGGAGGCACTGGCTGTCAAGTTTTGCCTAGATAGTAATCATATGTGTCGTCTATGTACTCTCAGGTCCTCGGAGTCATTATTTAGTGTTTTTAATGAATCGATCTGAGATTTTAGCTTGATGCCTCGAGGTTCTTATGTCGTCTTTATATAATGTTTATAGGAAAATTGATGTTTGTAACCCTCGAGAAGAGATGGTACCAGTTATGTTATTTTGAACCAGGATGTAAATGTTATACATTGGTTCTTGATGAAAGAATTTTCCTATGTCTGGATCTCTTTACAAAAAGTTTTAATTTTGAGTGATTTTCAGTAATTCTGCTAAAAATGATTCACTTTTGCTTAAGAAATTCTAGTTTTTGTGAGTTGGATGCCACACTATAGTTTTTGGATTTTCATATTGCCCTTATGCAGCTAACTTTTCCCACTGTTGGATCTCATCAGACATATGCAAAGTTGTCTCCTACCTTGGGTAGGAGTCTGACCAGCTGTGGATAGTAAATGCAACCTTCTCGGCAGTCATTCTATCTCAGTCATCTATTTCTCAAAATTTCATCATTATTGGTATCCTCTTTCATTTCCGCACGTTTTGACCCCTTGCTCAAGCCCTAATGCCCTATATATAGTAAACGCCCAATTTGTCATTCTCTACTATTTTTTCTCAAAAGTACTTCCACCATGCCCCAACCACACATGACTACCCAGAATCCATCCTTGACCCTCCACCAACTCTCCTCCTCTTTCAATTGGGTTCATAGTTTCCCAGAACCCCTAGACTTACTCAACTTTCATCGCCAGTGACCTCGGCCCCATTCCAACCCTCTCTTCTACTTCTTGTGCAATTGTGTGTGCGGTAAGAATCTTGAACTCCTCCCATATCATTCTGCATCTTCAGTTTGTCGTGAGGCTTTTCCTACCCTCAGTCGACTATCCGCCATTGTCCTATTGGTTGGGATTAGCCAGAGTTCAAGACCCGATTGTGTGTGTACCTCTGGCATCGAGCTATGGATACGTTCGTCATCGTGTGGGTGTTCTCTCATGATTTCTTTCCTTAGTTACTCTCCAGTTACCCACTTTTTCTATCGCTTGTAATTTCCGATGTTGTTCACCTTGGTCATGGTATTCCTAAGATATTGTCAGTTAGGGACCTAGAGATTTGGCTTGTTGTCTATGCCAAGTTTTGACGAAGGTAGTGGTGGTGTTTCTGGACTCATGGAAGTTGCATTATCACTAGCTACTTTTCCTGAAGGTGCTCTGCAACCATTGTGCGAGAGCTGTTGTTGGGGGGAGAATCCCTAGAGGTGTTTTCCCCCTATATCCTCCTTCCTCTTTTGTCTTTGCTTTTTCTCTCAGGGGCATTATCATCTTTTCACCATGATGCATTTCCCTTGCCTTTGTGTTGGGTTCTACTGACTTGTTTGAGTGATTGGCTGAGTTGACCAACCCTGATTGGGCCAACTTGGACTACACAACCCTCTCCCTCTCTCTCTTCTTTCTCACAACTTTTTTCTATCGTGGATTTGTATGATTGGCCCATTTTCAATAATTCACAATAAATTAATTACTGATCAGAAAAATACAAATAAATAGTCAATAAATTAAGAAAAATGTAAGCTTTCTAATGGTGTTGGTTTTGTCTCCTAAATCCAATGTGTAATAATAAGTAATTTTAATGGATTAATCTAAATGAATAATAATTTGTAAAATTCATAACTAAATATCTATAAGTCAGAAAAATATAAAAATATATGTTTTGGAATTTGAACAACATAAACTAAAATATGGCATTGTCCTCGTAACCTAATTCATATTCAGAAAAAGGTGATTTTTAGGGTTTGTTAAATGAATGTAATTCTAACCCTAATTTCACATACATGATAATAGGTGCTATGGAGACCTAGATTTGGATGTAGAAGTGACCTTGGACTGTTAGACTCTAAAGAGAGGTATGCTTGCATCTCCTATTATTCTTTTTGAGCAATAACCTATCTTTATCATTCTCTTGGTCCTATGGACATTAGACTACACATTATCTTGTTTTCTTGGAAAACATGCTTCGTGAGAAGTACCTTACATTGTTAGTGATCTTGTGATCATATTTGGACATTCTCGTGGTCTCTTTCTTATGCTTTGTTTATGATGGAACTCTATATGTTATCATGTGATATCTTTTTCCACTTTTAAGGTGGATGTTGATTAGGATCATCTGATCCTACTTGATTTTGTAGGATGTTCTTATCTTTCTTATTCTCTTTTATACTTGCTTATTATTTTTTTATGCATCATGCGGTGACTGCTAGTATAATGTTACATGTTATTTTATGTGGAAGTGAACATTCCCACATATGAGTGCAGAGGTAATAATTCCTGCATATGAAATTATTTTGAGCAAATGTGTATCATGTCCTGCTCAAATAGATGTATACAGTTTCTACCCACTTCATATTTAGAGCAGATGTATATAGTTCCCTCTCACCTCAGATTATTTTGGTAGATGTGTTATTTCCTACCTACATGTTTATATTGTCTAGTATTGTCACAGGTGAAACACATGGATGCCTTTATCTTATACTTTGCTCTTATTTATCTATTTTATTGAGATTCTTTTCTTTTATGCCTGATTGGGTAATCCCTTACTTTTCTATGGGAAGACTTTTATTTTTATGTCCTTTATTCCACATATTGCTCAATTTCCTATTTTAGTATGCACATACCAACTTTTGTTGATGTTACCTTTTCTTCTTCTTTTTATGGGGTATGATTCCATCCCCAGGTTTAGTGCAAGGAGAGGATAATCAAGGTGAACTTGGACAACAACCTTGTAGTTGAGCTTTGGGAGACTTTGAAGTGGTGGTTAGGTGACCCTCAGTTGTATCCTTATAGTTTTCCATTTTGACTCACCCATGTGTGGTGGAAAGTTGTATAATGTTTTCAAGCCTTGTAATAGTTAGAACTTCTATATTCTGCTGATACTTTTGGTGTTATGATACATACATGTTGAATGAATTGGTTATCATCACTTTGGTGAAAATATTTATGTGGTGTTACTTCAAGGGATGTTGCCTTTTTATTTCTAGTAAAGAGTGGTTTCCCTCTGGGATCCCACTCCTTAGAACATGGTATTAGAGTCAGTGCTTGTTGGTTATCTAACAATTTCAATATTTTCTCCCTTAGGATGTTTACCTTTATCTTAGGTCTCGGTCCCAAAACTGTTTGAGCTGCTTCACACCAAAAATGTGAAGCTCCCATCTAAGCCTATAAATAGAACCCTAAGGGTCCTCATTTCACGGGGGACGCCTGGACGCCGACAGGCTGCCCGAGCGCCAGTTCAGTCCCAACTCCATCCTCCACGCTGCCCACCTACCCCTCTTAACACAGAGCAAGGGGAAGAGAAGAACAAGGAAGGTGAAGAAGAAGGTTTGTCCACCCTTCCTTGGTGGTTCTTTCTCCTCATCCAAGTTCTGCTCTGACACAACATAGAAGTCCGCGTCATCTTCACCGAGCTGCGACTACCTTCTGCATCGTGCTCATGGGGGAATCATCTCTCTTTCTCATTCTTCTTGTTTCTCGCATCATGAGCGAGTAGTCCACTTTCGCTGGGGTGTGGGGACTAGCCCCGCTGCCCATGCTTTCATGTCTTACATTTAACATTCCATGGCTATGTATATAATTTTCCATTTCTTTGCAAATTAATATGCTTGTAGTTGATTATATGTTTGCTTTCATCTTATTCTTCTCTTCATAGTTTAGAATGTTGATTAATGAGGTAGACTCCTTGACGTTAGATCTGATGGGATACCTTGAGGTAGCAAGTGTGTGATATGTGAGGGGACGAGCCATCTAGCCTTCAGTGATGCTTCTGTGTGCCTACCCTCACGGGGGGCCCACAACCTTAGTTAGATGTTGTATCTTCTTTTGTTAATCGTCGATGTTTGCTTGCAGAACTAATCACCTACTGGTTTGTTTAGTACGGTTGACTCTCTGACGTTAGATCTGATGGGAATCCTTGAGGTCGTAAGTGTGTGATCCGTGAGGGGATGAGCCATCTAGCCCACGGTGATGCTTCTGTGGGTCTACCCTCATGGGGGACCCTCAGCCTTAGTTGGATGTTGTATCTTCAGAGCCGTAAGTGAGTGATCCGGAAGGTGATGCTTAAGTGAGTCTATCCTCATGGAGGGTCACAGTAACTCCATTTGGATAGTTAGATGCTTTCCTGGATGTCATGTGTTTGGATATGTTTGCATGCGTAGTGGTGGGGAAACTCGGTACCATCCCAGTGATTCCATATCATTAATCTAAATCCAATTTTAATACATCTCTTACTTTCTTGCAATTAGCTTAATCAAACTCAACTAAATCAATCGTTTTAAATATTAGTCTTAACTTGTGCTAGATTTGACTGACAAAGATTCTTAAAAACGTTGTCCTTTGGGTTCAATCCTTAATTATACTGTGATAAGACCCGTCCGCTTGCGGGTGGTATTATTGCACATTGGTTTTAGTAAAAGCTCAGGAATCTCAACCCCAAGTGAATTTATTAGTGCGATATTTGCCACGTCACGACATCCATCGACCTCGCAGCTTGACAATTGTGATTGCACTGAACTAGCTTGACAGTTTTTGCTAGGTCAATTTGCTTCTTCTTTCAAAGGTAATATATACCTATCAACCTTGGTCTATTGACCTTTTTCGTAAGGCTATTGACATCTTACATTTATCATTGTATCTAGACTTGTAGTGAATTTATAGGTCTCCCCATCAACTTGAGAGCTCGATGGATCTTTTTAATTGGTATCGATCTACATCCATCGTCCTCTTTTCCTAAAATTTTCAAACTCTATCATAGAGGTTGATGACCCCTTTATATTGCTAGATCAATATTCTATTTTTCCAATGCTTTCCAGACTGTCCACCTAAGTGCATTAACTTATCAACATTTTTATGATCCATCTATGGCTCATATTGGGGAAGATACAATCTCCGCTGACACTACCAATAGCTAGGCGAGAAGCACACTCACCCTAAATCATCCACTATGGAGGCCAGAAAAAAAATGCATGCCTCACCTAGATGAGGAGGTAGACCTAGTAGCCCAATATGAAGACACACATTACCGAACATTCCAACCTTGTAATCTGACTCATTTGGTGGCCTATAAGGTGATGATAAGAACATCTACTAACCTACATGTTTCTCTAACAAATCAACTCTAAAAGAATAGGGGATTTGGAAATGATTATTTGCTCTTCTTACAACCACAAATCTAGAAAAGTTGGTCTTAGAAGATCCTAGGTCATATATAGAAGAGATAGTGGAGTTCATGTCTTCCATCAAAGAAGTCTCCATCACATGGGTTGATGATATGGTAACAGGAGGGCATCAACACATCCAAGTCTGCATACTCAACACTAACGAGGTGCCCATTGAGAAGATACTCAACAAAATCTTATGTACCTCACATGAAGAAGCCGCAAGAGCATGCACTGGCTTACTTGATAAATATGAATCTTGTTTCAATGCAAATAGTTATTGGGAAAAACTCACAGGTCAATGTCGTTACCAATATGGCACCTCTAAGGCTTCAAAGTTACATTATGGCTTATGGATAATTATGCACAAGATTTTCTCTAACATCATATTCATCAAGTCAGAAATAGGGAGCATTTACCATGAAGAACTTTATATCTTCTCAAGTATCATGGAAAGAAAATTTGTTAACATAGGTACATTGTTGATTGATAAATGGCTATAAATATCCTCTCCACAAAGAGAGTATTGCATTGGGGGCCTGATCAGCATAATCTATAGAGCATACGAGCATCCTAATTCACTTAAAAGCTTTAGTGAAATTACATGTGAGCACCACCATCAACACTAAGTACTTAATCTACATAGGCATTCTTGTGCACCGTAATGAGAAAATTCACTATAACTTCATGTGGTCTAATATGTACATTCTCTTATCAGAGTTAGATGATTATGATGTTCATAAGCTACTTTCACAAAAGAGGAACTAAAAGAACTTCTAGCTCATGCTCGTGCTTTTACTGCAACTTCAGCAAATGAATGTGTCACCTCTTCCTCTGGAACTCGCCCAATACCTACTATACCCACAATTACCAAGGAGACACTCTCTATTTTCCCCGAGGAAGGAGATCATGAGTAGTTAGTTAATGATGACTTTGAGATTATATCACAATCAAGTAAATCTACGCAAATATATCCACCTCAATCCACTATCTCTGCCCCCACTTCCATTCTAGTTTTACCCATTTCAACAATCACTGCAACACCAAGTATATCACCTTCATCCCCACCCTAGGTAGTTCATGATATTCTAGAGAGACTGCTTCACCATCACCAGCATGCAACCAGTACATTCACTTCATGTGCTCCACCTCAGACCAAGCGTGCCTCTACACCATTATCACATCATTCTTCCGATATGATGTATCTAGAAATACTAGGCGAAGTGTTTGGCCATGAGTTTGACATCCTAGATGAGGTAAATATTACCCACATGTTTGATATTTCTAATATAAAACAAGAGGTGCATGTTTTGTCAAGTCAGGTAGAGACACTCACTAAGAAGATGCATGAGTTACAATAGCTGCTACAACAGGTTGCTGCAATAGAGTGTAAAGTTGATGTTCTATCTCACCTTCTCCAGAAAATGATAGAAATGTTGGTTTTACAACACTAGATCCTAAACCATTGGAAGGCTAAATATGATGTGCAATAATGAAAACTTTAACGTCATGATGCACAGCGACAACGCCAAATTGAGTTACTTGCTTGATTTGACCGCCGAAGGCTCATCTCTATCTTTTTGGTCTTCACATGGAAATTCTTATGTCCCAAAAACAACTAGTGATGAACTCTGACGTTGTTCTCTTGAACATTCTGTCGGTTCTACCATATCTTTAATCTCACATGTCTCAGAGGCCTTAATGACCAAAAATGGCCTAAATGGTTCTCCTTCCTCAATTGCTACCTCCCCAGAAATCATCCAACAATTACATCTTATGTGCCCCCTCTAGATAACTTCAAATGGGGAATCTCTTATTCTCTCCCAAAGCCACTTTTTAGCCCATTTGACAATATACATGCATATCCTTCTAAAAACAAAATTCCTCACACTCAGATTCCTTATGATTATTTTTTAGACAGGCCGATACGGAGGCTACATGAGATTCTACTTGGTAATGATAGTCCGATTCGTTCACTTTGTAGTCAGCATACCTTAGAGGAAGATATATCTTTGGGGTTATATGAAGATAATTTGGACTTACAAGCTGATGAAGATAGTCCAATGGATGATGATCATGCTTCTTCTAATGAAGATAATGGCAATGTGTCAACTTTTTTATAATCTTTTGATCCAATACTTCTAAATGCCATCTTCCTAGACAATATTTGCCTTTTCCACCCCAACTCCCTTACAATATACATGATTTGGATTTAGATTGCTCACAAGGGATGCCAGTTCCAGATGTCTTCATTTTATAGGATATTCTAGATTATATTTCAGATGGAAAACAAATGATCTATAACCACAGGGTGCAATCTCTTTCTAGGAATGCATTTTTTCCGTGTCTTCCAAAACCCATCTAGAATAAAAAACATTTTCACAATACTGCCATCTACTATCTTAGAAGATGTGATATCAAGCGACAAAGAGTGACCATTCTATGATGCCACACCTTTCCTTGTTGATTGCTTGTTAAAAGGTGAGGACACCATCTATGGGACGCTCCTTGACAAAATCAAGAAGTAGACAACATGAGTAATTATTGTTCCTTTTCACTCTAGAGGATTTTGGCTCCTTTGTGATGTAGATCTAGTTAAATGGAAAATTACTTTGTTCAATACTTGTTGTGTTGATCTACAAAGTGCATATATGTAATTTTTTTATCCATCCACAGAACATATTCATCGCATCCCTATCTGTCTACAACATGTTATTCACCATTGTCCTTACTACCAGCCCAATTGGATAAGCTATATTATTGAGCCACTAATCCACTAGAAAAATCAAGAAAATGGTGACAGTTCAGTCTTCTAGTCATGAAGACTGTTAATTATGGAGTCTCTATTGCTAATTTGGACACAAATGATTTTTTCATATAATGAGGATGGTATTCCATGGAGGTGATCTAAGGTTGTCATTTCTTTCAAGATCCTAAACTTCCTAATAATTTACAAGATCTATATCCCCTAATTCCTAGACCTATTAGGGACCCTTTCGGAAGGTACTTCATCAAGAAATAGAGGAAGTTTCTCAACTAATACATTCCCATATCAGGCCCCAATCAGCAAGATCTATATCTTCTTTTGAATGAGATCTTGAACTTGTGGCTATTTTTAACATATTGGGGAGCTCGAACAATTCCCAGTTTCGGTGATGCATTGACAATTGCACCAAGTTTCAAAAAATTTGATAGAATTTTTTGTTGTGAGCGTTCTTCAGATGAGCTCACCTCTCTCCTGATGCATCTTAAAAATGATGATGACAACTATTTTGTATTTTTTCTTAATGATCTGATATTTATGAAGGATGACCTCAGAGACACCACCAAACCAAGAGGTTACTTGTCTCTTCTGAATGCATATCAATTTCTTCTAAGTTAGGTCATCGATGATGTTTTTATGGCTAGACCCGATTTGAAAGATAACCTTTGTGATCAAGAAAATTTTGGAGAACATGAGTTACTCATCTAGAAACTCTAGACATCCATTCCCTATTATATTTTTTTCCTTGTATTGCATGACATTTATTGGATGTTACTTGCAATCTTTATTCATGAACGTCAAGTGATTTTCTATAACATCTTAGATTCATCATTCAACCTTGAGGGTCCTCGACTCTCTTCCTTGATATACAACGTCATAGAATGTATCACTTGCACTTGTGCCAAATCTGTCATTCCTCTTATTCGTTGGCATGGTTACGGCTAGTTCTTTCAACATATAAAGAAATGGACTCTAACCCAATTCTTCCATCGTTGCACGTAGTAGTGTCAACTTTCAAATGATTGTATATTTACTTCATAGGATGTACTCCATTTATGTCATTCATGATGCCATCAAAGATTTTCATGGCGGCAGCTACCATTGCTTGCGTGGAAACTATGTCATGATGCTTCTGAATTCTGAATGTGAACTGAAGATCACTATCGTCAGTGACAATCTGCGTGCATACATTTTTCTTTGTTATTTTCACACTCTCAGGACAGTGAGTGTTGTAATTTTTGGGGTATAATCGTGTGAGATAGTCATTCATAGTATCAATCTTCATTTTATTCCCCTAAATCAATGTATGACTTCCTTCATTTCAAGTGTTTTCAACATCTTTTTGAAATGTTTTCATGTACAAACACAATGAAGATGAAGATCATCGGAAACCACCTCTCCAAAGAACTATTCTTGTTCTTCAAGCTATGTTTTTGCAAGCCAATTGTAAGGAAACAACAATTAGGACATTTCTTTAAACTTGTATCAATATTGATGTTATTTTCATATCTTTCTCTCAACAAAATGTTACGTATTCCTTTAACTTGGTTTTAACCTTAGAACATCACCAAAATATTATTACAAAATACCAACCAACACAAACTCATTTTTAGTTGAAGGCACATTCTCATAAAAGAAGAAAGAGCTGCCTCATCTTCAATTCCAACTCCACATCATTCAAAATCTCAAAAATTGTGAGGAATAAAAGAAGAGACTAAAGAAATTAGAGAGTTATTCCCTACTTTTAGTCAAAGGAGCTACCAAAATGGTATATTGTTGTGCTCATGAATGTAGATATGTCGCTTTTAATAAATTCTAAAACTGGATGCACATACCTCATTTCCAATGGTGTTAATCAAAGGTATAGAATCCTAGGGCAGTGGTACTTAGGATGTGCAATCACTGCTCTAAAATCAACTGGTTTGGAATGCAGGGACCACTTTCCCATTTAACAGACCTATATTTGAATGACCCAAAAGAAACAAGGGATACATGTAAGCCTTTTTGCCTACCCATTTCATCCATGACTCACCAACAATGTGATGAGAGTTAAAGCTACTTTGAAAAGTGATATGTGTGTCGGAGGCTATTTATGAGAAATAACAACTAATAATTAAGCAAAGAAGGATATTTTAAATGTTGATGTTTTTTTAAGGAAAGATCATTTTGTGAATTAGTAAAGGTTTTTTATAAGAGGTTGACATAAAAATTTCTATTATACATCAATAGAATCATCCTTCTCACCTTGTTTCACACAATGATTCTATTAGCTTGAGGACAAGCTAAATCTAGGTTTGGGGGAGTTGATAATGTTGGGTTTTGTGGGATAGAACAGGCAGCGGAAACAAAAAATTTATCTAACCACAAACCCATAATCAGCAGATTGCATCAATAACTATGCAATAGGAAGGATGGTTTAGCAATATATATCTATTCCTTAGGCTTGCTCAGTGACAATACCTCGCATCTAGTGCGGCCTTCAACCACCTAGTCCTCTACGGTGTCTGTGTAGCTCCTGGTCTTGGCCCGGACTATGGTTGGTGGTCGTCCTCCTCAGCGGTAGAAATCTCCCGCCTCTATAGATAGTCCACACGGACTACTGAGAACTCTAGTCATTCTAGTGAATGGACAAGAAGGAGTTGTCCCCTTCTGTTGGTGTACTAGTCACCGGCACACTCTCCCACAACCAATTGCTATTTTGCAGTTGTCTTTCCCTCACTATTCCTCCCTGGACGGGTAGAACTTACTTGGGCTCTCTTGGTTACCACAACTAGAGAGGACAACAACTTTGTAAAGCAATTGATGTTCTGATTTGTGTGTTCTGAGAAGCCCCTGTACCCCTCTATTTATAGTAGAGGGTAGGGTTAGGGTTCCCAGTCAATGTGGGAGTAGAAGGGTTCAGATTTTTCACGAACTGTTTGCACTGCAATAGGCAAACTGGTTGGTTCATAATTGAACCATTCGATTGGCCAGGTGAGCCGATCGGTTCACCCAGTGAACCGGTTGTTTCACTTCCCAGACTTTCCTGCAATTGACTTTCTTATTTTGTTTCAAATTAATGTAAAGATTAATTCCTGTCCCAATCGAATTGGACTTGTGAAAAGGGAAACTTTTCTCACAAATAGAGAAACCCAACACTTGATCGGTTGGTCCAGATGAGCTGATCAGTTTACCAGAGTGAACTGGTCATCTCATTGACCATGAGCCAATCAGTTCACCCAATGAACCGGTCACTTGGTGGTCCAGGTTGTACAGAAATCAGTCAATTCAATTTTCGATCAATCTGACACTCTAATCAGTTGGTTCAACACTTGAACTTGATGATTCTGATTCAATTATATTGATTGAATGTTTAATTGAGTACCTAAACACTTTAGTAATCAATCTAAACAACATTATTCAATAAACTCCTCTTCTAGGTTAATCCTATGTGTGTGACCCTATAGGTTCCATTTCACGTTGGCAGTGAATGTCCACAATTTACTTATGACTTCACAAGCAAAGAGTGGTACCTAGTCACACATCAGTGCTACCCAAGTGAAAAGGAAATTTGGAGAAAATTTCAACCTACAATCTATGATTGGTGTTATAGTAAATGTATAGTCCCTTTGTCACTGATATCAGAATTTGAACTTGAGGTATGCACTTGTCATCCTCTACGTACATTCAATTCATGTTTCTTGAACTAGAGAAAACTGTCTGAGATATTTGTTAGCTCAATATCATATATTGACTCACATGTGCACGGCCATGCATTTCTCAGTCTCTCTTATCAAGTCACCATGATATCATACTCCCTTAGGAGGGACAAATTTCATATCTATCACTCACAATCAAAACCCCATGTGTCAAAGTCACCCAATCATCACCTTTATAACAACTCATATTTCATAATTGTGTTTTATGATGTCAAAGTGTACCCAACGACATGTGATGAGTGTAGTGATTTCAGCTCTAAGAACCACAATCACCACCAATACTATAAGAGATGATCCTGACTAACCAAGTGTGGTTTCCATGCATTACTCTTATGGTGGGTTTGTTCGATACATTGTTCTCTAACATGTATCTATGTGCTTGGTTTGATATCATATATCATGACTGATGAGATTCTGTCATCAACCAACACACACTCTAGCCTTTTGTGTTATTGATGTCTATGGTTATTTCCACAATAACAACCGACTAGGGATGATAGTGAGAATGTACATACTCTTAACATTCATATGATCTCATTGTTCAAGTCACGTACTTGAAGACATACATCATTGATTATTGTCACTCTCTAGACATCCAATATGTTATACTATTATCTCAAAATAGTTAAAACATATAGACAAAAATTGCTTTTATTATTACTCAAATCATTTACAAAGTAAGCCATTACAATCATCATATGACTGGCTCTATGGGTAATAATACCAACAGATAAAATCAATTTTTATGCATACTTTATGACTTCCTCATAATATAGAATCATCCAATTAAGTGATTCAGGAACACAAGTTCCTTCACTCTACACTTAAATACCAAATACTTAGTTTTGACTAAGTTTTGTTGCAAATTTTAGAAATTGAACTCAAATTTGTGAAGATTGATGGCCTACCCATCGACCTCCAAGATTGATCATCATTCATGACAATGATGTTGAGCTCAATAGGAACCAAAGTCCATCGACCCGTCATGTCAACAATTGAGCCTTGATATATAGACTAATGGATCAATCTGTCGGGCTTAAATAATCAAGAAAGCCATCAATCAGCAAGGACGATGGACCCAAGATCAACACAAAGACATCAATCGCATAGCTCAACAAAGTTATATCGAGCTACATATCCACAGTAAGACATCGAGTTGATAGTAGCAAAACTATTTTTCAACTTTTAAGTTGACAATTTATCAAAGTCAGCTTGTCGATGTCCAAGAGATCAACCTCATCAAGGTTGACAAAGAATTAATCCAACCAAAGACCCATTGACCTCCCAGGTTGATCGTAGGAAAACAAGGGTCAGCACCAAGTGAACCAATCATAGAATTACAAGGTACAAGTGAAACCCTATAAATAAACCCTAAGGGCATTACTTCAAGGCATATTATATTTTAGAGATGAACAAGCCAAAAGGTTGTTGTCGAGATCAAAGCCAAAGTCTAGAGACCATAGACCTAGCTAGTGTCATTGACCTAGCAAGACCATAGACCTCTAGACTTGGCATCCAACCACTTCCAATAACAAGTCAACAGACCTACTTGCTCCAGATCTGGCATGAGAAAGAGTGGAGAACATTCACCCCTTTACTGGACGGTTGACCTCCTCATCAGATTCAACCAAAAGGTGGATAGATTGATCGCTTGATCTACCCTTGTATCAACTTCTTCCCTCCCACTTTGTTACTATGAGTATTTCAAGATGTAATCTATTTCATCTATATACCATGAATGGTTAAACTCAATAACTTGGGTTGGGAGTGGTCATCGGTCACACCCAACCATGTAATTTTTCATTCTTTTATTTAATACATATGTTCTAATAATTTTATTTATATACTCTTGTTTATTTGTGTCGCTTTTTGATTCACTTGTTTGATTAGCTACCTTCTTGTGATATTTGATCTAAATTTATTCAAGAGAACTCATTCGGTAAGATCTAGAGTATGGATTAGTAATGAGACACAAGAGTAAGGAGTTACTATGGCAAAGCCATATATTCATTGTTGATTTATTGGTTATCATATTAACAAAGAGATACCTTTAGATAGAAATCTACCCGGATCTGAGAGAAGGAAGGTGTAGATATCTTTTGTGACTGCTTGAAAAATATGTCAGGAACATATATAAATTAGAATAGAAGGTTTTACATGGTAGGGGTAGGTTCAATTGGTGAAATCGGATCCAAGTTCCCTTTTATTAATATTATCTTCATTTTGTTTGATTTTTCATAACTTAGATTTACTGTTTGATTAGATTAATTCATTCCTTGATCGGAATACAAATTCACTCCTTTTAATTTGACTAAGTTAGACTTTTGTGTTCTGATTTTGTTGATCTCCTTATCCTTGTGTTTGACTTCATATTACTAAAATATATTTCATATTGAGTTGTTGACATCTCTTGAAGTCAGATATTAATTTAAATCCTAGTATCTTTGACTAGGTGATTGTGTTTACTCTTTTAACCCACAAAAAAGAGTGATCAGATAGTGAGACTTTTTTATAAAATACTTGCACAGAAGTATAATTGTATATAGTTAAATAATAAAAATAATAGATGGAAATTCTTTTTGATATAACAAGGACAACACTATCTCATTTTATTTTGCATATAAAATATGATATTATTAGAAAATCTGAAGGAGAATCTCTAACATGTTGTTTTCTTACAAAACAAAATATCATTAAAGAAAGATTATACAAATTAATAAGATGTTTCTAATTTCTTAGATATATGCCTATAAGAGAGTCTAGTTAATTAAGTTATTCGAGTCTATTTGTATATGGTCCCATGTGTGTCTTGGCACGTTAGGTTTTTGTTTGAGTTTGTATGCTTCTTCCTTCTCCTACATATAGAAGATGGATTTCTCTTATCAAATTATAGAACAACCTTCTATTTATTATCTAACAATACTAATCTTGAAAAATATTTTTCTTAGAGGAAAAATATTGATGGGATTTAGCTAGAAAGGAATCTGATCTTTGGTACCTCATCGGTAATTTTGATAAAATAAAAGGTAAATATATAGATTTGGTTCATTATGCAGTTTTGTATAACAAGATTTACCCTATTTGGTTATAAACTAATTTGGTAGGAAAATTGTCTTGAAGGGAAAAAAGGTTGTTGGTATATATATGCCCATAGAGCCATCCCAAGTGATTGCATGGAGCCGGATATTAATTAATTAATTAATGTGATTATTTGGTTAATTAATGAATCCCAGAATATTCTAATTAATCCACGAGTGTTTTAATTAACGCAACGTTTCTGTTTACCGATGGGATTAGGAAACCCTACTTCCCTTCGTATCCTATTTAAAGGAGGATTGACGGCTGATATCTATATAAGATATCGAGAGACGCTTTTAGTTTACGCTCACGCACGTAAACCCTAGCCGTCGTCGTCCTTAGGAGAGAAAGGAGAGAAACGTGTCGCTAGCACATCGTCGCAGAGACACAACTCCTTCCCGCCGGCTTGGGAAGTGTGACGTGGAGTTCTGTCCATCCGCGTGGATGAAGTAGAGACATAGACGCCTTGATGCCTGTATTTGGAGGACGTCAATGACCACCTGTACACGCTACGAGCGGCGTACATCACTGCCGCAAAGGAGCGCCGCCAGATCTTCCTACGACAGTGAACGGGAGAGAAGTTCCATCCATGTAGGTCAGTAGTGTTGCACCATCGTGTGGCGGGACATCGTCGGACTTGCTCCACGATAAGGTATATCCCACAAACACTCTTTCCAAATATGTTGTTGTCAACGAGATCCTATTTCGGGTTGCGTGGATTTTATTGCTTCCGCAGTGCATGTTTTCTCCACAAAACCCAGCAGTGGTATCAGAGCAGCGTCGATCTACGGCATATTTGGATTCGTTTCGATATGATCGAATTGCTATATATTGTTTTTATGTTGCATATGATGCGAATTAAACCTGCTAATGTGCAAATCTAAACCTAATTCCACATACGCCGCATGCTTCTATTTTTGACGTTTTGGACGGAGTTGACTATGGAAAATATTGATTTTCCTAAGTGCACGGAAGTAAAATTCCATAGACCTTTCAGGGGCTCTGCCCCTGAGACCCCGTGAGGGGCGACCTCCCCTCGACCGCATAGTCTGCGTGGGAGTCAAAAAATTATTTAATGGGGAATGTCCCACATTAAAAATACTACAATTTTGATATGTATATACGTATATGTAGAAATACCTATGATAGCATACACGTCGCCTTTAAAATCTATTTTATGTGGTGAATGCATCCGCGGTTATGGCCTAGTATCCCCTTTTGTGAATGTTGTGAATGAATGTGGATGTCGATCTTGTAGATATGTTTGTTTGTGAATTCTATGGATGTATAATGGTTACATATGGATCCTTTGTATAAAGTATTCAGCTTGCATGTTGAGCCTCATCTCTTATTTCAAAGTGTAATTAATTATTTCCTTTTATATTTGTACTCATATGATGTAATAGAGATAGGATTAGTTTTAGTTTTTGTAAACTTGATGTAAGGAGGCCACTTGAAGATCCAACTCCAAGGAGTGTCCATGGAGAAGCACCATGAAGATCTAATTCCAAGAAGCAACCTAAAGATCCAACTCCAAGGAGCGTCCATGGATTACATGCTTACAGGTTGATTCACAGGTGCTGCATGAGATGCATAAGACCATAGGTGGACCGTAATCCTTTGTTTCTCCAAAGGATTACAATAGTATGGCCATAACTGATGTATTTGTGTTTGTGATTGCATGTCTATCGTTTGTGGTTGTGGATATAGTAGTATATGATACGTACTATAAGTATGTGGTGTTTGGATATGTATATATATTAATAAAACCCCTCAATTAATAATATTAAGTTTTAGTTGCCTTCCATAAAGCAACACACATGAAAAGATTGATCGAATATGTATGGGCACACCTCCACGTGGTACACTATCCATCTCATGGAAGTGTGATGGTGGGTGTGTGGGTCTTCCTCCGTAGGGTGCACACTCATTGTGTTGGCTTATGGGTTGGACTTAACTAGGGAACCTTGATAGGATCAAGTACCTAGAGGCACACAGATGCATCATGGAAAGGAGTTGTGCATGATCATCTATCCAAGAGTTGCATATGATGTAATTGGCAAACATTGCCTACCTTAGTATTTGGTCTTTGACGCCGGCGTTGGCTGGGCATTGATCCAATTATTTTGGGTCTTGGCTCACTAGAAGGTTGTGTGTTGCAATATTCCGAGTTGATAGTGAGGGCTATCAATTTGAATAAAATAGTGGGAGCATAATTAATTAAAGGCCTAATTAATCTCGTTTATCAAATCTTTACAAGTCAAAATGTTTTGGACTAAATGCAAATTTTTCTTTTATAGCAATCAAATGGCAAACAACACTCACACTTTCTCATTGCGATCGGTCCTTGAGAAGGACAAACTCGCCGGAACCAACTTTCAAAACTGGTTTAGGACGCTGAGAATTGTTCTCACACATGAGCGTAAGCTCTATGTCCTTGAAACACCAGAGCCAGTGGAACCCGTCGTAAATGCGCCCAAGGATGAAAAGGATGCTTACAAGAAGCACCTTGATGATGCCGTGGATGTCAAGTGCCTGATGTTGTGCTCAATGAACTATGAGTTGCAAGAGCAGCATGAGAATATGAATGTCATGGAGATGGTAACACATCTCAAGAACATGTATCAACATCAAGAAAGACAGGAGAGATATGATGTCTCAAAGGCTTTGTTCAAAAGCAAGATGAAAGAGGGAGACTCAGTTGGCACCCATATACTCACCTTGATTGGGTAGGTGGAAAGCCTATCCAAGCTGGGATTTCCCCTAGGTTAAGAGTTGGCCACTGATGTGATTCTACAATCGTTGCATGAATCATATAGTCATTTTGTCATGAACTACAACATGAATAATTTTGACAAGTCGTTGTCAGAATTGTTGGGCATGTTGAGGACAGCTGAAGCACAGATGAAGAAAGATAAGCCCAAGTCTGTGATGATGATCAGCAAGACAAAGGGAAATTCAAAAGGCAAAGGCAAGGCTAAGAAAGGTTCTAAAGTCAGGCAGAAGCAAAAGTCATCCACGCTCAAAGCTAAAGGTGGGATCTCCAAAGAAGGAAGTTGTCACCATTGTCACCAGGATGGACATTGGAAAAGAAACTGTCCTCTCTACCTGGAGGAACTGAGGAAGAAGAAGCAGGGGATAGAGATCTCCACTTCAGGTATATACGTTATTGAGATAAACTTAAATACTTCTTCATCATGGGTACTGGATATCAGATGTGGATCTCACATATGTTCTAATATGCAGGATCTGATAAGAAGTAAGCCTTTACGAAAGGGCCAAGTCGAGCTGTGGGTTGCTAATGGAGCAAGAGTTGCTGCCACCGCAGTTGGAGTTATTAGTTTATATTTGCCTACAAGCATTGTAATAGAATTAGAGAATTGCTATTATGTACCTGCCATTAATAGAAATATTATTTCTGTTTCTTGTATGGACAAGAGTGGATTTGAATTTCACATTAAGACTTTCATGAATGAAGTAGAGAAGCAACTTGGTAAGAGTATTAAAGCACTCTGTTCAGATCGAGGTGGTGAATACTTAAGCCAAGAGTTTGAGGACCTTCTGAGAGACCGTGGTATTGTATCACAATGGACTCCACTTGGTACACCACAACATAATGGTGTGTCAGAAAGAAGGAATTGTACATTATTAGACATGGTACGATCAATGATGAGTTTAGCTAAACTTCCAATATCGTTTTGGGGATATGCTCTTGAAACTGCGGCGTTTACACTTAACCGTGTACCTTCCAAATCGGTTCAAAAGACACCATGTGAGATATGGAATGGGAATCGTCCCAATTTGTCTATGTTAAAGATTTTGGGATGTGAAGCTTATGTTAGGAAACAATTTCCTAAAAATCTTAGACCCAAATCGGAAAAATTCTATTTTGTTGGATACCCCAAGGAAACTCGGGGATACTTCTTCTACACACCAACTGACAACAAAGTGTTTGTTGCTAGGACTGCTGTATTTCTTGAAAAGGAATTTATTTACAAAGGAATTAGTGGGAGGAATGTAGAGCTCGAAGAAGTTCGAGACCAACAAGAAAGCAGAGAAATTGAGGAGGTACATAAGGAACTTGAAGACTCATAAGTTGTTGTGGAATTTCTAGTTCCAAATGTAACACATGAACCTCATAGGTCTAGTAGAACACGACTTGAGCCTGAGAGATTTGGATTTCTCATGACTCAAGACAATGACGAATTGGGCATAGTAGATGAGCCAACTTCCTATCTAGAAGATACTAAGGGACCAGAATCTGAGAAATGGCTCGAAGCCATGAGATCTGAGATGGAATCCATGTACACCAACAAGGTATGGACCTTGGTGGATCCACCCGAAGGGGTAAAACCCATAGGGTGCAAGTGGGTCTTCAAGAAGAAGACAGACATGGATGGAAATGTTCAAACCTATAAAGGTAGATTGGTTGTGAAAGGATTCTATCAAATTCAAGCTGTTGATTATGATGAGACCTTCTCACCAGTTGCCATGGTTAAATCCATCAGGATCATGCTTGCCATTACAGCTTATCATGACTATGAGATTTGGCAGATGGATGTTAAAACAGCATTCCTTAATGGGAATTTACTCGAGGATGTGTACATGACACAACCTGAGGGTTTTATCAATCTAAAGGAAGCCAATAAAGTCTGTAAGCTACAAAGGTCAATCTATGGATTGAAATAAGCATCTCGGAGCTGGAATCTACATTTTGATGGAGTAGTCAAAAAGTTTGACTTTAGTCAAAATGAAGATGAACCTTATGTTTACAAAAGGGTTAGTGGGAGCACAATCGTATTTCTCATATTGTATGTGGATGACATACTATTGAAGGGAAATGGCATCCCTACTCTTCAGACAGTAAAAGGTTGGCTAGGGAAGACTTTCTCTATGAAGGATTTAGGCGAAGCATCCTATATACTAGGGATCAAGATCTATAGAGATAGATCTAGAAGGCTTCTAGGCCTAAGCCAGAGCACATACATTGACAAAGTGCTAAAGAGGTTTAGCATGGAGGGTTCTAAGAGAGGTAACTTGCCCATGTCCCATGGGGTTACAATCTCTAAAGCCCAGTGTCCTAGTTCATGTGATGAATGGGCACGCATGAATAAGATTCCATATGCATCAGCAATTGGATCTATCATGTACGCAATGTTATGTACTCGTCCTGATGTGTTGTATGCTTTGAGCATGACGAGCTGATATCAGTCAGATCCATGTGAATGTCACTGGACAGCCATAAAGAACATCCTAAAGTACTTGAGAAGGACTAAGGATCAATTCTTGGTATACGGTGGTGAGGAAGAGCTCGTGGTAAAGGGTTACATTGATGCTAGCTTCCAAACTGACAAAGATGACTACAGATCGCAATCTAGATTTGCGTTTTGCCTGAACAACAGAGCTGTGAGCTGGAAGAGTTCCAAGCAAGAGACGGTTGTGGATTCTACAACAGAGGTTGAATATATTGCCGCATCTAATGCTACGAAGGAAGCTGTGTGGATCAAGAAGTTCATTTCTGAACTTTGAGTGGTTCCGAGCGCTAGTGATGCAATTGAGTTGTTTTGCGACAACAATGGAGCAATTGCACAGGCTAAAGAACCAATATCGCACCAACGTTCCAAACATATTCTACGGCGGTTCCATCTCATACGAGAGATCATACAATGAGGAGATGTGAAGATTTGCAGAGTACCTACAGAAAGCAATGTGGCTGACCCGCTCACAAAAGCACTTTCACAGTAGAAACATGACTGGCATGTTCGATCAGTTGGATTGAGATTCATGAGTGATTGGGTATAAGTGCAAGTGGGAATCTATTGGTATGTATGCCCATAGAGACTATCATTCGATGATTGTAATGGGATACTATGTAAACGATTTGTAATGCTACATTGATCATATCAATAAAGGCAAGTTTCCAATCTATATGTTTGTGTTTTATATTGTGAGATGACCATAAAACTTATAGATGTCTATAGAATAATATACTCAATGACATATGTCTCCGGGTTGATGACCTGAACAGTGAGATCATATGTATGATAAGAGTATGTATTCTTGTTTTGTCCCTAATCAGTTGTTATTGTGGAAATATCCATAGACATCAATAACACATAAGATTAGAATGTATGTTGGTTGATGCAAGAATCTCATTATCCATGATATGGAGATATCAAACCAAATACATAGATACTTGTTAGAGAACAGTGTATCGGATAGACCCACCTTGAGAGTGACACATGGATACCATAATTGGTAGTTAGAGTCACATCTCATAATGATGGTGGTGATTGTGGTTCTTAGACCTGAAGTCACTACACTTATCACATGTCGTTCGGTATACTTTGACATCATCCACCGTGGTCCTGAATAAGGATTGCCATAAAGATGGTTCTTGGGTGCACCGTGACACATGGGGATGACTGTGAGTGATGTAGATGGAATTTGTCCTTCCTACAGGAGTTTGATATTCTGGCCACTTGATAAGCGAGACTGAGAAATGCATGGCCATGTTGATGCGAGTCAATATGTGATATTGAGCTTACATATATCTCAGACAGTCTGCTCTAGTTCAAGGAACATGAATTGAACGTTGAAAAGGATAACAATTCCATGACTCGAGTTCAATCCGGATATCAGCGACAAAAGAACTATACAATCATTGTAACACCAGTCATGAATGATAGGTCAAGTTGTTCTCCAACTTCTCCAATTACTTGGGTGGCAATGAAGTCTTTCTAGATACCAATCATTGCTTGTGAAATCATAATATGATTATGGATATCACTGCCAACATAATTTGGAGCCTACCGGGTCACACACATAGGATGTGTTGGAATAGGAGTAAAATTGTGGATTTGATTGGAATTGCTCCGAATCACATTGATTACTAAAATGTTTATGTAATGGATTAGAATAATATTGGAGTGACTGGCTCTAAGTGCAAGTGGCAGTATGTTGGTATATATATGCCCATAGAGCCATCCCAAGAGATTGCATGGAGTCGGATATTAATTAATCAATTAATGTGATTATTTGGTTAATTAATGAATTCCATAATATTCTAATTAATCCACGAGCATTTCAATTAACGCTACATTTCTATTTACCGATGGGCTTAGGAAACCCTACTTCCCTTTGTATCCTATTTAAAGGAGGATTGACAGTCGATATCTATATAAGATATCGAGAGATGCTTTTAGTTTACGCTCACGCATGTAAACCCTAGCTGTCATCATCCTTAGGAGAGAAAGGAGAGAAACGCGCCGCTAGCACGCCGTCGTAGAGACACGACTCCTTCCCGCCGGCTTGGGAAGCGTGACGTGGAGTTTCGTCCATCCGCGTGGACGAAGTAGAGACGCAGATGCCTTGATTCCTGTGTTCAGAGGACGTCGACGACCACCTGTACGCGCTACAAGCGGCGTACATCACTGCCGCAAAGGAGCTCCGCCAGATCTGCCTACGACAGTGAACGGGAGAGAAGTTCTATCCGTGTAGGTCAGCAGTGTTGCACCGTCGTGCAGCAGGACATCGCCGGACTTGCTCCGCGATAAGGTATATCCCACAAACACTCCTTCCAAATACATTGTTGTCGACAAGATCTTGTTTCAGGTTGCGTGGATTTATTGCTTACTCCGCACATATTTTCTCCACAAAACCCAACAAAGGTTTCCATTGAAAATAAATCACTTAGAAGGAACCAATAGTTAGTATATCTACAATTAAATAATAGAGGAAAAAATTAAAGTGATATAGATTTGGTTCATGGACCAACTTTACATAAATTATGCCATTATAAATTGGATAGAAATAAATTATGGAGGGACAATTGTTGGAGGGAAGAGTTTTGCTAGAAATTATCCTTGGAAGGAATCATTTTCTTATTTTTAAAATTTCTTGGTGGGAAATTTTATTGAAGAAAAATTAGGTATCTGTATGGAAACAAAACTTAGGTATAAATCAAGTGTTTTATGAGAAGATTTTAGTTAGTAAAAAATAAGATATCATAAATTTATTTTGAGGAAACTTTTATATTAGTAGGAATAATATTTGTGGATGGAAATGAAATCTTGACATAAATTTAGTTAAGGTGAAATGCAATTTTAAAGGGAAACTTTTTAATGGAGAGGACTATTTTTAGTTGATAAATTTTAACTTCACAAAAGAAACAAAATTGTTATCTAGGACAAATTTTACTTGAAGTGATATAGAAAATAGAAATTAGAAGAGAGGATTTCTTTCTTGAGAAAGATGTGTTGTGTTTGCAAAGAAGGAAATAATATAAGGATAGGACTTTTGCATATGTGTCTAAATAACTAGTTGAGAATTAACTTTCTTATAATACAACTTCTTCCCATCATTCACCATGTTTTTCATGGGGACGGATAAATTTCCCATGCATACTCCATGAAAATTTCCTTTTCCCCATCACCATGCTAATCAAACAATATTTTTAAATTTCATCCCGTACCAAATGCAGCCTTAACGCAATGTGTTGAGGAGAGAGAGTACATATCAAACCAACAATGTAGAAGAAAAATATCACAATTTGTGTCTTTTCATCACAAAAGTGGGAAGTGAAGTGGGAAACTGGTCCACATGTCATTTGATTGTGCAAACAATGTTAGGATGAGTCAATATTAAAAAAATCACTCCTCATCCAATTTATCTAATGTGGAACACTTGGGTATGTATGTTCCTATAGATCTCTTCTCGTGTTGATTGTTTCATTAACAATCATACTTGTCTTTTGAAATAATTTCAATCCAATCTAGCAATCCCTAGTTGAAATGTGATGAACCAAACCCAACTATAAGGGATAATTTCATGTATTATCTTCAACTTCATAAATTGAAATTTCATTATCCTTGATTCAATTTAATAAATTATTAGTAAAAGTTTAATTGAAAACCATATTACTTGACTAGTTTAATAATTTTCTTGATTTTGTCACTTAACTTAAGATAACCAGCCCAAAATATACTTTAATGAACCCTAGAGAATTTAAAAATATCCATAGATATGTCGTCAACCATAAAATAATACAATATATCAACTCATTATTATAGTTTTATATATCTACATTGATAACTTAGTTTCGCTAGGGGCTAAAATTGTGCATTATCAAATATACTTCTAATGAAAAGCAAATATTTGAATTGATTTCCTTTACACCTCATGTTCGACCAATCAATTAAAGTCCTAGGATATATTTATGAAGTCATTGTCATTAAAAATTATATAAACTCATAAAATGAGGTCATGTAATATGATCTTGACCTTCATTATTAGGATTACGGTCTCATAAAGCAATAGGGATGTAATTTCCAACCTTTATGTTTCACCATTCCTTGAATATCAAAACCAAAAAATCAAGATTATCATAGATATATTGCTATAGAATTTAGCATTGTTAAAAGAGAGACATGTGCACCTAATTTATATGGGGAGAGATTAAAGGAGAGATTAGAAACATTTGCAATATAATGAGGGGATGAATTTGAGGAATTGGATTATCTCCCATAAAAGACTAAAATTCCAATTAACTCCATCTAGCCAGTAATTCATCAGGGTGTGACTCTTATACATAAGAGGGAGGTCTTGTTGGGGAACTAGACATGCTCGTGTTGACAAATAAATGAAAGGAGTGGAAGAAGTAGAATTTTTACCATGACACTATGCATAAACAACTTCACAGTAGGGGTGGACTCTAGACCCCATTATAGGCAAATATATGTTGAAGAAGGACGTAATGTGGTTGTGAAGCTAAAATTATAGTAGCCCATGGGAGAGAGAGGAAAATTGAGGAAGAGAACTTGTCAAAAAACCCATGTGCAAGCCGTCATCTAATATTAACATAGATGAGACGCGTGAATTTAGAGGAAGAAAAGGTAAAGGAGTGTAATTAGGTCTTGATTATCAAGTTCCATATCAACCACTTGCAAGCTGTTGAATAGGTACTTGTTATAAAATCCGTATCTTATGATTTTTAGGGCCAAAGTATACATCTAAGGTATCAAGTTAAAGGGAATTACATCCACTATATGAAAAAAATGAACTCCAAAATTATTATGTTGCATATTAAATTAGATATTTTTCTTTTGTTTTGGGTCATTTTTGCATGTATTGTGAGTTATGAGGAGGTTTACCCTTTGTACCACATAATGGAAAATTTTAAAAATGACTCAACTAGATCACATAAACTAACTAAAGTTATTAATAGCAACCTGATTGAATAACACTCAACCCAAAACTTATAAGACAACCTCTTTAAACTCGACTCAATAGTATCCAGACATAAACAATATAAACAACCCAAGCCAACCTATCTCGTTAACAATCAGATGTGAAATGACTCAATCAGAACCCCAAAATTGGCCCAAGATGATCACACAAATTGACGTGACTTGATAATAAGGTGACCTGAAATGTTTTGGCCTAAACCAAAACTGATAAAGTAACCCAAGCATACCTAACCCAAAACTGATCTGACCTGAACCCAAATTGACCCAAAGTTTGATGACCTAAAGGGATCCAAATTGATACTAGCCAGACTCAATCCCTACCCAACCTGAATTAACCCCAACCTATAATGACCCCACCTAACAGCTCCAGTGACATCATTTAACAACTCAATTCAAGGTGACAAAAGGATTTTTGAAAGGTATGCAATGGGCATTACAATATAGAATATGTTCCGATTGAAAGGAATTTGTCTCATTCATGTGAATGGAAATAAATATTTCTACTTCATATTAGAGTAGAAAATGCAAAACAGGTTTGCAATGCTATTTTTTATCTTTGTTACATTCAAATGGGAAAGGATGTGGACGAAATGATAAGTTCAATGTTTCTTTATCCTTGTTACATTCAAGTGGGAGTTAGCAGTCTAAAAAGGAGAGAACACTATGTATGTATGACCTATATATAACCAAGAATGTTTCACTAAAATTGTGATGGTTGAAAACAAAGAGAAAGCTATGTAGGCAAGAAACATAAACAAATAAAAATGTTTTTCTAAAATGTAAACATGCAAAATAAAATTGTATTAACATCAATAAATTAATAATATAGTCAAAAATAGAGAAGATATGAATTATAAAATGACAGTAACCCACTATCTTTTGTGAGCAATTATGACCACTCATCTAACATGTATAAATATAAAAAAATAAGAGCACTAGTAAAGAGGCTTTGATAGCCTCAACGTGGGTCGCCAATGTTATCATGAAAAACTATGATACAGCTTACCTTTGTGTCATGGCACTAGAGACCATTGCATTAGGAACATGAATTGAATGCTAAAGTTAATAAGCATAAATAAGCATGCTAAAGCATAAAATTCAAAATTTTGTCAAATCTAGCTCATCACACATCCAAAATAAAGAGTAATCATGAATTGATACAAATATTTGTTGGATCAAAGAGTTCTGGAGGGGGAATGAATAGAGATAAAAAGAACTCAAATAAAACTTGTTAGAACTTCAAGTTACTCCAAGAGGTAAGATTGCAAGTGTTCATTTGAGTGCAACTAAGCATACACATCAAGGATGAGAGAGATTGAATCAAGTACAAGAACAAGCTATGTAGAGTGGTTCTAATCCCCAAACTAGGATAAAGTCAGTCCACTACTTATAGAGGTCAAGCTCTAGAATTTTGCAACCATGCAATGTATACTTATATTCCATTCAAATACATACGATAAGACCTTCTTTTTTGGGCTAAAGTTACCTTGCCTTCCTTTTTAAAGGAATAAAAGGATCCAATAAACTAACCAAGGTCTTACCTATCCTTGATAGCCGAATCTTCAACTTCTACTATGACTTACCCACTCTTGCAAGAAATGGGACACCTTTATCAAGGAGCTCCCCTTCTTGCAATGAGTCTTCCGCCTAGAAGGAATTACATATCCGCCTCAAAAATCTTCTTCCTTGACATTTTCCTTCACCTTGAAGAAGCTTTGCACCTTCTTCTTCACTTGGAGAAAGTTTTCACCAACTTTGCTTGAAGAAAGGGGTTGGAAAAGGGAAGCTTTGAGAGCATTACAAGACTATAATGAAGTAACTCTCTCATACATAGACTAACTCACTCATATCGACAGTTGAATTTATAGACAAGGGAGAGAAAGGAGCTCTAGTGGACTGAATGCACTCAACTATAGATAAGAACTTGAATAGCTTGAAGGAGAAAACTTAGAATGAAGTCCAAGGGGTCCTATTTATAGTTGGGGATGTCGACTAGTGTCTAGGAGCACTTAAGAATAATTTATAGTCATTTGGGTTGTTGCAACAGATCTCTTTTTTATCTTTGCAACACTCCAACGGCTAAAATCACTTTTTCTACACACTCTGTACAATGTAGTTAGTCAAGTTTCCATAAAGGTAACTCGGTCGATAGCACTATATGACAAAGCAAATTTGAACATCGGTCAAGTTTATCATGGATGAAACTCGGTTGATCACGTACTATTTTTCCAGTGCAGGGTGCTGGTCGAGTTTGTCATGAGACAAACTCAGTCAAACCTAGACATTCCCAAAATTCATCAAGGGTATCAGTCGAGTTTATCAATGATGAAACTTGACCGAACAGGCACTATGTGATGAATTTTAAAAATAGTCATCAGAGAGATAAACATTCAAATTAATAGCTCTTAAATTTATATCATCTTAGTTACAAGTCATAGAAATAATACAAATGATTACGAAAAATTGTCCTAAAGATTTTAGGGTGTTTTCCAAGAAAGTGCATTTGCACTGCTTTTAACTTGAACTAGATCAATCTATGGCTTGATGGAAAAGATCATTTTATTGTACCCAATGCCTGAAACCAATCTTAGATAGACATATTAGATACATATGAATGGAATGGTTAAGTCATCATCAAAATATGGACAATGTATAACACTTAGGTCAACATTCTTCCCTTTTTTGAAGAACCATTCCTCAACAAATTGAAAAGGATTTAGAATGTAAAACTTTTACCTTGTAAATTGTAATGGGATATATGAATGAACAATAGCAATTTCCCCCCTAAATTCATGATTACCTCAAATTTATCATTTCCTTCACATGTATGATTAGTTTATCCAGAAAGCATAACCATAGCACATATCTACTATTGAGTCCTCTTACAAGTCACATGATATTTTAGAAAAATAGACTAGAAAATGATCACAAAGCAATATGATTGAGATAATTTATACCCCTTATCATATCAGAAAGGTAGGGGGTAGAAGAGCTAAGAAACATAGTTCTTATCCATAGGCACAAAGTGCACAAGCAACCACCATGGCAAGCACCACACAGAAAACTCAAAGAGAACAAGCATGCTAGAGTCATAATCACAATATGAAAGCACATACCAAGAACTCATAAGATAAAACCAACCATAGGGTTAAGGTACAAAGGATAAGATTACAACACCAGATATGTCCTCTCAGTAATTAAACTAGAAGCTAGTAGAAAGCGATGAGATATGAAAATAGTATGCCTCAGATACAGTGCCCAAATGTTCAACACATGATAGTCTATAAAAAGAGATATGCATATATATATGATCGCCCTATAAATTAAAGAACTAAACATCTACGCTATCTATGTCAACTAGGTTGTCATCAGCTTCATCATCCTCTGGTTCGTAATCCTCATCCCCATCAGAAGGTGCATCAGGTATGGTAGGTGTGTCATCACCTTCATCTTTGTCTTCATAGCCATAATCACCATCTTCATCTGCATCACCAGCATCCTCATCCTCAGCAACATCCTCAGCATCTTTATTTGCCATCTCTTCTATTGGGTTTCACGTGGTCGGAGTAGGTAGCAAAAAAAAAATTACTTGACTATAAACCCATAACCAGCAGATCACGTCAACATCTATGCAATGGGAAGGATGGTTTCAGAGAGTTATACCCGGTCCTGAGACTTGCTCAATGACTATACCTCACAGCAAATGCAGTCTTCAACCACCTATCTTCGACGCCGTCTATGCAACTCCTAGTTTTGACCAAGACTGTGGTTGACTGTCATCGTCCTAAGTGGTAGAAGTCTCCCGCCTCTATAGATAGTCCACACGGACTACCGGGAACTCTAGTCGTCCTAAAGGACAGACTAGGAGTTGTCCCCTTCTGTCAATGTACTAGTCATCGACACACTCTCCCACCACCATTTACTTTTCGACAGTTGTCTTTCCCTCACTGTATCTCCCTGGATGGGTAGAACTTGCTTGGGCTCTCTCGATTACCACAACCAGAGAGGACAACTTTGTAGAGAAACTGATGTTCTAAGTTGTGTCTCTAGAGAAGCCACATGTACCCCTCTATTTATAGTAGAGAGAAGGGTTAGGGTTCCCAGTCTGTGCGAGAGTAAAAGGGTCCAGAAATTCCATGAACAATTTGCACTTCGGCAGGCAAACTGGTCGTTTCATAACTGAAACGGTCATTTGGCAAGGTGAGCCTATCAGTTCACTTGTGAACCGGTCAGTTGGGAGTGTGAACTGGTCGGTTCACTTAGTGAACTGATTGTTTCACTTCCCAGACTTGCCCACAATTGACTTTCCTTATTCATTTTTAATTAATGCAAAGATTAATTCTTAGCCCAATTGAATTGAACAAGTGAAATGAAAAACTTTTTCTCACAAACAAGGACAACCCAACACTGCTCGTTTGGACAAGTGAACCGATCGGTTCACCGGAGTGAATCGGTCGTCTCACTGACCATGAGCTGATCAGTTCACCCAGCGAACCGGTCAGTTGGTGGTCCAGATTGTGCAGAACACAGTCACTTCAGTTCTCAATCAATTTGACACTCTAATCACTTGGTTCAACACTTGAACTTGATGATTCTAAGTCAAGTCTATTGATTGAATGTTTGATTGAGTACCTAAACACTTTAGTAATCAATCCAAACCTCATTCATGGATAAACTCCGCTTCCAGGTTAATCCTTTGTGTGTGACCCTATAGGTCCCATTTCACATTGGCAGTGAATGTCCATAACTAGCTTATGACATCACAAGCAAAGAGTGGTACCTAGTCATACATCAGTGCTACCCAAGTGAAAAGGAAAGTTGGAGAACAACTTTCAATCCTACAATCTATGATTGGTGTATGGAGTTGTCATCCTTTCAGCAGTCATTCATGTTTCTTGAACTGGAGAAAACAGTCTAAGCTATGTGTGACATCAATATCATATATTGATTCACATGTGCATGCGCATGCCTTTCTCAGTCTCGCTTATCAAGTGGCCCAGACATCATACTCCCATAGGAGGGACAAATCCCATATCTATCACTCATAGTCCATCTCATGTGTCAAATCCACCCAATCGTCACTGTTATAAAAACCCATATTTCAGGATTGTGTTTGATAATGTCAAAGTGTACCCAATCACATTCGACAAGTGCAGTGATTTCAGGTCTAATAATCACAATCACCACCATCACTATGAGAGATGATTTTGACTACCATTTCATGGTTTCATGTGTCACTCTCATGGTGGGTATGTCTGATACATTGTTCTCTAACATGTATCTATGTGCTTGATTTGATATCATATATCATGACTAATGAGACACTATCATTAACCAACACACACTCTAGTCTTGATATATCATTATTGTCTATCAAAATTCCACAATGACATCTGACTAGGGACATAACAAGAATGTACATACTCTTAGCATCCGTATGATCTCATTATTCAGGTCCTCAACCTGAAGACATACATCATTGAATATTTTCATCCTTTAGACATTCATTTTGCTCCATCATTTATCTCATGATCGATTGAGCTAGAATAAATTGAAATATTACCTTTGATATTTATCAAATCAATCAAAATATATGTCAATCCGATCATCATATGATTGGCTCTCTGGGCATACATACCAACAGATTCCCACTTTCACTTAGAGCCAATCACCTTCGAATCATATTCTTAGTGATATCTAAACATGTCCCACATGTTTCTATTGCGCTAGTGCTATTCCAGTGAGTTAGCAACACTTTGCTTTAGTCAGCATATTGCATGTTTCACATCTCCTCATTGTATGATTTTTCGTATGAGATGGAGTTGCCATAATATGCTATCTGATATTCCTTGCCTAACCATTAGCTCCATTGTTTGACTTAGTATTTTTATTTTGTCATCAATGGTTGGAATATCTATAAGTTCATCCGTATGAACTTCTAGATCCATATAGTATCCTCTGTTATTCATAACACAAGGATACTCAGAATTCCCTTTTAGAATTAAATGGTTTTTAATTTTACTCAGAACATTTCCATTTAACAAATCATATTCACTTTTATATTTTGTATTTTGCAATCTTTTTCCGTCATTTTGGAAGCTTGCATCAGTGTAACTCATTTATACTCAACTCTTCCTTTTATTACCATAGAACTAGTCCTTTAATACTTCACAAGTACTTAAATAAGTTCTTTATGGTATTCCAGTGACTCTCACTAGAAGTAGACAGACATCCACTCGTCATGTCCATTACATACGAGATAGCTGGATGAGCATATCATATTTTCATGTCCAATACATACAAGATGATGAATGCATATATATTTTCTTGTCATGTCTGATACATACAAGATAATGGGATGATTACATACATGATAGATCCAATTGTGAATGCACAAGGCATCTATCTATGTGTTCCTATTCTTCTTAAGAATTTGGGACACTAGACATCTTGAGAGACTAACTCCATGTAATATGGACAAGTTTTCTCCCATTGAATCTTTGCATACTGAACCCTTCAGTACAGACTACCAATGTATGCTCTCTCTTTATCAGGTCAAGATACTTTTGAGAACTATCTCTATAGATCTCTATTCCTATCACATAGGACATTTCTCTTTATTCCTTTAAAGAATGTATTTCCACACCAGTTTTGTTTCATTCCTCATCATCATGTGGAATATGAATATGCTCTCACTAAATCTTTGTAATCATAGATCCCTTCTTTATTTTGATATATCAGTCAAATATTTTGACTATATAATCAAAGTAAAGACTCCAGTTCTGAAGTGCTTGTATTTAATCAATCATATTGATTAATCTCTTGTAACTTATAGACTGTATTTGCATTAATAGAATTATAAAACCCTTCAGGTTGTGTCACATACACACCCTTATGTTATTCTTACTAGCAAACGCAGTTTTAATATCCATATGCCAAATTTCATAGTCTTTAAGTTCCAATATCTAGCATGATCTTGTATGGCCTATAGCCACTGCAATTGGTTAAATAAAATCATCACGTTCAACACCTTGAACTCACTTGAATTTATCTCAACCAATCAGCTCTTCAAATGTCATCCATGTCAGTCGTAATTGTTAAGACCCAATTGCACTTATGGGTTTCATCCCTATAAGTGCTACCATTAAGGTCATACCTTATTTGGTTCACATGGAAGTCATTTTGGATCTTATGGCTTCAAGCCATAACTCAAAATCTAGTTCCTCAACATCATCTAGATAGATTATTGGTTCATCATCATATGACCAATTAATCACCTTTGAGTTTGTAGGACATCATTATCCATCAAGATCAAGGTGTTTTCTACTAGATATATGAGGTGTATCTGTTACATAAGGAATTTGAGATTCCACAACATTTGTGATTCTTAATCTCCTTTTGTACATTTATTCAGTGTAAAGCATGTTCTTTAGAAGAATTCTAGAAGATTAGTTATTTGTTTGATGATCATGCTCTTACTAATTAGAGTATGATTCCTTCTTTGATTTAGACATCATTATGCCTTAATCATGAGTTCTCTATGATACACTATCATAGTTACTCACAAGGTCCTCAAATATTTGGTTTAAGTATCGCGTTCATTGATCATATCAAAGAATTAATACTTTTACCAAGTATGTTCTTCATTTATGATATTCTTGAACATATCAAGATATTCATACTGGTATTTCATTAAAAGTATTAGCATTTATTCCAATAGGTATGAATATACATAAATATGTATTACACCTAATAGAATAGTCATTCTCCCACTACATCTAGTGAAGATTGACTTGTCATCATGCCCAATAAACAAGACATTCATATCTCTTAATGGTTGATTAACCAAGAGAGTCTAGTTTATCCATCAACATGAAACCTAGAGATGAATTTCTCATTCATTTGTTTAGATGATAATGCTAATTTATTGTTTGAGTCATCAATAACTTTTATGTATTATTATTTTATCTCATGCATACCAAGTACCACAAGATAAATAAGGCATTGCCATAAAAGATCATATCTTTGAAATTGAAACATGAATCTTTATTGATAGACATCCTTATCATTACAAGATGCAAAAATAAAATTTTCTATTTATTGGAAAAATGAAATAGCAGTTCATAACTCTATTACATGCCCTTTGAGCTGAAATAAACTAAAAGGTACTACTATCTATGATAGCAACACTTGCTCCAATGTTGATGAGTGTTCCTTATTGGTCCTTTCATAAAGGTCATCAATTCTTTTCAGATCTTGTACATCATATATGTCAGGTCTATATCTTAGTATCATATACCTAAGATAAAGAAGGATTTTAAGTTTATTTCGTGATTCCTAAGGTGGAGACTTCCATCCCCTCCTTCTTTAGTTCATCTATGTAGAGAGGGAAATTTCTCTTCCAATGTCCTGGCTCATGACAATGGTGACATTTTCCTCCCTTGTTCACCCCTCCCTTGGCTTTGAGAGTTGAAGATTACTTGGGTTGCTGGCTAGTACCAGAACCTTTCTTTGCTTTGACCTTTTCCTTACCTTTAGACTTTCCCTTCTTTCTGCTGATCATCATCACAGATTTGGGTTTGTATTTCTTCATCTGTGCCTCAGCTACCCTCAATATGTCCAACAACTCTATCAGTGACATGTCAAAGTTGTTCATGTTGTAGTTCATCACAAACTGACTGTAGGATTCTGGCAATGATTACAGTATCACATCAGTAGCCAACTCTTAGCTTAGAGGGAATCCCAGTCAAGTTAGGTTCTCCACATACCCAATCATCTTGAGTGTGTGAGGGCCTACTGGATCTCCTTTTGTCATTATGCACTTGAACAATGCCTTGGAGACATCATATCTCTCTTGTCATGCTTGGTCTTGATACATGTTCTTGAGATGTTGAACCAACTCAATGACGTCCATGTTCTCATATTGTCTCTGCAACTCATAGTTCATTGAGCACAACATCAAGCACTTCACATCAATGGCATCCTCAGTATGATTCCTATAAGCACCCCTTTCAGCCTTTGGTGCAGTGGGAGCGGGTTCTTCTGGCTCTGGTGTATCTAGGACATAGAGCTTTCTCTCTTGAGTGAGAACAATTCTCAATGTCCTAAACCATTCATGGATGTTGTTCCCATTTAGCATGTCCTTCTCAAGGACCGATCACAATGAAAAGTGATTGTTGTTGGTTGCAATTTATTCTACAAAAAGGAAATTTGTAATTTTAGTCCAAAACTCTTTTGATTTGATTTGATTTGAAATTGACGATATTAATTAGGTCTTTAATTAATTATCACTCCCACTATTTTGATCAGATTGATAACCCTCAAATATCAATTCAGAATATTGTAGTGTACAACCTTCTAGTGAGCCAAAATCCAAAACAATTGAGTTATTACTCGGCCAATGCCAGCATCCATAATCAATTATTAAGGTGGGTAACATTTACCAATTGCATCATATGCAATTTTTTAGATAGATGATCTGCACAGCTCTTCGTCATAGTCATATTCAAGCCTCTAAGTGCTTAATCTCATTAAGATCACTTAGTTAAGCCTGACCAAAAGCCAACACGATAGGAGTGCACCCCGCTTGGCGGGCCCACACAACTAACATCACGCTTTCATGAGATAGACAGTGCACCACCCTTGGGATGCCCACAGTTGTCGATCAAGATTTTCATGTGTGCTTCTTATGGAAGGCATCTAAGACTTAATATTATATTGAGGGGTTTTAATATGCTTATATATGCATATATGTATCCAATCACCACATATATAGTATGTATCATATACATGCTATATCCCACAAACAAAACATGCAATAATGATAAAGCAATGATTATGGCCATCCTATTGTAGTTCCTTGGAGCCACAAAGAACTACGGCCATCTAAGGTATACATTACATGCAACCTGTTATTGATGAAGATATGTGCTAGCCTATCTGGGTTGACTGGTTCAACCTTTGAATCGGTCGACTCACCTCTTGGCTGGTCGGTTGGTCTCCTTCAGTCAGTCATCTGGCTCCTCAAGATGGTCAACTTGTCTGGCTGTCTGGGCTTCTCGTTGGTCCACCAACTGCTCCTCAGTCGGTCGTCTCGTTCCATCAAGCGGTCATCTTCAGTCTTTATCATATTAAGAAATAAAGCTAATCCTATTTTACATAATCTTTGTGAAACCTCGAGTTACATTTGAGGGGAGCAAAGGTAGAAAAGAATCTCGAGTTATTTTGAGTTATATTTAGAATAGAAGAAGAGGGCTCGATGCGTAGACCGAGATGCAAACAACCATAACCAACCACACACATGCACATAGGGTTTATAGGCCATAATCATGCTACACATCCACCATCAAAACCGTTTTAGGGTGACGTGTATCGATTGCATATATATACCATATCATATATGCATATATTAGTTTGGGATCATGTGGTATTAATCGGATATTCACATTAGTCATTTAAATATTCACATCATAAGTAATAAATAAAAGACGGTAAAATCAAAATCCAATCATATTGATTATCCCAAAGATAGAGTATTGACGTGGCTCTGATACCACTGTTGGGTTTTACGTGGTCAGAGTAGGCAATGGAAACAAACCTTTTACTTGACCATAAACCCATAACCAGAAGATCGCATCAACATATATATAATGGGAAGGATGGTTTTAGCGAGTTATACCTGGTCATGAGGCTTGCTCGGCGACTATACCTCACAGCAAGTGTGGTCTTCAACCACATTTCTTCAACGACGTCTGTGCAGCTCCTGGTTTTGACCCAGACTGCGGTTGACTGTCGTCCTCCTAAGCGGCAAAAGTCTCCTGCCTCTATAGATAGTTCAAACGGACAACCGAGAACTCTAGTCATCCTGAAGGATGGACTAGAAGGAGTTATCCCCTTCTGTCGGTGCACTAGTCACTGACACACTCTCCCACCACCAGTTGCTTTTCTACAGTTGTCTTTCCCATGATGTTACTCCCTAGACGGGTAGAACTTGTTTGGGCTCTCTCGGTAACCACACCCACAGAGGACTACAACTTTGTAGAGCAACTAATGTTCTGAGTTGTGTCTCTGGAGAAGTCCCATGTACCCCTCTATTTATACTAGAGGGTAGGGTCAGGGTTCCCAGTCTGTACGGGAGTAGAATGGTCCAGAATTTCCATGAACAATTTGCACTTCGGCAGGCGAACTGGTCATTTCATAACAGGTGAGCTGATCGGTTCACTTGTGAACTGGTCAATTGGGAGTGTGAACCGGTCGGTTCACTTAGTGAACCGGTCAGTTCACTTAGTGAACCGGTCGGTTCACTTCCCAGACTTGCCCACAATTGACTTTCCTTATTTGTTTCTAATTAATGCAAAGATTAATTCTTGTCCCAATTGAATTGAACAAGTGAAATGGAAAACCTTTTCTCACAAATTGGGACAACCCAACACTGCTCATTTGGACAAGTGAACCGATCGGTTCACTGTAGTGAACTGGTCATCTCACTGACCATGAGCCGATCGGTTCACCCAGTGAACCGGTCAGTTGGTGGTCCAAATTGTGTAGAACACAGTCAATTCAGTTCTCAATCAATCTGATACTCTAATCACTTGGTTCAACACTTGAACTTGATGATTCTGAGTCAAGTCTATTGATTGAATGTTTGATTGAGTACCTAAATACTTTAGTAATCAATCCAAACTTCATTCATGGATAAACTCCTCTTTCAGGTTAATCCTTTGTGTGTGACCCTATAGGTCATTTTTCATGTTGGCAGTGAATGTCCATAACTAGCTTATGACATCACAAGCAAAGAGTGGTACCTAGTCGCACATAATTGCTACCTAAGTGAAAAGAAAAGTTGGAGAACAACTTTCAATCCTATAGTCTGTGATTGGTGTTTCAGTGAATATATAATTCCTTTGTCTCTGATATCCTGAATGAACTCAAGGCATGGAGTTGTCATCCTTTCAACGTTCATTCATGTTTCTTGAACTAGACAGAATGTATGAGATATGTGTGACATCAATATCATATATTGATTCACATGTGCATGTGCACGTTTTTCTCAGTCTCGCTTATCAAGTGGTCTGGACATCATACTCCCTTAGGAGGGACAAATCTCATATCTATCACTCCCAGTTTATCTCATGCGTCATAGCCACCCAATCATCACCGTTATAACAACCCATGTTTCAGGATTGTGTTTATTGATGTCAAAGTGTACCCAATCACATTTGAAAAGTGCAGTGATTTCAGGTCTAAGAATCACAATCACCACCATCAATATGACAGATGATTTTGACTACCATTTCATGGTTCCATGTGTCACTCTCATGGTGGGTTTGTTCGATATACTATTCTCTAACATATATCTATGTGCTTGGTTTGATATCACATATCATGACTAATGAGACATTGTCATCAACCAACACACACTCTATTATTGATGTGTCATTGTTGTCTATCAACCTTTCACAATGACATCCGACTAGGGACATAACAAGAATGCACATACTCTGAGCATCTGTATGATCTCATTGTTTAGGTCCTCAACCTGAAGACATACGTCATTTAGTATTGTCGTCCTTTAGACATTCATTCTGCTCCATCATTTATCTCATAATCGATTGAGCTAGAATAAATTGGAAGTTTGCCTTTGATATTTATCAAATCAATCAAAATATATGCCAATCCAATCAACATATGATTGGCACTCTGGGCATACATACCAACATCTTCAACCTCAGAAGGGCCAAATAAGCGAGTGACAGGCCACTTGGCATGTTGTATAGTTCAAGACATACCACATGCATGTAATGCATTGGCTTTCTCTAAATTAGGTGTAGAAACCCTGTCAAAAATAGCAAGCAAGGTGGCAGCAGGGCCAACAGGTTGAGAAAGAGGTAGAGAGGTAGCAAGGGCAGGTCCACCATCAGAGGTAGGAGGTACAATGGAAACCGTAGGTGGAGGGGGTGGTAGAACTAACTATATGCATAAGAAGCATAGTCATCACTTGGGTAGCGCTGGTAGGTGGGGTAGGGATGGCTACATGATAAGTTCATGGTAGACATGATTTAAACTAAGTCATGGTGGATGTGGTCCTGAAATTGAAGGTTATACACGTGTTGGTGTATAATATATCCCATAAGGGCTTCATTTGACACCAAAAATTAGGTGCGGTCAGGTGTACGTGGTGGTGGAGGAGACTGGGTGGAGATGGAAGCATAAAGTTTGGTAGAGGAGGTAGGATGTAAAGACATCTTGATAGTGGTCTCACTGGTATAAATAGATTTTATACTAGTTTTGTAGCCAAGATCATGAAAAAGGGATTTTTCATAATGGTAAGAAAACAAACCACATATCAAGTTAGGATAAGGGAGATGGGTACCACTGGTATTCTTCCCTGAGTCAAAACAGGTCATATGGTGAAGAATATAATGAGCCCACTTGACTCAGGCATCATTCAACAGCCAATACATTGTCACAATAGTATTCTCTACAATATATGTTTGATTTCACTTTGGATGGATATAACAATTGACTACTAAAGCAATCAGACGGGTTTTGATGTCTAGGGAAGAGGTGGGTAGGATGGATCTCTTCCTATATGAGACATTGAGCTTCTTTAAAAACTTATGGATATTGATAAGGGTAGACACAGGTTCAAAGCTTTTGTAGAAAGTCTCGGGGTCCAACAAGTCATGGTAGTTATGATAGGAAGACATCAATGTATTTGCAAAGTCAATACCGTTAAAATAAGTATTCAACGAATCCTCAGATATGGTCATCTTGGTACCGACAATCATGGAAGCAAAGATGACTTGGGCGTTAGATGGTGGCACGATGGTGTTGTAGTTTCATGTTAGATTTCCATAAAACTTGTAGACTGCTTTTGTGCTAGACATGGAATTAGTGAAGCATAAATGCTCTATACACAAACTGTAAAGAGTGTGACCCAGTAGAGGGCCCACTCAATGGTAAAGACATAAGCCAAGAAATATTTTAGCAGCGGAAAACATAACTATTTACAAAGTTAAAAAAAAATGCCCATGTACACAACTTTCTCACTCTAAGGTGGTACATAAATTGAAAATGTTACATCTATATGCACATAAGTCCTTATGCAAAGGGTAACAAGGCTGTCTCAAGCTATCCTTATATGTTCACCAATGAGCTCATAATCATCCTGCGTCTCTGCCCTACAAAGCACCTAAATTTGGGTGGAGAGAACACCCAGAAAAATAGGAAACAAAAGAGTATAAGTCAGCAAAAGTTGAGTATGTACAATAGAAAATTAACTAGGGCATTAAAAAGTAAAGTAAGATGTTCCCATCAAAAGGGGGCTATCAAAATTAGATAAGTTTCAATGAGAATTATCAAAAGAGATGAATATTCAAAAGAATGAGGCAATATAAATATTCCAATAAATAACAAATCTTGCCACCATTAATCATCACATAACAACAAATATTTGTATGTAGATATATTGGACTAAGTTAACTATGGTAGGACCAAGACACCACTGAGTCATTGGCCTATAATTAAATTTTGGGTAGAAGTAGCACACTCATAGGCAGAATTAGCACGCCTCTGTATAAATAAGGGTAGAAGTAGCACACCCCCGGGTAGAAGTAGCACACCCTAATGGGTACACATAAGCGTCTACAATAGTTAGCTAGTCAAATAGTCTACATGCATAAAATAGTGGCAAAATGTATCATTCATTAGACACTAGTGTCATAAGACAAACACAATAACATGTGGGGTCATTGACCCAATTCAACATGTAAATAATATTTCTAAGAGAATAGGAAATGTCAAAGTGAAACAAGAGCAAGTATTTCAAAGATGCCTCATTATGAAAAATTGTCATATAATGCCCAGATATAAAATAGAGGGAGTACATACCTTCAGTCATGTCTAAGTCAAATAAATAATCACCTAAGTCTGAACCAAGATTAATATCATCACCTAGGCATAAAATGGTACTTGGAGTTAATATTAAATCTTGTGTAATAGCTTAATCCCATTGAAATACTCGTTATGCAAACTCAGAATTAGGTCCTGTAGTTACACTATATATCTGAAAGGCCTACTGATATCGAGGTATTAATTTTAATTATTCTAACGTTCAAACGCACAGATATCTTTTTACTAAATCAGACTGTCACGAAAATTCCAAAACAATGATTATACTTTCTGGTTTCCGAAAACATACCCATAAGCACCACTCTAACTTTCGGTTTGCTTGCACAATAATACTAGATTAAACTTACTTAATAAACAATTGCTAGCAGCGTTTCTTGTCTCTGATTTCTCAATTAGTTTCACACTCAGTCGCACACTGCGATTCAAAATGAGAAAACTAAGGAGCGATTCGGATGGCTACCGGAATGCAAATTCAGAATTATCCTTCACTGACTTTAAACCTCAACTGCATCCACGGTTGGGTTACCAATACCCTATTGGCCTGAACTCAACGCCAAGCAGACCAGGGTCTGTGTTTGGAGTACTTCCATCATCAACTACCACAAAGCGTGCGATCATCAAACCAAATAGAATCACTCGTTCGTTTATCCAACCTCACGAACCTGCAAGGGGAAGGGGGTATTCACCTCTGGTTCCAGAATCATATTCCAGTCCCACGGCGGTTGGCAAGTGCATTGGTACCGGAAAGACTGGCCATCTCGGCCTAACTAGATCACGACGCACGAGCAGGACCACAACCATGGTTCGAAGCCTCTCAGTTTGATTGGTAAACTATGAAAACCACGACGGCTGATCTAATTACCGTGCAGTTCAAGTGCTTCAACCAGAAGGGTCGGCGTTCACAGAGCCATTACCACTGCCGGCGATAACGACCTAGGCAGGCGGCGGGATTTCAGGGACAGAATCGTATGTGGAAAGAGAGTATATAGGCGTGCGTGGAACCACCGACAACCAGCGTTAATGCTTAATCGCTAACAAGGTGGAAGCTTTGAAAGCCTATAGGCACGACGGCCTGAAGACAGAGAGGGGTTCCATTACGGTGAAAACAGGGGATCTCGTCGACCCATTTATTGGGGCAAAGACAGCACAAACGGACGGCGAGGAACAACTAGTTAGGAGTTGGAGATGGTATCGTTACCTTTAATTGTTCCGAGGGTGAACGCAACGGCGCTTCTTCTTGCTTCCTCGCCAGAGACGACAGTAGCTCCAACGCGAGATGTCGCTTCGTTCTAAGGGAATTGATCAGATGAATCACCGGGGAGAGGGTCGCTACTCGCTTATGGGACGATCTCACGATGTATGGAGTTAAGAAGAGGGGCTACGAAGTGATTTCAGTGCGAACGGTGGAAGGCAACCAGATAACTTTTGGGCGTCTGGTATTTAGAGAACCGTAAGCTTTAAAATAGGGTTTTCTGGGGTCGCTATGCTTTCCTGAATTCGAAACCTGTGCAACCATCGGTAAATTACGGTGACCTGTGCGACCAATCGGCGGAGGCCTACCCGTCATTCCCGTAACGCCTGTGTGTGGCTGTTCGTTGGGACGAAGGTAACGTCTCGTCCAGCCCGCGTTACTCGTCTGACATAAGTTTTAACACCCGGTAATTAAAGGTCAACCAGCGTGACCCATAATAGGGAAAATAAGACATGAGTTTTATATAATTCCCATATAGTAGATTGGCGATTAACCCATCATTAAACATGATTTTAGATCTCACCAACAATATTTTGATTTGCTAGCCACTAATACTAACGGATGGCTGTTAAGTAGTCCATTAATTGGATAATACCTTTCTCATGATTAACATGGACTCGTGGTATTTTCTCCTCGGCAAATCTCTTCCTAGTTAAGAGGGTATATAGACTCAGATTCAACCCCACACTCAAGTTTAGATTTGATACTATCACTGATGTAAAACAAAAACAAATTTTATTTCCTTCAAGGTCACATTCAATAATAGTTATATAACTGGTTGATGACATAAGGTTCAACTATTCTAGATTATTTCAGGATCTACAATACTACTCCCAACAAATTAAAAGAATTAGAATTTTAGTGGTATAGGAAAAGAAAATAGAGGGTGATACCTAGATTTGCGGTCGTTACACAAACCACTAAGATGGTGGGCTTTGAACACCTTAGAAACCTCTTTTATCACCTCACTAGTTGCAAAATGAGGTTCATACAAGGAACAGAAAGGGAAAGGAGTTCTAGGATGAAGATCCTTGTACTTATTCATGACTCAGGAAGAGATAAAAGAAGTGTCATTGAAAGAAAGGTGCCTAGGAGCAGTGGAGGAGGATGGAACTCCAGCTGATCCGATGTGCTTCTACGGTTGGAAGCCGTGGAGGTCAGATGGAGAGAACAACACTGCCAACAAAGAGAAAAATGCAAGCAGCAGGCCGCCTAACCACCTAGGTCAAGGTAGGGAGAGGCAAAGAGGGTTGATCTGGGGCTAAGGAATGAAGAAGAGAGGTTGGGTTAGCTCTAGGTTTGGAGCACGAATAGGAATATATGCTTATCGATCAATTTTCTCTAGTTGAGATGGAGAAAAGTTGGCCAAATGCATATATATTTTCAGTCCAACAACATTGTCATTCGAGTTTAAGTTTTGAGAAACTTGACCCAACCTGTAGTTTCGTTCAGTCCTCAGCCTGTGATCGGTCGAGTTTCTCCCAGATCAAACTCGGCCGAAAGGACACTCTGTCCAAAAGATAAGAAATTTAATTCTAAGCCACTAGAGAGCTTTATAAATTATTTTTCTAGCCTATCATGTATTTTAAACATATTGAGGCACATTCTACTCATCATTGGCTACTATTTTTCTATAAAATTATGTTTGCAAAAAATAGCCAAAATAAGCAAAACAAGGCATGAAAACAAGGCAAATATAGCACTTTCAAGCAAGAGCTGATCAATATAAGAGCTAGAACATATAGGTATAGGAACAACTAGATAGAAGTTATATCAACATCATCAAGAGAAGTTATAAGCAATTTTGATCTAATAAAGATAAATTACTAGCTAGAGATTTTTATGAAAATGTCCTCAAGTTCATTCTCTGTGTCTACATGTGTGGTGTAAATATCCTTTTTGGCAATGTGGTCACAAAGGAAGTGATGGCAGACCTCTATATGTTTGGTTGTACTATGCAATATAGGATTATAAGAAATATTAATTACAATAGCATTACCACAGTAGATAGGATAAGTATTAAAATGAATGTTAAAGTCTTTGAGTATTTGCTTCATCCATAGGACTTGGGCACAACAACTCTCAACTGCAATGTATTCACCCTCGGTATTTGAGAGAACTACTATATTTTGTTTCTTAGAGAACCAAGAAACCAAGTATGGTCTTAGGAAGAAGAAAGTCTCACTTGTGAACTTTCTATCAATCCAGCACCTTGTATAATTAGCATCACTATAAGTAGTAAGAGTAAAGTCCCTTCACTTGGGATACCATAGTCCAAAATTTTAGATTTTGGCTAGATACCTCAAAATTCTCTTTACCGCTATAAGATGATATTTCCTAGGACTTTATTGAAATCTAACACACAAACCAACACTAAACATAATATCGGGTCTAGAGTCTGTTAAATAAAGTGATCTCTCATCTTCTTTCTCACCTTCCTCATCTCTGTCAAGTTTGGTGGTATTTGACATGGGGGTGTCCATCGGGTTGGTGTTCTCCATCCCAAAGCGCTTAAGAAGTCTACTTGTGTGCTTGCCTTGGTTGATGAAGTTTTCTTCCTTCATTTGTTTGATTTGAAATCCAAGGAAGAAAGTAAGTTTCTCCATCATGCTAATCTCAAACTCACTTTTCATAAGAGAACTAAACTCCTTCCAAAGATCAATTTTAGTTCCATCAAAAATGATATCATCAACATAAATTTGAATAATCAAAAAGTTACTAGAAGTGTGTTTAAGAAATAAAGTAGAATCAACTTTGCCCATGATATAGACATTGTCTAACAAAAAGTTCTTTTGTTTCTCATACCAAGCTCTAAGGGCTTGTTTGAATCCATATATAGCTTTTTGCAACAAATCAATCTGGTTAGGAAGCTTATCATGTTCAAAACCTGGAAGTTGGTCCACATAGACTTTCTCCTCAATTGTACCATTCAAAAATGCACTTTTAACATCCATTTGATAAAGTAAGAAAATCTTATAACTATCAAAGGTTAGTAACATTCTAATAGACTCAAGTTTAGAAACATGAGCATAAGTTTCATCAAAGTCAATATCTTCATGTCTATTGTAGCCATGAGCAACTAACCTTGCTTTTTTCCTTACCACTTTGCCGCTTTCATTGAGCTTGTTGCGGTAAACCCACTTGGTGCCAATGATATTCCTATCAGTTGGTCTTGGCACTAAGGTCCACACTTTGTTCATTTTAAACTTTTCTAACTCCCCTTGCATCTTGATAAAAAAAACTCCTCTTGCATAGATAGGATCCATTCATCATCCTTGAGAGCTTCTTTGACGTTCTTTAGCTCAAGATGCGAGATGAAGGTGTTGTCGATTTGTTCTTTGTTGAATGCAGTCTGCATCTTCACCCTTTCAAAATGATTACCTATGATGAACTCTTTAGGATGATGTTTAGCAAAGCGGGGATTTGGGTCCTTCTTTTCTTCTTTGTCTTCTTCATCAACTATCACCTCTTTTCCTTTATCAACAATGTTGAGCTCTTTTAGGTGAGGGATCACCTCATCTACAACATCATAATGCACAATATTCTTAGAAATAGAGGGGTTAGTTTCAACAAATTCAACATTGATAGATTCTTCAACATTAGATTGTTCAATGTTAAATACTCTATAAGCTCTATTGGAAGTTTAATAACTAAGAAAGTAATCGATGGAAGGTTTTTTACCATGCCATGGATCATAGGGGAGTTTCTTCAAAGCTGGTTGAGTACAAACCTGATTTTACACAAAACATGAAGTGCTAACGACTTCGGCCCAAAACTTTTGTGGAGTATCATACTCTATAAGCATGATCCTAGCCATTTCTTGTAGCGACTTATTCTTTCTCTCTACAACCTCATTTTTTTGAGGTGTACAAGGTGAAGAAAAGTTGTGTGCATACCCAAATTTCTCATAAAAATGTTCAAATAAGTCATTTCAAATTCTCCCCCATGATCAATGCAGGATAGAGATGATCCGAAAAGAATCTTCATTCTCAACCCATTTGCAAAAGGTTGAGAAAATATTGAGTGTAATACTTTTTGAAAAAAGAAAGAAGGTCCAAGTATAGCGAGAAATGTCGCCAAAATCACAAGATAATACTTGCTACCACAAAGTGATTGAGTTCTCGTAGGTCTAAATAGATCAACATGAAGAAGTTCAAGAGTTCTTTTGGTACTAAGGACTCCATTCAATTTAAAGGATGATTTTGTTTACTTTCCTTGTGTACAAGTTTGGCATTCCTTTTTCTTCTCAAAATCCAATTTAAGAAGTCTCTTTACCAATTTCTTTTTTTTCAACTTCTTCATTTAATGCATATTTACATGACCAAGCCTACAGTGCCACAAAGATATGTCATTCGAATTAATAAGGCATCTACCAAGAATAGACTTTAAATAATCAAGAACGATAACATATAGATCACAATTTCTATTTCCCTTATATAACATTGTAGGAGAGGGAATCTAGAAGCAAGCATTCAAGTGAGATAAAAAGAACAAGATAACCATTATCACATAATTGGCTATCACTAATTAAATAGTGATGTAGGAAATCCATAAGAAGAACATTCTTGATACATTGTGAATGACCTACATCACCCTCACCTATCTCTTTACCTTTTTTGTTGTCATCAAAAGTCACTGATCCTCCTTTCTTTTTAGTGAACTTGTTGAAGTGGATGATTCCACATGTCATATGCATTGAGCAACCATTATCAACAATCCATTTTTCTTTTACATATAAGAAAGGAAGATGTTGGTATCTAATTCAAACCTTGGGATTTCAAGTTAGCTTGGGGAGCCATTTCATCTTTAGGTTGGTCCCCTTCTCTTTGTAAGGACAATAATAGAGTAATGGTCATCACTCTTGCAATGCACACAAATCATAGGGTTTTTAGAATTGGATGACTCTCCCAAGAAGATAGGAGGTCCCTTACTATCTTTCTTACCTTTGCCCTTGCTTTAAGGAGCACCCTCATATCCCAAACCACTTTTACCACTATGTCTAGTAGAGTGATCTAAAACTTCATTGAGGGACTTTTTCCCTTTGAGGAACTTTTGCAAGGAAGCTATGACCTTGTATTTATCATCACTAAGAGTAATGAAAGTTCAAGATAAAGTAGCAAGATCATATTAAGCATGAAGTAAGTGGGCCTCTAAATAGAGGGCTTTAGTAACATAAGAATCTTTTTCTAAAGAAAGACTAGCTACTTCATTACTTGGCAGTAAAGGTCTAGAAGAAAGATCATTAATTTGAGCAAGCAGTCTAGCATTTTTAGTTCTAATTAATCATGATAATCTCATCAAGATAGATCCTATTTTCATCTTTGATAGAATCACAAGCATGTCTAAGATCATCATTTTCAATTCTAAGTAAGACAATCTCATCAAGGCAAGCTTGGTTTTCCTCCTTAAGGCTATTGATGTTCTTAAGGTAGATATCATTCTCTACTTCAACTCAATTGTATTAGATCTCAAGATCATGAAACTATCCTTGTAATGAATCAATTCTATCAAGGTGAATCTTCTCATTTTGCTCAAGAACATCTATTTTAGCATACAAGTCATCAATAATTTTCCCTAACATCTTCTTAGATTTGCATTTAGAATAAGAAGTGTGGGAAGCATTAAGAATATTAATGAGGGTGTCTTTAGATAGTTCATTTAAACTTAACTCACTTACCTCATCAATATCTTCACTAGTAGAGGCCATGAGAGCAAGGTGACATTCTCCCTCATTGGAGTTGGAATCACTAGAATAAGACTATTCCCATGTGGCATGGGATGCATCTTTACTTCTTGTTTTCTTTGTGTCCTCCTTCTTGTCCTTTCCATCCTTCTTTTAGTCCTCCCTTTTCTTGGAGTTTCTCTTGTGGTAGGACTTCTTTGCCTTCGGGCAATCATTCTTGTATTGTCACTTTTAACCACATTTCATAGAACCTTGGAGTAGAGGAGGAGGGATGATTTTCCTTTGAAGTGATTCCCCTTAGTGTAGTTAGCTTCATGATCACTAGGGGCTTCATATTCACTTGAAGGAGGAGGAGAAGACCTGCAAGCAGTTTGTTGTTGAAGAACAAGTGCCTCCACTTGAGCTTTGAATGCCCTATCTTTGATCTTGTTTGATCCCTTCTCTTCTTGCTTCTAATATTCCTCTTGTTTGTCAAGCAGTGGCTCATGAGATTGAAGATTGCCAATTAGCTCTTTAGTGATAATGTCACCAAGGCTTTTAACTTCTTCAATAAAAGTCACCAAAGCTTCTATTGCCATCTTTTACAGAGAGACCTTATAATCTTAGAGTTGATGGTCCCTCTATTCATTAGGTGGCCCAAAGAAGCAAGTCAATTGATGATGGTGTTGAGTCTTGAGTACATCTTGGCATCCCTTTCCTTCTTTCCCATCCTGAAGTTTTCAAGGAGACCCTTGAGCATGTAGATCTTAGACTCCTTAACTTACTTGGTCCCTTCATAGGTGATGCACACCTTGTTTCATATCTCATGGGTTGTATCCCAAGAAGATACATGGTTGAACTCGGTAGGGGTGAGGGATGCATAAATGATGCTTATGGCCTTTGCATTCAGTTATGCCTTCTTTAGAGTAGCTTCATCCCAAGTGGCAATATCTATGACCGGATCCATGTAGAGAAGGATGGATACTTTCCATATGTCATAGCTCATCTGTTGCAAGTAGAATTACATCGGTCGCTTCCAATAAAGGAAGTTTGTGTCGTCAAAGATCGGAGGCCTCATGAAAAATACACCCTCCAAGTTTAGAGAACCAAAGAGGTTGTCGCCCATCTTCTTGTCTCGTGGTAGATCTTGTCGAGAAGAACGTGTCTCTGATACCACTTGTTGGATAAAATGGCTCTAGAGGGAGGGGTAAATAGAGCTAAAAAGTGCTCAAATAAAACTCATTAGACCTTCAAGTTACATCAAGAGGTATGATTATAAATGTGTAATTTGAGTGCAACTAAGCATACATAGAAAGGATGAGAGAGATCGAATCAAGCATAAGAACTAGCTATGTAGAGTGGTTTCAATCCCTAAACTAGGAGAAAGTCACTCCACTACTTAGAGAGTTCAAGCTCTAGGATTTTGCGACCAATGTGTACTTATATTCCAACATAAGACATATAAGAAGGCCTTCCTTTTCTGGGCCAAGGATACCCTACCTTCCTTTTTAAGGAACAAAAGGAGCCAATAGACTAACTAAGATCGTATATATTATTGAGAGTTGAGTCTTCAACCTCTACTAGGGATTACCCACTCTGTAAGTATTTCGAAACCTTTGTCAAAGAGCTCCCCTTCTTGCAATGAGTATTCTTCCTAGAATGAATTATCTATCCACCTCAAGGATCTTCTGCCTTGACCTTCTCCTTTACCTTGGAGAAGCTTTGCACTTTCTCCTTCACTTGGAGAGGTTTTTCACCAACTTTATTTGAAGATAGGGATTGGGAAAGAGAAGCTTTGAGAGCTTTACATGACTACAATGAAGTAATTCTCTCACACATAGCCTAATTCAGTTGTATGGACGTTTGGATTTGTAAATAAGAGAGAGAAAGGGACTCTAGTGGGATGAATGCACTCAACTATAGTTAGAAGCTTGAATAATATGAAGGAGCAAACTTGGAATGAAGTCCAAGGGGTCTCATTTATAGTTGGGGATGTCCACTAGTGTCTAGGATCACTTAGGAATGATTTCTAGTCTGGGTGTCACAACGGATGTATTTTTTATCTTTATAACACTCCAATGGCTTGAATCATTTTTTCCACACACTCCTTACAGTGCAGTCGGTCGACTTTTCATAAAGGTAACTCAGTCGATAGCACTATGCGACAAAGTAAATTTGAAGCATCGGTCGAGTTTATCCTGAATGAAACTCAGTTGATCGCTTAAATCTATTTTGCCAATGCAGGGTGTCCGTCAAGTTTGTCCTGAGATAAACTCGACCGAGGACATTCCCAAAATTCATCAAGGGTGTTGAACGATTTTATCAAGGATGAAATTCGACCGAAGAGGCACTCTATGATCAATTTTAGAAATAGTCATGAAAGTGATTAAACGTTTGAAACAAGCGCTCCTGATTTTTTCTCATCTTAGTTACAAGTCATATCATCAATACAAATGATTACAAAAATTTATCCTAAGGGTTTTAGGGCATTTCCCAACAAAATGCATTTCCATTGCTTTTGACTTGAAATAGATCAAGCTAGGGCTTGATGGAAAAGATCATTTTCTTGTACCTAATGCCTAAAATCAATCTCAAATAGACATATTAGATACATATGAATGGAATGGTTAAGTTGTCATCAAAATATGGACAATGTATAATACTTAGGTCAACAATATTAACTACCACATTTGTAGAAGAAATTAAAATGCCTTTAAGAGATGATTCCTAGATAGATGAATAAGTCACAAATATAATTTATAAGTAACACAATGAATAAAGATATAAAAACGTATTTGATATAACACTTAACCTTACAACATGATATGGTATCCAACCATATTTCCAACATGACTTTAGATAACATAGTCAATCATTTGTTCATAGCTACACTTCAGCTCATACCAAAACTTTGATAAAAGAGGTCATTAGCTAAATGTCAACCACAACATATAAAAGGTGTTTTGGTATAGATATGTTACAGAATGCGGAGCAAACAAAAAAAACAAGGCCACAAGTGTGCTAGATAAGAAACCCATTTTCTGATGGTAAGATGTGAAACATTATCCTTATACTAGATAATAGGTAGAATCAATATAGATAAACAAACCTGCTGGAATTCTAGATCATAACTTGCACCCACCTTGTGTTGGTGGGGGTTGATCACCATCAATGTGTTGAAGATAGGGTAGATGAGAAGAAAATTTCTTATTCTCCTTCTAAAGCACAACTATCGAGTCTCGCTAAGGACATCAAATGAGATTTTTTTGAAAGAAAAAAAATCATATTTCTATGAAGTAAGGTTCGAAAACCACTTTAGCAGAAGCGGTTGCTAACCAAAAAATAAAAGCCTTGCACACAAATATGAGCATAACTTGGACTTGTGAAGAACAAATTGATGATGTGTTAAGCAAAATAGAATGAAATGGATGTTTTTCGTGTCTCACAATTGTCTCAAGTTGTAACTTGCTAATCTAAGACAATAAGTAGTGAAGATAATTGCATAACCACCAAGTTTAAGTAATTTGGATGGGGTTTTTTTGTATTTGTTAATAGAGTTCGTAGACACTTCCTAAGGTTTTTCAAAAGATAGTTGGACCTAATGAATGGGTCGCACTTGACGAATAAGGTTAGGTTGATGAATCTTGATGAACCAAATTTTGGTAACTTGCTTGGGAAAAAGATTTGACAGAATTAGGTACATCAAGTATGTTTATGATTACAAGCTAACATTAATTGGGTTGCCTACAAAATATGAAATAAACAAATGAATTCCCTTCATAGAAAAATAATCTCCATAGCATGCCTATAAGTAGTTTGCACCTTTCAATCCTCAGGTGCTTAGGCATGCGAGTCCTCCCTAGGTGTAGGTGGTCAGGTGCTTGGTTTCCTTGGCTCCTTGACCTTGATCGAGGTTTACCCCTTTTGGCTCACTTCATGTTAGTTGTTTATTATGTCAATATACATTGTGTTGTGGTTCAAAGAATGGCTAAAGGTTTTGATTGCAACGCTTTGTATGTTGGCTTTGGTTCAATGGGGTTTCAACGCAACGACACCCAGTTCTGTTAAAGGAAAAGCAGGTGTTCCCACACCTTGGGCATGCTAGAATAGAGAAGCTAATCCCATTGCATCATTGCCTGGGTGTGGTGAAAGATGTAAGAGGGAAATCTTTTCAAAGGAGACATGTGAAGAAGCATGTTCAGTAAAAATGAATCAGAGTAGGGTCTTGGAATATTGGCTATTTGACACAAAATTCTTTAGAAATAGTTGATGCCATGGTTAGAGGAAAGGTTAAAATTATTTACTTACAAAAAAATAAGTGGATAAGGGAACGATTATAGAGATTGGAGACACCATGGTACAAAATTGGATATATAGGTATTGATAAACATAGAAATAGCATTGGAATTGTTGTTGATTATATATTGCAGGATGATATTGTCAAGATCACATGGATTGGGGCAGAATCATAGCTATCAAGGTTGTTCTTTGGTGGGGGGAGATTTTCAATATTTTTAGCACTTATTTCCCCCGAATTGGCCTTAGTGAGGAGGAAAATAAGGATTTTGGGGATAACATGGATGAACTGATGCAATAAATATTGTTACAAGAAAAGATCATTATTGAAAGTGACTTAAATGGCCATGTGGGAGTAGCAATGTTGGATATTAGAGAGTTCATGTAAGTTTTGGATATGGAAGAAGAAATGGAGGAGGAAGGATTTTAGACTTTACAGTTGTTTATGATATGATCATGGTGAATACACATTTCAAGAAAAGAGATTCTCATATTATTACTTTCAAGAGTGGGCACAATTGTAGCCAAATTGATTACTTTCTTACAAGATGACTGGAAAGGAAAATATACAAAGATTGTAAAGTGATCCATGGGGAATAACTCACCCACCCAACATAGGATGGTGGTTCCAGATGTAAACATGAAGATCAACAAAGGTAAGTATAACAAAAGCCAAGATAGAAGGATCAAGTGGTGTAATCTTGAAGGAGAAAAGAAATTGACATTTTATGATAAAATTATCAAAGAGAGAACTTGGAGTCTGATGTTAACTCTATATGGAAAAGTATGAGCGCATGCATAGTAAAAATTGCCAAAGAGGTCTTGGGAAAGTCCAAAGGGTGTGGGCCTCTATAGAAAGAAACTTGGAGTCTGATGTTAACTCTATATGGAAAAGTATGAGCACATGCATAATAAAAATTTCCAAAGAGGTCTTGGGAAAGTCCAAAGTGTGAAATGATGAAGTACAAAAGGTCATTAAACTCAAAAGGAAGATCTATAGGAGCTTGGCCAAATTTAGAGATGATACAACTTCTCAAAAATACAAACAAGAAAAGAAGGATGCTAAGAAGATAGTGCAAGAGGCAAGATCCAGACACTTTGTTGAGATATATAAGAAGTTGGACACTAGAGAAAGATAAAAAAAATGAAAATTGATTGTATAAGAGAAAGGAAAGGAAGAAACTTCATCCATGTAACATACATCAAGAATAAAGATGGAAGAGTGTTGGTGAAGGATGATGATATAAAGAACCATTGGAGAAAGTACTTTTGTAAGCTTTTCAATGGCGATGTTGTGAACAATCATAAGAGACATGAATGACATAAATGAAAGAAATATCACTTACACACAACGAGTTTCACTATCTAAGGTCAAGAATGTATTGGAAAAGCTAAAAATGAAAAAGACGTGCTCTAGACGGTATTCCTATTGATTAATGGAAGGGTATGGGGGATAAATGAGCTATGTGGTTAACAAATTTCTTTAACAAGATTTTGAAAAAAATATGTTGGGAGAAATAGTACTATAGTACCGATCTACAATAACAAAGGAGTTGTTTAGATATGCACAAATTACAGAGGTATCAAGTTGATCAGTCACACTATGAAACCTTGGGAGAGAATTAATGAGCAAAGGCTAAGATTGATTACACGGGTATCACACAACCAATTTGATTTTATGTCGGGAAGATCAACAACTGATGTTATTTTTCTAATAAGGAGGCTTATGGAGAAGAGTCCAAAGAAAACAAAAAAGATCTTCATATGGTGTTTTATTGATCTGAAAATGGCCTATGATAGAGTACCTAGGAAAGTCTTGTGGAGGTTTTGCATAAAAAAGGTGTCTATCCAATACATCGACTTAATTAAAGACATGTATGATGGAAACTACACATTTTAGGACTCTGAAAGTAGAGAGATAAACTTTTTCCTATTGTCGTTGGGATACATCAAGGATCAACACTCAACTCTTATCTATTTATTTTTGTTATGGATGAGTTGACAAGGCATGTTCAAGATAACATCCCTTGGTGCATGTTATTTGTTGATGATATTGTGTTGATTGACAAAAGAAAAGAAATATTAAATGATAAAGTTGAACTTTGGAGATATGCATTGGAATATAATACATTTATGATCAGTAAAAGAAAAACTAAATATATGCATTGTAATTTTAGTCGATCTAGAATTATAAATGGTATAATCAAGTTGGATGGAATGGATGTACCAACATGTGATAAGTTTCGTTACTTGAGCTCTATTATTAAAATGAAAGGTGACGTTCAAGATGAAGTACGTAACAGGATCACAGTAGGATGATTGAAGTGGAGGAATACAACTGGAATACTATGTGACTAGAAGATCTCTCTCAAATTAAAAAGCACGTTCTACATAACAAATATATGAGTCATGCTATATGGGAGTCAATGTTGGGCAATGAAGAAATAAGGTCTCAACAAGATGACAGTGGTCAAAATGTGTATGTTGAGATGGATGTGCAGGAAGACGAGAAAAGGCTCTTTGAGGAATGACTATATTAGAAATAAAATGGGGGTGCTAAGCAACAAGGACGAGTTGGGTGAAGGTCATCTAAGATGGTATGGACATGTACAAGGCAGATCGAAAAATACATCTATTCGAAACAAGATCATTGAGTCAAGCACAACTAAAAGAAGTGAAGGCAAACATAAATTAACTTGGCCAGAACTTATAAAGAGAGATTTTGAATCTTTGTGTCTTGATCAGAATATGACTCATAACATAGCTGATTGAAAGAGAAGGATACATGTAGCCGGACCTAACACAATTGGGATTGAGGCTTACATGAGGATAGGCATGCAGATGTCGTATGATTTTTCACAATATACATGACAATTGTTTTATCTTAAAGTATTATGACGCTACACCCAACCAGCAAAGTAAATCCCAAAACAGCAAAGTAAATCCCAAAACCAAACGTATTATTGTTGGCCACCGACACATCACACACTAGTGTAGATGGTTGTCCCAATGCTAGCCCTTGTTGGCACTTCTATTGGGGAGAGTTTTCCTCTAAATCATCCCTAAAGGGATTCAAACCCAAGATCAGTTGGTTAACAAGATACCACTAGTCATGGTCGGCGCCGTGTTACCAAATTACAAATTTAAACTCTAAACGTTTTCACTCTAATAATCATACAGGTTCATCCCTACATTAAACAACCAACAGCTATCAACCAAAAATCAAACTTTGGAATAAATTTATGATTAGAATAAGGATCAGAATTCATAGAAAACCAGCTTTGAGGTAGCCTCCATAGCATAGAGATGTATCGTTCATATCAGGCATTGGAAATTTGGGATAAAGCATTCCCATCATCACCAAGTCTATACGGAAGGAAGGGTGGAACCAAATTCTGAAGCCACTAACATCGGGAAAAAGAAAAGTAAATCTTCAAAGCCCATCTCAACGGCCTCAAGTCAGAGCCAAATTTGCATCTAATGGCAGCAGGGCACCTGAAGCCTACATACACCTATAACTCTACATGTCGAAATGCAGCCCCTATTAGCCCTACTTGTGCGTCTCCCAAGGTATGAATGTGACAGCAACATAAGAAAATAGACGAATGTCTCTTTGTCTGAAAAGTCCAGTTGCATAAAGAACGGATATCAGAAGCTAAATCCCCCATTAAGCAAGTGATGATAGTAGAAGAGGCGTATTTGTTAGGCCTCGGTTGGAAACATTAAAAGGGCGAATATGTCTCTTTATTGAAATGTGATGGGATGTAAGCAGTAGTGTAGCTACCGTTGCCTGGCAATGGTGCAGGGACAATGCCATGATTCATGATCTCTTCAGGGAAGTCAATATTTAATTGGATGGACCAAGTTAGTATACTTTCGTCTCTACTTTTCTTCCCAGTGGATTTAGAACATCTCTTCTTCAACACGTCTTTTATCTTTTCCCTGGCACGACCCACCCAACAATTCCCACTTCTTTAGCTTAAATATATTAGTGATAAAACAACCACCCGTCAGATGATGACAGGTCGGGTTTAAATCTCTCAAATCCAGATTTCCTCACTATCAAAACAAACTTCCCCTTAACGGAATTGGGAAGAAAAGTAGAGAAACTGACCTAAATTGGGGGCGTGATCTATATCATAAACTCAAAGAAGTCAATACCAATCTAGTCTTTTCTATACTCCATTATATAGAGCTCTCAACACACTAGAATAATGATCGAATGACAGAAAAGACCAAGCTTTAGTTTGAGAACCAGTACACTGCGGCCCATAGCATTCTCGAAATCCAGTCACTATATTGTTGGTCATTACACCATAACAGTTAACCCAATTGTACTTCATGGATTTGACCATGAATTCAGAATCTGAATATGCAACTGAACCGTCACTTCACAACTTGATATTTCGGTTAACTCCCCTCCATGGAATGTCCTAGAGCTCCCATCATGAGAGCGGCAGAGCTGGTCCATTCATGGGCTTCAACCACTGAGATGAAAACTGTGATCCAGGACAATGGTTCTCATTTCGATTCACACAATATGGGAACTGTTTCTAATTCATTCGTCTGGACCATGTTATTGGAGAGGAACATAAATTATTTTAGTGAGCAGTATAAAAGAAGGGTACCAGTCACAGGCATTCTTGGGAGTCAAAGCACTTCCAGCTATTGGCTCTCCTCTCTACTTGGCTCCCTCTCCACAGCTCTTTTCACCCTCACTTCTACCACTTTCTAGTAGTAGCGCTTTCCAAGTCAACAAAGGGCAAACTCAAGAAATGGCCAGTGAGGAAGACTTAAAGGTCAGGATTTCTATTGCAAGTTGTCCTTCAAAACTAAGACTAGGACTAACATGTATTCTAACTTTCTGCTCCAGAAGATTGAGCTCAAGGTATCGGTCAATTGTTGTGACGGCTGCAAAATGAAAGTACTGAAGGCTTTGAGCATTAAAGGTACACTTCGTCCATATCAAAGTTATAAACCCAAACAGCAGCGGCATGGCTTTATGATCAACTGATGTAAGATCTAGTGCCAACACCTCTTTGTAAATCCCTTCAAAGATTCAACCCAACAAGTTGTACGCAAGATCAGTACTGCTACCCTTTCTTTGATGTATGGTTCAAGATCCTTTTTTAAAGGAATGTATGGTTCAAGAACTTCAGAGAGCCACCATGCCCTCGTCACTTGCAGCTTTTTAAATAGCAAGCTTATAGAATTAAGTATAATTGCCAGTTTCTACTGTCGAGTACTAACCTATAGATATGGACATTGCCATCTCTGCAGGTGTTCTCAAAATAGATATCAATCCAACCCTTCCAAAAGTTATTATCACTGGAAACGTAGATCCACAAACTTTGATCAAGAAGCTTGCCCATTGTGGAAAGATGGCAGAGGTCCTATCAAAGAACCAAGAAACGGCCACAAGAATGTACGTCGAACAAATGTGTGAGGAAAATAGTCAAAAAGATGGGACATGTGATAAGAAGTCAGGGCTTGAAGAAACAAAACACACTCCTGCCACACCAGTAAGAGCAAGCAATTTTATAGTAAGAATGATGATAATACAGATGAGGAATCCAAGAATAAGAAGGTCCCAGCAAGGGAGGTAACAAGGGAGAACCATGGAGGGAATTCAAAGGCTAATCTTGCAAGTCCCACTAAGCCCAAACCAAACAAGAGTGAAGTTTCAATCAAAGCATGAACAACTAACCCCCCTTTGCATCATACAGCTTCAAGTATGATCGAAGAAGGAATCTATCAGGAAGCCTACCATCCCCGAGAAAATTACTCAGTGGAACCCCATCTGGCACCCATGACTCATTGCATTTCAAATCCCATCAGTGCAACAACACCTCATCAATGTTGTGCAAGGGAGCACCACTGCTGCCACAAACTACTGGTATACTATCACCAGCAGGCAGTACAGCCATTTCCACAATCTGTTGTTCAGTCGTTACAACCTCGAATAACATAATATTTCAATGATGATAACACAGCTAGTTGTCACCTCATGTAAAAATTACACATTCAAGACTAGTCTCCAGTTCCCTCCTTCTTCCTTAAACTTACGTACATGTTGTTGTTCAAGTAGCTAATCTTTATGCAGATGAAGTAAAAATGACAACAGTCTAAAGATAATGGCTTGATCAGGTTCTGAGATCTACAAGACTTCACTTGTGGGAATAGCAGCAGCACAAATAACGAAAAAGACTTCACATAAATATACAAGGAAAAGGACTTAAATCCATCGTATACAGATCACACGGGCATCTATGATACTTAGCCATTTTATGAGAAGGAACCCATGGTACCTAAATATATATCCCTAGTCAATACTGACCTCTAACCAACAGTGGCTGGTAGATAAGAATTAGAAAGCTGAAATTTGTGTCCCAATCAATTTTCATAACTAGAGGAGCTATTCCAGTATACAAACATTGGGAAAAAGAAAAGTAAAGCTTCAAAGCCCAGCTCAACAGCCTCAAGAAGGAGCCAAATTTGCATCTAATGGCAGCAGGGCACCTGAAGCCTACATACACCTATAACTCTACATGTTGAAATGCAGCCCCTATTAGACCTACTTGTACGGCTCCCAAGGTATGAATGTGATAGTAACATAAGAAAACAGACGAATGTCTCTTTGTCTGGAAGGTCCAGTTGCATAAAGAACGGATATCAGAAGCTAAATCCCCCATTAAGCAAGCGATTATAGTAGAAGAGGTGTATATGTTAGGCCTCGGTTGGAAACAGTAAAAAGGCGAATATGTCTCTTTATTGACATGTGATGGGATGTAAGCAGCAATGTAGCTATTGTTGTCTGGAAATGGTGCAGGGACAATGCCATGATTCATGATCTCTTTAGGGAAGACAATATTTAATTGGATGGACCAAGTTAGTAGACTTCCGTCTCGACTTTTCTTCCCAGTGGCTTTAAAACATCTCTTCTTCAACATGTCTTTTATCTTTTCCCTGGCACGAGCCCACCCAACAATTCCCACTTCTTTAGCTTAAATATATTAGTGAGAAAACAACCACCCGTCAGATGATGACAGGTCAAGTTTAAATATCTCAAATCTAGATTTCCTCACTATCAAAACAAACTTCCCCTTAACGGAATTGGGAAGAAAAGAAGAGAAACTGACATGAATTGGGGGCGTGATCTATATCATAAACTCAAAGAAGTCAATACCAATCTAGTCTTTTCTATACTCCATTATATAGAGCTCTCAACACACTAGAATAATGATCGAATGACAGAAAAGACCAAGCTTTAGTTTGAGAACCAGTACACTGCGGCCCATAGCATTCTCGAAATCCAGTCACTATATTGTTGGTAATTACACCATAACAGTTAACCCAATTGTACTTCCTGGATTTGACCATAAATTCAGAATCTGAATCTACAACTGAACCGTCACTTCACAACTTAATATTTCAGTTAACTCCCCTCCATGGAATGTCCTAGAGCTCCCATCATGAGAGCGGTAGAGCTGGTCCATTCATGGGCTTCAACCACCAAGATGAAAGTCGTGATCCAGGCCAATGGTTCTCATTTCGATTCACACAATATGGGAACTGTTTCTAAGTCATTCGTCTGGACCATGTTATTGGAGAGGAACATAAATTATTTTAGTGAGTAGTATAAAAGAAGGGTACCCATCACAGGAATTCTTGGGAGTCAGAGCACTTCCAGCTATTGGCTCTCCTCTCTACTTGGCTCCCTCTCCACAGCTCTTTTCACCCTCACTTCTACCACTTTCTAGTAGTAGCGCTTTCCAAGTCAACAAAGGGCAAACTCAAGAAATGGCCAGTGAGGAAGACTTAAAGGTCAGGATTTCTATTACAAGCTGTCCTTCAAAACTAAGACTAGGACTAACATGTATTCTAATGCTCTGCTCCAGAAGATTGAGCTCAAGGTATCTGTGAATTGTTGTGACGGCTGCAAAATGAAAGTACTGAAGGCTTTGAGCATTAAAGGTACACTTCTTCCATATCAAAGTTATAAACCCAAACAGCAGCGACACGGCTTTATGATCAACTGATGGAAGATCTAATGCCAACACCTCTTTGTAAATCCCTTCAAAGATTCAACCCACTAAGTTGTACTCTAGATTAGTATTGCTACCCTTTCTTTGATTTATGGTTCAAGATCCTTTTTTAAAGGAATGTATGGTTCAAGAACTTCAGAGAGCCACCATGCCCTCGTCACTTGCAGCTTTTTAAATAGCCAGCTTATAGAATTAAGTATAATTGCCAGTTTCTACTACTAATTACTAACCTATAGTTATGGATATTACCATCTCTGCAGGTGTTCTCAAAATATATATCAATCCAACCCTTCCAAAAGTTATTATCACTGGCAACGTAGATCCACAGACTTTGATCAAGAAGCTTGCCCGCTGTGGAAAGATGGAAGAGGTCCTATCAAAGAACCAAGAAACGGCCACGAGAATGGACGTCGAACAAATGCGTGAGGAAAACAGTCAAAAAAATGGGACATGTGATAAGAAGTCAAGGTTTGAAGAAAGAAAACACACACACTCCTGCCACACCAGTAAGAGCAAGAAATTTTATAGTAAGAACGATGACAATACAGATGAGGAATTGGTGTGATTCTGCTAGAGGTGCAACACACTAGCCGATTTGACCCGACTAGATGCGCCCCACGAGGTCGGAACACACGTGATGGGAATTTGCTTTCGAAATTTATAAACCTAACTTAACACCTACTCACACTAAAACACTACACCCGCAAGCGCACGGGGTCGTGTCGTAGTATAGGAAGGCGACAAGTAAAGGGTCGATCCACAGGGAAAAGAGGGGGCACTAGAGCTAGGTTTAGTTTTTCTAGGTTGCTAGTGCAGAGACTAGGGTTAAGGGTTTAAAGGTTGATTTGATTGTTAACTAAGGATGAACAAGAAAGCAGTTAAGGGCAAGAATGAAATCTACGTTAACCCTAGACTAGATTAAGACTAAGCAGGAAAGAAAGGACTAAGCTAGGTATGAAAAGACAAATTATGCTAAGGCAAGCAAGAGAAAAGCAAAAGAGCAATTAAAGAACTAAACTAGCATAAACAAGGAATGAGCAAGGCAAGAAGCTAACTAAGCAAGAAAAGAACTAACTAAGCTAAGCAAGCACAGAACTAGGGTTTTAAGCAGTAAAGAGATGTGTGGGCTGTTTAGGGGTATGAACTTATCACTTAAGTTGGGGGGTGACATATGAACATTATGATTCTATTTAGATTATCCAAACCAAACAACAAGTTAGAGTCTAATGGATTAACCTAAGCTACTAACTGGCCATGGATATGCTAGGTTGTGTATAGGGGAACTAGTCCCTAACACCCCCTACTACCCTTACGAGGCTCAATTGGGTTAGGGGTTAGGTTCAATCCAATTAGAGTCTAATCAAGTCTAGGTTTCTAGATTAGAGATTTCTAGGGAAATTAGGGGCCGAGGGTAGTAATGGGGAGGTGAGATTAGGGTTTTGGACCCCAATTCCCCCACATTCTAGCCTTGAGAAGGCTCCATGCTAATTGCACTAGAATTATCTAATCTAGCTACTTAGATCTCTCACTTAGGTTTAGGGAGATTGATTAGGATGTAGGAAGATGGGAGGCAACCTAGGGATCCAAGAATTAGACCTAGGGGCAAATCCCAAAATTCACACATATAAGCAATTTGCCTAAATTCCTAAGTGATTTCACACACAAATCAATAAGCAATCCATGGAGAATGAGATGCAAATAGAATATAATCATTAACAAATGGAATTACAACGTTTACATGTCATTATCCCCCAACATGGTATCAAAGTAACATAATTTCCCCCAAACAGCCCACCCAAGGGGACTAGCTACTCATAGACATGGAAAATACAAAAAGAGAGAAGATAGAGGAAGAAGTAGCCATGGAGCTCGGTGTAGATGAAGGACTCCTCCTCTCCAGCAGCAGATGCAAGGTCGTCCTCCTCCTTCTTGGATGGAATGGTGTAAAATGGTGGTGGGAAGTGGATGGAAGGCTTAGATATGGGGGGTTATGTGGTGGAAATGGTGAAATGGAGTGGATTTGAGGTGGAGGTGAAGTGGAATGGAGTGGAGGTGACAAGGGGGCAAAAATGAGGTTCTAAGCAGCCAACCACCGACCCCCAGCCGCCACTAGGGCTTATATAGGGATCTAGGTGGTCTAGGGTTAAGTTAGGGGTAAAATGGGGAAATCAGTGGAAAACTGGGTGGATTCTGTGAGTAGCACGGCCGTGGTGGGGTACCACGGTCGTGGTGGGTAGGGTAGACCAAGGCCGTGGTGGATGGGCACGGTCGTGGGTTTATTAGAATGTGGAGATCACAGGGAGGTGTGCATGGATGGCCATGGCCGTGGGGGGTCACCACGGTCGTGGTGGGGACCTATGGCCACGGTCGCGTTGATCACCACGGTCGTTTTGGCCATATTCATCAATTTCTGGGAGTTTTACTGATTTTTTGTACTTGGGGCATGTCCACTACGGCCGTGGGGGCTCACCACGGTCGTGGTGGTGTCTCTCCCATGCATTTGAGCCTTGAACTTGATCATCCATGGAGGGTATTTCTTCAAAACTTTCTTTGACCACTTGGGGTAGGTTGGAAGTGGTTTTGGCCTCATTTTGAGCTCCTCCAAGCCTAAGGAAACCCCAGACTGGACCATCCTCTTTCCATGTCATCGAGTAGTGGACAAAGTACCTATAAAACATGCAAAAAACCTCCATAAGTGTATTTGATAGAAAAAGCATATTGGGGGAAATAACATGTAATCTAACAAGTATAGATGTGGCTGAAATGCAAAATGACACAAGATAAAGCCCTAAAATAGGGCTGAATCAGGAATCCAAGAACAAGAAGGTCCCAGCAAGGGGGGTAACAAGGGAGAACCATGGAGGGAATTCAAAGGCTAATCTTGCAAGTCCCACTAAGCCCAAACCAAATAAGAGGGAAGTTTCAATCAAAGCATAAACAACTAACCCCCCTTTGGATCATACAACTTCAAGTATGATCGAAGAAGGAATCTATCAGGAAGCCTACCATCCCCGAGCAAATTACTCAGTGGAACCCCATGTGCCACCCATGACTCATTACAATTCAAATCCCATCAGTGCAACAAGACCTCATTAATGTTGTGCAAGGGAGCACCACTACTGTCACGAACTACCGATATACTATCACCAGCAGGCAGTACATCCATTTCCACAATCTGTTGTTCAGCCGTTACAACCTCGAATAACAGAATACTTCAATGATGATAACATAGCTGGTTGTCACCTCATGTAAAAATTACACATTCAAGACTAGTCTCCAGTTCCCTCCTGCTTCCTTAAACTTATGTACATGTTGTTGTTCAAGGAGCTAATCTTTGTGCAGATGAAGTAAAAATGACAGCAGTCTAAAGATAATGGCTTGATCAGGTTCTGAGATCTGTAAGACTTCTCTTGTGGGAATAGCAGCAGCATAAATAACTAAAAATACTTCACAGAAACATACAAGGAAAAGGACTTAAATCCATCGTATCCAGATCACACGGGCATCTATGATACTTATCCATTATATGAGAAGGAACCCAAGGTGCCTAAATATATATCCCTAGTCAATACTAACCTCTAACCAACAGTGGCTGGTAGATAAGAATTAGAAAGTTGAAATTTGTGTCCCAGTCAGTTTTCATAACTAGAGGAGCTATTCCAGTATACAAACACTGGGAAAAAGAAAAGTAAAGCTTCAAAGCCCATCTCAACGGCCTCAAGTCAGAGCCAAATTTGCATCTAATGGCAGTAGGGCACCTGAAACCTACATACACCTATAACTCTACATGTCGAAATGCAGCCCCTATTAGCCCTACGTGTGCGGCTCCCAAGGTATGAATGTGACAGCAACATAAGAAATAGACGAATGTCTCTTTGTCTGGAAGGTCAAGTTGCATAAAGAACGGATATCAAAAGCTAAATCCCCCATTAAGCAAGCAATTATAGTAGAAGAGGGGTATTTGTTAGGCCTCGGTTGGAAACAGTAAAAGGGCGAATATGTCTCTTTATTGACATGTGATGGGATGTAAACAGCAATGTAGCTACCGTTGCCTGGAAATGGTGCAGGGACAATGCCATGATTCATGATCTCTTCAGGGAAGACAATATTTAATTGGATGGACCAAGTTAGTAGACTTCCGTCTCTGCTTTTCTTCCCAGTGGATTTAGAACATCTCTTCTTCAACACGTCTTTTATCTTTTCCCTAGCACGAGCCCACCCAACAATTCCCACTTCTTTAGCTTAAATATATTAGTGAGAAAACAACCACCCATCAGATGATGACAGGTCGGGTTTAAATCTCTCAAATCCAGATTTCCTCACTATCAAAACAAACTTCCCCTTAACGGAATTGGGAAGAAAAGTAGAGAAACTAACCTGAATTGGGGGTGTGATCTATATCATAAACTCAACGAAGTGAATACCAATCTAGTCTTTTCTATACTCCATTATATAGATCTATCAACACACTGGAATAATGATCGAATGACATAAAAGACCAAGCTTTAGTTTGACAACCAGCACACTGCGGCCCATAGCATTCTCGAAATCCAGTCACTATATTTTTGGTCATTACACCATAACAGTTAACCCAATTGTACTTCCTGGATTTGACCATGAATTTAGAATCTGAACCTGCAACTGAACCGTCACTTCACAACTTGATATTTCGGTTAACTCCCCTCCATGGAATGTCCTAGAGCTCCCATCATGAGAGCAGTAGATCTGGTCCATTCATGGGCTTCAACCACCAAGATGAAAGCCGTGATCTAGGCCAATGGTTCTCATTTCGATTCACACAATATGGGAATTGTTTCTAAGTCATTTGTCTGGACCATGTTATTGGAGAGGAACATGAATTATTTTAGTGAGCAGTATAAAAGAAGGGTACCAGTCACTGGCATTCTTGGGAGTCAGAGCACTTCCAGCTATTGTCTCTCCTCTCTACTTGGCTCCCTCTCCACAGCTCTTTTCACCCTCACTTCTACCACTTTCTAGTAGTAGCGCTTTCCAAGTCAACAAAGGGCAAACTCAGAAATGGCCATTGAGGAAGACTTAAAGGTTAGGATTTCTGTTGCAAGTTGTCCTTCAAAACTAAGACTAGGACTAACATGTATTCTAATGCTCTGCTCCAGAACATTGAGCTCAAGGTATCTGTCAATTGTTGTGACGGCTGCAAAATGAAAGTACTGAAGGCTTTGAGCATTAAAGGTACACTTCTTCCATATCAAAGTTATAAACCCAAACAGTAGCGACATGGATTTATGATCAATTGATGGAAGATCTAGTGCCAACACCTCTTTGTAAATCCCTTCAAAGTTTCAACCCAACAAGTTGTACGCAAGATCAGTATTGCTACCCTTTCTTTGATGTATGGTTCAAGATCCTTTTTTAAAGGAATGTATGGTTCAAGAACTTTAGAGAGACACCATGCCCTTGTCACTTGCAGCTTTTTAAATAGCCATCTTATAGAATTAAGTATAATTGCTAGTTTCTACTGCCGAGTACTAACCTATAGATATGGACTGCCATCTCTGCAGGTGTTCTCAAAATAGATATCAATCCAACCCTTCCAAAAGTTATTGTCACTGGCAATGTAGATCCACAGACTTTGATCAAGAAGCTTGTCCATTGTGGAAAGATGGCAGAGGTCCTAATAAAAAACCAAGAAATGGCCACGAGAATGGACTTCGAACAAATGTGTGAGGAAAATAGTCAAAAAGATGGGACATGTGATAAGAAGTCAGGGCTTGAAGAAACAAAACACACACACTCCTGCCACACCAGTAAGAGCAAGCAATTTTATAGTAAGAACGATGATAATACAGATGAGGAATCCAAGAACAAGAAGGTCCCAGCAAGGGGGGTAACAAGGGACAACCATGGAGGGAATTCAAAGGCTAATGTTGCAAGTCCCACTAAGCCCAAACCAAACAAGAGTGAAGTTTCAATCAAAGCATCAACAACGAACCCCCCTTTGGATCATACAACTTCAAGTATGATCGAAGAAGGAATCTATAAGTAAGACTACCATCCCCAAGCAAACTACTCAGTGGAACCCCATGTGCCACACATGACTCATTACATTTCAAATCCCATCAGTGCAGCAGCACCTCATCAATGTTGTGCAAGGGAGCACCACTGCTTCCACGAACTACCGGTATACTATCACCAGCAGGCAGTGCAGCCATTTCCACAATCTGTTGTTTAGTCATTAAAACCTCGAATAATAGAATACTTCAATGATGATAACACAGCTGGTTGTCACCTCATGTAAAAATTACACATTCAAGACTAGTCTCCAGTTTCCTCTTGCTTCCTTAAACTTATGTACATGTTGTTGTTCAAGGAGCTAATCTTTGTGCAGATGAAGTAAAAATGATAGCAGTCTAAAGATAATGGCTTGATCAGGTTCTGAGATCTACAAGACTTCTCTTACGGGAATAGCAGCAGCATAAATAACTAAAAAGACTTCACGGAAACATACAAGGAAAAGGACTTAAATCCATCGTATACAGATCACACGTGCATCTATGATACTTAGCCATTTTATGAGAAGGAACCCATGGAGCCTAAATATATATCCCTAGTCAATACTGACCTCTAACCAACAGTGGCTGGTAGATAAGAATTAGAAAGCTGAAATTTGTGTCCCAGTCAGTTTTCATAACTAGAGGAGCTATTCCAGTATACAAACACTGGGAAAAAGAAAAGTAAAGCTTCAAAGCCCAACTCAACGGCCTCAAGTTGGAGCCATATTTGCATCTAATGCAGTAGGGCACCTGAAGCCTACATACACCTATAACTCTACATGTCGAAATGCAGCCCCTATTAGCCCTACTTGTGCGACTCTCACTTCTACCACTTTCCAGTAGTAGCGCTTTCCAAGTCAACAAATGGCAAACTCAAGAAATGGCCAGTGAGGAAGACTTAAAGGTCAGGATTTCTATTGCAAGTTGTCCTTCAAAACTAAGACTAGGACTAACATGTATTCTAATGCTCTGCTCCAGAAGATTGAGCTCAAGGTATCTGTCAATTGTTGTGACAGCTACAAAATGAAAGTATTGAAGGCTTTGAGCATTAAAGGTACACTTCTTCCATATCAAAGTTATAAACCCAAACAGCAGCAGCATGGCTTTATGATCAACTGATGGAAGATCTAGTGCCAACACCTCTTTGTAAATCCCTTCAAAGATTCAACCCAACAAGTTGTTCGCAAGATCAGTACTGCTACCCTTTCTTTGATGTATGGTTCAAGATCCTTTTTTAATGGAATGTATGGTTCCAGAACTTCAGAGAGCCACCATGCCCTCGTCACTTGCAGCTTTTTAAATATCCATCTTATAGAATTAAGTATAATTTCCAGTTTCTACTACCGAGTACTAACCTATAGATATGGACATTGTGGTGTTCTCAAAATAGATATCAATCCAACCCTTCCAAAAGTTATTATCACTGGCAATGTAGATCCATAGACTTTGATCAAGAAGCTTGCCCGTTGTGGAAAGATGGCAGAGGTCCTATCAAAGAACCAAGAAACGGCCACGAGAATGTATGTCGAACAAATGCATGAGGAAAATAGTCAAAAAGATGGGACATGTGATAAGAAGTCAGGGCTTGAAGAAACAAAACACACACTCCTGCCACACCAGTAAGAGGAAGCAATTTTATAGTAAGAATGATGACAATACAGATGAGGAATCCAAGAACAAGAAGGTCCCAGCAAGGGGGGTAACAAGGGAGAACCATGGAGGGAATTCAAATGCTATTTTTGCAAGTCCCACTAAGCCCAAACCAAACAAGAGCGAAGTTTCAATCAAAGCATCAACAACTAACCCTCCTTTGGATCATACAGCTTCAAGTATGATCGAAGAAGGAATCTATCAGGAAGCCTACCATCCCTGAGCAAATTACTCAGTGGAACCCCATGTGGCACCCATGACTCATTACAGTTCAAATCCCATCAGTGCAGAAGCACCTCATCAATGTTGTGCAAGGGAGCACCACTGCTGCCACAAACTACCGGTATACTATCACCAGCAGGTAGTACAGCCATTTCCACAATATGTTGTACAGCCGTTACAACCTCGAATAATAGAATACTTCAATGATGATAACACAGCTGGTTGTCACCTCATGTTAAAATTACACATTCAAGACTCGTCTCCAGTTCCCTCCGGCTTCCTTAAACTTATGTACATGTTGTTGTTCAAGGAGCTAATCTTTGTGCAGATGAAGTAAAAATGACAGCAGTCTAAAGATAATGGCTTGATCAGGTTCTGAGATCTACAAGACTTCTCTTGCGGGAATAGAAGTAGCATAAATAACTAAAAAGACTTCACAGAAACATATAAGGAAAAGGACTTAAATCCATCGTATACAGATCACACGGGCATCTATGATACTTAGCCATTTTATGACAAGGAACCCATGGTGCCTAAATATATATCCCTAGTCAATACTGACCTCTAACCAACAGTGGCTGGTAGATAAGAATTAGAAAGCTGAAATTTGTGTCCCAGTCAGTTTTCATAACTAGAGGAGCTATTCCAGCTGAAATTCCAGTATCTCATTCCTGTCTGCTTCATTTTCCTTGGAGATTTTTATAACTTACATCTCTATTTGCACATGTATACAAACACAATGCTACCGTACAGTTTGAGAAAAAAAATCACCACCAGCTATCATACCCATGGAATCAATAAAACTTGATTTTCTTCTGCAGTTTGACAAATAACAATTCAACAAAGTCATTGGTTTGTCGTAATTAGTTTTCATAAATGTATAAAATTTTACCAAATATATTGGACACAATAGATCACATGGGGGAATTTTCTGCGAGTGAATACGGAGAATCATATTGCGCGTCTATAATACAAATGCACTTTTTAAGAAGGAATACATTGTTTTCATATATATCCCTAGTCAATACTAACCTCTAACCAACAGTGGCTGGCAGATGAGAATCAAAAGGCTGAGATTTGTGTCCACAATGAGTTTTCATAACTGGAAGAGCTATTCAATTCATGTTCCTGTCTGCTCCATTTTACTTACGGATACTTTTCTTTTGTTTACATCTCAATTTGCACACGTATACAAACAGAATGCTACGGTACAGTTTGAGAGGGGGTGAAAGCACCACTACTATAAAATCCATGGATTCAATAAAACTTACTTTGTTTCTGCAGCTTGATAAATAACAATTCAACAAATTCACTGGCTTGTCCAATGCAGGTGTGTTTCCCATGCTGCTACTCCGTCCATGCTTCTCCCTATGCCTTTCTATTCAAGAGGTATTTCTCCTGATAGCATAGGCCTTCTAGGCTTCTCAACATGCCATCCTTGTTGTGAGCAAGATTTTAGAGTGTGTGAGATGTAATGAGATGTTTTTGTCTGAGGCGAGGCGTAAGCCTCAAGGCACTTGAGGTGTAAGCCGCAAAACATATACGAGGCATTCATAAACACACAATATATACAAATATACATAGTTATAAGTACGTATATGTGTGTATATGGGTGTATCCATGAATGTATGTATAATATAAATGTCTGTATAAGAAAAAATAAAACTAAAGAGAGTTTTTACCTAAGTTAACAAGGAGAGATAGGGACTAATAGAAATGTCAATAAAAAAGACCACCAAAATAATGAAATAATCTTGTAGCAAACATATGGTATCAATGATTTATGCTATTATATCCTTGTTTTAACACGATAGGGGAAACTAGGACATACATAATTTGGAATTAGTAGAAATCTAGATATGTAACAATTGAAAATCATGAACATATGCAATAAGACATGTGGCACAAAACAAATTTAGCAAATATTGACAAATCTAAATCATAAGTAACGTTGAGTGTTGAATCTGAACAAATAGAAGTTATATAAATTCGCTAATGAGAGAATGATAATCAATTACAACAAATCTAAATAGAAAACTATTAAAGATCGTGCATGTAATTGTCCTAAAAGCAAAAAAACTTGGTGGTTAAAATAACACATTGGTAATCCAGAGTGAGGCACGACAGCTAAGTCTCACAACCTCAATACCTTGAGGCTAGCCTCAGACATTTCGAGTTACACCTTAGTCCATGATATCGAGGCATAAACCTCAACCCATGACATTGAGGCTTAAGCCTCAAGGTGTAAATGAGATAGCCTTGAAAGCCTCAAGGCGGGTTTTTTAATACTATGATTGTGACGGATAATATCGTCATGCCATTCCCACTACTACATGTTGGTTTTTTTCCCACATTTTTTAACTCGGAATGGATTCTTACTGATTCTTCCTCGTCTTTCACTGATTTCTCAATTTTTTACTTAATTACTTTAGGAACAGAAACCTATATCTTCATGTTAAGGAAATTTCCTATACATAAACTCAGTTGGCATGTCTTACCAATGCATCTGAATAATCAATAATCTAATCGTGTATTGATTTGATAAAACAGTTTGGATAGAATATGATTATTATAATTGTTAAATATTAGCCTTTATTTGTCCATTTTATTTCTCTTGTTATTTCTTTACTTTATGTGGACCTACATGTAATTGTCCTCTTAACCTTTTATATAAATATATGAGGGAAGACACATTGTGTCCTCAACGATTCTCCTAAACCCTCGTAAGATGGTACCAGAGCATGTTACGTAACTTGTCCTTGTGCCACCGGCGCCGCCCTCCCCTCTCCTCTTCTCCACGCCGCCGCCATCCCCTTTCTCTCTCTCTCCTCTTCTCTCCTCTGCGCACTGTCGCCACCACCCTCCCTCTCTCTCCTCCGTGCTAGGTTGTAGCTCTGGCCACCACCGCTGCTAACCGCAACTAGTCAGTGCTGCCACCTGCTCCTACTGCTGTCGTAGGCATAGCGCCCCGCCGTCGCCGTAGTAGCCAGCCGTTGGGCCGCTCACCGTCACCCGCCACCGTCGGGCAACCTTCACTCCACCCGCTTCTTTGTCTGCCTGTGTCGGCCCTTGAGCCACCAGGTTCTCTGTTGCGCCTAGGCACATAGTCACAAATTCGATATTCGGGATACGTACGGCCAAGTTGAAAAATTCAGAAATCGAGAATTATGCGGAAAATTCAGATAAAAATCGGTCAACGCGCCGTAAAAGTCCGGTCAACTATTCGGAGAAAAGTCGGTAAAAAGACGGCGTTAAAGAGTATATATTAGCCTATTTAGTTGATAGGTTAATTAGTTATTGGGCTTTTATATCTCAACCCGTTTAGATTACTTGTGTCCTAAGTCTTAGGGCGTATCCCCTCTCCTATATAAAGGAGAGGGCGTCCACTCTTGTATCCAACCCATTACATTCAATATTATTATTCTTATTTTCTACATACTAGTATCAGAGCGGTGAACTGCACACGGCGTAACAGTAACTCCGGCGTGAACAGTCTGGACGAGTGAACAGTAATTCCTACGTGAACAGAGCGCATTCTCTCCTGAGGGAAACCTAGTCGCCGCCCCTCCTCCCTCTCCTTTCCGGCACGTACGCAGCCCTAGCCGCCGCCATCGCTCGTCTTTTCTAGAGAGAAACTGAGGGGAAGAACCCCTGCCTATGGGCGGCCACCGTAGCCATGGCTTAGGTCGGCCGCCCTCTAGGCACATCTCGGCCTCTGTGGCTTCTCCTTCTCTTTCTTAAAGATTTAATTTTTCTTTCTGTATGTCGGCTATCTCCATCCCGGTGCATTCAACAGCCATAACCGTCGACCTCCAAGCAGCCATCTTCACGCCTTCACAACCTATCGATTCCACTATCACCATCTAACAGCAGCATCATAAGAGTTGCCAACCGCAAAAGCAGTAGCCATCATCGCCATCAAGCAACAATCAGCCACCATCAACCTGGTACATGCCGTCCAGAAAGATCTCAGTACTACTGACGTCAACTCAGTAGTATCGAGTTCTACACAGGACATCTCCTTACATCCTCAGCATCAACCTTCATTGTTGCTCGTGGAGAGGCTCCGCCCTTAGCTCTGCATGCATCCTCTTGGCATGCAATATCTCTGGAGTCATGCAGGAGACCCTTTGTTATCTCCTCTGTTATGACCAAGTGCTACATCAACTGAGTGACATAATCCGACCTTTTTTTTTTGCTACATCCCACAAGCTACTGCTCTTCATCACCTTCCCGGCTATCTTCATCACTCCACCATCACCTCCCATCTATGTCTACTCCCAGTTATTAATTCCCCCATATTTATTATGCCTATTTGGATCCTTAATCGGTCCTATCTTTGCTAATCGGATCCAAGTTTTAGCCTAATCAGATTTTTCAGAATTAGATCCATTTATTTTTCTATCCGGATCTTACATTGACCCATTTAGCATATTCTCTCTAGTTATCGGTTTCATTCTCCACATACTACACATCTCCATATACACAAAATTCTCTCAAATCCACCAATTCCTTTCCCACCCACTCATATCATGTGTGTATCCCTTTCCACAGTACCGGGGGGGGGGTCATATATCCATTTCTCCACACCAAAACCCACTCTCTTTGTATTTGGTGTGCGAGGGGATAGAGAGGAGAGGAAGAGATGAGAAGAGAGAGAGAGAGTGAGAGAATATGTATGAGAGAGAGAGTATGAGAAGAGATGATATATGTATTCAGGCTATATATGTTCCAGGCTATTATCTTAATGGAGCTTCACATTGTTCAGCACACCCATTCTCTACTTCCAGACAGCATTGAAGGATCTTCTTTCAGCATCAACACCGAGCTATTCGTGTTCATACCGTGTTATGTACGTCAGGTGTTGATGGTGTACTTCTTCAACTACATTTACATGAGACAGATGGTTTCTTCTTCAGACTTCTCAGAAGCTCAGCAATTTCAAGCCTGCCAAGTCTACATCTACAAGGTTGATAGTTCATCCAGAGATATCTTCACTGAGCTGCTTCATCACGCCTTCTCCGAGCTGCATCTGTTCTTACGGCATCGCCTTCCGCTGGTCTACTTGGGACTTTCCTTGATGGATGATATCTCCTTTCCTGTCAAGCCCCCAAGGTTCATGCTTCAGAGTTATGGTACCTGCATCGTATCACCAGCATATCATTCGTTCGTATTCATGCCACATTATGCACGTCTTCCCAGACAATTTGAAAATTCCACTACTGCTACTGTGTATCTGCATTCGTGTCGCGTTAAGTACGTATTCCAGTGAAAATAGCATAGTCGTGGTATTGATAATCGTCTGCTCCAAATGGCAAATTACTGCTGCAGTATTCAGGTTCCATTTCAGATGTTCTTCATTCCAGATTCACTCCAAAAGACCTTCATCACAGCTCGAGGATCTCCAGCCTACATAATACAATTTCAAAGCAAAGAGGCGCCATCTTATGATTCAGGGGGAGTATTATTTAAGGGGGAGTATCAATCTTTTGTATGGGGAGTGATATTTATCTTTTCTATCTTTCATTTATCATTTCTTTTATCGAGTCCTGTAACTCAAAGCTTGGACATGTGTTTCACCCATGATCCAGCTTGAAGGGGAGTGTTAAAGAGTATATATTAGCCTATTTAGTTAATAGGTTAATTAGTTATTGGGCTTTTGTATCTCAGCCCATTTAGATTACTTGCGTCCTAAGTCTTAGGGCGTCTCCCCTCTCCTATATAAAGGAGAGGGCGTCCAGTCTTGTATCCAACCCATTGCATTCAATATTATTATTCTTATTTTCTACATACGGATTAGATATATGTACATATACATAAACACATACAAACATATACATATACCCACATATATAATGATTTAAAATGACTAAACATGAAATTGATTACCCTAATATTGGAAGAAGGAGAAGTGGGAGCAGCAAGCAGCAGGCACAAATCAGGGAAGCAGGGGGGAGAATGGAGGAAGATGGAGCGTACATGTAGACTATCGAGGGGGCTCAGAGTGTGTCGGGGGATAGAGGAGGAAGGTTGGACGGTTTAGTGGAACCCTACTACAAGTAAAAAATGACGTGGAAAAAACAAATGCGAAGAAAAAGTAAAGAACTATATAAAACGGCAAAAAGCATATTGAACGCGTTTAAAACGCAATACGCAAATAAAATGTGAATTAAACGCGTTTAAAGCGTATTATTCAGTTTGGAGTTTTAAACAGCCGTCATATATGGCAAGTGAATAATACATGAAATGCATTTTTTTTAAAACAGAGTATATTGTGACTTTGCCTAGGTGTAGCCTTCATGTAATCGGTCCATCCAGTATTTTTTGTATCTGCTGCCGTCTAGAAGGAGGATTTAGGTGTTTCTCTGGTGTTGTTGCTATCTGCTATATTGGGCTCGGCTTCTGTCATGGCTTCCTCCCATGACGATTTTCGTCGACAAGTGACTACCGTGAAATTGAAAGGGCTAAACTATCAACACTGGGTATGCTCCATGGAGATTTATGCAAAATCCCAAGGCAAGCATTCTCATCTGACTCACGATGAACCTCCTGCTCTGCCTAAACTTCCAATTCCAAAGATATACATACCTACGATGATTGGTCAAAGATGACTCTACTGTGATGACTTAGATCCTCAACAATAGTGAAACTCGCATCAGTGTTACTCTTCTTCGTCTCCCGACTGTCAAGGAGATGTGGGATCAACTGGCCAGTATCTATTCTCACAGTAAGAATTCAAAGAAGGTGTTTGACTTGAACAAACAACTAACCTGTCTACATTTCTCTGGGCCAGATATTGTTGATTATTTTTCGTCTTTCAAAGGAAGCTGGGTTGAACTTGAGAAGCTCCATCCTCTGTCTACCGACTTAGCCACCATGCAACGATAATGGCAGGAACTTCAGGTTGTTCAGTTCTTATGTGGACTTCCTGAGTCATACACTATAGTAGTTGATCAGATTCATGTCAGTGATCCACTGCCAACATTGGAGAGTGTGCTTCACCGTCTTCAACGCATGTCGGCTTCTTCATCTGCCTTGACTTCTAACATTAGTGACACTACTTCTCTTGCTACCATGGCCAGCCGAGGCCATGGATGAGGTCGAGGTCGATTTCAAGATAACCGTCCTCCCAGTTCTGGTAGAGGACATGGTTCCCTTGGTCGTGGTTCCATTGGTCGTCGTTCATCTTCTGATACTTCTGGGAGTACCGCTACTCAACAGTACTATGACTTATGTGGTCGCTCCAACCACACTGAGGACACGTGCTGGAAGAAACATGGCACAACTACGTGGGCCAATGATGCGTCTGAGGGTTCTTCTCAAACTCCTGTTGTTGATACTTCGAGCTCCTCCACTGCTGAGTTCATTTGCTCAAAAGTTGAACGACTACTGCTAGAGAGAATCGGTGCTTCCTCCTCTATTGTTGCTGAGTTTGGAGCACATGTTGCTACATTTATTGGTTGTGATTCTATTTTTCTGATTGCCCTATCTTCTAGTACTGGGAATACAAAATGAGTGATTGACTTTGGGGCTTCTTCCCATATCTCTGGCAATAGATCTCTTTTCTATAAATTATCTAAACCATGCACTAAATTTGTTGTTATGCTTGTTGATGGATCCAAATATGCTATGTCTGGCATTGGTGATATTTATACTCACTTTCTTCTGAGATCTGTGTTGGCTAAATTGGAAATTATTATAATCTCTTTGTTTTGATGATGACAAACATTTCATTCTTGTGGATCTAACGTGCTACGTGAGTGTTGCAGGAATAAGGAGGATGACAAATACTTGGAAGATCTATATGCTAAAATTGCTTTAAGTCATGAATGTAATCAAATGTAAAAACTTGTACAAATATATAATGTACAAGTACTTAGACATCATGTAAATCAAGCGTTAGATCTTCCCTAGCCAATCACAACACTTATATAGGTCATCCCCTAAAATAGTGTCACATCTGCACACTCATACACACACTTATTACTTGGTTTAATAACATTGAAACAGGGTTAATCTCAGTCGACAAAATTCTCGACTGAGACACTCTCGGTCGACAAACTCTTCGACCGAGAAAGACCCAGGTAGCCGTTAGACACAGAAGACAAGGTAGTTGGGAGTTGGAATAGAACGTTATATACACTTGCCCCAGACAGTCCCTCGATCGACAAGTCCTCGACCGAGAAGGACTCTCGGTCGACAATTCTTCGACCGAGATGAGTTCTGTCTACACTTTTCAGAGTTAATTAACTAGTTGTTGTTAAAGCAACTAATGGTTACCTAACGGCTAGTTAAGCACTAAGAACCCCCTAGAAAGTGTCTAGAACATCCTTAAGCATCCATAGGCCATTCCTATAAATAGGACAAGCCATAGGACACTCAAGACACACTTGTGAAATACTTGAGCTTTCATAATTGCAATATGTTTTGAGCAATTGAGCAACACTAGTACTTGCTACTCATTTCCTTTGCTCCAAATTCGTGTCCTATAGGCTAGCATCTCCTATCCACTAAACCTACACTTCCATACTCATTGGTTAGGAGATCAATACGCTTGATATAGGAAATCAAGCCTTGTGCTTCAAGTGGTAAATTGTAATTTCCATTTCCTTTCTTGTTCTTTCTTATTGCTTGTACTCTCCTTGCTACTCCTAGGGTTGGAGGCTGCGGATTGGAGAGAGTTTGATCTTCTTGGTGAAGAAGGAGATCTTTGGACTACTTCTAGAAGGTTGTCTCAACGGGAAGCTACTTTAAGAGGAAGGCTACTTCAAGGGGGAGCTTGAAGTTACTTCAAGGAAGGCTGCTTCAAGGTTGGTGAGACTACTTCAAGGTGAAGGCTGTCCAAAGGGTGTAGAAAGTATTGTAATTTTATGCAATATCCTTGCGAGGTAATAAAATTTAATACTTTCAAAATCCCGATTGGGTAAGCAATCGGGTAGTGGATTGACTGCCTTAGTATTTGCTAAGGTTGGAACCACTCTAAACACCTTGTCTCCTTCTTATTATCTCAATTGTGGTTGTTTGAGTTAAATTATTGTAAAATATCCATAAAACCCTATTCACCCCCCTCTAGTGGTTTTTCAATTGGTATCAGAGCGGGATTCAAGGAACTCTAATCGAATCTTAAAGAATGAAGGGTGGTGGTGTCTACAACCACAAGCAAAGGAAAAGCATGGGCCAATCTTCAACAAGTTGCAATTGGTGCTTAGGAACAAGGCACACTACACCTAGCTATCCATGGAGGTCAAAGAAGGAAGATGTGCATAAAGAATGCCTTATTGCTACAATAAGTGAAGAAGAAGAAGAAGAAGAGGTAAGCCTTTTTGATTTACCTAAAGAAGAGCTAATTGCTAGTCTTGAAGAGATACGTAATAAGTATATTGAGTGCAAGAAGAAATTAAAGAAATCTAATAAAGCAAATGATGAGTTACATGCTAAACTTCTTGCTCTCACATCTGAAAATGAAGATCTCAAAAAGGTTATTGAAGATCATGATATTAAGCTAAAATCTGTAGAAGCAAATTGCAATCTTCTTTCTCTAGAAAAGTTGAACTTGCAAACTCAAGTAAATGATCTTAAAAAACAACCTGTTTTGTGTACACATCTAGACTATGATATTATTGTGAAAGAAAGAGATTCCTTGATATCTAATCTAGATCAAGAAAAGTTAGACATCAATAAGAGAATGGATGAGATTGTTAAGCTGCAACAAAAAGTTAGTAGTTTGAATAACAATGATACCCTTGATAAAATTTTAAATGATTCTTATCGTCAAATTGGAAGGAGAGGACTAGGTTATAATCCTAAAAGAAAATTTTACCAAAAACCTAGTTGGAGAAAGACACAAATGCTAGAAAATCAATTTATGTATGTACCTAGAGGCAAAAATACACATGCACCCAAGAACAACCTAGAACAAAATCATAGAAAAAGATATGAGGTTCATTCTATATGTTGCCATTATTGTTTGCGTCTCAGACATTATTCTTTCTCATGTCCTTACAAGAAAAAGGATGTTGAGTTAGTATGGGTTCCAAAACCCCCAAACTAAATGAACAAAATTAAGTTGAGATATGACCAAAGACTCTAGTTGTATATCTCTATGTCTATCTCAACTTAACATAATGAGATAACAAATTGATTCAAGTAATTTCAAACTTGAAAATATACATCTGCAAAGACACATCTTTGAAAATTTGCCTTAATTAGGGTCCTCAAAACATAAAGATTTAAATAAAATTAGTTGAGATTTGATCTAAATGTTACTTTGATATTCATATGTCCTATCTCAACCAAAATGAGTTTTCAAATTGCATAATTGAATTGAAAATGAACTATGACTTACTTATAAAAAGTTACTGAAAAACAATACAAACATATTCTCGGTCGAGAAATTGTTCGACCGAGAACACTGTCGGATGAGAATTAGTCGACCGAGCAGGTTACTGTTTAAAACTTACAACAAATCTATACAAACCAGTACAAAAAGCAGCATTCTCGGTCGAGCAAAACTTCGACCGAGATAAATTCGGTCGACAAAAAGTTCGACCGAACCAAGTTCTGCTGAACCTGTTTTTAATTAATCTAGTTTGCTATCAATTTGTTGTTAATGATTGATTTAATATGCAAATCAAGAATGAATCTCAGAGACCATCTTAAAATCAAAACATATTGATCTCTTACATCATAAATTGTTGAAAGAAGGTATAACATTATATGAAATGTTTAAACATATTGCAAAAATGTTATATGAAGACTGATATTGAATATACCTTATTCATTGCTTGAAAAAAAAATTATTAAGCATGTTCATGGTTTGTCTTAAAGTTGAAAATTTATGAACCTTGAATGAGATTATTTTGGTTTATCCTCTACATGGTTGGACTTAAAACTGAAAACTATGAACCCTGTTGGTTTAATCAAGCAAATTACTGTTCTATCATAATTATTGTGCCATGATCATTGTGTTTCATTGGTTTGTCTAGAATAATCTTTGATCCATATATACAAACCATGAATGGATATTGTTTTTTATCATTATGATTCAGCTCATATGAAGATTCCATTTTGCATAAACAGTAAAACTTCATGGCACAAATACATTCTATATTGAAAATCTGCAGAAATTATACTTCACATATAAGTGTTCAAATTGGAAATCTACAGAAATTGCCTCTTGGTTGAAATCAAGTTTGACCAAGGGGCGCTATGGTCGTAGTCAAGGTCGACCTAATGCTTATTTGTACATCAACTTATTGTACTTAATCTTAGTATCTTGTTTCAAAATGTGCTTTTGATAAAAGGACAAAATCAAATCTTAAAAACTAGTTATGACCTTAGAATTGCTCAAATATCCTAGACAATGATTACATTATTAATCCCCTAGAAGATATATATGTGCTCTACAAATCTAATCTCTCGCATTAAAAACTAGCTCAAAATTTTATCCGCAGCAACCTCGTCGGTCAGCAAAAATTTTCGACCGAGACATACTCGGTCGACGAATTCGTCGACCGAAAACATCTCGGTTGGCTATACTTCTCGACCAATACTCACCAAGTAAATGTTGTACAGTCGAACCCAGATATACTTCTGGTCAACAAAATGTTCGACTGAGCCAACATCGGTCGACAAAATTGTCGATCGAGGCCAACCTTGTGAACCCCCATTTGCATGGATTAAAAGGCAATATTCTGATTAAAATATAAATTAAAAAAATGTAACGGCTAGTTTTCGATCGACCGTTGGATGACCGAGAGGAGCACCTACAGAAATGACCGTTGCGGTCGTCGGTCGACAAATTGTCGACCGAAATAGGTTCTATTTTGCTATAAATAGAGCCCAAAATGACCCCTTTCTTCACAACTTCACATTCTCACTTCTCTAGCTCCTCTCTAGTGTATTCTTGTGCAAATTTTTAGCTTCTCTACATCCAAGTCTTGCCTTGCTTCTTCTCCACTTTAAAGCAACAAGATGGCTTCCTCATCATCGTGTGGAAAGAAGTAAGTCGCTGCTAGGAAAGGAAGGACGGTCTCTCCAGCGTTTTCGTTCATCAACGACATTCCATTCAATGACGCAGCTGTCGGCGATCGCTACCTCAGGCTATCCTCAAGAACCCCTCTTCCACGATGGCCGGTCGACGTCATGGACTTCCACAACATTGTTGATCTGGAGGAACTCTTTGAGGTGCAACATTTGTCTGAATTTCTGAATCCCTCCTTCCATTCCTACTCCTCAAAAGTAGTTAACGAATTCTATGCAAACTTAAACCCACATCCTGACCATGATTCATTCTCTTCTATGGTTAATGGGTATGGATTCCATTTTTCTGAGGAGGGCATTCTTAGCATGCTTAACATAGATATTGAAGACTATAAAGATTTTATTGATCTCACCATCGGCAATCCACTAAATAAACTCTCTCAAGATGACACTACCACTAGCTTAAGTGACATTAAAAGAGCCATCTTTCTATCCAATACCACTTGTCATGAAGATAGGGGTACATATTATGCCATAAACTTAAAACCTGAAGCTAGGATCATAAACCTCATTGTTGCCACCAATATCCATCCTAGGGCAAATAAATCTGAAGTACCCACTTTTCGTATGTACCTTATCTATTCCATTCTAAAAGGTATCCCCATAAATTTCATTCGTATCATCCTTAAGAATATGCTTGAGTTCTCTGGCAATCCACCTTATGCCGACTTTGTTTGCCAAATTACTCAACATTTTCTTAAGAAGAATATTGAGGACCTAGGTTATACATGGGATAGGAAACCCCAAAAGATAAGTAAAAATACAGTAGAGAAGATGGGAATCGACTTTGGCCACAAAAGGGCTAGGACTGAAGGGGAGACATCCACCCAAGCCATACCTCCACCACCTCCTCCTACCAACCTACCCCATGATCCTATCACAAACACCTTGACATACATAGCTGGATCTCAATATCACCTAAGTAGGTAATTGGATTACAACCATCATGCCATGACTTATTTAAATCAAAGGATGCAAGCCCTTTCTCCTGACCAACCTGATGAATATCCTTATTCCCTTAATCTTGGCATGCTAAACCCATACAATCCTTCCTACAATTACTATCAAATTCCACCTCCACCATCTCCTGACCTCACTCATACTCAGTTTTCTCCAATCCAACTCCAAGATATTGCTGCTCATTTTCACTTCGATCGTGTTCCCACCTTCTTGGAGGCTTATGCTTTAACCAAGACAGGTGCCTTGGAGTGGCAGACACTGGTCTAATATTATGGAGCTAAGCCCTTTCTTGGAAAAGACCCAGAAATTGATGTAATCCTTCAGTCTTTTCAGTGAGTTCATGAGATGAATGGCTATCTTTGTAATGTTTGTAATGGATATCTTTTTATAAGCAAATATGTCATGCTTTATGGGTCATCTTATGAATTGTATGAGCACTAAGTTATTATAAATAAAAGTGTTCTTCTATGGCTTCATTTGGACATATCCTTGTTATATAAGAATATTATAGTGGAGCATAAACATCAGGGGGAGTAATATATGCAATAAAAGGATCTCATTCCTTACAAATGATTGAAAAATAAATTATGGCTAAATTTGACAATGCTTAGTGTACATTCATATTAATCACTTGTTTTAATTGATTATCTCTTTAACGGGGAGCATAGAATAAAATTAAGGGGGAGTAATAAAGAGTCATACTAAACACTTATCTTGGATATCTTTTTGAAATGACAAAGGGGGAGAAATAATATAAAATAATATAAAACAAAATGAGTTTCATAATATTTATATTTCGGCCAGCACCCACTTGCAAAACAAGAACGGCTACAAAAGGTAAACTTCAGGTATGAAACTCATATGATTTACATTTCCTCATTTTATATTTAGGAAATGTTTGTCATCTTCAAAAAGGGGGAGATTGTTGGCTAAATTGGACATTATTATAATCCCTTTGTTTTGATGATGACAAACATTTCATTCTTGTGGATCTAACGTGCTATGTGAGTGTTGGAGGAATAAGGAGGATGACAAATACTTGGAAGATCTATATGCTAAAATTGCTTTAAGTCATGAATGTAATCAAATGTAAAAACTTGTACAAATATATAATGTACAACTACTTAGACATCATGTAAATCAAGCGTTAGTTCTTCCCTAGCCAATCACAACACTTAGATAGGTCATCCCCTAAAATAGTGTCACATCTGCACACTCATACACACACTTATTACTTGGTTTAAAAATATTGAAACAGGGTTAATCTCGGTCGACAAAATTCTCATCCGAGACACTCTCGGTCGACAAACTCTTCGACCGAGAAAGACCCAGGTAGTCATTAGACACATTAGACAAGGTAGTTGGGAGTTGGAATAGAAAGTTATATACACTTGCCCCAGACAGTCCCTCGGTCGATAAGTCCTCTACCGAGAAGGACTCTCGGTCGACAATTCTTCGACCGAGATGAGTTCTGTCTGCACTTTTCAGAGTTAATTAACTAGCTATTGTTAAAGAAACTAATGGTTACATAACGGCTATTTAAGCACTAAGAACCCCCTATAAAGTGTCTAGAACGTCCTTAAGCATCCATAGGCCATTCCTATAAATAGGACAAGCCATAGGACACTCAAGACACACTTGTGCAATACTTGAGCTTTCATAATTGCAATCTGTTTTGAGCAATTGAGCAACACTAGTACTTGCTACTCATTTCCTTTGCTCCAAATTCGTGTCCTATAGGCTAGCATCTCCTATCCACTAAATCTACACTTCCATACTCATTGGTTAGGAGATCAATACGCTTGATATAGGAAATCAAGCCTTGTGCTTCAAGTGGTAAATTGTAATTTCCATTTCCTTTCTTGTTCTTTCTTATTGCTTGTACTCTCCTTGCTACTCCTAGGGTTGGAGGCTGTGGATTGGAGAGAGTTTGATCTTCTTGGTGAAGAAGGAGATCTTTGGACTACTTCTAGAAGGTTGTCTCAATGGGAAGCTACTTCAAGAGGAAGGCTACTTCAAGGGGGAGCTTGAAGTTACTTCAAGGAAGGATGCTTCAAGGCTGGTGAGACTACTTCAAGGTGAAGGTTGTCCAAAGGGTGTAGAAAGTATTGTAATTTTATGTAATATCCTTGCGAGGTAATAAAATTTAATACTTTCAAAATCTCGATTGGGTAAGCAACCGGGTAGTGGATTGACTGCCTTCGTATTTGCTAAGGTTGGAAACACTCTAAACACCTTATCTCCTTCTTATTATCTCAATTGTGGTTGTTTGAGTTAAATTATTGTAAAATATCCATAAAACCCTATTCACCCCCCCTCTATTGGTTTTTCAATCTGCTCTATATGTGTCAAATTTTCCTTTGAATTTGTTATCTATCGGCAAAATTGTGTAGCTTGAACTGCAGTTTGACCTTTGTACTGGGTACTTGTGTTTTTCAGGACCTTCGCATGAGGATGAAGATTGGAAGGGGGCATGAAGGAACTGATGGACTCTACTACCTAGATGATTTGAAAAAGATTGGCACTATAGTAGTAGCTTTAGCTTTATCTTCTTCTGTTTCTGCATTATAGTAGCACTATAAACTTAGGCACCCGTATACTGATAAAATAAAGCATGTTATTTCTAGTGTAAGAACGCACAGTTTCAAGTGCGAGTCATGTCAGTTAGGCAAACAGTCTAGAGCTATCTTTCCTAGGACTTAGATTGATAGTAAAGATATTTTTGATTAGTTCATGTTGATGTATGGGGTCCATGTAATGTTCCAAGTCTATCAATAAATAAATCTTTTGTTCTGTTCATTGATGATTTTTCCCGTGCTACTTGGTTGTTTCTGATGAAAGATCACAAGTCTTGCCTACTATTAAATTCTTTTTGCATAAATTAAAACCCAATTCTCTATGCCCATTAAAATTCTACGCACTGATAACGCCTTGGAGTTTATTCGAAAGGATGTTGAATTTTTTTGTTGATATGTTGGCACCATTCATCAAACATCATGTGCCTACACGCTTCAACAGAACGGAGTTGTTGAACGGTAAAATAGGTAGTTACTTGAAGTTACTAGAACTATTATGTTGAATTCCAATGTTGTGAAACAGTTCTGGCCTGAAGTTGTTCTCACTGTTTGTTTTATGATTAATCGCATGCCCTCATCTGTTATTGGGAACCAAATTCCAGTTCAGGTCCTACAACCCCAACTTCCCATTTTCTCTGTTCCTCCATGGATTTTTGGGTCAACCTATTTTGTTTGTCTACTTGGACCAAATCATGATAAGTTGTCTCGTAGAGCAGCAAAATGCATTTTTCTTCGATATTCACATACTTAGAAAGGATATTGGTGCTATTGTCCTACTTCTAGGAAGTGGTTCACGAGCATTGATGTGGTTTTCTTTGAAAATACTCCGTTCTATTCTGCTAAAGGGAAAAATCTCAGTTCAGATATTATTTCAGCACCTCTACCTGTTATCAGTGGTTCTACTTCTGCTATACAATCTTCTGAGACTATGTCTCCACCTCTTACTACTTATCCATGTAGGAATCGACAACCGCATTCTACTCCTCCTGAAGACCCCCCCCCCATAGTCAACCAATCTTCTTCTCTAGAAGGTCCTACGCCAACTGAGGTAACTTCTTATCTGCATCTGCCTATTGCACTTCGGAAAGGCACTCGTTCATGCACATCTCATAGTATTGTTGACTATGTTTCTACTGCTCATCTTTATATTCATGTTAGTAACTTTGTTTCTACCCTTTCTGCTGTTGTTGTTCCTAAAAATATTATTGACGCTTTACAAAGTACTGCTTGGATACATGCTATGACTGAGGAGATGACTGCTCTTACTGATAGAGGGATGTGGGATTTAGTTGATCCTCCCTCTAATTACAAGCATGTTGGCTTCCGTTGGGTGTAAGCTGTCAAATATCATCCTGATGGGACTATTGAAAGACTGAAGGCACGTCTAGTTGCAAGGGGGTACACTCAAACTTATGGCATTGATTATTTTGAAACCTTTTCTCCTATTGCCAGGCTTAATTCTGTGTGGATTCTCTCTGTTGCTATCAAGTTGGATTGGCCCCTTATCTAGTAAAATGTCAAGAATGTCTTTCTTTGAGGTGATCTCCGAGAGGAAGTCTATATGGAGCAACCACCGGGGTTTTTTGCTCAAGGGGAGTCACACAAGATCTCTCATCTCAAGAAGTATATTTATTGACTCAAGTAGAGTCCATGTGCCAAGTTTGACAAGCTGAGAAAAATTTTGACTAAACCTTGCACGAGTACGTCTAGCAACAAGAATTGCAGTGCATCGTGGTGGAGAAAGCCTTCCTCAATGGAAATGTTGTAACAGACAAGAAGGGCAACACAACTCCCAATATTAGAGAACATGTCTAGGTTGTAAGGACCCTGACCTTCATTTTGGTCTTAACCTGTTTCTTTTGCCTAAACCTTGTGCTTGGTTGCTTGCTAACCATCTTTAGTGATGATTAGGGTTTGCTTGTGCTTAGTTGAGAGCTGGAGGTGCTACTTGCAAAATAACCTAAGATAGGGTTGGAGAGTAAGTTTGTCACCTTGAGATATTTCTTTCTCTCTCTTTGCTTCCTCTAGGGTTGAGAGGAAGGTTTGGGCTAGTGCCTTGAGTTGTCTTGGGCTTGGTTGAGCTCTTTTGGGCCTTGTTTTCCCTTATTTGGGCCTTGCCTTGTTTGGCTGAGCCCTGTATCAGGCAAGGGTGCCTTATGTCGGCCTTGGGGTATCACCCATGGTGGTGTGTCGGCCATGGAGGGTGGTGTGTCAGCCTTTGACCTTTGTTGACCTTCTTGCCTTGGTTGTGTCACCCTAGATTGGACATGTGGCCGACCCTTGGGGGAGTAGTGGCATGGCATGTGCATGAGTTTTACAAGGTGGTAAAATGAGTGGATAAGTGTCCCTTGGTAAGGTGACACCTTTCCTTTGTCTAACCTTGACCCCCATCTATATATGCCTTGCCTTTCTCTTCCTTAGGAACCCTTTAGCTCATTGTTGCTCCTCTCTTCCTTGTGTGCATGATACACCTCTCCCTTGCAACCTTGGTGGCCGATACCCTTGGAGGAGATAAGGTTGGTGGTTGATCCCCTAAAAGGAGTTCCCTTCTTCTTCCTTTAGCTTGGTAGCCGAACCCTAGGTGGGTGTTGTTTCCTTGGTAAGCATCTTCCCTCTCTCCTTAGCATCTTCTTCTCCATCGTGCCTACTCTTCGGTCATGGTGGTTATGTTTCTTGTACCTTTTCTTGAGGTGGTCGAAGTAGTTTGCTTGGAGCTAGGAGCTAGAAGCTTGGAGATTTGGAGCTTGAGGAGTTTGCTTAAGGCAGGTTACATAACTTCTAACCCTAGCTATACTACCTTCTCTATGTTGCATGTTTCATATATGTTGATGATCTGCCATTGCATGTTATGTTTCTTGGTCTAGAACATGTTGTTGATCTTATAGGTTTAATGAGCATGATGTTGTTGATGGTCTATGTGCCTCTACACCTAGTTGGCCGAACCATGGTTTAGGGCTTCCTTGTTGAGAAACACTCTTTTCTCTCCTTGGTCTAGAGAAGTGAGTTTGAGCTATAGTAATGTGGGCAATACCCCTCTCTCGTTTAAGTTGATAGGTGAGCTTATATTCTAGTTGCTTAAGCAACACCCTCCTCTCACCATGGATTAGAGAGATGAGCTTTTGGATAGATGATGACCTATGATGAGGTTTGTCCTTGTGGTTGCCTGATTTGTGATAGAGGTTGTGTAAAACCCCTCTCTCTTGGTTGTTGAGAGGTGATCCAACCTTCTTGATCAATTAGGGTTTGATGTCCATGTTCTTGAGGTTGAAGATGATCTTGTTGGGTTGTGCCTTGCACGATATGAACTTGGGATAGTGCTGCCCAATAGCCCTGTTTGGAGTTGTACCCTAGGGTGATACACCTTGTTGAGATAGTTGACTTGGTGCCCGTTATACTATGGAGCCTAGTAGGCTATCCTTGTGTTGGGCAATAGGGTTTAGTTGTGGTGATGCCCGATATGAGTTGAGTGGTGCATCTTAGTGAGTACCCTAGTGGTGTTGTTCCTTTGACTGATATGCCTAGTTGGTTTGGCCAATACTCTTTGTGGAATTGGAGCTTGGGCATTACACCTTGATGTGTGCCTTGCACGACACATTTTGTGATGATCTTGGCCGATATTCTATGATGAGCTTGGTGGCTTGGTTCCCGATAAGATGGTTGTATAAGAACCCTAGACGACGCCTTAGTGATGTCCGATATAAGGAGTTTGACCTAGTTGGATGACAGGTCTTCTTAGGGGTTGCTTGTTAAGTGGGAGACACCCTAGCCCTTTCCTTGGACGATATGAAAGGACGGGTTTGTGTTGCCCGACACACCCTTTGTGAGTTGGTCGTTGTGGTTCCTTAGTGGTTACCATGCCTTGGCCGATAGAGAGCCTTGGCCAACATAGGGGTCTTCTGAAAGATATGGGTGATGGTTGAATGTTAGGGTGTCTTGGGCGCCATGCTCCTGGTCGACATGCCCCTTTGGTGAGGGTTGGCCAATAGAGGAACCCTAACCCTAACCCTGATCCTTGTGCATGATAGGCCTTTGGCCGATAGCATCTACTGATGCACGATACACCTTACCCTACACAATGTGAGATGGTGGGTTCTAGTTGCATGATAGGTGAAAGGATGGGTTGACTGATATGGTGGTGAGCTTGTTTGGGGTTTGAAACCCTAGTCGATACATCCTATGGTGAGGGTATGACCATACCTGTTACACCCTTTGGTGAGGGTTGGAACTGATCGCCATACCTTTAGTGAGGATTACAAGAGCTTTGGTGAGGGTTCTATACATAGTTGATAGTTCTCTTTTAAATAATGATAAAACAAGTGATATGATGTAACCACCTTGCATCCTATAACTATGATGATGAGATAAGATGATAGGTTAGGAACCAGGAAGCTTGGAAGCTTATGATGTTGTTTCACATGATGGTGTGACACATGCATATGGTCACAAGTATTAGGCATAATGTACGCCCATGATTGATAATAATACTATGAATGATAAAGCTTATGTGTGATGTGTTCATCGATGCTTCTTTATACTTGATAGTATAATAATAATCTTGTTAATCCATGATGGCTTCAATTATCTTGGTGAATGTGTATACTAACCATGCAGGTATTTCATGTGGATTCATAGCCTGGTCAGAGCTATGAGGTATATGTGCTTTGACTAGCACAAGTTGATAGGTCTGAGGGCCTGATATAAGGCTAAGTGCCTAGCTGAGGTGTTATCCTCTGATGATGAGATAAGGGATGCATTCCCAGGATGCTGATGCATGATTCTGATGCCTTGAAAGGCAGTGGTTGATATCATGAGGGATTGCGGTCCCAGGACAGCATGATGATGGCAATAGTGATGTAATTCTATAAGGCTATGTTATACTTTGTTTTACCTCAACAATTGGTTTAAAATATACTAATTAATTACATTGGAACATATCATGTAGTTTTCCCTGGCCATAGATCCATTACCGTCAGTATTTGGTGATGGTGAAATAGGTTTATCCTGCGGGATTACCTGGAGCGCATACTGTTGAATATGTGAGGTTTCCCCTAGCCTAAAATAGGAGGGTTGAGTGCAGCTGCGGTTTGATTCAGCCCTATTTTAGGGCTTCATCTTGTGGCATTTTGCATTTCAATCACATATATACCTATTAGATAACATGTTATTTCCCTTAATATGCATATTTTTGTAAAATGCACTTATGAACATTATTTACATGTTTTTCAGGTACTTGGATCACACTTGGATGGATGAGAGAGATGGAGGGGGCCAAAGAAGGCCCCAGAGCTCCCCCAACCTACCCCTAGTGGCCAAGAGTCAAGCTTAAGCAAAGAAGTCCATGGATAATGAAGTTTGAAGCTCAAAGTGCAAGTAAAGCCCCCAGTACAGCCGTGGTAACACAAAACGGTCGTGCTGCAAATGAAGAAATCACAGGAAAAATCTCAATTTTGAAGCAGCTGCAGAGCATATTCTACCACAGTCATGTCACACAGCACGGTCGTACTGCGACCACCCACCATGGCCGTGCCACGCAGCACAGCCATGCTACCATAACCCACCACGGCCATTCCACGCAGAACGGCCGTGCTACCATCTCCCACCACGGCCGTGCTACCCTCAACCCACCACGACCGTGGCCTTTTCAGCCCAAATTTGACCACCAACCTGACATTTAGCCATTTTAATTCCCACGACCATGCCCAGACACCACGGCCGTATCCTACCCTACCCACCACGACCGTGGTGACCCACCACGGCCGTGCTACTCACAAAACTCACCTAGTTTTCACTATTTTGCCCATTTTTCCCCTACTTGACCTAGTGCTTCCTCCCCACACCTATATATATCTAGGTGGCAGCTGGGGCACGAGGTTGGCTACCTTCTACTCCCATTTTCGCTCCCTTGTCACCTCCACTCCATTCCACTTCACCTCCACCTCAAATCCACTCCATTTCACCATTTCCACCACATAACCCCCCATATTTAAGCCTTCCATCCACATCCCACCACCATTCCACACCTTGCCATCCAAGAAGAAGGATGAGGACGACCTTGTAGCTGCTGGAGAGAAGGATTTCAGCCACTACTCCGAGCTCCATATCTTCTTCTACCTCTTTCTCCTTTCTTTTTGTGTTTTCCATGTCTATGAGTAGCTAGGCCCCTTGGGTGGGCTGTTTGGGGGAAAATATGTTACTTTGATACCATGTTGGGGGAAAATGACATGTAAACTTTGTAATTTCATTTGTTAATGATTATATTCTATTTCTATCTCATTCTCCATGGATTACTTGTTGGTTTGTGTGTGAAATCACCTAGGAATTTAGGCAAATTGTTTATATGTGTGAATTTTGGGATTTGCCCCTAGGTCCAATTCTTGGATCCCTAGGTTGCCTCCCATCTTCCTACATCCTAATCAATCTCCCTAGACCTAAGTGAGAGATCTAAGTAGCTAGATTAGGTAATTCTAGTGCAATTAGCATGGAGCCTTCTCAAGGCTAGAATGTGGGGGAATTGGGGTCCAAAACCCTAATTTCACCCCCCATTACTACCCTCGGCCCCTAATTTCCCTAGGAATGTCTAATGTAGAAACCTAGACTTGATTAGACTCTAATTGGATTGAACCTAACCCCTAACCCAATTGAGCCTCGTAAGGGTAGTAGGGGGTGTTAGGGACTAGTTCCCCTATCCACAACCTAGCATATCCATGGCCAGTTAGTAGCTTAGGTTAATTTATTAGACTCTAACTTGTTGTTTGGTTTGGATAATCTAAATGGAATCATAATGTTCATATGTCAACCCCCAACTTAAGTGATAATTTCATACCCCTAAACAACCCACACATCTCTTTACGGCTTAAAACCCTAGTTTTGTGCTTGCTTAGCTTAGTTAGTTCTTTTCTTGCTTAGTTAGCCTTTTGTCTTACTCTTGCCTTGTTTATGCTAGTTTAGTTCTTTAATTGCTCTTTTGCTTCTCTCTTGCTTGCCTTAGTGTAACTTGCCTTTTCATACCTAGCTTAGTCTTTCCTTGCCTGCTTAGTCTTAATCTTATCTAGGGTTAACATAGATTTCATTCTCGCCTTTAATTGCTTGCTTGTTCATCCTTAGTTAACAATCAAAATCACCTTCAAACCCTTAACCCTAGTCTCCGCGGTAGGAACCTAACCAAACTAACCTAGCTCTAGTACCCCCTCTTTTCCCTGTGGATCGACCCTTTACTTGCCACCTTCCTATACTACGACACGACCCCGTGCGCTTGCGGGTGTAGTGTTTTAGTGTGAGTAGGTAGTCAGGTTAGGTCTTATAAATTTCGAAAGCAAATACCCATCCTGTGTGTTCCGACCTCGTGGAGTGCATCTAGCCACCTTAGTTGTCTAGTGTGTACGCCTCTAGCGGAATCGCACCAAGCTTTCTGGCGCCGTTGTCAGGGATTAGAGGCGTTCGGCCTAGCTAGTTAGTTTTTCTTTGACTTTTCCTACTGCCCTCATCATTGCTATTCTTTATTCATTTTTCTTTGCATTCTTTGTGTATATTGGTTTGCTAACTTGCTTTCTTTTGTTTGGTTGTGCCTTGTGCATGTGACAAGCCACTCGGAGAAGACAAGATGGAAGGCCAAAATGCAAAAACCCATCCATTTCCTCCAGCACCCTACCTCCAAGGCTATCCTAAGCCTTACACACCTCCACCACCTCCATTGTCGCAACCTTCCCACCACTTCAAATTCCAACCTCATTTCCCTCCTCCACTACCCTACCTCCAAGGCTATCCTAAGCCTTACACACTACCACCACCTCCATTTCCACAACCCTCCTACCAGTTCACCTTCCAACCTCAATTAATTCTACCACCTCCATCACCACAACCCTCCCACCAATTCACCTTTCAACCTCAATGCCCTCCTCCACCTAAAGTCCAACGGCCATCAACACCGATGCCACCACCACAACTATTACATGCTCTCCCTACTTCCCATGAGCAAATGGATATGATTGAGACCCCTCTCTTTGGTGCCAATGAAGACCCATTCCTCAAGAGAAAGAAAACCTATGGCATGAGATTTCTGAGGGTCTTAAGGCTGATTAAGATCTATGATGATGATCCCCAAGGAGAGAGAATTGCTGAAAAAGACTTACGAAGCTCGCATGACCCTTGGGAGGAAGATCAATCAAGGAAAGCATTTGAGAGGATTGCTTATGATGGGGGTGAAAACATTTTATTTTCGGACCATGGTTGATGGTGAAAGAACAACAAGCCTGGCTGAAGGCGTGAAACTTAGCGCTTGTGGGAGGCAACCCACATAGGTTTGGGAAATTTTGACCCAACCTTCACTTTTTGATACAATTGCTTTGTTTTTACATTTTCCAAGAACACACACACACTTGTGTTTAATAGTTTTTGTCTAGTTTTAAGATGTGCAGGTGATAACAGGGTGAAATGAAGGAAATTTGAGTACAATTGAGAGAAGGATTCCAAGAAAAATCACTTTGAGTCAAGTTTTTGAGTGTTTGATGTTCCTCATTTTGAGAGTAGTAGCTACAGGGACCACCACGGCCGTGGCACATCAATATGACCGTGGTCATTTGCATGAAAAACACACCAAGTCCCTAGATTCAAAAGCAAAATTGAGAAAAGTTGCCAAAGGACTGTACCACGGCCGTGTCAGGCAGCACGGCCGTGCAACCTGAAGCCACCACGGCCGTGCTGAAAACCAATTTCAGCCACTGAAGGTAGATTAGTGTGGCAGCTACTACGCATATCCTCCACTACAGGGAGGAACACCGCCAGAGCCTCAAGAGAGCCATGATCGTCTACCCTATTATCCTAAACTCTAGGATCATGTTGAGGACATCATGATTCAAAAGTTTGGGGTGGTAGGGCAGGTATGCCCTAGTTTCATTTTGCATGTCACCTGCCACATCCACTTTTGTTTTCTTATTTTTTCTATCTATCTTAGTCATCTTTACTACTTTTCATACTTGCATGTTAATTTTTGCATAATTTTCAAAAAAAATTGCTCTTCTTGCCATGCATTGCATATCATGCAAATTTTTGGTAACGTTTGCATGTTTTAGCTAGGAGTTGCTTATTTTCTTCTTTAAGTACAATAATATAGGCTTAGATGTGATTGAAGGCAATTTGGCACCATTTTGGCCAATTTTGCCCAAATTGAGATTTCTTGTCTAAAAAGTGTGTTTTGACCCAATCTCTACTATTTTGAGTAAAAATGATTACCTTTGACAAATTCAAGTGACTTATCATTGTTTATTGCTAAGTGGTATCAATGTTTGACTTTTTACATGTGCATCACCTCCCTTATGGTTGTGATTGATTTGGCTGAATTGTGAAGTTGAGCAAACTTTGAACGCTTGGTGTTTGTAGAATCACTTGATTGATATATCAATTTCATCTTTTTCATTCATGTGGTGTGATATCTAGGATGAAGTATTGGATGAATTTTCATTTAGGATGTCTTATGTGGAGAATCATACCTATGACCCCTCTTTGACCCGACTTTTCACTCACCATCTTCTTACCCCTCCGCCTCATGAAAGGATGCCAAAGTGCACATATCAGCCGTGGCCACCTCTAAAAGTTTGGGGTGGCCACATCTCCATCTCTCTGCATCACTCTATCCACCATATTCCCTATCTACACCAAGGGCAAGAAAAGAAAAAAGAAAAAGGAAAAAGAAAAGCAAAAATAAAATAAAAGGATGCTCCTGTTTAAGAGCATTCAAATAAAGAAAAGATGAGTGTGTAAAAACACTCCAAAAATCTTACCGCAACCCTTTCTTCCATTTTCATACCCATTGAGCTAAGAAGCATCAAACTTAGCTCATTTTGCCCTTTTCCGCAGCCACGTGGGTCATTTGGTGTGATTTGAAATATAAGATTGAATGCATGAATGTGAAACAACACTCCTAGTCATTCTTGATTAACGCCACCATGAAACGGTTTACCCGGAACTTTATGGAAGAAATATGGATAACTTGTGTATTCTATGTGCTATATTTGAAGTTCATATGCTTTGTGCTCTTTTCATGATTGGTTTGTGAAAGAAGGAGAGGAGAGAGGTGAAATGCATGCACTTAGTCATCTTTGATCCCATTCATCGATAATCATCTTTTACATTGCATTTGTCATGTCTTGAATGTGAAAAGTTTGTAAATAGATTGAGTTGGAGCATACTTGAGGACAAGTATGTTTCAAGTTTGGGGTGGTGATTCAGCCCTATTTTAGGGCTTCATCTTGTGGCATTTTGCATTTCAATCACATCTATACCTATTAGATTACATGTTATTTCCCTTAATATGCATATTTGTGTAAAATGCACTTATGGACATTATGTACATGTTTTTCAGGTACTTGGATCACACTTGGATGGATGAGAGAGATGGAGGGGCCCAAAGAAGGCCCCAGAGCTCCCCCAACCTACCCCTAGTAGCCAAGAGTCAAGCTTAAGCAAAGAAGTCCATGGATAATGAAGTTTGAAGCTCAAAGTGCAAGTAAAGCCCCCAGCATGGCCGTGGTAACACAAAACGGTCGTGCTGTAAATGAAGAAATCACAGGAAAAAACTCAATTTTGAAGCAGCTGCAGAGCATACTCTACCACGGTCGTGCCACACAGCACGGCCGTGCTGCGACCACCCACCACGATTGTGCCACGCAGCACGGCTGTGCTACCATAACCCACCACGACCGTGCCACGCAGCACAGCCATGCTACCATCTCCCACCACGGCCGTGCTACTCAACACGGACGTGCCACCCTCAACCCACCACGGCCGTGGCCTTTTCAGCCCAAATTTGACCACCAACCTGACATTTAGCCATTTTAATTCCCACGACCGTGCCCATACACCACGGTCGTGTCCTACCCTACCCACCACGACTGTGGTGACCCACCACGGCCGTTCTACTCACAAAACTCACCTAGTTTTCACTATTTTGCCCATTTTGCCCCTACTTGACCTAGTGCTTCCTCCCCACACCTATATATATCTAGGTGGAAGCTGGGGCATGAGGTTGGCTACCTTCTACTCCCATTTTTGCTCCCTTGTCACCTCCACTCCATTCCACTTCACCTCCACCTCAAATCCACTCCATTTCACCATTTCCACCACATAACCCCCCATATTTAAGCCTTCCATCCACATCCCACCACCATTCCACACCTTGCCATCCAAGAAGAAGGAGGAGGACGACCTTGCAGCTGCTGGAGAGAAGGATTTCAGCCACTACTCTGAGCTCCATAGCTTCTTCTACCTCTTTCTCCTTTCTTTTTGTGTTTTCCATGTCTATGAGTAGCGAGGCCCCTTGGGTGGGCTGTTTGGGGGAAAATATGTTACTTTGATACCATGTTGGGGGAAAATGACATGTAAACTTTGTAATTTCATTTATTAATGATTATATTCTATTTCTATCTCATTCTCCATGGATTACTTGTTGGTTTGTGTGTGAAATCACCTAGGAATTTAGGCAAATTGTTTATATGTGTGAATTTTGGGATTTGCCCCTAGGTCCAATTCTTGGATCCCTAGGTTGCCTCCCATCTTCCTACATCCTAATCAATCTCCCTAAACCTAAGTGAGAGATCTAAGTAGCTAGATTAGGTAATTCTAGTACAATTAGCATGGAGCCTTCTCAAGGCTAGAATGTGGGGGAATTGGGGTCCAAAACCCTAATTTCACCCCCCATTACTACCCGCGGCCCCTAATTTCCCTAGGAATGTCTAATGTAGAAACCTAGACTTGATTAGACTCTAATTGGATTGAACCTAACCCCTAACCCAATTGAGCCTCGTAAGGGTAGTAGGGGGTGTTAGGGACTACTTCCCCTATCCACAACCTAGCATATCCATGGCCAGTTAGTAGCTTAGGTTAATTTATTAGACTCTAACTTGTTGTTTGGTTTGGATAATCTAAATGGAATCATAATGTTCATATGTCAACCCCCAACTTAAGTGATAATTGCATACCCCTAAACAACCCACACATCTCTTTACTGCTTAAAACCCTAATTTTGTGCTTGCTTAGCTTAGTTAGTTCTTTTCTTGCTTAGTTAGCTTCTTGCCTTGCTCTTGCCTTGTTTATGCTAGTTTAGTTCTTTAATTGCTCTTTTGCTTCTCTCTTGCTTGCCTTAGTGTAACTTTCCTTTTCATACCTAGATTAGTCTTTCCTTGCCTGCTTAGTCTTAATCTAACCTAGGGTTAACATAGATTTCATTCTCACCTTTAATTGCTTGCTTGTTCATCCTTAGTTAACAATCAAAATCACCTTCAAACCCTTAACCCTAGTCTCCGCGGTAGGAACCTAGCCAAACTAACCTAGCTCTAGTGCCCCCTCTTTTCCCTGTGGATTGACCCTTTACTTGCCACCTTCCTATACTACGACACGACCCTGTGCGCTTGTGGGTGTAGTGTTTTAGTGTGAGTAGGTAGTCAGGTTAGGTCTTATAAATTTCAAAAGCAAATACCCATCCCGTATGTTCCAACCTCGTGGAGTGCATCTAGCCACCTTAGTTGTCTAGTGTGTATGCCTCTAGCGAAATCGCACCACGGTTGCAGACTCAGGATATATGGACCATGGTGAACAGACCCATGGCTCAGGATATGTGATGATGAGCATGATGTGTTCATGGCTCAGATGTATGTACTAGCTCCTATCATGAGGTGAGCTAGAGATGGGTAGTTTGTAGAGCTGACCTAGAGGCTGAGGCCTATAAGCATAAGACTGCGGTCTTGCTTGATGATTCGTGTACTAACCATGAGAAGGTGAGTTCATGGAGTCTGGATCTCTATAGACCTTGTATGGCACCAGATTGGGCTTTACAACCAATGGTTGGATTTGAGAAGGAAAGGCTCACTTCCTCAGGGCATAATAAAATGTAATCCAGTCGAATAAGTATATCTTGCTTAGAGCAAAACACGGAACATTGATTGAGGTCTTGCTTATATAGCTGATCTAGTTACACCTTGCAGATATGTTTACGATCATTATATCTTGTGATAAGTTCTTGTAAAGATTATCTTGTCAATCATGTTCCATAAAGAAATACTTGGTAATATGCCTCCCAGATATCTTGGTAAGCTTGATGGTAAGCTTAGCCTTGCTCAGTATGCTTCTCTTGTTATACGCTTTATCAGTTACATGTTGTTATCTACTTTAACCTTTCTGAGGTTTTATAGTTTCGGCAGGGAGTTATGTTTCTTGCTGGGACTGTGTGTCTCACCCCGCTGGTTTACACCCTTTTTAGGTGATCACTCTAGACATGGTGGTGGTCGTGAGGTTGCGGCTGAGCAGCAAGAAGAGTAGTAGAAGGCAAGAGATGGACATGTTGCTGTTTTGGTGGTTTTGTAGAGTCCTAGAGTCATCCATGTACTTTCAGGTCCTCAGAGGTGTTTGACGACATTTCACGATGCTAGCTGTTGTAATTTTTGTATATCCTAATGCTGGTCGTACGTGGCCTATTATGTATGTATAATCAGATGTTGAACTCTGGTGCTGACGATACAGCTGGTTTCGATAAGTTGTGTACCTATAACAAGGCTTATGAATGTTTATACAACATATCTTTCTGCAGGTTGATGATGTAAAAGTTCTCTCATGTATACTTTCCGCGATCGGTTTTAATTAACCTGTGTTTTCGATAATATATGGTTCCACACATTTTCGCGTGTCATCTTGTTGTCTTTGTGATGGCAGGGTGTCATAGTTGGTTTGGTGTCAGTGCGAGGTTCACTGAGTCTACATGGATCTAGGACTAGGTTTTCGTCTGTTCTTGTGAGTTTTCCAGATTTTCTTACAATAACCTTTTGCCCTCAGCAGAAGATAAAGCTTAAAGATGTCTGGAAACCATGAAGAACATGCTGTCGAGAGCAGTGATGTTGCATCAGTTGATGGAGCAGGAGGGCAGACACATGAAGATCGGGTGCCTGAGGTCCCCCAACTTGACCCAGTCATTCTTGAAAATCCTGCCTACCAACAGCTTATGGGGCACATGATGGCTACAATGAATCACATTGTGGAAAGGTTTCCAGTTCCTCATCCAAGAGCACAGGCTCCCCATGGTGAAGCATCGGGTAATGGGAAGACCTTTGAGCGGCTTCGCCGAGTCGGAGCTTCAGATTATTCTGGGACGACTGATCCAAAGGATGCAGATCTGTGGCTGACAGGTCTTGAGAAGGCCTTATGGATCCTCGACATCCCCGAAGTAGACAAAGTCAAGCACGCTATCTACCTTCTGAAGGGCAGTGCTGGCCACTGGTGGGCCATCGAGGAGGAGAAGCGACCCGGTGAGGAGATCGGTTGGGAGATCTTCCGGTAAGAGTTCGTCGGCAGATACTTTCCGAAGACGTACCTGGATGAGAAGATCAACCAGTTTGAGCATCTACACCAAGGAACGATAATCATCACCGAGTATGAAGCCAAGTTCACAGACTTGCTGAATTTTGTCCTCACATGGCAGCGACAGATGATGAGCAGATCAGGCGGTTTGAGAAATGTTTAAGTGCTGAGTTGTCGACACCTGTTGCTACTTTGGAGAATCGGGAGCAGTTTGCCACGTTTGTGGAGTCTGTCCGTAGGATTGAATGATCTGTTAGGGAGAAAAGGGAGTCCATGACCAGGAAAATGCATGCTCAGTTCTAGGGATAGAGATCTCGTGGCTTCAAGAAGCCAAGGTTTTCAGCACCTTCCATGATGAGAGGTTCTAGTGCACCATCACAATGGTCCCCGAGTAAGGGAAGAGGTCATGTTTCTTCGCCATCGAAGGCACATAGTACAACTTCTGTGGCAGTGACAGGGCCATCTAGGCCACAGACAGAAGGCAGGTCATGTTACCACTCTGGACAGACTGGGCATTTGAAGTCAAATTGCCCAAGAAGAGACGTTGAGGTAACGCAACAGTTGAGACAGAGTCAACAAGGGTCAGACAGATAGCAGCCCAGTGCTAGCAGAGGGTGAGGATGCAGTCAAGCATCACAAGCGGGATCGTCTGCTTAAGGAAGTAGAGGACGTGGACAAGCAATGGCTCAATTCTATGCTATGAGTCAGCCGGAGGCGATAGTCAACCCACGAGTGGTGACAGGTCAGATGGAGTTATTTCATTCTGATTTGTCTTCTTCTTTCTTTGTATCTATTTTGGTTGACCCCGGTGCTACGCACTCTTTTATCGCACATAGTCTGCTTGATATATATCCTTTACCTATTAGTTATAAGAAAGATAGCATGTTGTTAGAAATCCCTCTTGATGGTTCCTCGATACTTCAAGAAGAGTGTCCATCTTGTGTCTTATCTTTCTCAAGACATAATATACAAGTGGATCTTGTACCACTTGATATTCATGGATTCAATGTGATCCTTGGGATGGATACCTTAGAGAAGTATAAGGTAGTGTTGGACTGTGGTTCCAAATAGGCGGTGTTTGATGACAACAGAGAGAAGTGGACCTTCGAATGAGATAGGAAGATTCTTCTGACATGTCTAGTGTCAGCAATGGTGGCAAGAAAGTTGTTGCGGCAAAGTTGTAGAGCATTCTTAGCTCACATTGTGGATACCAAGGTGAAAGGTCCTAGCCTTGAGGAGGTAACTGTTGTCTGAGAGTTTGCATATGTGTTTCCTGATGAGTTCCTTGGTGTTCCCCCACCTCGAGAGATTGATTTCGAGATCAATCTGATTCCAGGAACACAACCAGTTGCACAGACACCATACAGGATGGCTCCAATAGAGATGGCAGATCTCAAGAAGCAGTTACATGATTTGTTGGAGAAAGGTTTCATCCAACCGAGCACATCGCCTTGGGGTGCTCCAGTACTGTTTGTTAAGAAGAAGGACAGATCGATGCGGCTATGCATAGACTACCGACAGTTGAACAAAGTCACGATCAAGAACAAGTACCCGTTGCTGAGGATAGACGATCTGTTTGACCAATTGTGTGGTGCTACAGTGTTTTCAAAGATCGATCTACGGTCTAGATGTCATCAGTTGAGGATTAAGGAAGACGACATACCAAAGTCAGCTTTTAGGATGAGGTATGGTCACTTTGAGTTTATGGTTATGCCGTTTGGGCTAACCAATGCACCTGCTGCTTTCATGGACCCGATGAATCAAGTGTTCCGTCTGTTCCTAGATCAGTTTGTTGTAGTCTTTATAGACGACATCTTGATCTATAGTCGGGACAGTCAAAAGCATGAACAGCATCTTTGACAAGCATTGACTCTTCTTCGCCAACATCAGTTATACGCCAAGTTCAGCAAATGTGAGTTCTGGTTGAAGGAAGTGACTTTCTTAGGTCATGTGATATCTGCAGAAGGAGTCTGAGTGGACCCTAAGAAGGCGGAGTCAGTGGTAGATTGGGAGAAACCAAAGACGCCGACAGAAGTTCATAGTTTTATGGGTTTGGCCGGATACTACCGGAGGTTTATCAAGGACTTCAATGTAATCACGTTGCCGATGACAAAGCTGACCAGGAAGGATGTACCTTTTATTTGGGATGATTGTTGTCAGCAAGCTTTCCAAAGTTTGAAGGAGAAGCTGACTAGTACTCCAGTGCTAGTACTGCCAGAGTCTGGGAAGGGCTATGTTGTTTTCTATGATGCTTCCAAGAAAGGCGTAGGTTGTGTGTTGATGTAGGAAGATCATGTGGTTTCTTTTGCTTCGCGATAGCTTAAGAAACATGAGGAGAACTATCTGACACACGATTTGGAGTTGGAAGCGGTGGTCCATGCACTAAATATTTGGAGACACTATCTTAATGGGGAAGTGTGTCATATCTTTACAGATCATAAGAACTTGAAGTACATCTTTTATAGAATGAGTTGAATATGCGACAATGTCGTTGGATGGAGCTAATCAATGATTATGATTGCACCATTAAGTATTATCCTGGTAAGGCAAATGTGGTAGCTGATGCGCTTAGCAGAAAGTCTTCTTCTCTCCCCACAAAGAAGGCATAGTTGAGTTCCTTGGTATGCCATAGGCAGGATATGTTTGTCTCCTTGTGGCAGATGAATGTGCAGTTGGAAGTTTCCTTGTTGGCAGGACTGTTGGCAAAGATGCAAGTCAAGCCTACGCTGAGATAGCAGATCAAAGACACGCAACAGGCAGATGGTGCAGTGCAATTAATCAGGTCAGAGCTTGGCAGCGAAAAGCGTGATGGGTTCCATGAGTCCGAGGATGGACTAGTTTGCTATCATGGTAGAATGGTGGTCCCCGATGTTGACAATCTAAGGATGCTAGTACTTGAGGAGGCACACACGTCGATTTATGCTATGCATCCAGGAGTCACCAAGATGTATCATAACCTGAAGGACCTGTATTGGTGGTCTGGCTTGAAGAAGGATGTAGCTGAGTTTGTGGCTAAGTGCGTAGTATGTCAGCAAGTTAAAGCTGAGCATCAAAAGCCGACAGGTATGTTGCAACCCATGTCGATACCACAATGGAAATTGGATCATATAACCATGGATTTTGTAGTTGGTCTATCAAAGACAGCTAGGAATCATGATTCCATTTGGGTAATAGTGGATATATTGACAAAATCTACTCATTTCATACCGGTAAAGATGACGTATACATTAGAGAAGCTTGCTCAGGTATATGTAGATGAGATAGTGTGTTTGCATGGTGTACCAGCAACGATAGTTTATGACAGAGGTCCTCAGTTCACAAGTCGTTTCTGGGAACAGTTGCACAAAGCGTTGGGAACACAGTTGAGGTTTCGTACCGCTTTCCACCCACAGACGGATGGACAGTCTGAAAGGACTATTCAAACTTTGGAGGATCTTCTCCAAGCTTGTGTTTTGTAGTTCCTAGGCAGTTGGGACATGCATCTCAATTTGATAGAGTTCACTTATAACAATAGTTATCAGCGGAGCATTGACATGGCTCCTTATGAGACTCTATATGGAAGGAAGTGCAGATCCCCTTTATGTTGGTATGAGTCTGGTGAGTATCAGCTTTTGGGTCCGGAGTTAGTAAAATAGATGACAGAAAAGATCAGAATGATACAACAAAAGTTGAAAGTAGCACCGGACAGACAAAAGTCTTATGCAGATAATTGTCGACGACCTTTAGAGTTCCAAGTGGGAGACAAAGTGTATCTCAAGGTCTCACCTTGGAAGGGCATGCTAAGGTCTGGCCGGAAAGGAAAATTGGCACCCAGGTATATGGGGTCATACCCGGTAATAGCACGTGTTGGCAAGGTATCTTACAAGTTAGAGATGCCACCAGATTTGCATAGGTTGCATCCAGTGTTCCATGTCAGTATGCTGAAGAAAAGTCATCTAGGCATAGGGACAGTGATACAGCCAGTTGAGGTTGAGCTTGATGATGACGTGACCTACAAGGACGGTCCGGTGGCGATCCTTGACAGAAGAGTAAAGAAGTTGAAGAGGAAGGACCTGGTTCTTGTGAAGGTTCTTTGGCATCATCGTGGTGTTGAGGAAGAGATGAGGTGGAAGTATCCCTCACTTTTCTCTTCGGATTTCGAGGACGAAATCCCTTTGTAGAGGTTTATGGCTTGTAAGGACCCTGACCTTCGTTTTGGGCTTACCCTATTTGTTTTGCCTAAACCTTGTGCTTGGTTGCTTGCTAACCATCTTTAGTGATGATTAGGGTTTGCTTGTGCTTAGTTGAGAGCTGAAGGTGCTACTTGCAAAATAACCTAAGATAGGGTTGGAGAGAAAGTTTATCACCTTGAGAGATGTTTTTCTCTCTCTTTGCTTCCTCTAGGGTTGAGAGGAAGGTTTGGGCTCATGCCTTGAGTTGTCTTGGGCTTGGTTGAGCTCTTTTGGGCCTTGTTTTCCCTTGTTTGGGCCTTTCCTTGTTTGGTTGAGCCCTCTATCGGGCAAGGGTGCCTTGTGTCGGCCTTGGGGTATCGCCCATGGTGGTGTGTCGGCCATGGAGGGTGGTGTGTCGGCCTTTGACCTTTTTTGACCTTCTTGTCTTGGTTGTGTCACCCTAGCTTGGACATGTGGCCGACCCTTGGGGGAGTAGTGGCATGGCATGTGCATGAGTTTTGCAAGGTGGTAAAATGAGTGGACAAGTGTCCCTTGGTAAGGTGACACCTTGCCTTGGTCTAACCTTGATCCCCATCTATATATGCCTTACCTTTCTCTTCCTTAGGAACCCTTTAGCTTTTTGTTGCTCCTCTCTTCCTTGTATGCACGATACACCTCTCCCTTGCAACCTTGGTGGTTGATACCCTTGGAGGAGCTAAGGTTGGCAGTTGATCCCCTTGAAGGAGTTCCCTTCTTCTTCCTTTAGCTTGGTGGACGAACCCTAGGTGGGTCTTGTTTCCTTGGTAAGCATCTTCCCTCTCTCCTTAGCATCTTCTTCTCCATCGTGCCTACTCTTCGGTCATGGTGGTTATGTTTCTTGTTCCTTTTCTTGAGGTGGCCGAAGTAGTGTGCTTGGAGCTAGGAGCTAGGAGCTAGAAGCTTGGAGCTTTGGAGCTTAAGGCGGGTTACATAACTTCTAACCCTATCTATACTACCTTCTCTATGTTGCATGTTTCATATATGTTGATGATCGGCCATTGCATGTTATGTTTCTTGGTCTAGAACATGTTGTTGATCTTATGGGTTTAATGAGCATGATGTTGATGATGTTGTTGATGGTCTATGTGCCTCTACACCTAGTTGGCCGAACCATGGTTTAGGGCTTCCTTGTTGAGCAACACTCTTTTCTCTCCTTGGTCTAGATAAGTGAGTTTGAGCTCTAGTAATATGGGCAATACCCCTCTCTCATTTAAGTTGAGAGGTGAGCTTATATTCTAGTTTCTTGAGAAACACCCTCCTCTCACCATGGATTAGAGAGGTGATCTTTTGGATAGATGATGACCTATGTTGAGGTTGGTCCTTGTGGTTGCCCGATTTGTGATAGAGGTTGGGCAAAACCCCTCTCTCTTGGTTGTTGAGAGGTGAGCTGACCTTCTTGATGAATTAGGGTTTGGTGCCCTTGTGTTTGAGGTTGAAGATGATCTTGTTGGGTTGTTCCTTGCATGATATGACCTTGGGATAGTGCTGCCCAATAGCCCTGTTTGGAGTTGTACCCTTGGGAGATACACCTTGTTGAGATAGTTGACTTGGTGCCCGTTATGCTATGGATCCTAGTAGGCTATTCTTGTATTGGGCAATAGGGTTTAGTTGTGCTGATGCCTGATATGAGTTGTGGTACATCTTAGTGAGTACCCTAGTGGTGTTGTTCCTTTGACCGATATGCCTAGTTGGCTTGGCCGATACTCTTTGTGGAATTGGATCTTGGGCGTTACACCTTGATGTGTGGCCTGCACGACACATTTTGTGATGATCTTGGCCGATATGCTATGATGAGCTTGGTGGCTTGGTGCCTGATAAGATGGTTGTATAAGAACCCTAGACGACGCCTTAGTGATGGCCGATATGAGGAGTTTGACCTAGTTGGATGACATGTCTTCTTAGGTGTTGCTTGTTAAGTGGGCGACACCCTATCCCTTTCCTTGGATGATATGAACGGATGGGTTTGTGTTGCCCGACACACCCTTTGTGAGTTGGTCGTTGTGGTGCCTTAGTGGTTACCATGCCTTGGCTGATAGAGTGCCTTGGCCGACATAGGGGTCTTTTGAACGATATGGGTGATGGTTGAACGTTAGGGCGTCTTGGGCACCATGCTCCTGGTCGACATGCCCCTTTGGTGAGGGTTGGCCGATAGAGGAACCCTAACCCTAACCCTGATCCTTGTGCATGATAGGCCTTTGTCCGATAGCATTTGTTGATGCACGGTACACCTTACCCTACACCATGTGAGCTGGTGGGTTCTAGTTGTATGATAGGTGAAAGGATGGGTTGACCGATATGGTGGTGAACTTGTTTGGGGTTTGAAACCCTATCCGATACATCCTCTGGTGAGGGTATGACCATACCTGATACACCCTTTGGTGAGGGTTGGCGCTGATCGCCATATCTTTAAGAGGATTACAAGAGCTTTGGTGAGGGTTCTGTACATAGTTGATAGTTCTCTTTTAAATAATGATAAAACAAGTGATATAATGTAACCACCTTGAATCATGTAACTATGATGATGAGATAAGATGATAGGTTGGGAACCAGGAAGCTTGGAAGCTTATGATGTTGCTTCACATGATGGTGTGACACATGCATATGGTCACAAGTATAAGGCATAATGTACGCCCATGATTGATAATAATACTATGAATGATAAAGCTTATGTGTGATGTGTTCATGGATGCTTCTTTATACTTGATAGTATAATAATAATCCTATTAATCCATGATGGCTTCAGTTATCTTGGTGAATGTGTATACTAACCATGCAGGTATTTCATGTGGATTCATAGCATGGTCAGAGCTATGAGGTATATGTGCTTTGACTAGCACAAGTTGATAGGTCTGAGGACCTGATATAAGGCTGAGTGCCTAGCTGAGGTGTTATCCTCTGATGATGAGATAAGGGATGCATTCCCAAGATGCTGATGCATGATTGTGATTCCTTGAAAGGTAGTGGTTGATATCATGAGGGATTGAGGTCCCAGGACATCATGATGATGGCAATAATGATGTAATTCTATAAGGCTATGTTATACTTTATTTTGCCTCAACAATTGGTTTAAAATATAATAATTAATTATAGTGGAACATATCATGTAGTTTGCCCTGGCCATAGATCCATTACCGTCAGTATTTGGTGATGGTGAAACAGGTTTATCCTGTGGGATTACCTGGAGCGCATATTGTTGAATATGCGAGGTTTCCCCTAGCCTAAAATAGGAGGGTTGAGTGTAGCTGCGGTTGCAGACTCAAGATATATGGAGCATGGTGAACAGACCCATGGCTCAGGATATGTGATGCTGAGCATGATGTTTTCATGGCTCGGATGTATGTACTAACACCTATGATGAGGTGAGCTAGAGATGGGTAGCTTGCGGAGCTAACCCAGAGGCTGAGGCCTATAAGCATAAGACTGCGGTCTTGCTTGATGATTCATGTACTGACCACGAGAAGGTGAGGTCATGGAGTCTGGATCTCCTTAGACCTTGTATGGCACCGGATTGGGCTTCGCAACCAATGGTTGGATTTGAGCAGGGAAGGCTCACTTCCTTTGGGCATAATAAAATGTAATCCAGCCGAATAAGTATATCTTGCTTAGAGCAAAACACGGAACATTGATTGAGGCCTTGCTTATATAGTTTGTCTAGTTACTCCTTGCAGATATGTGTAAGATCCTTATATCTTGTGATAAGTTCTTGTAAAGCTTATCTTGTCAATCATGTTCCATAAAGAAATACTTGGTAATATGCCTCCCGGATATCTTGGTAAGCTTGATGGTAAGCTTAGCCTTGCTCAGTATGCTGCTCTTGTTATACGCTTTATCAGTTACCTGATGTTATCTGCTTTAACCTTTCTAAGGTTTTATAGTTTCGGCGGGGAGTTATGTTTCTCGCTAGGACTGTGTTTCTCACCCCCACTGGTTTACACCCTTTTTAGGTGATCGCTCTAGACGCGGTGATGGTCATGAGGTTGCGGTCGAGCAGCAAGAAGAGTAGTAGAAGGCAAGACATTGACATGTTGTTGTTTTGGTGGTCTTGTAGAGTCCTAGAGTCATCCCTGTACTCTCAGGTCCTCGGAGGTGTTTGACGACGTTTCATGATGCTAGCTGTTGTAATTTTAGTATATCCTACTGCTGGTCGTACGTGGCCTGTTATGTATGTATAATCAGATGTTGAACTCTGGTGCTGATGATACAGCTGGTTCCGATAAGTTGCGTACCTATAACTAGGCTTATGAATGTTTATATAACATATCTTTCTAGAGGTTGATGATGTAAAAGTTCTCTCATATATACTTTCCGCGGTCGGTTTTAATTAACCCGTGTTTTTGGTAATATATGGTTCCGCACATTTTCACGTGTCATCTCATTGTCTGTGTGATGGCGGGGTGTCACATAGGTATCAAGAGAAATTAAAGTATGATCTATATATCTTGGCCTAAAGCTGGCAAAGTCACTCGATGCTTTAATTCTATCTATTAGCTTGAGGACAAGATAGATTCTAAGTTTTGGAGGGGTTGATAACATCCAATTTTGTGGATGTTAAGTGGTTTTTTTACCTTCATATTATCAACTTTACCTAATTTACCAAATAAATATTCTTTCTTTTGATGTTTTAAGTATAACTTCTCTAGCAATCTCTTTCTTCCATTTTTCATATAGAAAACCATTTGGGATACAACCTAACCAACCTAAGGGGTGATGAGAGTAAAGGTCTCGGTGCCCACCAAGACATCTCACATCAGTGTTTGATGATCCACAAATCTTGGTGCTGGATGATCCACAAGTACCCATTATCACTGGGAATTTAGTTCTCCAGCCCAACGGGAATTGAATTCTCGATGCCTTAAGGGAATTTCATTCCTAGTGCCTGAGGGATCCCTTGCCCCAATGCCTGACGGATATTGTAGCATTCCAATGAGAGATGAGATTCTGATTTTCGGTTCCCAATGGCTCCATTGGTGCCTAATGGACCGTTGGCGCTCTCACTATCCACCGATCGATGAAGAAGTAGGTTGACAAAGGTGTTGCCTCCACACTCCATGGCTATAAATATTGGACTATGTCCATCATTGGACATGGTCACTTCCACCCATATAAGCCATATGTTCTTTTTTCCTTTCATCTTCCTTTCCTAATCCTCTATTTCTCCTCTTAGTCTTTGCCCTAACACTACACTAGGGGTTCAAACCTAACAGGTTGGGTGTCGCCATGATCTTTCTCTAAAGATTGGGAAATAATTGAATTGTTACTCGCATTCAGAAGCTTGATTTGCCTGCCTCCTCCTCCTTTCTTGTGATGACTAGAGACCCTGGAACCATAGAATAACCCAAACTCCATTCCCAATCTCCTGTATATAAACTCATCTTATCTCTTTTCTTGAACACACTCCAAGATTCATCAACAAACAACCACCAGATCCAATTCCAACAACTAAAACTCATCGCCTTCTCAGCCACATGGCTCACAAGGCCCATTAAGTATCATGTATACCTTGGTCTGAGGACCTAGAGGTATTAGTTACTTGATAAGTGGTAACGGTGTTCAGTGATGAACTAAGGGTATGAATACCCAGATCCAGTAATCATGATAATGATGATGTGAAGAGATGAGAATTCCCAGTAATGTGATAAGGGACTGAGATCCCAAGTATCATGTGTTTTAAAGATTTGAAAGTACTTGATAGATGTATTATGCCTTCTTTGTAGCATTTATCATAATAATTCTTGTTTGAAAACTTGACTAATGCTAAAAGAATATGGGAATGTACTTAATTAATCAAGTGGAATCTTATCATGTAGAGCCCTGGCCATAGATCCATCATCTTTAGTAGCTGGTGATGGTGAAACAGGTTTTCCCACGGGATATCCTGGAGGGCATACTTTTGAGTATGTGGGGGTGATGGGTGAAAATATATTGATGCCCTAATGCGGGATTGGTGGTAGATAAACATGAGATCCCACAATCCTTCATTATATATGTCAGGATGGATGTATCACGAATCTCCCGATGATGTTTAATGTCGGATCGATGTGAGATAAACACGAGATCTCTCAATTGCGAAGAGAGTGCAGCTGCCGCTGTAGCTCTATAGTGAAGTTGCCAGTATACCCTAGAAAGCTATTTAGCAGTGACACGAGATGTCCTGCTTGTGATCTCGCATTGACCGAGAAGAGGGAGGTCATGGCATTCGGCTCTTCCATTGACCTTGTATGTCACTGACTTTGGGTTTCGCAACCGAAGGTTGGAGTATGAGCGGTATACCTCATCTCCTCAGGGCATAAGTGTAGTTGTAAAATGTAATCAGCCGTATAGCATGTTTGCTTAAGGATTGAATATGGAAATCATTGGTTGATGTTACATTCCTTTTGTGCATCCTTAGTGGATAGATGTTATTTATGCTTATTTACATTCCTTACAAAATAGATAGATGATTTATAATCTACCATGGGTAGATGCAAAGTTCTCCTTAGGAAAGGAGATTACTTCATTCTATTCATATAGTGAATTATCCTGCCTGTTAATATAAAAAGAACTTTTGCTCAGTTTATAACTGCTTATCCTCTACTTAGTTTAATACTATTTAATATGTGATAATAATATGGTCGGAGGAGAGTTATATCTCTCGCTGGGACAATTACAATTGTCTCACCCCCGTGGGACCCAAAATTTTTAGGTGGACATGCACGAGGCGGTGGAGACCTTACTGCAGAGGAGGAACAACAGCTGAGGCAGCAGTGACAACTCAGGTTGAGTGTATTGTATGTCATGTTTTGTAGATAGAAGTCATATGTGTCATATCTGTACTCTCAGGTCCTTGGAGTTGGTTCGTATTGGTTTTATGATCGATCAGAGATTTTGTCTTACGTGCCTCGAGGTTTTATGTTGCTCATGTATAGTTTGGCAAAGCAATTGTTATATGTTATCCTCGAGAAGAGATGGTACAGTGTATGTACAATGTGAATAATAATGTATATAAAGTTTGGTTCTTCCTTAAAGAGTTTTCCTAGAAATGGATCTCTTTGCAAAATGGTTTTAATTTTTAGTGATTTTTTTAATCCGATGTTTATGTTTATTCCGCTTAATTAATGACGATTTGTTTGTCAGTTTGGCGATGGTCGTCACAAAGTTTGGTATCAGAGCTTAAGGTTCGTTGAGTCTACAGAGACATAGGACTAAGGTGTTGAGTCTGTGTTAGTGTCCTCCAGTATACCCTATAGTGACTTCTACTTGTGCAGATGAAAGGGTGAAGTTTATAAATGACTGGGGAACACGAGGAATACATTGTTGAGAGCAATGTTGTTGTATCAAGAGAGTGTGTAAGGGATCAGGAAAGAGAAGAATGAATGCCTGAGAATTCCCATCATGACCCCACTAGGATAGAGAATCCTATGTTTATGCTCTTGTTGGGTAGGTTAGGACAACAGTGATACATACAGTAGACTGGATACTAGCATTACAACCTAGGTTATCAGTCCTCAATGTAGAAACTTTGGGTTCTGAAAGGGTTCCTGAATGACATAGTCATGTTGGAACAGTGAAAAATGTGGGAAGAATTAACATATGGCGAGAAAGTAGACTCTGCCATAAGTTTAGACAGATAGTATATCTGTGATGGTAATGCCCAAGGAGGGGCAATAAGATGAGAATTAAGGAAAAATCTCTAAAATCCTAGAGACATGTGCCTAGTTGTTCTAAAAAGATAAAGTTTTTGGTGCCACCAGTGCAATAAATGCCTAGTGTATTAGGGCAGTAGCCACTAAGTAAAGGCAAAGGTCCTAACTTTCCACATGTAAGAACCCATGGCTTAATCTCTACATCGGTAATAATATTGATAAGACCATGGTACGAGGACCAGACATGTTATAGATATGGACATGTTGAGCATACTAAACTGTTTTCTTTGAAAAGAAGGGAGGAAATGACTCAACAACTGAGGTAGACTCGGCAGGGCTTATGAAAGTTACAGCCCAATAATGTAAAAAGAAAAAAGCAACAACATGAAATAGCTAGACTCTATGTGTTGAGTCAACCTAAAGCGATAGATGATTGCGAGGGGTAACAGTTATATAGAGCTTTTCATTTTGATATGCCTTATCTTGATGATTATCTGATAATCATAAAAAGGATTGTTGTTACAAATTTCCCTATTGATTATCCTATGGGGACATAGGGAAGAAATATGGGAACTAGAATTTATATTCTGTTTAGTATTCTTTTAAATGCTTTATAATTGCTCTTATCTGTGTGAAAGAGGATGAGGTGTAGAGGTGATGCCTGGAGAAAATCCAGGGATGCTAAATCCTATGCTTGTGAGGATACGAAAAGTAAGGAATATGTTAGTACATAAAATGCATACTACCTAATCTCAGTACTTGTATACCCTGGCCAGGTATATAATTATTGGAGATAAGGTGAGTATGGAACTCTTAGATTGTTATCTTTCTGATTACTTTGATCAAGTAGTCATTCTGAGACAATCTAGTGAGTATAACAAAACCAGAAATATGGTATGGACATTTGTATCACATTCTAAGTGCAATAAAATGGAATATGAGATGATCTCAGATCCATCTGTGTGTATGAGGAACTGAAAAGTATAATCCTCATGAAAAGAGAATAAGAACAAGGGAGATGATCCCTGTCTGATAAAGCCTGTGTGAATAGTAAATATCTTTTCCCATAATGTGGAAATGGGAAATGTGATGAAATCACAAAATGTTCATGAACATGTTAAACAATAAAAAAGAAAAGAATGATGATATGTAATTTTCCATATAATTCCTATGCTGATGGAAAGGAACCTAAGATGAAACGAGTGTAAATGACTCATGAATAGTTGAAAGTTCATGCAATAATTAGAGGAGATGATAATCTATTCTCATTGATAAACAACCCTGGGTGATGATGGGGTGATAAAAGGAATATGTTCATTTATGTTCTTTCCTTTCAAGGACATGGCAATCAAGTGAGTACTATGACACTTGATGTGCATGAGTTAAAAATATCCAATTGATGGATACTTAGAAAAGTATTAGTTTGTCTTGGACTTTGGTTCCAAGATAAAGATATGTGTAATAAAGTAATGTCTCAAAAATGATAGAAAGATCCTTTTATATATGTGGCTTTGGTAATAACAACAGAGAGATTGAAATGATGAGGATGTGATGTGTTTTTGACACATGTGACTGATACCAAGGTAAGAAATTATGGTATCTAAGAAGTATCAGGTGATATGGCAAAGTAAAAACATAACTCCTAATTAGATGATTTATGTTGGTTACCTGGAATGGCCAACTGTGAAATCAGTCTAGTTATATAAAACATTATGGACATCATATGTTAGGGGTTTATGCTCTGCATAAACATGACATCAAAAAGGATGAATGGGTTGAAGGAACAATTGTAAAATCATTGTGGGGAAAAACTTATCAAGCTAAAAATAATTCCTTAGAATACACTATCTAGATATGTTAAGGCAACTTATATATAACATCTAGAGATATATCTAAGATAAGTTCTTAATTGATAAGTAACTTCCCCTTATGATAAGAGAATGTACAACTAATGAGATAGTTGGTACAAGTAGTAAGAAAGTTTAATGTTGTGTCAGCAAAATTTAGATGGCACAACAGATATATGACAAGATTTATAGTCACAAGTGGGTGACAAGACGTAACTCTGGTCTTCCCTTGGGAGTGAGATGCTAAACTGAATGAGGAGTATGGAAGACTCCCCAGAATCAAGAATCTTGTCAGATAAAGTTATAAGTTGAGAAAGGTGACAAATCAGTGAGGTTTGACACCTGAGTTAAAAAAGGTATGTATAATGCTTTCTCTGACTAAGAAAAGTGTTACCTGACACAGAGTTGACTCTACAGTCAATAATGAAAAGGACAGTGGAGTATGTGTCTTGTGTGACAGATTCTATGATAACCCTGTGTGGAAGAAATTTGTGTTGATAAAAGTTCTATGGTATCTCCATGACATTAAGATGTTATGTGGAGACTTGAGGGTATGATAAATGAATAGTATCTGTCTCCCTTTACCTGGGATTTTGGGGACAAAATCCTTGTTAGGGGTCTATAACTTGTAACGACCCTGACCTGGGTTATGAGTTAACCCTATTTTTTTTGGCTAATAAAGTTGCTTATAACTTTAATATAATCCTGTAAGGTGCTTTTTTATCATGTGACACACTTATGTTTCAAGTTTGGTCCTGATTGAATGTTGTTTGAGCAATTTTCTTTTATTTTGGACCAAAGTGCAATTTACCCAAATTGAGGGGCTATAATGCAAAATGTCACATGTTGAATGTACCCCATGTGTTTAAGCATCATAAGAGAGAGAATGATGCTAATTTGTGGTTTGTGGAAAACCTAAATTCCAAGTTTGAACTTGTTTGAACAATGCTGGAGCATTGTGCACCAATTTTGGTACAAGTTGTAATTTACCCAAAATACGGGGTTGATATGCAATTTACCACCTCTAGAGTGTCCATACTCCCTACTAGTATCATTTAGAGGAGAGATAAATAATGAGACACCATGTTTGAATCATTTATGAATGAGGGTAATCTTGGTGATGAAATGACCAAGAAAAGGGTTGAATATGAAAGCTTAACTTGAGTTGTATCAAGTTGAAAAGCTTATATATGAGTGCCTATCGGCTAAGGAGCCATAGGACAAGTCTCATATCGTTTTTTGGACTCTTGAAAAATTCCATATCGTGCAAAGAACCTCAAGGAGGTGGGTTGAATTGGGTTGCAACTTCCTTAGCAAAGTTGTGACAAGTTTTGAATAAAGTGATGAATTAATTTATATATTTTATTCAAAAGGATAAGTAATGGACGAATTTTCATCTCAAGATGATCCTCAACCATTTTTCAATACAATATAGTTGTTGATGCATGCATGTACACGTGTCATCCATGCATGGACACGTGGCACCTACTAGCTCAAAATGATGACACCTCATTTTTGCCTTCCTTCATGATCAACAAGTATATACCCCTAGTTTCACCCCTTAATGGACTTTTGCGACCCTTAACACCCTCCTACCCTAATGTATCATGCATAGAGCTTTCATATCGTGAAGGTATGTTGTGGTATCATGCATGGGCCCTTGGGTATCGCCCATGGCAAGAGCATATCGGCCAAGTAGGTGAAATTGGCCATATAAGGTGATATCGGCCAATAGGGTGAAGAGTTGAGTGGCATATCGTGCAAGTGAGTGCCATATCATGCAAGAGGGTTGGCATATCGTGAAAGGGCACAAGGATATCGTGCAAAGGTGTTAATTAGCAATAAAGAGCTCATACTTAACCCTAAGGTGAGAATATGATCATCTTCAACCTTGGATTGAAGCATGATTTTAGGGTTTTGATCTTCTTTCTTTTCTTCTTCACCAATTGCTTATCTATGGTGATTCCTTTCATATAGAGGAGTTTTTAAGTCATCTTCAACCTTATGAACATGGATCTTGCGAGCTTGGAATCTTTGAAGTTGTTCTTAAGGTGGGTTATATAACTTGAACCCAATTATATTATTATGCATCTTCAATTTTGTCATACTTGCTGAACTACTTGCAAATTCGTTTCCTCTTGAATAATTGCTGATCATTTGAGTTTTAAAAGCTTCATGGGACTGTTTTCCATGACTTATAATAGTAAGAACAAGGATCTTGAGGTTTATGATGATGACATCATCAGTATCGTGCAGAAGCACACAAGCACACACCTTTAACTCGATATGGAAAAGTAGCCCTAGTTTACTTGGAAATCTATAGTGTGTGCATTGGTTTTTACAATGGGTTGATAATTAAAGATTCAACCAGTTATCTAGCCTGTCACTTAACCCATGGTGAAGGGTGGGTCCTAACCATGAAGGGTTGAAGAGGTTAAGCAAGCATACAAGCACCTCCAATCCGATATTGGGTAGAAGTAAGTAACCAAGCACCTATCTGCCCAATATGGGCTAAGCAAGTAAGCATACACCTCCAAAATAATATGGTGGTGTGGTATACACATCTTGCACGATATGAGGTCAAAATACACCTCAAAGGTGATATCGGGCACAAGTAATCACACATACACCTCAAAGGTGATATCGGGCACAAGTAAGCAAGTAGGCACCTCTCTGACCGATATGATGTGAAGCACACACACACCTCAAAAGTGATATGGAAGTATACACACACCTCAAAAGTGATATGGAAGTACACATACACCTCTAGGTGAAATGGGTAGCAATTATGCACCTTTAAATTGATATTGGGTTAAGCATACACCTTTAGGACGATATGGTGTTAAGCACATATCTCTAAAATGATATGGTGGATAACCCAAAAATCTAGATGACAAGAGTGGTAAGGTGGTTAGTACCCTAGTACATGTAATGGCCAATACACTAAAGTAGGGTGTGGATAATATCTTCAAGTGATATGAGGATGTTACACCCATGAAGGGTAAAGTTGATACACATTATGAATGGTAAGGTTGATACCTTAATGGGTAAGGGTATGAGGGTTATGATGATACCTAGATCAATATACACTTAACCCAATACATGTGTTCAACTTAACATACATGATTCAACCCCATACACCTTATAAAGGTGAATGTAAGACACTCTTAGGAGTGATGAGTGTAACACCAAGTAATGGTGTGTCTAATACCTTGATAGGTGAAACACCTAAGGTGGTTGATAATGGTCAATCCTATATCAACAATGTCTTAACCTGAGATGAATCCATATCAATTAATGATGGTTGGATAATTCAAATGTGTGACTTATTACCAATATACTACATGATAAATGTGATGAGCCAGTGCATAAAGTATTAGGATGGGAAATACCCTAATACAAGATAAGTTGATGAACTTAAGTAAGTTAAAGGTGATGAGGGAAGTGATACATCAAAACATGATAGATATCACATCCAGCACCTCAATCTTGATACACCTTGATGTACCCTAAATCCAATATACTTGGATGAGTAACACATGAAGTGTGTTATGCAAATTGTCACATTGAGATGTAATGAGTTTAATGCACTTTGATAAGTGTAGGCTAATATACCTTAAGAAAGGGTTAAACCAAGTTAATAAGTATGATGTAATCATGCTCTGGTAAGGATGAGAGAGGAACTCATACCTTGTGTTGATATTCATTTAATGATAAATGATGAGAATAAATAAGTATGATTGAATACTTATGATATCAATGTTGGCTCCTAGATGTGTGGAGCAATGAATTAGGGTTTGATTATTGATAGTATGATCTTGAAAACCTAAATGGTTAATAATGGAAAACCCTAACCCTAATGAAGGGTGATGATATGTAAGAGAAACCCTAATCGATAAGAAAAGAGAAACCCTAACCCTAATGAAGGGTGATGATATGTAAGAGAAACCCTAATCGATAAGAAAAGAGAAACTCTAACCCTAATGATGGGAAGGTTGTAATTCTCTTATTGCATAAATCCTTGTAAGGCATGTTAAATACTTGTATAAAAAGTATAATGGTGAATGGCCTTGTGAGCCATGTGATAATTTGTTGCCTAGTAAGAGCTGACAAGATATGTAATGGCCTTGTGAGCCATGTGATAATTTGTTGCCTAGTGAGAGGTGACAAGATACTTAATGGGCCTTGTGAGCCATGTGGGATGATTGTGTAACAAGTATCATGTATACCTTGGTCTGAGGACCTAGAGGTATTAGTTACTTGATAAGTGGTAACATTGTTCAGTGATGAACTAAGGGTTTGAATACCCAGATCCAGTAATCATGATAATGATGATGTGAAGATATGAGAATTCTCAGTAATGTGATAAGGGACTGAGATCCCAAGTATCATGTGTTTTAAAGATTTGAAAGTACTTGATAGATGTATTACGCCTTCTTTGTAGCATTTGTCATGATAATTCTTGTTTGAAAACTTGACTGATGCTAAAAGAATATGGGAATGTACTAAATTAATCAAGTGGAATCTTATCATGTAGAGCCCTGGCCATAGATCCATCATCGTCAGTAGTTGGTGATGGTGAAATAGGTTTTCCCACGGGATCTCCTGGAGGGCATACTTTTGAGTATGTGGGGGTGATGGGCGAAAATATCCTGACACCCTAATGTGGGATTGGTGGTAGATAAACACAAGATCCCACAATCCTTCATTATATATGTCGGGATGGATGTATCATGAATCTCCCGATGATGTTTAATGTCGGATCGATGTGAGATAAACACAAGATCTCTTGGTTGCGAAGAGAGTGCAGCCTCCGTTGTAGCTCTATAGCGAAGTTGTCAGTATACCCTGGAAAGCTATTTAGCAGTGACACGAGATGTCCTGCTTGTGATCTCGCACTGACCGAGAAGAGGGAGGTCATGGTAGCCGGCTCTTCCATTGACCTTGTATGGCACCGGCTTTGGGGTTTCACAATCGAAGGTTGGAGTATGAGTGGTATACCTCATCTCCTCAGGGCATAAGTGTGATTATAAAATGTAATCAGCCATATAGAATGTTTGCTTAAGGATTGAATACGGAAAAAATTGGCTGATGTTACATTCCTTTTGTGCATCCTTAGTGGATAGATGTTATTTATGCTTCTTTACATTCCTTGCAAAATAGATAGATGATTTATAATCAACCATGGGTAGATGCAAAGTTCTCCTTAGGAAAGGAGATTACTTCATTATATTCATATAGTGAATTATCCTGCATGTTAATATAAAAAGAACTTCTTCTCAGTTTATAATTACTTATCCTTAGTTTAGTTTAATACTATTTAATCTGTGATAATAATATGGTCGGTAGAGAGTTATATCTCTCGTTGGGACAATTACAATTGTCTCACCCCCGTGGGACCCAAAAATTTTAGGGGGACGTGAACGAGGCAGTGGAGACCTTACTACAGAGGAGGAACAACAGCTGAGGTAGCAGTGACAACTCAGGTTGAGTGTACTGTCTGTCGTGTCTTGTAGATAGAAGTCCTATGTGTCGTCTTTGTACTCTCAGGTCCTTGGAGTTGGTTCATACTAGTTTTATGATCGATCAGAGATTTTGGCTTACCTGGCTCGAGGTTTTATGTTGCTCATGTATAGTTTGGCAAAGAAATTGTTATATGGTATCCTCGAGAAGAGATGGTATAGTGTATGTACAATGTGAACAATGATGTATATAAAGTTTGGTTCTTCCTTAAAGAGTTTTCCTAGTAATGGACCTCTTTGCAAAATAGTTTTAATTTTTAGTGATTTTTGTTAATCTGATGTTTATGTTTATTCTGCTTAATTAATGATGATTTGTTTGTCAGTTTGGCGACGGTCGTCACAAAGTTGAAAGCTAAGGTATTTTCTGAGAATTGAAGTATCCAGGACCTCCAATGCTCTTGGTTTATCCCAAAGGAAGTATGTTCTAGATATTCTGCGGGAGACAAGGATGTTTGGAGCTCGAGCTGTTGATACTCCTTTAGACCCTAATGTAAATTGGGATGATGATGAATTTCCCTTGTTGGAAAGTTAATATTTTTGAGTGTTACTAGAGCTAATATTTCTACTGCAGTTGGACTTGTTAGCAGGTATCTTGACAAAACTAGACAGTGTCACTGGGAAGTACTGTGTCATATTCTAAGGCATCTGAAGAAATCTCTTGGTAAAGGCCTTTTTTGTAGGAAACATGACCATTGCTCTCTCGAAGGCTATTCTGATTCTGACTATGTTGGAAGTAAAAATTACAGAAAATCCAGTTCTGGCTACTGCACATTTGTTGGTGGCAATCTTATTACCTGGAGGAGCAAGAAGCATAATGTTGTTGCTAGATCCACTGTTCGGGAAATCGGTCTGCACGGCCGCATATACTCTCGCTTATTCCTATTCGGTAACCCTACTGCAACGCATATTATTAATCGGTCCATTAAGCAGTCATGGGCCGCATATACTCCCACTTGCCTGATTAAGCGGTCGATTAAACTCTGCTTTTTTAAAATTCCACAACTTATGTCCACACATTTCATACATACATGCATACATATACACACACATTTCATTACATATTAAAATTTAAATTTATAGTCATTTATTTATATGTATACATTGTAATACATACAACAATTTCCTCACACATTTGTACATTTATATGATTACATTTTGACATTTTCATATGTATACATACATATATGCTATACCTACATATACAAACACATATTTGGACATGTATGTATACATTTTGATTTATTCAAATTTATAGACATTCATACATCGATATACATACATTTTAATATTTGTAGTTATATTACAAACACATTCCATATATAGACATATATACATACATAAACATATCATACATGCATATTTGTATGTTTATATGTAAATATATATTACTTCCATGTATATATTTATATTTTTATTTATGATCTTGATATATTAATTTATATATAATTAGTTTTTTAAAAAGAAAAAAAATCCAAAACCGTATATACTCCCACATACCGCATATACTTTGTGCATTACCCCCTCCGCCCGTACACCGCATACTGCTTTCCTGAACAATGGCTAGATCTAGTGTTGAGGCCGAGTATTGTGCCATGGCTCACACATCTTGTGAACTTCTGTGGGTACAGTCTCTCCTAAAAGACCTTGGTGTGAGCTCTTCTGATCCTATTCCCATACATTGTGATAATAAAGCAGCTAATTTTATTGCCAATAATCATGTTTATCATGAGAGGACCAAGCACACTGAAGTTGATTGTCACTTTATCAGAGAAGCTATCCTGACTGGTCATATTTGCACTCCTTTCACTCGCTCAGAAGATTAGATTGTTGATATCTTTACAAAGTTGTTGGCCAAGAAACTCTTCTGCTGTCACATGGACAAGTTGGGCATGATTGATATCTTTGCTCCAACTTGAGGGGGTGTGTTTAATATTAGCCTTTATTTGTCCTTTTTATTTCTCTTGTTATTTCTTTACTCTATGTGGACCTACATGTAATAGTTCTCTTAACCTTTTATATAAATATATGAGGGGACACACATTGTGTCCTCAATGATTCTCCAAAACCCTCGTAAGAATAATATTGCAGAATCATGTCTAGTTTGTGAGATACCATCAAGGACAATAGGATGGTGAGTATAAATCTAAGTGTAACCAACTAAAGCACTAATCTCTTATGATTAGCATACCCCATAACTCCCAATATGAATCATTTTTAAAACACAGCCTCTCTCTCTCTCTCTCTCTCTCTCTCTCTCTCTATATATATATATATATATATATATATATATATATATATATATATATATATAGATATATACATATATATATAGAGAGAGAGGCTAGAATACACTCAAGTATACATATCACACAGTACATTTAAGTGGTGTTTAAATATTCAAACTATTTTTTTGGCGAATCCAAACCATTGATATTCAAGCTACATGCAAAATTTGAGCTTATTTGAATTCTTGTAAGTCACTCTTCCATGACCAACAAAATCGACGTACAAAACTAATTTGAATTGCATTATTTTGTCGCCTTTAGATGCATCACCTATAAATGTTCAAATGAACTTAAATTTTATATGTAGTATGTTCATAAGATATTTAAGAAGATCAATAGTTTAGATTTACAAATAAACGTTGCACGATAAAAAATGAGTTTGAGTGTATTCTGTCTCGGGTACACTTAGTTGTATTCCAACCTGAATAAATAAATAAATATATATATATATATATATATAGAGAGAGAGAGAGAGAGAGAGAGAGAAGTTGGGATACACTCGAGTGTACTGAAAACGCCATACACCTCAATCGTATTTCATCATAAAGTAGTTATTTTAAAAATCTAAACCATTGATCATGTTAAATATCTTAGGAACATACTATATAATAAATTTGAGCTCATTTGGACACTTATAGGTCATGCATCTAGAGGAGGCAAAAATTATACATTTTAAATTAGTTTTGTGCGTTGATTTTGTAGTCCTTGGATGAGTGACTTATAGTCTTATACTCATCCAAACGGGCTCAAATTTTGTATGAGGCCTATTATTATTGTAACAATGAATATCTATGGATTAGATTTTGTAAAAATGTCTAGATAGGCAAACCCCATTCGGGTGTACGGTGTGATCTATACACTCGAGTGTATTCTAGCCTCTCTCTCTCTATCTCTCTCTCTCTATATATATATATATATATATATATAAATCGGAGGACTCATTCATACTGTTGGTTTATAAAAAACTGGTACTAAAATGCAAATGTCTAGATGTAGAAAATTTTCTAGACCTCGATTTATTTCTGCTTTTAGGGTTTTGTATGCAAAGAGAAAATACTATCGACTTGAGAGTAAACAAACCGTAAATTTGAGATCCAGCTACATTTATTCATAACAATTGTGTAGGAGCTTAACATACGGAACTAAAACTGAAATTGAAGCTGGACTACATACATAACAAGTTGGACTCAAATTGAGGTTGGACTACGGTACATGCATGCATACATACCTAAAAATAATACTAAAATTCAAACCGGATTACAATACATGCGTACATACTGGTAGGCATGCACACATGCATGCTTACTTGATTACATAACCATGAAACTATATTGAAACAGGATTACACAATACACAAATGAATACAAAAAAAATGGCATGCCTGTCTGTGTTCACGTCTGGAAGTGTGTTTCTGCTTCCAATCTGACACACCTTAACCGTGGTATTTTGGATTACTTCATTACCATTTACCGGAAATGTGGTGTCTACTAGATCTAAGCAGCAGGGACCTGCAGCTGGGCCAATTTTTCAAAAGAACTACACCCAATGTTACGTGGGTGTGACCCCTTGCTTCTAGAGGTTAGTTCTGTCCCAAAATCTGGTGATGTGGAAATAACCCCCCATCCCCATCTCACTTCCAACTAAGGGATGCTACATTTAAATCCATCCTCGGTTGTAGAAATTTTAACTTCCATTTTGTAAATGGAAAAACAAATCCAAATGCTTCCTCGTGTATTCCAGCTTTCACTGGAATAATAAAAGAAAATACTACGAGGAATGTCCCTCAATAAAACGAGATGCGGAAGAATGTCCCTCAGTAAAAACTCCCACGGGGCTTGAAGTCCCTCCTACCGGTATGTTATACCCAAAACCCCATTCATGGTTCTAATTTCTCGCTTTTTAACGCATCCCATCAGGTCCGGTGCTAGCTTTCATGCCGTCAATGTGATCTAGCAAAACATTAAGTGTTCTAGTTTTCTGGTTTATTTTGTATATGGGCTCAAGTTTAGGTCCATTAGTGTTTGGATTCTTAGTTGTTACATTTTGTCTAATGCCGCGTACTTGCCTTTTAACCCATGTTTAGGAGGGGTTTAGCCCATCTAATAGCAACAACAAGACAATGGATTTTTACCACGATCTGGTTTAATGACATAATATCAGAGCGGTGATCCAACCCTAGTCGTGTGTGTGTGTGAGAGGAAGAGAGAGAGAGAGAGAGAGAGAGAGAGATTGAGAGAGGGAGGAGAGAGCCCTCTTGCAGGTGTTACGGGTTCTTGCGGGGTTGACCACCCCCTACTTTATCATGAAGCATCTCCCTTGAGTAATCTCCATCTCAAAACATTTCCATTTGAATGATGCTTCTATACTGTTGTCGCTAGATTTACTACACTGCTTCATCTAGCGTATGTACCATCTTGGTTCCCTTTAAAGGAGCCTTCACTATCCTCCTATATGTTGCTACCGGTGCCATCTACACAGCCTCCATCCATTCCGCCGCCGCCCATATTGTTGTCGCCATTCAGATCGAATGCCAAATCATGGCAAAAGATCAAGTTTTCTACTGCTATTGAGGATAAAACTACTGCTATTGAGGATAAACTATCTCCATCTTCTTGTGATGGAGATCTGCGATGATTTTCCACCCTATCGTTGTTGTTTCAAGGTTTCTCTTTACTGCTCAACTGCGTGACATGATGTCTCTAACAGACATAGTGTCCATAGTATTCTGCTTGCTTGCAGCTCGTAACACGAAATCTGATGTATGACACATCTTCATTCGACATGGCATGTCACCCGGTCACACATTGTGTCACCTGCTATACTCCAACTACATGGTGTTTGTCCTCTAACATGGGGTGTCGACTGTCACATGACGTGTCGCCTGTTAGCTGACATGGTGTGTTGCTTTAATCACATGGTGTGTTCCCTACTCATATAATGGCCCCCGCCTAGGCACGCTACGCAGCTGGTCCTACACTCCCAATGGAATGGGTGGTGACTAGTCCCTTTTAGGCCAAATTTAGGCAACTCTGACAACAAATTAGGTCAAAACACGTCTAGAGTTTGTCAAATTAGGTCATATTTGGTAATTTAAGGGCTAAATTAGGCTAGTTTGTGTTTGATTAGAGTCAATTTATATTTGATTTGACTAAATTAGGTTTGCTTTAGGCCAAATTCTGGCAATTTATAGTATAAAACAATATAATATACGTAGTAACATACGCATATGAACATTTTAATTTACAGTAAAAACTATTATAAAATTAAATAGGTAATAGAACGATGGGCTAAGTACCTAGCCGCCTAGGCAACTAGGCTCCCAAGTTTTTGAGGTTGCCACCTCAACAACTATGCCCCTAAGGCTACAACTATTGATGTCTAACACTGGTGCTTCGTCTATTGTCTTCACCTACTGTTCCATCAGACAACGTGCGGCTTCGTCGGCATGTTGTGTTAATTACTACTATACACATTATTTCGTCTACATCAAAAACGCGTGCGACTTCATCAGCTAACACTCTTATCATATGCTGGAAGGTTGCAAATTGCAATACATGGTGTGCTCTTATTATCTTACTTTTACAGCAAGTCCTTATCTTTTTAGTTGTTCCCAATGTTTTCAAAAAGCACGAAGAGGGAGGTGGGCGGAGGTGGCCTTGTAGCGCTTGATGGGAGCTTAAGCGAGCATTTTTTGAAAAAGGTTTCGTTATTTTCTGCAGTTTTTATACAAAATCGTAAGCATATATGCATGTCTTGTATTTTTTATAATGTTACATAGTTATGCCCGTATATAAAATTTTTATTAATCTTAAATCCTAACAATAACAATCAATCAAAACATCAATATAATCTAGCTTTGTACATATACAATATAATTCTGATGTTACATATTTTGTATTTACAAGTGAAACTTTAGGTAAGTAACTAACTAGCCGTAGCTGCAACGTAATTGAACAGCCAGACTAACTGAATGACAGGGGTATAAGGAACATACTGGCAGGCAACTGTACTATAACTTATATATGTTACATGTTTAATTATCTACACAGTAGTAAACTAATATAATATATTAATACATTATAATCTATATCTTATATATATAGACTTACAGATACAGTCATACAGTATTAAACTAGTAACAGACTAACGGTGTCAGTAAGTCAGTAACAGACCAACAACGCATAAAAACTGAACTGAGAACAATTAGTTAAATACAAAAAATGGAACCGAAACTAAACGGGATTGAGCCTTGCTAATGGGCACGTTGGGGACCTTTTCATTAACCTGGCTAAGACCTCAAACACTGTAATATTCTCAATTTTGGAAAAACTAAACTATAAGTAATTTCCTCAATAATATTATTATTGGAATAATAATGTTTTGTGGCATGGGTGCAACCCATGAGACTATTTGTTTTGAAAATAGGTCCTTGGTGCACAAAATATAGAAATAAGAAATTTTGTGCATAAATAAATAGCAATGAATTTATTAATTGTTGAAAAATAGAAATATGGGATCACAAGTAAGTTTTCAAAAGAAAATAAGGTGCGATGTTTTAAAAGAGCAATTATCTAGTCAATTTGGCAACACATATTTTGAGACATCAATTGGTATTATTTTGTACTAACTTTTCGTATACTTGAAAATAATAAGGAAAGGAAAAGAATTCTAGAAATTGGGAGAAAAAAGATATTCCATAAGATAATGGTATTATATTAAATAATGTTTAAAAGAAGCAAGTTTTGCATGGGAAAGATATCATAATTACTTAATATAACTTGGAAAAGGTATTAGAGAGTTTCCTTGAAATAAGGATAATTAATTTGGAGGAATATATCAAACAGAGAGATAGAAGTGTTGTGTATTTATATGATTTCCTTTATGGCTTTTTGTGTGTTAATCAAGTAATGGATATGTGAATTCCTATATTAGGAATCTATCAAATATGTTCCTTTTTACAATTATAAATACTTTTTCACAGTGCTTTGTCATAACCATGAGAGAGAAAGGAATTAGGAGGAATATATCCCTTCCTAGGATTATGCCTTGCTTTCCAATAATGTTAATTGATGTCGAGTTGTTGAATAAAAGAGATGTCTTTTAGATACTCATAAAAAGGTGGTAATGTGTGTTTATAGAAAGTCGTGAGTACCTTGCCTTTTTGACAACTTCCTTGTACAACAAAGAAAGATAAAGGAAACAAGAAGAGAGGTTATGAAAAGGGGTATTTTATCAGTGTTAATATGAAGGGAAGCACCATCCATACCTTTTAGATTATAACCACGGTTGTTTCTCCCTGTGTGTATACGAGGGAGGGGAACCCAGACTTCCTCTTGGAGGCCCCTCTCCCTCTCTCCCTCCCTTTGCAAGAGTCAATAGGGTTTCCCTAAGATGTATATATATAGAAGGTGGTGGAGCCAAAGGAAGCCCTCGCCACCCAGTGAACTTGGCCCTAGTCATGGTAGTTCAAGGCAAAACCCTACAAGGAGTCTTTGTGCCTCAAACTCCTCAGTTCCTTCAACATGGAGCCACTTTGAAGAGACCTGTGAAACGATTGCAGCTGGCAGTGACTTGGTCCTCAGCCAAGAACGAGGGCAGATCCCTCTCTAGTCTTCACCTGCAGCGCCATCAAGCGATGTCGCCTTGCTATGAGGTAAGACTTACCTCTCTGTAAACTAGTTTCAAAACTACTGGTTTTCCATTTCAGCTCGTTCTCGGTTTCTACCCCCGTCGACCAGGCTACCTCACCCCCAACCTGCGGCCATGTTGTGTTCGGCAGGGGGAGGCGGAGGTGAAGGCACCGTCGCGCGGTCCTCCCACGCCTTGGAGAGAAGATTCTACGTGATCGTAAACCCTCTATGGCAGCAGCAGGGAAACCCCACGAGGAGGAAGATGAACCAGGTCATTTTGACCAGAATGTCCTCTAGTGTATGAGAACCTGACTTGGCATGTGGGTAACGAGGTATTTTCACTATAAATTAGGCCCAACCTTGAGAGTAAGTATATGAGAAGTAAGTATCACGCGTGGCACTGTCCCATTGGTCCATTAAGGAGTAATTTGTAAATATTCTAGAAAATTATATGTAACTCAGTTTGGGACATGCTATATATGAAAATTGATCACGAGAATGAGAGGAGCGCAAATAAAATATAGTTGAGACCTAAATCTGATCTTAATTCTAAAGGTAGTAAAAATATGTATTAAAGAGGTGATCAATGCATATAAACCCTAGTTTATGCCATTAGGTTATTAATCATGTTAAATATGTTCTTTGAGATGTAAACTGATAAGGTGGGATATAATGGTGATTTAACATGATTATGATCATAATGATAACAATTTAGAGTTTCTAATGTGAACAATCACACATATGAAGAATTAGGGTCAAAGGTCATAACTTGATATGTCATTAAGGAACATAATTGCAAAGGATATGATGGATATAACGATTAAGGTTTTACCTAGTGTCTAAAATGCGACGAGAATATGATTTATGCCATTATTCCTTGTCTAAACCTAAACCCTAGATGAGATCCGAGTTGGGTTTGATTTGAATAATGTGATGGTGACACTTTAGGATTTCCATACATGTTGATTTAAAATGTTGAATTGCTTGGACTTGTTGATTTGATTGATTGAAGATACTTGAAGTATAATTTCATGATTTGTATGGCTCACCATTGAGGTACGTGGTTATGATTATGACTACACACAATATAGTTTGTCAGTGATTTCTGAGGTTTTCTCAAATATTACCCAAATAAATTGTTGGTTGGTTATTTACTTTCTACTCAATTATAATGCCACTATGAGTATCACGTAAAGATGAGAATATGTGAATAAAATATCAGCTCTTATTTGCAAGTAATTGATTGATTATATGTTGTTATATTACTTACACACTTTTGCATGCACCCCTCGTACACATTATAGCAATATACTGGGCTGCGTTTTTGTTTCACGGCATTTTAGGTACATGCTAAATATGAAGACATCCAGATATGTGATGAACCAGATGAAACTACCTGAAGGCGTTAAAGATAAGTAAAGGAGGATTAGCTAGATACTTCTTCTCATATGTACAGTTCTTATGTAAGAAATTTATATAACTCCTTAGAGAAGCATCTTGTAAACAATATTTGAATTAATAAAAATTATTTGCTATTATTTGGTTATTTGGTTAAATCTGGATCCTTGGGAATTTTAGGTAATGGATATCAACTTTTTGGGTCTTTCCTTAATTGGGGGATGTTGAAAAGTGAGGCCATTATGGACACATTCTAGGCGGTCGCTTAGGTAGATAAAGCAGGCCTTAAGTGACCACTTTTGGCATATTCACTTAGGAGACGCTTAGGGGCTAAATTAACTTGTTAACGGAAGTAGGTGCTCAACCCATTTTCTAATAGATCAATTGTTCCTTTCGCTTCCTTTCAACCCTTACTACATGGCCCTCCCTCCTAAATTCTTTTACTACCCCAAATATATCACATGCCAAATGTGAATTGGATCATTAAATGGATCTTATTTTTTGCTTGTTCAATACCACAGGGTCAGGGGCTAAGGGCTGGACAAATCTCCTTTTTGGGGTTGCAAAAAGATTGATATATTTTTCTACCGATATCAATGTAAACATGTCAAGAAGTACATTGACTTCAATATATAAATGTTTTATTTTTCTAGTTTATTTTGTATATGGGATCAAGTCTATTTGGGCCATTATGTTTGGGGTCTTTGGACTCTTAGTCCACCAGGGTTTGTCAAGTGTCTTGTACTTGCCTCTTCTCCTATATATAGAAGAGGAGTTTGCCTATTTAATAACAACAACAATACAAGGAATTTTCCCATTATCTCCTTTTCTGACACAAAAGATGCTTGATGTGCACACATTTATATTTCAACGTGATTGGAATCTTTCAATCCTTGATGTGTTCTTCCACCAAATTATTCTAGTGAGAATTTTCCAACTAGTTATTTCAGTATTCAAGGGTGGACCTTGATTTCAAATCCACTTCAGAAACCGGTACATGGACGTCCTTTCCTCAGCACATCTACACGTGATTGTCCTGCTTCCCAACACACAGGGTGAGTTGGGTGTAGCCAAGCAATCTGAACTGAGGAAAAATGGACACTTAACAGCTAGCAAATCCTACTGTTAGTTGTTGGATCCTAGATGGGTGACTTAGGTGCTCTAGAGGGGGGGTGAATAGAGCTGAAAGCACTTAAACAAAATTCATTAAACCTTCAAATTATATGACAAGATAAGGTTGCTAAATAGATAATTTGAGTGCAACTAAATCATGCATAGCAAGGATAAGAGAGATTGAACATGCACCAAAATAGACAAGCTATTTAGAGTGGTTCCACACTTCAAACTAGAAGTGTGTCAGTCCACTTGCCTAGAGAGGTCAACCTCTAGGACTTCAACCAATTGCACTCTTATATTCAATTATAAGACTTACAATACATGACCCACAAAGGACTTACCTATCCAATACAAAGAGTCTTCAACCTTACCAAGGACTTACCCACTTTGCAAGAGTCTTCGGCCTTCTCCAAGGACTTACCCACTGCACAAGTCTTCGGCCTTGCAGGAATTACCCACTCTTCTTGGATCTTCCGCCTTTGACTTCACCTTCACTCGGAGAAGCTTTCCACCAAGGACTTACCCTCTTGAGCTTGAGTCTTCTGCCTTCTCCAAGGGCTTACCTACTCTAGCTCCAAGTCTTCGGCCTTGATTTTCACCAAGGGACTCCTTCCCTTGTTCTTCTTCACCTCTCTTGGACAAGAGAGAGAACCTTCATCTTCAAGATAGGAAATGAGAGATGGGGAGGTGGTGGAAGTGAGAGCCTCACAAGATATACAAATAATATTAGCTCTCTTACAAATCTCCTACTCACTCTAATGGATGTAGCAAGTGATTAAGCTTAGAGAGAGAGAGAGGAGGTTGTAGGAAGCACTCAACTATAGAATAGGAACCTCACAAAGAGTTTGCAATGAATGCTCAACCTTGGAATGAAGCCCAAGGGGTCCTATTTATAGCTGGGGATGCCTCTTAGCCTTTGGGAACACTTGTGAACGAAAAATAGCCGTTTTACAAGTTGCAACGGATCTATTTTGGGTCCCAACAAAGTCTCCAACAGTTGGAAATGCTTTTTCTGCATTCCAGTACAGTCTGATCGGCCGAGTTTCTATAAAGGCAATCCGGCCGAACCACTAAAGGACAAGGCTGAAAGCTAGACTGTCGGCCGAGTTTCCTTTGAGAAACTCGACCGATCGGTCCATTTCCAGACTTGGACCGATCAGTGGATCGGCCGAGTTTCCTAGCTAGAACTCGACCGAACGGTGAATCGGCTGAGTTTGTAACTCGGCCGATTCCAACAAAAATCCCAGAATATATGGATCGGCCGAGTTTGGAATTCGGCCGACCAAATCCCTGTTATGGGTATTTTGGAATTTTCGTAAAACTGTACAAATGATGGATTTTTGTGTCCCAATAATTTTTCTAAGCTTAATTACAAGTCATACAATCATTACAAGTGATTACAAAGCAATTCTAAGGTCATTTACATAGAGATCCCAAATTGCACACTTGTAGCTATTTTGACTTGTCTTTTCTCCAATTTGATATGCGCAAGTTAGGGCATTTGGAGTGTGTCTAAACCTAATCTGAAATCACTCAATGTAGAAGCATTAGACACCAATATGTGGAATGGTTAGTCATCATCAAAACAAGGGTTTAGTCAATTTAGACGTGAGTCAACATTGACCTAATTGACCTTGAGTCAACATTAGTCATAGCACAGGCTGTGGATTCAACCTCCCACTGAAGTATTAGAGAGGGGGGCGGGGGGGCAACAATCTTCTTTTGGTGTATGGACAAGGTTGGACCCCTGCCCCCTCCAGACTATAAAGGATTAAAAAAATGAATTGATTCCTTTTCAAACCACCTTGTGAGCACCTACCACTTGCAGACTCATTAATGTGTAGACACATCACTCTCTTGCCTTCCTACCTCTCTCTGCATCTACTTGTCCAAAAGTGCTACCAGATAGGATGAGGAAGAATGCCTCTCATCAAAACCTAGCTGATGTAACTACTAATCTTCTCGTCACCTATTTCACCAATAGCCTGTTAAGAACTACTTCTATTAGAGGAATAGCAAAGGCAATAGAATGCCATGTTTTCTTAACCCCATGATGATGGAAAAGTCCTATAGACTAGTGTCATCATCAATGAAGATAATAATTGATACCACGGATCCAATGAATCAAATTGGTCATAAAGCTGAAAAACTCGAGAAAACATTCACAAGAAAACATAATATTCCGAATCACTGTATTATAAAGTGGCCCGAGCAACCACTTAAGCGACCAAGCCCCTCAACCGCTTAAATCAGCCCCTAAGCGCCAATTACGCTTGAAGAAAATCGGCCGCTTTTTTCCGGCTTCACCCGCTTTTTCCTCCTTTTTGCCCATTTTTTTAAAAATACTGTTGTAAGCATGTAATATTAATTAAATTATATGGTCCAAGTAGTATTGACTATAGTATACTAAACTTATATACATTAAATGTTCTACGATATGACTGGCTCTAATCTAGAATGTATACTTTGTATGTAAGCTATAATAATAGGGTACTGTTGTAATGTATCCACATAGATAATATGTAACTATTATCTAATTTAGAATGCATCATTTGATTAAATTTACTGTTGTAATGTATGACTAATTGATGATATATAAATGTATAATATGTTAGTAAGGTATCTAAGATAAGCATATTATCTACTGTTTAGCTATGTAAACATGTAATACAAAAATGTTGTCGTGTCATGCATATACACTTATTATTTTATAGTTGTGTAGGGTGATTTATTTATGACAAATATATTTACTATGTTATATGGCTATACTCATTGTTTTAGTTATAAACCATTTGGGCATTTTATATTTTTGTGTACGATGTTCAGATAAGTATAAAAGTTCCAAAAATATAGTATTTATGTGTATGTAATTTTACATAAAAGTTTATAAGAAAATAAAACCCGCTTAAACGCCCATCTAGAACATAAGCAGTTACAAGGTGCCATCTGCATGGTTACCATTTTATGCTTTTTAAAACATTGTTCTGAATTGTTGTAACCTATTTGCTATGATGGCCAAATCTCCTTCACTATGATGTCAAATGTTGCATAGCTCATGCACCAACCAATTATTTGCTTGTTCACTCCCTTCTTGAGATAAGGCATTATGTTCAACAAGAACCCATCACAACAAGGTCACAATAAGCCTACTTGGAATGACATCAGCTAGTCTGAGAGCAGAAGCCTCCATGCTCATGGAAAAAAGATGTTGCAATGTCGCAGGGCCCTCCACTATTATTATCAAGATAAGCAAAATGCCATAAGTTACACTACATGAATGTACCGCAAACCACCACCCTTTTTTATCCACGCAATAAATATCGTGGAAGAGAAATAGCATTATATCAAAAAAAAGTGTCTTTGAATAGTCATCTGTATGCCTCTCTCCCACTTATCGGTCTGCAACCTCAATCCCCTTCCCCTGCCTCCCGCTTTCTTCCTCTGGCGGGAGCGCGACGCCGCTCCCAAATTTCTCCCTCACAAACCCGCTCGCATCAGAGATCGCTCTCCCATCTCCCAATTTCTTCAGACATCGCATGCTCGCTCAGTCTGCTGCATGTCTCCCCCCTCATCCGATTTTGTTGGGAAAACTTTCTCTCCCGATTTCTCCCTGGTCTCCGACCCCTCTCCCTCGCTCCCGATTTCTTTGGTCATGGAGAACACTCCTAATTTCTCCCTTTTAGCGCACACCTTTTCTCTATCATCCAACAATCTCTGAAACTTCAGTCACGATCTCCCAGCCATACCCTATCCCCAATTTCCAGCCGCAAATCCTCCCCAAATATATTTTTTCTTTTTATTCCAGAATTTATTTGGATGCACCGCTTCTATAAGGATAGGCGAGGAGGAAGCCAGAAATCATCAACAGACTGCTGTCGGGGCTACGCCTGTTGTTGTTGGCCAAGGAGAAGTGGTGGTACTGGCCACTCTTCTTCCAGGTAATTGATTGATATTTTGACCGATCTAGTTTTTACCTCATGGCCTCTTTCCTCTTCATGCTCTCTTTCCTTCCCACCGCAACAGTTCTGTCCTCTCCTTAGAAAGTGCCTAATACATGTGGTAAACTGGTGCATCAATGAAAGGTGAAGTGCTGCATCCGGTGTTATAGATGGCTGCTAGGAATTTCATCACGTAGGTATGTATTGGGATCCAACTGAAATTTTGACTGATGTCTAGATAAACAAGCATTGTTTGACTATGTGTTCTTGCATAGGATCTTTGGTTGTTTGGTGATTGGATCTGCTAAGTGAAATACACAGGGAAGCTTTCCTTCAAATCAGATTTCTCTTACCTATTGAGTGGATCACGAGGTCAGGTTACCTTATTTATCATTATGTATTAAAATACTACATACGTGTTATATTTGACATTCATATGTTATTCATCTAATCTGGATCAGATCTAGTCTTATATTTTAAAAATTCAATACTCTTGTTGGAAGATATAAATAGATTTCTGATCATTATAACATTTTATCCTTGTCACTAGCATTAGGGAAAAAATCACCTTCTAACTATCTATTATGTACTTGCTCCTGATTACTAATTAGCTTCCAAAATATCTTAGTTTTCTACTTTGTATGGACTGATGTAATGTTATCCAGTTAGACGATTATTTGCATTGCATGTTCGGATCATCTTCATATCATATTTGCATTGCACACGTTTCTCTCTATGGGTCAGATGGTATGTTTGGATCATCATCAAGACATTATTGAAATGGTAAATTCAATTAGCCACAAGAGAGACGTTTACTTGCCAAAAGAACAAGAATATAAGGTTAGGACATGGGATTTGAATTCATCCAATCATAAACTACCTAGGAACACTTGATGTGTAGAGTAGGATAATCTCCCTAACTATAGATTTATCCATCCATTTAGGTAGGTGGACCATGTCCTATTTTTTTAAATTCTATTTACCACAACATGGATGGGTAGGGTCATCTAACGTTTGTCCAAACACTTCATATATGGGTATATTTTATCCACTTCCACATTAACCCTTACCTCATTCTGATTGATAGTACATGATATGTTTTGTATTGCTTTTGGTGTGTTATTTCTTGTTTCTTAGCATAAGCATCATGTTCAATTATGTTCAAACTAGTTGAAAAATAACTCAATATGTATTGGCCTACTGTCCTTTGGATGGTAAAGATGCATTACGTATTGAACATCATTGAACATGATGTTTATGTGAAGAAATAAGAAATGACACGAGAACAAAAATATATATTGGCCTATTGTCCGTTGATCAAACTTCATTCCTTTAGAAAACCCCATATTTCTACATCAATCCCATGTGTTTGTGGGTACTGGTAGGTTAATGTGTTTATAAATTACAAAACTCTATCATAGGTTCTTAAATTGTTGATTGTGTGTACCTTGTCTATGTTCTTCATATCTCTCTAGTTTGGCTTCCATCATACTTGTTTAGGCTATTAGGCGGTCCTTCATACCTATGGGGAGCCTAGGGGGCCTGGGCGCCTAGACAATAGCCTAGGATTTCTAATTTTCTTCATATTTGTTTTATTTTACATATATAAAAATAATTTTACATATAGATTTAGTTTTATATAAATATATACATTGCTCCATATATTTGTATCGGTCATCTTATACTTAATCAATCATAAATTCACCTATATCACACATTCCATGACCTAAGCTAGACCTATTTGGCCTTACTTTGACCTAACATGATCTAGATTTAAACTTGATTTAACTTAGTATTCCCTAATTTGGCCCAAGTTAGACCTATTTTGGCACCACATAAGCTAATTGAACCTATTTTTTTCTAATTTATCCTACATTGACCTAAATGAGCCCCAAATTTGTGAAATCATATCTATTTTTCCCAAAGAATACTTGCCTTACCTAATTAATACCTACCCCCAATAAAATATAATCTACCAAAATTAGATTTGATTTGCACTAAATGGGACCTATTTCTTCCCTGAAACAACTAAACTTGATCTAATTTGACCAAGTGCAGACCTGTTCCAAGAAAATTTTGTCTTTAAGTGACTGTAAACCAAATGCATATTGTAACTACGTTTCTTAATCCACCATATTAAAAGTGTGGTCCAAAATAATTGTACCATGAACCAATTACTTGCACTCCCTCTTTCTTGTGCCCCCTCTTTCTCTATGCACTGAGGAAAATGCTCCGCTCATCTCCCCCCTTCGACTATGTTCTAAATTATGCTCCTCTTTTCTGACACCCTGAAAACATCCCGAAGTAGTGAAGTGCCACTACCTAAAGCTTTCTTGTTGCCTGCATTGTCCTATATTCATCGCCAACGACAACAACCAACGAAATTAGGGGACGATAAGGCAGTGAGAGATGATGGCAAAGTTGGGATACGACAATGTTGGTTTTTATTGAGGCACCGAGACAAAGATCTCGACCAACGGTGCTAGTAGATGATGACTCTGATAGAAGACAATATCACTGGTAGGAGACAACAACTTTGAGAGACACAACGATTTGAACTAGACTCTATTGAGGCACCGAGATAAGACATGTAAATAAACCCTCGACTTTGACTTCAGGGCTAGTAATCATCCAACCATAGTAGAACAAATAGGTGACTTTCATTAACCATTTCCCCTTCTCCGTATGAGGCCCTTCTTAACTAAATTTTTGCGTGATTGTGCTGAGTTGGTTGTGAATATATGACAACTGTGTGAGGCTAATGTCCATATTTTGATATGCAGTAAAATGCTACAATGGTTCCCAGTGTAGCTTCCGATGGCATTTTGGTTGTAGCACCACCTACTAGCCAAGGGGACAGTCTGGCATTTCCACCTAGGAGATCAGGAGGATGATTAATATTGAGGGATCTTGAACTAAAATTTTAAATTAGGAATTCAAAGAATTTACAACTGAAAAACCATCTCAAATTTAAAAGTTGTAATGGTTGCATGTTGCACTTCAGCGATATCCCCTTCTTGTTGTGAACTGGATGACCGATATCACACTAGTGGAGTTTGTAGCTACAATTATAGCCAATAATCACAAACACAACCAGCTATTGGCTTCAATCAAGGTTTCCTTCGACAATTTTCTTTCGTTTAACATGTGAGCCTTCAATCATTCCATCATGTGAAGCACTCGTGTCTGTTCTAGCTATGACTCTTTTTGAACATCTCATGGTATATAAAACTAAAACAAAGTCATTCCTAAAAAAGGGCAAATCATAAGAAATGACCAGCATCGTGTGTGTTGGTATGTAAAGATATTTTTTGTCAGTGATTGGTAGTTGGCAAAAGCATGTCGTGTTGTTGGTCATATTAGAGGAGTATGATTGAGATTTACACTGATATCTTCTTCCTTCTATTTTTTATTTCGCTTGTGGTTTTAGATGATGCATAGGTACCACATTGTACTAGGATGTTATTTTTCTTTATAACTTGGTAAGAGCGTGTTTTACCAAACTGCATAGATGCAACACTACAAATCATCCATAGAAAAAAATTACGTAAAAAGAAACTTAGCGCTTGAAATACCAAAAAAGCTTGTACTTGCTTGGAGTAAAGAGACCGAATTTTCCAAAAGATGACCCTTTCATGCATAGTTTACTCAAATTCTTAATCTTATGGAAGATTAATTATAAAAAAAAAATTACTAATTTGAGTTGTTTGTCATAATTGTGCACTAATGGATACCCTTGGAGATGTTGGATTATTCTATGGTGGTGTTTACTCTTATAAAATTTCTAACTATTGTACTATATATATATAATTATACTCTAAGAACAATTTTTTGCATTCCTACCTAGGCGCCCTAAGCTCTAGTGGAGGGTCCCAAACCTATGTGCAAAACCCCTCTGGACCCCAATGTGGGTTCTAAGGCACCCAACTTAGTTTAGGTATCAATCAGACCTACTTAGGTGAATTTAGGGTGGAGCAGTGTGGCTACTTCTTTTATGTTATATTTATATTATATGGGAAATCATAAAAAAATAAAGTATAATTTTCTCTTTTATAATTTAGGTTTTTGAAGTCTTTTAGATATGGATAAAATCCGGATTGAGCAACCAGTTTGCTCCCAAGCTTATATTGATGGAATGTCAATTTTTTGAGTATGCGAGCACTAGAATAAAAGGAGGAAGATGACATGGAAACACTACTGAAAGAGGAATTGGGAGTAAATGCCACTCATGCCAATGATTCATCTAAGAGTCAAATGGACTAAATAAATCCATTGCCTCTATCAATTTAAGGTCCTCCGGGTCCAATGCTTTCATGATTTTACATTATTACTCCCTCACCTACTCCTTGAACCATGACAACCATTTTGTGGATACACTAGTCCTGATCTAGTTGAATTATGTGTGATTTTTCTCAAATAAACTTTGTTAGTGAAATTAGGACAACTTAGGTCATACTAGATCTTGTTTCATCAAATTAAGGCAAGTTAGGTCCAGACTGTGGGCCTAATTTAGACCAAGTTATGGAAAGTTAGTTCCAACATAGGTAATTTGTGATGTGATTTCAATGATTTTTCTCAAATAAAATCTGATCAAAGAAAATGAGGGCATCTTAGGTCATGTTAGGTCTGATTTAGTCAAATTAAGGCAAGTTAGGTCTTGTTTAGGTTAACTTGGGCCTAATTTAGACTAAGTTATGGTAAGTTAAGTCTAATATAGATAATGTGGCATGTGATTTTGGATAAAAATCATACATTTACTTCTTAAACATACATACACGACTAGAAAACCTTGACTGTAACTAAAAAATAAAAAAGTCAAAGGTTTCTTTGCAATCTTTGAAGAAGTTTTTATATGTATATACATTGTTGATACAAAAACATGCAAGATAACTATCCAAAGAAGTGTTCTTATGTGCATTAACAGAAATTCATAATTACACTATTTTCTAAGTAATCTCTTTAGTTATAAATGACAATAATGGAATAAATATCAATTGATTCATGTTTAGTTACTTTATGAATTATTGCTTACATATATTTATTATTTTATAAATAGGTTCTTGAAGCTATATAATATGGATAGAAGTTGGATTGAGAAACTGGTTTGTTCTGAAGATTATAATGTTGGGATCTATCAGTTTATTGAATATGCTAAGACTGGAATGGAAAATGGAAAAATTGTTTGCCCATGTAGGAAATGTAAAGTGGCTTGGAAAAAACAATTTTCCATTGATGAAGTGGAAAAATATCTATTATACAATGGATTTTTCAATGATTATAAGGATTGGATTTTCCATGGGCCAAAAAATCTTTTTGAAAATCTCACTGCAAACCATCAAACTGAAAATGACGACCAATTTTCTAATCATGAACCTAATTTCATAGGCCAAGATGACTTGGAAGTGTTATTGAGAGAGGCACTAGGAGTCACTGCTACTAATGTGTGTGATGCATCGACTGGTGAAGGTCATGAAGAAGAGACATGTGATTATACTCATGAAGATGACACGAATCATCATCAAAGTGATAATTCCCATATTTCTGAAGATGATGTGAAATACAAAAAAATGGTGGAACTTTCTAATGAAGAGCTTTACCCTGGTTGCTCAAACTTTTCAACACTCTCATTTCTTCTAAGACTATTCAATCTCAAATGTATGTTTCATTGGCCAGATGAATCTTTCACACAATTGTTGGAGCTTCTGTCAGATGCCTTTCCACATCTAACCTCATTCCCATGTTCTTATTACAAAGCTAGAAAATTGATTAAGTAGTTAGGACTTGGATATGAAAATATCCATGCATGTCCAAACGACTGCATGTTATATTGGGGTGAAAACTCAAATAAGAATCGTTGCAGTGTGTGTGAAACTCCTAGGTGGAAGTCAAAAAGAAGTAATGTAGGTGATGTTTGGAATGAAGATAGTTCTAGCTTGAATGGAACGCCGGCTAAAGTTATGAAGTATTTTCCTTTAATTCCAAGATTTAAAAGGATGTACATGTCCTCGAAGATAGTTGAATATATGATATGGCATGAGAAAGGTCGAGTAAAAGATGGAAAATTAAGACATCCTGCAGATGTAAAGAGATGGAAAGAGTTTGATGTGATGTATCTAGGATTTTCTTTAAACCCTCGTAGTGTGAGGATTACCCTTGCTAGTGATGGCTTCAATCCCTATGGAATGCAGAATACAAATTACAGTACATGGCCGGTTATTCTGAGTATCAATAACCTCCCCCCATGGCTATGTATGAAACCACATTCCTTGATTCTTTCTTTGATAATCCCAGGAAAATCTAGTCCAGGAAATGATATTGATGTCTATATGCAACCCTTGTTACATGAGTTGAAATTATTATGGGATGGAATTGATGCTTTTGATGCTTATACTAGAGAGCCTTTTAAGATGCGAGCGGCTTTGATGTCTACCATAAGTGACTTTCCTGCTTATGCTATGTTATCAGGTTGGAGTACTAAAGGTTATCTTGCATGCCCTTGTTGTGCAGAATCTACCCATTCATATCGATGTGGTTCAAAGATTTGTTATGGAGGTCATCGTAGGTGGCTTCCAAAAAACCATCCTTTTAGACTCCAAAGAAGTCTATTTGATGGGACTAAGGAGTATGAATGTGCTCCTATTCCAAAATCTGGATGTGATGTTCTACGGGAACAACAACGAATGTGCTTTAAATATGGAAAAGGTTCAAAGAAGCATAGTACGAAGAGAAGGAGAAATCTTAGAGAAGTCTCCTCAAGTAGTGCTGCTATGGATGATGATAATGTTGCTAATGAGGAGGGGCTTTGGAAGAAGAGAAGCATATTTTTTTATTTGCCATATTGGGAATATAATCCTCTTCATCATAACCTTGATGTCATGCATATAGAGAAGAATGTATGTGAGAATATATTGGTTACACTTTTAAATGTGGAGGGGAAGTGCAAAGACGATGAAAATGCACGGAGATTTCTTGAGGAAAATAATATAAGGAAACATCTTTGGCTTAAACCTCAATAAGATGGAAGTTTTCTTATGCCTCTAGCTCCATACTCTATGACTGTTGAAGAAAAATAATGCTTTTTATATGTCTTGTCCAATCTTAAAGTGCCTGATGGCTATGCTTCAAATATTTCTAGATGTGTAAATTTGAAGCAACGAAAACTGCAAAACCTAAAGAGTCATGATCACCATATTCTTATGCAAGATATACTTCCTATAGCTTTACAAGCATCTGGAGTAACTCGTGTATTTGATGTGTTGTCGGATTTGTCACATTTCTTCAAATCATTGTGATCTACGTGTATTGATTTGGGTGATCTTGATAAGTTATAGACAAGTATCATTGAAACACTTTGTCATCTAGAAATGGAATTCCTTCCTCCTTTTTTCACTATAATGGTTCACCTCTTGGTTCATTTGGTTGATCAAGTTGAGTATGGTGGAACTGTTCAATATGGATGGATGTATCCCATCGAAAGGTTAGTTTTTTTATTCATTTTATCTTTTTTTACAACAAAATTTCAAAGGAGTGAATCTTGATACTATTATGTTGATAATTTCTTAAAGGTACTTAGCTCGATTGAAGGGCTATGTCAGATATAGAGCTCGACTAGAGGGTTCCATTGCAGAGGGATATATTTTGGAGGAGACAATTACCTTCTGTTCTAGATATATGGAAGGTAGTGACACAATATTTAATAAATCAAAAAGAAATGATGACACTATTGCCAATAAGGGTTTATACTTGTTCAACTTTGGTGGACGCCATCTTGGGGCAGTAAAAGTTGTGGGGCTGGATGATAAAAGCATGGCACAAGCACATAGATATGTTCTACTCCATTGTGAAGACATTATGAATAACTTTAAACGGTAAGATATCTTATACTTGTGCCACTTCATATATAACATATTCAAATTTAGCTAACCAACAATATCGTTGTAGAGAATTCTTATATCAAAAGAGAGAAGAGTGTCTTCAAAAAGGAGTATGAGTGGATCAAACTTTAGAAGATAAATGGATGCTAGAAGACTTTTCTAGATGGCTGAACTCTCAGGTACTAGAAATATGGAATCAACTTGAAGACTGTTATCTTAGATAAAACCAATGTACCTAATATGAATTCTACTTGCATAGGCACCTAAAATTAACGTGAGCCACAAAGAAGGAGAGTTGAAAAGGGCTCTAGCTCGTGGATTGAATGCCTATGCAAAGAGGCTCACGGGTTTTATAGTCAACGGATGCAAGTTTCATACAGCGGACTGCGAAATATATAAGAAGACACAAAATTATGGAGTCATGGTTGAAGTTGATGGAAATTCATACTATGGAAAACTCAAAGATATTTTTGAACTTGATTATTATGGGACCTGAAAAGTAGTGCTATTCAGATGTGATTGGGTAGATATAACTTCACCTAGGACTTTCAAACGTGATGGGAGAAATCATCCATGTATAAATTTCTCTAAGTTGATGCACACAGGAAGGTTCTTGAAGGATGATACATTTACTTTTTTCATCTCAAGCTAAGCAAGTCTTTTACATAGAGGATGAAATAGATAAGTCATGGTTACATGTTGTGGAGTATAAGACAAGAGATGCATTTGATGTAGGTGTAGTCCCTACATTTGTCAATGATGACATTGACACATAGTTGTATTGAAAGGAAAGTTTGATGAAGCATGTTTGTGAAAACCACTTATAGTTCACTTATATCAAAAATTTTGAAGTAATGATGAAGATCTAGTTGGGTCTACTTACATAAAATTGGTTTATAATATGTAAGCTAGTCCTTGTTAGCGATTTACAATGTAACGATCATTTTCATATTTTCATGTATTCATTGTTTTCAATAATTTTCAAAGATTATACATGGATTTTTGTAGAAAAAAAATCTAAGCATACAAGAAGGGATATGATGCCTTGTGAATGATCTTCTTCCAGTGTTTATTTGGCTTATGATCTAGTGATTCTTTCATCTTTTTTTTTGTTCTGATCAGTAGAAAGAATGTTGTGATCCCATAATTATCTTCAACAACGAAGAAACAAGGCTGCATATTTATGTTTGTTCAAAATATGAAGGTACATAGTGACTGCAAGCTAAGAGACATGGGGGAAAGTATGTTTCATACACCTGCACTTTTTTATGTATGACTAGATCCAACTTGCAGCTAAAATAAATATACAACTACAATTTGTTTTAATGATGTCTAATTGTTTTTCGTAGAATGTATATTGATGTAGTTTCCTAATTTTCCAATTTTCTTTTGTTAACAGGTGAAAAATGTGGCGAAGCAAGCGAACTGTAGCAGCCCACAACTGTACTGAGCCAACTATAAATGTTAATAATCAATTTGCATCTTATCATCATGGCGATCCATTATGTGAAGAAACTTGTTTGCATGAAATGGAAGAGTCCCAATCAATTCCAACAGATCCTCAAGGTGTGGAATGGTCTGACAACATATCCTTCAATGAAGATGATTTCATAGAAACAATAGGTGACGATTATTCATATTATTTTTCTTTGTTCATTTACTTTACAATCAATAGAAAGTTGATGCATGCATTATTTCTTTTATTGTAGATTCTGAAGGACAAATTGTAAAAAAGAGAGGGAAAATTCCTTTATCTCAAGTGTGGGTTATGCAGATAGGTCTGAAAATTATTATTAAATTCAACAAATATAAACAACCCATTCAGAGGGGAGGACATGTGTTGGTGAGGTTTCTGGGTGAAGTAGCCAAATGAGGAGTTCTATGCCCAATTAGTGAATCTAGCTGGAAACATGTGCATGATTGCTATAAAGTAGAGATTGTGAAGATCACCAGAGTAAGTAAATATCACTCCTCTTTTTTGTAAGTATTTTTATCTTTTTTTACATGTTAAATAACATTTTGGTATATAAATCTGTCACAAATACATGGTATGTTATTTAGAACAATCCTTTTTTATGGTGATCTAGGGTAAGTTTCATATTCCTTCTGACTTGGAAATCGATGAGATGATTCTTTCACATGTGAATGGGAAATGGAGAACTTATATACATCAACTTAAAGCTCTCTACTATGATCCCAATAAGACTAAACGACAAATTGCAAGTAATGTGTCAGATAAATTGATCAAAGAACAATGGGTTCGTTTAGTTCACTATTGGTATTCTGATATAGGAAAGGCAAGTTGAACTCTTTGACTTGAATTTGTTTATATTTTATTTAGTTTTAGTCATATCTGATTCATGAATATTCTATTATTTGTAGAAACTATCAAAGAATGGAAATATATCACGTGCTCAAAAATCTCATTACCATACTACAGGTTCAAAGAGTTTTGCGCAAAAGAAATATGAATTTGTAAGTGAATATATAAGAATTTTGTCTTGTAACGAAGTTTATTAGATCATCATATTTAGTTCTAACTCTTTTATGTATTCGAATAGGAAACATTTTAAAATAGGGAGCCTAGCATCTTGGAAGCATGGAGGATAACTCACCTAAGAAAAGATGGAAGCTATGTGAAAAATACAAACACAGAAGAATTTGTGGTTTGTTATGTCATCACTTTTTTATTAGGAGTATCTAAAATATAAGACTGCCAAGGGTTTACTTATAAATATGTTGTGTAAACTAACAATTATTTTGATTATTACATAGGAAACTGCTGAGAAGCTGGTACATGAACGTCTCATTGAGAAACCTGACGTGCCTAAAGCAGCAATAGAAGATGAGGTGTTCAATGAAATGATGTATGATGTAGAGAATCGTAACCAACGCATAGTTGGTTATGGACATGGTGTTTCTAGAAGTCAAGTTTTCGGATTGAAAGCCGACTTGAGAAAGAGTCACTGTGTAGCTGAATCCTCAAATATGAATGAGAAAATTGCTTCTATGGAGAATGCATATGCAAAACTGCAAGACCAGCTTCATCGTATGCGCTCTGCACTGGCTAGGAATGGCATAGTGATCAATGACCAAGTTCAAAGGGACGGAAACACAAAAAACATGCATAATGAAGAAGTAGGTAGCTTGGAATCTAATATTTGAACAATTTTATTGCCATTTTAAAAGTTTTTCCCCTTATCATATTTCACCAAATTTCTAAAAAGGTTTTGCAACTAGTTTCATATTACCTTAACTGGATTAAGGATTGACATTTATGTAATTAAGGTTGTGGGAAAACTTGGGTAGGTGGATATGACTGAGAGAGGAGGGAAGAACATGTGTTTTCCTCTTTATAATTTTTTTATGGAACTTGTCTTCCAACTTGACCCAATTGATGTTCTTATTAGCTTGTACCGGATGTTGTAGGTTGGTGGTGATACCTGTAAGAGTGAGGAAAATCAAGGAAGGGATGTCAACAGCACGATGAATCAAGCTTGATTTAGATGGGATATGATATAGTTTTCTTTATGTTTTCTACAGTAGATGACGCCATGTGTGGCTTTTCCCTTCAATTTTTTTTCTTAATTTTAGAACCAGAGCCCACAAATGACTTATTGATGTGTTCAAGTTATTTTTCGGTAGAGACATTGATGCCTATACTTTGTTTTGCTAGTAGTGTCACAAATTTCATATTAATATTGTGCTAGGAATATGTTTATTTATGTTGTCCAATATTTTCTATTATTTCCAAACATCCACTACAATAGATGTCTGATTTTGTGGCACTTTTAAGATGCACTTGATGGCCACTTCACATCGGTTTATGCCCATGATGAATTTGGCAAGCATCTTCTTTTTTGGATCTAACATGACTTGTACTTAAGGTTTTAGATGAGATTAATTCCAGACTTTTCAATAAAGAATTTTTCAAGCTACATATGAGAACTGCAAGGTACCAATTTTTCCCTGAGTAGGTTGCTTTGATGCACTATTTTTATCATTGCTTATCTTGTTTCTGACATGATCCTGTTAAATTTAGATGTTACTGACATTACTGAAGACATGTATGTGCTGAATAAGGTTCTAACATTAAGAATCCTTTTCGTGGATTAATTTATTGCTAGCTTTTCCATCTAGATGTTGGTCTGATCGGAATTTTTCTAGAGTTGATGCTGCAAAAGGGCTTGCTATTGAGCATGTAATCATGAGAGTTCTCTATATATTCATTGGTGTATATTGGAAATGCTTGATCATTCTTCATTGCAAAGGGTAATTTTCCTTATTCTTTTTCTTCCAGGTCTTACCAAAGTGATTTTCTTCCAAAACATGCCATTGATTGATCCATGGTCTCTAATAAGTCAATTTTGGGATCCATGTGATGACATGATGACACCCATTTTCTGCATCCGGCACATTAGCGATGTGTCAGTAAATTTTGTTGAACTGGTATGCTCTTTTGGTTTGATGTTCCTACAAACTAATGTATCTATTTCCTTCTTATATTATCATTAAGAAACAACAAATATAGATCTACCTTTATCAGATTTCCCTAAATTAATACATGACTATAGTACTACTATTCAGATTCCTTCCACTCCTTGAGGCATGTCAACCTTGGATCTTTGATACTCTGTTGTAGAGCTCCTACGCTAGTCATGCTCCACATATTCAGATTAGACGCCTCGAGGTTTCTCCCTCTTCTATTAAAAATAACCGCTAAAAACCTCTTATAATGATAGCTCATATTCATATCAGCTCATTTCTGCTGGGTCTGTACTTTTTATTCAGGCTATCAGTCCAGATTCTAGAACTAACATCTTACAACACATCTAGAGATCTTGGTGGTTTGTCTCTGCTTTCGAGTAATCTTCTGCATTTAAAGATGGATATACTATGCAGGTTAGTCAGTTTCTTCTCATTTCATCTGAGAATCTAACATAACCTTTTAGCTTGATAAATCTAATTGTCACCTTATTTTAATTAACTTATAAAAGGATATCACAAGTTATATCAGATTAGAGTGATCAAAATCTTTAGTGATAAGTAGAATACCTCTAGTGATAATTTTCCTTGTCCCCTCTAGTGCTTCCATCTAATCATCGTTTATATAGTAGGATTTGGTAGATATTGGTACCTCCTAAATTACATAAATTTAAATCTACAGATTTGAATATATGTGCCAATCTAGAAGCCAAAGCAACCCCCAAAATAGGAAGAATGAAGCAAGAGGAGTTCCAGTCTTATGAAGGCATTTCAATGAAAATAACATTTGCTTTAAGAAGAAATGATTATTTGTAGGTTCGTAAAACTTGTATCCTTCTTTGTTGGAATCCTAAGGGAGTTCTTTTCCCTTTGAACCTCAATTAATAGCTTGATTTTTATAAGATGCACTTTGTTAAGGGTTTCTAATAGAATAGGGTGTGATTATCTACCATGTCAAAAAAGTAGAAGGCTTTAATTTCTTGGACATCACTAAAACCTTGGAAGTCAATGAAGAGCAGTGTATCTTGTTTATAAGCTGAAAATTAAACTTCAATACCTACACTGTTTAGGGCTGACCAAAGATTCAAAAGCTGAGTTGAATCATGTCTCGGAACATAACAAGAAAAGGGACATGTTCTATGCAAGTGCACCTAAATCTATAAAAAAGGTGTAGTAGCCTACTGCAAAAGATCTAATTATATTACAGATAAATAGTTGTATAATAAGTCCATGTTTAAATAAATTTAGTCCAAATCTAGTGGTTTCTGGAGATATGCATAGGTATATATTATGAGTTAATCCTCTCATTTCCAATTGGCTCTGGTTATACATGGATTTTTCTCCTCTCATCTATTTCTTCTCATAAAATTTGTTATTAGAACCTGAGTTTGGGCATTATTGCCTTTTATAAAAAACACATCTATGTAACTACTGGTGAGATGTAGGCTTATCCGAGCAACACCTCCATCCATGGATAAATACTTTGGGACCATTTATCCTTTTTTTTGGTGCAAGTAGGGTGGGGTGCCTTTTTACTAAAATAGAATGTGGGTAGTTACAGAGTATAACCACCAAGAGGGGGAAGGGAAAAGGTAATTGTAAGACACAACCACCAAAAAAGAAAAGAAACCAAAAGTTGTACAACCTATAAGGAGAGTACTATCTATACATATGTTGATATAGGAGTCTACTTTCTCTGCTGCAAGCATTCCAGAAAGGATCTATCTCCGTACGAACCTCCTCAAACAATCTTCTATTCCTCTCCAACCACAGCGTATAAATGATGCAGATAGCAAGAAGCTTTGATTCTCCTTTCAAACTCAGTAAGTCATCCTGGTTCCTGATGTCGGCATTCATCTTTTTAGAATATAACTCCCATAGACAGCGAACATATTCACAATCAAAGAACATATGACATATATTCTCCTCACTCTTTTCACAGAAACAACATCTAGAAGCAAGATGAAAACCAATCTTCTTCAAGAAATCCACAGTGAGAAGTTTCCCCAAGAACATCTTCCAAAGCACAACAGACCACCTTCTCGGGATGCTATCTGACCAGATCCAAGATCCCCATGGTACCTCTTCCCATTTAGTTCTCGAGATAGCCCAGCCATCTTTCATGGAGAAGGAACAGCCACCTTTGAAAAGGATTGTATCTTCAGAATTCTGAATAATAGATTGTTTATCCAGCACAGCCAACAGAGCAGCAGCTCCTCTAAAATGCGGAATGCTCCATTTACCATTATCGATACAAGCGGCCGCTTTACAAAGCCTACCTTTGTCCAGGCGGAAAATAAGTTGGGGATCCACCAAGTCAATCAGTCTTTCACCATCGTTAACTCAAGGGTCCAACCAAAACAGGAAGGAGTTTCCATTCCCAAGATTAAGGCAAACATGATTTAGAAGAGAACTTCTTTGCTCAAGCAGCTTCTTCCACACCCAGGATGAGCTAGCTTTGGCCTCTACAGACCAAAGAGATTCATCTTTAATGTACCTTTCATGGACCCATTTAATCCACATATTATCTTTCTTGACAGCAAGCGACCAAAGATTTTTAAGTAATCCTCCAGTAGACCAATCCTGAATAGATCTAACTCCAAGGCCCCCTTCTTTTTTTGGCCTACAAATCAACTTCCAGGAGACTGTATGAATGTGTTTTTTGTCCTCCTGATCATTCCAGATAAAATCCCTCATAGCCTTCTCAATCAAATAGATCACAGACTTAGGCAAAGGAAAAGTTGTTGTCCAAAAAATACTATAGGAAGACAAAGTGGACAACACAAGCTCAATTCTCTCTGCTTAGGAAAGAAGATGACCCTTCCAAGAGTCTAGCCTGCATTTGATCTTGTCAATGATAGGATTACATAGGGATTTAGTGAGCCTACCAGTGAAAAGAGGCATCCCAAGGTACCTCACAGGAAGGGAACAGACCTTAATGTCAAGAATATTGGCAATATTATCTTTAGTAGCCCGACCACTCAAGAAGATCTGGCTCTTATCGTTATTAAGCCTCAAACCAGAGACTTTATGAAAAGTTTCCAAAATGGATTTAACACAATACGCAACATTGTCATCAGCTCTAGAGAACAGCAAAAGATCATCAACAAAAGTGATATGGGAGATGAACATAGTTTCTGAGACACCAACAAGTTTGAAATTTCCTTTCCTAACTTTAGCATTGATGATAGAAGAAAGGCCCTGCATAGCAATAGCAAAGAGAAAGGGGGTCACCTTGTCAGACCCCATTAGATGCATAGAAATAGTCAGTAGGAGACCCGTTCACAAGGACTTTGTAGGAAGCAAATTGGAAGCTTTCATCCACCCAGTTGAGCCAACAACCTGGAAACCCCATCTTTTCCATCAAAAAAAGAATGTAGTCTCGTCTAACAGTGTCATAGGCTTTAGCTAAATCAGCCTTGATACACATAAGCTTCTGCGAACCCCCAAACATACTCAAGACATCATTTGCCAGCAAAATAGCATCGCCAATCCTTCTGCCATGGATGAAAGCAAATTGATTAGAGTCAATGATATTGGGCAGGATGAGTTTGACTCTATTGGCCATAATTTTCATGATGATCTTGTAAATAACATTGCACAAGGATATGGGCCTAAAATCCTTAAGATCAGTAGCTCCAAGCTTTTTAGGAATAAGAGTGATTAGGGTACTGTTGCATTCTTTAAGCATTTTCCCAGAACTGAAAAAACTTTGAATTGCCCTAATAATGTCATCACCAATGATGTCCCAAACCTATTTAAAGAAAATGGCATTAAAGCCATCTGGCCCAGGAGCCTTATCATCTTTCATACTTTTCATAACATCAACTATCTCATCTCTAGAAACAACTCTTCTCAACTCATCAAACTGATCTTTAGAAATCTCAGGGATATGTCAATCATCATCCCAGAGAACCATATCACTAGAAGTTCCATTGAACAAGTTTCCATAGAAAATTTTGATGGTTTCCCTTATTTGATCAACATCATAAATTTTCCCTCCAAACTGATCATCCAAAACATTAATATTGTTCTTGAGTCTTCTAGATTTCATAGAGGCATAGAAAAAGGCTGAGTTTCTGTCCCCCAACTTAAGCCACTGAATTCTACTTTTTTGTTTAAGGAAGCTTTCTTCATCCCTTAGAGCTTGATAAGCCTCTTGTCTAAGAATGAACAGCTGGGTATGTTTATCTTCATTATTGGGATCTGCATCAACAACTTCTTGCATGAGTTTAGCCCGAGCCTCAATCTCTTTAGCTTTAGAAATGTAGTTGCCCACACAATCCCTGTTCCACCTCCTAAGAGCACTAGTAACAGCATGGAATTTTTGATAGACTCTAAACATGGGAGATCAGGAGCATATAGTTTCTTTCCAAGCAGATTCCACGATGCCTCTGTAAGAGCTATTGTTAGTCCAAGAGTTTATGAAACGGAAAGGAGTCACACCCCTCTTCCCTCTATCAAACCTCAGAGTGATAGGTCTATAATCTCTTACAATAGAAGAAATAACTTCACCCCAGCTATAGGGGAATCCCGACATAAAATTAACATCACAGAAAATATGATCAATTCTGGAGAGAGTGCTCTTCCCCTTTTTGCTATGACTGTCCCAAGTGAAGAACTGACCTTTGGAAGGAATTTCAATTAAGCCAGTATCACTGATGGTGAGATTGAAATCATTCATACTTCTATTTGAAGGAGGATGCTTGTCCATCCTTTCACCAGCCAATCTGACAGCATTAAAATCACCCAAAACACACCACTTATGAGGATTCATCTTAGAAATGGTGCTTATAGAATTCCAAAGAAGAGATCTATCTCCAACATCATTGGCACCATAAACTGCTGACATATCAAAGGAGATAGGGCCTTTCTTAACAGCACAATGAAAAATATGTTCGTTAACTAAGATTTTATCCACCACAATATCAGTGTCCATCCATAGAATGATAATTCTTGTATATGAATAAAAGTCAGAATTATCAACAAAAAAGGCACCCTGCCACACAGAGTTAACAAAGCTTTGAACGTCCTTCTTCTTGATTCTAGATTCCAGAATAACATAGATATTGGCCTTACTGCTCCTAATCTCTTCCTGGATGTGAGCTATTTTATTTGCACCTCCCCTCACATTCTAGGAAATAATAGCAAACATGTTATCCAGTGGGGGGGAGGTCAGCCGTGACATCCTTCTCCTCAAAATTAGATAATAAAGAATATTTGTTCAGAGATGAGGGAATACCTCTATTCACTACTGTCTTGGGTACCATTCGTGGGGGGGACTTAGATTTCCTGCCTCTCGTTTCCCATACTCCTTCAGGAGATGTACTAGGTGTAGTCGTAGCAGTAGGCACCACATTCTCTACCGACACACCAATACCAGTTCTCTGGATATTTCCTTGGGACAGAGGATAGGACAAATTTGAAATAGAAACAACCTCTTTCGCCTTAGAAGCATCAATGTTTGCAGTTCGTTGCTTATCATGAGGCATAGTAATAACATAATGCTCAGTAGAAGAAACCACCTCTAAATCCGCGGTGCCCATAGCCTGTTGCATTCCATGAGGTATAGCAGCAATTCCATGTTCAGTAGAGGGAGTTCCTCCATCCTGGATAGCTTCTACAGCTTCGACGAAAATCTCACCTTCTTCATTGTTGCCATTGTCAGACGCAGATTTAGGAATCCAGACTTTTTTCATAACAGAGCCCTTCATCTCCAATGTAGAATCACACAAGTTGGATTCATGGCCGAACAGACCACATATCAAACACCTGTTGGGTTCCCACTCATACTCAAATGTTATTATATCAGATTGGCCATCATCGCTCACAATCTGCAACTCTTTTGGAAATGAGAAGTCAAGAGGAATAAGAACCTACAATCGTGCATATTCCAGTCGCAAGAATTCGTTGGTAAATCTGTCTGGCTGCAGTGGTGCTCCAAGAAACGAACCTATCTTGTTGAACATCACTGCATCCCAAAGCTCTAATGGTATATTGAAGACTTTAATCCAGATCGGAACCTCAGTTAATTTCAGTTTTTCCAAGGGTTCGCCTCTCTCCCACCTCTTGATGATCAGTGGCTTTCCATCAACGAACCAGGGTCCTCCATCGATCGATGTGGAGAGATCTTCATCATTTGAGAACAATACTATGAAATAGCCCCTGCCACGCGACCTGACTTCAATGGATCCTTTAGCTTGCCAGATCTGTGCGAAATGACGAGCGAGTGTAGGCCAGTTCGGTTTCAGACCAACAACGTATCCCGCTGCAGCCTTACTCCATCTAGCCAAGTTCCTTTCAGCAATGGACTTCGAATACACCAGTTTCCCGTCCTCCATTTCAAAGCTCGTTTTCTTCAAGCAAACAGGTCCACCGTTCCTCCTCTCTTTGAAAAGATCAGATCATGACTTAGCTTCTTTGGCCACGGAGACACTGCTAGTTCCTTTGGCTCTGATGGCGCCACGGTCTGGGGGATTGGCTGAGGTCGACGGCGCACTTATCATCCCCCCCCCCCCGTTCGCCTCCCCGTTCACCTCCGCGTTCGCCGCAGCAACCATCGCGTTGACGGGACCATTTATCCTTGATTATCATTTGGCCAAGTTCAGTCTGTAAGCAGGAGTTAGTACCTAATTTGAATTGTAGCACACCCAGATAATAGAAGAATGTCAAAATTACTCGAAAGGGGTTAGTTGGATGAGGATTTTCTGCATCTGCTTTAGTACTCTGAATTGCAATTTGTTGTGAACAATTAACCCATGATAACATCAAAGATTTATGAAGTTTAGGCCGTCAGCTGATGTAAGAGTCACTTGATTAAGTAGACTACTCTACATAGAAGTTTAGGTCCACACCTCGACAGCAGATGGTTGTCATCACCAATGATAAAAGTTATATAGCGCATGCTATTTTTCTTAGGTTGAGGCACATCCAACAAAGTGGGACTGCAATTTTTCAAAATTATCCTATCAAAAATTACAGCTATTTAGTCTCATACATTACATTTATTGGTGTTCACACTGTAAAGCATTTACTGGATGTCCTACAATGATAGTTTAACTATTCCGCATGGTTGTTTGTTTATCCTGGGTGACTTTTCTAAAACAACTATTTCATGTGACTATTTGTTTATCCTAGGCCACTTTTGAATATGCTAAATAATTATTTCATATGATTGTTTGTTTACGCCTTGTCGCTTTTTTAAAACATAGATGAGTACCGTGTAAGAAATTGATTAAGGAAAAATATCTATATATTACACATATCTGTCTCGTTCTTGGAAAAATGTGATACATCTTAATTTTCAGCGTTTCACAGTAGCTTAGCATGCGGGGTAGGGTAAGATGATTTATGTTTTAGTAGTTGCAGTGTGGGGAAACTATTTTGTTTTTCATATTAGTTTTGTGCATTCAAGACTTGACAGCCACATTTGGAGTTCAAATTCATGTTTTTTCATGTTACCTCTATGCTATCAAGCTCCCTTTCTGATTCTCTGTATACTGTACATGTTGGAACAGTCTGCCTCCTATAAATGAATTTATTTCGATGCTCTGTCACCACAACATATACTTCACGATCACCAACTTCCATGATAGAGTATTATTATAAAAAAATATCTATGTTCTTGAACACACTAAAATTCCAGATCTGAAGTTGTCAATCCTTCTCTTCATGTTCAACATTAGAGTATTACTATGCTTATAGTTGGAATACGAATACGTTTCTTTTTATTGTTCATTCACGTGGAAGTACTAACTATTATGATGCTTTGTCGTGCTTTACATGCTATAGAAATTTGGCTGAATGTCTGAAAAATTCCCCTTGGTCCCTTACATCATCGACAAAGTATAGCTGTCACTGGTAGTATCATACATGATTATGACAAATTGTAGTATGACACAGCAGCAAACCGAGGAAACCTATGGTATTTTACAACAAATCCATATTCATCATCCAAAGTGAAAGACTCTGATTTATGCCAAAGTGAAAAGGATAAGTTCATCAACTGTTCAAGAAGGTATTTCTTCTCTTCTTTTCTCCCCAGTTTGTGAAACAGTTAGATCCATATGAAGCATTAGTAAATGTATGATACTCATTTCTATTTTTCACATCCCTATGTTCGCCACAATAGTCTACTTCCTCCTTGAAGTTCAGTCAGAGCCTTTGAGCTGAATGGTATTCATTTTTTATTGCTCCAGGCCAGCAGATAAGAAGCGTTAGGCTTCTTCATTGTTGATAATGTATTGGCTGTTGTGTTATTTTATATTACTTAGCATAAGAATATAAATATTCAGAACAGTTGGACTCTTGAGTCAGAATCCATCAATGCGCCAACTAATTCAATATAGGATCTTTATTCAGATTATTTTTATTTTTGAATCATATATTATTTCGGCCAATGCACGACTAACTGTTTTTGTGTTTAGATCAGTCATCTAAGGACTATAGAATGTGAACAGTAGTTATCCTCTTGTAGTCGCACACTATATATTAGCAACATTCGGAATGGCAACGAGATAACAATTACTTGCTATCTTGTATACTGTGTGATATGATATAGTCCTTACAACTAAGTTGTATGGTTATAATTACATGCATAGTTGACTCCGTCCATGGATTCTAAAAAATGACGATCAAGGTTCTTTATTTAACTTTATTTATGTTGTTAACAATTGAGATGTTATCTCTGAGTCATCTGATTCTTTACTGTAGAAAAAGAAAATAGCTAGCGATATTGTTCAATTGAAGTACATGTGAACATACCATTGATGTATAAATCATATGTTTTTTTTTACAAATTTATACTGGATTAACTTTATCTTCTTTTACGTGAAATTTTAGGTGTTTGATGCTTCGATTGGTGGGGAAACAGAAGGCAAGCTGTCCAAAAATACAGGACGCAGAGTCTGAGTTTAGGATATTATATATGTTTTCATTTTATTATTTTCTAGTGTACTTGATGCCCTGTGGCTATCGTCATTTTTTCAGACTACTTGTTATGTAAAGCTCAGTTACAATCTTTTATGCGTTCTCTTGAGTTGAAATTTCAAATTGTAGAACGAGAATTGATTAATGAAATTTTTTACTATTTTGTTGTTTGAATATTAATGTCTTCACATTAACATCTGGATAACATTTGAATCGTGATATGTATATACACTCATGTATATACATAGACACATAACTATAATTGTGGAGTTAAATGTTTTACATTTTATATTTCTCAGTGCAAATACCTTTTACGCTACGAAGTGCTTATTATCATGCTATTCATGCCACATTTTCCATACTTTTTAGTGTTTATAAACATTTCGTTTGAAATTTTAAAAAAAAATTAAGACAACAACTTTTCCACTGTAGAAGGCGTGGATAATTGTTTCCACTCAAAACATGGGAAAAGTTCCACGCCAAAAGGTGTGGACAATTACACTCCACTATATTTTGTAGAAAAAATACCACACCGCAATGTGGATAATTTTTTACTCTTTTTTTTTCCACGCCACTTTTACACTTTTTTTTGGGTGGATATTTTAAGCCTCCATGCTTCTTAGCGTGGATATCCTTTGCACTATAGCGTGGAAAAATACTGGGTTTTTTTTAGTGATATATACAAATCATTTATAGATCTTACACGCAATAAAACATACACCTGTAGATACACCTAACGGAAAACTGGAAAGGGGTCATCACCTTAAGGTTCCTTCACAACAGCTAGAATTTCCCTCTTCAAATGGTCATTTTCAATCTTGTCTAGTCCTCTAGTAGCATAGAAATATCACTGATCAACAAATCGCACCTCCCTATTCGATATTCGAACTATCTATCTCATGTTCTTGCGTGTGTCTGCGTGAGTGTGTATGTATGTGGTCTCATGTTAGTGTCAGTGTGGAAAACTATGAATTACAATCCCCCTCCTCTAGCCATCTAACCAAAACTACTTCCTTGGAAATACTTCTTCATATTGCAACAGATTCTCCAAAAATCCTTCGCCCTCGTCAATTCATTCCTTTAAACAGGATGGCATAAACACATACAACTCAGATCACCATCTGCCTTGATGTTCCATCTACAACTTGTGAAAGCAGAAACCACGGTGGATGCTTCTTGCTCCTTGTTTTGACTCCCAAGTGATAAGAAAATGAGATTAATTTGAGAGCTTCAATTTTACCAAGTTCACCGTAGACTAGAAATTGGCTATTTCCCCAGCCTGATCCCCTATCAAATAGCCCAAACATCTAGCATAGTGTTTAGTTTATCGACCCAACAACTCAAGTTAACAAACCGACAACAATATTTAACTCTTTAACTTTGGGTTTGTAGATCCCACATCCACTTTCTCCCACGCGGCTCCAATAACAGAACTGTCAAAATCATGTACTACTAATCATCTCATCATTGTATCTAGGCCCCTAACTCCTTAATATCCCCTATAACTTCATCAGATCGTACCCTCAGTCGAAGAGACAGTAGTAACAGAAATTAGCATACTTGTATGATTTCTATCCTGCCTTTTCCACCATCCGAACAAACTAATATGGTTTAACATCAAAATGATGTTGGCCATGCTAACACAAACAATCGAGTTGGTCTTATTGCTCAACCTGACTATTAAAGTTGATGTCAAAAAACATATTACCAGTGCCTAAGGAAAGCTTGAGTCTTAGACTTGCTGAAACAATGTAATTAGACCCATCTGGATCTCTGTTAATAGCATGACCTCATTTACATAGGACGCATCTCGCTTGTTAAAAGATGCCTTAATCAGAAAGTAGCAAGGACTTCGACCTGTTCTGCAGAGTACCAAAAGCATCACCCTGCTTAGCATAGTACTAAGAGCCTCAACTTGTTATGCACAGTACCGAGAGCCTGAACCTGCTTTGCATAGTACCAAGAGCCTCAACCTACTTTCTCAAAATTTCGATTCTTCGACGTTCTACCAATAAAGTATATGAATGGTAGGGAAGATCAGCACTTCTATAATGAGCAGCCCCTATTTTGTCACAGGCTATAAATGTTTCTCTAGCGACCTCTGCATCAAACAAAAGGGAGTAACTAATCTTTTCTTACACAGCCAACAAACTTCTCACCACATAAACATCTAGGGATAAGATGGATTCTTGTCTTGAAGAGGGAGGAATATAGTTCTTCAACCCAACACTCCAAGCCTGACAAGGTACCACTTCTTTAGGTTTTATTAGAAATATGGCATTCCTATTATACAATTCCAAGAAACCAAGAAAAACTCCTCAGGACATCTCTTGCTCCTGATAATATCATTATTGTCATTAATGACAACAATTCACACAAGATAAACTAATGAAAGGAAATGCATATATAAGAGAAGAACAACAGCTTCTTATCGATAGCCAGTACATTTAGGGTGAAGTAATATAGGTCGAGTCTCTGTGTCAAGCCGTCAAGGCTCACCTCTGAGGGTTAAACCAATCATGCATACAATGCCAATTAGTACAGTCTCAACTCTCAAGTGTATATGGAAAATCCTTTTTGTGTCATTACAAAAACTTCCCTCCCCTAGAAATCGTCAAAAAAAAACCTTTCCCAAGTAAGGAGCACCTCTCAAAACCCAAAGCATTGTCTCGCCATTTTTATCTCAAGTGATGATGGCATGACTCTTTGGGACATAGAAATGATGGAATATCAACCCAATCTTGTGGAAGTTGTTAGTTATTGAATGTGAAGTTGGGCCCACATTGGGAGGAACTTGGCTATTGTGATTGAATTAATACGAGCATGTCGTAAGAAGAGGGACCTTGATAGATCAAACTAACCTCTATGCCAACTTATCAATTCTTCATTGCCATGACAAGTACTCTCTAAGCCACAAAAATACAGTTTTCCTAACCTCTTATTGCGTGCAAAAGCAACACAATAGTTTGAAATATCTGGGGTACAGACTAATTTGACCACAGATTAACATACCAATTTTGATGGCATTTCTATACACATTGATATTTGAAAAAAAATTTAAAAAATGAGAATTCCTGATCTAGCTAAAGTATTTTGAGGAAAAATTTGCAATCATAGAAATTGTGAAAACTAAACGCAAGTTACGGGGGTTTAGCAAAAGAAAATTGGGAAGTATTCATTATACCAAAAAATTACATTCAACTATGAAGCTGGGATACATCGAAACAGTCCCCATATCTATATCTGGCATGTATCAACCATTGGCACTTCATACGCCGAAACAGTCATTGGCACTCCTCGGACACTCCTGGATTCATGTTGGATACTACCAAGTTGTGTCCAACACTTTTCTTCTTCTATTTGGATGTTGGATACTTCTCGAGGTGCCCCCAATTTTCTCTTCTCCTATGTAGTGTGAAGGACATGAGACATGGAAGCGAGTAGGAGAGAGATCTAGAGAGGTCATCTGGTTCCCCTATATCTTTTTTAACAATAATCAATGTTTTGAAAAGCAGCCCAGGCGCCCGCCTAAGCGGCCAAGAGGCACAACAGCCTGGTTAAGGCCTTGAACAGCCTCTCATGCGCCAGCCCGTTAAGTGGCTGCCTGAGACCCGCTTAGCCCGCCTGCGCCCGTCGGATTCCCTGTTTTAGACGCCCGCTTTTTGTCGCCTAATGTTTGGGCGCTGAATTTTTGCGTTGTTGCTTTTTTTTCATGTTTTGTAATATGATGTTGTTGCTGCTACTATATGTTGACTTTCCCAGTATCTATGTACGTGCATGATTGACTATATGTGCATGTAATATTATATACTATACAATTTATAATAGTATAATACATTGTTGTTGTGCATTGTATAGTATGAAACATTACTGCATAATACATTAATACATGCATTATATATCTAGTTATCTACTGCATACTGTATTTCTGTACCTTTCTACCTTATTATATACATTTTAACATTCTATAGTACAACATTTATTCTACTATTTACTTTATATTAATCATCCTCATCAACTAAGCCTCATTCCCAACTATGTTGGGGTCGGCTACATAGATCATTCTTTTCCATTCAGCTCTATCATGGGTCATATTCTGATTGAGATGTAGAGATTCAAAATCTCTCTTTATAAGCTCTTCCCATGTTAATTTAGGCCTTCCTTTTCTTCTATTAATTGTGCTTGCCTCAATAGTATTGCTTCGTATAAGCACATTAGTCGATCTGCGTTGCACATATCCATACCATCTGAGTCGACCCTCGCGCAACTTGTCCCCAATGCTCGCCACCCCCACTTAATTCCTGTTATAGTCATTTCTCGAGCGATCTTTTCTTGTCTTCCCACACATCCATCTCAACATACGCATTTCAGCCACGTTCATCTTGTTAAGTCCTTGTTTCTTCACCGCCTAACAATCACTCCCATAGAGCGTGGCTGGCTGTATAGTAGATTTATAAAACTTGTTTTTTAGTCCGAGAGGGATCTTCCGATCACATAATACTCCAGTTGCACTCCTCCATTTCAACCATCATGCATTGATCCTATGACAAACGTCATTTTGGACATCCCCGTCTGTTTGAATGATAGAGCCCAAGTAACAAAATTTATCACATTTTGGTGTATCTACTCCATCCAACTTGGCTCCACCATTCACACTGCGAGATTGGCTAAAATTGCAATGCATATACTCAGTTTTGCTCCTACTAATCATCAATCCATTTGATTCCAGTGCCTTTCTCCAAAGTTCAACTTTATCATTCAAGCCATCATTAGTTTCGTCAATCAATACAATATCATCAGCAAATAACATATACCAAGGAACATCATCCTGAACATTCTTTGTCAACTCATCCATAACAAGAACGAACAGATATGGCTGAGTGTGGATCCTTGGTGTACCCCAACTGTGATGGGAAACGTTGGTGTCTCTCCTCCAAGAGTCTTCACACTTGCAGTAGAGCTACCATACATGTCTTTAATCAAGTCAATGTATTGGATTGGCACACCCTTTTTCCTCAAAACCATCCACAACACTTCTCTGGGTAATCGATCATAAGCCTTTTCCAAATCGATAAAAACCATGTGAAGATCTCTTTTTCTTTCCCTATACCTCTCCATAAGCCTCCTTATCTATTTACTTTATATTAATAAATTATATACAACATGGTTCTATATATTCTATCAATTACTGCATATTGTACATTAATACATTATATATCTTCTACTGCCTACTGCAGTTTAGTATATAAAGTTATAAATATATTTACTACAATAACAATATACTATTTGGGTATTACAGCTGTGTATAGGGTGTCTAGATAAGTATAATAGTTCCTTATAAACATATTACTTAAATACAAATACGTACATTTTTCTATTAAATTATACAGGAAATTTAGGTACCCCTTTTTCCAAAAATCGCCCGCCTGACGCTCAAGCGGCAACGAGGTGTTGTCCGCACACATCCTGCCTCCCGCTTTTTATAACATTGCCAATAACCCCAATAACGGCAGAAACCCCAAGATGCCTGGTGAAGAGGTAACCAATGATGTTTTGTTAAAGGTTTGAACCTAGGCCGCTTCATTGGCACTCGTTCAGCTGAACCACCCCTAGCCATTCTTGCTTGGTTCAACTCCCATGTATCTTTATTAGGCAATTAGTGGATGTTGGCTTAATTCAAATGGAGGATACAATTTCCTCCCCTCCTCTAGTTGCACTTTATTCATCTACTGGTAAGAAATGACTTTGATGGCCTTGAGGGGAGATGCGATCCGAAGGGAGGGGCATCCCAGCAGGCCATGAAGTACACTTGTAGGGGAGGTGCAACTGGGACTCCCTCTTTGTAGGTATTGCCATTGTTTGACCATGCTTTCTTAAATACAATTTACCATCTATCCAAAATGTTTCCTTAAGATTATGTTGGTCTACAAGATTACTGCAAAGATAGAGTTCAATCTTATTAAAAAGTGAAATCCTATGTTATTTTACACAGAAACACAAGAGTGAAATACTAGTCGTGCGGTACTTTTAAATTACATGCTCCCCCTAGTATTTGCATGGTATACACGCCCTGTCCCCTGCCTCACCCTGACTTCATAGTTCATACTCTCGACTCTCCACCTAGTTACTTCCAAACCGTGCCCCACTCTGACTCCATACTCTCGACTCTCCACCCGGTTAGTTCCAGGATTTCTTTGCTCTCGTTGACCTCCATCTTTGGTTCCAGTCTCTCTGGTTTTTTGTCAGCATTGGTCCCCGCTCCTCCCCCTCTAACCCATGGTTTCCACACTCCACACCGTCGTCATCTCTCTAATTGTTTTCCACCAGTGTTTCTACCCCTCCATCACACCCTTTCCTTGTTGATTACCACCTCGAGCCCATCAATTTCTGGCTGATATGCAATATTGCAGAAAATATGTAGGACATAGACATGGGACGATGACTTCGACCACCTATATATTGGATTTTCAAAAAATTGCATCACGATTATAGCTCAGTGAGACGTATGCATAAGCAAAAAAGGAATAAATCTATTAAACAACACAAATGATTTTGTTCATTGTGAACTTCTAGAAGAGTCGTAAGATGTGTAATGCTTGCCATTTGGGCTCGTCAGCAGCAAATATGAGTCGACAGTTCGACGGTGTACTAGTTGTAGGTGGTACAGAAGAGGACAAAGAATGGTAGGCTAGTACTTTCGATGTGGTTTCAAACATGGGATGGCAAAACAAATGTCTTGTCCTACACATCTACCATCCAATCATATTTTACGACCCATCCTTTATCCAACCAAACATGCCCTTATGTTTCTGTTCCTTATGTACTTGAAAGTTACAAATGGTTTCTTTAACCTTTCAAACATTCTTTGTTAGTTGTTGATTGAATGTGTTTTCCCTGCACTTCAAAAATCCGATTGTGTGTGTGTGATGCCTTCTGTAAAGGTCAAAACAAAGGGCAGTGAAGACAGCATAAGGTGTATAATTTATTTTTTGAGGTCATTGCATTGCACATTATAGACCGTTTACTAAAAGAGTACAGAAAGGATTATGTTGTGGCAATATGATCAACAAGAAATTACAAGGTCTACAACTTATTACATTGCCTTACAGAATGTACAACAAAGAAAGTGCTACTTAAAATACAACAAAAATGACGTTTGAGTAAGACATCCAAATTGTAGAATTGAAATTGTTAGGGAAAGACAATTACATAACTAACCGCTTCAATGTGACGTTATTTTAGCAATCAAAATCAGAACTAGTATTCAGTGTTTTCAAACTATATATGGCAGTAAAAGAACCGGTGTAGCATTTATAAATAAGGGCATAGGCAATTCAAAAATCCTATTGTGCTAGAAGTAGGAAGAAATCAAGATATCATGCAGACCTTACTTAATACGTGATGACAAGCAGGTAGAGAAACCACGCAGAGCTCACTTATATGTGATAATGGTATATGTGGTAGAATGCTTGCACACGACTTCACAAAAATTAGCATTTGGAGATTTTCATTTATTGCAAAGATTATAAATTGAACATCCATAATACAAAAGATGGTCTGTTCAAGGCATTTAGGCGACCAATCTGCTATTGTTTAAAGATTATGTTTTTTTTTCTTTACATATACATAGTGTGTGTATGTGTATACAGTGGGGCCTTTAATTTGGATATTGTAGATTTTCATTTGTATATAGGGGCCTGGAAGTAAGTGTCAGTATCTCAAAACCTCTAGGTATCACCCTAAATGAACTAGGAACAAGAAAAGATTTAATATTCCCTTCGAGACATGGTTCATACACACATGTATGCCACACACACTAACAGGAATATGTTCCATTGAGGCCTGAGACGAAACATGGTTTTCCAAACACACGGATATTTTATGCCTGAAGCAGTTCAAGCTTACAATCTTTTCAGGAATGTAGTTCCGAACTAAGACTAAGACTAGTGACTACTTTGAATTTATGTTATTTGCACAACAACTATACTGAGTGCAATAAGCTGTCAACATATAACATCAATACCCAATTCTCGTCTTGTAATGCATCCTGCTAAGTTGCTAACTTCAGCAAACATACAACAAAGAAGATGCCTTGGTTTGAGTTGGTTCAAATGTTGCAGCAGTATTATTCAATTATTATATTATGTAACGAAATGATGATAATTTTTCAAATACAAATCGCTATAAAAGTGTTAGCGCCATTCAATACATTTACAGTTAGAGTTTAATCTGATGAACATCTAGGCCAGATTTGAACTTTTCAAATAGCTAATCATGTAATTGTTCATTGACACGGTTAGATTATCAAAAAAAGATGTGAAACTTCATGCAATAATAAACATCGAGTTTTTCCTTTTGAAAAAAAAAACATAAGAGATTGAGGCAAACCTGGTTCGGAAATTCAAAACTTCAATTTAAAGCCAGTCTGAGTATGCTTAGATGCATGCTATCAACATGTGCAACCCAGTGAGACAGCCACATTCCTCAAGATATAATTCCGTTCTTTTACAAAGACAAGCATATATTTGGCATTGTTGTTTGTATGATTTTCATGATTTTTATTTGATACGATACATTAGTGAGTTATAACTGTTAACTAGTAGATCATTTATTATAATTGTTAGTCAGTATATTTATCTAATAATTTGCCAACCATTAATGGTATTTGTATATGGAAAAACGTTTATGAATTGCTTTTAGATGGTCACATTTTATACCCATGTGCCTGCACAGTGTGTGTAAACATATTGTGATGCAAGGAAAAAAGGCCGTCCAACGATTAATTAGGATGTGGGAACACTGTCGGGAGAAGAAGAAGAAGAAGAATGGTCCCCACTTCCACTTGCACTTCTCTGTCCAATCTTTTAACAGGCAAAGAAAATACTAAGAGACTAAAATGCACTTAGTAATCAACACAATAATGAATAATATCCACCAAGACAACCAATATGCCTTTTAGAATCAGATCGTTTACACTGCGTTTTGATAGTTTTGGAGTCATCTACACAGACAGACCAACTTATAAAGTTGTTCCTCAACCATAGAAGCATTGTTGTATGCTTCCAGTTTCACATATCAGCTCAGACATAAGTTTGCCACCGTGGTACCACAAACAATAATACGACACCCACCTCAAACCCTGAGTATCTGGAGCTTGTTGGAGAAAGCAATAGCAACCCAGTCTGGCTGTGATGATGACCACTGTAGCTGCTCGATCTCTGCCCCAGCTGTATATGCTAATATGGGATCCAGACCACCTTCAGCAGCAACTGCAGCCTGCTGGCCACCACTACTCCCGCTGCTTCCCATGGAAGAAAGATCCCAGATAAGGGCCTGGGAATCATCCCCGGCTGTGCAAATATGACAGGAGCTGTGGGGAGCCCAGGCGATGGCATTGACACTGGCTTGGTGGCGCTGAAGTTCGACAACAGGGAGCGTAGGAAACCTGATATCGAGGACGACCACCTTGGGACTTTCCATGATTATAGTAGCCATGTACCTGGGATCCTGCTTGTTCCACCCTAGGCGAACCAGGGGTGTGTCTGCAGGGTCAGAACTCTCATATATGATGGTGGAGTGCTCCTTGTCACGGAGGTCAAACACTCTAACGGACCCGTCAGCAGACACCGATGCGAAGACACCAACGCCGCCCCAGGCGATGTCGTACACCTCCTTGTCGTGCGCGATGAGTTGTGTGTCAACAGCCTCCCGCTCGATGTCCCAAATGGTACAGGTAGTGTCGATGGAGGACGTCCCTATACGGCGGGGCTCCGCCTCATTCCAGTCAAAAGAGGTCAGTGGGCCGCAGTACTCAGAGTTCTTGTTGCCATTGAGCACGGACTTGAGCGTCACGGCCGGAGCTGAAGAGGATGCGGAAGAGTCATCGGGGATTCGCCAAATTCGGAGAAAGTCGCCTGAGGTGGCAAAAAGGTCGGGACGGACGCAGTCGCGGTCCGGAACGAACATGATCTTGGTAGGCGGATACGGGTGCTCGAAGGAGAGGGTAGGGTCGGGGCGAATCTCGCCCGTGGAGTCGTCCAGCTGCACGATCTCCACGCGATTCGCGTACTGCTCCAGTAGACTCGAGATGGCCAACCGGTACTTCTTGTCGCGCCGCACGCTCCAATTCATTGCGTAGATGTGCCATGGCGCCTCGTAAGTGTAGATCTCCGACCGCTTCTGCTGCTCCTCCGACCCGTCTGGGGTCGCCACCACCAGCTCACCAGCTCCATAGCCGCCGCTTCCTCCCATCTTTTAGCTCGACCTTCCCCTTCTCCGCCGCTGTTCCTAATTCGACACTTCACTGCGGAGTGCGGAGCGGATTTTCTGCGAGTACTCTTATCTATCCAACCCACTTCACATTATTTCCTCAAAAGAGGGATCCTGATGCAAATTCGCTTTTGCATCGGGCTTTTTTACAATCCTATTAGATTTATTACTAGAGCAAATCACTAAGCTTCGGTCTCGTTCGTGACCTAATTCGGGTTTTGGTGTGTCGTTTAGCGTCATGTTAGCAAACTTCAGTAAGGGTTGACGAAGATAGTTGTTTGGTTCACTATCGTAAAACACCACTATTTTGAGATTTCGTTATCCCTGAATCCAGACCATCCCAGTGGAGGCAGGATTTTGAATCCTGGTCTGGGTTAGGTTTACGAATCGCAACAAGCAGGATTTTGAATCCTGGTCTAGGTTAGATTTACGAATCACAACTCCCTCCCCCTCTCCCTCGACCCCTCGACTCTCGCCCCTCTCCCTCGACCCCTTGACTCTCGCCCCTCTCACTCTCCCTCGCCCTCGACCCCTCGACTCTCTCCCCTCTCCATATCCCTCACCCTCGACTCTCGCCCCTCTCCCTCTGTCATCATCTCCTTCTGACAGGTCGCCATTGTGCATCTGTGAAATAAATTTGTACTTCTTCCTGGAGACTGCTACAATGGAAGCTATCTCTTCTAGCTCACGATCAAGGGAATCAATTCGGTCTGCCACCATCAGGCTAGAAGCGGCGACTATTATTTAAAAAACAAGGTTCGTCCGCTACGCCCATGTCCTCTCCTTCCTTTTGGCACACCCGAAACTAAGCCATTGACCCCTTCTTCTCCTCCATTGCCCCATCTACCCCGTCTACAAAGGCATTGTGCTATCTTGTCAACGAATAAGGCCAGTAGAAACCCTAGGCTTGGCAAGAGCTGCCCAACGGCCTTTATATTAGTGCATTTGTTGCTTGAGCTAGTCCCCCTCCAGTTGCGCATCCTCCACCAAGTTTTCATACAAGTTGTTGTTGTTAGTCCTTCTTATTCCGAGTTGTGTTCGTTTGTGAAGATGTGATCAACAATTTGTTAATTCCATTGTTATTTTCATTCGATTGTTATACTAACTATTTCCCTATTTTATTGTTGTTTGCTTCTCTGATCATTCGTGTTAGGATCATGGGTTCTGGATATTGGTGGTTCTTCCCCAATCGTTGTGGCGCTACCTTCTCCACTATCGAGTACTTGCAATCCATCGTCCATTCTTTCTCAAACTCCTTGAAATAAAAAAAATTGTCGTTGTTGTATAAGTACAAATGTTGTGTGTAGTTTCAATGGACGGATTAGATGGTTGTGTTACGAATATTATGTTACCATGGTTATAGTTATTGTTCTATTTTAGCACATTTGGATTTTTCATCCTCCTTGCCGTGATGTATGGATCAGACCTAATGTGATCATTACAACAATATCCATGTAGACCAAGATATTTATCCTTAACATAAAATGTATGGTTGTTTTCATAAATGTTGTGTTTATGTAGTAAAAATATTATTATGTTTCTAACTTCCTAATAGCATAAACACCCTAATCCTATAATAAAAATTTTAACATGACACAATGGAGACATTTGCATTAAACCTAATGTGGTCAATATGTAAATAACAAATATCATTATATTATTGATGAGCCCTAATGGAGTGTATGATTGTATAACACTATTAGGGTAGCACATTTGGATTTTGCGTCCTCCTTACTGTGATGTATGGATCACACCTTATGTGGTCATTGCAGCAATATCCATGTAGACCAGTATATTTATCCCTAACATAAATTTATGCTTGTTTTTGGTGAATCAAGACATGTATTGCTATTTTTGTAAAGTTTTTGTACAAGGAAAGAAAAGGCCTGTGAGATCAAAAGGAACTCACCAAGCTAACTGTACAGGCCATAAACAGCCAAAGAAGAAAAAATAAGAAACAGCAAGGAAAGCACCATCGAAGAGCAAAAAACCATTAGCCAATAAATTGATTGGCACAAGCCTTCACTAAGTGCCAAAGCATGGGTGCCTCCATAGACTTGTTCTCATGAACTCTTAAGTTCCTTTCCATCCAGACCAGGTGAATAATAGAAATGCCAATACAGTGGTTGAATCTACTGGACAGAGCAGTAAGGTCCTCTCTTCTAGCAGGAATGCAGCTGATCAACTTCTCATTAAAGGCAGACCTCCATAAGAAAATAGAGAAAGGACAATCAAACAGAATATGATGAGTGTTCTCGCATTCATGTCTGCAAAGGAAATAGATAGAAGGGGTAGAGATTCCCATTCTTCTCACATAATTAGTAGTAGGTAATCTCCCATGAGTAGCTTTCCAGGAAGACAAAAGAAATCTTCTAGGACAGTTAAAACTCCAAACCCAAGAAAAGACTGGATCAAACGTACCACAGTCTCTAATCAGATTTCAAACACTCTTCAAGGTAACGATACTCTCCTTATTAATAAGGATACCATCCACACCACCAGAAGGAGGAGGGATACTAGCAAGGAAGTTGTTCAACACTTCATGCAATCTGGATTCAAAAAATCTCCAGTGATTTCCATCAACAACAGCATTGACTTTACAAGATAAAGGGAGACCTGATCTGTTACACCCCGATCTCACAATTTCCTCAAATCATGAGATTAGGGCATAAGATAGGACTTATATGTAATATAAAGAATACCCTTAACTATTTGCTTTTCTTTAAAACTCTTGTTTCTTCGCATTGAACCACATAACATCTTAACAAAGGAATCTGAACATTTCTTTTACTAATCAGACTTCAATAGTAAAGGTACATGTATATTCATTCATGATGTCTCTCACACCTTATGCACATAAAACTTGCTAATTAGCATACATATCAAAAGAGGAACAATATTACACATCATAATTACAACGCTCTCTCTTATCTCTTACTGAGGACCTAGAGTGACAAGGACCGACTGACTCAACTAATCTTGCACTTAACTCTTGTAGCAGATCTACACTGAGCTCTGACCATCTTCAAGTCCACGCGGTTAACCCTAAAATGTTTGAGTAGAGGGGTGAGCCTACTCGCTCAGTGAATGAGTACTTCAAAGAAACAGTCTAAGGCACTAATGTGATTACAGATATAACTTTGAGTAAACAATATGGAATTTAACAACAATAAATACTACACTGAGCAGTTCTAAAACAATATAATTGAAATAACAAGGAATGTAAATATTGCATCCAAAGAATAACTACTAGAAGACTATGCTCTAGTCTTCCTTAGCTCATTCATTCATAAGGAACTCTGTGAACCTATATGATCATATTTTAACTTATGCCCCAAACATATGCAACGCACTCTACATATGAAGATCTGTAGCGAACTACAATCCCAACGTACAAGACTTAGCGACACACCCGGGAAATGCTAAGTCTGACTTCTCGTCCTGGTCTGCACAGGACTCTCAGGCTCTCAAGGGCCTCAGGCACTCAAGGGCCTCACAGCACTCTCAGGCTCTCAAGGGCCTCACTGCAGTCTCAGGCACTCAAGGGCCTCGCTGCACTAACTCTGAGTGCTCTAGACTCCTCCTGCAACCTGTAGTGCACAGTCGGAGGGTCTGGGTTACCACCGTGACACACGCACAGATTATTGTTGAATAACCCCTATTTTACTCCAGTGCCACCGTGACACACGCACGGATTATTGTTGAACACTGGTCACCGACCATCTAGACTCAGGGCTAGATCGGTCGTTTCACCCCAAAGGTACAGACCGCACAATGGGGTTCTACGATGTTGGGGCACCTAAGTCTATTAACTGATTAACATATAAACACTTAAATAGGAATATCACATTTCATACTTATTTCACATTCTGAACATCACTTGAAAACACATATACATCATTTGTCATCTTTAAACATGACTCAGAAACATCCCTTTCTAGGGCATGTCATATCTCATCACCTGCAATTTACGAGATATGTATTGAAAATAAGAAGCCCTGCAGTATGTAGATATCAACTCAGAAAGAACAAGCATATAAAGTTAAATGCACTAGAAACATGCAATTCAACAGTTAAGTATCACCACATTTCATATCGAGACCTTTCATGTCACCATAACATGATTCATTGAACACCCTATCCTTAGGGTTTCATTTGCCTCATTCACCTTTTCATTTACCTCATTCACTTGTCACATGGCTCTCATAAGGATTTCATAGGATATAAGCATTCACTAAATAAAGATTGTTTCCAACAAATCATATGCAATCAATATAGACATGAAACCATGGAAATTTAACTAAATTTAGGTTTTCCATATCATTCACTGCGATATCATGTATCCAGAATAAAATTCAATTAAGATAACCCATGAGGTACATCCTAACCACTTATAGGATTACTAGTCTTTTTCAATAAGGTTGAAACTCTAGTGATGTCACAATTAGGTTAAACCCTAATTACATCAATTGATATAAATCTGTAAAAAACATTCTCACTAGGAAGTGTTGTATACATTTCTCATATGAATCTACCATTTAGGAGTCATTCAAACAGAGAATGAATCCATATCATATCAATTTGCAACAATCTTAAATCAAACGGACATTTCAGGGTTTAGAATCACATACTAAGCATTTAGGGATTTGGATGCTATAATCAAATTTCGTGCATTACACTGTTTGAAGGAAGAACCCACTCACCCTAAGGTGTGAAAACACCTCAAAACTGCAGCTCAACTCAGGGAATCTCGAACTCATATCAAATCCCTAGCAAATCTCCCAATTCTTCTTCCATTCAACTCGGAAACCTTGAAAATGAGGGATTATGAAGAAAGGGTGAGAAAAGAGGGAATTTCGACATCATCTTGGATCAAATCAGAGCATGGACGGAATCTTGACATGAGAGAGAATATTCACCATAAAAGTCTATGCAAAGGATCCAAACTTACTTGATTTCACCATTCCTCGGACCGCAAAACCCTAGGTCAGCAATTCCTCCTCTTTCTCCACTCAAGCCCTAACTCTCCCTCTCTCTCTAGATTTTCGTTTCTCTGGGATGGATGACAAAGAATGAGAGCTGTATGTGTGTGTGGTCGATCATATAATTCAATTTGAGCTGCTTGGGTCAATTGCATATTGACCCAACACTCAACTTTAATTATATTGGCTGAATATTCAGTTATACAAAAGTTACTGTAATTCATTTATTTCAGAGATCAAACCTTCTCCAACAATTATGGGAATTTAGCACTTGTTTATAATTGATCTATAAAGCTTCAGTTAAAATTTGAGATCATTTGGAGTTACCAATAAATAATTAAAAATAGAACAGTGCACTGCTATATTGCAGTCTGCAGCAGATTCGGTCGAGTTTGCCCTGCACAGAACTCGACCGACACCCTCACTGTAGAGATCAAATGTCATCCAAAAATTATGCCAATTTAACAGAGCATCTAAAACTGTGTTTTTAAAGCACAGTTAAAGTTTGAGATCATTTGGATATACCAATAAAAAGATAAAATTCAATTACCACACTGCTGTATAAATCTGGAAATATGATAGGTCGAGTTTGAAACTCGACCGATAAATAGGTCAGAACATTCTTCAAAAATTCTGATATTTTCCAATGTTGTTCAAATTTTATATATACAAATCATATCCAAATTTTAAGTAAATCAGAGTTACACATAAAATACTAAAAATCATTTAGTGAGACATTCTACTTATCAAATTCTGTATTCATGTATCATCAAAACCCTATTTTGGGCCGATTAGGGTTTATGCTTCTCAAACCCTAATTCTCAAGACAAAAGAACATTTAGACTTCTTATCATAGTTAAAACATCCTAATTGTGTTATCGTCATTAATTAGATTTCAAGAATGATTATTCCAATTAATATTTGCAATTGTCTAGGTAAACCCTAATTTACCAATTAAGCTCAGATGGGGTCGTAACATGATCTAATGATCTCTTTACTTCCAATGCAATCATGCATGAACAGATTCTGAGGAATCCACGGGTCTTGCCAAAGCCAAGTGTTAGCCCCATCTCCAATCTTGTAGCTAACCACTTTTTTGAAATTATCAAGATGCTTGATTAATTGGATAACATACCACGATAGATGACCAGAGATTTCAACATTCCAAATAGATTTTCTTGAAAGATACTTCTCATGGATCCATTTGATCCAGAGGCTATCCTTCTTAGAAGTAATACGCCAAATATTAAACACAACAGCAGCTTTACAGACATCTTTAACCTTTTTGATAGCCAAACCTCCCTCATCTTTGGATTTAGTAATGTCAAACCATTTAACAACATGAAGATTACTTTTTCCATCAGAATGACCCCAAAGGAAGTTCCTTAAAGTCCTTTTAATTTCTTCACAAATCGAGCTAGGAAGAGGAAAGGAGGAGGACCAGTAGTGATGAATAGAGGCAAGAGTGGAGTTACATAGCTCTAATCTGCCATCAAACGACAACTGCTTGGTTTTCCAACCATCAAGCCTCTCCTTTAATCTGTCAATCAAAGGAAAGCAGAACTTCTTGGAGAGTTTGCCTATAAAGAGGGGAATACCCAAATATCTTTGAGGCAAGATGTCAGGTTGAATGCCCAAAATACCAGAAATAAGATCTTTATCAGCATCCAGTATATAGAAGATTGAGCTTTTCTCGTAACTGATACTCAAACCAGTAATCTTAGCAAGATTATTAAGAACACCTTTTAGAGAAGTAGCACCCACAACATCAGCTTCCATAAAAACCATAAGATCATCAGCAAAAGCTAAGTGAGAGACACTCAAGTCATTAGAAGCACTCAAAGGTTTAATATTCCCCAAACTGACCTCCTTGTTAATAAGTTGACTAAAAGTTTCCATAACTATGGTGAAAAGGTAGGGAGCTAGAGGATCACCCTGCCTAATACCATTAGTAGGCTTAAAGGGGTTAGTGGGCTCACCATTGAATAAAATCTCATAAAAACAAGTATCAAAGATCTCTCTAACCCAAACAATCCATTTCATAGGGAAATTCATAAGCTCTAAGATCTTAAAAAGAGCATGCCAAGAGACAGTATCATAGGCTTTGATGAGATCAATTTTAACACACATCCTTCCTTTCCCTTTAACCTTATTGAAGTCATGGATAAGCTCATTAGAAAGGAGAATAGTATCCTTGATGATTCTCCCCTTCACAAAAGCACACTGATTTTTGCTAATGAGAAAAGAGAGAACATCCTGGAGTCTATTAGTGAGAACTTTGGATATCACCTTATAAACCACATTACACAAAGCAATGGGCCTCCAATTCCTAATAAGATGACAATCATCATTTTTAGGGATAAGGGTGAGAAAATTTCAGTTGGCCTCTTTTAAAAGCCTGCCAGATGAGAAAAAATCCAAAATAGCAGAAACAACATCTTTGCCAATAATAGACCAACTTGTTTTAAAGAATTTGCCATTCATACCATCAGCCCCGGGCATTTATCCACATTAAGATTTTCAATAATAGAAATAACTTCCTCCTTACTAACATATCTCCCCAGCTGAGATTTAAGATCATCAGAGATAGCAAAAAAATTCAGATCAACAAGCTCTTCAGAGCAAGAATTAATACCATTGTTGAAAAGATTGTTATAAAAATCATAAATATAAGTTTTGATATCCACAAGATTGTTAACAAGAACACCATCAATATCCATAGCTTTGATATGATTCCTATGTCTTCGAGTTTTCATGGTTGAGTAGAAAAAAAGAGTATTAGAGTCCCCTTCACGAAGCCATTGAATACGAGATTTTTGCCTAAAGAAAGATTCTTCAATGAGCCGAGCTTCAATAGCAGCTTTCCTACTGACAAGGGCAGAATTACACAACTCCTCATTAGTAGGATCATTATCAAGAAGGATTTGCAAATCAATAGCCTATTTCTCGAGACTGATGGCCTTCTCAGAGAAATTACCAACAACATTTCTATTCCACTCATACAGGAGTTTCCTCACCCTTTTGAATTTAGAATAAAGAACAAACATAGGGTAACCAGCATCATCAGTTTTCCAAGCAGAAGAAATCAAATCCAGAAAATCATTTCTCTCTTCCCACGCATTAATAAATCTAAAAGGAGATAGAACTTTCCTTTTCTTTGCAATAGTAAGATTCATAATCCTATGATAACTAGTGATGTTAGGAATAAGAACACCATGAAACTCGAAAAATAAGTCCATAAAGAGCTCTTTATCAATCTTGGAAGTAGCAAAATTCAGACCACTCTGGTGATTATCCCAGGAGAAGAAGGGGCCACTCATAGAGAGCTCAAAAAGACCACAGTTAGCAACACACTCATTAAAATCATCCATAGACTTTTTTGTATGCGACTCCCTTCCATTTTTTTCATTGAAGTTCCTCACAGCATTAAAGTCTCCAAGGATGGTCCAGGGATCATTCCCAACATTATGAATATTTTCAATATCCTTCCAAAGAGCCACCCGGTCATGATCAGGGTTATTCCCATAGACAGCAGTAAGAAAGAAAGATTTATCATCCGCAACAACTTTAGTATGAATAAACTGATCTGACTCAGAGATTTTAGTTATAGAGCAATAACTACTATCCCAAAGGATAACAACTCTCCCAAGAACATGACTATCATGATTTGAGACCCAATTGAATCCACCAAAGAACTTAGTTAACAGCTTTTGAATCTTCCCAGCACGCACCTTAGTTTCATTAAGAACAATAATATGAGGTCTTAACCTTAGAACTTCCTCTTGGACTTTAGGGGCTTTATTATTGAGACCCCTAACATTCCAAGAGATGATGCTAAGATGTTGTTCATCCATAGAAACCATTTGAGACCAGTACTTCACTGGTTTGAGACCTATCCTCAGACTGAGAGTCAGAAAGCTTGTCAAATTTATTAGCTAAGGCAGTATTACCCTCTTCAGAAGCAGCCTTCTTACCTTTACCTCATGGCTTTCTTTTCATATTACCTTTAGGAATCTCAAAAGCAAGTTCATATTCTTTATGCTCAACAGAGTTTGAAGGAGTTTCTAAATTTATAACCTCACCCTCACTAGATGTAGAGTCTTATACAAACATAGAAGAGTCTTCAAAGGGGTCTTGGAAAACCTCTTCATATGTTTCAACACTTTCAGACATTTCAACATTAAGCTTCAGGGACTCATTTAGCTTTGCATTCAATGAGATAGTACTAACAAGATCTTCAGCTATAGGAATCAGACCATCCTTTAATTCACCATTCAATGGAACAGTATCAAGATCCCTGTCCACCATCATGTATGAGTCAGTTTTAGGATTAGTTTCCTTGACTGAATCACTCTACACAGATACATCAGAAACAATCGATTTTTAGAAGTGAAATCCTACAAGTTAGCAGAAGCAGCAATAGCAGTTTTCTTAGGGACCCACACCATTTTTCCTTCGACGAACCAGAGCAGTCATTATGACCAAATAAACTGCAAATCGGACATCTGCTAGGAGTCCATTCATACTCCAGTTGGATAGTATGTTTCACACCTCTACTACTAATGACATCCATCGAACCAAGAAAAGTGGAATTAGCCAGAAGAAGAACCTGCAATCGAGCATATTCCAATCTGCGATGATTGTAAGTAAATCTATCTGTCCTCAGCGGAATGCCCAAGAAGGAGCCTATTCTGGAGAACATTTTTGAATCCCATAACTCCAGAGGGAGATCATAGACTCTGATCCAAACTAGAATGTCCTCTAATCTGAATCTCGAAAAAACTGCTCCAGGTTTCCATCTTAGAAGAATCAGTGGTTTACCTTTGACAAACCATTGTCCTCCTTCATCAATAGTTTCGAGATCTTCAGCATTCGAAAACCTAATCAGGAAAAAACCTCTCCCATGAATCATCACTTCAATGGTACCATTGAGTTTCCAGATCTGAGATAGATATCTTTGTAAAGTCAGAAGATGGACTTTAAAACCAATAACATAGCCTGCTAGACAATTACTCCACTTTTTCACATTCAGATCCGCTTCTTCTTACGGGTATACTAGAGCGTCATCCCTCACCTCAATATCAACTTTCACCAATGTCATGATGTCACTTTCAGGTTTCTTTATAAGCTTACTCCAAAAACTTGAGGCAGACGAGTGGACGACAACTCCAGTGGATGCTAGGGTCAGTGAAGATTGGGAGGGATCACTGGCGGTAAGAGGTCCGCCAGAGGCATCGCCATCAAGATCGCCAGAGCCTCCGTGCGTGGTCGCCATTGACTTATAAAATATTGATACATAAATTTATGCTTGTTTCCATAAATTTTGTATTTATGTGGTAAAAATAATGTTATGTTTCTATCCTTCCTAATGGGGTACAACCTGAAATATATAAACTGGAAACCATGCACGGGTCTGAAATAACCCATTCAAATATGGATCAGACCTGATGTTGTCATGAACCATTTAATTGACAGTTATATAAGAATACGTGTGAGGAGGGAGTAATAACATGCCCTGATCTGGGCAGGTCTAATTTGGTGAGGGAACAACCACATGCCATAATTTGATCAACCCTAATTTGGATAAACCCTAATCCACATGATAGTAATAATTTGTTGATGAGGGAATAACCACATGCCCTAATCTTATCAGGTCTAAGTTGGATAGACCAATAGCCCAGAGGATAGTAATAGTTACATTTCTATAAAGTAAGAATTGCACAATAAACATGAATAAGAATGATGATATTTAATCTGTAAAATAGCAATCAATCACTAATGTGGGGATGAACATTCATACTAATAATGAAACAAATTATATTGTTGTGGAGGATTAGAACATATCATTTATCAGTATATTTTATAACATATCATATAACATTTATTTATTTTAAAAAGGCATTCATTATACTACTGAAAATATCATATCATATCATATACCATCATAGTTTTTAAATTACAATTGTTTTGATGTAATGTTGTAATTTTTTATTCTATTTGGATTAGTAAGCGTGATACATTCTTGCCTCCATAACATCACTAGTGAAATTCACATGACTAAGTGTCCCTAATTATTTAGTTACACTAATTATTTAGTAATCCCAATTATTTGTTAACCCTATTTAGTTAGTAACCCTAATTATTTAGTAACCATCTAACTTCTCCTACAACCCCCCAGCATAACCACTTTAGAGAACACAAATGTGTGGCAGTTTGACACTCCTGCTCACACAGAAGACAATAAGTTACAATAGCAAAACCAATTTTCTAGAGAACATTCTAAGTTGTGAGTTTATTCAAGCATAGCCTCCAATATGTGAAAGCTACACTTTGGAGGAATGTTATTTCTCCAGAGCCAAATTTCCCAATCCTATGAAGGTTGATGCTCCCTAGCAATCTCTTACCCACCCTTGAGCTTGATTATGTTTTTATTCATAAGGACCATCTCATATATATTACAGAAACTAACAGATAGACCTTCTGTAAACTTGTTGAAGTTGTTTAAATTTCTTATATCAAGAATCATCCAATTATTATAAGATATGAAAAATTGCAGTTTGACATTCTGGCCTCTACCTAGATTGATGATATTATCCAAACCAATGCATTCAGACAAAAGTAACCCTCCAGGAATCCACGGGTCCTTCCAAAAGAATAGACTACTTCCATTACGAATGTTAACACAATCAAGAGGTTTATGCTCACCTCTTTTTATCACAACTTGTCTCCACATCCTAGAGCCACTAGTTGTTTGATCAACATTATATGTATAGTAGGTATCACTAAATAAATACATCTCTTTCAACCATTTATCCAAGAGGCTATCCTTCTTGGAAGCCACATTCCAAGCACTACATATAATGCTAGTTTTATTAATGTCTTTCACCTTCCTCACCCCAAGGCCAGCTTCCTTCTTAGGTTTACATATCTGGTCCCATTTAATATGCAAAATGTCAATAGTTATTCTCTAAAAATTGGTTCGAGCCAGTTATTTTTTGTCTCTTAATTAATCATATATTCTTAATTTCAAAACTTTAGGCTGCTCTAAAATTGAAAATGTTGTCAATATATTTTGTGGTTGTGGTATACAAAGCTTAGGTTTTGGTTATTGATATCATTATTTATGTGGTTTTTGAACAATTATGTCTCAAAAAGGGGAAAAATCAATCATTTGTGAATTCTCATTGATGATTAGAGTTCAACAATAATTTTGTCAAAAACTGTCTTGAGACTTATAACCATATATATTTGGCATGCCTACCTTTCCATAAAAAATGTCTAGCTTATATCTTTTGTTAAGTAGGTGACTTTATGTATGAATTATACCTCTTAAATATTGTACAATTCAAATTTCGTTCTATCTTAATTTTACTAAAAGAAAGTACAGCTTTGGGTTTATCATTACACATAAAATATGGGCATATGTCAATCTCAAGTTGGAAATTGTTATCATTTTTCATAGAAATGTTTATATATATATATATATATATATATATATATATATATATATAATGAATGACATGCTTACTTTTTGTGCAACATGCTTGAATTCTTCTTTATGACAAGAAAAATTAGAAAGGCTATAGCATACTTTTCCTACCAACCTACCTGTAACATACCAAAATTTGTACCTTATGCTATAGTAACCCTAATTCCTTGGACATGAGGCTTGTTGGCTCAGAGATTTAGAATTTGCCAAACAAAGATAAATATAAACCTTGATTCACTAATTTTTAACCTTAATGAGCATTTATTCACATGAATTAATGTAAGTCCTGTTTGAACCCTGATTAAGGTCGCATGCATAGTGGGCCTAAACCCTAGTTTATAATTAACCAACTTGATATGCATGTGTTTGGTACCCTATATGTTGTATTAGCATTATTGGGTGTCAAAGTAACCCAAGATATCATAATAAGCCTAATATTATGATAATAGTCTAATGATACTTTATGTTTAAGTGATTCTCATTAATCATGCCATGATTGCTTCATGGTTTAGTAATGCATACCTCATGGATAAAGTATGAATAAAAAGAAATTGTATGGGATTAAATATGCAAGTTGGTTAAATAGAGGTATATGAAATTGAATAAAGTTTGGTCTTGCATGTAATTTGTTATCAATAATTTGTTATCAAAATAGCATCCACCCTGTCAAAGCTACACTTTGATGAATGTTATTTCTCTAGAGCCAAATTTCCCAATCGTATGAAGGTTGATGCTCCCTAGCAATATCCTACCCATCCTTGACCTTTATTATGTTTATAATCATAAGGAGCATCTCATCTATATTACAGAAACTAATAAATAGACCTTCAATAAACTTGTTGAAGTTGTTTAAACTTCTTTTATCAGGAATCACCCAGTTATTGTCAGATATGAAATTTGCATTTTTACATTCTGGCCTCCACCTAGCTTGATGATATTATCCAAGCCAATGCATTCAGACAAAAGCAACCCTCTAGGAATTGAAGGATCCTTCTAGAATAACATATTACTTCCATCACCAATGTTAACACAATCAAGAGGTTGGAGCTCACCTCTTATTCTCATAACTTATCTCCACATCCTAGAGCCAATGGTTTCCCGATCAATATTATATGTACAATAGGTATCTCCAAGAAATGTAGCTGACCAAAATTTATTTAGAGCTAGTAGGGTCAAACAGACAAGTTCTACTCTTCCACTAAATAATAGAGTCTTCATTTTCCAACCCATAATAGGGGCAAGCCCATGTACATAATTCACAATGTCACTGTATTTATACCTAATTAATTGTACTTAGGATTGTACTTTATGCATCTATTGTTTTGTTATGGATGTTTTGCTTGTTCCTGAATAGGTTGACAAAGGTTTAAAATAAACTTAATTTGTATTAACCCCTAGGTTGATGACGGTGGGGATGTTCTAAATTGTCAGTATTATGTGGATTACATTAATGTGTATGGTTGACTAAGGTTTCATTTAAACACAGACACTATCATGATCTATTGTAGCACCATTTCTAGTATGTCTGCCATAGACCCCAAGCTCTGTATTGTATGGTCAAGGGAGTCTGACGAGGCTCTAGTTGTAGCATTGAGTGTTGGGTTTTAGGGGAGACAGAGAAGGCAGCGGAAACAAAAAAAATTTTCTCCCCCAACCCATACCGAGGAAACGCGTCAACGTCTATATAATAGGAAAGGATGGTTTGTGGAATCATACCTTGTCCCGAGGCTTGCTCGGCGACAATACCTCACGCAATGCGCGGTCTTCAACTCCGGTCTTGGACGGTGTCTGTGCAGCTCCTGGTCGCACCAGGACTGACGACTCCTCCTCCTACCGGACTGTCGGATGACAGTTGTCCTCCTGAGCGGCAGAAACCTCCCGCCTCTGAAGTAGTCCACACGGACCACCTGGAACTCCACACTCCTTGTCCCACAAGGAAGTGGAAGGAGTCACACCCTCCTGTTGACGTACTAGTCGCCAACACACTCTCCTTCTATCAGTTGCAACTGCATTTGTCCTTCCCTTGCTGCACCTCCCTTTTGCGGGAAGCACTTGCTCGGGATCTCTCACGGTTACCAAAACCAGAGAGAAAGACAACTTCGCAAAGCAACCGGCTTGTATTGAGTTGTACTTTGAGAAGCCCCCAATACCCCTATATATATAGGCAGGTCATGGGACAGGGTTCTCTGTGCCCGACAATACGGGACTAAAGCAGGAGTAGAAGGGTTTGAGAATTTTCCACAAAAAGCAACCGGTTCGCAACTTGAAATGATCGGTTCACAACTGAACCGATCGGTTCGGCCATTGAGCCGATCGGTTGGACCTGAGCCGATCGTTTGGGGCACTCCAACCGATCGGTTGGTGCCCTGAACCGATCAGTTCATGGTCCTAATCCGGCTCAAAAAAGACTTTCCTTGTTTTGTTCTCAATTGGTATCGTATACCAATGTTATTCCCAATCGAATTGGGCAATTTGAAACCAAAGGAAAATTCTTGCCGACATGACTTTCCCAACTGGTCGGTTGTACCAGTTGAGCCGATCGGTTCAACTCTTGAACCAGTCGTTTCAACCTGGGCATGAGCCGATCGGTCTGGACACTCCAGCCGACCGGTTCATCACCTCATCCGACCGGTTCATCACATGAGCCGATCGGTTGGGAGCACAGGTTGGGCAAAATCAGTCAATTGCGATTTCAATCAATCTGATACTCCAATCAATGCGTCCAACACCTTGAACCATATGATATTGAGCTTTCGACTGATTGAGTGTTTAATTGATCTACTAAACTCCTTTAGTAATCAATCTAAATGTTGCTTGTGGACAAAACTCCTCTTCCAGGTTAAATCCTATGTGTGTGACCCTGCAGGTCCATTTCACGTTGGCAGTGAAAGTCCATAACACTTATGACTTCACAAGCAAAGAGCGGTGCCTAGTCACACATCAGTGCTACCCAAGTGAAAGTAGAAAGTTGGAGAACAACTTTCATCCTACAATCCTTGAATGGTGTTACAGTGAATGTATAATTCCTTTGTCACTGATATCCCGAATGAACTCGAGGCATGGAGCAGTCATCCTGTCAATGTTCATTCACTTTCTTGATCTCAGAGCAGATTGAAGGAGATATGTATGACATCAATATCACATACTGATTCACACATGCGTGCGCACGCCTATCTCAATCCTACTCATCAAGTGGCCTTGGATATCAAACTCCCTCAGGAGGGACAAATCCCATATCTATCACTCACCCCTCAAAAGCCCCATGTGTCAAAGCCACCCAATCATCACCTTTATAACAACCCATGTTTCAGGACTGCGTTTGATGATGTCAAAGTGTGCCCAACGACATGTGTTGAGTGCAGTGATTTCAGGTCTAAGAATCACACTCACCACCATCACTGTGAGTACTTACTGTGACTACCATCTTATGGTTCCATGTGTCAAACTCACGGTGGGTCTGTCCGGTACCTTGTTCTCTAACAAGTACCTATGTGTTTGGTTTGATATCTCTATATCATGACTAATGAGATTCTGTCATCAACCAACACCACAATCTAGTCGTATGTATCATTGTTGTCTATCTACCTTCCACAATGACATCCGACTAGGGACATAACAAGAATGTACAAACTCTTAGCATCCGTATGATCTCATCGTTCAGGTCATGAACCTGAAGGCATACGTCATTGAGTACTGTCATTCTCTAGACATTCAATCTGTTCTATCACTATCTCATATGACTGAACCAGAATGAATTGGAAGCTTGCATTTGATGTTTATCAAATCAATCTTAATGTATCCCACCAATCATCCCATGATTGGCTCTCAGGGCATACATACCAACAGACTCCCACTTGCACTGCGAGCCAATCACTCTTGAATCATATTCATAGTGATATTCAAACATGTCCCACATGTTACTGTGCTCTAGTGCGAACATAGTGAGTAATGGCAACACCTTGCCAAAGTCAGTATAAATTGCATGTCTCTCATCTCTTCGCTGTACGTCGCACGTATGAGATGGAGTTGCCGTAATATGCGATCTAGTATTCCATTGCTAACCTTTAGCCACATTGCATGATCAAGGATTCCAGACTTGTCATCAATGAGTGGAATATCTATAAGTTCATCTCATGAATTTCCAGATCCATATAGTATCTACTGTTGTTCTCTAACACATAGATACTCGACATTTCCCTTTTAAATGGTTTTATTGGAACACTTCCAATTATCAACAAACTTTCACTTTTATACATCTTATGTATATCTTGCGATTAATTCTCTATCTTTTCGGAAGTTCGCATCAATGTAACTCTTTACATCGAACTCTTCCTTATCTCCATAGAACTAGCACTTCACAAGCACTTATCAAGTTCTCATGGTATTCCAGTAACCCTTACTGGAAGCAGACAGACATCCACTCGTCATGTCCTACATACGAGTTATCAGGATGAGCACATCATATTGCCATGTCCTACATACAATATGATGAATGCATTTTATTCTTGCCATGTCATACATGCAAGACAATGGGATGATTACATACATGATAGATCCATATATATTCTTAGTGTTCCCATTCTTCATAAGAATTGGACACTTGGCCTTGGGATACTAATATCCATATAACATGGACAAGTTTTCTCCCACTGAATCTGTGCATACTGAACCCTTCAGTACAGATTGCCAATGTATGCTCTCTCTTTTCCAGGTCAAGAGATTTGTCGAGAACTATCTCTATAGATCTCTATTCCTATCATATAGGAAACATCTCTATCTTCCTTAAAGATAATTTCCACTTTTGGATTTCCATTCTAGAACATTTCCATTTCACATCAACATGTGGAATGTGAACACGCTCCCACTAAATCACAGATCCCTTCTTTATCTTTGACATATCAGTCAAACCCTTTGACTATATCATCAAAGTAAAGATCCAATTCTGAGTTGCTTGTACTCAATCAATCACATTGATTAGTCCATTGTAACTTATAGACTTCATTTGCATTAATGGATTCATAAACCTTATAGGCTGTGTCACGTACACATCCTGATTTTATTCCTCAAAGGAATGCGGTTTTAGTATCCATATGCCAAATGTCTTAGTCATTAAGTTGCAATCAACAAGCATCATCCTTCTCAAAATGTTATCCATGTGTCTTAACACTTAAGACTTATTTGCACTTATGGATATGATCCAATGAGTGCTACCATCAAGGTCATACCTTATGGTTCACATGGATGTCATTTAGGATGTAATGGTCTTATACCATAACTCAAAATCTGATTCCTCATATTCATCTAGATAGTTGACTCATCATATGAACAACTCATCACATAGATAATTGAGGTGTATCTGTTAAGAATATAAGAATTCACAACCCTTGTGGTTCTTAATGTCCTTTATTAGTGTGGGGTATTCTTTTATTAAGAAGAATTCAGTTATTTGATAATCATTCTCTAACTCCTTAGAGTATGATTCCTTCTTGATTTAGACATCACCATGCCTTAATCATGAGTTCACTATGATACACTATCATAATCACTCATAAGGATCTCAAACATTTGGTTCAAGTGTTTCATTCATTGATCTTATCAAGAATTAACAATTTACCAAATTTGCACTTCATCTATGATAATCTTGAACACTTCAAGACATTCATATTGGTATTTCTCTAAACACCATTTGAAGTATTAGCATTTATTTCAATAGGTATGTAAATACATCACATGTATTATAACTAATAGGATAATCATTCTCCCACTACCATTAGTGAAGATTGATTAATCATGTACAAGAGATTCATGTCTCTTACTGGTTCTCTAACCAAAAGAGTCTAGATTTATCCATCATATGGAAACTAGAAATGAATTTCTCATGATTGATGCTAATTTGATTGTTTGAGTTATCAATAACTTTAGGTATCATTTTATCTTATACATACCAGGTATTACAAGATAAACAAGGCATTGCCACAAAGATCATATCTTTGAGATTGAAACATCAACTTTATTAATTGCCATCATTGTCATACAATATGCAATAATAAAGTGTTTCTATCTATTGGCAATATATGAAATAGCAGTTCTCAACTCTATTTCATGCCCTTTAGGCTGAAATAAACTGAAAGATACTCCTATCTATGGCAGCAACACTTGCTCCAATGATGGGTACTTCTTTCTTGGTCCTTTCACAAAGGCCATCACTTCTTTGTGGATTTTGCATATCATATATGACATATCCATATCTTGGTATCATATACCTCAGATAAAGAAGCGGTTCATTTCATGATACCTTAGGTGGAGATCTCCATCCCCTCCTTCATCTTCTTTTGTTCTTCTAGATATAGAGGGCAATTCCCTCATACACCCTTTCCCCATGTGCCTTGAGGATGAAGACGGCTTGGATTGTCGGCTAGCAATAGAACACTTCTTTGCTTTTCCCTTATCCTTGCCCTTAAGACTTACCTTTCTCTTTGATCACATCAAAGATTATGGTTTGTATTTCTTCATCTTTGCCTCTACTATCCTCAACATGTCCAACAACTCTGTCAACGCTTGTCAAAATTGTTCATGTTGTAGCTTATCATGAATTGTGTGATTCTTGCAACATTTGCAGTATCATACCAATAGCCAACCCTTGGCTCAGAGGGAATCCTTCTCAGTCAGGTTTTCCACATACCCAATCATATTGAGTGTGTGAATCCCTTACTGGACCTCCTTCTGTCATGACATACTAGGATAGTGTCTTGGAGACATCACATGTCTCATGTTGTCTCTGCAACTCATAGTTCAGAGAACACAACATCAAGCACTCATCATCAATGTCATCCTCGGTATGCTTCCATAAGCATACTTTCACCCATTGATGTGGTGGGATCGAGTTCATCTGGTTCTGGTATAACTAGGACTTAGAGCTCTCGCTCTTTGAGAACACTTCTCATCATCCTAACCAGTCGTGGAATTATTCCCATTTAATTTGTTGGTCTCAAAGACCGATCGCAAATAAAGTGATTTGTTGATTAACCATTTATTTTAACAAAAGGAAATATGTGCAATTTTAGTCCAAAACTCTTTTGACTTATTTGATTGATTTGAAAGGTTGACGATAAAATTAGGCCTTTAATTAATTATCGCTCCCACTATTTTACTTCAAATTGATAGCCCTCACCATCAATTCGGAAGATTGCAGCGTACAACCTTCTAGTGGGCAAGATCCTGAAATCCTCTAAGCCATGGACCAGCTAGGGCTGTCACCCACAACATAGATCTCTCAGGTAGGCAACTTTTTCCAATTGCATCATATGCAACTCTTGATAAGATGTCATATACAACTCCTTGCAATGATCATATCCATGCCTCAAGGCGCTAGATCCTATCTAGGTCACCTTGTTAAGTCCGACCCAAAGCAAACACGATGAATATGCACCCTGCTAGGGCAGACCCACACATTCATCCTTCACGCTTCCACGAGGTAGACGGTGCACCACGCTAGGGCGTGCCCACACTTGGTCGAACAAGCTTTTCACGTGTGTCGCATTTGGAAGGCATCTAAAACTTAATATTTTAATGAGGGATTTGGTTTTATATACATATACATATCCAATCACCACAGTACATAGTATGTATCATATACATGCTATATCCCACAGAAAACATGCACAAACGATAAAAAAGCGATGATTATGGCCATCCTAATGTGATTCCTCGAGCCAAGAGGAATCACGGTCATCTAGGTCTACATCACATGCAACCTGTATAAGATGAACATCTGTGCCTTGCCTTCCGAGTTGATCAACTCATCACATGAATGATCTGTACTCTCCAGCCGGTCGTCTGGGTGCCACCAGCCGATCGGTTGGCTCCTCCAACCGATCGGTTCGCCTGGTCATCGTGCATCTCGTCATGTCCGCCACCCGCTCATCTCTCTCCTCGAACCAGTCATCAACCGATCGGTTCACTCCTTGAACCGACCGTCTGGAACGTCAACTGATCGGTTCACGCCTTGAACCGATCGTTTCAGCTGTCGTCTTGATGTCCGCCGGTCTTCGACATAACAGGAAATAAAAAACTATCCTATTTATTACATTGCTATAAAAGAAGAAACCCCGAGTTACATTCGGGGGGAGCAAAGGTAGGAAAGAATCTCGAATTATTTCGAGTTACATCAGGAATAAAAGAGGGAAGATCAGTGCGCAGACCGAGATGCAAGCAACCACAAACAACCACACACAGATAGGGGTTTATAGGCCATAATCATGCTACACACATCCACCACAAAACTTGTTTAAGGGCGACGCGTATCGAGTGCATTAATAATACATATCATATATGTAATTAGGGATTTGTGGATTTAGGATTAGACATGCATAAAGCCGATATTATTTACATCGCATGCAATAAATAAAGGCGACAAACCAAAATCGATCATATCGATATTCCTAAAATATAGAGCAGTTGACGTGGCTCTGATACCACTGTTGGGTTTAGGGGAGACAGAGAAGGCAGCGGAAACAAAAAAAAATTTCTCCCCCAACCCATACCGAGGAAACGCGTCAACGTCTATATAATAGGAAAGGATGGTTTGTGGAATCATACCTTGTCCCGAGGCTTGCTCGGCGACAATACCTCGTGCAATGCGCGGTCTTCAACTCCGGTCTTGGACGGCATCTGTGCAGCTCCTGGTCGCACCGGGACTGATGACTCCTCCTCCTACCGGACTGTTGGATGACAGTTGTCCTCCTGAGCGGCAGAAACCTCCCGCCTCTGAAGTAGTCCACACGGACCACCTGGAACTCCACACTCCTTGTCCCACAAAGAAGTGGAAGGAGTCGCACCCTCCTGTTGACGTACTAGTCGCCAACACACTCTCCTGCTACCAGTTGCAACTGCATTTGTCCTTCCCTTGCTGCACCTCCCTTTTGCGGGAAGCACTTGCTCGGGATCTCTCACGGTTACCAAAACCAGAGAGAAAGACAACTTCGCAAAGCAACCGGCTTGCATTGAGTTGTACTTTGAGAAGCCCCCAATACCCCTATATATATAGGTGGGTCATGGGACAGGGTTCTCTGTGCCCGGCAATACGGGACTAAAGTAGGAGTAGAAGGGTTTGAGAATTTTCCACAAAAAGCAACCGGTTCGCAACTTGAAATGATCGGTTCACAACTGAACCGATCGGTTCGGCCATTGAGCCGATCGGTTGGACCTGAGCCGATCGTTTGGGGCACTCCAACCGATCGGTTGGTGCCCTGAACCGATCAGTTCATGGTCCTAATCCGGCTCAAAAAAGACTTTCCTTGTTTCGTTCTCAATTGGTATCGTATACCAATGTTATTCCCAATCGAATTGGGCAATTTGAAACCAAAGGAAAATTCTTGCCGACATGACTTTCCCAACTGGTCGGTTGCACCAGTTGAGCCGATCGGTTCAACTCTTGAACCAGTCGTTTCAACCTGGGCATGAGCCGATCGGCCTGGACACTCCAGCTGACCGGTTCAACACCTCAGCCGATCGGTTCATCACATGAGCCGATCAGTTGGGAGCACAGGTTGGGCAAAATCAGTCAATTGCGATTTCAATCAATCCGATACTCCAATCAATGCGTCCAACACCTTGAACCATATGATATTGAGCTATCGACTGATTGAGTGTTTAATTGAACTACTAAACTCCTTTAGTAATCAATATAAACATTTCTTGTGGACAAAACTCCTCTTCCAGGTTAAATCCTATGTGTGTGACCCTGCAGGCCCATTTCACGTTGGCAGTGAAAGTCCATAACACTTATGACTTCACAAGCAAAGAGCGGTGCCTAGTCACACATCAGTGCTACCCAAGTGAAAGTAGAAAGTTGGAGAACAACTTTCATCCTAAAATCCTTGAATGGTGTTACAGTGAATGTATAATTCCTTTGTCACTGATATCCCGAATGAACTCGAGGCATGGAGTAATCATCATGTCAATGTTCATTCACTTTCTTGATCTCAGAGCAGATTGAAGGAGATATGTATGACATCAATATCACATATTGATTCACACATGCGTGCACACGCCTATCTCAATCCTACTCATCAAGTGGCCTTGGATATCAAACTCCCTCAGGAGGGACAAATCCCATATCTATCACTCACCCCTCAAAAGCCCCATGTGTCAAAGCCACCCAATCATCACCTTTATAACAACCCATGTTTCAGGACTGCGTTTGATGATGTCAAAGTGTGCCCAACGACATGTGTTGAGTGCAGTGATTTCAAGTCTAAGAATCACACTCACCACCATCACTATGAGTACTGACTATGACTACCATCTTATGGTTCCATGTGTCAAACTCACGGTGGGTCTGTCCGGTACCTTGTTCTCTAACAAGTACCTATGTGTTTGGTTTGATATCTCTATATCATGACTAATGAGATTCTGTCATCAACCAACACCACAATCTAGTCTTGTGTATCATTTCTGTCTATCTACCTTCCACAATGACATCCGACTAGGGACATAACAAGAATGTACAAACTCTTAGCATCCGTATGATCTCATCGTTCAGGTCATGAACCTGAAGGCATACATCATTGAGTACTGTCATTCTCTAGACATTCAATCTGTTCTATCACTATCTCATATGACTGAACCAGAATGAATTGGAAGCTTGCCTTTGATGTTTATCAAATCAATCTTAATGTATCCCACCAATCATCCCATGATTGGCTCTCAGGGCATACATACCAACATTGAGGAGGCAATATGACATAGGTAGGTATATAGATGGGCAGTTTACTAGGGAGGCTTGGAGGGAGACCCTCCTTGGTTGGAAAAATAGGATGGTGAGGTCCGAGTATACATTAGAATTGGTCAAAACTTGGTGGAAGAACCTGAGGAAGGAATTTGCAAAGTTTAAGCTTGTGACCAACAAGAATGGTGTTGGATGGGATGAGACGAGGAACAAGCCCATACTGCCTGACACCTTAGAGTGGAGGGTTACTCTTATGGTATGTAGAATAATACACCCACATAGCATTTATGTGTTGCATTTAAATTTAACCTCCTAATTGAAAGTGTTTGACAATAAGGAAACAATGATCTAGACAGATTTATTAGCCGACCCTTCTGCCATTACCTACAACATTGAGTTGATGGAGGGGAACATTGCTAGAGGCCACCAGGAAATGTCTTTAGCGGGCAGACAACTGTCATCTGCCATCGCCTCTAAGGATAAAGTTGTTGTATACTTAGATGCATCTGCCCATCAATGTAGATAGCACTGGAGTTGAAGTAGCCATGGGCTATTTTAGCACCCAGAGTGAGGGAGACAATGTCGGAACGGATAATCAAGGTGTTGAGGTAAGGACTCCTCCAAGCCATAGGCACATGAAGCAAGCGTCAATGACATCTGAGTGATGTACACTAACTAGTGAGGATGTATCCAAATTCACAAAGGTGTATGTAAAGTAAAGTACACGAGTTAGACACCGGGGTGGCCGCTCGAGCCATTAAAAAGGAAGAGTTTGTAATGTTTTTGCAACATTTCCATGAAACTCTTCTAGATGCCCATGCCCTTATTTTTACAACTCTTGTTAATGCCATAAATGAGTCAACCAACCATGGTATCTAACCCAACCTATGACATACCCCACAAAAAATTATGATATGGTTGCCAGACCTTTGGGAAGGTCCCACAGAGCTAATGCAACATCCTCACCATCCATGCCCCCTATTTTATGCCATCTCATGGATTTTCTTCATAGCCCCCCCCGACCTTTCAGCAACACATCAAGTATGTCATCCATGTAACATACTGACAGTGATGATGTTGGAACATGCGGGACTACCAAAGGTCATGCACCACAGTCAAACTTTTCCATGCTACAATTCCATAAGCTCTTGTCAGTTTTGAATAATTTTAAATATCCCAATCATAGTTTGTTGTATTGTTGTTAAGTTTGGGACCATTGGGTAAATGTGATTATTGTTGTAATATTTACTTCCATAGCAAACACTTCAATTTGATTTTCCTATCTACTTTTGAAGTAGATTTGTTTATGCACCCTCTTTCATGATATCTTAGGCTTATTGTCATCATTTTAATTATAAGAATCATGGCTACTAGTGACCATACATGTACACTAGACATAGTTACACAAATTTTAGATATTGTGTCTAGGCCAACAAATTACATTGCTGATGAAATAACTGACTCGATATCTACTGCCATCCTAGACAATCCCAATGATGGCAACTTACGACGTCCAATACCTAGAGATCAATTAGTATTAGGAGTGGGCACCAAAAGGTTTTAGAAATCATAACTGGGCATGAACATACTGCATAGGACATGTACTGAATGCATTCGTAGATAGTTTTAGCCCTCGTGAACAAGCTTGAGAGTCGTGGGTTATTACATAGTAATAGAGGTGTCTCATCAATCGAGGATGTATGCTACTTTCTATAGATGGTTGGCCATGGCCACACCAATTGTGTTTTAGCTAAGGAATACATTTACTCTAATGAGACCATAAGCAGAAAGTTTAGTGAAGTTTTGGACGAGGTGTGTTCCTTATATCAATAATATATATGTTGCGATGCAAACCACAACCACAACGCCGCACCGTCACATCTTAGAGAGCCTAAGGTTATACCCTTACTTCAAGGCAATAGTTATCACCAAAAATTATGATGCATGTCAACATATATTTTGTAAGTTGAACCTTATACTTCCTTATTTTAGGATGTCATTGGAGCAATTGATGGGACACACATCCCAGTTTTGGTGAAACACAATAAGAAAAAATGTTATCGAAATAGAAAAGGATTGGCCTCACTGAATGTCATGGTTGCAATAGACTTATCCATGGAGTTTACATATGTCCTGACGGGGTGGGAGGGATCTACAATAGACTAGAGGATCCTACAACCAGCCATGACCACACACAACTTAAAAAGTACCCAACAAAAAGTATTACTTGGTTGATGTAGGCTACACAAACACCCATCAATTCCTTGCACCATATCAAAACACATCTTATCATATAGCTAAGTATCAGGAAAACAGACACACATACAACAAGAAGAAGGAGATGTTCAACTACCGACACACACAATTACATAATTTTGTTGAAAGAGCATTCATTATGTTGAAGAGGAGGTTTGCTTACCTAAAGAAAGGCACAACATATTTCGTGCATTCACAATGTCGCCTAATATTGACATGTTGTATTCTACACAATTTTATACGACGTTAGAATGATGGTGATGTTATGATGGATGAATTTGCAAAAGACATTCACCAACTGGCCTCCTAGACAATAGGGTCGACTTGAGCTCCCTCCAGTAAACAACTCAAGACGATAATTAGGAGGGTGATGCATTGTGTGAAAGAAATTCTAGTTTAATTTGGCAAACTCAATGACCTTGCTTTGTACTTGGCATAATTTCTGTATTATTTTTAGACATATCCCTCACTTGACATGTGCTATAATCTTCTTCCCATACCATACTTAGATTTTTTCTAGTACAATCTTATTATACGTGCTAATTAAAAGTGTCACATTATGCCTCCATAAGTTTTCTTGCAATGTATAATGGAATGCCCTCGTGTCCATGTGGCCTCTGATGCACCGTACGAGTCTACGTGGATGCCACAAATCTGGCTAATGGATGGTTCAAAGACAACAACCCCCACATGCCATATTTTACATGTGATAGGGGTCTTATTCAAACCATATGTTGTATGATGTTGCCTACGCAACAAGTGTAACACACCTTGACCACCTTGACTACAATTAGTGATGCACTGGTAACACAACTTATTTATGCACACAATGAACGCAAGCACTGATCTGATTGTTATGACTTTGTATGTTCCACGAGAGAAGACGTTGATAGGTTAGTAACTGAAATTACGACTCTTGAGAGGAGACACCAATATCTTTACAATGATTTAACCTACTGAGAGGTAGTGTCTCTTCATTAAAGGATGAGGGGTAAAATACATCATAGTTATAATATACTGTGTCCTATCAAAATAGACTTGAGTTGTATGTTAGAACAATTATTTATCATTCCTAATTTTTTATTTGAAATCTATGGTGTGAAACCCACATTATGTTACTAATGCACGATAAAAATTTAGATGTCAATGGATGCATATGAAGTTTGGAGTTGTCTTTGTGATCTAGTTGTAGCATTATGGATTAACACAGAATATGTGGGGTTATATGACTTTGGCATTCTCAGTGAAAGGTCAGGAAAAATGTATTACATATGTTCCATAAGACATGTGTGATATTAAAACCATGAACAATAGGTTGCACCACTAAGCATATTACACATTTTTGGTCTTTAACTCGAACTTTGGAATACATTTTAGGGAAAAGATTGGTGTAAATACTTCCACTGGGCAGTCGATCTCCCCCCAACAACTACTTCTCTGCATGCTAAGATTTAGTTACTGACTGAAGAGTGCAATTCAGTGTAGGGCCAGACAATGAACATGAATGACTTAAATTAAATCCATCACAATGTTGAAGATGCTTACACCTCCAGAAAGTACGAGCATGAAGTTCTAGAAACCAATGTTAACAAGTTGGAGGAAACTTGTAGTCTTCTTTTAGACATTCGTTCACCTTTGATGACTCCATAAGCTTGAATTGTGAAGTTAGATATAGGTGGATGATATTTAAGTCCTACACTCAGACCCTTGAGTTTGGTTGTTGTTAAAGTTACATTATAAGCTTGCTAAATTTTTCTATTTTAATGTTTGAATTCTTGTTATCATAATGTTGTTGAATTATCGTATGTGGTTTGTGCATTGTGCCTTCATATTTGAATTATGATATTGTATTCACATATTTGTGAAATTAACCCTTATGAATGCAATATATTACATACAGAATTTGTAATGTGGTTGGGCAAGGCACAAGGCCGTCTGGTATATGGTGTAGGGAGAATGATCAGATCTTACTTGATGCGATGAGAAACCAATATGACATGGGAAGATGTGTTAGTGGAGTATATAGTGGAGAGGCTTGGAGGGAGACATTCTGTGACTTTCAAAACATAACAGGGGCGCCCTTACATATCTTTGAATGAGGTGAAAATTGTAGGGAAATATGGCTATAGAATAGGTAGTAGAAATAGAAATTTTATCACCATATTGCCCATAAACTAGCAGATCACGACAATAATCAAAAGATGGGAAGGTTGGTTTCGAGGATATACCTGGTCCTAGAGCAAGTCCTACAACATGTCCTCATTGTTCTTGATGTGTAACTATTGACTAGTTGCTCTTAGACAATATATGTGCAGCTCATGGTCTTCACCACAGATAGCATACTGGAGAACTTCTATTGTGACTCCTGGTACTCGTTGTGGTCTGTGAGTTGACGTTACTCTGTGAGTAGTAGTAAGAGGACTCCTGCCTTTAGAGTAGTCCACACGGACCATGTAGAACTCATGTCATCCTACTAGAATGGATAAGAAGGAGTTGTCCCTCCTGTTGGTGTACTAGTCACCAACTTGCTCTCCCACAACAATGATCATCAATTGTTCTCTCCATCGCTATCCCTCCCTAGTTGGGTAGGACTTGCTTGGGCTCTCTTGGTTACCACAACTAGAGAGGATAATAATTGTTAGAGAAACTAATTCTCGATTGTATGTGTTGTGCTCTGAGAAGCCCCCAGTACCCCTCTATTTATAAGCGAGGTTTTGGGTCAGGATTCCCAATCAATGCGGGAGTGGAAGGGACCAGAAGATCTTGAATTTTTGCAACCTACAAACGCCCAAACGGATGTCTGGTAACTGAGATGATTGTTTGGAACATGAGATGATCATCTCACACTATGAGACGGTCATTTCTTGGTTTCTCAATCACATATGAAATTGACAATTCATTTCCCAATAATGTGAAACATTAATTCCTTGCACCACAAGTAATGTGCAATTGAAACGATTAAATTTAGGAAAGTATCTAGAACCTTCCTGGGATAACTGAGTGATCTCACCCATGCGAGATGGTCATCTCGCTCACCTGGATAGTTTTCTGGTGAGCCGAGCCAAGCCAGTTGGTTCATCAGAATGAACCGGTCGGTTCACACCTCAGTTTGAGCAAAACTTTACCAATTTCAATTCGAATCAGCCATGATCCTCCAAATGCCCGTCTCAACTCTTGACATGACCGTTTGGCACTCCAGATGACCGTATCACTCAGTGAGACGATTGTCTGGTAGTGTAGCCAGTTGATTTGTTGCATGAATTGAATAGCCAAACACTTGAGTAATCAATTCAATCATCATTCAAGATTAAACTCCTCTTCTAGGTCCAGACCTATGTGTGTGACCCTATAGGTCCCATATCATGTTGGAGTGAATGTACATTACTAGCTTATGACATCACAAGCAAAGAGTGGTTCCTAGTCACACATCAGTGCTACCCAAGTGAATGGAAAGTTGGGGAAAAACTTCAACCTACAATTTGTGCTTGGTGTTATAGTGTTTGTATAATTATTTTGTCACTGATATCCAGATTGAAATCGAGGCATGGAGAAGTCACCCTCTTCAACATTCAATCTATTTCTTGAATCAAAGAAAACTATCTGAGATATATGTAAGCTCAATTTCACATATTGACTCACATGTGCATGGCCATGCATTTCTTAGTCTCGCTAACAAAGAGACCTTGGATATCATACTCCCTTAGGAGGGACAAATCACATATCTGTCACTCACAGTCAATCCCCATAACCCTACCATCACCGTTATAACAACCCATGTTTCAGGGTTGTGTTTGATGATGTTAAAGCATACCGAATGACATGTGATGAGTGCAGTGATTTCAGGTCTAAGAACCACAAACACCACCATCACTATGAGAGATGAATATAGCTACCATGGTCATGGTTTCCATGTGTCACTCTCATGGTGGGTCTATCTGATACACTATTCTCTAATATGTATATGTGTGCTTGGTTTTATATAGACATATCATGACTAATGAGACTCTGTCATCAACCAACTCATACTCTGATCTTATGTGTCATTGTCGTCTATCAGCTTTCCACAATAACAACCGATCAAGGACATAATGAGAATATATATGTACTCTTAACATCTGTATTAAGTCATTTCCCCAAGTCACGTACTTGAAGACATACGTCATTGAGTAATATAATTCTCTAGACATTTATAATGTTACATCATTATCTCATAATTGAATTAAACAGAATAAATTGGAAGCTTACCTTTATTTATTAATCAAATGAATTACAAGTTGTGCCATTAAAATCATCACATGATTGGCTCTCTGGGCATACATACCAACAAAAACCCGATGGAAGAACCTCAGGAGAGATTAAAAAACCTGATGGAAGAACCTCGGGAGAGATTTTATTGGATAAAATCATTTACTTCTGGGAGATTTATTGTATACTCATCCCTTAGTAGGCATGCAACATGTGATTCCACATAACTTTGTCACGACTCGTCGCACTTACCCTCTAGGAGTTGTAGTACACATGAACATTGTTGAAAAAATCAATGATGCAGCTATAGGAGTAGGTGGTGAAGGCGATGAATAAAGTTGCAAGAATCCCTAGTAAAAAAATTGCTCGCTAACTTTAGGGTGTACTCTTAATTTTTTTTATGTATTCAAAAATGTACTTGTTACATTTATTATGAACTAGTACGTGTTGAAGTTGATGTCAAATACACTGCCTATGTATTTAAGTTGTTTTTTAACTATTTTCATGGTCTCTGTTACTAGTTTCATTGTTAGTTTGTTATGATCATTATGTGATCAAACTTGGATTTATCAATTATGTTAAATGTTTTATTGTCTATATGTCGATGTTGTGATCCAAGATACAAAATTATGTAATGGACACACAATTGTGCAAGCGTTACGAGCATTCCTCACACTCCCATCATCCGTCTTCACATGAAGAGCCCACAAATGTGCGCCCTGAACATCCCATAGATGCAAAACAAAGCAATGAGGGGGTTTCTCACCATGTTCATCATTTGCTCATGTTGTTTGATTGGCCAAAAGATGACGTCAGATAAGAGGACAAGGTTGCGGTGTAGGAACACTGTGTGGTCTCATGGGACAAGTACAATGAGGCCATAAAGTGGGCCAACTGGGATGGTCCTACTTGGGACTAGTGTAAACCTTCCGTACTACCACAGAAGTGTCAGCACAATGGTTGGTTGCCATCTTGGACTGATTGTGGGTTTGTCGACCTAGGCATCCACCATGATTTGTTGTTACATTTGAAAGAAGTCAAAGGATCCTTCTGGTAGAGATATGCTAAGTTGACCAGTTGATGGACCCAATGAAGACAGTAGCATGATGCATTTTTCTTCTACCTTAAAAACTAGATTGAATCCCGTTGCCAAACAAAACCAGACGATATCATGTTATTGTCTTCACTTGTATCATCAACTAGTAGTCAAGCTTCTCTCTACTTGATGGATCAATTTGAATTCTTTTGACCGATGTAGCAGCTCATGGAGAATGTCGATCTTGTCACAAGAACTCATGAAATGTTGTCACTCCATCATGTTTGTATATGGCCATCATCAAATCAACCCATGATTATTTTGCATTTGCATGTTTTTCATTTCAATTCACCTATGTACACTCTATTTTTATGGAACTAGAGCTTTTTGTCAATGTGAATGACAATTATATATTGTGAATATTGATTAATTATATATTTAGCAATTTAAAATGTGTTTCATTGTTTGTTGTACATCTTATTAAATTATAGGTTGTTGGCGTTATATCTTCTACATCTGGTGGGGCAATGCTACTATTGTTTGTTGTCCATCTAGTAAATTAATATTTGCATTGTTTGTTTCCCATCTTGTAATTGCAAATACATTGTCTTGAGAGGCTAGTTCAATTCAGTCACATTTTTTGTTAAAAAAACTCATACAGTACTATCATTGATATCTTTTCAAACTATGCCACCCACTTCTTGATAAAATCAATCAGTTTCAATGGCACGATTTGTCAGATGCAGCACTTGGCACTGTCTTAGGTCTTGGGATCATCATAAAGCCTCTCATCCAAAAAAAAAGGGTCAACATAGCACTTTGTCGCCAGAGTAGGGTGGATGTGGGTGTCTAGATTTAGAATTCCACCATGACTTTTTGTGTTATATCCTCAATTTTGGTAAAATTGTATATATAAATAAATTGATTTGTAATTTATCCAATGGTATTATTCATGGAATCACCTTTGCGGCATGGATGCTTATAGCACAAATTGAATAAATAAAAGGAATTTGTACATAAATTAATTATAATGGCCTTTTGTTATGATAAATGAAATAATTGTCAAGTTGCCAAAAGAAATAAGATTTTTGGCATTTTGGATAAATTAGAAGATACTTGTCTAGTCGAGATTGGCAACACAATGGTTGAGGCACCAAACAAGAATATTTTAGTTTGTCTTTTTATATACTTGAAAATAATAATGATAAGAAAGATAATTCTAGAAATTGGGATTAAAGGACATTCCATAACATAATGGTAATTGTTTTTATGATATGTCTTAAGGAACAAGTTTTGTATGTGAAAGACATCCCAATTAATAAATATGAATTGGAAAAGATTGTAATGTATTGCCATGGAATGAGGATAATTGCTTTAAATCATATATCATGGAGAGAGATAAAAGAACAATCTAGAAATCAATAAAGTGCCATGTATGGCTTTTGGTGTGTCAACCAAGTAATACAAATATTTGGGTTAGGAAATGTCTTAATGAAGAGAGAGAGAGAGAGAGACAGACAGAGATAGTTGTCTGTTTGTAGTCATGACATATGTGTTTTATAATTGAAAGATATTGAATGACCTCCTTTGACAACTATGTATATATATACTTTCCTATGAGTGCCTTTTAATAACCAAGAAGGGGAAAACAAATATGAGAAAAATGAAAAGAAGGAAATTTTGTATTGTCCATAAGAGCTTTCCCTTGCCTTACGATCAAAAGGGAAAATCGACTTCTCTCGCTCACCAACCCCTTTGTTTGTTCTCTCTCTTCTAAGTGGTAGGGTTCTTTCTAGGAACTATTTAACAACCACCGAGCCCTAGATGTCGATGAGAGAAAACCTTGAATTGGACTTGGTTTGATGAAACTCTTGTTCTATGTTGTTCCCCCAACCATAAACCTTCTTTGACAGACTTGTAGGGAGGTAGAAACTGGTGGTGCACCGGTTACTGGAGGAAGACCTAGATGAAGGAACTTCTCCTCTAGCCATCCTGATGTCTTGCACCCATCGCACATGGAGCAAGACGAGAGGAACAACCGACCTAGATGCCATCACAAACGTGCGATGTGGATATGTAGACTGGAAGCGATCAAGAGACCCGACGATGTTTCGGTCGTCTTCGCATGGGTCCCTGGGCATGATGAACATAAGCAAGCAATCCAAAGTTTCCCTTTTAGTGCAGATGACCCTAGAATGTGAAGTCAGTGCCCCAAATGATTGTCCTAGGGTATGGCATGGATGTTGCGAGGAGGATGAGGGTCGGAGTAATATCCTTGCATGTGCTAATGAAATTGAGGTGATGTTGACCTACAACATTTTTAGCAGCCTCATCCTCACCGACTTGGGCGCCCTCGGCGCGACCCAACTCTAGGGAAAGACTAGAAAACCTCCATTGGAGGTGATCAACCCCTCACCAAACCACCACATACTAGGAATGGGGAGGCAGAACTGGCAAGAAGTGCCATCGACCCCGTTGGGATCAACACCATAAGAGGCGCTAAGGGACGTTGCAGATGCCTACAATTAGGTGAGACTGACTTCATGTGCGAAGAGAAAGAGAGAGAGAGAGAGAGGAACAACAATAGAAGTGTAACCTTGGAGACAACAATGTGTAGAGGCAGGAGGAGCCCTAGTTTCAGCACGGTAGGTGACCGACGTACGCACGACGTCGAGTGCAAGGAAAGGGATGAGTTATAGTCTAATGATTAATTCACCGATGCACGCACATTTAATAAACAAGGGCAACTAAGTCTTTTCCACCCTCTTGTGAGTCCCGCCTACATGGCACGATGAGCTAAGATGGAAAAAGTCCATTGGCTAGGACGACCCATGCATGTAATGTAAGTAATGCTTTTAATTGCTAACGTGCCTTTTCTAGATTAGTCCAAATATCCTTAACTTGCAAAAATCATAAAAAATGATTAGTAGCTCAGGTGAAAACAAACTTTATATGAAAATTGATCACTAGAATGAGAAGAATATAAAGAAAATATAATTGAGACCCAAATATGCCTCATATACCAAAAGTAGTGCAACATGGGTTAAAGTGGAGATTAATGCATAAAACCCCTAGATTTGGGTATTAACATGTTGAATAGGGTAAAAAACACTCTAATTTTATGTTATTATCTAGTATTGTTTAACATGATGGGAATATAAGATGATTGAGATGATAATGATGAAAACTTAGGATTTCTAATGTGAATAATCATACATATAAGGATTAGGGGTTAAAAGTCCAAACTTAATATGTTGGTAATAAAACTAATCGGATTGAAGTGATCATCATGAAAATTGATCACCAAAATGAGAGGAACATAAATAAAATATAATTGAGACCAAAGTATGCTTCATATACTAAAAGTAGTGCAACGTGGCTTAAAGTGGAGATTAAAAGCATAAAACCCCTAGATTTGGGTATTAACATGTTGAATAGGGTAAAAACCCTCTCTTTTTATGTTATTATCTAGTATTGTTTAACATGATGGGAATATAAGATGATTAAGATGATAATGATGAAAACTTATGATTCCTAATGTGAATAATCATACATATAAGGATTAGGGGTTAAAAGTCCTAACTTGATATGTTATTAATAAAACTAATCAAATCTAAGTGATCATCATGAATGAACATGGGAATCAGTGTATCAAAGCATAACTCTAATGACAACTTGACACCAAGAGAACTTGAAACCAAGAATAGGACCTGAGTAGTGTCTAATAGGAATAATGTGATGGTGACACTTTAGAATTTATATTCATGCAGACTAAAATGTGAATTGCTTGATTTACTTGTTGATTGGATAATATGCTTGAAGTGTATTCCACATGATAATCTGCTTGGCTCACCATCAAGGTACGTGGTTATGCTTATGATTACATGTATCAACTTCTGATGTTTTCCGAGGTTTCTCAAAGATTGAATGCATGAAATCTGTTGAATGTTTATTTATTTCATGCAAATTATAAAGCCCCTATGAGTATCGCATAAAGTCAATAATGATATTTTGAACCCTGGGTTACACTGTCAAAGGGTAATACACATAAGTTTGATGATGGATAGTGGTTACACCTGAGATAGTAGAGCAAGTATGGGTCATAACTATAAAACAAAATACAACTTCTTATGTGCAAGTAAATGATGATTGAATATATGTATTTGTGATTATTGGATGAACCCATGTACTGATATAGAAATGTGTTGACTGCGTTGTGTCTGTCGGTATTTTAGGTAGTTGATACACAAGATACAAACACGAACATAAAGACAAAATCCATGGAAGGTAAAGTTATGCATGAGGATTTGATAGTTTAGTATTTCATCTCAAATGTAATTTTCTGAGGATAAAAAATTCATGTAAGCATCTTGTAAACAAAGTTACTGAATTAATGAAATTGTTTTCTATTATTTATTATTTGCTAAATTTGGATCCTTGGAAAGATTTGTAGGTAATGACTCTCATCTTTTTGGCCTTCCTTAATTGGGGGTTGCTGAAAGTGAGGTCGTTACATTTTGCATTGCTCAAAAAGGGGGCAAAGGATGCTTATGGTAGAGAGAAGTTTGACTTTTGTCCATGAAAAAACTGAGGCAAGCTTCATCTGATAGGAGTCATATAGTTTATCGTGGGCTGATGAAGAAGAACTTTTACCACTTGTTGAATTTAGTTGGGATGGTTACAGGATGCAATATGCTTTCATTTGGCAAATCGACCTTAGTTACTTTTTCCAAATAAAATCAGATTGTATCCTATTACCGTCTTTGTTGAATTAAGCAACCACTAGAGGTTCTTCATTATCAAACCACAGTGAACCTTATGAATTCTATCTCGCGAAGCCTGTCTTAGTTTTTTCATGAACAAAAAGGCATACTTCTATATACTAGGTAGATATGTTGCCTTCTTTGGGTCTATGCAACAATTTATGGAGGTTTCCCAGGTCCCCATGGTCTTTTTTTTTCTGCTCTCCCTTAGACCATGCTGCATTTGACCAATATCTACTCAGGCTATTATCCTTTTTTGGGTGCATTGTTTAATTTTTGTGCTAAACTATGTAATCTCTATTTGTATGGAATAATTACCTATAGGACATTTTGAATGATAATTTGAATTGGATAATGTTCAATTTATGTTTGGTATCATTTTTGGTTGAAAAAATAGTTCTTTTCCAATGAGAATGACAATTTGAATCAAACAATATGCAAGTCTACAGAATTATGTTTGGTATTGTTGTTTTATTTAGATCAATCTTACTTGTCCTAGTTTTATTTCGGATAGAGAATATAAGTTAGGGACAAACATATTAAACAAAATAGTAAACAGGCTCAAAAGTATAAATTGTTTCCAAAACCGGATTCTACATGTCCTAATTAGTCTAGTGGAAAATTTTGTCCTTAATTGAATATTGTTTGAGCCCTCAAATAAATAAGGAAAAATAAATAAATATCAATGTATTCAATTGAATCTTTTCCTATAGTTTCATGGATAATGCTCGATCTATGTTTGACACCAATATTGGTTGAACAAATACTTCTACACCAATGTGAATGACAATTTGAATCAAATATTATGTAAGTCTACTGAATTTATGCTTGGCACCATTATTGGTTGGACAAAGATAGTAAAATATATGTCACATTCCTTATTAAATAGAAATATTACGTGAAAGGTTGTCTCAATCATGCACCTATTAGCAAACACATACATTTCTGACTTTCATGTTTATTAAACTATGCTACAACTATTTCCATAAACAATTCACTCAATCAATAGCTTTCAGTGGGATGATGAGACTGGTGCAGGATTACAAACAATGTTAGTTTGTCAATATTATTTACGCAGATTATGTGGCCCTTCCGTACGCCAAGCTTGGCGTGATGTCCTTGTTGAATTCCACACAAAAACCGGGAGGACTGACATAAAAATGAATATATTTAAGGCAAGATGGAAAGTGATAAAACTTTTAGATGCAGTTCCACAAAATTTATGGACAAGTCCTTGTACTTATGTACAACAATACAACAAGAACTCGATCAACTAGGAACCTCTCAACCATGTGTAACTGTGGTAAATGAGGAAAATACTATTGTTGGAGATGTTGGTGCTACATATAACGAGTGAAGTTAATGCATATTATTGAGTGTCTCAAAATATGTATTGAACTTTAAATTTTTAATTGTGTAATGGTATTTTATTTATGTAATATTGAGTACTTGTATGAATACTTTCATACTAGTATCTCATATCACTTGTTTCATTTTAACTTATATTACTTGGTTGTTATCACAATTTGCATACACCAACACCTTTGTTTGATGTTAACTTAATTCTTTCATACTATTCTATGTTAGAAGTAGTTCAGAATCAAAATAGATCATGACTTGGTTGGCAAGCAGAAACAAAAATAGTCTAATCATGACTCCCCTAATCTTGACTTATTTGTCAAACAGAATAGATTGAATCCTGACTGGTTTGACAAACATAATCAAATTGAATCCTAACCAGCCGAACAGAATCAGATTGGATCCATACTAACCCAATCCAGATCTATAGACTAACCCTGACTAACCCAATCCTGACTACAAAATACCAGTCCCGAACCAAACATGGGCTAAGGCTCTGATTGGCTCCCTATAAGTGGAGTAAAAAAAATAAGGAAATTAAAGTCACATGATATATTTCTTGTTTTAGTTGTCTGCAATGGAAAATAAGTTTCTTTAAAATTTGTGGAGTTCCAATGGTATACATAGAGTTCCATTTTTGAATTTTGGAGAAAAAGGGAAAATAACGTTGGATTGTACTTGTTCTTCGACAGCGGATAGGAGACTTGGGCATTGCGTCTAGTTGTGAAGCATTACGATGGATGCTGACAGACATCTTCATGGCAAACTCCATCATCCATCTTGTACGTAATACTATAGAAATCTTATTCACATGGATAGATGATGGGCATAAATCATATCATCTTTTGGATCATGTTTGGTTGCATATCTATGTTGTTTTGACTCAATTATCACTCTCATTCATGTTAGATTCTATATTTTTAGCTATTCTTACTTGTCTCATGGTTTGGATTGTAGGTACTACATTTTGCAACGGATGAGGAATATATCATATTATCAATTATTAGATCACTCCTCAAGTGTCTACATATTTTGGGGTTCGAAATTGCGCAAATACCACTTTTTACGACATGTAAAACTAACCTATAAGTTATGAGCAGAATATACAGTAACCCATAACAGTCATTGACACGCCATGTCTTAAAAAGACAACCCATGTCTTAAAAAGACACGACATGTCTTATTAAAGACACCCCATGTCTCAGTCCAGAAATTGAATGCAGAACTCCAGATTTACAGTAAAACGTCATGTTTTATTAGAGACATGTTGTGTCTTATTAACGACACGTCATGTAACCTCCCAGAACTCGATCCAAACTTCAGTTATTGCATAAGACACACCATGTCTTATAAAAGACATGTCGTGTGACTGTAGATTTCACTCAAACACTAATTTAACTGTCTCACACTTATATATACAACCCCAACTCGTCTTGGGACAGTTACCACAACTTAGGACAGACTTTTTGGAGGGAAAATCAACTGGAGGGAGTCCAGGAGAAGTTGGAGGAGACCAAGGGAGATAGGAGGTGGTTTCTCGAGAGAGAACCCTCTTCTTCTTCCTTCTTCCTCACTATTTGTAGTAAGGATCTTCTTCTTCCTCTTCTATCCGATTGGGAGTGAAGAAATCTGGAGAAAGTGTAGCAAGCATGGACGGAGCTTGACTTCTAGCTGGAGTTTTTCTTCATTCTACTACTTTTCACGGACATACTAGTTCTTTCTACTCTTTTACTATGTCCTTTGATGTTTTTTGCTGCTTGTACCTTCTTTCTCTAGCCATGGATGAGTAGAATCCAAATCTTAGACATGGGAGAGTAACTCCCATGTCATATCTTATATGAACATATGAATTTCATTCTAAATGTTAGTTGCTTGCATGTTCCAAGAGTTGTTTCAGATCTGAAATGCTTGTTTGTTTGATTGGCCATCATACTTGCATGTTTTATGCTTTATTTCATAATCTGAGAAGATGTGTTTGAGAGTATGGAGTTACACTTTTGGCAACTTGTCCTTGACCGCGAGAGTGGCTGGGATTAAGTTGAGGAGCAAGGTTTGTGATTCGAAATGAAATACATACATGAGAGTGATGTATGGAGTTAGAATCGTCATAACTTCACTGGGAGGTGAGTGATGACTACAAACCTCCTTTGCAAGTTAATTAACATGTTTAAATTCATATTTTAATATATAATATATGATGTGATAGTGAAATCCCAAGTCTAGGATCCTCCTAAATCTGAATCTTAATCTTTCTTAACTGTTAATTTACTTTTTTGTTTTATATCTGTAATTTAGTTATTCTAATCCAATCATCTTGTGGACAATGATCTAGATTATTGAAAATCATAACTCTTGCATCTAGATAACCAACGATCCTTGTGTTCGACCTCGACTACAACTACTCTTATATACTTGTGGGAAATAGCTAGTTGAGTAAAAGATCATTATATGATTGAAACTCGTTAGTGTAATCAGCAACCTAACAAGTTTTTGGCTCCGTTGCCGGGGAGCATCGGTATTCCTATTAGAGCAAGAGTTGTTGATAAGTAAATGAGACTAGATCACAACCTACATATCCATAAATCATAATTCATCATGATCATCATAATTTGTTGTATCTTCCATGTTTGTTTTTGTATCTTACTCACCTTGTTTATTTGCAGGAGCATATGGGGTGTTCATAAAAAGATCCTTGAACCGTGCATATCTCTACATTCAAAAAATGAACACATCATTTGCAGCCCTCATGGAGCAAGAAGGAGTGAAACCCAAACATGTATGGAGGAATCACAACCCACACAACCATCATCCATGTCACCATCATCCAAATGACACTCACCCATGCCACCTTCATCCACACCACCATCATTCACACCTAATTCACCACCATCATATACACCACCAACACCCAAACCACATTCTTCCACACCCTCATATCCACCACCTTCATCCATACCACATACACCACCACCATCTATGCCACATCCACCTAATCCTCCGGATCCACATGAAGAACTAGTCAAGGAGGATGACCTTCCTCTTAAGGACTACTTTGGTACAGCTGCAATGCACATGAGTGGGCCTATTAATATTTCAGAATTTGAGGTAGAGGAGTTTCTATCAGCCTAGCCATCATACAATTGCTACAGCTGAATGCAGTTGGAGGGACACAAATGGAGGATCCAAACCTCCACATTGCTGAATTTCTACAGTTTCTAAGAACCATAAAGATATATGGTGTTCCAACTGATAGGAAACACATAATCCCTTTTCCATTCTCTCTTAGAGACAGAGCCAAGGCATGGATCTATACTTTGGCAAAGAAGTCAATTGGCACTTGGGAGGAGCTTCTAAAGGTCTTTTTAGCAAGATATTTTCCACCTAGCAAAACTTTACAACTGAGGAGTCAACTCATCAATTATTCTCAAAGGGATGGAGAGACCTTGTATGATACATGGAAGAGGTTCAGAGATCTTCAACATCTTTGTCCACATCACAGTCTAAGCAATTGGCTTCTATTGCAATCTTTCTATAATGGTTCAACAAGGCTAGACACTTTGTCACAAAGGTTTGAGAATCTAAGCACACAACTAATTCAAATAGCCAACAATATTTGTGATGCATGTGGGTTGCTTGGACACTCATCTTCTACACGTTATGCTTCTTCTATTTATTCTCCAATGGGCTACACTCCACCAGACTTCTACAACAATGTCAACCTAAATTTCATTTAGCCACAACTACCACAAGTAACTTCTAGATTAGAGTTCATGCTTGCAACATTTATTTCAACTCAAATGCAGCAAAATGAGGAGTTCCATCAACAAAGACAATCAATGAATGGTGCCATTTGCCAACTCTCTTCTAAGGTGGACGATATTGCTACTCATGCACACATCTTGGAGAAACAAATTGCCCAACAAGATCTTTCTAGCAAAGAAGCATTTTCACCTTTCTTGCCTAGTCCACCGGAGATGAATCCTACATATTTCAGGCCGGTGACATTGAAGAATGGTGTTGTCATATAAGTATATCCTTCAAGGTATGATGATGTTGATACCTATGAGGATTATGAAGATGCAAATCAAGGGGAGAAAGCTACAACACATGATCTACTTTTAGATTCTTTAAGCAAGCCACATGTCCTTCCTCCTCACACTCTATATGACACATTGCTTTATAATGAGAACACTCTTCCCAACTCATATTTTGATGATACTTCAAAGGAGAATGAAAAGACAAATGGTATTAGCGTACAAAAGACTATTCTTGCTGCAGCTCATAGGTGCTTTCGCTTGCCCCAAATCAAGGACATATTTCCAAGGAGGCATCAATCTTTAGTACAACAATTTCCAGCTACAAATCAAATAAAAAAACCTCCATCTCCATCATTCACCATGACAGGTATCCAATCCTCTTGAGTTTGTTATATGTAGTGAGGACACTAAAAATTTCAAGCTTAGGGGGAGAGCAACCGGTCGATAGTATAGTGTAGTTTCATTTCCTTTTTATTATCCTTTTTTTAGTTGTTGTTTCCAGTTCTGCTCTTCTTGTGGAAAATCCAGTTTGATTTGAGACCCATCTTTTTTATGTGGATTGAACTCCTAGGCTTAATTGATTGTCTTATTTTGATGAGAAATATCATTTGGAGAAATTCTAAAAAGCATGCATCAATCAAATGAAACCTTTTGGCCATCAATATGTGCTTAACTCTGGTTTATGTTTCTAGCCAGAAAATTCATCTTACACATCCTTTATTCCTTAAAACATGTATTGGTTTCAATTTTTGTGAGTAAATCAACTTTACAACATCATTTGAAATATGGGAAGCCCTTGCCAAGCTCTTAGTGCATTTTCAACCACTCTTTAAATAAAAAAATTCAAAACAAATGAATGAAATCTAGCTAATGTTGTAATTTAGTTGACTCTCTTATATTGTGGATTTTTTTAAAAATTCTTTTGGCTTATTTCACCTCATACTCCATAAAAGATGGCTAAACCACCCACATATCATGCTAGCCTAGTGTAAGTCCGATCTGGCCACGATGGTTAGGTGGTATGTCTTAAAAGAGGGTAAAAATACCCCAACTGACACTCCACGTGTGCGTAAGACTACATTAGCAGCCGAGTGCCGGAACACATAATCCATTGTCACATCATTTTTGGAAAGAAGGGGAGTACAACTAAAATTGTTAATTTTAACTAAGATTTCATCATTTATATCCTTAATAGCTGAGAGGTTGAGTTGCACATCCACTAATTGTTTGGCTTGGTCATCCAAATTCTACTTAATGTTATTTAATTGATTGATTCATTTAATTGTGACCACCCCTGCTGAACTAAAAATCTCTTTCTTGGGTGTTTAAGTTGAATTGATGGCTATGAGTATAAACATGTTGATCATAGTTGGATTGGTCTTATACACATCTTTCTTTTCATTTGATCTATGCATGAACTTGACAATTCTTCATTTGTATTTATATGCTCTTTTTGGTTGAGGACAAGCAATGGTTTAAGCTTAGGGGGATTTGAGAGCAACCGGCCGATAGTGTAGTGTAGTTTTATATCCGTTTTATTATCTTTTTTTTAGTTGTTGTTTCCAGTTCTGTTCTTCTTGTGGAAAATCCAGTTTGATTTAAGACCCATCTTTTGTATGTGGATTGAACTCCTAGGCTTAACTGATTGTCCTCTTTTGATGAGAAATATCATTTGGAGAAATTGTGAAAAGCATGCATCAATCAAATGAAACCTTTTGGCCATCAACATGTGCTTAACTCTGGTTTATGATTCTAGCCTGAAAATTCATCTTACACATCCTTTATTACTTAAAACATGTAATGGTTTCAATTTTTGTGAGTAAATCAACTTTACAACATCATTTGGAATACGGGATGCCCTTGCTAAGCTCTTAGTGCATTTTCAACCACTCTCTCAATAAAAAAATTTCAAAACAATAGACTTTCTTCCTATATCTCCTATTTCTTATCTCTACATCATGATATTGCGTGTACATGAGACTTGTTGGTTGTAAAATATCTATGTTGGTTGCTTCTAATCGTCTTCATCGTGCCGCCCTTCTCCTCCGACCTATGTCTAAGGTAATTTAGTGTTCTAAAATTTGGAAACCTGCTATACGTTTGTGTCATGTTTAATATTTTATAAACAATGGGCTCTTTCTAATAGACTTGTTTTTGTCTTGGTTATCCTCTCTATAATCACTTTTTCTGTGAATCATATTTCTGTAATGACTTGAACATATATAACTTTTTTTATTCAACAATATGCCTCATGAAGGAAATGACATGGAGGCGCAAGATGGATCTCTATTTATTTCTCTTTGATCGTATTGCTCATTTCGGCAAGACTGGGATGTGTGCCACACAAGTGCTCAAGTCTAATGGTTTCTCATCAAAGATGAGTTTGGGAGCATCACATAGATGTCTGACCCCATTAAGTTCACAAAAAAAACTCAAAATTTAAACCAATGACCTAAACTCATTTTTCATGAATCGAATTTAAGTTCCTAAAAAATAAGTTCCATGAGAGTTTGAGTTACGACAAACAAATTGAAGTCTAAGTAACACCATAAAGAAACTTCAATCATATTGAACACACACAATTCAGAATGTCAACCAAACAGAATCAGATTGCATTTAGACTAAACCCTAAAATTCATATTAGATCAAACTGCATCTAGACTAAACCCTACAATCTAGACTGGTAACCACATAGATTCAAACTAGAATCAGACTACATCTAGGTCGAACTTGCAATTCAGACTGCTAACCAATAAAATCACATTGGGTTGCCAAACATGAATTGTGTATTGGGGTGTGAATGGGTAGGGTATGGTGCAAGTATGACTATACCCATAACTTTATCCATTTAAGTTATTAGGTACTCTTATGGGCATATACCCTTTGCATACTCACATTGTACCCATAATTTTGAAACAATGGGTACATGGGGTGGTTTTGTTGATATGCTATCTTCTAACTGGTACACAAATAACCTTCATCGTTGATATCCAAATTAAGGTCAACCATTTACATATTGAACAAGTATCAACACGCCACCCTTATAGTTGTGTAAGAAAATACAATATATATCATTGTAGAAGCATCATCAACAACATATACGTGCAATGCATTTAACTAATAAGTGACTAAAATTTATAATGAGTGGTGTAAAATCAATGTGATACGTAATTATTTATTGGAACAATTTATTCTTTCATAAACTAAAATGTTTGTACTTACATGCATTTGTGTGTATGTATGTCTGTATCTATATATATACATTTTCTGTCTCTGTATGTATGTGTGTGTCTATATATGTGTGTGTGTGTGCCCGTGCGGGCGTGTGTGTGCGGGCGCGTAAATGTTTCCTTTATTTGTATTTTCATATGTAAATCCAAATGTGTATGGATATGTTTATGTTTATTTATATACACATATATCAATATGTATATGCTTATGTAAAGAAATTTTGAAGAAATATATATATATATATATATATAAATATATATATATAAATATATATATATATATATATATATATATATATATAAATATATATATATATATATGTGTGTGTGTGTGTGTGTGTATGTGAAGATGTATATATGTATTATGAGTATGTATATTTACACTTATATGTGTATGTGTATACTTTTAGTATGTGTATGCGCATATTATGCATTATGTTCTACAAGTAAATGCATATATATATTTTTTGTTTATGTGGATATGTGTATATATTTTGTTGTTGCTTTGTTACGTGTTTGTGTTTTTGTGTAGTTTTGTTATGTGCTTGTATATATTTAGGTATGTACATATGTATATGTGTTTTTTGTATCTATGTGTGTGGTGTTTTTATTTAACACTAGTATGAATATATGTGTTTCTATTTCACTCTATATGTAAATATGTTATCTGTATGTATAAACATATTATTAGATTTAAGTGGGTAAACGGTCAGACATTTATGGGTAATTGGGTATATGTATATCCAATATTGTACCCTTTATGTAGAGGTTATGCGGGTATAAGAGTAACTGGGTATGTGGATATGAAAAAATATACCCATGACATATACACAAGACATAAGCTAGTGGGTACTTTTGATATATCAATATCCAATTACAATCCTAATTGTGTTCAATCTAAGTATGTTCCCAATCCCCTGACAAGCTCAATCTTCTCCTAGTTCCCACTTCTCTTCCATACGGGCTTCAGAAGTTGGCACACCTCTAGTGATTTTTTTCCCTTTATGCTTCTATGTCTGATTGTAGTATGCCTTTGCATTTAGACTTTGATTGGTTTGTTGAAATTCAATATCTTAGGGAACTCATTTTTTAGGAACTTAAATTTGGTTCCTGAAAAAATGAGTTCAGGTGATTGGTTTAAATCTTGAGTTTTTTCTAGGAACTTAATGGGATCGGACATCTATTTGATGTTCCCAAACTCATCTTTGAAGAGAAACCATCATGCTTGAGCACCTGCTTGGCATACATCATAGTCTTACAGAAATGAGAAATACATTTAATGAGAAATAACTAGAGCCAGTGCTTGCACCTCCGTGGTGGCTTTCATGAGGCATACCACTAAATAAAAAATCACATATGTTCCAATCATTATAGATATATGATATATAGATAAAGTGGCTACAGAGAGATAATCAAGACATAAACAAGTCTATTAGAAAGAGCCCATTGTTGATTAAATACTAAGCAGGATGTGAACATCTAGAAGGTCTTTGTATTGTAGAACATTAGATTGCCTTGGACAGAGGTCAAGGGAGACAAAGTCCATGGTGAAGATGAGTGACAACAACCAACACAAATACTTCACAACCAACAAGTCTCTAGTGCACGTAATAGCATGACGTGGAGATAAGAAAAGTGAGATATAGTAAGAAAGTTTGGCGATGTAAATAATGTAACATATAATATTACAGTGCATAAAAGATGGTAGGTGGAGTTTATTGTGAAGATGCCCGCTAGTATATGTCGTGATGCTTTGCAACCAGACGCAATGCCCAAGTCTCCTATGTGTCATCACAAGAACAAACCAGATGGAAAGTTGTTTTCCCCCTTTTTTGGAAGTCAGAAAGGGAACTCTATATATACCCTAGGAATTCCACAATTTTATAAGAAACTTATTACAGACGACGAATCACAAAAAATATGTTATGTAACTTGAGTTTCCATATTTGTTACTCTATCTACAATGAACCAATCTGAGTCTTAGATTGGATGATAGTTTGATCTACAACATTCGGTGTGACTGCAAACCAGAATCTGGTTGTAGTGTACATATAGATTTGCCTAATATGCTTCATTATGGGTGGTACTCATAGAAGTTGTTGTTTTAGATTATTATAGTTTTTATGGTAACTTGTGTTATTGGTTGACATGACAGAGGAACAACACAGTGTGCTACAAGTTAGACATTTACAAGAAATGTATTGCTAATTAGCTAGAATGAAGGAGGCATAATGAAATTTTACTTATAAATAAACCATATGTTTAACAATCAACACATGCATAAGTGGTATTGAATGACAATTATCTCAGTCATGTTACAATCATGTGTCTTCATGGTAACTTATCATGTGTTATTTGTCATTAATTGCATTGTTATAAGTTATAAGATATGGTCGCCTAGTATATTTCATGAACTTTAGTCGACGGCCAATTTGAACGAACTCTCTAACTTGTACAAAATCTGATACTAGCTACAATAATGGCTGCACTATGAATGCCCGACAACATCCAAAATTTATTCATACTTATAGAGCATGAGTCTCAATCGAGCCCACCACAACTGTGAGACCCCCAACCTTTCTTAAAGTGCAAAACATGTTTAATTATCATACAATGCTTTAAACTTAATCAAACCTTTTGATATGTATTGATATCATGTGACAATTTTAAGTTTCAAATTTGGTCCAATTTGGACATTGTTTGTGCAAGTTATGCAATTTTATGCAATTTTGTACTTTTATGCAATTTATCCAAATATGAAGTTTTACTTGCAATTTGTCACATGAATTATGATCTTTAGATGTTTCCTTATCATGCTTGAGATTTTTGGTCTATGGGGCACCTAGTTTAACCTTAGTTTGGAAGTGTTTTCTTCAAGGGTATTTTAAGTTTTACCCCTTTATGGGTGAGCTACCTTAGGAGCTATCGACCAATGGTTTATTTGATTGGCTTGGAAATCCAACAAACGGTGGATAAGCATGTCTCCATGAATGTTGGGGTAGCTTCTTTTGTGACTGCTTGTATATCCATAATAGTTTAAGGCCATGGACACATGGGGAGTTATTAGGACACCTAAAGCTTTTCTCTTTTTTATTCATAGGCCTTATATACTTATCCTTTAGCTAAAAAATGAAACCTTTAGACTCTTACATTTTCCTCCTCTCTAGAAATTATTCTTTCACCTTCTTGGGGGGTGAATATAGTTCCCAATGTAGAAGAAGATAGCCAACCTTCTTGTTTGAGCATCTAGGATTCAAATCTACCCTTATCTAGGGTTTGCAAAACTTATGTTTGGTGATCTTGACCTAAACTAGTAAGTATCTCATTCTTTCCTTCATTTTTTGTTGTTCCTCTTTCTTCTACCTTATTCCTAGATGGAACCTTGTTGTTCCATGGTAAAGTTTGTTCTAAATCTCAAGGAACTTATCTTTCTTGCTTCTTCTATCTAGTGTTTGCTCCTTTTATGGAGAAATGTGACACTTGGCCGAATTCAGACCTAAAGCTAGGGTTCTTCACCTTCTTTTCTCAAATTTTCTTATTTTTTGAACTCTGATCTTCTCCCTAGAGGCGGGTTTTATAACCCTCTTCACTTTTACTGCTTACTACAAGCCTAATTACTCATGTTTTTGCTCTAAAATGAAGATCTATGCATATAAAAGCTATTCTTACTTAGGATTTCGAATTTTATGGTGTTCTGTGATTAGTTTCAAGTTTTATATGAACCTAAAATCATGTGCACAATCTTTCTAAGGTATATTAAGACTTGGTCCTTGCTTACATACCAACCAAAGGTGCTAAGTACCTATGAAACGATGGAATATCCTTAGTGTTTTAGGCTAATTTTCAATTATATACATGAACCGGTGCATGACCTTATATTAGAACCGATGGAGATGCCTTTGTGGAAACTGATGGTGATGACCCATGGTGTCAGCTGATAATGTTAACCATTGGTAACACCTTAGTTCATTTCTATACTCTTTTTGGAAGTTCAATGATTGATGGTTTATGATAACACCCATTTTATGGCTGTTAAAGCCTATATTTTATTATCAAACCTGCATCCTAACTTGTCTTCCTCTCCGTTTTATCTCGTCATTTGTACAGAAATGACCAGACTATGCTCCTAACAATATTTCTCATCTTTTGTAGATTTTCCCTCGTATTTCCGCCCAAAGAGCGCTAAATGGGCCCGTCCCGGCCCATCCACGAGCAACCAAATTTCCCCGACCCCTTTCTGGCAAAATGACACGCCCAATACGCGTCGTGGTCGCTGCCCATCACGACAACAACCTGACACGGGCGTGTCATGAAAGGAGGTACTGACAGGTGGCACGACTCTTACCTGACACGGAGCCTTGCCCGCCATGACCCATTGCCTTAATGGAATCTACCGCGCGACAAGGTCTCCTATCGGTGCAACAACCTGACATGACCTTTACCCGAAAATGACCAATCACGACTTACTTGCAAACCGGCACACATCGGTCCCCGCCAGTCATACCGAGTAACGGACATAGCAGACTTCTCCCCAAAGCCAGAAAGACGAGGTAGGAAAAGGACACGTGGCTCAACGAGGGCCACAACCCCTCCCTACCGCTGCCTATAAATAGCAGCTACATGACTTTGATGGGACAGGTCGGAACCCTACAAGAGCTAACTTTAGAAGCGGAGCTAGTGCGTTGAGTTCCCAGGCGTGTCGGGCGATACTAGGTGAGAACACCCCCAACCTGAGAGGGGTGGGAGGAGTTCACTTAGAACCCATCCTGATAGCCACAGTAGCACGATACGACCGAGAAGGCCACCCCAATGTGCCAGGTTCCTAGATGGGCCTCAACCTGAGACGGCCCACCCTTCTACACCCAATATAAGGAACTCGAGAGCCTAAGTGATTCCTAACCCCACACGATACAGAACCCGATACGGACCAACCATCAAGGCATGTCGCCCGACAGGGCTGGTAGCCCGATACGACCGTATCGGGTAGGGAGTCCCTCCCGATATGCCCCTAACTGTCACGACTCAAAACCCGACACAGTCAAGAGCCCGACATGGGCGTATCGAGTAGAGATCCTGCCCGGTACTGGGTTAGCAGTCTCTTAGGGGTCCGCTATTGTATATCGACCTCCTACATCAAGGAGGCCGATACCTATCTTCCTTTTTCAACATTTTACTTTCAATTATCATTGCATTGTAACTAAAACCTCTTTACATATTTAAGCTTATTAGAATCTTGGTGTTTATCTCATGTTGTTCTGTGTATGGTTCCTTTTTGTTGGATGATTTCTTTATAGCATCTGAGCTCTAGTCTTTTATGCATAGACCACACTTTTGACTAGCTATCGAATCGTGTTTCCCGTTTCGCCTCCCTTGAGAAAGGGATGTTGTAACTCTAGAGTTTGGTCCGATCGGGGTATACAAGAGTATCTAGGATCGGGGTTGCCCCGGTTTATCTCTCCACTCTAATCTATGTTCATTACTCTTGAGAGGGGGTATTGGTACATAGTTAGAGGCACTTCTTTGAGAGAAGAGGGTGCTAGATGTTTCCTGCTGCCGCTTGTTATGCCCAAGTTTTCATCCTTCATGCTTTACCTCAACGACAGTTTTATCTCCTTGATTTCAGTTATATAAAACATTTATAAAAATATCAAAAACCCAAAAAAACCTTAAATCTTCCTAGTAACTACAGTTGGAGATAGTCTTTTAGTTTAATGCCTTATACTTCTTTTTAGTTACAACAAATCTTATCCTTCAACCTGTTTGATGTGCTTAGTTAAGTAAAACTTGAGTTCTGAAGCGTCGTTCTTCCTATCCCTGTGTTCGACCCCGAACTACTTCGACCCTGTGCTAGTTGCAGGTGTCTTAAACATTCAGGTATTACAAATTTCAAAAGTCTGATAACCTAGACATGACTCCATTCATGGACCCACGTTTAAGGCTTGTCAACTTTTTGGCGTCGTTGACGGGGATAGGAAATGAAAACCATTCTACGAACTTGAGTTTTGCTTGCACTTTGCCAAAGCCCTGTACACATGCATATAATACTGCAAATATTTACTACACATAATATTTACTGCTCATAGCCTATACAACATATTAATATGTTTACTCCTTTCTTCTTTTCCAAGTACTTCTCTCCCCTCTTCTAGGTCATCCTTGCCTCTAGCAAGTCATGGCTGACACACCTCCTACAACTCACTCTCTTCACTCATTTGTCCAAGTATAGGCAAATGAGGAGAGAAATACAGTCGTTACACAACCCCTCAACATCACTAACTTTGAGTTGAAGCCTTCTTTCCTTCAGCTTCTTCAACACAATAGGTTTGGTGGGAACATCATCGATGAGAACCCGTACAACCATCTGTCGACGTTTAAGCAGACATGCAACACTTTCAAGATTAATAGGGTTCTGTTAATGCATATCTACATCCAGTGCTTCCCCTTCTCTCTGAGGGATAAGGCGTTGGAATGGTACACTAGTCTTCAAGATGTAAGCCTCCCTGATTAGGAGCATCTTGCCAATGCATTCATCTCCAAGTTCTTCCCAATTGAGAGGACAATCAAATGTCAGAATAAGATTACGAGGTATTCTCAGAAGCCCTCGGAAAACCTTCCTGAGACGTGGGAAAGATTCTAGAGCTACCAGCACGAATGCCCACATCATGGTTTCTCCGAACCTAAGCTGATCATCACCTTTTACAATGGGGTGTGTCTCGCAGAGAGGAAGTCCTTGAACGCTACAGCTGGCAACGATTTCTTGGGACTTAGTGCTCAAAGGGCTAGGGAGATTATTGAAAACATGACCACAAACCAACAAGATGGCGAGGACGACCGCGAGTCAATGAGCCATACCACTCCGGGAGAGTCTAAGGCAATGGAAGCTCTTGCAGCTAAGCTTGACAAGATAGTGATAGATGTCCAGACCCTCAAGGAGAATGGTTACAAAGGAAAATTTCGGCAAGAAGTCATAAGAAGTTGTGTCACCTGTGGAGAGCATGACCACATGTCAAATTTTTGTCCGCACACAACACCCCAAGAAGATCTTGATGAGGATAATATAGAGAATGTCAGTTTCGTCCAGTATCGACGACCTGACCACCCTAGTTTCTCTTATGGGAATACTAGTGCTGCTGAGAACTCTCATCAGCTGACAGGTGAAAATCCTTTAGGAGGACCGTCGAATCAGCAATGCTAGACGGGGTTCTAGCAACAACGGGCTTTCTAGCAGAATCAACAGCAAAGACCGTCCATGATGACGGAGCTAATGTCCTTCGCCAAGAAACAGAATGACCTCAATGAGAAAATGCACAAGAGCTCAGTGGATAGCACAGCTCTGCTCAAACTAATGCATCAACAGATGGGGGGCTTTTCTGCCCAGATAGGGGAGCTCCAGCATCATAATAAACATATTGATCAATAGCTGGCAAGCCTCGTCCAAACTATCAACCATCAGGTGGGGCGTTTCCCCTCCAATACTGAAGCCAACCCAAGAGGACATGAGACTGCAAAAATGGCCATTTTTAGGCCAGGAACAATAGTTTCACAAACCGTTGAGAAGATAGTAATGTTAGCAACAGAGCATGCCGAAGAAGTCATCCCAGAGAAAGTTGAGGAAGAAGTTCTGCTAAAGTCAAAGAAAGTAACCAAAGACAAGATTAACAATGTATTTTCTGAAGAGCGTCTGGATAAGTACGCACCCCGCATACCCTCCCCACATAAGCTGGTCAAAGCCCAGCTGAAAAAGAGGTATGAAAAGTTTATGACCGCTATAAAGAAACTGCACCTTGACATCCCTTTTTTGGATGCCATTGAAGAGACGCCCACCTATGACAAGTTTCTAAAGGATTTGATATCAAGGAAGAAGAGAGGTGAGGATGTAGAGATAGTAAAGCTCACTAAGATGTCTAGTTCTTTCGTCAAAGCTAGTATGCCATCGAAGAAGAAGGATCTGGGGGCCTTCGTAATCCCCTTCCAAATCTAGGATAACATAACTCAAAAAGGCCCAACATACCTAGGAGCAAGCATTAGTCTGATGCCTTTGTCCCTTGCCAAGAGAATTAGGCTCACCGACATGGTGGGCACCAACATGAGGATACAACTGGCTGATCACTCCTTTACCAGACCAGTTGGAGTTGTTGAAGATGTGCCCATTCAAGTGGGGCAATTCTTTATCCCTTGCGATATTGTTTTGATTGACACCATAGAAGATCCAAGCTGCCCTATCATCTTTGGGCGACATTTCCTAGTGACCGGTCGAGCTCTCATTGTTGTTGAGGCGCGCATGATTACGATCCATGTTGGAGGAGATCATATCGACTTCAACATCAGAGATTTCATGAAGGTCCCCTCGTTCTTTGAATCCTACTACTTTTTTGAAAGCTATCAGCAGCTATGCGATGAAGTACAAGAGGAGAAGGCCATGGTAGATCCTTTGATGCACGCCTTAACCGGCGAGGTACAAGAGGTCGATGATCCTGAGGTTAAGGAATTGCTGGCCTATCTGGATGTTGAAGGTACAACTGAGGATGAGGATCCTGTCGAGACAGTTAGGTATGCTGCTCTCCGCCAAGACCCTGCCAAAGAACAGAAAAAGGAAGTCCTGTCGGAACTAAAAGTTTTGCTAAGAGGCCTTGAATACCACTTTCTAGATAAAGAAAAAGATGCACCCAGTAATCATCAACTCAAGACTAACTGATTTCCAGAAAGATCAGTTGCTTGAAGAGTTAAGGCTGCAGAGGAAAGCCCTGGGTTACTCAATTAGAGACCTGAGGGGGATAAGTCCTTCTATGTGCATGCACATAATCCATCTGGAAGAGGACTCTAGTATGTATGCCCAGCCATAGAGAAAGCTGAATGAGAAACTTTGAGAAGTTATTAGCAAAGAAGTGGTTAAGCTCCGGGATGCCGAAATTATCTATTCTATCAGCGATAGCACGTGGGTGAGCCCGATTCAAGTAGTTCCCAAGAAGGGACATATGGCTTTAGTCAAGGGAGATGATAGAGTTGAAGCGGCTACCAAGATGGTCACTGGCTGGCAGATGTGCATTGATTATTGAAAACTCAACACCGCCACCAGCAAGGACCATTTCCCTTTTCCTTTCATTGATCAAATGCTAGAGCGTTTGGCCCATCACTCCTACTTCTGTTGGTTGGATGGGTACTCATGTTTCTATCAGATCCCCATCCACCCCGATGACCAAGAAAAGATGACTTTCACCTGCATCTACAGAACTTTTGCCTTTAGAAGGATGCCCTTTGGGCTTTGTAATGCACATGCTACCTTCCAGAGGTGTATGAACGCCATCTCTGTAGATCTGCTGGAGGATAAGATGGAAGTGTTTATGGATGATTTCAATGTTTATGGTAGTTATTTCGATGATTGCTTGAACAATCTATTGTTTGTAATGAGAAGATGTGAAGAACAAAGCCTCACTCTCAATTGGGAAAAGTGCCATTTCATGGTACAAGAGGGGATAGTTCTGGGACACAAGGTGTCCAACAAAGGTATTGAGGTCGACCCATCCAAGGTCGAGGCTATTGCCAAGCTCCCTCCACCCACAACAGTTATTGGTATCAGAAGTTTCTTGGGTCACACCGGCTACTATCGACAATTTATCAAAGATTTCTCGAAGATAGCGAAGCCTCTGTCCAACCTTTTGATGAAATATGTGAAGTTTGACTTCACAGATGAGTGCATGAAGGCGTTCTCCACTCTAAAAGATGCTTTGGTATCCGCACCCATTCTCCAGTCCCCTGATTGGAGTCTTCCGTTCGAACTTATGTGTGACTCTAGTGATTTTGCTATAGGGACCGTATTCGGCCAAAAGAAAGACAAAAAGCACCACGCCAATTTCTAAGCAAGTAAGACCCTAGACGAGGCTCAGATGAATTACACAACTATCGAAAAAGAGATGCTGGATATTGTGTATGCTTTTGACAAGTTTTGATCATACCTCGTGGGTTCGAAGGTGGTAGTTCACAACGACCACGGGGCCATTAAATATTTGATGCAGAAAAAGGATGCAAAGCCCAGGATGCTATGTTGGGCGTTGTTGTTGCAGGAGTTTGACCATAAATAAAAGATAGGAAAGTCTCAGAGAACGTGGTCGCCGACCACCTCTCAAGGATTCGGGTGGAAGATGACCACCCACTGCCCGTCAATGAAAGTTATCCTGATGAATCCATCTACGCTGCCCAGACAGCCAACCCTGAGGGGCCATGGTATGCAGACTTCTACAATTACCTAGCATGTAAACAGATACCCCCAGATATGTCATATAATCAGAAGAAGAAATTCTTCGCTGATTTGAAGAACTATTATTGGGATGATCCTTTGCTGTTTAGGCGTTGTGCCGATGGGTTATATAGAAGATGCATACCATAGGAGGAAGTTCTGAAAATTCTGTTTGAGTGCCACTCCTCTCCGTATGGAGGACATCTGGGAGGCGAAAGGACTACTACTAAGATCCTCCAATCAGATTTTTACTGGCCAACTCTATTCAAGAATTCTCATGCTTAGGTGAAGTTCTGCAACGAATGCCAGAGAACAAGAAACATTTCTCACCGAAATGAGATGCCGCTTTCAGACTGAATCAAAGTTGAAATCTTCGATGTACGGGGAATAGATTATATGGGACCCTTCCCCTCATCCTACAGTTTTAAATATATTCTTGTCATGGTCAAGTATGTCTCTAAGTGGGTAGAAATAGTTCCCACCATGACATGTGATGCAAAAGCAGTAATCAAGCTCTTCACCAAGATTATCTTTCCAAGGTTCGGAGTGCCGAGAACCATCATTAGTGATGGCAACTCTCACTTTCTAGAAAAGTAGTTTAAGTCATTGTTGCGTAAGTGTGGCGTTCGCCACAAGGTTGCAACGCCATATCATCCACAGATGTCCAGACAGGTTGAAGTTTCCAATCGACAGATCAAACAGATCTTGGAGAAGACAGTTGGAAAGTCCCATAAGGATTGGTCGGCTAAGTTAGATGACGCTCTCTGGGCGTACAAGACGACTTTTAAGACACCGTTGGGTACCACACCTTACCGCTGGATTTATGGAAAATCTTGCTATCTACCCTTTGAATTGGAGCATAAAGCGTTCTGGGCAATCAAGTGATACAACATGGACCAGACACTGGCTAGAAAGAAAAGGTTTCTTCAGCTTCAAGAGCTTGAAGAGCTGAGGCTCCATGCCTATGAAAATGTGAGGATCTATAAGCTAATAACCAAGATCTAGCATGACGCCCACCTGAGGAAGAAGGACATCAACGAAGGTGATACAATTTTGTTATTTAAATCTTCTATCCGCCTTTTTCCAAGAAAATTGTAGAGTAGATGGCCCCGACCATTCATAGTCACAAAGACATATCCGTCTGGGATGATGGATCTTTACGATAAAGAAGATCCAACAAAAGTATTTCCAGTCAACGGACACAGGGTCAAAAGGTTCTATGATGATGAAGCTTTTGTTAGAAGATCTGAGATACCCCTACAGGATGCTGAAGCTGCACACACTGGAGATGCCTGAGAAGATGTCGAGCTGGTGACGGAAACCACAATGCTCCTCGGGAGGAAGCCTGAGTTTTAGTTTCTTAGAATAGGATGTTATTTCCTTTCCTAGCAAAAGAACTTTACAAACATTATCATTGTAATAAGGCCCAAATCAGTGTATGCGCCACATGCACATGCCCTCTCATTTTATGGGCCACCGACTCAGTTATATATATATATATATATATATATATATATATATATATATATATATATATATAGCTTGGTGAGTAATACCATATGAGGCTGAAAGTTTACTCTTGAGCCAATGATGTTTTACCCATAAAGTGCTTTCCGATTTCAGTTTTCCTATCTTTGTTTTGTTTTAGCCTTAGCCTTTTTTGTTTCATATCAGGCATGCATGCTAAATGCACCCTTTTGCTCTAAACGACACACCCTGTGAATGTTGTATCACCCAGCCAATTCTCTCATGTTGGGTGACACAATCTGGGTGTATCAGGAAGGAAAAAGCCCCACTACGCGATAAGAGTATCGGTCTGAACCTTTACCCTTACTCGATACCATGAGTAATGAAAAAAAGAACCTGTATCGAGTGAGCGTGTCGGCCGATGCATATCACGCAATGCAACGTGACTCTGATATCAGGAAAAAAGGAACAGAAGGGAGGCACGTATAGGCCGACACAAAGGTGCCGCGTGACATGCGCTAAGCGTGCCTGTGAAGGCAAATCACTTCCCAACGAGGTAGATTAGACTGATCTTACAGTGTTACAGAAAATGATGTGCCTTATCACGTGACACGTGTCCTTGTTTTACCCATTTTACCCCACTCTCCACGACTATATATAGTAACTCAAGTTTAACCGTGTCGGGCACAAAAGTTACCATTTCACCTGCTTCCGCTCCCGTATTGCACATCCTTTTTGCAAGTCTTTGCTGCCATGTCGGCCATCCTTTCCCGACCTCTGTGTCACCTGTGACCCAGCCTCCAAACGATTCAGGTATAATCCTGATAAGCTTATCACCCAGCTATATCGCGTAGACCGTGTCGGTTAGATTCATATCGTGCAATACCATTTTATAACAAGCCCGTATCAGGCAGGACCTTCACCTTGTATCATGCTTTGTTTATTGCGCGATAGGTTTTCTTTGCCGCTTTGATTGATGTATCAGTCTTTTGCCTCTGTCGTGTGACATGCATGTCGTGCGATATATATGCCCAAGCGACACGACCTCAAAGCACCCATATCGGGCAGGATTCACATGTTCATGACGGATGACCCTTATCACCCAGTTTGTTTTACGAAAGGTTTAGCTCATATCAGGCGACACAAGTTGTTGTCCGACATGATGGTGTATCACGTAGGCCTTTATCGGGCACCTGTGTCGGGCAAGATGCATTTTCAGCAACCCAATATCGGCCTGACCTATCGGCCAGGACCTATCGGGTGACAACATGAGTTTTTACCCTTGCCCAATATCGACTTTCCACTGTTAGGCACTTTTGTATCGCGTGGCGATCTTTCCTAAAGACAATTGCCTGATATCGGTTTTTTGTATGTTGCTCAACCTGTATCGGGCAACGTGCTCCTCATAGCCTGCTACCTGATATCGGGCAAAGCAATTTTGATTAAACAACTATTTTGTGACTTACTCTCTGCCGCTTGAAAATGTAGAAGATGGCCCGCACCAAACAAATCGTCGTCGAGGTCGATGAGCAAGGCCGAAGGATCAATCCTGAGGCTAAGAACGAGGTCTCCACCACTGGGAAGAAGTGCCTGAACCCCGATACGGTAGGGCCGTCTGAGGCCGAAAAGCGGCCCAGAGTAGAAGAACCAACCCCAGCAGCAACTTCAATAATGGCAGCAGAACCAGAGCCCTTGGATCATTCACCGGGGGGTGTTCGTGCCAAGAGACGAGGAGCACCAGAGGTGGTATATAGAAATGGCAACAAAAGTATACCGGCCAACACGCTTCTTCCACCAAGCATCTTTCTAGCAAATAGGCATCTTTGATAGACTGAACAACGTCCTAGAAGCCACCGGGCTGAGAAAGATCTACTTCAGCTACACCGCCTCATATACCGAACTCACAAAAGAGTTCATGTCATCCCTCCGCGGGGTCAAGAATACATCAGAGGAGGCCATAAGGTTCGGCAGAGCAGACAGACTAAAGGGGCACCTCTACAACATTGAGCATGACATCTCAGAGAAGCTACTCAATGAGATCTTCTCCTCCAATGAAGCTAAAAGAGAACTTCTCAACAACGGTGTTAGAAGCACCGAAGGAGACAGGTTCAACCCAGTCACACTCTGGAGAGGCTAACCTGAGAGTCTTCGTTCAAGCCGGGAAGCAAGGTGGTGGCGGTTCACTCCTGCTTTTGGAGGATAATCCATAAAGTCATGGCGAGCCTGCTCTTCAGTAAGTACGAAACAAGAAACCTGTACACTGAAGAGCTCCACCTCATATGGTATATGATGGAGGGACGCACAATCAAATTGGGGCGGTTCCTACTTAATAGGCTACATCCAGTAAAGGACACCACCAAGGAGTATGATATGGGAGGGCTCATCAACCTCATCGCGGCAGAGCTGGGGTACCCTAAAGAGCTGCACAACCTGTCGAGGACAAAGGGCGATGACATGATATACATCAAGTTCCTCACGAGGGCAAATATTCTTAAGAAAGAGGGCAACCACTTCTTCTAAATATTGGCAATGATAGATCTACTCCTGCCCCTCCCACTCTACGTCAACTACGTCGTAGAAAAGCTGGTCTTCACCACAATAGAAATTGAAGCTATGATAGTTAAAGCCGCTTATGCTGCCACCATAAGAGTACAAGAAAGGACAGCAGCAACAAGAAGGCCAATCCCTCTCGAAACTCGATGGGACAAATCGTCGACGGTCATCATCCCCACCGAGCCGTCCACTGCCACCACACAACCAACATCAGTCGCTCTCGAAGCCACTATCGCCGCACCCGAACCAGCCGCGGACACCACAGTAGCACCCGCTGTGACTACTGAAGAAATAACGACAATCGTGGAGGTCGTCCACACTATCGGGGAAGATGCTATGATGATAGCCCCAAAAGACACTACGACAGAGGTAGCTGCAGTCCTAAAACTTCAGCCACTTCTATGATGGCAGAAGCAGCGGTGCAGCCGAATGCCAATGATGATGTGTTCGCTGAGCTCCTAGAGGCAAAGCTCAGGGCTGTGCATCCAACACCGACACCGCCGCCAATGACTCCGGTGATAGCTGCGGAGGAGGACGCTGATAGTTGGATGGTAAATCGGCATCTGCCTACTCTGCGCCCTTCTCCACCACCCCAAATTGGTGAGGCAGAGGCAATCACAAAGGTGTCAATGCCCACCCTGAAGCCACACCCTCATGGACGATTTAGATAGACTCGACCCCGATTGATGACGTACACTCTTTGGGCCGAGCTTCTCACGCGAGGAGCGCTACATGAACGAGAAGCCGATCAGCTACAACCTCCTCATCACTAGGGCAGATCTTCAACTTTGAGTTTGACAACTTGCGAGAGGTAACAAGAAATCACACAACTACATTTGCTTCTCTAACATGCAAGTTTAATGTTTTCCAGAGGAGGCTAAATGAGCAGGAGTGCCAACTGTTAACCCTAGTTGGCCTTCCTGGACAACTGGAGGCGCTGAATAATACAATGCAGGCGGTGCTCCAACGCCTCGACGCAATCGACGAAAGGCTAAACTGGAGGGATGACCACCCCCACTCAAGGCATCCCAAGAGATCGCCGTCGCCACTAGGCTCTGGATCTCAACCTTCTTCTTCGGTGTCCTCCTTTGGATTGTCATCTTCTTCCTCCTCCAGTGGGCCCTCCACAATGCCCAAGGAAGAAGCGACAAATAAAACTGTCGACAGGGCCCCAGCAGGACAAGAGAGTGCCTGCGGTGTCAACACCGCTGCTCCCATACCCTCCCTAGACCAACCAGAAGATGAAGACATATCTATCAGGCTAGAGGAGGGTTCATCTGAAGAATCAGAGGGAGAAGGGGGAGATATATACTTCTCCATCAACAACAATCCCCCCAGAGCAAAGACTTCGATGGTAGATACATTCTCTGCACCATAGGAGATCCCTTCTTTCAATATGATTGATTTCGATAGGAGAGCCATTGGCTATTTGACGATCCGGGACCAGAAGTTGCTGAACATGGTCCTAAGGCTGCAGGTAGATGAAGAAGCCGTCATCTAGAGCAAAGGTTACTTCTCTGTGTGACGAAGAGCACTGATAAGCATGTTCTATTTGCCAGTCGTCGTAGCAAAGGTGCTATTTAGGGTCCTAGAGGGCACAATGATCGAGAACATCACCATCAGGATAGGCCGGCAATTTATCAACAATACCACCCCAGACTTGGGAAGAAGGATAATGGCAGGGGCGTACAACACGAAGCAGGTGGCAGATATGCTCCAGCACATCGAAGAGCATAGTCCAAGCCTAGTGCTGGCCCCTTACAAGCAAAGAAAGAACTGGTTCCTCTATGTGGAGGACCTCCGCAACTACAACATCACCCTCCTCTGTTGCTGCAATGTGGAGGTCCCACACATAGGACAAAGTTTCGTATGCCCCAAAGACAAACGTCTCAGACTTATTCCATTGTGTCTTCATCGAATAATCAAGCAAGGAGTCTGATGCCACAACGATGTTTGGAACTTCTTCTCACTCGTAGACTTCCCAGTCCAAGAGGAGTCGGGAAGCGGAAATAGCACCTTCATCATCCTACGTACAATGGAGTTGCTGAATATATTCAGATACATAAGGCAGCTCCATGGTCAAAACTTCTATCAACTACGAAGCACGTACGTGCTACTACTAATCAAGGACATGCGCTACTTCCGGGATGTAAATATACCAGAGGAGCTACTAGATATAGATGTAGAGTCAGAATCTTCTCAGCCTGGCAGCCCTTAAAGAGAAGAAGTACAGATAGCCACAGACATCTATGGGACACGCAAGCGGATTGAAGTTATGTGAGGAATACTCACCAACGAAGGCTCCACTTCGCCTGTTGTTTCAGAAATGTTGATCAACGATTTTGACCATTCCGCGTGTGCTTCACTGTCTCAGGAATAGGTCAACAAAATCCTCCTTAGACTTGCTGATTCTATTCCCAAAGATGTCATCTATGAGACAAATAGTGTAATAGTCCCCCTCGATGATCTATGGGACTTAGTCAAGGCAGTAGGATGTTTAGCGCTGACAGTAGCGACAACCTACATACAGATTCTACAGAAGAAGTTTGAACATGCATACATCGCCCACCCTTTGCTATTCAACGATCTTTTCCTGGCTGATGAGACAGGAGCAAGCTAGATGTTTTAGTGACAGCTACAGAGAAACATGTCACGCGTCATCTTCTTTCCAATGCTATATGACAACCATTGGATGCTCCTGATGGTGTATACTCACATGCGTGTCGCTTTCTTCTATAATAGCTTCGACGCCAACAACAACTATCTAGCACAGTGTACATCGACCCCGCTGACATCCCACGAATGCTTAGTGAGGAAATACTTCATCGAAGTGGTGACGTTGCTCCTGCCATACCCAGAGGACCCGGCGACCAAGTGGTACGAGCTTCAATTCTACCACCACAGTCCTCAATAAGCTCCACAATCAAATGACTGTGACATCTACGTGCTAAAATGGATCTATAGCTCGGTGGCATTAAAACAAACACTAGAAAAGCTCCACCACATCGACTATCACAGCAAAAGAGGAGAGTATGTGATGGAGCTTCTATCAGATGAAGGCGCACACACCAGATAAACCCTCACTAACTTATCACTATCCTTCCTTATCTGTCTCACAACTCTGGGACAGAGTGTGGGGTAAGTTTGGGGGGATACTATATATTAGTGAGGGAGGTACTAATTTTTTTTCCTTTTTGCATTTCTTTTTTTCCTTATCATACCCTATGTACATATACATAAATGTCTGATACAAAATAGTACATATACAACTGCTTGCCTCTCAACAATTATACAAAGACACTTTATAGTAAATATCTGGTACTGATTCTTCCAGTTCGTTCTCTCCGTGTCTAAGGCGGTGCACATTTTTGTTATGTTATTTTCAAAAACGCAGTCTCAAACGACAAAGACCACAACTTTTCTATGCCAATTTTGAAAAATAATCTCGCAACATCTAAGAGATGTGTATGTGAAGGAAAAAGCTGCCCAAACAATGAACTTTCTTTTGTTTCCCCTACCCACCAAAAATCACAAAAAGAGAGAAAAGCCTTATGAGAGTGAATAAAAGCATGAGAGTTGTGCCAAATGAAAAAAACACACACTCATCTTTCCAAAAGTACCTATCTTTAGGCATGGTAGATCTGGGGCAGTGGTACGTAGGATGTGAAATCACTGCTCTAAAGCCAACTGGCTTGGGCTGTAGGGACCACTTGCCCGTTAACAAACCCGTACCTAGATGGACCGATGGAAAACAAGAAAAACCCAAAAAGCTTTAAGCCTACCCAAAAACCCAATTTCTACTTCCAAGCTATTTGGTGTGAAAGCTAACTTCGAAATCATGCACCCAAATCTCGCCGAAGATGAAGAGGAATTTTTTTCTTAAATAAGGCAGGAAAAATAAAGTCCATTGCTCATAGTCAGATGTAATTTTCCCTAGGACATCCCAAAAACTCGCTTAAACCCCTTGTCCAAGGACTATGTCTGGTTGTGAAGAAGTATTGCAAATAAAGTGTTAGAACAAGTACAGATTGATTGAGGACAATCAAAATGCTAAGTTTGGGGGAGTTGATGACACCCATTTTATGACTGTTAAAGCCTATATTTTATTATGAAATCTGCCTCCTAAATTGTCTTCCTCTCTGTTTTATCTCATCATTTGTATAGAAATGACCCACACTATGCTCCTAATAATATTTCCCATCTTTTGTAGAGTTTCCCTCATATTTCCGCCCAAAGAGCGCTAAATGGGCCCGTCCCGACCCATCCACGAGCAACCAAACTGCCTCGGCCCCTTTTTGGCAAAATGACATGCCCAGTACGCGTCGTGGTCACTGCCCGTCACGGAAAAAACCCGATACGGGTGTGCCGCGTAAGGAGGTACTGACGGGCGGCACAACTCTTACCCGATACGGAGCCTCTCCTGCCATTACCCGTCGCCTTGATGGAGTCTACCATGCAACACGGTCTTCTATCAGTGCAGCAGCCCGTCATGACCTTTACCCGACAACGACCAATCACGACTTAGTCACAACCTGGCACACATCGGCCCCTGCCATTCGTACCGGGTAACGGATGTAGCGGCCTTCTCCCCAAAGCCAGAAAGATGAGGCAGGCAAAGGACACATGGCTCAATGAGGGCCACAACCCCTCCCTGTCACTACCTATAAATAGCAGCTACATGACTTCGATGGGATGGGTCAGAACCCTCCAAGAGCTAATTGTGGAAGCGGAGCTAGTGCGTCGAGTTCCCAGGCGTGCCGGGTGATACTAGGTGAGCACACCCCCACCCGAGAGGGGTGGGAGGAGTTCACTTAGAACCCATCCTGGTAGCCGCAACAACACAATATGACTGAGAAGGCCACCCAAATGTACCGGGTTCCTAGATGGGCCTCAACCCGAGACGGCTCGCCCTTCTATACCCGATACAAGGAACCCGAGAGCCTAAGTGATTCCTAACCCGACACGATATGGAACCCGATACAGACCAATTGTCAAGGCATGTCACCCGATAGGGCTGGCAGCCCGATACGGTCGTATTGGGTAGGGAGTCCTTCCCGATACGCCCCTAGCAGTCGCAACTCAAAACCCGACACGGTCAAGAGCCCGAAACTGGCGTATCGGATAGAGCTCCTGCTCGGTACTGGGTTAGCCGTCTCTTAGGGGTCTACTGCTGTATATCGACCTCCTACATCAAGGAGGCCGATTCCTATCTTCCTTTTTGAGCATTTTACTTTCAATTATCATTGCATTGTAACTAAAACCTCTTTACATATTTAAGCTTATTGGAATCTTGGAGTTTATCTCATGTTGTTCTGTGTATGGTTCCTTTTTGTTGGATGATTTCTTTATATCATATGAGCTCTAGTCTTTTATCCTTGGACCACACTTTTGACTAGATATCGAATCGTGTTTCCCATTTCACCTCCCTTGAGAGAGGGATGTTGTAACTCTAGAGTTTGGTCCAACCCAAGTATACGAGAGTATCCAGGATCAGGGTTGCCTCGATTTATCTCTCCACTCTAATATATGTCCATTACTCTTGAGAGGGGGTATTGGTACGTAGTTAGAGGCACTCTCTTTGAGAGAAGAGGGTGCTGGATGTTTCCCGCTGCCGCTTGTTATGCCCAAGTTTTCATCCTTCATGCTTTACCTCAATGATAGTTTTATCTCCTCGATTTCAGTTATATAAAACATTTATAAAAATCTCTAACACCCAACAAAGACTTAAATATTCCTAGTAACTCGTATTGGAGATAGTATTTTAGTTTAATGCCTTATACTTCTTTTTAGTTATAACAAATATTATCCTTCAACCTGTTTGATGTGCTTAGACAAGTAAAACTTGAGTTTTAAAGCGTCGTTCTTCCTATCCCTGTGTTCGACCCCGAACTACTTCGACCCTATGCTAGTTGCAGGGCCTTAAATATTCTGGTATTACAAATTTCAAAAGTACGATAAGCTAGACATGACTCCATTCATGGACCCACATTTAAGGCTCGTCAGTTTAGTTCCCTAAAGATGATATGATCCAATGGCGATTTTTAGCTGAACATCCGATGGTGTTCAATAATGGTAGTATTGACCTCATCAACTGATGGTGGCATAATTTGTCACAACTGAAGGTGGCTCAGGTTACCACATGATGGTGTAACTAGGTATCATGATTTGCTTCAATTAAGCCTTAAACGGATGGTTTCTTTGGTTATATGATCCAAGGGTTAAACCTACATATGGACCGATAGTTTTGAAAAGTTAGACCTGTTCCAATAGTTGTGAATGGATGCTTAAACATAAAATGGTTTAGAATGAAGTCTATAGTATAATATTTTGGTTCCAATGATTAGAATTCGATGGTCAATACCCTTAAACTTGTAGTCTTACTTTTGTCCTTGGGTGGATATAATTGATAATCACCATAATGAGTTAATGGGTAAACCTAATGAAGTATAGCTTGTTACACCTAATCATAATGTATCTAAGTGATGGTGATTGATTATGAATAGCCCCCTTGAATGCTTAATGACATAATGGGGGTAATCTCTTATGGTGTTGAAACCCTAGGATACTATAAATTTGATGGTTTCACCTTGAGTTATGTTTGGATCCATACTTGAGGATAGTATGGAATTTGATGGTGATGCTTCACCTTGTGTATCCATGATCTGATGGGGATGCCATGTGTTAGGGTTTGGGTATGATTATTATTTGTAGAATAAATGTGACTTATCTTGTTACTCCTAACCCTGATACCATTAGGTTATGGTGATTAAAAATGATTAGCCTCCCTTAATGATTAATAGAATAATGGAGTATTCTTTTATTATTGTTGAAACCCTGGTATGGTATAAATATGATGATTATACATTGAGTTATGCATGGATCCATACTTGATAATGGTATGGAATGTGATGAAGATGCTTTTTCTTATGCACCCAAGATCATATGGGGATGTTATGAGTGAGGGTTTCTGAATAAATGTTGAACTATATCTTTAATGAAACTTACCTTGCTAAACCTGACTCTAATGCAAGTAGATAATGGTGGTTAATCATATTATCCTTTCTTTAATGGTTTATATAATGATGGAATATCCTTCCCAATGATTGATTGAGACTCTAATGTGTTAACTAGTGGATATCATAACTTTATGACTTATGTTTTTGTATGCTAAACTTGTACACTATGATTGTGATGTTTTCCAATCATATAGCTTCCTTATATGTTGATATAATAAAGGAATGCTCTTAAAGCAAAGATAACCCTGCAATGTTATCCTATAAACATCTTTTAGTTATTTAATGCCATATCAAGATGAGCATGTGCATCACATGTGTGGTGATGTTTGTTGAGCCTTGTTATAAGACATGGAAAAATAATGATGATCTTACAGGAAATGATATTATGGTGTTAAGGACCTTTGGGCATGGTTGAGCCATGAATGAGGTGTAATCCTTTTTTATGACAAGGGTTGATACCTTGTGATGTTGTGACAAAAATTTATATCATGTGATATATAGTGTGGTGACAAGTGTAGTCTCGTGAAGAAATGAATAGTACCATGTGATGATGATGTGATGACAAGTATAGTTTCTTTATTGGTAGGTGAATAGTGATTTGCGATGTTGAGATGAGAAATTATGTCTCATACGTTCTATATGTTTTGAATTTGTTATACTTATATGCTTGCTAGAACTGAATTAGGGTTTGTATGTCCACTTGTTTGATGAAGCCTTAATTCACCCAACAAGAATAATTAATCAAGTGAAACCTTAATCATGTAGTGCCATAGATCCATTCCAGTGTTAGAACTTGATGGATGGTGAAACAAGTATTCCTAAGGGAAACTCAGAGTGCATCGTGCTGTGAGTATGCGGGGTACTTGTCATCCTGACACAAGGTGTATATGGAGGATGGTTGTGGTCATGCCTCAAATATTGTGATTTGTAAAAGGCAGCAGTATAACTACATGTTGCCTCTTATAGAATGACCATGCATGAGCTGTTCTCTAGCGTCGTGACCTATACTAAGGTGGGCTAGTTATAGGACTACATGTCACTGTTTTGCAATTTGATTGATATGTCACTGTGGTGCAGACTCGTACTGAGTGATTAGGGAGAAGATCTTGGAGTATAACTCTTCATAGATCTTGTATGGCATTGATTTCGACAAAGTAGTGGTCAATTGGATTTGGGTGGTACAACTCAAATCCTTAGGTCGTAATAAAAGATGTAATATTTCCGTATAGCATATCTATTTTGGGTTATACACGAGGCTTCATATTGGATGATAACCCTTATTTGTTCTCTTTACATAAAAATGATGATTAGTGCATCAAGAAATAATAGATATGCTTCAGATGTAGAAATACTCATGATGTAGATGTGTACATACAATAGTCATGCTATGTTAATAGATATACTGCTAATGTTGATTATGCTAATGGTGATGGTTATCACATGTTGTTAGATATGCTTATATTGTTAGCCATGTCTCTATTATTCGAGATGCTTAAACTTATAATCATGCTTATGTATATAATTGTGCTTTGATGTTAGCTCTACTTATGATGTAAATATGTTCAACTTGATAAACATGTTAACAATGTTAGCTATACTTATGCTGCTAGACATATTCATGATGTTAGAGATACTTATGCTACTAGATTGCTTATACTATTAGCGAAGTAGAAGATGATAGTCATACTAGTGATGACCTTTTTTATTTGATGCAATCTTATAAAATCCAAGATGATAATCTGCATATACTCTGATAATTATACTTGTTGATAAGATTATTTTCTTAACTTGTTCAATATGCTTGAACTGTTTAATCTGCTCAATTGTCCATTAAATACTCGAACTGCTCAGTCTACTTATTGTTAAATAATTTGTTCTAATCGATATCTGTTGGAGAGAGTTATATCTCTTGTTGGGATTGGGTCTCGCCTGTGGTTCACCACATCTTTTTAGGTGATAGGCAACAACAACAGTAGAACCGTGGCTGCGAGAAAGAAACATGGTGATGGACCTTAGAGAAGGTTGCTTATTTGTCTAGTGTGTCCTATAGTCATCCATGTACTCTCATGTTTGGGTGAAAAGTTTGTATATGATGTTTCGATTGAATCGAGCTTTCGATAGCATGTTTATGCTTGTATAAGTGGAATATGTGGATGATGTTCCTTTGTAAAGTTTATGTTGCAGCTGAGGCTATAGAGCAGTTGTAAAGGATATTGAATATTATATGAAATGAAAAAAGTTGTTGGGCTTTTATGTAAATGTTTCTGAGCATTTGAGAAATGTTGAAATCAGTTTTAATTTACCATGTTTTCTAGATTTGTGTTTAATTAATGAGTAATCATGTTTTGTATCTTGACTAACTCGTTTAATGTAATGTGTTCTCATAAGTTGGTATTAGAGCTCTAGGTTTGCTAGTCTACAGGGACATTAGGACTAGGATGATGTCTAAGTTAGGAATATGACATAAAAATATGGTGCATACTGCCGAATCTCAGTATTTGAGTGCCCTGGCCAGGTATTCAACTATTGAAGAAAAGGTAAGTATGGAACTCTTAGACTGTTATCTTTCTGATCACTCTAACCAAGTAGTCATTTTGAGACAATTTAAAGAGTATAATGAATAAAAAATCATGGTACATATATCTCAATCTTACCCTAAGGAAGATGAGAACTACATCATAACTTATCAAAACTTGAATGTTTGGTAATTATAATAGAAAGATATGACACCATGAAACCTATCTGAATACCAATAAGAAAATGAGGAATTCTTGAAGCTTTAATTCAAGAAGATAATAAAGTAAAAGACAGAATAGTTTGTGCTAATAAAGTGATTCAAGGTATGAAATTCACATAAGATGGAGAGGACTCATGTTATAAGTATATCATGAGAAGATGAATGAGAACAATGGAAGATGAATAAAGTGGAACTTGAGTTAATCTCAGACAAACCTATGTGTGTAAGAAGGGCTAATGTAAAATGTTCATGACATATGAAATAAATTAAGGGAGATGATCCCTGTCTAATGAAGAAAATGTAGGATATGATGATCTATTTTGTGGTAAGTGGTTGAGAGACATGATAACATAAAAGGACATACATATGAATGATGAAGAGTTAATGAGAAAAGAGCAATGAGATGTGATAATCTCAATAATTCCTATGCTAATGGCAAGGGACCCAAGCTATAAGAGGTAAGATGATACATAAAAAGTATAACCTTCATGGGAAAAATAGAATTTGTTACCTTTTTCCTGTGACCCTAGACAATGCTACAGTGATGTGGGAAGTGTGTTTCCCTTTTTGTTTCTTCTTTTTGAAGCATAGCCTTTAATTGGATATGCCACTTGGTACGCGTGGATTTTTTGAAATTCAGGGGATGAATATCTTGATATGATGTGTGGTTGCCTTGGACTATAGTTCCAAAATCTTTATGTTTTGTAATGAGCACACTTTTTTATCCCTCCAAGAGTTAGGGGGATTCCTCCTACACGTTCTTAGCTGGTTATGATGTTGAGGAAGTGGATGAGACTAGGGTATGAGTTCTTTATAGCACATGTAGTGGATACCAAGGTAATAAATACTAGTATACAGAGTATCAATTATATATGAGTTAAAGATATATATTAGATGAGTTGTCCAGTTGATGTGCATATTTTATATCATCTTTTGGACTACTTATGGTTGCATTTCCAAATCATTTTCACCAAATAATCACTCTTAATCATGTTAGATTTTCCACTTTATTGTTGTCTTTACTTGCTCTATGGTTCGGTTTGTAGGCACAACATTTTGGCATCAAAATGGGGAGAAAACACCATCATAACATCCATCAACACATTTCCCAATCATCTAGACATTCAGAAAGTCAATGTTGCTAAAACTGATAAAGACACCTCATGTCTTAATTAAGACACCCCCTGTCTTAATTAAGACACCCCATGTCTTATTAAAGACACCAGGTGTATCAGTCTAGAAATTGAACGCAGAACTCCCATATTTGTAGCAACACTCCATGTTTTATTAAAGACACACCATGTCTTATTAAAGACATGACATGTCTTATTAAAGACACGTCATGTAATCTCCCATAACTCAATCTAGGCTTTAGTTATTGCATAAGCCATTCCATGTCTTATAAAAGACACGTCGTGTGACCTACAAATTTTACTCAAATGTGAATTTAACTGTCTCACACTTATATATGACCCCAAGCCACGTTGGGATAGTTATCACATACTATTTGGGACCTTTTGGAGTGGGGCTCAAGAAAGGGATAGCAAGGAGGAGTTGGAGGTGTTTCAAGGGAGAAAAGTTGGTTTCTCGGGAGGGAAACGTCTTCTTCTCCAACAATTGCAGCAAGGATCTCTGCCGTTCTCTTCTCTCCACTCAGAAGTGAAGCTTTCTAGAGAGTTTCCAGAAGCAAGGATGGATTTGTGACTCCTTGTTCGAAGTTCCAAGTCTATATTCCTTCTTCCATAGACATCTAAGTTTATTTCCTTCTATTATGATGTCTAGCACTACTTTCAACTATTTGTATCTACTTTCTACAGCCATGGACGAGCAGATCTCTTGTTCTTGGGCATGGGGGAGTATATCCCATGTCATAACATTGTTTAATATGAAGTTCATATATAATGCTAGTTGTTTCACTGTTCTAAGGTTCATCGGTGTTCAATTCCTCTTACATGCTTTGCTGGCCACTTTGTATGTATGATTTCTACTCTTTGTATAATCTGGGAAGATGTGCATAGGAGTAAGGATATGTACCTTAGTTGCACTGCCTTGACCACGGGAGTGGCTGGGATGTGTTGGGGAACAAAGGTTTGTAGTCCAAATCTAAGTATATCCATAGGAGTGGTATACAAAGTTAGGATTGTTCTATACTATCATGAGGTGGTGTAGGATAGATGCCTCCTTTGTGTTATTTCTAGTGTTCTTGATCTTTTTTTTTATTCTTCATGTTATGATGTGGATGTGAAACCCTATCCTCAGGAATCCCTAATCCAAATTGATCCTTAAGACAAGTATTTTCTATTTTAGTTTTCATTTCCTTCTAATTTCTTAGTTAACATAACAAAACCTCTCTTATTAAAAAGATCTAGATTGTTGAACTTTGTTGCTCTGCACCTAACAATACCTTACTCCTTGGATGACCTCGATAATACTACACACACCTATATACTTGTGGGGTAGTGTTCGAGTTTATAAATATTAAAACTTGCAAACACAACCAACAAGTTTTTGGCGCAGTTACCAGGGAGCATCTGTCTTCTTGTTAGAGTAAGAAGTGATGAATTGTAAGCAAGACTAGATCACACCATCACCTGTCATGTCTGCCATTTTTTTCATCATGATCATCATCATTATCATATTTTTGAATCTTCCATTTTCATTTTTGTACTTTGTTCACCTTGTTTATTTGCAGGACTATACACAGAAATCTAAAAGGGGTCTTGAACCTTCAACATTTCTTGACCCCAAAATTGAGCACACTATTAGCAACCTTCAAAAAGTAAGGAGGAGTGAACCTCAATCATATTTGGAGGACTCACAACCATCAATACCAATGTCTTCACCACCATCCTCACCAGCTCAACAAGAAGAAAAAATCATGGAAGATGATTGTCCCCTAAAGGACTTCATTGTTTCGACTGCTACACAAATCAATGGGGTTGTCACTATTCCACAAATTGAGTCAAATGATTTTTCTATCAGCCCCACAATTATACAGATGATACAACAGAACTAGTTTGGAGGGATGCCAATGGAGGATCCAAACCTCCACATTGCCGAATTTCTACAGTATCTTAGAACTTTCAAGATAGACAATGTTCCTACTGATGCAGTTTGTCTTCTTCTTTTCCCTTTCTCTTTGAGAGACAGATCCAAGGCGTGGCTCTATACTTTGCCAGGAAACTCCATCAACAGCTAGGACAAACTCCTCAAAGTTTTCTTATCCAAATACTTTCCACCAAGCAAGACCGCACAATTGAGGAGTCAACTCATCAATTTTTCTCAAAGACATGGAGAGACCGTGTATGACACATGAGAAAGGTTCAAAGACCTTCAATCGTCTTTGTCCACACTGTGGTTTAAGCAACTGGTTTCTATTGCAAACTTTCTATAATGGCTTTTTTTACAATACAAGGATATGTATTGATGTTGCTGCAAATGGTGCTTTAATGAACAAATCATACAGGATGCTTATGCCATTATTGAAGACATGTCACTTAATACTTTCCAATGGAGTCCTGACTCGAGTAGCCAACCTTCTTCTTCAAGCTCTTCTTTTGGAAATCAAGTTACTGAAGTAACTTTTAATGCATGTGGATTAGTGGGACACACTCCTTCTTCATGTTTTGCCACACCATTACAATTTGAAGAGATGTTGGAGCTCAACAACAATGTCAACTACAATTTCATCCAGCAACAACAACATTTGCAGCCCAATCCTAGTTTGGTGTCCATGCTTGAGACCTTTGTCTCAACTCAAATTCAGCAAAATGATGATCTTCATCAACAAAGGGAGTCGCTAAAGGATGCTATTTCACAACTTTCCTGTAAGGTGGATGGAATTGCAACTCATACTAGGATGTTGGAGAATCAAATTGCTCAACAAGATCTTTTCAATCAAAAAGCACCCTCCGGTTCCTTGCCTAATCAACCATAAATAGATATTAGGGAGACATTCACATCATTTACCTTAAGGACCGGAGCTTCTATAGAAGAACCTTCTTCCCCATCACATATAATATCATATGAAGTTGTTGAATCCAATGTAGGAAATGATGTTGAAGCTCAAAGCATGAAATATGAATATGCTCCTAAGGATGACTTTTCAAACAAGACAAGTACCCCCGCAAATCACATCTTTAATATAATTCTTGGTGATGACAAAATTCTCTTTGAATTGGATGTTGATTATTTTGAAGAAGAGAATGAAGCTACATACAACATTGAAATCTAGAAGACTATTCCTATTGCAAATCACAGGTATCCATCTTTGGGTCAAACAAAAGATATATTGACAAAGAGGCGTAGATGTTTAGCACAACAATTTCCAACCTCAAATCAAAGAAATTGACCTCCATCTCCATCATTCACCATGACAGGTAACCAGTTGCAATCCTCTTAAGTTTGTTGTATGTAGTGAGGACACTGCAAATTTCAAGCTTAGGGGGAGAGCAATCGGTCGGTAGTGTAGTGTAGTTTTATTTTCTTTTTATTATCTTTTTTAGTTGTTGTTTCTAGTTCTTTTCTTCTCATAGAAAATCCATTATGATATGAATCATATATTTTGTATGTGGGCTGAAATCCTATGCTTAATTAATTGTTCTCTTTTGTTGAGAAATATCATTTATATAAATTGTAAAGGCATGCATTAATCAAATGAAACCTTTTGGCCATCAACATGTTCTTAACTCTGGTTTATGCTTCTAGCCTTGTATTTTATATCATCTTTTGGACCACTTTTAATTGCATTTTCCAATCATTTTAACCAAATAATCACTCTTAATCATGCCAGATTTTCCATCTTTATTGTTTTCTTTACTTACTCCATGGTTTGGTTTGTAGGTACAACAATTTGGCATTAAAACGAGGAGAAAATGCCATCATAACATCCATCAACACATTACCCAATCATCTAGACATTCAAGAAATCAATGTTGTTGAAAATAATAAAGACACCTAGTGTCTTAATTAAGACACCCCGTGTCTTATTAAAGACACCCTGTGTCTCAGTCTAGAAATTGAATGTAGAACTTCCAGATTTGCAGAAACACCTTATGTTTTATTAAAGACACACAATATCTTATTAAAGACACATCATTTCTTATTAAAGACATGTCATGTAACCTCCAAGAACTCGATCCAGACTTTAGTTATTGCATAAGACACACTGTGTCTTATAAAAGACACGTCGTGTGACTAACAAATTTCACTCAAACGTGAACTATATATCTCACGCTTATATATATGACTCCAAGCCATCTTGGGATAGTTACCACAGACTATTTCAGACCTTTTATAGTGGGACTCAAGCAAGGGAGAGCAAGGAGGAGTTGGAGGTGTTCTATGGGAGAAAAGTTAGTTTCTTGAGAGGGAAACTTCTCCTTCTTCCTTCTTCTCCAAAAATTGCAGCAAGGACTCCGTTTGTTCTCTTCTCTCCACTCAGAAGTGAAGCTTTCTAGAGAGTTTCCAACAACAAGGATGGATTTGTGACTCCTTAACTGGAGTTCTAAGTCTATCTTCCTTCTTCCACGGACATCTAAGTTTATTTCCTTCTATTATGATGTCTAGCACTACTTTCTACTGCTTGTGTCTACTTTCTACAATCATGGATGAGTAGATCTCTTGTATTTGGGAATGGAGGAGTAACTCCCTTGTCATAACATTGTTGTACAAAAATTTTATATAAAATTCTAGTTGTTTCCCTATTCTAAGGTCCATCGATGTTTAATTCCTCTTACATGCTTTGTTGACCACTTTGTATGTATGATTTCTACTCTTTGTATGATCTGGAAAGATGTGCATAGGAGTAAGGAGATGTAATTTAGCTGCATTACCTTATCCAAGGGAGTGTCTGGGATGTGTTGGGGAAAAAAGGTTTGTAGTCCTAAACTAAGTATATCCACGAGAGTGGTATACAAAGTTAGGACTATTCTACACTATTGGGAGGTGGGTGTAGGATACATGCCTCCCTTGTGTTATTGCTAGTGTTCTCGATCTTTGTTGTTCTTAATGTTATGATGTGGATGTGAAACCCTATCCTCAAGAATCCCTAATTCAAATTGATCCTTAATATAAGTGTTTTCTATTTTAGTTCATGTCCTTTTAATTGCATAGTTAACATAACAAAACCCCTCTTGTTAAAAAGATAATGATTGTTGAAGTTCAATACTCTTGCACCTAGCAATACCTTGCTCCTTGGATGACCTCGATCATACTACACGCACTGGTATACTTGTGGGGTAGTGTTTGAATTTATAAATATTAAAACTTGTGCACAAAACCAACAAGTTTTTGGCACCGTTGCCGGGGAGCAGCAGTATTTTTGTTAGTGTAAGAAATGTTGAATAGTAAGCGAGACTAGATCACACCACCACGTGTCATATCCAACATCATTTTTTACCTTTCATCATGATCATCACCATGATCATCATCATTATCATATTTTTGTACCTTCTATTTTCATTTTTGTACTTCACTCGCCTTGTTTACTTGCAGGACTATATGTGGAAATCCAAAAGGGGTCTTGAACCTTTCACATTTCTAGACCCCAAAACTGAACACACTATTAGCAACCTTCAAGAAGCTAGGAGGAGTGAACCTCAATCAGATTTGGAGGACTAACAACCATTACCATCAACATCTTCACCACTAAGATGATCGTCCCTTAAAGGACTTCATTGTCCAACTGCTACAAAAGTCAATGGGGCTATCACTATCCCACAAATTGAGGCAAATAACTTTTCTATCAGCCCCACAATTATATAAATGATACAACATAACCAATTTGGAGGGATGCCAATGGAGGATCCAAACCTCCACATTGCTGAATTTCTATAGTATCTTAGCACTCACACTGCTGAATTTCTGTTGTATCTTAGCACTTTCAAGATAGACGGTGTTCCTACTAATGTAGTTTGTCTTCTTCTTTTCCCTTTCTCTTTAAGAGACAATGCCAATGTGTAAAGAGTGGGACCCAAGAGGGTATCCACTCCCTACTAAAAATTTGAAGAATGAAACATCCATTCCAAACACACTCAATGGTATGCTGGAATAGGTGCAAAATTTTCAAACTCGAATAAATGATATTCAAAACAACAAAAGTGTAGTAGCGGAATTAAACAAGTGACTATATTCAATTTTCACAAAAGATTACAAAATTACATCATAATTTCCCATACAGGTTTACATGTATGATACAACATAAGGATCTAAGTAGAGGGCAGTCTAAACTACTTCAAATCCATCTCCAAGAAACACCTCCTAGAGCTAGGTCTAAGTTGGAAGCTATGTTCTCCTTTTCCATGTTCAACACCTCGATCTAAACCAGGGTGGTTGGGAAATACCCAACAAAAGGGAAAGGAAAACAAATTATGTGTCAACAAATATGAATAGGATATCAAGGAAAAAACATGTAAATACAGGCTAGTTTTCATAATAAGATGAAGATTTCAAGAGTATGAAGCTATTTTTAAATATATGCTTGCCATAAACAAAATATAATAAAAGGGTTGCATGCATGATAATTATGACTACCTTAACTAATTAGGGTTGAGGCACCTATCAGACCTCAACCTATAGGTGAGGGAAGAATTAATACATTCCCAGTCACCTACACATATTTTTATGGGGGAGAATAAGACATTCCCCAAGACAAATTAATACATGCCCTATCTATGGGTGGTTGTGTAACGTCCCAGGATTTGAGGCCTCATATATAATGATCTTAAAAGGAATGTGATAACACCAAATTTTGTGATGTTTTTGGCCCTTATTTCATTATCAAAACTACCCTTTTAAACTGTTTTCCTCTCTTTTTATATATGTTTCTGCAATAACAGGCCACGCTACGCTCTTAACTCAATATTTCCATTTTTTTGTAGAGTTTTCTTCCATTTTTGACTCATTTATCATCGAAAAGGCCCGTCCCGGCCCATAAACGTGTCCTACCTACATCAACCTTTTTCCCAGGAAGTCGACCGATACACACATTGCTCGATAGGGGAGAGCGATACACCGACGCGTGACACAAGGATGCCGCGTAAGAGGAAGCGGGTGAGCGATACACCTTTTACCCGAAAGGGAGCCGGACTCGTCATGACTGCTGTAGCGTGTCGCGCGATACATGCCACCCACCGGCAGGCGCCACTCGTCACGATGACTGACAGCCGACATCTTTGTGCCGGGCGATATTGATATCGGCCACCCCGACTCCGTGACAATAAGAGCTAAAGGAGGACACGTGGCATCCGGAGCATCATAACTTCCTCCAACCGCTGCCTATAAATAGCAGCTACAGGACTCCGATGGGATGGGTCGGAACCCTGTACAAGCCAACTCAGAAAAGATTCAAGAGCTAGCGTGTCGTGCCTTAGAGGTTGTGTCGGGCGATTCTAAGTGAGCACTTCCCCATCCCGAGAGGGAGGGAATGGTTCACTTAGGGATGTACCGGGCACCACTGTAGGCCGATGTCGGCCAACAAGGATACCCGATACAAGTGACCGATACTAGAAGCACCACTCTAGCCCGACACAATACCGAACCCTGATACGCATCACCAGTTATGGGCGTGTCACCCGAGAGGGTGCCGCCCGACATGATCGTATCGGGAAAGGGCAACCCGCACGATACGTCTGCCCATTATGAGCGTGTCGCCCGAGAGGGTGCCACCCGACACGGGGGTATTGGGCAAGGCCCCTGCCCGGTATCGGGCTGGAGAGTCTGCTGCTGTCTGTCGTCCTTCTAAATCAAGAAGGCCACTTTTATCTTTATTATTTCAGTCATTTACTTCTTTTACTTATGCAATGTAATCAGACCCTTATACGTTAATGGAGTTAGAAGAGTTTAACTATCTGCTACTTTATGTTTGATACCTTTGTTGGATGATTGCTATGTTTAACATCTGAACTCTAGCTTGTACGCTTGGATCGTGTTTCGATTAGCTACCAAATCGTGTTTTCCCATTGCAACAACCTCGAGAGAGGTGTTGTGGCTCTAGTGTTTGGTCCGATTCTGGAGTACGAGAGTTCCCAGAATCGGAGTTGCTTTAGGAACCTTTCCACTCTAACTTAAGTCCAGCAACCTTGAGAGGGGTGTTGATGCTTGGTTAGAGGTTCCCGCTTCGAGAGGAGGGGTACAAGATGTTTTCTACTGCTGCTTGTTTTACCGAAGTTTTCTCCTTCGTACCTTACTTTAGCATTAGTATTATCTCTCTGCTTCCGTTGCACGAAAACCCTAAAAACTGATAAATGCTTAAAACCTTAATTTTACCTCGTAGCTCCAGTTGGAGATAGGTTTCTTTTGTTTTATCGGTCTTATCCTACTGTTCCCTTTGGGAACTTTACCATCTCTTTACCCTTGTCGGAGTGTAACATTTCGATTTTGCGTTCTCAACACTACCACCCTTGTCCCTGTGTTCGACCCCATATATCTACTTCGACCCCGTAAACAAAGTTGCGGGGGCCTAGAAGGTTTCAGGTTATAAATCAAAAAATCCGACTACTTCAAATCCGCTTCCCTTTTTGGGCGCGCGATTTAGGCCGGTCAACTTTTTGGCGGCGTTGCCGGGGACAAGGAAAAACGGTACTGTTGACGAACCCGAATCCACTAACTACACTCCAGTGCCTCAAGCTTAGAAATAAGCTTGATAGCACTCTCTTTTTCCTTTCATTATTATTATTATTATTATTATTATTCTTTGCCTGAAATGAATAACTCATATTATTGATAATAGAATTTCTGACTTGGTTGTTACACGATGCTCAGGTACTCAGAAGAAAGGCATTCTGTTCAACTGAGAACTGACACCATCCAACATGCCACCTCACGTTGAGCCACCCTATTCAGAAGGTGAACGCCAAGGGAGAGCTAGACCTCATTTGCCTCCACCTGAAGATAACGACCGCTACGACGGCCATGATCAACATGAAGATCTAAAAATGGAGCAGTTCGAGGAAGACCATCGCCGTGATAGACGTCGTCACCACTAGAGGCATAGAAGAAATCACAATAATCAAGAACAACGCCAGGAAGGCAGCGACAATGATAATTCAGAAGAAGAAGAAAAGACTCTAAGGGAGCTAGCTTCCACAAAGGCTAACAATTCCCGATGCCCTGTCATCATCCCGCGATTCAACACCACCAATTTTGAGCTCAAGCCATCAGTAATCTCTATGATTCAAAACAAAAGCTTTCGAGGGAGTTCTAAGAATGACAACCCCTATCACCACTTGGATGCTTTCAAAAATATCTGCGACACCATTAAGATGCGGGGAGTTCCCCAGGAGGTAATCTACTGTAAGGGCTTCATCTTCTCCTTGGAAGATAAGGCCCTATCATGGTATCTGGGGCTGCCCCACCAAGCTCTGAATGGATGGGGAGCACTAGCGGATGCCTTCGTAAACAAGTTCTATCCAACTGAGAAGACCGTGAGAAACATACAAAGGATAACTTCCTTCATGCAAAAGCCCAACGAGAACCTCCACGACGCCTGGGAGTGATACCAGGAATATCAGAGGGACTGCCCTCACCACAACTACAAGAAAGGTTTCTTATGTTAGGTTTTAGGGGAGGCAGAGAAGGCAGCAGAAACAAAAAATTTTCTCCCCAAACCCATACCGAGGAAACGCGTCAACGTCTATATATTAGGAAAGGATGGTTTGTGGAATCATACCTTGTCCCAAGGCTTTCTTGGCGACAATACCTCGCGCCTTGCGCGGTCTTCACCTCCGGTCTTGGACGGTGTCTGTGCAGCTCCTGGTCGCACCGGGACTGACAACTCCTCCTCCTACCGGACTGTCGGATGATAGTTGTCCTCCTAAACGGCAGTGTCCTCCCGCCTCTGTAGTAGTCCACACGGACCACCTGGAACTCCACACTCCTTGTCCCACAAGGAAGTGGAAGGAGTCACACCCTCCTGTTGACGTACTAGTCGCCAACACACTCTCCTGCCTCCAGTTGCAACTGCAGTTGTCCTTCCCTTGCTGCACCTCCCTTTTGCGGGAAACACTTGCTCAGGCTCTCTCTCGGTTACCAAAACTAGAGAGAACGACAACTTTGCAGAGCAACTGGTTGCACTGAGTTGTTGTTTTGAGAAGCCCCTAATACCCCTATATATAGGAGGGTCATGGGACAGGGTTCTCTGTCCCCGGCAATATGGGACTAAAGCAGGAGTAGAAGGGTTTGAGATTTTCCACAAAAAACAACCAACTCGCAACCTGAACCGATCGGTTCACAAGTGAACCGATCGGTTGGGGACCTGAACCGATCGGTTGGAGCACCAACCGATCGGTTGGGACCCATGAACCGATCGATTCACTTCTAAATCGGTCGGTTTGTGGTCCTGGTCGGTTCCCGATTGACTTTCCTTCTTTTGTTTCTAATTGGTATCGAATACCAATCCTTGTTCCAATCAAATTGGGCAAGTGAAACACAAGGAAAATTCTCACTGACCTGACTTTCCCAAGTTGCTCGGTTGCACCATTTGAACCGATCGGTTCAACGCTTGAACCGCTCATTTCATCCTGGGCTTGAGCCGATCGGCTCAACACTTGATCCGACTGGTTCAGCAACCTCAGCCGACCGGTTCAACACTTGAGCCGATCAGTTGGGAGTGCAGGTTGTGCAGAATCAGTCAATTGCAATTTCAATCAATCCGATACTCCAATCAACGCGTCCAACACCTTGAACATTATGATATTGAGCTATCGATTAATTGAGTGTTTAATTGAACTACTAAACTCCTTTAGTAATCAATCTAACATTGCTTGTGGACAAAACTCCTCTTCCAAGTTAAATCCTATGTGTGTGACCCTACAGGTCCATTTCACGTTGGCAGTGAAAGTCCATAACACTTATGACTTCACAAGCAAAGAACGGTGCCTAGTCACACATCATTGCTACCCAAGTGAAAGTAGAAAGTTGGAGAACAACTTTCATCCTAGAATCCGTGAATGGTGTTACAGTGAATGTATAATTCCTTTGTCACTGATATCTCGAATGAACTCGAGGCATGGAACAGTCATCCTATCAACGTTCATTCACTTTCTTGATCTCAGAGTAGATTGAAGGAGATATGTATGACATCAATATCACATATTGATTCACACATGCATGCGCACGCCTATCTCAATCCTACTCATCAAGTGGCCTTGGATATCAAACTCCCTCAGGAGGGACAAATCCCATATCTATCACTCACCCCTCAAAAGCCCCATGTGTCAAAGCCACCCAATCATCACCTTTATAACAACCCATGTTTCAGGACTGCGTTTGATGATGTCAAAGTGTGCCCAACGACATGTGTTGAGTGTAGTGATTTCAGGTCAAAGAATCACACTCACCACCATCACTGTGAGTACTGACTGTGACTACCATCTCATGGTTCCATGTGTCAAACTCACGGTGGGTCTGTTCGGTACACTTGTTCTCTAACAAGTACCTATGTGTTTGGTTTGATATCTCTATATCATGACTAATGAGATTCTGTCATCAACCAACACTACAATCTAGTCTTATGTGTCATTGCTGTCTATCTACCTTCCACAATGACATCCGACTAGGGACATAACAAGAATGTACAAACTCTTAACATCCGTATGATCTCATCGTTCATGTCATGAACCTGAAGGCATACGTCATTGAGTACTGTCATTCTCTAGACATTCAATCTGTTCTATCACTATCTCATATGACTGAACCAGAAAGAATTGGAAGCTTGCCTTTGATGTTTATCAAATCAATCTTAATGTATCCCACCAATCATCCCATGATTGGCTCTCAGGGCATACATACCAAAAGACTCCCACTTGCACTACGAGCCAATCACCCATGAATCATATTCATAGTGATATTCAAACATGTCCCACATGTTACTGTGCTCTAGTGCCAACATAGTGAGTAATGGAAACACCTTGCCAAAGTCTGTATAAATTGCATGTCTCTCATCTCTTCACTGTACGTCGCACGTATGAGATGGAGTTGTCGTAATATGCGATCTAGTATTCCATTGCTAACCTTTAGCCACATTGTATGATCAAGGATTCCAGACTTGTCATCAATGAGTGGAATATAAGTTCATCTCATGAACTTTCAGATCCATATAGTATCCACTGCTGTTCACTAACACACAGATACTCAGCATTTCCCTTTTAAATGGTTTTATTGGAACACTTCCAATTATCAACAAACTTTCACTTTTATACATCCTATGTATATTTTGCGATTAATTTTCTGTCCTTTCGGAAGTTCGCATCAATGTAACTCTTTACATCGAACTCTTCCTTATCTCCATAGAACTAGTACTTCCCAAGTACTTATCAAGTTCTTATGGTATTCCAGTAACCCTTACTGGAAGCAGACAGACATCCACTCGTCATGTCCTACATACGAGTTATCAGGATGAGCACATCATATTGCCATGTCCTACATACAAGATGATGAATGCATTTTATTCTTGCCATGTCATACATGCAAGACAATGGGATGATTACATACATGATAGATCCATATCTATTCTTAGTGTTCCCATTCTTCATAAGAATTGGACACTTGGCCTTGGGATACTAATATCCATATAACATGGACAAGTTTTCTGCCACTGAATCTGTGCATACTGAACCCTTCAGTACAAATTGCCAATGTATGCTTTCTCTTTCCAGGTCAAGAGGTTTTGAGAACTATCTCTATAGATCTCTATTCCTATCATATAGGAATCATCTCTATCTTCCTTAAAGATAATTTCCACTTTTGGATTTCCATTCTAGAACAATTCCATTTCACATCAATATGTGGAATGTGAATATGCTCCAACTAAATCACAGATCCCTTCTTTATCTTTGACATATCAGTCAAACCCTTTGACTATATCATCAAAGTAAAGATCCAATTTTGAGTTGCTTGTACTCAATCAATCATATTGATTAGTCCATTGTAACTTTTAGACTTCATTTGCATTAGTGGATTCATAAACCTTATAGGCTGTGTCACATACACATCCTGGTTTTATTCCTCATAGGAATGCGATTTTAGTATCCATATTCCAAATGTCTCAATCATTAAGTTGCAAGCAACAAGAATCATCCTTCTCAAATGTTATCCATGTGTCTTAACATTTAAGACTCATTTGCACTTATGGATTTCATCCAATGAGTGCTACCATCAAGGTCACACCTTATGGTTGACATGGATGTCATTTAGGATGTAATGGTCATAAACCATATCTCAAAATTCGGTTCCTCACATTCATCTAGATAGTTGACTCATCACATGAACAACTCATCACATAGATAATTGAGGTGTATCTGTTAAGGATATAAGAACTCACAACCCTTGTGATTCTTAATGTCCTGTATTAGTGTGGGGTATTCATTTATTAAGAAGAATTCAGTTATTTGATAATCATTCTCTAACTCCTTAGAGTATGATTCCTTCTTGATTTAGACATCACCATGCCTTAATCATGAGTTCACTATGATACACTATCATAATCACTCAAAAGGATCTCAAACATTTGGTCCAATTATTTCATTCATTGATCTCATCAAGAATTAACACTTTACCAAATTTGTACTTCATCTATGATAATCTTGAACACTTCAAGATATTCATATTGGTATTTCTCTAAACACCATTTGAAGTATTAGCATTTGTTCTAATAGGTATGTAAATACATCACATGTATTATACCTAATAGGACAATCATTCTCCCACTACCATTAGTGAAGATTGATTAATCATGTTCAAGATATTCATGTCTCTTACTGGTTCTCTAACCAAAAGAGTCTAGATTTATCCATCACATGGAAACTAGAAATGAATTTCTCATGATTGATGCTAATTTGATTGTTTGAGTTATCTATAACTTTTAGGTATCATTTTATCTTATGCATACCATGTATCACAAGATAAACAAGGCATTGCCACAAAGATCATATCTTTAAGATTGAAACATCAAATTTATTAATTGCCATCATTGTCATACAATATGCAAAAATAAAGTGTTTCTATCTATTGGCAATATATGAAATAGCAGTTCTCAACTCTATTTCGTGCCCTTTAGGCTGAAATAAACTGAAAGCTACTCCTATCTATGGCAGCAACACTTGCTCCAATGATGGGTACTCCTTTCTTAGTCCTTTCACAAAGGCCATCACTTCTTTGTGGATATTGCATATCATATATGACATATCCATATCTTGGTATCATATACCTCAGATAAAGAAACGGTTCATTTCATGATACCTTAGGTGGAGATATCCATCCCCTCCTTCATCTTCTTTTGTTCTTCCAGATATAGAGGGCAATCCCTCATACACCCTTTCCCCATGTGCCTTGAGGCTGAAGACGGCTTGGATTGCTGGCTAGCATTAGAACACTTCTTTGCTTTGCCCTTATCCTTGCCCTTAAGAATTACCTTTCTCTTTGATCATATCAAAGATTATGGTTTGTCTTTCTTCATCTTTGCCTCTACTATCCTCAACATGTCCAACAACTCTTTCAACACTTGTCAGAGTTGTTCATGTTGTAGCTTATCATGAATTGTATGATTCTCGCAACATTTGCAGTATCATACCAATAGCCAACTCTTGGCTCAGAGGGAATTCTTCTTAGTCAGGTTTTCCACATACCCAATCACATTGAGTGTGTGAATACCTTACTGGATCTCCTTCTATCATGACATACTAGGACAGTGTCTTGGAGACATCATATGTCTCATGTTGTCTCTACAACTCATAGTTTAGAGAACACAACATCAAGCACTCCTCATCAATTTCATCTTCGGTATGCTTCCATAAGCATACTTTCAGCCATTGATATGGTGGGATCGAGTTCATCTGGTTCTGGTATAACTAGGACTTAGAGCTTTCTCTCTTTGATTGAGAACACTTCTCATCATCCTAACCAGTCGTGGAATTATTCCCATTTAATTTGTTGGTCTCAAAGACCGATCGCAAAATAAAGTGATTTGTTGATTAACCATTTATTTTAACAAAAGGAAATATATGCAATTTTAGTCCAAAACTCTTTTTGACTTATTTGATTGATTTGAAAAGTTGACGATATAATTAGGCCTTTAATTAATTATCGCTCCCACTATTTTAGTTCAAATTGATAGCCCTCACCATCAATTCGGAAGCTTGCAGCGTACAACCTTCTAGTGGGCAAGATCCTGAAATCCTCTAAGTCATGAGTCAGCTAGGGCTGATCACCCACAACTTAGATCTCTCAGGTAGGCAACTTTTGCCAATTGCATCATATGCAACTCTTGATAAGATGTCATATACAACTCCTTGCAATGATCATCTTCATGCCTCAAGGCACTAGATCCTATCTAGGTCACCTTGTTAAGTTCGACCCAAAGCAAACACGATGAATATGCACCCTGCTAGGGCAGACCCACACATTCATCCTTCACGCATCCACAAGATAGACGGTGCACCACGCTAGGGCATGCCCACACTTGGTCGATCAAGCTTTTCACATGTGTCGCATTTGGAAGGCATCTAAAACTTAATATTTTAATGAGGGATTTGGTTTTTATATACATATACATATCCAATCACCACAATACATAGTACGTATCATATACATGCTATATCCCACATGAAATATGCACAAACGATAAAAAGTGATGATTATGGCCATCCTAATGTGATTCCTCGAGCCAAGAGGAATCACGGTCATCTAGGTCTACATCACATGCAACCTGTACAAGATGAACTCTATGCCTTTGCCTTCCGAGTAGATCATCTCATCACATGAATGATCTGTTCTCTCCAGCCGATCGTCTGGGTGCCACCAGCCGATCAGTTGGCTCCTCGAACCGATCAGTTTGCCTGGTCATCGTGCATCTCTCCATGGCCGCCACCCGCTCGTCTCACTCCTCGAACCGGTCATCAACCGATCGGTTCACTCCTTGAACCGATCGTTTGGAACGTCAACCGATCAGTTCACACCTTGAATCGATCGTTTCAGCTATCGTCAGATGTCCGCCGGTCTTCGACATAACATGAAATAAAATCTATCCTATTTTTTACATTTCTTAAAAGGGAAACCCCGAGTTACATTCGGGGGGAGCAAAGGTAGGAAAGAATATCGAATTATTTCGAGTTACATTAGGAATACGAGAGGGAAGATCGGTGCGCAGACCGAGATGCAAGAAACCACAAACAACCACACACAGATAGGGGTTTATAGGCCATAATCACGCTACACACATCCACCACAAAACTCATTTAAGGGCGACACGTATCAAGTGCATTAATAATACATATCATATATGTAATTTGGGATTTGTGGATTTAGGATTGGAAATGCATAAAGCCAATATTATTCGCATCACATGCAATAAATAAAGGCGACAAACCAAAATCGATCATATTGATATTCCTAAAATATAGAGCACTTGACGTGGCTCTGATACCACTGTTAGGTTTTAGGGGAGGCAGAGAAGGCAGTGGAAACAAAATTTTTTCTCCCTAAACCCATACCGAGGAAACGCGTCAACGTCTATATATTAGGAAAGGATGGTTTGTGGAATCATACCTTGTCCCAGGGCTTGCTTGGCGACAATACCTCGCGCCTTGCACGGTCTTCACCTCCGGTCTTGGACGGTGTCTGTGCAGCTCCTGGTCGCACCGGGACTGACAACTCCTCCTCCTACCAGACTGTCGGATGACAGTAGTCCTCCCGAGCGACAGTGTCCTCCCGCCTCTGTAGTAGTCCACACGGACCACCTGGAACTCCACACTCCTTATCCCACAAGGAAGTGGAAGGAGTCGCACCCTCCTGTTGACGTACTAGTCGCCAACACACTCTCCTGCCTCCAGTTGCAACTGTAGTTGTCCTTCCCTTGCTGCACCTCCCTTTTGCGGGAAGCACTTGCTCGGGCTCTCTCTCGGTTACCAAAACCAGAGAGAACGACAACTTTGCAGAGCAACTGGTTGCACTGAGTTGTTATTTTGAGAAGCCCCCAATACCCCTATATATATAGGAGGGTCATGGGACAGGGTTCTCTATCCCCGGCAATATGGGACTAAAGCAGGAGTAGAAGGATTCGAGATTTTCCACAAAAAATAACCAACTCGCAACCTGAACTGATCGGTCGGTTGGGGACCTGAACCGATCGGTTGGAGCACCAACTGATCGGTTGGGACCCATGAGCCGATCGGTTCACTTCTGAACCGGTCGGTTCGTGGTCCTGGTCGGTTCCCGATTGACTTTCCTTCTTTCGTTTCTAATTGGTATCGAATACCAATCCTTGTTCCAATCAAATTGGGAAAGTGAAACGCAAGGAAAATTCTCACCGACCTGACTTTCCCAAGTTGCTCGGTTGCACCAGTTGAACCGATCGGTTCAACACTTGAACCACTCGTTTCATCCTGGGCTTAAGCCGATCGGCTCAACACTTGAGCCGACCGGTTCAACAACCTCAGCCGACCGGTTCAACACTTGAGCCGATCGGTTGGGAGTGCAGGTTGTGTAGAATCAGTCAATTGTGATTTCAATCAATCCGATACTCCAATCAACGCGTCCAACACCTTGAACATTATGATATTGAGCTATCGATTAATTGAGTGTTTAATTGAACTACTAAACTCCTTTAGTAATCAATCTAACATTGCTTGTGGACAAAACTCCTCTTCCAGGTTAAATCCTATGTGTGTGACCCTACAGGTCCATTTCACGTTGGCAGTGAAAGTCCATACCACCTATGACTTCACAAGCAAAGAGCGGTGCCTAGTCACACATCATTGCTACCCAAGTGAAAGTAGAAAGTTGGAGAACAACTTTCATCCTACAATCCGTGAATGGTGTTACAGTGAATGTATAATTCCTTTGTCACTGATATCCCGAATGAACTTGAGGCATGGAACAGTCATCCTGTCAACGTTCATTCACTTTCTTGATCTCAGAGTATATTGAAGGAGATATGTATGACATCAATATCACATATTGATTCACACATGCGTGCGCATGCCTATCTCAATCCTACTCATCAAGTGGCCTTGGATATCAAACTCCCTCAGGAGGGACAAATCCCATATCTATCACTCACCCCTCAAAAGCCCCATGTGTCAAAGCCACCCAATCATCACCTTTATAACAACCCATGTTTCAGGACTGCGTTTGATGATGTCAAAGTGTGCCCAAAGACATGTGTTGAGTGTAGTGATTTTAGGTCAAAGAATCACACTCACCACCATCACTGTGAGTACTGACTGTGACTACCATCTCATGGTTCCATGTGTCAAACTCATGGTGGGTCTGTCCGCTACACTTGTTCTCTAACAAGTACCTATGTGTTTGGTTTGATATCTCTATATCATGACTAATGAGATTCTGTCATCAACCAACACCACAATCTAGTCTTATGTGTCATTGCTGTCTATCTACCTTCCACAATGACATCCGACTAGGGACATAACAAGAATGTACAAACTCTTAACATCCGTATGATTTCATCGTTCAGGTCATGAACCTGAAGGCATACGTCATTGAGTACTGTCATTCTCTATACATTCAATCTGTTCTATCACTATCTCATATGACTGAACCAGAAAGAATTGGAAGCTTGCCTTTTATGTTTATCAAATCAATCTTAATGTATCCCACCAATCATCCCATGATTGGCTCTCAGGGCATACATACCAACATCTTAATCACTACCTTCTATAACGGTCTAACTCCCGATGAAAGGGTTTCACTGAACGCAGCAGTAGGAAGTGACTTCCTAGGGAAGAAGCCGAGCAGGTCCGAGAAGATCATCAAGAACATGGTCGAGCTGCAAGCCGGCACTGACTATGATAGATCTGACAGGGGTCAAGCTAAAAAGGTTAGTGAAGGACCTTCTTTTGAATCCAAGGCTCTGGAGACGATTACTTCTCAGATCCAGAGGATAGCTATGGATGTAAAGTAGCTGAAGGAATCTGACGGAAAGGGGAAGAAGCAGGTTGAAAAGGTAATGAAGTGTGTAACATGTGGAGAGGGGGGACACGGGGTAGATAATTTCATCTACACCCAACCAGACGCATCAAGCGATACTGAATCTGAGGCCGAGGAGACTGAGAATGTCTCTTTTGTAAATTTCAAAAGGCCAGACCACCCTGGCTTCAGTTACGGCAACAAGGATGCAGCTGAAAATTCACATCAATTGCATAACTCCTCCAAGCAACCTCAAGCTTTTGAGAAGAGGGGAGGACCAAGTCAATACACTAAAAACACCTCCTTCCAGTCAAACAAAGGAAACTTCTAGGGGCAAGTTAAATACCAAGGATCGGCCAAGGAGCAGGGACAGAACAAGGTTTCAAGCCAATCAGATGTGGTTGGATAATTGTTTGATTTTGTAAAAAGGCAGGACACAATTAATTACCAGCTAGCGCAGAGTGCGCTATCAAATTTGGGTGTTTTGAACTCATTGCAGGTCCAGATGGCAGATATGCAGACACATCAATGCCAAATTGATCAGCAATTAGCTCAGATGGCCGAATTAATAAAGAATCCCTCGGGCAAAATACCGTCCAACACCGAAACTGTCAAGAAAGTAGGGATGTGATCGAAAGAGAGAGGGATCGAGTTGCAAGAGATGGATGATGCTAGAGGCTAAAGAGTGAAGAAGATGGAACCGTCAAGCTGGAGACGAAAACTACAATGCTCCTCGGGAGGTAGCCCGAGCTTTCTTTTCTTTCCTAGAATAGGATGCAATTTACTTTCCTACAAAACAAACATTATGGACATTTGGACTGTAATAAGGCCTGAGTCAGTGCATGTGCCACATGCACTGATTCTTCTATTGTAATGGGCCACCACACTGTTTTATGGATCTGGATGGGTAATACTATCTGAGGCCGGGGACTTAGCCTTAGGCCAATGATGTTTTACCCATCAACCGCTTCTTCCCCCGCTTTGTTTTAAAGTTTCTCCTCTAGATTTTATTGATCTGAGGGGTTCGTATCGGGCGACATCTCAACCGGCACGCCGAACGCGCCCGGCTCGGGAATGGCTTGTTTTATCCAGGCTTGGATCACTATATATAGTACAAAGGTTTTACCGTGTTGGGCTACTACATTTTACTGTTCTAGCTACTCGTATCGTGCAGTAATTCCTTTCTTTTGCTCCCGTGTCGCGCAACCCTCTTCTGCTCTCGTGTCGCACAGAACACTTAAGAAAGCAAAGGTATAGCCCGACAACCCTGTCGTCCATGCTTTCCTGACACAGTTTCATATCGTGGGCAACATATCGGGCTTACCTCTTCTTGTATCGCCCGACACGCCTTTAGCACACGCTCGCCCGATATGCCATATCATATCGGGCGATATCCGTTCACCCATCCTTGTGCCGCCTCGTTTGTTCTTGTTGTCGGGTGACATGTTTTTCCTCTGAGAAGATCGTATCAGGCACTTTCTTTCACACGACCGTATCGCCCGACACACTCGTGTAGGGCTACGGCTATGACGTTCTCTGTATCGTTCAGTTTTATATCGCCTAGATGTTCTTCTGATGGAAGACACCTGGACCTTGTATCAGACATGAGCCTACAATGATTCTTTTGAAGGTTTCGTATCGCCCGATACAGTGGTGTCGGGTAGTTTTTGTATCGGGCCTAATTTTTATCGCGCGATCTGTTTTTCCTTTTATCGCCGATATCAATTTTTTTAGTTTTGTCCACCTAATATCAAAACACATAAATGATTAATGAACTTATTTACTGATTACAGATATGGCCCGTACAAAGCAGACCGTCGTTCGAGTTGACGAACACGACAGAAGGATCGACATTGAGGCAGCAGCTGAAACAACAACCGCCGGGCAGAAACGCCCGAACCCCGAAGCAGCTGGGCCATCAACTACCGAGAAGAGAGCAAGAACTAAAGAAGTTGCGGCTCCAACCACAGCTCCAACAGCAGTGGCAGAACCCCTGGAGCACACACCAGGAAGGTTCGTGCCGAGAGATGACGAGCATGGATGTCGTTATGCAGAACTGGCGACCAAGATCTACAGGCCAAGCAGATTTTGCCACCAGTCTTCTTTCATTCAGCTGGGTATCTTTGAAAGACTGGAGAACGTCCTCACCGCGGCAGGACTGAGGAAGATCTGCCTCAGCCGTTCTACCTCCTACACTGAACTCATGAGGGAGTTCATGTCGTCTCTCCGCCGAGTGAAGAATACTGCTGAGGAAAAAGAAGAATATGGCGGAGCAAACAGGCTGCAAGTACGACTGTACAACTCGGAGCACGTCATCTCTGAAAATCTGCTCAACAGGATCTTCTCTTCCAGTGAGGAGGAGGAGAAGCTGCTAAATAAAGGTGAAAGGATCATCGAAGGAGATGGGTTCAACCCCGTTGATCTCTGGAAAAAGCTGACCGACGAAACATCGTTCAAGACGGGAAACAAGGTGGCGGTGGTGCACTCCTATTTCTGAAGGATAGTACACAAGCTGGTGGCGTGCCTGCTCTTCAGCAAGAACGAGTCCAGCAATATCTACACTGAAGAACTCCACGTCATGTGGCACATGATGGAGGGCAGAGTGATCAACCTGGGGCATTTTCTACTGAACAGGCTACACCCGATAAAGGATGCCACCAAACAATACTGCATGGGTGGCATCATCAACCTAATCGCGGCTGGGTTAGGATACCCACGGGAGTCACACAGTCTTTCGAGGATGAGGGGCGAAAAGTTGATCGATCTCAAGTACCTCATGAGGGCCATCATCATAAAGAAGGAGGGGCAAAGCTACTTCTACAAGTTCGTAAGGACAAACACCCTCCTTCCACTCCCTCAATGCGCCGCCTACGACGCAGAAAAGCTAGTCTTCACCACAACAAAAATAGAAGCTGTGGCGGTAGATGCAGCTTATGCTGCCACCACCAGAATACAAGAAAGGGTAGCTACAAGAGGAGAACCAACCCCTCTTGGCGCTCGGCAGGACAAATCTTCAACAACCCCTGCCGAATAGACCACTGCTCCAGAGCATACTATACCAGCCAGAATAACGACAACACCTGTCATGGCTGAGGAAGAACCGGTGATCATTGAGGTCGCTGAGACAACAACGGGAGCTGTCGTGGGAAAGACAACCTCGGCTCCCGAAGCTCCTGTGGTGCCCTTGCAGGCAGAAAAAGAAGCACAGCCGGACATCGATATTAGGGTGTTCGCCGAGATCCTTGAGATGGAGCTCGGAGCTGCACTACTAACGCCGACACCAATGCCGGTATCTCCTATAACAGCTGCTGATGAGATCGCCGACGGTGTAGAGGTGGAGCAGCATCCTCCCACACCACAGCCTTCTCTGCCACGACAAGAAGGCGAGGCAAAATCAGCCACAAAAATGCTGACGCCTCGCCCACCAACATCCACCTCGCGGACGATCGAGATAGATTCTACCTCGTCAGGTAGACCCTCGTGCGAGGGAGGTATCGAAGGGATGAGAGGGCGATCTGTAGGAGCCCCTCCGTCGCTCAGAAAAATGTTGGGGCACGAATTCGACTACTTGCGGGAGGTAACAGAAATCCACTCAGCTACATTTACTTCTCTAACCCGCAAGATTTCTTTTTTCCAGCAGAGGCTGAATGACCAGGAATGGGCACTGCTGACTCTAGTTGGACTTCCTGACCAACTAGAGGTATTCAATGCAACGCTTTAGCAAACCCTCCAATGCCTTGACGTGATCGAGGAGAGGCTAAACAGGGGGGACGACCATCCGCGCCCAAGGCAGCCGAGAAGGTCTCCGTCGCCTCCTAGATCAGGCTCTCCACCCCCCTCGTCGGCAGCCTCGTCAGGATCATCGTCCTTGTCTTCCTCCAGCGGGCCCTCTACAACGCCCGGAAAAGAGACAACGCATAAGTCTGCCACATGGTCTCCAGTAGGAGAGGAGATCTCCTGAGGCATTGAAGACTTCACTCCTCCACCTCCCTAAATGAAGTCGAAGACAACGACGAATCTGTCAGCATCAAGGAGGATTCTTCTGATGAATCAGAGGGAGAAGGAGGGGACATCTGCGCTGCCAACCAAAGACACCCCCCTGAGGAAGAAGCTCGACGGCAGATGCATTCTCTACGCCGTCGGAGATACCTTCCTTCGAGCTGGAGGACTTCGACAGAAGATCCATCAGATACCTGACAATCAGGGACCAAAAGCTATTGAATAAGGTCTTGAGGTCGCAGGCTGACGAAGAAGAAGTCATCTGGAGTGACTGCTATTTCTCAGTGCAACGGGAAGCGCTAAGAAACATATTCCGCTCCCCAGTCGTCGTTGGAAAGAAGCTGTTCAGGGTCCTACAAGGCGCCGTGATAGAGAATGTAGGTGTTAGGACAGGCCGATAGATGATCTACAATGCCACCCCAGCCTTGGTGAGAAGGCTGATGAGGGGTTTGTATGAATCTACATAGGTGGACAGTATGCTGAAGCACATTGAAGAGCACAACCCAAACCTGGTGCTGGCCCCCTACAAACATTGAAATAATTGGTTCCTGTGCGTTGTTGACCTCCGCAGTCACGATCTTCAACTACTCAGCTGCTGCAACAAAGAGGTCCCACACACAGGCAACACTTTCGTACACCCCGAAGACAAACTTCTGAGGCTACTCCCACTGCGCCTCCACCGTGTTATCAAGAGTGGAATCCAACGCCACAACGGTGTCTGGAATTTCTTCACACTGAGGGACTTCCCCGTCCAAGAAGAAGAGGGAAGTGGAAACAACGCCTTTATAGTCCTGCGAGCCATGGAGATGATACGTGTCTTTGGATTCTTAAGACAACTCCAGAGCCAAAACTTCTACCAGCTCAGAAGCATATATGCACTGTTGCTGATCAAGGACAAGCATTATTTCCTAGATGCGGGCATACCAGAGAGGCTACTGGACATTGACTTGGAAGATGAATTTTTGCAGCCCAGCAGCACTCCTGAGAAGGAAGCTGAGATAGAAAAAGACATGTATGGGGCAGGCAAGCAGTTAAAGATCCAGTGGGAAGTGCACGGATTTGAAGACCCTGCTTCGTCTGAAACATCAGAAGAATTGATCAACAATTTCGACCGCTTCTCATGTGCTACACTAACGCAGGAGTAGGTCAATGAAATTCTTCTGAAGTTGGCAGATTCTACCCCGACAGATGTCATCTATGAGGCAGGCAATGTCATAGTCCCGGTTGATGACTTAAGGGACATGGTAAAAGATGGAGGATGCTTAGCGGTATCTATGGCGGCCGCCTACATCCAAACACTACAACAAAAGTTCGAACACACATACATTTCTCATCCAAAGCTGTTCAATGATATCTGCCTCGCCGATGAAATAGGAGCAAAGCAATCTTTTCTGGCAGAGTTGGAGCGCAGGGTTCCACGCATAGTCTTCCTGCCCATCCTGCATTACAATCACTGGACGCTCCTGACGGTGTACACTCGCCAATGAGCAAGAATCTTCTACAACAGCTCGGACAGCAACAAAGACCATCTGGTGCAGTGTACATCAACAACGTTGACCTCCCTCGAGCGCCTAGTATGAAAATACTACGAGGATGTGGCAGCGCTGATACAACCATTCCTAGACACAGCAACAAGCAAATGGCACAAGCTTCAGTTCTGCCACCGCAGTCCACAACAGATTCCTCTATCCAACGACTGCGACATCTTCGTGATGGAATGGATATTGAATGAAGAGACACCTGACCAACTCCACCACATCTACTTCACAACTCTGGGACAGAGTGTGGAGTAAGTTTGGGGGGGTACCATGTATCAGTGAGGGAGGTATAAAAATTTCGAATTTTTTTTCGTTCTTCTTCTATAGCATATGTACATATACATGCTCATACAAAAATTTTGAAAAAATTAGCTTATTTTGTCTCCATGCATATGTACAAAGACACTATATAGTAAAAATCAGATATGACTTCTTGCCAGTTTATTTTCTATGTGCCTAAGGAGACGCAAGTTTTGTTATGTCTTTCTGATAATGCAGCCCCAAACGACAAAAGACTACGACCTTCCAGGCCAAAAATTTCGAAAAATAATCTTACAACAACTAAGAGACGTGTATGCAAAAGGAAAAAGCTGCCCAAACAGCAAAAATTTCTCTTGTTTTCCCTTACCCAACAAAATCCCAAAAAGAGAGAATAGCCTTATGAGAGTTGTGCCAAATGAAAAGAAAGAAAAAAATACATATACACACTTGTTTTCCAAAAGTACCCATCTTTAGGCATGGTAGATCCGGGGCTGCGGTACGTAGGATGTGAAATCACTGCTCTAAAACCAACTGGCTTGGACTGCAGGGACCACTCGCCCACTAACAGACCCTTACTTGGATGGACTGATGGGAAACAAGAAAAACCCAAAAAGCCTTAAGCCTACCCAAGCACACAACTTTCTGCCCCCAAAAGCTATTTGGTGTGAAAGCTAACTTCGAAATCATGCACCAAAGTCTCGCTGAAGCTGTAGAGAAATTTTTTGCTTAAATAAGGCAGGAGAAATAAGGTTTGACGTTCATTGTCGGGCTATATTGTCAGTAAGACATCTCAATGCTCGCTCAAAACCCTTGGTCTGAAAACTATACCGGTCAAGAAGAAGCATCACAAAACAAAGTATACAGATTGAGTGAGGACAATCAAAATGCTAAGTTTGGGGGAGTTGATAATACCAAATTTTGTGATTTTTTTGGCCCTTATTTCATTATCAAAACTACCCTTTTAAACTGTTTTCCTCTCTTTTTATATATGTTTCTGCAATAACAGGCCACGCTATGCTCTTAACTCAATATTTCCATTTTTTTTGCAGAGTTTTCCTCCATTTTTGACTCATTTATCATCGTAAAGGCCCGTCCCGGCCCATAAACATGTCCTACCTACATCGGCCTTTTTCCCAAGAAGTCGACCGATACGCTCACTGCCTGATAGGGGAGCGCGATACACCGACGCACGACATAAGGATGCCGCACAAGAGGAAGCGGGCGAGCGATACGCCTTTTACCCGACAGGGAGACGGACTCGCCACGACTGCTGCAGCGTGTAACGCGATACAGGCCACCCACCGACAGGCGCCACTCGTCATGATGACCGATAGCCGACATCTTTGTGTCGGGCGATATTGATATCGGCCACCCCGACTCCATGATAATAAGAGCTGAAGGATGACACATGGCGTCCGGAGCACCGTAACTTCCTCCAACCGCTGCCTATAAATAGCAGCTACAGGACTCCGATGGGACGGGTCAGAACCCTGTGCAAGCCAACTCAGAAAAGCTTCAAGAGCTAGCGTGTCGTGCCTCAGAGGTTGTGTTGGGCGATTCTAGGTGAGCACTTTCCCATTCCGAGAGGGAGGGAATGGTTCACTTAGGGACGTATCGGGCACCACTGCAGGCCGATATCGGCCAACAAGGATACCCGATACAAGTGACTGATACTAGAAGCACCACTCTAGCCCGACACGATACCGAACCCCGATACACATCGCCAGTTATGGGTGTGTCGCCCGAGAGGGTGCCGCCCAACATGATCGTATCAGGCAAGGGCAACCCATACGATACGTCTGCCTGTTATGAGCATGTCGCCCGAGAGGGTGCCGCCCGACACGGGGGTATCAGGCAAGGCCCCTGCCCAGTATTGGGTTGGAGAGTCTACTGCTGTCTGTCGTCCTTCTAAATCAAGAAGGCCACTTTTATCTTTATTATTTTAGTCATTTACTTCTTTTACTTATGCAATGTAATCAGACCCTTATACGTTAATGGAGTTAGAAGAGTTTAACTATTTGCTGCTTTATGTTTGGTACCTTTGTTGGATGATTTCTATGTTTAACATCTGAAATCTAGCTTGTACGCTTGGATCGCATTTCGATTAGCTGCCGTATCATGTTTTCCCATTGCAACAGCCTCGAGAGAGGTGTTGTGGCTCTGGTGTTCGGTCCAATTCTGGAGTACGAGAGTGCCCAAAATCAGAGTTGCTTTAGGGACCTTTCCACTCTAACTTAAGTCCAGCAACCTCGAGAGGGGTGTTGATGCTTGGTTAGAGGTGCCCGCTTCGAGAGGAGGGGTACATGATGTTTTCTTCTACCGCTTGTTTTACCGAAGTTTTATCCTTCGTACCTTACTTTAGCATTAGTATTATCTCTCTGCTTCCGTTGCACGAAAACCCTAAAAACTGATAAATGCTTAAAACCTTAATTTTACCTCGTAGCTCTAGTTGGAGATAGGTTTCTTTTGTTTTATCGGTCTTATCCTGCTGTTCCCTTTGGGAACTTTACCATCTCTTTACCCTTGTCAGAGTGTAACATGTCGATTCCGCATTCTCAACACTACCACCCTTGTCCCTGTGTTCGACCCCGTATATCTACTTCGACCCCGTAAACAAAGTTGCGGGGGCCTAGAAGGTTTCGGGTTATAAATTTAAAAGTCCAACTACTTCAATTCCGCTTCCCTTTTTGGGCGCGCGATTTAGGCTGGTCAGAATGATTGGACTACCCATATCACCAAGGTGCACCTCCTTTTTCAGGATCCCATCACTAAATAACTCCATTGTTAAGCATGCTCAGCTTGGAGTAGTACTAGGATGGGTGACCAATCATGAAGTTGATCTTGGCTTGCGCGCCAGTGAGGATAATGCATGCAGTTAAAGCTAGTGGTGGTCTATGGGGCCAGTCATCATTCCTAAAACTCTACTAGAGCCTTGGGCAGTGGGCCCAGGCATTATAAATGGTATCAGAGCCATAACCCCTCCAGTAGGTGGGGCCCACATGGGCCAGTGGCATGCCGATCTTTCTACACCGAAATGGAGAAATATTATGAGGCCACATAGTTGAGCCTTGACGAGGAGGTCAAGAGTCTAAGTGGGGGAGATTGTAACATCCCAAGATTTAAGGCATTATATATAATGATCTTAAAAGGAATGATTAGACTACCCATATCACCAAGGTGCACCTTTTTTTCCAGAATCCCATCACTAAAGAACTTCATAGTTAAGCGTCCTCAACTTGGAGTAGTACTAGGATGGGTGACCAGTCAGGAAGTTGATACTGCCTTGTGTGTGACTGAGGATAATGCGTGCAGTTAAGTCTAGTGGTGGTCTGTGAGGCCATTCATCATTCCTGAAACTCTACTAGAGCCTTGGGTAGTGGGCCCATGCATTACAAGTTGTACATAAGTACCACTAATATAGCTAAATAGTCCATAAAATCAACATGCTAGAAAAGAAATCATGGAAAGTAAAAGCATCATAACATGGAAGTGGGGTACAAGACCCAAGAAAAAGAATATCATTACTAATTTTGAGGCAATTTAATAAAAGAATCATTAATAGAGGAAATAGGGTTCATATAGTGCCTCATTAGGGAATATAGGGTTTGGTTTACAAATATCCCAACTTAGGGGTGTAAGAATGCACATACCTCTCTTACTGATATCAATTACTAACGTTCACCACTTTAATTGAGTCCAAGTCCCTCTTTGCCTGTTTTGAATGTATTAACATGTATTAGAGTACATAATGCACATTAATGTATAGAAACCCTAATTTTAGACCTTTTTAGAAAAACTCATATTTATATTCTAAAGACCTTACCAATGAACTCATTAGGTTCTCCTGATCAATAAAACATATTTTTATGTTAATTTTGGAGTTATGATGATTAAGACGTACTTTTTATGGATTTCATGCATTAATTCATTTTCCATAAATCACCCTTCATCAAACCTTGAAATCAGACCTCAAAAGCATTCCTATTATATAGAGATTAATTTTTTGATTCTAAAACATGTTTATTTGTCAAATTTGGATAAGAGGATTAAAAGATATGAAGTTTTCAATTTGAACCAATCAGGAAATGACAAGTCAAAAATATTCGAGAGAGAGGAAGAGTGAGAGAGAGGGAGAAAATACCATTTGACCCAAGATCAGGGTTGGAGATTCATAGGTAACCAAACTTGATCTTCTAGAGAAGGTAAAACAATAAGAAACCAAAACCCTAGAAGAACATGGTAAATAGAGATGGAGATCATCGATTTTAATCATAGAAGCATGAGTTTTAAGCATGTATCAAGAAACATATGAGAAGGGGGTTCTAAAACTCACCTCTAGGAAGGTGGAAAGGTTTAAGAAGTAAGGTTCCTGATATAGAGAGGCTAGTTTCTCCAACAAAACTCCTATATCAAGCAAGAAGCACCTTCTCCACTTTAGAGGTGAAAAACCCTAGCAAAAGAACATGGGAATGAGGTGTTTAAGGGATCTAGGTGGGGTTTCACCATGGAAGGTCATGATTCCAACCTATAAGAAGGTGGGAGGAAGACGAATAGCATGAAAATAGGTAATGAAATGAAGAAACTTATTAGTTTTGGTCGAAATCACCAAGAAGGAGCTTTAGAAACCCTAAATAGAGCAAATTTGGAACCCTAGGAACCTTCTTCACCAAGGTAAGCACTCTCTTTTACCTTGGGACAGAACATTCATGGTCAAATAGAGTAGGAATGATGCTATAAGCTGGGGGAAAGATAAGGAGAGCAAAATTTTTTGAATTGGGAGGTGGGAAGGGGTAGATATAGCTTTATAAAAAAGGGGTCAAGCATGAGGCGTCTATGGGACTTTCCATGTGTTCTTAGCATAGGGCTTCATGGCCATGCAAGAGGACAACTCAAAGAGGCTTCTTGAATATCAAATGTCAGTTCTAAAAGCCCATGGATACTTCTAGTCCATCCCCACCATCCTCCAATCAAAGAAATAACCCCATTGGTTGATAGCTTTTAAAGATAAACTCATTTATAAAGAGGGTAATCCCTAAAATGCCCTTGGAGAGAAACACCTTCAAACCAAGATACAAATAGGTGTCCCATGGTTCAAAATATCGAGAATGGTAAGGGAATATCTAAATATCATAATGCATGTGATAATTTGCAAAGAAAACCTCCCAATTGGGTAAATTGATTAATAGTCTAGAATGTACCTAAAATTGCATAACTTGCACAAACAACATCCAAATTGAACCAAATTTGAAACTTAGGCTTATTTTATGATTTTAAAACACATCACAAATTTATATTAAGGTTTAGAACACTTAATTGTGGTAGTTAAGCTTGTTTAATACATTAAGCAAGGTTTGTGGCCTTACACTTCTAGCACAGATTTATTTACCATTGTTCCACTTAAGTTGTGATTTTGCATTTTAGATCCTTAAATAAGCTTTCACTGAGTTATTTGTGCATAAACTCTTCCATTGGTATAAATATTGAACAAATGTTCACCAAACCACTAGAAATTCTACAATGTAAACATCAAGGCCAAAAAGGATAGAAAAAAAAGGAAAAGCTTAAAAAAGGGCCAAAAAGAGAATATGTCCAAATTCGGTATGTTACACAAGGCATGGTTTTATTCTTTTCCAGGAAATGCAATCAACATCTGGGACAAACTCCTCAAAGTTTTCTTAGCTAAATACTTTCCACCAAGTAAGACCGCACAATTGAGGAGTCAACTCGTCAATTTTTCTCAAAGACATGGAGAGACCTTGTATGACACATGGGAAAGGTTCAAAGACCTTCAACGTCTTTGTCCACTCCATGGTTTAAGAAACGAGTTTCTATTGCAAACTTTCTATAATGGCTAATTCTACAATACAAGGATATCTATTGATGCTTCTCTAAATGGTGCTTTAATGAACAAATCATACAAGGATGCTTATGCCATTATTGAAGACATGGCACTTAATACTTGCCAATGAAGTCTTAATTGGAGTAGGCAACCTTCTTCTTCAAGCTCTACTTTTGGAAAGCAAGCTGCTGAAGTAACTTTTAACGCATGTGGATCAGTGGGACATGCTCCTTCTTCATGTTTTTCCACACCGTCACAATTTGAAGAGATACTGGAGCTCAACAACAATATCAACTACAATTTCATCCAACAACAACAACATTTGCAGCCCAATCCTAGTTTGGTGTCCATGCTTGAGACCTTTGTCTCAACTCAAATTTAGCAAAATGATGATCTTCGTCAACAAAGGGAGCTGCTAAAAGATGCTATTTCACAACTTTCTTATAAGGTGGATGAAATTGCCACTCATACTAGGATGTTAGAGAATCAAATTGCTCAACAAGCTCTTTTCAATCAAAAATCACCCTCCGGTACCTTGCCTAATCAACCACAAATAGATATAAGGGAGACATTAATGGAGCCTCCACTCGCATGGAGTTGCATGCACCACTAAAAATCCTAGAGATAGTAAGTCTCTAAATTTAGCCTTTCGTGTGCTATAATAAGATATCCACCCACGTATGCTAAGATACGTGGAAGTCTTATCATAGTACAGTTAAGGGTCAAATCCACGAGACAACGGTCTTGTTAAGATTTTGTCAAGATGGAAAATGTAATAATTATACTTATGTACTTAAGAGTTGATATTTAGATCAAAGAGTTGATTTGATGATTAAACTAGTGTGCAAAGAAAGTAAATGGCAGGAAAGTAAACTTTAAGGTTGTAAACAATGTTTGGAAACCACTAGGATGTGATTGAGTTTCACCACCACTACGCATGAAGCATAACATACATCACAATAACATGGCTTGCAAAGAAAAGGATCTAGTCAGTTAGTATCTTTGTAGACTTAGTTTCCTTTCGAATAACCAACTATGAGAAACGTGGGAGTATTCCAATGCTAACCATCCCCGAACGAATGGTCACTTACTTTGCATCACTCCCTTCACAAAGTGTGTTCCTCGACCTGTCAAGGTTGTACTTTCATACGTCAATTGATTCCATTTCATAGTATGAAAGTACAATGATGGAAGTGAGTTTACTCCACTCCATGAAAATCGTTCCTAGATACCGAAATAGATATATGGTGACTACATATATCAAGAACCAACATGCAATCGATATTTGAACCTAAAAGCACAAACGTAGACAATTCACACTAGTAGATAATATATAACACAAGCTGGTGATCAAGCAACTAGTATTCATTAAACGATTGATGTTGAACTCAAAAGATATCATTTCTCTATTGCAAACTCATGAATTACAATGCATGGAATGAAAACATGGGTAGCGGGGCTACTCCCCGCACCCTACTGTATGGAACTACTCTCTCATGGCAAGGACAAAGAAGGAGGTAGGAAGAGAGAAAGAAAACATCATCTCCACATAGGAGGGAGGAAGGTTGACCCCTTGGAGTAGAGAGCAACTATCTTCATACTGCGTGGTTGCCTTAGTGATGAATCCTTCACTTCCCACCTTCTTGGTCGATGAGAGAGAAAGTAGCTTGAGGATGGAGTGTGGATCTTAGACTGGAGGCCTTGGGGCGATGGATGAAGGTTGAAATAGCTCTAGAACAATTGGTGCAGCCTTTGGGTGTCTGAGAGTTCGATGTCAAGTGAGGACCCCTTTGGTCCTATTTATAGGCTTCCAAGGGATCTTGAACGGTCTTGGGACCGTTTGGATCTTTAACGGTTTGGAGACCGTTTGGATCCTCACGGTCTTGAGACCGTTTGGCTTTAATTCGGTCTTGGGACCGTTTGGCCTTCATTCGGTCTTGGGACCATTTGGCTTCGTACAGTCTTGGGACCGTTTGGCTTTATACAATCTTGGGACCATTTGGCTTCATTTAGTTTTGGGACTGTTTGTCCTACATACAGTCTTAGGACCATTTGGGTTCATACAGGCTTGGGACCATTTGGCTTTATACGGTCTTGGGACCGGTTGGCCTTCATACGGTCTTGGGACCGTTTGCATTTATACGGTCTTGGGATCGGTTGGCCTTCATATGGTCTTGGGACCGTTTTGGGGCTTTTGCAATTTTTTTGGGTTTTTCTGTAAGAAGAAAAGAAATGTAAGTCTATTGGTATATTCACAATAAAGTGGAAAGTTAAGTATTCTATCTAATTTATCTAAGAAAGAGTATGGAAAAATAAGAAAAAACTAGTAAGATAACATCACAAAATGGGAGGTTATCAGACATTCACACCATTTACCTTGAGGACTGAACCTACTTTAGAAGAACCTTCTTCCCCATCACATACAATATCATATGAAGTTGTTGACTCCAATTTAGGCAATGATGTTGAAGCTCAAAGCAAGAAATATGCATATGCTCCTAAGGATGATTTTTCAAACAAGACAAGTGCCCCCTCACAACACATCTTTAATACAATGTTTGGTGATGACAAAATTCTCTTTGAATCAGATGTTGATTATTTTGAAGAAGAGAATGAAGCTACATACAACATTGAGATCCAGAAGACTATTCCTATTACAAATCACAAGCATCGATCTTTGGGCCAAATAAAAGATATATTGACAAAGAGGCGTAGATGCTTAGCAAAACAATTTCTAGCCTGGAATCAAAGCAATGGATCTCCATCTCCATCATTCACCATGACAGGTAACCGATTGCAATCATCTTATGTTTGTTATATGCAGTGAGGACACTACAAATTTCAAGCTTATGGAGAGAGCAACCGTCCAGTAGTGTAGAGTAGTTTTATTTCCTTTTTTATTTTTTTTTATTTGTTGTTTCTAGTTCTGCTCTTCTTGTAGAAAATCCAGTATGATATGAATCATATCTTTTATATGTGGGTTGAACTCCTATGCTTAACTAATTGTCCTCTTTTGTTGATAAATATCATTTGGAGAAATTGTAAAAGCCATGCATTAATCAAATGAAACCTTTAGGCCATCAACATGTTCTTAACTTTGGTTTATGCTTCTAGCCTAAACATTCATCTTTCACATCCTTGATTGCTTAAAACATGTAATGGTTTTAATTTTTGTGAGTAAATAAACTTTACAACATAATTTAGAATGCAGGATGCCCTTGTCAATCTCTTAGTTCATTTTCAACCACTCTTTCAGTGAAAAATTTTCAAAACAAATGAATGAAATCTAGATAATGTTGCAATTTAGTTGGCTCTCCTACATTTAATTTTTTTTAAAATTTGTTTTGGCTTGTTTCACCCTCATGCCCCATAAAAGATGGCTAAACTGCACACATACCATGCTAGCCCAGTGTAAGTCTGATCTGGCCATGATGGTTAGGTGATATGTCTTAAAAGAGGGTAAAATACCCCAATTAGCACTCCACATGTGCATAAGCCTACATTAGCAGCCGAGTGCTGGAACCCATAATCCATTGCCATATTATTTTTGGGAATGAAGGAGAGTACAACTAAAATTATTAATTTTAACTAAGATTTCATCATTTATATCCTTAATAATTGAGAGTTTGAGTTGCACATCCACTAATTGTTTGGCTTGGTCATCCAAATTCTACTTAGTGTTGTTTAATTGATTGATTCATTTAATTGTGACCACCCCTACTGAATTAAAAATCTCTTTCTTGGGTGTTTAAGTTGAATTGATGGTTATGAGTATAAACTCATCGATCATGGTTGGTTTGGTCTTATACACATATTTCTTTTCATTTGATCTATGCATAAACTTGACAATTCCTTCTTTTGTGTTTCTATGCTCTTTTCTCTTGAGGACAAGTAATAGTTTAAGCTTAGGGGGATTTGATGTGCGTATTTCATATCATCTTTTGGACCACTTTTGGTTGCATGTTCCAATCATTTAACTAAATAAGTACTCTTAATCATGCTAGATTTTCCATCTTTATTGTTGTCTTTACTTGCTCTATGGTTTGGTTTGTAGGTACAAAAATTTGGCATCAAAACTAGGAGAAAACGCCATCATAACATTGATCAACACATTCCCCAATCATCTAGACATTTTGAAAATCAATGTTGCTAAAACTGATAAAGACACCCCTTGTCTTAATAAGACACCCCATGTCATATTAAAGACACCCGATGTCTCACTCCAGAAATTGAATGCAGAATTTCCAGATTTGTAGCACCACACCATGTTTTATTAAAGACACACTATGTCTTATTAAAGACACACTATGTCTTATTAAAGACACATCATGTAACCTCCCAGAACTCGATCCAGGTTTCAATTATTGCATAAGATACATCGTGTGACCTGCAGATTTCACCCAAATGCGAATTTATCTATCTCACGCTTATAAATACGACACGAAGCCATCTTGGGACAATTACCACAAACTATGTCAGACCTTTTGGAGCGGGACTCAAGCAAGGGAGAGCAAGGAGGAGTTGGAGGTGTTCCAAGGGAGAAAATTTGGTTTATCAGGAGGGAAACTTCTTCTTCCTTCTTCTCCAATAATTGTAACAAGGATCTCCTTCGTTCTCTTCTCTCCACTCAAAAGTGAAGCTTTATGGAGAGTTTCCAGCAACAAGGAGGGATTTTTGACTCCTTGACCGGAGTTCTAAGTCTATCTTCCTTCTTCCACAAACATCCAAGTTTATTTCCTTCTATTATGATGTCTAGTACTACTTTCTACTATTTGTATCTACTTTCTACAGCCATGGAGGAGTAGATCTCTTATTCTTGGGCATGTGGGAGTAACTCCCATGTCTTAACATTGTTGAACATGAATTTTATATATAGTGATAGTTGTTTCACTGTTGTAAGGTTCATCAGTGTTTAATTCCTCTTACATGCTTTGTTGGCCACTTTGTATGTATGCTTTCTGCTCTTTGTATGATCTGGGAAGATGTGGATACAAGTAAGGAGATGTACCTTAGCTTCATTACCTTGACCACGAGAATGACTGGGATGTGTTGGGGAACAAAGGTTTGTAGTCCTAAACTAAGTATATCCACGAGAGTGGTATACAAAGTTAGGACTGTTCTACACTACCGAGAGGTGGGTGTAGGATACATGCCTCCCTTGTGTTATTGCTAGTGTTCTTAATCTTTGTTTTTCTTCATGTTATGATGTGGATGTGAAAGCCTATCCTCAAGGATCCCTAATTCAAATTGATCCTTAATACAAGTGTGATCTATTTTAGTTCATTTCCTTATAATTTCTTAATTAACATAACAAAACCCCTCTTGTTAAAAAGATCTAGATTGTTGAAGTTCAATACCCTTGCACCTAGAAATACCTTTCTCCTTGGATGACCTCGATAATACTACACACACCCGTATACTTGTGGGGTGGTGTTTGAGTTTATAAATATTAAAACTTACACACACAACCAATAAGTTTTTGAGTGTTCCTCTCTAATAGAGAGAGAGAGTTGATGTTGATCCTCCAAGTGTTGTTTGGGAAAAGAAGAGTGATTCTATAATGTTGTGTATGGTCTGCTGATGGTTGGACAAGACCTCTATCAAGGATAGATAGTTTTTTGATCAACAAACATGTCTTATCGTGTTCCTTTAAGATAAACCTAGGATCAAAATATTAATGGATAAGAGTTAGAGTGGATGACATAAGTTATATGACCATGACTAGTTTAGGGTTATGTCGTTTAGACTAACCAATGTATCAATAGCATTGATAAATATGAGGAACAAAGTAATCAGGTTGTGTCTCATAAGTTGTGACAAGCTTTGAATGATCACATATCAAAGTATTTCAAAGATGGTCAGGAGCATGGATAACATCTTTGCTAAATCTTAAGAATGTTGAAGCAACTATACTTATGTGTGACAAGTTCAACAAGAGTGAGTTGGGGGTTAACTAGAGTACCCTCTTGGAGTTATGGTACATCTACTAAGTGGGTTGTGTGAATCCTGGTAAGATGAAGACAATGTCATTTCCCAACCCCTTAAAAGGACAATTAGGAAGTTATATTTGATTGCGTTGCAGACAAGTGTATGATTTTCAACTAGATAGATGGCCAATCCATCATTGAGATGATTAAAGAATCTTCTAAGAACATATACCTTAGAGTTCTTGACAATTAGGGGATACCCACTGATTCATCCCTATTTTAAGGCTTCATCTTGTGTCATATTGCACTTCAATCACATCTATACCTGTTAGATTACATGTTATTTCCCTCAATATGCATATTTGTATAAAATGCACTTATGGACATTATTTGCATGTTTTTTAGGCATTTAGACCACACTTGATGGAAGAGAGAGAGAGAGAGAAGGAGTGATCCTAGGGTTTCTCTACCCATGGGGCACTACTATAGAAATGGCTTATAACGTCACATTCACTATCGTCGGTTGTATACAAATAACTGACGCCTTAAACATACAACATCGGTTATTTCATAAAACTGACATATATCTGTGAAGAGTGGACAGACATGGGTATCGCTTTTTATTTAGCGTCGGTTCTATATAAAAAACTGACACCTAAGATCGACCGCCAAAACCAAATTTTTCATGGGGAAAAATTTACCTCCAAAATTTAACATATGGCGTCGGTTTTTAACTTAAAAATCGACAACTAAAGTATTTTCGTGAGACATAAATTGGGCCCAATTTAATCATCAGTTTCGCATAAGTAACCGACGTGGATGAGTTTACACGCGTTGTCCCTGTGAAAATATCGACCACCTGTAGCGTCGGTTTTTATAAGGTCATCGACGATTATTGGCTGAGTTTGAGAACATTTTTTTATTGGCTTATGTTTATAGGCCTTGGGTTTTATTGTGGAAACCGACGACTATTATTGAACATAGTTGTCAGTTTTACATGAGAACCGACATGATTAGTAAATAGCGTCAGTTGTTTTGTATAACTGACGCTTATTGATAACTTAACCCCCGCGAGCCTGACTGTTCCCCTTTCTCTCTGTTTCATTCCCAATTTTTCATTCTCACGCTCTGGCGATTCCGCTCCCCCGCTGCTGCTGCTCCGCCACTCCTCCGTCGTTGCTCTGCTGTTGGTCTGCCGCTCCTCCGCCGCTGCTGCTGCTCCACCGCCGCTGCTATTCTTTGCTTTGTCGCCGTTGAACACCTAAAGCAAGGTATACCCTTCGTCCGCCTTTTCTCCTCCGCCGCTGGCTTTCCTCCTCTACTGCCGCTGACCTGGACCTCACCCAGGCGGCGCCTAAGCAGCCCAGGCGTTCACCTAGGGTCCCAAGCCCAGGTGCCCTGCCTAGTTAGGCCTCTGGGCGGATGCTTGGGCGGTTCCAGGGCACGCCTAGGCTGCTACGTACTGGGGTTTGGATTCAAGAGATGATCATGAACCTTTTGGTCCCTGGATTGAACCCTAGATCAACCTATACAATGGATGCCCAAAACATGCACTATAATTTTCCCACATTAAGATTACAAGCACCATTCTTGTTCTTCTCTCTATCAAATAACTACTCCCCTATCTTCTCTAAGGTTTGTCGAAATCCTCCTCCATTTTGATTTCACCAAGTCACCCCAAAAGCCATTGAAAAATATTCTGATTGTGTTTATTTATGTACTGATTTCACCAAGCTAGTGGAAAATTTTTTTTAAGTTATTTACTAATTGTGTTTATTTATGTACTAATTTTTTTATGATTTATTCATCTACTTATTTGTATTTTTCATCTACTTATTTGTATTTTTTTGTCTACTATTTTTTATTTAGTTATCTACTCATTTGAATTTATTTGTGTACTGCTTTTGAAATTATATAATCATCTAGTGATGTAACTTTATCACAGGCCCATTATGAACCATTAGATCTAGATCTTAGGGTATCTCTACCGTCCTAACTATGAAATTGGTAACTTGTTTCCTTTTTGAGTATATTGACAATGTTAATCACCTAACTTGAAGAACTAGGATATGAATGATGAAACTAGGATTGTAGGTATAAGAATGACAACACATGTATTTGTTGGCCTAGAAACCCGTCCAAGATTTACTCATTAGGAGTAAATCTTGGATAGTCCTCAGTTTGGGACTGTTCTTGAACACCTAATCTCACTTAGGATGTAAGTGTATAATGTGTATTGGGTTTTCGAGAAAATTTTGGTAGCATTTCCCCATTTGTTCTCTAAGTACATATGTAGAACAGTAGGGAAATGCTGCCGAAATTTTCTCGAAAACCCAATACACATTATACACTTACTAGTGAGATTAGTTGTTCAAGAATGGGATAGGTGGTACACATTTATTATATATAAGAATGACAACACATGTATTTGTTGGCCTAAAGTTTTAACCATGCAAAAACTCTAATCTGTTAACCCTAGACCCTAATCTTGTTTTAATATATACTTGTTTTCTCTTTGATCATAGAATGGATAGATCATGGATGTCCATTCGCAATCGCTGCACCCCAGAGTTTATTTCTAGTCTTGACCAGTTTATTAGATTTGCTGAGGAACATAGGAAACAACCTGGAGATAGGTTCTACTGTCCATGTAGGCATTGCGGTAACAACTTGAAAGTCAGCACTGGTGAAGAAATCAAAAGTCATGTCATGTGCAACAGGATTATACAAGGCTATACAGAATGGCACTGGCATGGAGAGATTTCAAAGTCGAAACCAGTGGATGTCGATAGCAGTGCTTGTGTGGAAGAAGAAATTGCCTACGATGACGTAGATGTGAATGAACCAGTTCCAGTAGACATCATTGATGCGATGCTGGATAGTTGTGGGGTAGAGCACACCGATCCACCTCCCATTTTTAGAAACATTGTGCATGATGCTGAGATATCGTTATACATAGGTTGTACTAAGTTTACGAAGCTTAGCGCTGTGTTGAGATTGTATAAGCTAAAAGCTAACAATAGATGGAGCGACAAAAGCTTCACATCATTGTTATCTTTGTTGAAAGAAATGCTTCCGGAAGGAAACGAGCTGCCAATCTCAACATACCAGGTAAAGAAATTGTTGTGCCCAGTGGGAATGGATGCCAAGAAGATACACGCATGCCCGAATGATTGTGTATTATTTCAAAAGGACTATGTGGATTTGAAAGATTGTCCAAAATGTGGTGCGTCACGGTATAAATTGACGACTTCAGGGGAGTCCAAAACTGGTTCTCCTGCCAAGGTGATGTGGTATCTACCTATAATATCACTGTTTCAATGCTTGTTTGCCAATCCGATAGATGCGAAGAATTTGAGGTGGCATGCAGATGTTAAGAAAAATAATGATGGGATCCTACGACATGCGTCTGATTCCCCACAGTGGAAGAAGATTGATCTATTGTACCCTGAATTTGGTGAAGAAGTTAGGAATCTAAGACTTGGGCTTTGTATAGATGGGATGAATCCATACGGGACATTGAGCAGCCAACATATCACTTGGCCAGTCATGCTTGTTATATACAATCTTCCTCCATGGCTGTGTATGAAAAATAAGTACGTAATGCTGTCATTGTTGATATCGGGCCCTAAACAACCTGGAAATGACATCGATGTTTATCTTGAACCTCTGATTGATGACTTAAAGAAACTCTGGGGTGAAGGTGTGATGACCTATGATGCTTCACGAAGAGAGACATTTTCTTTTGCATGCCATGTTGTTTTGCACTATTAATGACTTTCCAACATATGGGAATTTGTCTGGATATAGTGTCAAAGGAGCTAAAGCGTGTCCTATATGTGAAGAGAACACTGATTCAATAAGACTAAAACATGGCGGTAAGACTGTATATCTCAGTCATCGAAGGTTTCTTACAAAATTCCATCCATATCGTAGGAAGCGCAAAGCATTCAATGGATTGAATGAGGAACGGAGTGCACCTAAACCTATACTAGGGGAGGTTGTTTATGAAAGAGTAAAATACTTTGTCAATGAATTTGGTAAGAGATCACAATGTACTATGGCCACACGGAGTGACAAATCTTTATTCAAGAAGAAGTCAATATTTTGGGATCTTCCTTATTGGAGTTCTTTGACAGTCAGGCATTGTATCGATGTCATGCACGTTGAGAAAAATGTCTGTGATAGTGTCATTGGTACTTTTTTGAATATACCAAGTAAGACTAAAGATGGGATAAAATCCAGACTGGACCTACGTGAAATGGGAATAAGGTCAGAATTAACAGAATTTCGTGAAATGGAAAATTGGATAACATACTTACCTCCCGCTTGTTACACATTGTCTAGAAAGGAGAAGAAAGCTTTTTGTGAATGTTTGGTAAATGTTAAGGTGCCACAGGGTTACTCATCCAACATCCGTAGATTGGTATCAATGAAAGATTTGAAGTTGATAGGTCTTAAATCTCATGATTGTCACACTCTAATGCAACAAATATTGCCTGTGGCAATTAGATCTATATTGCCGAAGCATGTAAGGTTTGTAATCACCAGACTTTGTTTATTTTTCAACAGTCTGTGCAGCAAAGTTATTGACCCTGATACTCTCGATAAATTGCAAAGAGAAGTGGTTGTTACCCTATGTCAGCTTGAGATGTATTTTCCTCCGTCGTTCTTTGATATCATGGTACATCTTGTTGTCCACTTGACTAGGGAAGTGAAAATGTTGGGACCAGTTTTCTTGCATTGGATGTATCCCTTTGAACGATACATGAGCATTTTTAAAAGTGATGTTTGAAACCGTTATCGGCCTGAAGGGAGTATTATCGAGGGTTATGTGGCAAGAGAGGTTATGGATTTTTGCAATGACTTTCTCAGTGGTAATGACACTCCTGATAATGACAAGAATATTGACGAGCAATTTGGCAAAGGAATTTTGGGATCACGTGTGAAAGTAATCAGCCGTGAGTAGTTGGAACAAGGTCCCTTGTATATTATACACAACATGGACGAAGTGAACATTTATATCGAGGAACATACCAATTTCATCAAGAGACAATATCCTCGAGCCAATACAATGTGGCTTGCTAGAGAGCATAACAAGACATTTATTAAGTGGTTTGAAGATAAAGTCTTACATCAACTATCTCAAACACCAGATGATATTACTGAAACTATCAAATGCCTCACCTTTAAACCAAAATTTACTGTTATGTCTTATGAAGGGTATGCCATTAATGGATTCACATATTACACAAAGCACCAAGATGATAAGAGTGTCGTCCAAAACAATGGGGTCACCCTTCAAGCATCGACTATGTTTTTTGCAAGTGAAAAGGATAAGAGTCCACGTGAAGCTAAAATGTCATATTACGGTGTCATTGAAGACATATGGGAGTTTGACTACATAGATTTCAGAATTCCGCTCTTCAAATGTAATTGGGTTGATAACACCAAAGGAGTTATAGTGGATGAATTGGGTTTCACTTTAGTGAACTTTGAAAAGATTGGCTAGAAGGGTGAACCATTCATATTGGCATCACAGGCGAAACAAGTATTTTATATCGATGATCCTGCAAATGATAAATGGTCGGTTGTTCTTCATGGTAAAAGACAGTTCATTGAAGATCCTATAGATGAAGAACAGTACTATGATAAGTATGATGACTCCAGTCCATTCTCAGTTGGGTTGCCAACACCAACAAATATTAAAGCTAATGATGACTTGTATGTGCGTGAAGATCACAATGAATGATTGTTAATTGATAAAAAATCGCAATATTAGAGGCATGTTTATATTTTTTATATGTTTTATTTTTCTGAATGTGAACTTTACAATGTGAATTACTTTACAATGTGAATGTGAACTTTACAATGTGAATTTTACAATGTGAATTACTTTATAATGTGAATTACTTTACAATGTGAATGTGAACTTTACAATGTGAGCTTTACAATTTGAATTACTTTACAATGTAAACTTTACAATGTGAATGTGAATTTTCAGATGGCTGAGCATTCTCCTAATGACCGTGCTCATGATTACCATGAGGGTGAGGACATCAATGCACTGCCTCACAATGTAAGTTTTAAAAGTATATCATATATTTATATCTATATGTCCATTTATAGTTATATCTTGTAAATGTGTTTATTTTGTCAAATTTTAGGTTGATGATGCACATGTACCATCTGAAGCACTTGAGGCACTTGATCAGCAACACCAAAAAGTTGACAAGAGAAGGGGCATCACTATGATGAAGAAGTTAATAGCGCAAAAGGGCAATGGACCCAAACTTGTTGTGGATTTTGATAATGCAGGAAATGCATCTGGTGTGAATCACAATTCGTTTGTTTCATATCTTGGGTATGTTACTCGTAGCCATTGTGGTTGTAAGATAGATTCTTGGCATAAAGTTCCTAAGGAGAAGAAAGACGTAATATGGAAGGATTTATGTGTGAGTTATTATTAATTTGCAATTCTATTTTGTATATTACTACTTTTTTGGATACTAGTTAATAGAAATTCTATTTTGCAGAGTATATTTGAATTGGATGAAAAACTGCATCGTAAATGCATGATGCAACGCTGTGGGAGAGTCCTAAGGAACTATAGGACAAATTTCACCCGAGAATACATAAAAGAAGGTGACAAGAGGAAGAAGACAACCACTGAACAGTGGAACTTCCTGGACCAAGAAGAATGGGACGCGTTTGTTGCTTCAAGACAAAATGATGAATTCAAGGTATTAGACGTCAGTCCCAATCTCATTAATATATGTTGTATTCACCTATTCAAGATTAACATTTAGTGTTACTAACCAAATCATTAATGTGCATACTAACTAGGCCCTCAGTGAGACACAAAAATCAAGGCGTGCACTGAATGTGCATGACCACACAATGGGTCCAAAGGGGTATGCAGGCATTCGCCAAAGACTACAATATGAGGCTACTGCTCAGTCTGCTACTACTCAGGAGTCCTCTACTATAGGTAGCACACCTCTGCCTCACCATGATGTCTGGATAGCTGGGAGGCAAAATAAGAAGTGAGAAATAAGGAAGCCCACAACTGCTGAGGTGGCTGCAAAAATGGTAAAATACAACTCTTACAGTAATCGTTCGAATATTGATTATTTTTGGTGTTTACTTAATTACAAATTTTTGTTTTGGCGATTAGCGGGAGCTGCATGAGCTGAGGAAACAAGGCAAGTTCATCCCTGAGGGCACAAGGGATGAATTGACAGTTGCTCTGGGTAACCCAGAGCATCCTGGACGTGTTAGGGCTGTAGGCGCTGGTGTGGGCATCAAAGCTTTTTTTGGGCCATCCCAGTGCAAACATGTCCCAAAAGAGGGACTTTCACAAGAAGAGGTAACATATTCTTTCTTTATAATGTTACTGTAAAAGAGAATTCAGTAATTAGAAGCTAACGTTTCTTTTATCCATGTATAGGTACATAAGCTAGTTGATAGGAAACTCGAAGAAGCACTGAAAAAGTGGCAGGCATCTCAGACTGCCACTTACTAGACAGTACCTATGTCGTCTCGCTCTACTCCTACTGCAGAGGTTGGGAGTAATCCTATAGACCCACAACCTAGCACATCCACTGTAAGTATTTTTATGACATAGTAACTAGTTTTTTAATTCAAGATGATATGTTTTCAAGATGATATGTATATATGAAATTGTAGTCGTTTCAAAAAAAGATGATATGTATATATGTATATAACATTCTTTACACAAAAATTTGTAGGGGTTGAAGCCATGCCGTCTAAAAAGTAAAGAATATGTCGTTGCAGAGGCATCGGCTTACCCATCCCTACCAAGGGAAATGTTTCACAGGTCTCCATTACTAGCTGGTTGGATTCGTGTGAGCCCGATACATATATTCTCCAAGTGGATGAATCTTCCATTGCCATATGCCCACCCAGATTGTGAAACGCTTGGTGAGGCAGAAGGCGGAGTGATATTGTGGCTAAAAGCGGATGTCCTCTTTACTGAAACTGTATGGTAAATTTACATTACGTTAAATTGTTAGTGTGTGTATATGATGTCAGTTGATCTGAAATTATATATATATACAGGTTAAAAAGAAGACACCCACAGCATCTAGGCCTCCACCTCCACCTCCTACATTACCCAGTTGGGTTCTACAGGACCTACCTATCCCGTTAGGTCCTAACTATAGGGGTATGGCAATATGGTTAGGCGAACATGATATAAATTGCCCTATAACTGTTTTTATAGATTCATATGTTGCAGGTCAATCATATGAAAGCAACCTATTTATACAAGATATTTTGGAGTTGTTTCGATATGATTGGCTAAATACATCTGTGATAGAGCTATGGATAAGGTGAGATCTTCTTTATACATCCATATACCTTGTGTAGGATCTGGTGATCTGGTTTATTATTTATTAATGCATGCATAATTAATACATATTTTGCAGCTACTTAGACAAGATATGTACATATTTTGCATTCGAACATGTAGGATTTTTGATTCCATCTTTGATTAGTCTAGTAGCTAAAGACCCTCTGTCAGTTCAACAATACTGCTGTGAGGCTTTTACAAATTTTGCTCAAAATAAGAAGACGGTGATAATAGCTCCATTCAATGTAGAGTAAGTTTACTTTGCTTATTATAATTTGGACTTAAGAAAATTACATTTTTATTATGGATTTTGAGTTATTAATTTTTAACTTTTTTACCTCTAGTGGTATGCATTGGTAGTTACTAGTTATTGTCCCCGAGACGTTCACTGTCTATTATCTAGATCCTAAGGGGAGTAAATTGAATTCACAATATGGACACAAAATGAAAATGGCATTATTCCGGTGAGAAATATTTCATTTTCATATCCGTTAACATATGTTATTACATTACTATTTAATTATGCAATGTACTGTGTTACATTAATATGTAGGGGTTTAGATGAGTTCAAAAAGGCGGGAGGAAAGGTCTCCAAGAAAAAGAACTAGCAAATAACTTGGAAGAACGTGGAAGTAAGTTCCCGACTGCAATGTATATATTATTTATGTGAACAATGCTTAATTAGTTGTATTTTTTAATATTTTGTATGTTTGAATTTATAGTGTGCTACACAAGACAACGGATGGGCATGTGCATACTATGTGATGCAATTTATGCACATGATTATCAAATATGCCGCAGTGGACATCAATACTATTCCTGAGGTATTATATAGTCTCATTAGATAATATAAAATATATCAATATTATTTATAGCTCGTTAATTATATATATACATCATTCTCTTTACAGGTGTTTAAAACTGACCACACTACAGGAAAGGCCTTACCAGATGTACATGCTCCCTATATGACGGGAGAATTAAATGAAGTAAGAGAAGAATGGGCAACATCCATACAAGTAGTGGGGGTTTTAACATATAATTGGGATGTTGATAGCGAATAATGACTAAAGAATGATATTTTGTAAATGAATTTCAGAATTATAATATATGTGTGAATGTTTCTACATGTCTGGATGTTTCTACGTGTCTGAGTGAAAATGAATGAAATTGTTGGTTGCTATATGAATGTTTCTACATGTGTGAATGTGAAAATGAATGGAACTACAGATTTCTAGCTACATGAATGTTTCTAAATGTGTGAAAATCAAATGGAACTATAGGTTGCTAAATGTGTGAATATTTTTGTTGTTAATTTTGTAGGTTTGTGGCCTGTTGTTGGCTGATATCAATGGATGTCATAAAACCTACAGTTCATAACTGAACTGCAGGTTTCTCATCCTGCGACCAACCACAGCAGGTCTGCAGACTGACAGAAAAAAAAATAGGCGTCGATTATTTGTATAAAACCGACGCCACATAGTTATAGTGTCAGTTTCCCTACTCGTAACCGATGTCTATTTCCTTAACACCACGGCCGTACTGGGGTATATGGCGTCGGTTTCTTAGCTAAAAACCGATGACAAATGGTTAAAGTGTCAGTTGCCCTACTAGTAACCGATGTCGAATTCCCTAATGAGGCCAGACACCACGGCCGTGCTGGCCAGCACGGTCATGGTAGCGGGCCAGACACCACAGCCGTGATGGCCAGCACGGCCGTGGCAGCGAACCAGACACCACGGCTGTGCTGGCCAGCACGGCCGTAGCAGTGGGTGAGATAGCGTCGGTTATTACTAATAAACTGACGCTGATAGTGCCCCAGATGGCACCCTTTCTGTGGCGCGAAGGTATATGGCATCGGTTTCTTATCTAATAACCGACGCCTATAGTCCCCTACTGGCGCGTTTTCGGTGGCGCATGAAGGGTTTTGGCATCAGGTTTTGAACCGACGCGTAACGGTTGTGATTTTAGCGTCGCCCACATAGGTGTCACTTAGAAACCGACACTAAAGGCCTTAAATAACCGACACTAAAGGTCGGTTATGTACTAGTGGGGAGACCTAAAGTGAAGTCTGATGCTCTCTCAACCTACCCCTAGTGCACAAAGATCCATTCAAGCAATGATGTCCAAGAAAATCCAAGGAAACAAGTCAAAGTATTGATCCTAGAGGCTAGCATGGCCGTGGTACCACAGAACAGCCATGCTAGTACACTTACAAATCAACATAGCCATCTCCAAGAAAAGCTAGAGTCACCACGGTCGTTCCACACAGAATGGCCATGGTGAACTGACCCAGAACTTTCGTGCCACCTTGCATGGCCATGTGAGAGCAGAGGCAGAACGGCTGTGGAGTAGAGAACGAGCTATGCATTTCGAGCAACCACGGTCATGGTGACCTCCATGGCTGTGTTACCCTAGCCCCACCACGTTCGTGCCACCTTCAGTATAAAATCCACCAAGTCCCTATGATTTTTCACCATTTCTCACAATGGTCATTCCCATCCACCACGACCGTTCTCACCCCTCCCACCACTGTTGTGCTACTCACAAAAACCTAGCTACTTTTGCACTATTTTTCCCATACTACCCCTACTTGACCTAGTGCTTCCCCCACACCTATATATACCTAGGCGGCAGATCCATCACAAGGTTAGCTACCTTCTACCACCTCCTAGCTCCCCATTTTCTCCCCTTATCCATTCCACTCCATTTCCACCTCCATTCCACTCCATTTCACCATTTCTACCATCAAAACCTTAGTTTCTTCTTGTTTCCACCCATTTCCATCATCATCCCATGCCATTGAACCTTGGAGGAGAGAGGAGGACATCTAGTAGCAGCTGAAGTGGAGGATTTCTCCATCTACACTGACCTCCATGGCTTCTTCTATCTCTTTCTCCTTTCTTTTTGTATTTTGCATTGCTATGAGTAGCTAGGCCCCTTGGGTGGGCTATTTGGGGTGTAAAATGTTACTTTGATACCATATTGGGGGGAAATGATATATAAGCATTGTAGTTTCATTTTCTAATGATTATGTTCCATTTATATCTCACTCTTCATAGATTGCTTGTTGGTTTGTGTTTGAAATCACCTAAGAATTTAGGGAAATTGATTATATGTGTGAATTTTAGGATTCACTCCCAGGTCCAATTATTGGATCCCTAGCTAGCTACCCATCCTCCTACATCCTAATCAATTCTGTTAAACCTAGTTGAGAGATCTAAGTATCTAGTTTATATGAAATTGGTGTGCTTAGCATGGAGCTTTCTCAAGGCTAGAATGTTAGTGATGGAAGGCCTAAAACCTCACTTCCACTCCCATTACTAACCTCAACCCTAATCATCCTAAGATCATGTAACCTAGAAACCTACACTTGTTTAAACTCTAATTGAATTACACCCAAGCCCTAACCCAATTGAGCCTCACAATGGTAGTAGGGAGTGTTAGGGACTAGTTCCCCTATGCACAACCTAGCATATCCATGACCAGTAAGTAGGTTAGGCTAATTTATTAGACTCTAACTTGTTGTTTGGTTTGATAATATAAGTGGAATCATAATGTTCACATGTCACTCCCAACTTATTTGATAAGTGCATCCCCTAAACAACCCACATTTCCACTAATTGCTTTAAAACCCTAGTTTCCATATTGCTTAGCTAGTGTTAGCTTAATTAGCTCTTTTCTTGCTTAGATTGATTCTTGCCCTATTCTTGCTTTGCTCTTGCTAGTTTATGTCTTTAATTTCTCTTTTGCCTTGTTTGCTAGTCTAGTGTAGTTTAATTCTCTCCTTTCCTGCCTTATAATAGATTGATCCCTTTCTTACATTATCTTCTCTTTCTTGCTTAGTAGAACTAATTGTCTAGGGTTAACTTAGGTTTTAATCTTGTTTGCTTTCCTTTACTTGCTTTCTTGCTCAACTTAGTTTAACAATAAAATCACCTTTAAACCCTTCAACCCTAGACTCCATAGTAGGAACCTAGAACCAAAAACTAACCTAGATCTAGTTCCCCCTTTTCTCTCTGTGGATAGACCCTATACTTGCCACCTTACCTATACTACGACATCGACCCCATGCGTTTTTGGGTTAGCATTTTAGTAGAAGTAGGTCATTTGAGTTTAGGTCCATATAAATTTTGAAAGTGAATCCACCATGTGCTTCTATCCCCAGAGTTCCATCTATTCAAATCTCAATTGAGTAGTGTGTAACGTCATTGGTAGGAGCGCACCAAGCTTTTTGACAATTAGGGGATACCCACCTAGTTGATTGAGTTTCTAATTACAATAACCATGAAAGGAGCATAGAGTTGAAACTTTGTAAAGGTATGTATGATAAGAGATACATGATGTTTCATGTTTGGTAAGAGCCAGAAAGTATGGCCTCTGAATGATGTGTGATACAACATATTGAATAGTTCAGGATGATAGTTAGAGTCCCTAGTTGGAAAGGTACTATCAGGCTTGTATAGGTGTCATAACAATTCCTATGTTGAATGAAGGTGACACATGCAAGAGTTGAAGGAGAAGAATATGACTTTTATGAGACTGATGTTACATCACCATGAAAGTAACCATGAAAATATTGAGGATGAGGTGCATTGGAAATATTCGTCTTTGTTTACCTTGGATTTCGAGGGCGAAATCCCTATTAGGGATTATGGTTGTGAGACCCATAACCTTGCTTAAAGTGTTGAACATGTTTAATTATAATAATTTAGTTCTTTAAACTTCATATAACCTTGTGATATGCATTTCTATCATGTAACAAGCTTAGGTTTCAAATTTGGTCCAATTTGTACACCGTTTGTGCAAGTTATGCAATTTTATGCACATTTTGGACTTTTATGCAATTTACCCAGATCTGAGGTTTTACTTGCAATTTGTCACATGATTATAATCCTTAGATGTTTCCTTATCATTCTTGATCTTTTTGGTCCATGGGGCACCTAGTTGAACCTTGGTTTGGAGGTATTTTCTTCAAGGGTATTTTATGGTTTACCCCTTTATGGATGAGCTACCATTAGGAGCTATCAACCAATGGTTTATTTGATTGGCTTGAAAATCCAACAAATGGTGGCTAATAAGATATCCATGAATGGTGGGGCATCTTCTTTTGTGCTGCTTGTATATCCATAATAGTGTAAGGCTATAGACACATGGAGAGTTATTATGACACCTCAAGCTTCTCTCTTTTTTTATCCATAAGCCTTATATACTTATCATTTAGCTCAAAAACGAAACCTTTAGACTCTTATCTTTTACTCCTCTCTAGAACTTCATCTTTCACCTACTTGGGGGTGAATTGAGTTCCCAAGATAGAATAAGATAGCCAACCTTCTTGTTGGAGCATCTAGGATTCAAATCTACCCTTATCTAGGGTTTGCAAAGCTTCCGTTTGGTGATCTTAACCTAAACTAGTAAGTATCCTTCTCTCCTTGGTTTCTTTTTCTATTCTTCTTTCTCCTACCTTCTTCTTGGATGGAACCTTGTTATTCCATGATAAATTTGCTCTAAAGATCAAGGAACTTATCTTTCTTGCTTCTTCTATCTAGGGTTTACTTTTTTTGTGGAGAAATGTGACACTTGGCCGAATTCAGACATAAAGATAGGGTTCTTCACCTTGTTTGCTCAAGTTTTCTTGTTTCTTGAACTTTGATCTTCTCCCTAGAGGTGGTTTTTATAACCCTCTTCACTTTTACTGCTTACTAAAAGCATGATTACTCATGTTCTTGCTCTAAAATGAAGATCTATGCATATAAAAGCTATTCTCACTTAGGATTTCGAATTTTATGGTGTTCCTTGATTAGTTTCCAGTTCTATATGAACCTGAAATCACGTGCATGGTCTTACTGAGGTATATTAAGACTTGGTCCTGGCTTACATACCAACCAATGGTTCTAAGTACCTATCTAGCGATGGCACATAGTGTTTTAGTCTGATTTTCAATTTTATACATGAACCGATGCATGACCTTATATTAGAACCAATGGAGATGCCTTTATAGCAACTGACGGTGATGAACCATGGTTACATATGATAATGTTAATTGTTGGTCACACATTAATTCAGTTCTGGACTCTTTTTGGAAGCTCAATGATTGATGGTTTAGTGCCCTAAAGATGATATGATCCAATGGCGATTTTTAGTTGAACATCTGATGGTGTTCGATGATGGTAGTATTGACCTCATCAACTGATGATGGCATGATGTGTCACAAGTGATGGTGGTTCAAGTTACCACACGATGGTGTAACTAGGTATCATGAGTTGCTTCAATCAAACCTTAAACTGATGGTTTCTTTAGTTATATGATCCAAGGGTTAAACCTACATATCAAGTGATAATTTTGAAATGTTAAACCTAACCTAATGGTTGTGAATTGATGCTTCAACATCCAATGGCTTAGAATGAAGTCTATAGTATACTTTTTTGGTTCTAATGATGAGAATTCAATGGCCAATACCCTTAAATTTGTAATCTTACTTTTTCCCTCGGGTGGATATAATTGATATCACCATAATGAGTTAATGGGTAAACCTAATGAAGTATAACTTATTACACCTAATCCTAATGTAGATGGTGATTGATTATAAATAGCCCCCTTGAATGGTCAATAAAATAATGGTGTAATCTCTTATGGTGTTGAAACCCTAGTATACTATAAATTTGATGGTTTCGCCTTGAGTTATGTTTGGATCCATACTTGAGGATAGTATGAATTTGATGGTGATGCTTCACCTTGTGTATCCATGATCCGATGGGGATGTCATGTGTTAGGGGTTGTGTATGATTATTTGTAGAATCAATGTGACTTATCTTGTTCCTAACCCTAATACCATTAGGTGATGGTGATTAAGCATGATTATCCTCCCGTAAATGATTAATAGAATAATGGTGTATTCTTTTATTATTGATGAAACCCTGGTATGCTATAAATCTGATGGTTACACCTTGAGTTATGCATGGATCCATACTTGAGAATGGTATGGAATGTGATGAAGATGCTCTGTCTTATGCACCCAAGATTATATGGGGATGCTATGAGTGAGGGTTTGTGAATAAATGTTGAACTATACTATAATGAAACTTACCTTGCTAGATCTAACTCTAATGCAAGTAGAGAATGGTGTTTAATCATATTATCCTTTCCTAAATGGTTTATATAATGATGGAATATCCTTCCTAATGATTGATTGAAACTCCAATGTGTTAACTAGTGGTCATCATAACTTTATGACTTATGTTTTGATATGCTAAACTTGTACACTATCATCGTGATGTTGGCCAATTATATACCTTCCTTATATGTTGATATAATAAAGGAATGCTCTTAATGCTAAGATAATAGTGCAATGTTATAATTTAAACATCTTTTAGTTTTTTAATGCCATATCATGCTGAGCCTGTGCATCACATGTGTGGTGATGTTTGTTGAGCCTTGTTATAAGGCATGGAAAGATAATCATGATCTTGTAGGAAATGATATTATGGCTTGAAGGACCTTTATGCATGGTTGAGCCCTGGATGAGGTGTAATCCTCTTTGACGATAAGGGTTGATACCGTGTGATGTTGTATTAAGAATATATATCTTGTGATAGTGTGGTGACAAGTGTAGTCTCATGCAAGGAAATCAATAGTACCATGTGATGGTGATGTGATGACAACTATAGCCTCTTTATTGGTAGGTGAATAGTGCTTTGTGATGTTGATATGAGAAATTATGTCTCATACATTTGATATATTTTGAAGTTGTTATACTTATATGTTTCTAGAACTGAATTAGGATTTGTATGTCCACTTGTTTGATACATCCTTAATTCACCCAACTGGAATAATTAATCAAGTGAAACCTCAATCATGTAGTTTCCCTATGCCATGAACCATTCCAGTGTTAGAACTTGCTGGATGGTGAAACAAGTATTCCTAAAGTAAACTCGGAGCACATACTGTGAGTATATGGGGTGCTTGTCATCCTGACACCAGGTGTTTATGGAGGATGTCTGCGGTCATGCCTCATATATTATTATGTATGAAAGGCAACAATATAACTGTGGGATGCCTCTGATAGAACAACAATATGTGAGATGTTCTCTAGCGTCCTGACATGTACCAAGGTAGGCTAGTTACATGATTATATGTCATTGTTTTGCAATTGGACTGATATGTCACTACGGTGCAGACTCATACTGACCTATTTGGGAGAAGATTTTGGAGTCCGACTCTTATTAGATCTTATATGGCACAAATTTTGACTTAGCAGTGGTCAATTGGATTTGGGTGGTACGACTCAAATCCTCAGGGAATAATAAAAGATGTAATACAACTGTGTAGCATATTTGTTTAGGGTTAGATATGGTGTTTCACATTGGGTGATAACCCTTGTTTGTTCTCTTTACATAAAAATGATGATTAGTGCATTAAGAGATAATCGATATGCTTATGCTGTAGAAATACTCATGATGTAGATGTGTACATACTATAGTCATGCTATGTTAATAGAGATGCTTCTACTGTTGATTATGCTAGTGGTGATAGTTATCACATGTTATTAGCTATGCTTATATTGCTAGCTGTTACAACCCCAAATTTTGGGTTCCTTTGGTGAGAAATGTAATTTCTCATATTAAAGATATTTGGACAAATAATGATATAATTTGTTGTGAATAAATGGATTTCGTTTAAAATAGTCTTGTTGTTTGATTTGTGGGCTTTATTGGCTATTGGGCCCAATGACAGGGAAATTCAATTAATTAATGAATAATTGAGTTATTGAGAAAAGAGAGATGAGGTAGAAACCTATAGAAGGCAAAGGAATGTAATCCAATAATGAATTTCGTGCCTCTTGGGTTCCTTGGATTCCAAGGAGTCCAAAGTTGCATAAATAGAGCAATAAGAAAAGAAAAGATCAATTAAGTATTTCTTTATTAAGAAAGGAATTGAAAATATTGATGAAATGTGGAAAATAAGTGAAAAGAGGTATAATGGAGTAATCTTTGGTGGAATTTTGTATCCCAATGATTCCTAATGTTGAAAGGAATACCAATAAGGAAAATAAAAGAGAAACAAAGAGAAAACTTCAAAAAGATATATTTTAATGAAGAAATAAACAAGATAATGTGAAATAATGCATTTAGATGCATCTAGAAGGATAATGAGTGTCCAATAAAAAGGATTTCGAATTATTAGAGTTTCTTGGGATCCAAGGAGTGCCAATGAATAAAGAGGAAAGAGAAAATACCTATAAAAGAAAATAAGAGAATAATGTAATACATTATTAATGGATTATGTGGTTTTGCTAAAAAGAAAGTAATTGCTTTTAAAGGGAAATAGGATTTCGTTCCTATGGATTAAAAAGGGCAAGTATAAAGAAGATGAAAGAGGAATTTCGAATTATTCAAGAAATAGGATATATCAAAGGAGAGAGGAAACTTGTGTTCTAATGAAGGAATCACTTTCCAAGTGGGAAAAGGATTTGTTTCCCTTGAATAAACATCTTATGGTGCGAAAACCCTCCTCTATAAAAGGGGTAGACCCTTTGGGACAAGTTCCAGAGAGATTCTACATCTCCCACTCTCTTCCTCCTCTTCTTCATGTCTCCTTACGTTCAAAACCCTAACGGAGGGGAGCAACTGACCATGGGGCAGAAAGGAGTATAGGTAGTGGTTTCAATGGAGGCTGGGGATGCCACGAGGTCAATACCAGGTCCAGCTAGCATCGACGTGACCTACACGATGCGCCATGGCTGCGATACGGCTGCACTTGCAGCTGCAAGTTGCAGGTGTTCCCCGACCAACCGAGCTATTCTGACCAAGTTTTGGGGGTGCCCCAGGTGCGCCAGAGGGTGGCAGAGACAGAGAAGCCATTTTCGGCGCAGCTAGGGTCCGGATCTGGGAAGGAGAGACGTGCCGAGGGCCGTCCTCGGCGGCTGCTACTGTTGATCCAAGGTTGAAGACAACCTAGCGACCAGTGGACAAATATACCCCTCTGGGGCGTGAAGGGCAGGCACTTACGCAAGGGGCACTTGAGTAATTCCGTTATGTTCCAGATCACAAGAGCAGTATTGCAAGTTAAAGGCTACGTGGTGCCTCCCCATTGGCTCAAGTAAGTGTATTAATGCAAAAATCATAACTCTTAATTGGTAGCTCCGATGAGAACATATGATACATGATTTTTGCTTAGAAAAACGAGAGGAATCCATTAAAAATATAATCGGAGCCTGATTCTGCTTGAAATTCGAAAAGTAATGAAAGTTATTAACTTTAATGTAAAGATGATTAAGAAATCCTATTTTGATATAATTAATGTGATTCGTAGGGTTTAATGGATGATTAGCGTTGGTATTAACCTGTTAATGATCAAAGAGATACATTAAGTTTGAAAAAGATGAATCTCACGTAATTGGTTTGATTTAGAAGTTCATGCATATAAATAAGCATTAATGGGCCTTGAAAGCCTAATTTTAGCGAATGAGATTATTAATGGCTTTAATTGATCAATTTGATGATTTGAGTTGAAATATGTCGAATCTAAGCTATTAGAGTATTAAAGTTCCTAATTTGTGGATAAATATCCTAAATGTAGTAATTAGGGTTTTTGAATGAATCAAGATGGAATTAATGATAAATAGAATTCACCTGTGGATTCAATCATAATGAACTATGAATTGATAATAAATGCTTATAATGAGTTTGCCATGGATTAAAAGGATTAAAATAGTAGCTTTAATGAAAAGAGGCTTGATGGACTTAATTGATAGATAATAGTGTTGTTAATCCAAAAATAAGATTAAATATTGTTAAAGGATAACCTTAACATCTTTTGTAATGAATGGATGAATAATTGGGGTTTTCGTGGTCCAAACCTGATCTTAAGGACCTTAATGGAAAATAAGACAAGATAATTAGGGTTTGATGGATATTTTATAAAAGTAAGGTAAAAGTAATAAAAAGGAAGTGAAACCCTAATTATACTCAAAACCCTAAAAAGGGCTAGTAAACCTAGGGCACATTAGGTCTATTAGATTTGTATACCATATCCATGATAGAGAATATTGGATGTCTTTTCAGGACCAACTTGTGCATACTTGCTTGAAATCTTGATCGGTTATTTCTGCATTCAATCTGCTTAACAGGTATGTGGTTAATTATGAATAACCGCCCTAGTTTCCCGATGATTTTCCGGATGGTTAATCGCATTGAATGCAAATTATCTGTTGGATGTTCATACTTGTAAATCATAAAGTCACTATAATTATCACAATAAAAAAAATAGAAGTATGGATTCTCGCACCTACATGCCACCCTGATGGATGATGCCAAAGGTCAGGCCCAGATGGGTAGACCAATGGACACCTTGAGTGGTGACCCCAGGCACCAAGAAGGTGGCCTATGATATTGCATGACTAGTGGGCACCATGAGTGGTGACCCCCAGGCACCAAGCTCGGGATTGAGAAGGTGGCCTTAAGTCATTGGCAAAGGGCACCCTAAGGTGGGTATGCCAGGGTTTAGGGCAAAAGCGGTGGAGAAAGTCATACTGAAAAGTGTAAATTGGCTTGTTAATTAATTTGATTGTGATTATTAAATTATTAGCCATATTTGCAAGATTTTGGTTGTTCCCACATACCAGTATATTTCGATATACTGATCGACGTTTTGTTTGTCGGCGTTTTAGGAACAACAATTGAAAGAACAAACAGTAAAGTGACACATTGCGGAAAAAGAAATAAAGTGCAAGGAGGATTAGATAGAATAATTCAAGACCAGGATAGATAGATTTCCAAGGTTTTCAAAGGTAAGTAAAGTTTTAATTTTATACCAAATTCCAGTTAGTTAGTAGAATTTCATAATTGTTATTGATTATTTGTCGAACCTTTGATCCTGTTAATTGGATAACGGCACCGACCTTTCGGTCTCCCTTAATTGGGGGTTACCGGGAGGCGGGGTCGTTACACTAGCCATGTCTCTATTATTAGAGATTCTTAAACTTCTAATCATGCTTATGTATATAATTGTGCTTTGATGTTAGGTCTACTTATGATGCAGATATGTTCAACTTGATAGACATGCTAGTTATATATACTTATGCTGCTAGACATATTCATGATGTTAGAGATACTTATGCTACTAGATTGCTTATATTGTTAGAAAAGCACAAGATGATAGTCATACTAGTGATGACCTTTGTTATTTGATGCAATCTTATAAAATCTAAGATGATAGTTTGCAAATACTCTGATAATTGTACTTGTTGCTAAGGTTATTTGCTTAACTTGTTCAGTATGCTCAAACTGTTTAATTTGGTCAATTGTCCATTAAATACTCCAACTGCTCAGTGTACTTATTGTTAAATAATTTGTTGTAGTCAATATATGTTGGAGAGAGTTATATGGTGATGGGCCTTAGAGAAGGTTGTTTAGTTGTCTAGTGTGTCCTAGATTCGTCCCTGTACTCTCAATTCCAAGTGAAAAGTTTGTATATGATGTTTTGATTGAATCGAGCTTTTGATAGCATGTTGATGCTTGTATAAGTGGAATATGTGGATAGTGTTCCTTTGTAAAGTTTATGTTGTAGTTGACGCTACAGATCAATTGTTAAGGATATTAAGTATTATATGGAATGAAACAAGTTACTAGGCGTTTATGTAAATGTTTCTGAGCATTTGAGAAATGTTGAAATCGGTTTTAATTTACCATGTTTCTGGTTTTGTGTTTAATTAATGAGTAACTGTGTTTTGTATTTTGAGTAATCTCGTTTAATGTAACAGATCCTCATAACAACTTTGCATGTTGAACTCTTATTGTGATATGGAATGATGTTATATGATGTCACACAATATTTACCCAATCATCTTTGAAAAGGTCATGATATCCCTTACATATAGATAACTTTTGTTTTAATATCACTTGAATTAGTCTCTTGGTTATTTTGTTGTCCATGTGGTACTTTGACATCCACAAATGATTAATGCACCATATCATGATCGAATAAACTATTATAATGCTGATGTATGTCACAGACCAATAAAGATACAATAAAATAGAGATGTTCGTAACCCAATGCAATTAAATTTCAACATTCCTAAACAAACTATAAAAAATTTCAAGTGGTATTAGTACATGTACATATGCGATACATGAAAATCTAGATTTAATCTGTACATTACATAATAGCATGATGGATCACATGGATTTGGTAATGAAGTTGGTGAGACATTATATCAGTTAAGAGATTCTAGTTTTGTAGCTTCATTAGATATAATAGAGTACATGTACATGTATGGTTTGTACTCCATTTCAATTTATGTTCATATCAATAACAACAAACAAATATCACTTCATGCCATACAACATTGCACTCTCCATAATCAACTTAATCTCTTCCCATAATGATTTTATTGGAAATGAGAACATCTCTAGGCACCATACATAGGTCACATACATCATTTATTTGTCTGAGTGATAATTTTAATATAACATTAATTTGTTAGTATGACATATCTTGTCACACAAATATAATATAGTTGGTCGGGCCTCTTAATTCACTCATTGAATTGGAATTTGGTTGCATGTTTGGTGTTAATCCTAGTGCATTAAATCTTCCTCAGTTGCATTATTGATTATGTGACGTCCTATTGAACTATTTATTTCATTAGATTGGTAAATACTATTAGAGGAATTGCCACTCCTAACTTAGACATGCCTTTATTTCAACAACAAAAAGCAATGCATACTTGTTCCATAAAACATTGACATATTGACTATGAATAAATATGTTGTTATATAACTATAATAGAATATTATTCTAGGAACTACCTCACCTGTCCTCATCATTGGAATTTGAACTATCACTAGAAAAGTCCAATTTGTTATGGTGGTAATCATGCATGTTACATAATTCATCTATATCAACTAGAAATCTTGTCGTTTCTACCTTTGCAGATGTAGGGTGATTGGAAAATGTTGACCAATTTTCCTTAATGCTTTGTGGGAACAATAACTAATTCATCATGCCTCCCTCAACCACTTCACCTTATAATGTTGTGTTAATATTGATTCATCGATAGCCTCATTAAGCAAGTGTTTCGAACCAATCCATTATTGCAAGTATAATATGGTAAATGAGGACTGAGATCTTCAAACTAAACATTACTTTCTTTTGTTTCATCCATGTACACTCAAATATTAAAAGGTGTCTTCATTGACATGTTGGCATTCCAAATAGTATTCAATTGATATTATTCATGTGATGATAATATAAAGTACTAAAATAGTTAAAATTTTCATGACATACACTAAAAAACATATAAAATAGTATTGTTCATATGAACGCACTACAAAACATCTAACCAAATAAAGGAGAATAGTGTTATTATATGCAAGACATGCAAAGTGAAGCCTCCTATACTCTATCCCATAGTCTGGTGGCTATATATTCTCATAATCTATCCGCGACTCTGAGTTCCACTTGAATTGCAAGGACATCAACAATTCATCATCTTCGTGTTTGTTGACTTTGTCTATTCTATCTTCATCATCCACAATTTCATTAGGAAATCAACGTCTCTTTATAAAATTATATAGTAGACAACACAAGACAATAATGTGAGACCGTTCAGTTATGCCAAATATTGGTTGTTTTCTAAGTATGGTGAACCTCCTCTTCAACATGTTAAATGCCCTCCCAAATAAATTTTTCTATCACAGGAGATGGGTGATGCAAACAAGAGTCAAAGGAGTTGTCATAATAAGAAAATCATCCGTGAACATTTCCATTACAGTTTTTGTCAACCTTGCAAAGATATCCACCAACTAGCGTTAGAAAGTAGCAACAACATTGCAAACTGAAGGGCATCCTCCTAAAGGCATAAAATCCAAAGAGGCAAATGAACGTGGTCTTTTCTTAGTTTAATAGGAATCTGATAGAAGTCTGAGTATACAAAAAGAATTCTTGATGTTCCAAACACTCTAGGACTTGATCAAGTAAGGGAAGAGAGAAGTGGTCCTTCCTTGTAGCTTTATTCAACTTCCTATAGTCAATGCACATCCTCCACCATGTGACAGTGTGCGTGGGAATGAGCTCGTTCTTGTCATTCTTCAAAACTTTAGTATCCCACCATTCTCGGGGACAACCTACACGGGTCTTACCCAATGGAAATCTAAAACATGGTTGATAACTCATGTTCTGGGTAATTTAATAACCTCTAGAGTCTAGACCGACCACCTCTTTCATGTTGGGATTCAATTTTCACCGGGGGGGGGTCTCTAGATGGTCTGTATTCCTCTACAATGGGGATATTGTGTATACAATTAGCTTACTAACACATGTCAGATCAGTCATTTTGTAACCCAAGGATGCCTTTCTCTTCTTCAACTCTACATCAATATGTCTTCTTGTTTTTGTGTGATCTCGGAGTTGATGATTACTGGACAAACTTTTTTCTCAACAAGAAAAAGATACTTCAAATCATTAAGTAGGGCCTTCATCTCTGGTGCCTTCAGTGTTCTAGTTTCTCTTCAAAAATCGATCTCATTTTTATCTCTTCAAATTCAACATTGGGCTCCTCTTCATAGAATTCCAAGTGGAAGAGACATTGGCTTACTTGGTCATCACCAAAATTGGACATGTTTGGAATGGCAAGGTTACTTTATAAAGGGTCTTCAATCACTTCAAAGTCATGTCTAATCTAACATAGCTTGTGAATACAATCAACCAATAAGACCTCCTCATTGATAATAAGAACCTTCACACTTTCAAACACCCATAAACTGACTATTTATTCATAACCTCAATAGAATGGTTCCTGTATCTACATCAATCAAGGCTTAGGTTGTAACTAGGAACAAGAGGCCAAAGATGAGAGGATACTGCAGATCCTCCTTGATGTCTATAATCACAAAGTCACAATGGACATAGGCATCCTTACCAATCTTCATGGGAGTGTCCTCTATGATACCCGTGGAATTTGTCATGGAGAAATTTGCTAGATGAATGGTCATGGTGGTAGGGAGTATCTCAATTAATCCAAATATTTGCCATAAGCTGTATGACATGATGGAAATGATGGCACCTAAATCTACAAGCCCCTTTTTACAAGTATTATCACTAAGGCTCCTATTAGTTTGGTGTAAGTGATGAATTCTGTGGAACTTGTTTTCTGGGAACTCTATTTCAGTTTCTGGAACTTAAGTTCCATTCACTTCCATGTGATTGGTTTGTTGCAAGTGTAAATATGAAAATCATTAAAAATATTGTTAATTTTTGTTGTATAATACATATATGTGAGGATGGCAAAGACATAAAAAAAGAAATCATATATGTAAAAAATCTTAATATTCTTAAATCATAATAACCATAACAAGTAGTTGTTGTGCAGATGTTGCTCCTTTAAAAATATTTTATTATGGTACAATTATAATCTTAATAAAAATATTATGATTAAAATCACATCATAATATTTTTATTTCACTTTGTGTATACAAAGTATTATAATAATATCCGCATTTCATGTGCTTGTAAATATAAATTTTGGTTCATCAGTGTTTAACGCAATGTAGAACATTAATTTCTACATTATTTTTTACAAGAATTTTTATTATATTACTCGTACATGGTTATAGTTAATTATCGTGTTTTTGCATCATATTGTTTAAACATGAAGAATAAAAATATATTACATAAATTACATTATTTTTACATGGTGCGGTGTTTTTTTATGATGTTTGTATTTTTATTTTGTAGATTGTATTGATAATGGTAGTTATAATGTTAAATATTTTACATAGTTCAATTATAGTGTATGATATTTTGTCATATTATGTTGTCGTTTTAGCAACAAACTATATCCTTACCATTAATATTTCTAGTCATAAATATTTTATATGTGTCACTTATAATGAATGAAGAATATAATTGTATAAGAAATGTTGTTAGTTGTCCTGGAACTCGTTTTCTGCTCTTTTTAAGAGGTAACTCAAGAACTATATTTTGTATGTAAGTCTGTAACTCCGGAAGTCACGGAACTCAAGTTCCAACACTTATCTCAAACCAATCATGAAAACTGCTCAAAGAACTCCAATTCATGTGTTTTCCGAACCAGTTACGACAAACCAATCAGAGCCTAAGGTAGAAACCAATCCCGAAGGAACCGAGATCCTTTTGCTTCTTTGGCATTTTATTGAGGATAATGTCTGAAGTTGTTCATGCTAATTTTACTATCTCATACTCCTCAATGGTGTACTTATTCGTCAATAGTCTTCAAATATTTAGACCAACTTGGAAATTAAAAAAGGAGATCCAAGAACGAGATATCCACATGAAGCTTATTCATAGATTCCTTGAATCACATGAACGTAGCATCCAACCTTGTTTGCTTGAGATGTGCTTGATAGGGAGGCATTGGCTTGCAAACAAACACATCGGGCTCAATAAAATTAACTTGTGGTTTTGCATCACTAGTAGCTTTACATGCATCAACATCAACAACTATGTCTTGTACCTATTCCTTTTCAACCATCACAGTATCATCATCATCAAATTTAACAGGAACAATGACTGGTTTCACTAGAAGAGGAGGAACATACACATTACTTGAACATGTAGAAAAAAAATTCAGTTGCTCAAGATTCTTGATGTTATTCTAACCCAGCTAAGGATCCTAGAAAAGGGTGTAAAGAGGCAGATGTTTGAGCTAATTGAGAAGCAATAGATTTTGGTAGGCTTCCTGATTGGAAAGCATGGTCTGTTGGCTAGAAGTCACCTGTATAAGGAGTGGACTATAGTATCTATGGCACCTGGTTTGGATTCTAAAATTTTTGGATTATAGTAACTATAGAATTTTTTGAATGATTGAAAACTTGTCACCTATATAAGGAGTGGACTATAGTATCTATGGCACCTGGTTTGGATTCTAAAATTTTTGCACTTGATTATAGCCACGATTCTGGAAATTTCCCTAGTAATTGCCTTGGTTCTTGAAGTTTCATTTTTATTGTATTAGAACCTAGGAGGAACACGACCTTGGTTGTTTGCTTGGATTAACTGATGTTGTGATGTATTCTCTACTCCTATTTGTTTGCCATACTAGAAACCATAATGGCAATGAATGTCTACTCATCATGTTTTTAGTTGCATTTTTATACTTAGTTTTGCATGTTTCTATTGCTCACTTCATATTTCAATTGGTCTAGATTTTTAGTGTTTTATTATATTTATTTGGAAATTAATGGATTTTTATATTTTATTTATAAGTTGATGCAAGAAGAAGAAAGTACTACTACTTCTCAATGAAAAGTCCAAGAAAAATGACATACATATCCTCACCTCCATATCCTATGATTGGAGTGAGGATTATTAAATTATAGATGGTCACTAAAATAGATCTAATGTTTGCATCAATGCCGGAACCAGATGATTCAAGTTGGGTTTGAAGCGTAATTCAATTATTAATGTCTGAATACGATTCAGTAGGTTGGTCATTTGGTCGCTCGAAACCTATGTAATGTAAATATACAGTAAAGGAGTCAAGGACCATATATTAATTAATCAATAGAGCCTTTTGAGGATACTAATTGCAACAGAGTCAGGGAAGTTGAACAACCATAATAATTAAATTAAAACCAATACAAACTTATTTTGTTGGCAAACACATGGCAGTTAATGTGGTTAAGGCTATCCCTGTGACCGAGCACAAAGATATTAAGACGTCAATTGAAAATCTATCAAAGCAAGGCATTTACTTTTCAAAGGTGACCTGACTAATTATGCTTGGTTATTGAGAATTCAAGACTTGACTTATAGTGGCTCTTTATATTCTGCATGGACAAACCTAATACTTACCATCTTTTGATACAAATACAAGCCAACCACAACTTTTGGAAGGGGTCAGGCTCATTGTGATCCACCCTACTCTCTAATCAATTTTTGGAGCAAGGAGAAAAGGGACAGAGGAATGGACTAGAGATTGAAGTTATCATCTGGGATTTGTGATGAGACCATTGATCTTCACTTCTATGTAGCTACTTTGTCCATGAGATTCTTCTCTCTCTCTCTCTCTCTCTCTCTTTGTTTCAAAAACAAGATTAGCAGTAGATCTTATACTGGGGGTGTGAAGATCAACGCCATTGCCTTATCTTGTACTCTCATGTTATAAATTTTTATTCATATGGATTTTTAGATTGATTGTAAATTTAGTGTTACATGCTCTATAGATTAGCTACTTGTCTTGCATGATTTTTAGAATCATAGATGTAGAGACCTTGAATTCTAGGATTAGAATACCAACCAGATTCATTGAATCCCAAATGATATAATGGAAGGGAGTTCTCTAGGGTGATGGGTTAAGGGATATGTAGGTAAAGAGATCACGATCCTATGGGAAATTTGTCTTTGTGAATTTCATACTATGTAAGGATATGAAATTTCTTGGCCCCAATCTAACATTTGTATGAATAAGCGAGGTAACATAATGAATGGGTATGTAGGCAATGGTGGTGAAATCACTCATCTTGCTAATTTTATCATAGTGTAAGAACATTTCTTTCTCAATTTACTTTTTTCTCTTACTCAATTAATTTAGCTAATCAAACAATCATTCCATCTATCTTTTTTATCACTGAAACATGCTACCATCTTTATTGAAACAATCAAAGAGAAGTTCAAGGAGTGTACAAACACCACTCCTAACCATAGTCCAAGATAAGAAGGAGATCGTATGGAAGGGAAGAGGCTATACATAGGAGACTATATTCAGAGAAAAGAAAGAATATACATGCATGAAGGATTGTACATAAGAAGAGTGTATTCAGAAATAATATGAACCCAACTCTTAGAAGCATCATGCTCAAGATCTTCAGAAAAAATCTCATTTATGATCTTCCAAATATGGTAAAGGATAGTAGAGATCTAAACATTCTACCCTCTCATGTTAACATTCAACGACTCCTTCAAATATTTAAGGATCTAAGTAACAAGATCAACATTATGGGCCTTGGCCCAAATGTCTACAACAATATTGCATTCAAAGAAGATATGGTGAATTGATCCACGACTATATCTTCATAATTGTCAGTAGGAAGGGAAGTAGAAGCTCCTAGCATCGATATTATCTATTGTAGGTAGCAAATAAGAAAATAGCTTCCAAGAATGGAACTTAAACTTTTTAGATACCCCAGACTTCCAAACCTATTTGCACCAGTTAACCTCAAGGATATTCTTCTTAGTCACCAACCAAGCAACTTTCAAGTTTACTTTTTCCTTGCCATTAAACATAATTCTATTCACATCTCTCTCCAATCAATCTTCTATTAATAGTAAGATTCCAATGCCTATTGTGAATGTTCAAACTCAAAAGACAAAATTTTCCTTTGCCCAACTTAAGGCATAAGGGGTTGTCGACACAGTTTGTTAGGATATTATTATCCTCTAGCCAGGGAATAGAGTAAGATTTTTGAACCATCACCAAGTGAAAATTTAGTATGATTAAGAACAAGATCCTTCACTTTCATGGGGTGAGTCCACATCCAAAAAAATTAGGGGAATTAACCCCTTTCTAAACATAATCAACATTTCTAAGATACTTGGAATGAATCCATTTGACCCATAACGATTCCTTATTCTTAGTAGGATTCTAGAAATTGACTACGAGATTAGTTTTTCTTAAGTCAGTAGTTTTCCTTAGTCCCAGACCTCCTTCATTTTTTGTTCTACAAACTTTATCCCATGAAGCAAGATGCAGATGTTTTGCATCAAGCATATTTCCCCAGAGAGAGTCTTGGCATAGCTTATCCAATTCATTACAAACACAAGAAGAAAGAGGAAAAGAATTAATCTTGTTATGACCCACTTCATGATTAACTAGTAAGTATCATGATTAGTGCATACTCAAGTTAATTAAGCTAAGCTAAGTGTTTAAGATGTGATTGGTGTTTTGATTAGCTGAGACAAGATAAATAGCATGATTTCTTGCACTGAGGGTGTAGGGTGTAGAGGATCTCACACTTCAAAAGTTGTAAAAGAAATCACCTCAATCGGACACTCGAGGCGAGAGTTACAGTATTTTCTAGAACCAGGGTTTGGTTTTACAATTTTTCTAGTTTTCTTCTAGTCTTTTATTTAAAGTTTTGTCATTCAGAAAGGACTGGCAGCCCACTTTGTTGCCAGGACTTCTGTAAAGGCATTCATGTAAAAATTTTATACTTGTAATGAAAAAAGAGTTGATTTTTGTTTTTATTTAACCTTTTCCTTTTCTAGCTTATCCTTTCTCCTTCACCCGATAGAACAACCGCCTAAGCCTGCGCTCTGAACAACCGCCTAAGCCAGCGCACAGAGCGGCGATCGACCTGCGGTAGAGGGAGGAAAGACAAAGCGGATTTAGGGCTCCTTTGAGCTGAGGTGCTGGGCGCCTTGCTTCCTTCTTCTTCCTCCTCCCCTTTCCTCACCTTATCACGCCCTAGTTGTGCCCCCTTCCACCTGTCGCCAACCTGCTTGAGCCGGCCGGCCGCACAGCAGCAGGAGCTGCGGCCAGGAGCTCAGTTGGGTGAAGAACAGCACCAAAAGCGCCGCCTTGAGTCTGGTCTTGGTGCCTAAGCACGTTTTTGTAGCCCTAGCCATGACCAGCAACCCATCTGAGCTCCTCCTTCAACCTGTATGTGAGAGGAACGGCTGCTTGCAGCAGCAGGTCCGAACCAGGGCCGATTGGCGCGGGAAATAACAAGGGGATGATGCTATCGAGCTCGGCCAAGAAGGTTGGAGCAAGAACCGCAGTCGTAGCTGCATCCCACACCAAGAAGGAAGAAGTCTTATTCAACCTGCTGTGAGTGAAGCACCTGCTGGGTGTAGGAGGCTTAATTCCAAGCAATACCAAGGTAGAAGAAGACTTGCGTGTGCCCAGAAACTGGTCTTTGGACGCAATTCTAGACGAATCCGGACATTCCCAACAGGTGTCAGTAGGATCTCACTAGCTATCTAAGATTTAACTCAGGAAATGAGAAATTTTTGGTAAATTACGCGTTATTCGCTAATAACAGGCGTTGGGCAGTATTTGGCGTCGCCCGACTTTTTATTTCATAAATCATTTGGATTAGCATCAGATCAGTGTGGTTTGGACCAATAAATTTACATAGTTCATCGAAACCTAAATTGTTCAGTATGAATGTTGAAATTAGTCATACACGATCGATAATTGTACGGTTTGAGTATAAACTTAGGCAATACATATTTTATATACGATAACATAAAAATATGCAATAAAACCCTAGTTGCATGCTTCATGTTATGTTACTGCGTGTGAATTTACATTTACATGAATTGCACATTTCTCTGAGATATTACTAGAAACTCTCAAGTATTGTTATTAATTCGTGATATGATACGTAAGTAACTCTTAATTGAATTATGTGATGCACAAACCAGGATCAGGGTTAATGTGCACGTTCTATGAGAAATTTTAGATAATTGATAAATGTTACAGATGATTTCTCATATGTGAAGTAATTACTCTTATCAGTGCAATAAGATGTTCAATTGCATGAATTCAGTATGTATGTACCAAATTGACATGAGTTTGGGTTATTTATGAATTTTTTAATCTGCCTGCATGCATGATATAAGGATTACTCAGTATTTACAATGATTTTGAGTATACTGCTCTGTCAGTTCTAGAATGATATCATATTGTGATTTGAATTGCAATCAAATAGATGAGGTAACTGAAACCCTAAGGATATGGTGTTGCCATGTGATAAGTGAATGAGGTAACTGAAACCCTAAGGATAGGGTGTTCAATGAATCAAGTATTTTGATATCAAAATTCTCAGTATGAGATGTGGTGATGCTTAATAATTCAATTGCATGATTTTAGTGTATCAAGTGCCAAATTGACATGCATTCTATTTATTTAAGAATTTTAGTCTGTCTGCATGTATAGTATGATGATTTCTCAGTATATTATAGTGTTTTGAATATACTACTCTGTCAAATTTAGAATGATATTCATGTCGTGTTGTAAAGTTCAAGTAAATAGACTCAGTACCATAGAGATACCAAAGTCCAGAACAAGTAAGAGAGAGATGCAATGTAGTAAGAGCTTTTCTATAGTAATAAAATATTAGATTAAGGGCCCTGACACCGTAGAACACCTTTGAGATGTCTGTACCCTAGGGGTGAAATGACCTAACACTGGTGGTGCGTCCAGTAAGGTCGGAGACTCGTGTCCAACACTAACCGGACGTCTCGGTGGCACGAGAGTACAGTTTACAGTGTCCAACACTAACTAGACGTCCTAGTGGCACTGGAGTATAGAAAAGTGTGTCCAACACTAACTAGACGTCCTGGTGGCACGGCTTGACTCTCCGCCTATGTATTCAGCTTAGAGGAGGAGTCCAGTTTATGGAACCATAAGGATGCCGAGGCCAGAGAGCCTGAGTTCCTGTAGCAGACCAAGACAGCAGTCAGACTTAGCTATCCCGGGGTGTCGGCTAAGTCTTGTACGATGGGATCGTAGTTTGCTACGAGTCTTCATATGTAGAGTACACTGCATATGATCAGGGCATAAGATAAAATATATTCATATAGGTTCACAGAGTTTTATTAAGTTAAAGAGTTAAGAAAGTTATGAGTTAGCTTCACAGCAGTAGTTCTTTAAGTATTTTCTGTTAAATAATTGTATCTACAGCTTTGCATCAATTGTTATCATAATAAAATGCTGACATCTTCTGTTGTTTAAATTAAATTGCTTAGACATGCTGAGTGTAGTATGTCTTGCATATTATTCCAAATAATAAACATAAATGAGTTATCTGTGATAGTTGGTGAAATTCTATTCACTGAGCAGTAGCTCACCAACCTACTGAAACATTTTTTCAGGTCAACGTCAGCACAAGGAGGCTGAAGGATCGTATCACTCGAGTATATAGAAGGTAGTTAGTAGTTAGTTAGAGGTCTCTTAGTCCTTTCCCCTCGGTCCTTGGGCATATGGTGGGTTAGAGAGAGAGAGAATATGGTGAAATATGTAGTTAGTTTTCAATTATCTGCGGTGTTTTATAGTCTGCATGAGAAATGTAATATGTCATGTAAGCTTGTTTTTCTTCTTAGTAAGGTTTATGGAAAGCCGCTTCTGCAGTTTTATTATAATTCGATGCTATACAAGTTTTATGATTTTTATTTAAGTTAATCTAAGTGTTCAAGAAAAGAAAAAGTTAAGAGTGGTTTATCGAGGGTGACTCCCCGGTCTTCGGGGTCATTAGAGATGGCATGGCGGTCGGGGCGTCACAAATCTAGAACTAACTTATAGATGATAAGGTAGACCGAATCAATTCAATCCTACCTTCCATAGACAAAGTTTTAGCTTTTCATACTTCCAATTTAGCCTTGAATTTGTTAGTCAGAGGATGACAGAGGTTCTTAGCAAGTCTGCCACAAAACAAGCATACACTAAGATACCTTACAAGAAATCTTCAACTTCAACATAAAGTGTATCACAAATGTCTTTCGTATCATCATTATTACTCATGAATACATCATTTTTGTCATGATTGAAATGCAAAATAGAGAATTTAGCAATGGTATCAATAATCTCAAATAGAACTTTGGCGTTGTATTTATAAGCTTTACCAAATATCATAAGGTCACCAATGAATGCAATATGAGAGATACACGTGCTATTAGAAGATTTAAGTGGTATATATTTCTCTTCTTTCATAAAATGTTTAATGATACTCAGTAACCCTTGAATACAAATAACAAAGAGGAGAGGGGCCAAGGAATCTCCTTGTCTTAACCCACTAGAGGGTTTAAGATGGTAGAGGGTTCACCATTAATCAACACCTAATAACTTACAAAATCAAGTAAAGAGTAAATCCAGTTATTCTAATAATAAGGAAAACCCATTTTGTTAAGAATTATCATAAGGTAATCTTGTCTAATAGAATCATAGGCTTTGGTAATGTCTGCTTTAACACAGATTTTTGGACTCGCATTTCTTTTCCTGAAATCCTACAAAAGCTCATTGGAAAGAAAAATAGCATCCTTGATGTGCTGACCTTTACTGAAGGTCATAAGCTCAGACAACACCATCTTTAGTTTGATGGCTTAAATCTTTTAGATGATTTTCTGTATAAAATTGTATAATGAAAAAGGTCTCCATTCTCTAATAGTCTTTTAATCACTTTTTCATAATTATACTAAAAAATTGAACCGTTCTTCATCCATCTATCTTTGTTAATCACCTTTTATTAATTAGACTAAAAATATGAATTATTCTTAATAACATTGTCCTCTGGGTTGATCCTAAGTCTATACTACAATAAGATCCATTCCCTTATGGGTGGTAATTGTTGCATGTTAGATTAGGTAAGAGTTTATTTATTTTTCCCTAGGTGAATTTTTTGTGCTATACACATCAATGTCTTCTAGTTTGATTTGGGTTATTGTAGCCTTGCCCAGGAATGATCTGGATGGATTTGAGGTCCTCTATCTTCCCTTCCTCCTCTTACACCTGGGCATTGTTCACCATCACATTATACAAGAGTTGGCAACTGAGAGTGGAGTGATCATGGCCCTTGCAAGTCTCGTAGAACATGTCTATAGACTTTACTTGTTATTTTAATTGTTGTGGTTGTCCTCTTCTTTCATAAGCATCAAAAGAGGACTCAAGTTGTCTTTCTTTAAGGCTATCTTTTTGAGAGATTTGGTTATAGATTTAGGTTTGAAATATCTTCAACTTTAGATACCTTGTGGACACCTCCTTTTCCTCAGCTATAATGGGATAGTGAGTGATTTCCATAGCCTCTTTTGACAACCTCCCTTGTGTTGTCAAAGTTTTGGAACATGAAATTTCCTCCAGATGAGGAATTTATGAACTCATTGGTACCATCGTCAACACCTATTTAGAAGGTTTTTATCAATTGAATCTATGGGATGTAGTGGTGTGGTAACGATGGAGAATATTATTGAACTGTTGCCAAGCTTCAACTAGGGATTCTCTTGGGACCATGAAGAACTGTGTGATTTAGTTCCTGATCTAGTAGGTGAGGGATGGAGGGTAATACTTTTCCATAAATTGGATTTGAGACACTTCCAAGTTGTGTTGTTGTCTCCCTTCATGTCGTTGTACCAACACCTCACCTTATCAATACTTGAAAAATCAAAGCTTGAGGGCGTCATCAAATATGCCAAGTTGTTTTTTTTAAGACACAAAGGTCTACAAACTGATGCAAGTGATCTCAACAATTGTCATCTCTATTTCTAGCTAAGGCATTGCTTTGTAGCATGGTGGACCTCTGCGTGTGGAACTCAAACTATGGGGTGTTAACTATGGGAAGCACCATTGGATGATGTGCATCAGTAGCCTTAGTGACAAACAAGTCCTTAAGCTATTTTTGTCATTCTTCTTCAAGGGCACCAGCCTATCTAGCTCTGATCTCTACAATAATAGTTTCTCTTGTTTCCCACTGATCAAACTCAAAAGGTGTAGAGTCAACACTTTGGGAGCATCACATGCACCTTTGGCATCTAAAAAGAGAATTGACAATGATAAAATTAAGGATGGAGAAATTATAGTATATATGAATGAATATCTATTGGAAAATAAAATCCTAATTATTCTAAATAATAGGGTTTGAAGACTATTTCATTGTCCCCGACAACTAAAATGAGAAAAACTAATCTAGAAATTGCAATGAAAATGTGATGAAGTATTCATCAATGTGCTCCTAATCTTGAAGAAGCAAACACTCATTGTTAAATATAGCTTGTTGGTGAGTGAAGATTTTCTCTTGGTTGTGGAAATCTGCTCTTGATAGTTTGTGAACTAATCCAAGAACGCATGGTATTTTTGTTTCCCCTCATGGATGTAGTTGAGCATGGTGTACATGCTCTTCAAAGAGTATGGGTGATCTTGTGTTGACAGTGCAGAAGTCAATGTGGGGGAACATGGTGACATGCAATGTGATGAGACTGCCTTCTCAGCCTTAATTTATTTTGATTATTCCCCCATGGCTTCCACCTCTTGATCCTACCCTTATTTAATTTCCTTATCATTAGAAGGCCAATGAAGGTGGTCAACGATACATACATATGGAAACACTATATCTAGGAGTGCTCACTCACCTAGATTGGATATGTCATCTATCCTCCTGCCATGTTAATGAAGAGCTTCAGTCTCTTTTGGCTCAAGGGGTTAGAGACGGTAAAGGTCTAGGCTAAGATAGTCATAAATAGGGGTGAGTCTTGGAAGCAAGGATACATGCACAAATACGGAAATGGAAAATGGTGATTTCAAAAATGTAGGACACAAACACATCGTCAGGCACGAAAAAAATATTCAAATTAATTTCTATATGCAAAAACCATGGAACTAGTATAAATGAGCAAGATACATGAATTATGAGCACAAGAAGATAAAAAAAATATTATTTGCTACATCATTACATCCAATGACCCTTTCCAAGTTATAAAACCCAAATATTAATGGGAACTATCACATCATGGTCCTTCTCATAAGATAACAAAAGATGGTGTTTGCTACATAATCACATATAATGATCCAATGACCCAAAATATAAAATCCAAAAACCAAATGGGAGCTATCACATCATGGTCCTACTCAACTAAGAATGTCATCATCATTTTCAACACCATCATTGAACACACTTGCCTCCATCTTTGGCTCATCAAGTAACAACTCCGCCACCTCAAGAAGTCATGCACCTTCAAAGGAGTCAAATGCATCACTTGCATTGTCCCACATCTTTGTTTCTCCTTTAGTATATTCTTTTTTTCTCCTTTATAAAATACAAAGGTTACTATGTACAAAACTATATCTTCTCCTCTTTCAAGAGTGATCTTGTTCCTCCTCAATGAGTTGATAAATGAGTATGTGCACCGATTTCTTTCACTAGAAGAAGAAGAGGATGTGTAATGACCCCGCTTCTCAGTAACCCCCAATCAAGGGAGACCAAGAGGTCAGAGACATTATCCCAAAATTTAGGATCAATTGTTTGACAATTCAATCAAAAATAGTTATCAAATTCTACTAATACTAAACTGGAAAGATGGAATAAAATAGAACTTTTGCATACCTTGTAAAATTAGGATCTAAGACTTCTATCTGTAGTAGAACTCTAACTATCTATCCTCCTTTGGATTACTTAACTTTATCTTCACATATTCCGTTTTACTGTTTGTCCTTTTCAGATAATACCTAAAACACCGACAAACAAAATGTCGATCAGTATAGTGCTATACTGCTATGTGGGGACAAACAAGATATCAAAAATAGGCTCTAATAACCTAAATATAGCAAATAGTTGATTGACGACCCAAATCATGTTTTCCATGTAACTTCTCAACCGCTTTTACCCTAAACCCTGGATTACCCTTTCTTAGGGTTTTGTCCTTGCAAGGGACATAAGGCCACCTTCTCCATCCTGAGATTGGTGCCTGGGGTCACCTCTCTGGGTGACCAATGGTCTTCCCTCTAGGGCTTGACCAACTCAGACCTTCCCTCTGGGGCTTGATCTTGCATCATACATTAGGGTGGTATGTAGGTTCGAGAAGTACACTTATGCTTAATTGTTATACACATAGTCACTTTATGAGATTGCAAAATTGAACAATCAAATAGTTTAGGTTCATAGTAATTGAGAAACTTTGAGAAAATGTCGTGAATCATAAAATGATTATTCATAATTTAACCGCATACCTGTTCAGCAAATTCAACAAGCTAATAGTAAATCCAAGCAAGAAATTGTCCAAGCAAGAAGTTCATTCCACACAAGCAAGAATCCTAAAAAGTACATGTACTCTATTTACTATCCACTTTATCAGATTCTATCTATTCACTTGAACTCCCTTCCTAGGGTTTCCTACTCCTTTTTAGGGTTTCATTGGGGTTCATCTTTATCATTATCTCTATAAACCCTAAAATGGCAAAACTAATTACAACCCTTAACTAGCTTGTTAAAACTTTCCTAACAGGCTTAGGATCAACTCAAAATTACTTCCTTCTAAGGAATCTCAAATTAACCACCTTAATCAGCTTTTACCCTAAATTAGGGTTTCTATATGCATTATAACTTATTCATGTGTAAAAACCCTAGAGAAAGAATAGTATCAACTATATCTCATTCAACTCTTACTTTTCCTCTCAATAGGTTAATATAACTCGAAATAACCTAATTAAGATATTAAGGTTTTAACATGGTTTAATACATAAACATGGTTAACTCAAGGTACTTTTAGAACTATGATCAGATTCAGGCTATAAACTATTTTTAATGGATTCCTCACATTCTCCTGATAAATTTTCATATATAATTTGTCTCAATCGTAGTTACCAATCTTTTACTATGATTTTTGCAAGTTAATTTACCTCTCATCCAATCACAGGCTGCCACATGAGCTCTTCACTTCCTTTCCCTTTTTCCAAGTGGGTAACGCTGCAACCAATGGCATGCGGCCATCTCACCAGCTCGCTCTAGCAAGGATGAGTCAGGAATCCAGATCAAAGGACCACTTTACCCCTCCCTTCCTTCACCAGCATCAGGGGCAAGGAGGTCTTTCCCTCTTGTTTTATCCCCTTCCTCACGCGGCTCCCCTATGCGCAACCAGTGGTGCCTGGTGGTCAACCGCGACATTGACTCCCAGCTACAGGGCCCCAAAGAACCCAGCGAAGAAGCCAACCTCTCCACCATATCATCCCGAATGCACTGCAAGTCCCGCCGGTGGTCGGAGGAGGCAAGGTCAGCACCACGCAAGCTCCATGTGGGTGGCGAACAGGGGACCAAAACAACCCAAACGAAGGAATGGAAGCAGGTCTAGTCGAGAATGAGAGAGGATTCTATTTCAAGCGATGGATTTCACAAGCTCTTCCCCTCGTAGGGGAAATTCCACCCCTTTAAATAGGTAGGGAAGGTACCACCTATCCCCCATGGAGTCCAGCTCCATTAGGGAAACTCCCAAATCCGCACGAAACATGGCATCCAAGGGGTTATCTAGTTCGATTTAATCTCCCAAAAATGATTATCAACTCTCCAAGACTCATGATGGATCAGGGAAGGGATTACACATATTTGATTCCATGGTTTACTGTTTCCTTTTCCCAATCTGGCTTGAAGAGAAGTCACCATTAGATCAAGGATCCAACGGCTATCAAGCCACGTAGAAGAACTCAAGTCAAGATCAAATTGTGACATTTAATGTTATCCTTTACACTTTAGGAAACTTACAAAATTCATATATCCTAAACCGTTTATCCTTTTAATCTCAAATTTTAGAGGAATCTTTATCTTGGCTTAATCTACTCATGTACCAAATTTGAGTCCAAATTCCAAAGGAAAATGGCATTATCTTCATGTGCAAGTTATCCTTTATTTAATCTTATTTAATTGGCATTTTCTCTTTCTTCTCCTATTATCTTTGCTACAAGGCTATTTATCAAAGAAATTCGTTCAAGGCACATAAATCACACAATTACATAATCGTACATTTATAGGGTAAATTGCATTTCCAACCAAAAGAACCCAAAAATTGGGGTTGTAACAACATGGTTATTGGAGTATTTAGTTTGCTAGTTGTCAAAGAGATGGGGTATTATCTCCATGCAAGAGCCACCAAATATGAGACTCTAACACCTCTCTATTAGTAAATGAATCAACATCCCTAAAATCTTCAAGAATGTAGCAAAATTAAGACTTCAAAAAAAAAGCATGTAGCAAATTTAGCAAACTTAACACTCACACAACGACACTCCTATTGAATAGGAAAATATCTTTTCAAACATTTATTTCTCTCAGTTGATATCTCCACATCCTTGTTTGGAGCAACCCTAGTTGGACCAGCATTCAACCAACCAACACTATAGTACCTATAGGTAAGTAATAACACAGGTGTAAAAAACATATTAAAGAAAAACTTATGGAATTGATATAAATATAAGAATGATATGTATACCTAGGGTTCAAGGAATGTTACATGCAGTGGAGAGGAGTGTTACTTTGGTTCCTCCTATCCACTAATATCTTGTAAACAACTAAAAAAATCTTTATTCTTATTGAAGGCCAATTTCCACATGCTTGCAGATTATGGTATTCACCTTCTCAATCATGGTATCCCACATATCATAAACCAAATGTTGACAAGGTTTATCAGGATCAGAGGCCCTAAACGTAGTATAGATAGGCTCAGGGAAAGATAGATGTAGTTCACTTTGTCCCACCAAATTTCGTCCAAAATTTTATCTTTGAAGCCCGAGCCTTCACAACATCATCATCTTTAAATAAGGCCCACTTTTTACTCACCACCATGTTTCCAAGATTATTTTTAATGGTCCTCAACCTCTTTAGCATCACTATTATTGAGGCAAACCGTGTCTCTACAACTATAAGCATATTTGAACTCACAAATTCATTAAACATTGCAAGTCTGATCGAATGGTTCATTATGAAATTGTGAACAAAAAAAGCATATGCACTACTGATTCAGCCCTATTTTAGGGCTTTATCTTGTGTCATTTTGCATTTCAGCCACATCTATACTTGTTAGATTACATGTTATTTCCCCCAATATGCTTATTTATATCAAATGCACTTATGGAGGCTTTTTGCATGTTTTATAGGTACTTTGTCCACTACTTGATGGCATGGAAAGAGGATGGTCCAGTCTAGGGTTTCCTCAGGCTTGGAGGAGCTCAAAATGAGGCCAAAACCACTTCCAACCTACCCCAAGTGGTCAAAGAAAGTTTTGAAGCAATACCCTCCATGGATGATCAAGTTCAAGGCTCAAATGCATGGGAGAGACACCACCACGACCGTGGTGAGCCCCCACGGCCGTGGTGGACATTCCCCAAGTACAAAAAATTAGTAAAACTCCCAGAAATCAATGAAAATGGTCAAAACGACCGTGGTGATCAACATGCCCGTGGCCATAGGTGTCCACCACGACCGTGGCCATCCATGCACACCTCCCTGTGATCTCCACATTCTAATAAAACCACGACCGTGCCCATCCACCACGGCTGTGCTACTCACAAAATCCACCAATTCTTCCACTACTTTCCCCATTTTACCCCTAACTTAACCCTAGACCCCCTAGATCCCTATATAAGCCCTAGTGGCGGCTGGGGGTTGAGGGTTGGCTGCTTAGAGTCCCATTTTCTCTCCCTAGTCACCTCCACTCCATTCCACTTCACCTCCACCTCAAATCCACTCCATTTCACCATTTCCACCACATAACCCCCCATATCTAAGCCTTCCATCCACTTCCCACCACCATTTTACACCATTCCATCTAAGAAGAAGGAGGAGGACGACCTTGCAGCTGCTGGAAAGGAGGAGTCCTTCATCTACACCGATCTCCATGGCTTCTTCTACCTCTTTCTTCTCTCTTTTTGTATTTTGCTTTGTTATGAGTAGCTAGGCCCCTTTGGCGGGCTGTTTGGGGGAAAGTATGTTACTTTGATACCATGTTGGGGGAAAATGACATATAAACTTTGTAATTTCATTTGTTAATGATTATATTCTATTTCTATCTCATTCTCCATGGATTGCTTGTTGGTTTGTGTGTGGATCACCTAGGAATTTAGGCAAATTGCTTATATGTGTGAATTTTGGGATTTTCCCCTAGGTCCAATTCTTGGGTCCCTAGGTTGCCTCCCATCTTCCTACATCTTAATCAATCTCCCTAAACCTAAGTGAGAGATATAAGTAGCTAGATTACGTAATTCTAGTGCAATTAGCTTGGAGCCTTCTCAAGGCTAGAATGTGGGGGAATTGGGGTCCAAAACCCTAATTTCACCCCCATTACTACCCTCGGCCCCTAATTGCCCTAGGAATGTCTAATCTAGAAACCTAGACTTGATTAGACTCTAATTGGATTGAACCTAACCCCTAACCCAATTGAGCCTCGTAAGGGTAGTAGGGGGTGTTAGGGACTAGTTCCCCTATACACAACCTAGCATATCCATGGCCAGTTAGTAGCTTAGGTTAATCCATTAGAGTCTAACTTGTTGTTTGGTTTGTATGATCTAAATGGAATTATAATGTTCACATATCACCCCCCAATTTAAGTGATAAGTTCATGCCCCTAAACAGCCCACACATCTCTTTACTGCTTAAAACCTTAGTTTTGTGCTTGCTTAGCTTAGTTAGTTCTTTTCTTGCTTAGTTAGCTTCTTGCATTGCTCTTGATTTGTTTATGCTAGTTTAGTTATTTAATTGCTCTTTTTCTTCTCTCTTGCTTGCCTTAGTGTAACTTGCCTTTTCATACCTAGCTTAGTCTTTCCTTGCCTGCTTAGTCTTAATCTAATCTAGGGTTAACATAGATTTCATTATCACCTTTAATTGCTTGCTTGTTCATCCTTAGTTAATAATCAAAATCACCTTCAAACCCTTAACCCTAGTCTCCGCAGTAGGAACCCAGCCAAACTAACCTAGCTCTAGTGCCCCCTCTTTTCCCTGTGGATCGACCCTATACTTGCCACCTTCCTATACTACGACACGACCCCGTGCGCTTGCGGGTGTAGTTGTTTTAGTAGACGTAGGTGTGTTAGTTTAGGTCTTATAAATTTTGAAAGCAAAAACCCATCACGTGTGTTCCGACCTCGTGGGGCGCATCCAGTCGAGTCAAATCGGCTAGTGTGTTGCACCTCTAGTGGAAACACACCAAGCTCTCTGACGCCGTTGTCGGGGATTAGAGGCGCTCAGCCTAGCTAGTTAGTTTTTCTTTGACTTTTCCTACTGCCCTCATCATTGCTATTCTTTATTCATTTTTCTTTGCATTTCTTGTGTATATTGGTTTACTAACTTGCTTTCTTTTGTTTGGTTGTGCTTTGTGCATGTGACAAGCCATTCGGGAGGAAACAAGATGGAAGACCAAAATGCACCTCACAAGCCGCTTCAAGACTACTTCATGCCTAGCAACTACAAATCGCCAATTGCTAGCAGGGTTGATCAAATGCCAGGGGAGCAATTATCTATTCCTCTAGGTCTTCTTGGGCTCCTGCCCATCTTCTACGGCTCGGAGAGTGAGAACCCCTATAAGCACTTGGACTCCTTTCTTTAAGTATGCTCCACCTTCAGGACGTCGACGACTAGTGATGATACAATTCGGTTGACCTTGTTCTCTTTCTCCCTCAAAGATAGAGCCAAAGACTGGTATGACTCAAGAAAGGACATCATGAGTTGGGAAACAATGAAGAATGCTTTCTTGAGACAATTCTACTCTATAGCAAGGTTGACACAAATGCGGCGTTCCGTGACAAATTTTAGTCAAATGGGAGATGAGCAGTTTCATAATGCATGGGAGAGATTCAAGAAGCTGTTGAGAGAGTGCCCTCACCATGACATCCCTTTGTGGCAGCTAGTTCAATCATTCTACTCTGGTTTGTCTCTAAAGGACCAAGAAATAGTGGAATCTTCTTGTGGGGGAGTTTTCATGGCTAGGCCACCTGAGGAGATATGGCCTTTGTTTGAGCAGTTGGCTGAAGGATCAAGAATTTGAGCTTCTAGCATGATGAATGAAAGAGGGTATGCCTTTGGTGTGACACCCCCTACTCATGATGACTCAAGCCCGCAAGTGATGAAGATTCTTGGTGACATGGTGAGCTTCATGAAGAACCAGGTGACAAATACTCCTTGCCACCTGGTCAATTCTATTGAGTTCTATGGGGAAGAAAAGAAGACACCTCACTCCTATAGCTACCAGGAACCACAAAGTCCTACATACAACTCAAGGTTTAAGGAAGAGGTTCTCTCCAGATTGAAAGTGTTTGATGATGTTCAAATGGATGTTGCAAGGTTAGAAGAGAGAATAGAGCAACTATCTTCTATAATCTCTCTCCAAGAGGAAAGATTGTCTTCAAGACCCATCGTGAGCCACCATGAAGCAAGTGGACCCATGCCCTCTTCACAAGTTTTCTACAGTCCACCCCCCATGCAAGTGCATCCCATTCAATCCTTCCAAGGCTATCCCTAGCCTTACACTCCTCCACCACATCCCTCACCTCAAATTTCACAAAACTTCACTTTCCAGCCCCAATTCTCTCATCCTCCTCAATTCTCTTCTCCACCTCAATTTCAACCCCAAGTGCCACCTCCACCTCCTCCACAGCCACAACATGCTCCCCCTCCCCTTCATGAGCAAGGTAGTGCTGTGACCGTTCTAAGGAGTGGGAAAACTCTTGAGCATCCCGCAAGTCAAAGAAAGGTTGATAAAGCAAAGCAAAGGCAGCCAAGTGGTGATACTGTGATTGATATTGCTGAAGATGATGTTGTGATACCACATGTTGAGTTTGGGATTCCATGTGATCCACTACATATCCCTTTTGCATGTCCTACCATCCCTAGCGTTCCGCCTCATGTTCATGTAAGTGCGGCAAAAACTAGTGATCCTCCATTTGTAGAAGCACTAGATGAGCCACCGGAATTGAAAAGGAGGCAAAAGCACAATGTTGACATTCTTGAGGTGTTTCGCCAAGTAAAGGTGAACATTCCACTTTTAGATGCTATCAAGCAAATCCCATCATATGCCAAGTTCCTCAAGAACCTAGGCACTGTGAAAAGAAGGTCAACGGGGAGGATTCCAAAGAAGGTGAGACTGAATGAACAAGTGAGCTCCATCATACAACACTCACTTCCTGTAAAGAGAAAAGACTCAGGAGCCCCACTCATACCTAGTTACATAGGGGGACATCGCATAGACAGGTCCTTACTTGATTTGGGATCTAGTGTGAATTTGATGCCATATCATGTCTATGCTGAGCTGGGCTTAGGCAAGTTGAAGCCGGCACATTGCACTCTCCAGTTGGTGGATAGATCCATAAAAATGCCTAGGGGTAGAGTGGATGATGTCTTGGTGATGATAGACAAGGAAAAAGGCGCGGTGTTCCCGGCGGATTTCATTGTACTTGATATGGAGCCGGAGGATAGGAAGATTCCCATCATCTTGGGGAGGCCGTTCTTATCTACAACTGATGTCGACATTCATGTATGCAGTGGCACCATGACAGTCTCATTCATGAACATGAAGATCATCATTAACATGTACAAGACCCCAACCCGGCGAGTCTGAGATAGGGATATTGGACATGGTCACTTCACAAGCCCAAATGGGCATTTGAGAGAAGGACATCAAGGTGAAGAAGTTAATGATGATTATTGTGATCAAAGGGATGAGGAAAACAGATTGAGTGCAAAGGAAGGATGCATGTTTTGCAAGAATGGACACATGAGAATGCCAAACAGATGAATTTTGAAGAATCACCAAGAAGCCTAGATGAAGGCAAGAAACTCAACACTTGTGGGAGGCAACCCACCTAGGTTTGGTAATTTTTGACCCAATCTACATTTTTAATACTTTTGCTTTGTTTTTACATTTTTCCAAGAAAGCACACACACTCGTATTTGATAGTTTTTGTATAGTTTTGATATGTGCAGGTGAGAACATAGTGAAATGAAGAAGAATAGATGAAATTTTGACAAAGAGTAAATAGAATATCAACTTGAGATCTATTTTTGATGTTTGAACAAGATTCGAGTCTCCTACTACTGTTACAGTGACCAACACAGCCATGGTACATCAACACGGCCATGGTGGTGCACTCACATTCAACAAGGAAATGATCAGAAAATTGAGAAAATTGACTAAGTTTTGAACCAGGGCAGCACGGCCGTGCAAGGCAGCACGGCCGTGGTACATGAAGCCACCGCGATCGTGCCACGCAGCACGGCCGTGCCGCAGCCCGATTCCAGCAACTTAAACTCAAATTTTGCAAAATTTCTATTCACTTACTCATTTATCCGAAGAACAGAACGACTGTGTTCCGCACCCTAGCGCCCGTACAGCACTCTTCCCGCCTTCTCCAACCCTCGTATCCTCACCAAATCACTCCCAAACCAACCCCAATCATTCCCCTACCATTTCCACTACCTTAATCTCCTAATCCCACCCATTTCCATCCACAAACGCACAACTTTCTCTCCATTCCGCCCCAACAGCCCCGTTCTTCGTAGAAATCCGAAATTTTCTAATTCCACTTCATTTTTCGAGCAAGAATTAAGAAGTTTGCAAGGAAGGCAGTAGAGAAGACTAGGGGTGTCATCCCCTACCAAAGGAAGCCAAGGAACAACCACCCCTAGTTGACAGAGGCGGAATTGGATGCCATAGTGGATCCTATCACTGAAGAAGCCACCGTACAGCCACAGCGGGGGGCACCATCTTCATCCCAGCCACCGCCGTCTGCCTCCCGACACTCCATCTCATCTGAGAGACCTTCCTCCTCAGCTGCGTGACTGTCAGTTTCATCCGCACGTCCGTCCGTCTCCTCTGCAGCACCGCCACAACCCGAGCCGCGGCCACGACTACGACCACGTAGACGGCTCGTGCTAGCTGATGAAGATGATACTAATATCCCTGAAGTTGAGCAGCAACCAAGCCCGCCACAACACCCGCTTTCACAGCCAGAGGTTAGTACAGACAGGGCAAAGGAGCCCAAGCACCCAGGGTGCCTGACACACAGAGTGCTAGCTACTTAATACGCATGCCAAGCGTCAATGGAGGCAATGGGGTTCTTTGTCTATTTTCAAGAATTGATGGAAAAATTGGGGCTTTTTGAGATATTGATGCTGCAACAGGAATCGTACATCGAGTTAACGCAGCATTTCTTCGCCACGCTAGAGAAAACAACAAATGATGGCGAGAATGCAATTAAGGTAACGATTGGGGACAAGAGATGGAAGATAACCTCAGAGATGTTAAATCAGATTTTTGCCCCAAGTGGAGAGATGGCTGCCCTCCTAGATGGAGGAAGGACAGAAAATGACTCTAGTTCCATGTATCCAGCCATGTGGAAGTGCTTCACCGTCCAAAGTACTTTTGTAGCAGGGAAATCAAAGACAAGTGGTATTCATAGCCCATTTCTCCTTTATGTTCAGAAGGTGTTGGCAAACACCATCTTTGGCAGGTATGAAAATCAAGGCAGCTGCACCAACAAAGATCTTTTTGTGCTTGGTTGGATGACAAAAGTGAGACATGTGAACCTGGGGGCGTTATTGATTGATCACATGAGGACAATCTTGTCCAAGAGCACAAATACTTTTGTAATGGGAGGGATTGTAACATCTATTGCCACTGCCTTGGGGCATGACATGACAGGATATACAAAGGCAGAGGGTGGCAAGTTGGTTGATTTGCACTATCTGGCTCGCTCATCCATGATTACGGTTACGGATCAGAAGATCATTTACCAAATCAACCCACCCTACCTAGGAGTCACATTAGAGATGCCATACCATACTCCTCCCCTCATGGCACAGTATGGACCAACGCCATATTTTCTACAAAAGTTGAGGAGGTACGAGGAGGAGAACCCCAAAGGAGAGGAAATCCCTGAGGTGAGGTTTGCAGGGGGTTTAGGAGAGCCTTCACAGGAGGCAGAGCAGAGGTAGAGGGTAGAGGAAAGAGCGGAAAGATGGGTGAGGCAAAGAGAAGAAAGGGTGGGAGCGTCAGAGCCACAACAGCCTTCAGTGAATGCATATGACATGAGTACCATTCATGCACAGCTGGAGAACATTTAGGAGACGCAGGAGAGGATTTTACAGACACAGGAGGGCTTTCAGAGGACTCAGGATGCCATGTGGTTGGACCACCAGCAGATGCATTATCAGGTCAACCACCTTTATCAGTTCCAAAATGCACAGGCCCAGAGGAACCCGCAGTGGGGTGAAGATTGGTGGGGTTCTTTGTCAGCATTCCAAGACAACTATCTGCCTCCACAATATGACTACTGGGGCACCTACTACAGGCAGGGAGGAGCACCTCCACCACCTCCGCAGTGATCATCTACCCTATTGACGCAATTTTACTGTGCGCTGAAACGCAAGTGAACGCGTCAAAGTAATATAGGCCTTGTGAGGCCCGAGTCGAACATAGGGATACTCGGAATTGTTGGTGACTCCTACTAACTAGTTGTGATCAGCTAAGCCGATTAAAAGTTGAGGGTTTTTGTGTAAATTAAAAAGAAAATTGAAAGAAAACAAAACGAACAATCGATTAAATTTTTGGTTTAATCAATTCAAGAAGGTATCTTTAGGATTGCGGTTTCACCGCGGGTTTTCATTGTATTAGATTTTATATAATGCCTCAATTTTATCTCTCTATCCGGGTAGTGGCCTGAAATAGAATTGCCCACTGTCTTGGTGCAATTCACTACCTAGGTCTAGGTCGGTTCCACCGTCGTAGTAACCTATACCCTAAACTAGGTGCATTATGAACGATCTCTCAGTATCCACCATTAATTTTACACCACCTTGGTCAAGGGATTTATCGATTAATGTAGATTTCATCTCTTTTCAGCCGTTAATCCTTCTTTCAAAGTGATTAAGGGCATTAGGTTATTATTATGGTGATCAAGCATAACAATACATGGAGAAAACAAAACTATACCACAGATTTAAGAGATAAAATATGAATTACTATTATAAAATTGTCATACAAAGAATCCCCGGGCTACTCCCGGTCCTAAAGACGAAGGGGATTAGCCCCGCATGTTCATCTCACACAAGTACAAGGTAGAGATAGGGGAAATCATGTGAAAAACGTGAATTGAGAGGTGAAACCCCTGAACGGAGAAGAACCGGTCGATCCTTTGCGTAGAACACGTGCTCTCCCACCTTTCGGTGGTGAAATCCATCTTCTTCGGCGTCCGAATCAACTGGTATGAGCTTCTAGCCTCCGTTCTCCTCTCTACTTCTCCTCGGTACTCGTGTAATGGCTAATCAGACCCCCCTACGTCTGGGCGGCCGTCCTTAGGTATATCTCGGTCATTAGGTCGCTAATTAACCGTAGCCGTATGATTGAGATCATTAGGAAGCCAACTCATATCCTACGGTGTCGATACCATCGACGTGAGTCGATGGTATCGACCCGCTGGAGTAGCGGCCAGCTGCAAACCCTTCGTTTGTCGCGCCCGACATCATCTCGATACCATCGACTTCCTTTAGGCGTCGGTTTTTTTGCAAGTTTCCGACACTGTAGCCTCCTGACGTCGATGGTATCGACTTGGTGTCGATACTATCGACCGCTTTCTCACTAGCAACCTGCTGGTACCTCGATACCATCGACATCCATGTCGATAGTATCGACGCTTTGCTGTTCCGTTCGGCTGGCAACCTGTGATCATGTCGATGGTATCGACGGAAGCAAATACTCATTTGTCCTAAAATTCAAACACAAGATGACATAAATTCACACAAATAATAATATTTTGACAATTAATGCTCAAAATGATGAATTAAAGGGGATTTGACATAAAATAATAGCAAAGACCAAAGTGAATGAATTATGCCACATTAACCATAAAAATGACTAATAAAAGCATAAAACACATATGAAACAGGTCTATAAATGCGACTCAAAATCGTCGCATCAAACTCCCCTAAGCTTGAACTTTTCTCGCCCTCGAGCAACTAATCCTTAGAATAGAATTGCTAATGTCAACTGAAGAACAACACACCACAACCAACATCCCATATGACTCCCACCGGACATTCACATACCAGCCCTCTCTAACCACGGAATGGTAATTACCCTGAAGGCGACAGTAATCATCCATAAGAGAAATTGACCTCAAAATTGATGAACACTATCACATAAGGCAGTTAACATAATAAAACTCGCCGGTTCAGACTTGGTGCATCTTGTGATCTCCTAGACTACGTTGCTCGCCCTAACTACCATCTTCATGGAAGCAGTTCTCCTGATATACCTTAGTGAGGAGAAATTCACAGTGGCCTACCAATCCGAGCAACGGGTGGATGAAGATGGGTGGTTCATGGAAGAAAGTGGAAGTATTACACAGTTTCAACATGCATAAAACAAAAATGTTCTAAATGATGCAAATGCACATGAAAAATGCCCTAATGCCTAAAATTGGGTGGAATGATGCATGTACTAACCATCTATCTCAAAACGAAATGGACATCTAATTAAGCTACATCATGTACATCAATTATCTCGAAATGCAAGTGATATTATGTTCCTTTCTCCTTCTTATTCTTGTTGCTTCTACATAACTCTTTTCTTCTTCTTCTTTTCATTGTGCAGATTTTTCAGATTTTTCTCTTTTTTTTCAACCCTTGTATCCATAATTGATAATGAATATTTTATTGGGCTTAATTTTCTTCATACTCAGAAATTTGCACTATTTAGAAGGTATGGAACAATTTAATTCACCATTGGAGAAAAATTGAGATACATGATATACTTTATGCATGAAGATTATGAATGCAACTACATGGCATGCACCTAAAGGTAATGTGCATGTATCACTATTCTCATTTTTTTTCTTCTTTTTTATGCAAAACATATGGAAAAAGAATTAATGCAAGCCCTATCTACGTGCAATGCAGTCAAAGAAGTTAAAACTGTAAAGTACTTCCAATTCTTGTGGTGGATTGCAAAAAGCGAAAAGGTGGAAAGATCACAAGACTAGGTGACTGAACCTTAGATAAATATTATGTGTCCCTCCTTACTGACCTGTGTAGTAGTTTAGAGGTCTCTCTCTCTCTCTTACATCCAATTAGAGTCTCATTACCATTTGGTCAGTTTAGGCTCAAACAACCATTTCCGTCAACTTTCATGAATCATTAGGAGTACAGATGTGAAATTTTGTTTTAAAGTTGACATAACCAATCATTTTCGTAGGATATGTGCCCAAAATTAAACAAGACAAGCTTTACAACACACAAAATTTTTAAATTTCCCTTGATTTTCCTATGCACTATTAATGAGATGACACAAACTTTATGACATCCACAATTACACTAGATAGCATGTGGATCCTACAAATGCTAAAATTGCAAGAAACAATAACAAGAACAAAAACAATAAAGCTAAAAACTAAAAACAATAAAAGAGATAAAGCTGTTCCAACTACCCCCCTAAGCTTGAATTCGACTATGGCCTCATAGTCAAAAACAAACTTAAAGATTGGAACAGTGATACCAGATCACTCCTGTGGTGGTGGAGGCGGGTACTGCGGAGCCGTCGGGTCCCAAGAAGGATACTCCCCCTGGAAGCTTGGATCAAACTGGGCCCTGGGTGGAGGTTGTGGATAGCCTCCAAAGTAATTTTGGCTCCAATAGTGGTCGTAGAAGGGCTCCTGCTGCATCTCTATCCGATACAACCGATCATGTATCTGTTGTTGGTTGTCAAGGAGGAGGCGCTCATTCTCGAACATCGCCCTTTGGTTGTCCAGTATCCGGTTCGTAGTGTCTTGAATACCGGTATACATCCCCATTTGCTGCTGCTGCGATTGTTGTATCTCATGCAGCATAGTGTACATGCCCTGCATGGAATAGATATCCTCGCTTGGCTACGAGGGCGGTGGTGGTGGCGGCGTATGCTGGGATGATGAAGATGCACCCGGATGCATCTGAGGACGCTTCCGTGGTGCCACTCGTGCTCGAAGAGGTGTAAATGCCTCCTCTTCCTCCTCAGCCACGTCGTCATTTCCGTCGTTGCCACCTTCTTCATCGGAGTGGGTGATGGCTATGATTGGCCACCGGAAGTGTTGCACACCTTCGATGTTGAAAACAGGGTCGGGAAGAGAACATTCTTGATATGCTTGATTTACGTGGCAGTGCACAAACGCCACGCCATCTCAGAGAAGTAACAGATTGGACCGGTGTAGATGCTGCAAGTTCACCTTGCTTCTTGTAGAGAGAGAAGTGAGGGTCTGGAAATTCAAGCAAAGGTATGAAGCCAGCTTGGTGATAAGCCTGCCGAAGTGAATCGGCGCTTTCCTCGTACTCCTCTTCACGTCCAATACTCGTTGCAGAAAAAAGGCACCCCAATTGCATTCTTGTTTCTTCAGGAGTTTATACAGAAAGAATAGGTCCGACCCCTGAAATTTGTTGAGGGCCCGATCACCCCGAGCAAAAACTGTGGAACTGAGCATCCGGTGCAAGATTCGGATGAAAGGGTGCTCAAAATTGGCTACCGCGGCATTGTGGTAGTTCACCGACTTTCCTTGTGGCACCGTCACCAGCTCGGAAAAGATGGCGTCGTAGTCGGTGCGGTTGTCCGGCCGCCAGTGGTCATACTGCGAATGGTTCCAGTTGAAAATCATGTTGAACTGCTTGAGCGTGAGGGTGTAGTTGTGGTTGTACAGCCGGAAAGAGACCCGGCCCTTGATCCACTCACGATCGGTAGCTATTATGTCGTTGGGCACTACACAGACGTCCAACGACGCCATGAACTCTACTACCAAGTCTTTATACGTAGGCCAGTTGTTGAAGAACGGCTGGCCATCTTGGTGAAATTCCAGCTCGCCAGGTCTTATGGGTGCGTGGTGGGCTTGCCCATGCAGAACGTAGGCCAAGTTGGCCTCGAACCTGAGATCTCGGATCATCTCCTGGTCCACATACCGGGTGGGCTCTATCTTCCTCCGCATGATCTCCTCGTAGATCTTCCAGACCTCCGAGGAAGGATGGACAAGTCGGGGACGTGCGATCGACGATGGCGGTGGTGGCACAAACTCCGGAATGTCCATCGGATTCGCGCGAGAGGAAGATGCTCCAGCGACGTGAACCATTTTTGCGACGAGAAAGGGATTGGAAAGAGAGCTCGGTGCAGATTGGAGAGTTGAATCTCCGCTCGGTGAAGATCGTCGCTCGGTGATGCTTTTCTTCGAGCTTGGACGGCTCAGGGGAGTGCTCGGTGCAAAGGGAGGAGATCGCTCTGAAGGTGTGACGTCAACTGATGTAATGAATCTCCTTAAATAGACTTGTCCGGCGCCACTGTTGGCCCGTCGATACCATCGATGCGAGTCGATGGTATCGACGCTTGTCGATGCTATCCGCCCCCTCACTGGTATCGATGATCGTCAATGGCTGGATCTGGAAACCCGGATCGCTGACGTGTCGATACCATCGACGCGGGTCGATGGTATCGACGCTGCACCCGGATCGACCGTCTTGATGACGCGATCACCGTTGATTTGTTCACGCGGATCGGTGATGTGGATGGTCGATACCATCGACGGGAGTCGATAGTATTGACCCTCTGATTAGGGAAAATCCTCGCGAAGCCCGGCCGTCGCCTTTTTCACTTGAATGTGTCGATACCATCGACATGCCCATCGATGGTATCGACTTTCCTGAGACAATTTCTTCTGTAAATCTTCAGAGATCTCAATGGTATCGACAGGCATCTCGATACCATTGACTTTTGCTTCACGACCTGCCTCTAGGTAGGTTGATACCATCAACGAGGTCGTCGATGGTATCGACGCAGAGCAAAATCTGCAGTCGTCAACCTGTGCAATGGTCGATACCATCAACCAGTGTTTCAATGGTATCGACTCTGCCTCAGCATGCACAAAGACCAAACCGATCACGGTATCTTTTTTACACTAAAAATTGAACCAAAAAAAATCAACCTATGATTGTACATAAACTAAACTAAGGTACTGATGGTTGGGTTGCCTCCCAACAAGCGCCCTTATTTAACGTCTTAGGCTAGACGGCTTTCGGCACCTCATGCATCCGAAAGTGAAATGAGTTTGACCTCATTCACCTTCCTCTTGTAATTTTCACCAAAGTAGAGCTTCAGCCTTTGTCCATTTACCAAAAACGTGGTATCACCATCATGCACTAAGATCGCGTCGTGTGGTTTGACCTCCTCTACCACGAACGGTCCACTCCACCGAGATTTGAGCTTCCCGAGATGCAACTTGAGTCGTGAATTGAACAACAAAACACTATCTCCCTTTTTGAACGTGCACAACTGGATGTGGCGGTCGTGGATCAACTTTGTGCGCTCCTTGTATATCTGTGCGTTCTCATATGCCATCATCCGTAGCTCATCCAACTCGTTCAATTCCAGCAGTCTCTTCCTCCCCACTTCATTGTAACTCAGGTTTAGCCTTCTCAGCGCCCAATGCACTTTGTGCTCTAACTTTACCGGCAGGTGACAAGCCCGTCCATACGCCAACCTAAAAGGTGTGGTGCCTATAGGTGTTTTGTAAGCCGTCCTGTATGCCCACAAAGCATCCGACAGTAGGGCACTCTAGTTCTTCCTCATGGATGCCACCGTACGCTCTAAAATATTCTTAATTTCACGGTTGGAGACCTCCACCTGGCCTTGCGTTTGCGGATGATATGGGGTACCTATGTTGTGCTTAACCCCATATTTCTTCAATAATGTCGAGAACTTCTGATTCCTGAAATGCGTACCCCCATCACTGATTATCATTCGGGGTACCCCAAACCTACAGAAAATATTTTCTTTCATGAATCTGCACACTACAGTGGAATCATTAGTCCTTGTGGGTATTGCTTCCACCCACTTCGACACATAATCAACTGCTAATAAAATATATAAATTGGAGTTTGAGGACACAAAGGGTCCCATGAAATCTATGCCCCACAAATCAAATACCTCCACTTCCTGAAATACATTCAGGGGCATCTCCTGTCACTTTGAGATATTACCTGCTCGTTGGCAGGAATCACATTGCCTCACAAACTCGTAGGCATCTCGAAACAAAGTTGGCCAATAAAGGCCGCTTTCCAAAACTTTAGCTGCCGTGCGCGAGCTGGCGTGGTGTCCTCCCATAGGTGATGCGTGGCAATGACGTAAAACACTCTCGTACTCCACTTCAGGCACACACCTGCGCAAGATACCGTCCCTGCATTGCTTAAGAAGAATTGGGTCATCCCAAAAATAATATCGTAAAGAATGGAAAAATCTTTTCTTCTCCTGATATGACCAATCTTCCGGGATGATCCTGCAAGCCAAATAGTTTACAATCTCAGTGAACCAAGGATCCTTAGAGTTAATTTTCAAAATCTGTTCATCCAGAAACGTCTTGGTTATGGGTATATGTAAATCTTTTTCATTCACCCTTTCTAACCTAGACAAATGATCAGCAACAACATTTTCAATCCCAGATTTATCCTTGATTTCGATGTCAAATTCCTGTAAGAGCAAAATCCACCTAATGAGTCTAGGCTTTGCGTCTTTTTTCTCCATTAAGTATTTGATTGCGGCATGGTCAGTCCATACAACTACTTTAGATCCACTAAATACTGCCGGAATTTTTCAAAAGCAAAAACAACGGCGAGTAATTCTTTCTCAGTAGTTGTATAATTTAATTGAGCATCATTCAAAGTCTTTGAAGTGTAAAAAATCACAGTGGGTTTATTATCCACCCGCTGCCCCAACACAGCTCCTACCGCAAAGTCCTAGGCATCACACATTAGTTCGAACGGTTTCGTCCAATCCGGCATTTGAACAACCGGTGCAGAAATCAGTTTTTCTTTTAAAACGTCGAACGCATGTAGACACTTATCATTGAAATCAAATACAATGTCTTTCTCTAAAATCTCGGATAGAGGTTTCGCGATTTTAGAAAAATCTTTTATAAATCGACGATAGAACCCGGCGTGTCCCAAGAAACTTCTTACCCCTTTAACAGAATTTGGTGGGGGCAACTTGGAAATGACCTCAATTTTGACCGAATCTACCTCTAAACCTTTGCTAGACACCTTGTGTCCTAGCACTATCCCCTCAGTCACCATCATGTGACATTTCTCCCAGTTGAGGACCAAATGTGTGTCCTCACAGCGCTGTAAAACTTTGTCCAAATTATAGAGACATTCATCAAACGATGCACCATACACCGAAAAGTCATCCATAAAAACCTCGAGACAACGCTCTACCATGTCAGAAAATATGGCGAGCATACAACGCTAAAACGTCACAGGTGCATTGCATAAACCAAAAGGCATTCGGCAGTACGCGAAAGTCCCATAGGGACAAGTGAAGGTAGATTTCTCCTGGTCCAAAGGATCAATTGAAATCTGGTTGTACCCCGAGTACCCGTCAAGAAAACAGAAGTGCGATCGGCCGACAAAACGCTCTAGAATTTGATCGATGAAAGGTAAAGGAAAGTGATCCTTTAGCGTAGCGGCATTCAGACGGCGGTAATCAATACAAACTCGCCACCCGGTTACCAATCGGGTGGTGACAGGTTCATTTAACATATTTTGGGTGACAGTAATTCCCCCCTTCTTAGGGACTACCTGTGTGGGACTCACCCATGTCGAGTCTGATATGGCGTAAATAATACTTGCAACAAGAAGTTTAATGACCTCCTTCTTCACAACCTCCATCATGCTTGGATTGAGACGTCGTTGAGGTTGAATCACGGACTTGGCTCCCTCCTTGAGTTGAATCTTGTGCTGACATAGAGTAGGGGAAATCCCCTTGATATCTACAACGGACCACCCAAAAGCTCCTCGGTGGTTCTTCAGCACTATCAACAGTTGGTCTTCCTCTTCCGCACTCAGATAAGCAGATATGATCACCGGTAACTTGTCCTCCCCAGCTAGGAAGACATATTTGAGATGTGGTGGCAGCGGCTTTAATTCTAGATCCGGAGGGCTGATCAAAGATGATTGAAATGGCGGGGGAAGTTCACCTAGATCTTCATAATGCCTCACATAGAAGCATGGAAGCAGCTGGAGCATCTTGGCGCACTCCTTAAGAGATTTGCTCCTCATCCAATCATGTGTAATATTTACCAAACAAGCCTCCAATGGTAATTCCGGGTATGCATCAAAAACAGAAATAGCAATTACATCATCTTCCATGGAAGGCGGAATGTCCTCATCCTCATCATTCGGGAATCCCACAGCCTTGCACAGAGAAACTACTTTGGTCTGCTCCATGATATCCACAACCAAAGTTCCATTGTCCACCTTGCTCATCACATGAGCCATGTCTAGAAATGGCTTCCCAAGACAGAGTGAAATATTACTATCCAGATGTTTTACCACTTTGCATTGTTCCTTTGCCTTAGATGACACAGTACTAGAAGGCATGACCATCTCAAAGCGGTCATCGGCTATGCCCAAGGTCAAGCAACCTCTCCCCATCTCTAAGATCATGTCGACTGTAGCTTGGAAAGGACGTCCAAGTAACAGCTCGTTGCCATGTTCATCCTGCATCTCCATGACTACAAAATCTGCTGGAAAGACAAATCTATCCACCTTCACTAATACATCTTCACAGATTCCATAAGGTTTTACCACAGAGTTATCCACCAATTGAATCGTCATATTGCTTGGCCGTGACTCCTTCAATCCTAGCTTTTTGAATGTAGAAAGGGGCATCAATTTGATGCTTGCCCCTGAGTCACATAACGCTTCACCGAATTTAACCTTCCCAATATAACAAGAAATTTTAAAGCACCCTGGATCTTGCCTCTTTGGCGGCAAAGTGCCCATGATGAAGGCACTCACTTTCTCCTTTAGCACGACAACCTCTGTATCCGGAATTTTCCTCTTCTTCATTATGATGTCTTTTAGAAACTTTCCGTATGAAGGAATTTGCTCAATGGCTTCCAATAAAGGGATATTGACTGAAAGCTTCCTAAAACTGTCTAAGAACTTCTTGAACTGCGCATCTGCCTTCCTTGCCTTAGCACTATTTGGATACGGGACCGGAACAGCTTGTGCCCTTTGATGAGGTGGCACATAAGGTGTCTTTTTCTGAGGTTCCTCCTCTGCAACCTATTCTTCAGTATCATCCACGACTGTGTCATCAACCTGCCCTGTGACTGGTGGTGGCAGCTCCTCATTGGCTTCACCTTCTATCTCATCCTGTGGTGTGCTTGTCTCCTCGGCCCTTGGATTTAACAATTTCTTGCCGCTTCTTAGCAAGATGGCCTTTGCCTGCTGGTTTCCCCCTGGAACATTGGTATTCCCTGGAAAACCTAGATGTGCCGGTTTCTTCAAACTGGCGATCTCTGCTGCCATCTGTGCCATAGATGTCTCAATGGTCCTCATTTGAGCCCCATGGATTTGCAATGTTTGCCTGAATTGGTTCATGTACTCTCCTTGCTGCTTGATTTGCTGGCCAAACATATTCATTAGCTCTTGATTTTGCTTTATAACCTAATTGAGCAGATCCGTGCTCTTATCTTCTGCTACTGCCGGGGGTTTGGCATCCGGATCCTGTAGAAAATTGTTTGGATCCTTCCACGAGAACTTTTTGTCTTTTCTCCATGAATAATCATTGTTCCTATAACCTGGCTGTTGTCTCATGTATTTGACTCATTATCCTCCTTTTCCAGTAGCTTCTTTGTGAGAAGATCCATCTTCTCATTCAGTTCTTTTATTGCCTTAGATTCTCCTACTACTCGGACCTGTTCCACGACGCCTCTTTTGCCCCATGATTGTTTTCTGGCCATGTTCTTCAATATCTCCCAACATCTGGTGTCCGTATTGTTCAGAAAGAATCCTGACCCAGCTGAATCCAGATTACTCCTATCGTGCTCGGAGAGAGAAAAATAGAAAATCTTCACATGCGTCTCTTTATCTAGCCCGTGATGTGGGCACCTCCTCAGCATGACCTGGAACCTCTCCCAGGTCTCAGAATATGTCTCACCTGCCTGTTGAGTAAAGTTATGGATCTTCCTGATCATGTCGTTGGTCTTCTCAAGAGGAAAGAACCTCTCAAAGAAGACCTCCAACATATGGTTCCAGGACTCCACAAACTCATCATCTACATTGTGTAGCCATTCTCACGCGGCTCCCGCCAATGAACTCGGGAAAAGCTTGAGATACAGTGACTCATGTGGAAACCTATCGATTTTTACCATGTCACAGTTCCCAACAAACTGACTGATGTGCGTGACGGGGTCCTCATTCTTGAGCCCATGGAACGCATTCAACTTCACCGGATTTATCAACGCCGGATCAATCTTATATGTAGGTATGTTGATTACCTGCTTCTTTATAGGCCCTTTGGAAGCTGATGAGGAAGAAGCCTTGATCTTCTCCCATATAGTATGTGGCTCAGCCATCTCTTCCTGTTCAAGTTCGGAATCTATATCCTCTAGATGATCTTGTTGCTCTTGCTCATGATAATCCTCGTCCTCAGGTCCCGGCAGTGGAACCTCGGGTGCGCGTCGCATATAATCAGTGTTACGCGTCCACACCATACACAATACCTGAAATAAGAAAATTCGAGTTCAGTACAGTGCTATGACGAGTATAAAAATTATCGAACAATTTAGAAATATTTGAAGTTGTTTCAAGATAATAAAAAAAACTGTGGCCTAGAATGGCCGCTCATAGCACTCAAAGTGCCAACAATTCGTCGTATCCCCGACAACGACGCCAAAAACTTGACGCAATTTTACTGTGCGCTGAAACGCAAGTGAACGCATCAAAGTAATATAGGCCTTATGAGGCCCGAGTTGAACACAGGGATACTCGGAATTGTTGGTGACTCCTACTAACTAGTTGCGATCAACTAAGCCGATTATAAGTTGAGGGTTTTTGTGAAAATTAAAAAGAAAATTGAAAGAAAACAAAACGAACAATCGATTAAATTTTTGGTTTAATCAATTCAAGAAGGTATCTTTAGGATTGCGGTTTCACCGTGGGTTTTCGTTGTATTAGATTTTATATAATGCCTCAATTTTATCTCTCTATCCGGGTAGTGGCCTGAAACAGAATTGCCCACTGTCGTGGTGCAATTCACTACCTAGGTCTAGGTCGGTTCCACCGTCGTAGTAACCTATACCCTAAACTAGGTGCATTATGAACGATCTCTCAGTATCCACCATTAATTTTACACCACCTTGGTCAAGGGATTTATCGATTAATGTAGATTTTGTCTCTTTTCATCCGTTAATCCTTCTTTCAAAGTGATTAAGGGCATTAGGTTATTATTATGGTGATCAAGCATAACAATACATGGAGAAAACAAAACTATACCACAGATTTAAGAGATAAAATATGAATTACTATTATAAAATTGTCATACAAAGAATCCCCGGGCTACTCCCGGTCCTAAAGACGAAGGGGATTAGCCCCGCATGTTCATCTCACACAAGTACAAGGTAGAGATAGGGGAAATCATGTGAAAAAGGTGAATTGAGAGGTGAAACCCCTGAACGGAGAAGAACTGGTTGATCCTTTGCGTAGAACACATGCTCTCCCGCCTTTCGGTGGTGAAATCCATCTTCTTCGGCATCCGAATCAACTGGTATGAGCGTCTAGCCTCCGTTCTCCTCTCTACTTCTCCTCGGTACTCGTGCAATGGCTAATGAGATCCCCCCTACGTCTGGGCGGACGTCCTTAGGTATATCTCGGTCATTAGGTCGCTAATTAACCGTAGTTGTCCGATTGAGATCATTAGGAAGCCAACGCATATCCTACGGTGTCGATACCATCGACGTGAGTCGATGGTATCGACCCGCTGGAGTAGCGGCCAGCTGCAAACCCTTCATTTGTCGCGCCCGACATCATCTCGATACCATCGACGTGAGTCGATGGTATCGACTTCCTTTAGGCGTCGGTTTTTTTTGCAAGTTTCCGACACTGTAGCCTCCTGACGTCGATGGTATCGACTTGGTGTCGATACTATCGATCGCTTTCTCGCCAGCAACCTGCTCGTATCTCGATACCATCGACATCCATGTCGATAGTATCGACGCTTTGCTGCTCCTTTCGGCTGGCAACCTATGATCATGTTGATGGTATCGACTTCCGTCGATGGTATCGACTTCCGTCGATGGTATCGAGCAAATACTCGTTTGTCCTGAAATTCAAACACAAGATCACATAAATTCACACAAATAATAATAATTTGACAATTAATGCTCAAAACAATGAATTAAAGGGTATTTGACATAAAATAATAGCAAAGACCAAAGTGAATGAATTATGCCACATTAACCATAAAAATGACTAATAAAAGCATAAAACACATATGAAACAGGTCTATAAATGCGACTCAAAATTGTCGCATCACCTATCACCCTAGACTTTAGTGTCATGCTGAGGACAACATGGTTCAAAAGTTTGGGGTGGTAGGGCGGTATGCCCTCATTCTTCTTTCACTCATTTTTGCATCTCATCTGCTATTTTACTTTTTGTTTGTTGTTTTTCATTTCTTTTGCTTGTCTTGCTATCTAGTCTAGAATTTTACTACTTTGCACACCTGCATTCCATGTAGTTTACTTTCTTGTCATTTTTTGTGTAATTTTCAAAAAAAATTCTCTTTTTGCCATGCATTGCATATCATGTAGATTTTTGGTAATTTCTGCATGTTTTAGCTAGGATTTGCTTGTAATGCTGTTTTAAGTTCAATAATATAGGTTTAGATGTGATTGGAGGCAACTTGGCACCATTTTGGCTAATTTTTCCCAAATTTGAGATTTCTTGTCTAAAAAGTGTGTTTTGACCCAATCTCTACTGTTTTGATTAAAATGTTGACCTTTGACAAATGCAAGTGAATCACCATTGTTTGTTGCTAAGTGGTATCAATGTTTAACTTTTTACATGTGCATCACCTCTCTTAGAATTGTGATTGAATTGGTTGGATTGTGAAATTGAGCAAGCTTTGAATGCTTAGTGTTTGTGGAATTGCTTGTTTGATATATCAATTTCATTTTTTTCATTCATGTGGTGTGATATCTTGGATGAAGTGTTGGATTAATTCTCATGCAGGATGTCTTATGTGGAAAATCATACCAATGACCCCTCTTTGACCCGACTATTCTTCCACCATCTTCATACCCCTCCGCCTAATAAAAAGATGCCCTCGTGCACATAATCATCCTTGGACACCTCCAAAAGTTTGGGGTGGCCATATCTTTATCTCCCCGCTTCACTCTATCCACCATATGCCCTATCTACACCAAGGGCAAGAAAAAGAAAAGAAAAGAAAAAGAAAGGCAAAATAAAATAAAAGAATGCTCCTATTTAAGAGCATTCAAATAAAGAAAAGATGAGTGTGTAAAAACACTCTAAAAGTCTTACCGCATACCCATTGAGCTAGGAAACATCAATCTTAGCTCATTTTACCCTTTTCCGCAACCACGTGGGTCATTTGGTGTGATTTGAGATATAAGATTGAATGCATGAATGTGAAACAACACTCCTAGTCATTCTTGGTTAACGCCACCATGAAACGGTTTACCCTGAACATAATGGAAGAAATATGGATAACTTGTGTATTCTATGCTCTATATTTGAAGTTCATATGCTTTGTGCTCTTTTCATGATTGGATTGTGAAAGTAGGAGAGGAGAGAGGTAGAATGCATGTACTTAGTCATCTTTGAGCCCATTCAGCAATAATCACCTTTTACATTGCATTTGTCATGTCTTGAATGTGAAAAGTTTGTAGAGAGATTGATTTGGAGCATACTTGAGGACAAGTATGTTTCAAGTTTGGGGTGGTGATTCAACCCTATTTTGAGGCTTTATCTTGTGTCATTTTGCATTTCAGCCACATCTATACTTGTTAGATTACATGTTATTTCCCCCAATATGCTTATTTATATCAAATGCACTTGTGGAGGCTTTTTGCATGTTTTATAGGTACTTTGTACACTACTTGATGGCATGGAAAGAGGATGGTCCAGTCTAGGGTTTCCTCAGGCTTGGAGGAGCTCAAAATGAGGCCAAAACCACTTCCAACCTACCCCAAATGGTCAAAGAAAGTTTTGAAGCAATGCCCTCCATGGATGATCAAGTTCAAGGCTCAAATGCATGGGAGAGACACCACCACGACCGTGTTGAGCCCCCACGGCCGTGGTGGACATGCCCCAAATACAAAAAAATCAGTAAAACTCCCAGAAATCGATGAAAATGGCCAAAACGATCGTGGTGATCAACATGCCCATGGCCATAGGTGTCCACCACGACCGTGGTGACTCCCCACGGTCGTGGCCATCCATGCACACCTCCCTGTGATCTCCACATTCTAATAAACCCATGACTGTGCCCATCCACCATGGCCGTGGTCTACCCTACCCACCACGACCGTGGTGACCCACCACGGTCGTGCTACTCACAAAATCCACCAATTCTTCCACTACTTTCAGCATTTTACCCCTAACTTAACCCTAGACCCCCTAGATCCCTATATAATCCCTAGTGGCGGTTGGGGGTTGAGGGTTGGCTACTTAGAGTCCCATTTTCGCTCCCTAGTCACCTCCACTCCATTCCACTTCACCTCCACCTCAAATCCACTTCATTTCAACATTTCCACCACATAACCCCCCATATCTAAGCCTTCCATCCACTTCCCACCTCCATTTTACACCATTCCATCCAAGAATAAGGAGGAAGATGACCTTGCAGATGCTGGAGAGGAGGAGTCCTTCACCTACACCGATCTCCATGGCTTCTTCTACCTCTTTCTTCTCTCTTTTTATATTTTGCTTTGTTATGAGTAGCTAGGCCCCTTGGGCGGGCTGTTTGGGGGAAAATATGTTACTTTAATACCATGTTGGGGGAAAATGACATGTAAACTTTGTAATTTCATTTGTTAATGATTATATTCTATTTCTATCTCATTCTCCATGGATTGCTTGTTGGTTTGTGTGTGGAATCACCTAGGAATTTAGGCAAATTGCTTATATGTGTGAATTTTGGGATTTTCCCCTAGGTCCAATTCTTGGGTCCCTAGGTTGCCTCCCATCTTCCTACATCTTAATCAATCTCCCTAAACCTAAGTGAGAGATCTAAGTAGCTATATTAGGTAATTCTAGTGCAATTAGCTTGGAGCCTTCTCAAGGCTAGAATGTGGGGGAATTGGGGTCCAAAACCCTAATTTCACCCCCCATTACTACCCTCGGCCCCTAATTGCCCTAGGAATGTCTAATCTAGAAACCTAGACTTGATTAGACTCTACTTGGATTGAACCTAACCCCTAACCCAATTGAGCCTCGTAAGGGTAGTAGGGGGTGTTAGGGACTAGTTCCCCTATACACAACCTAGCATATCCATGGCCAGTTAGTAGCTTAGGTTAATCCATTAGACTCTAACTTGTTGTTTGGTTTGGATGATCTAAATGGAATTATAATGTTCACATGTCACCCCCCAACTTAAGTGATAAGTTTATACCCCTAAACAGCCCACACATCTCTTTACTTCTTAAAACCCTAGTTTTGTGCTTGCTTAGCTTAGTTAGTTCTTTTCTTGCTTAGTTAGCTTCTTGCCTTGCTCTTGCCTTGTTTATGCTAGTTTAGTTCTTTAATTGCTATTTTGCTTCTCTCTTGCTTGCTTTAGTGTAACTTGCCTTTTCATACCTAGCTTAGTCTTTCCTTTCCTGCTTAGTCTTAATCTAATCTAGGGTTAACATGGATTTCATTCTCGCCTTTAATTGCTTGCTTGTTCATCCTTAGTTAACAATCAAAATCACCTTCAAACCCTTAACCCTAGTCTCCACAATAGGAACCCAGCCAAACTAACCTAGCTCTAGTGCCCCCTCTTTTCCCTGTGGATCGACCCTATACTTGCCACCTTCCTATACTACGACACGACCCCGTGCGCTTGCGGGTGTAGTTGTTTTAGTAGACGTAGGTGTGTTAGTTTAGGTCTTATAAATTTTGAAAGCAAAAACCCATCACGTGTGTTCCGACCTCGTGGGGCGCATCTAGTTGAGTCAAATCAGCTAGTGTGTTGCACCTCTAGCGGAAACGCACCAAGCTCTCTCGTGTCGTTGTCGGGGATTAGAGGTGCTCGGCCTAGCTAGTTAGTTTTGCTTTGACTTTTCCTACTGCCCTCATCATTTCTATTCTTTATTCATTTTTCTTTGCATTTCTTGTGTATATTGGTTTACTAACTTGCTTTCTTTTGTTTGGTTGTGCTTTGTGGATGTGACAAGCCATTCGGGAGGAAACAAGATGGAAGACCAAAATGCACCTCACAAGCCGCTTCAAGACTACTTCATTCCTAGCAACTACAAATCGTCAATTGCTAGCAGGGTTGATCAAATGCCAGGGGAGCAATTCTCTATTCCTCCAGGTCTTCTTGGGCTCCTGCCCATCTTCTACGGCTCGAAGAGTGAGAACCCCTATAAGCACTTGGACTCCTTTCTTGAAGTATGCTCCACCTTCAGGACGTCGACAGCTAGTGATGATACAATTCGATTGACCTTGTTCTCTTTCTCCCTCAAAGATAGAGCCAAAGATTGGTATGACTCAAGAAAGGACATCATGAGTTGGGAAACAATGAAGAATTAGCTTTAACATTATCATAGAGTAACATCATCCTTTAGAAATCTACTCTGTTTGTGTCATCATCTCATGATTTACACATAATAGACAGAATTAGCTTTAACATTATCAAATCAGGTATTTAAATCCCCATTACAATCATCATATGATTGGCTCTTTGGACATACATACCAACATATTCCCACTTGCACTTAGAGCCATTCACCCATGAATCTTATTCCAAGTGATCTTAACATGTCCATCACATGTTTATGCTACATTGGTGCTTTTATAGCGGGTTAGAAACATTTGGTTCTAGTCGGCGTCTTGCAAGTTTCACATCTCCTCATTGTACAACTTCTTGTATGAGATGAAATTGCTATAGTATGCTATCTGAGATTCTCAGCCTATCAAGCAGCTCCATTATTGTCACAATATCTCTACTGTGTCATCAATGGTTTGGAACTTTTGACAACTTCATCTATCTAAACTTCTTGATCCACACATTATCCTATGCTATAACACCATACTCGACTTGTATTGTAGATCTAGTATCTATCTATTGCTCAAAACTCTTCCAGCTTACAATTTTATTTTAAGGTCAAACACAGATCTAGATTGTGATTGTTAATTTTCTTTTTAACCTTTTGAAAGCTTGCATTGGTGTAACCCTTTACACCCAACTCTTCCTTATTACCATAACCAAGGAACCGATCCTTTTAGTGATCTATGTCAGTGCAGTGACTTTTATTGGGATCTGACTAATATCCACTCATCATGTCAAATACATACAAGATAACAGAATGAATACATATCCTCTCATCATGTTGAATACATATGAGATAACATGATGAGTGCATAATATTGCATACATGATATATCCAATTGTGATTGCATATGGTATCTTACTCATGTTCTTCCCATTCTTCACAAGAATTGGGACACTGGACTCTTTAGAGACTAACTACATGGAACATGAAAAAGTTTTCTCTCATTGAGTCATGTATGTTGAACACCTTCAACATCTTGCCAATGTATGTGCTTTTTCTTAGGTTAAGAAGCTTTGTACATCTATCTCCATAGATCCCAATTCCCATCACATAGGATGCTTCCCCTAAACCTTTCATAGAGAAGGTGCTTCTGTAAAGACCACAATTTGTTTACTAAATAATCATGGCAAACAAAAACACCAATGTGTGGCAGCGGAAGTTAAAACTTTGACTATATTCAAAATGTATAAAGAGTATTTTACAAGATTCCCAAAAGGGAGTACAACTTTATACAAACAACTGGATCTAGGTAGAGGAAGACTAAAACCAAATCAACTTGTCTCCAAACAAAAACAACTTAATATATAGGGGTAGCTCTGTCCAAGCTAGATGGTTGAACTCATAGTCCTACCCTTAGGCTGGTTAACCAAGCTTCCAATGCGCACTCTGATCCTATATCTGGGTGGTTGGGATCACCCAACAATAGAGAGATAAAAGTATGCGTTAATAAAAAGGGAATAAGGACAATTACAAAGTGCAACATCACATAAATAAAATGATTTATTAAACAAAGAGATTTCAAGAGAATGAGGCAAATAATCAAATAAGAAATAGAATAATTTCCATAGTTTAATTAACAACAAATCACATAGCATGAATGATATTATGACACAAAATCATACCAATGCAGGGTGAGGCACCTACCAGACCTACACCAATAGGTGAGGGAGAGTGGTCACATTCCCAAACACCTACAAATATATAACACGAAGGGAGTGGTCACATCCTTCGGGGGAGAGTGGTCACATTCCCCAATATAATATGAGGGGAGTGGTCACATCCCTCTAGGGTGAAATTACACATGCCCTCTATGGGTGGTTTGTACTCATGTATACTACATTGTCATTTGGCCAAAAATACATCATGCTAAATAGTTCACTTGGCAGTAGTGAAAATATAAGTAACATTTGCATCATAGCATTGGGGAATAAAACCCATGGAATAAATCACATAAAGAGCCAAAATTGGCAATAGTAAGATTCAAGTAATTCCAATAAATGATCCAACATAGGCAATGAAAGTTTCAAATAAATAAAGATCCAAATAAAGACAATAGAGAGGAGGAGAGATTCCAAGGCTAGCATTTGCCTCATTAGGAAATGAGGTTGGACAAAATCCCAACTGAAGGATTAGGGTATAAATTGCACAATTATATGTTCACATGCATAAATAGGGTCCACATACTTAAATAGGGTTCACATACTGAAATAGGATTCACATACCTTATTGAAGATTCACATAACCATCATTATCACCAATTGGATTGTATCAACATCCATTAACCCTAATTACAAATATTTCACATGGATTAGTATTTATTAAGCATAACGTATAAAGGGAATACCACTTTTAGACCTTATTCAAAAACCATTGATTTATGACTCAAAACTAGGACTAAAAGATCACTTAGGTTTCATTGATTAGGAAAACATATTTTATTTCTCAATTTGGAGTTAAAATGCATTAATTATGATTTTTAGAACACTTAACATACTCAAAATGCCATTCAAATCAAACTTAGAAAAAGGAGTTAGAATTAGGACTCAAAAACCATAAATTCATATTCTACGTGAAAAATCCTTTCCAATGACTATTTATTTGCATTTTTCTAAGCAAGGACCAATTTACTATGAATTAAAGAAACTGGACCAATCAGATTGCAAGAAAAAGCCACGTACGCTTAATGCTTAGCACGTGCGAGAGAGAGAGAGAGAGAGAGAGAGAGAAATGACCAGAGGATCCTCAGTGTTTAAACAAGAAATGAGGAACACGGGAGGGCAAAATTGGAAAACTGCCATGAGTCATCTTCTTCCTCGCGATCCAGCCATGGCCGCGAGAGGAAGCTTGCCCATTTGGGCGTTTCCATGTTTCTTGACAAAAATGGTCGTACAAGTACTCAAAACGAAGCTCAAGATGAGAGGAACTCACCAGTATACTTTATTGGGGTGCTGCTATCACTGAGAAGCTAGGAAAAGGGTTGTAATATCAGTGAGAAGGTGGAGGTTTCGGGGCTAAGCGGGGAACCTTCGGGCCAAATTAGCAATTGGAAAAGCTTGCAATGGGGCCGAAGGAGGTGCGGTAGGTGGTATTTATATGTGAGGAACCACGAAACACCAAGATGATGTTGGAGGTGAGAATATATGGCTGGCACCTTTGGGCATTTCAGCCACAGTGCACGGGAGCCGACGAGCCATGGCTCAAACGGAGCGGCTCGAGGAGACGAAGCCGACGTGACTTAAATCTCGTGAAATGGTCGAGAAATGAGGGAGAACGAAGTGGAAGAGCCTAGGTGTCATCTTGGTCGGCATGCTAGAGGTTGAATAAGACACCAGATCTGTGGGATCAAGATCTAACGGGGGTCGGGTGCGTGACACGTGAAATCAATGCAATGAATACAATGTCGATTCATCTACTATAGTTAAACTATATGGGAACTTGTAAAAAGCATTTGGGGGGTCAAACGAAGTCCATATGACCTCAAATTTTAACCATAGGTTAAATAAAACTCCTAGAACAACAAAATGCAATTCGTTTCTCGAAAATCACATGGTTAGGTCCCTAATTAATTTATAGACTATTAAAGCATATAATAAAGCATTAAAAAGAGCAATTAATATAAAGAATATCTTTTAATGACATAATAAGGTATATATAGAGATATTAAACACATATAAACATTATGAGTCATATCTCAACATATAATACTCTAATTAGTGCATTATTGCCCTATTTGGATGAGAGAGAAAGTAAGTGGGTTAAATACACTCAAATACATTAAATCAAATACACATTATTACTAATATATTTATCCAAAAAGCTTCAAATAACATAATCCACTCATATTATCTCATTAATGGTAAAATTGCAAAATTAGTCCCCAATTATCTCATTAGATGGGTTATTTGTGCAAAACCCCCTACATAAACATAAATGTAGGTAATTTGTGAATTATACCTCACGAAAGGCTCAAATTCAGCATTGAGGCCCAAGAAGGCTCAAAAGGATGGGAAATTTATTAGAAGAGTACAAAAGGACTAGAAGGCAAAGAAAAGTACAAAAGTGGGTAAATTTCATAAAGGACCCTGAGATTCAGTATGTTACAACACTCCACCCCTTAAAGATGATTTTGTCCTCGAAATCATAGCAAGAGGAAAGAGAGAGGGTGAGTGTGCAACATCCCAACATTGGGAACTAGGTGTTACTTCAAATCTATGATACTTCACAAGCTCTATACATAAGCCAAGTCTCACTAAGGTTTCCACCATACATATTACCTTTTATCAAACATAACATAATTAACACTTTGGCTTATAAGCATAATCTCCATCATGAAAAGCATCATCTTGATTATTCTATTACTTGTGCCATATTTTACTCACATTTGTTGTAACAAGGATTATATCTCAACATTAAGCACATATGAATTACCCTTATAAGGGTTTTAAGCACAATTGGGGTTTACTAAGTAATCTCATCATCAATCAATGTATTAGGTCACAAACCTTAATAACATGAATTCATTCTCCATTATCCTAATATTACCATCATATGGAATTATCATAGATTATCACACAAGAAAAGATAATATTATCCAACAAGTTATTAATTCTACAACAACTCCCAATAATTTCATATTTGTTTCTTAGAACTATATTACACATTCTCAGATTAATGGCATCATTAATCATTTTCTCCTGTTACACTCCATAATATGAATTATACATTTTTTAACATCACATTAGGCACTAATGCAAACTTATGTGAATTGAACTACTCATTATCATGTATGTGTCATTGTATGCCTTTTAATGGATAGATTGGAACATGTTAAACATTGATTCACATACTAAATCATGATAAGGTGATTAAGGAGATGTATATTAGGGAACAAAGTGATATGCCTTACATATATTGATAACTTAATCACAATTATGATTTGGTGATTACAAACCATATGTATATACCAATGTATATTATGTGAGGATGACACCTAAGTCACTAATGTATCATGAAGGCATCAAAGATATATATAGATGTGTATATGGTTAGGATTAGATGATTACACATTAGGGTTTAGGTCATCATGACCATTACATGTTATGCATGTTAAGGATGCATTAGTATCATTAACTATATCATTTGGGTGGCATGGTCAACATTAAGTGTATTCACAATTAGTGATTAATAACTCACTATTATGTGCATCAAGAATATGTTAAGGTTCAAGCATATGAACAATCCCTTAGATGACTTATTGTACATGTATTTATTTGTGTGTAAACAAATAAGATGAATTATAATCATAAGTTGTTTGCTCAACACTAAACATATATAAGCTCACTAATCCCAAGTCTATGGAGTTAGGGTTTCCAAAATAGAGTAACTAGATTTCAATGCATTGTGGGACTCCACCCCCTTAAATAGGATTTCGTCCCCGAAATCAGCAACTCCAAAATCTAACAAGGTATAAAAAGCACTACTACTAAAGCCCACTATACAAAAGGGTTGAGGCAAATCTATGTATGAGATCCAACACTTAGTTGTTGTACTAATCACTATTTCCAAACTTCAAAATCTAATATAGGGTAGTCTATTCCCAAACATGGAAATCTAAGGCTCACATAAGGAACTTATGGAAACATAAGGTGATTCTACATGATTAACCAAAACATCATATACTAGTTCAAAAGGTTACTAAACATTAAGATGATTTGTCCAAAGGTATGCTATTTTGGGACAGTTAGTATCAGCTCAGGCCAGGCCGGTGTCATATGGATCTGGGAGTCCTCGTATGCCAAGCTAGTGGTGCAGAGGAAAATATTGACAACCCCCAGACTCTGACCCTTTCTAGACACATTTGCTTTCAACTTATGCCCTAGTAGCAACCTAATAGACTAATCACCAAAAAGTTGATCAAATTATATTTCTAGTATGAAATTATTATGTTCCTAAATCAATCTTTCATAATTGGTCAACTCTAAGGTGAAAAACTTACTAAAGGGAAACTATATAAGGTAAGGGTTTCTAACTAGGAGACAAATTGAATTAGTCAAGACTCTGAATACCTTGATGCTCTGATACCATGCTGTAAAGACCAAAAAATCTTTACTAAATAATCATGGCAAATAGAAACACCAATGTGTGGCAGCGGAAGTTAAAACTTTGACTATATTCAAAATGTATAAAGAGTACTTTACAAAATTCCCAAAAGGGAGTACAACTTTATACAAACAACTGGATCTAGGTAGATGAAGACTAAAACCAAATCAACTTGTCTCCAAACAAAAACAACTTTATATATAGGGGTAGCTCTATCCAAGCTAGATGGTTGAACTCATAGTCCTAGCCTTAGGCTGGTTCACCAAGATTCCAATGTACACTCTGATCCTATATCTGGGTGGTTGGGATCACCCAACAAGAGAGAGATAAAAGTATGTGTTAATAAAAAAGGAATAAGGAAAATTAAAAGGTGCAACATCACATAAATAAAATGATTTATTAAACAAAGATATTTCAAGAGAATGAGGCAAATAATCAAATAAGAAATAGAAGAACTGTCATAGTTTAATTAACAACAAATCACATAGCATGAATGATATTATGACACAAAATCATACCAATGTAGGGTGAGGCACCTACCGGACCTACACCAATAGGTGAGGGAGAGTGGTCACATTCCCAAACACCGACAAATATATAACACGAAGGGAGTGGTCACATCCTTTGGGGGAGAGTGGTCACATTCCCCGATATAATACGAGGGGAGTGGTCACATCCCTCTAGGGTGAAATTACACATGCCTTCTATGGGTGGTTTGTACTCATGTACACTACATTGTCATTTGGCCAAAAATACATCATGCTAAATAGTTTACTTGGCAGTAGTGAAAATATAAGTAACATTTGCATCATAGCATTGGGGAATAAAACCCATGAAATAAATCACATAAAGAGCCAACATTTTCAATAGCAAGATTCAAGTAATTCTAATAAATTATCCAACATAGGCAATTAAAGTTTCAAATAAATAAAGATCCAAATAAAGACAACAGAGAGGGGGAGAGATTCCAAGGCTAGCATTTGCCTCATTAGGAAATGGGGTTGGACAAAATCCCAACTGAAGGATTAGGGTATAAATTGCACAATTATATGTTCACACGCATAAATAGGGTCCACATACTTAAATAGGGCTCACATACTGAAATAGGATTCACATACCTTATTGAAGATTCAGATAACCATCATTATCACCAATTGGATTGTATCAACATCCATTAACCCTAATTACAAACATTTCACATGAATTAGTATTTATTAAGCATAAAGTATAAAGGGAATACCACTTTTAGACCTTATTCGAAAGCCACTAATTTAGGACTCAAAACTAGGACCAAAATCTCACTTAGGTTTCATTGATTAGGAAAACATATTTTATTTCTCAATTTGGTGTTAAAATGCATTAATTATGATTTTTAGAACACTTAACATACTCAAAATTCCATTCAAATAAAACTTCAAAAAAGGAATTAGAATTAGGACTCAAAAACTATAAATTCAGATTCTACGTGAAAAATCATTTCCAACGACTATTTATTTGCATTTTTCTGAGCAAGGACCAATTTACTATGAATTAAAGAAACTGGACCAATCAGATTGCAAGAAAAAGCCACGTACGCTTAATGCTTAGCAAGAGAGAGAGAGAGAGAGTGTGTGTGAAATGACCAGAGGATCCTTAGTGTTTAAACAGGAAATGAGGAATGTGGGAGGGCAAAATTGGAAAATTTCCATGAGTCATCTACTTCCTCGCGATCCAGCCATGCCCTTGAGAGGAAGCTTGCCCATTTGGGTGTTTCAACATTTCTTGACAAAAATGGACGTACATGTACTCGAAACGAAGTTCAAGATGAGAGGAAATCACCGGTGTGCTTTATTGTGGTGCTTCTATCACTGAGAATCTAGGAAAAGGGTCGTAATATCAGTGAGAAGGTGGAGGTTTCAGTGCTAAGCGGGGGATCTTCGGGCCAAATTAGCAACTGGAAAAGCTTGCAATGGGGACGAAGGAGGTGCGGTAGGTGGTATTTATAGGTGAGGAACCATGAAGCACTGGGACGATGGTGGATGTGAGAATACATGGCCGACACCTTTGGGCGTTTCAGCCGCAGTGCACGGGAGCCGACAAGCCATGGCTCAAACTGAGCGGCTCGAGGAGATGAAGCCGACGCGACTTAAATCTCGTGAAATGGTCAAGAAACGGGAGAGAACGAAGTGGAAGAGCCTAGGCGTCATCTTGGTCGATGGGATGGAGGTTGAAGAAGACACCAGATCCATGGGATCGAGATCTAACGGGGGCCGGGTGCGTGACACATGAAATCAATGCAATGAATACAATGTTGATTCATCTACTATAGTTAAACTATATGGGAACTTGTAAAAAGAATTTGGGGGGTCAAACAAAGTTCAAATGGCCTTAAATTTTAAAAACATGTTAAATAAAACTCCTATAACAACTCTGTGCAATTATTTTCTCTAAAATCACATGGTTAGGTCCCTAATTAATTTACAAACTATTAAAGCATATGATAAAGCATAAAAAAGAGCAATTAATATAAATAATATCTTTTAATGACATAATAAGGTATATATCGAGATATTAAACATATATAAACATTATGAGTCATATCTCAACATATAATACTCTAATTAGTGCATTATTTCCCTATTTGGATGAGAGACAAAGTAAGTGGGTTAAATACACTCAAATACATTAAATCAAGTACACATTATTACTAATATATTTATCCAAAAAGCTCCAAATAACATACTCCACTCATATTATCTCATTAATGGTAAAATTGCAAAATTATTCCTGAATTATTTCATTAGTTGGGTTATTTGTGCAAAACCCCCTACATAAACATAAATGTAGGTAATTTGTGAATTATATCTCAAGAAAGGCTCAAATTCAACATTGAGGCCCAAGAAGGCTCAAAAGGATGGGAAATTTATTAGTAGAGTCCAAAAGGACCAAAGAAAAGTACAAAAGTGGGTAAATTGCATAAAGGACCCTGAGATTCAGTATGTTACAGCTTCCCAATCAGGTTTTTTTATATGTAGGATAAGGATAACATTTCCCATCATTGTGCGGAATATATATGCTCCCACTAGATTCTTGTAGTCACAATTTTCATCTTCATTTTTACTAAAGTCAATCTCTTTGACTATCTTGTCAAATAGAAGATTTTAGCTCTGACATCCCTCCTTCAATCCATAGATTGACCTTTATATCTTATAGACTTTATTTGTGTCAACAGATTTATGAAACCTTCAGGCTGTGTCACACACATTCTCATAATTATTCACGTTAAATAATGTGGTTTTAACATCCATATGCCAAATCTTATAGTTGTAATAAGCTGCAATAGTAAGCATGATCCTAATGGATTTAACCTTGGCAACTAGTGAAGATTTCGTTATGTTCAACATCTTGAACTTTTTTGAAATCTTTGCAACCAATCTTCTCTTATAAGTTTGTACACTACCATCCATGCCAGTCTTTTCTCAAAGTCCCAAATGCACTCTATGGGTCTTACCCCTTCAGGTGGATCCACCAAGGTAATACATTGTTGGTTTATATGGACTCCATCTTGGATCTCATGGCCTCAACCCATTTCTCAAACTCTGGTCCCTGAATAGCTTCTAGCTAGGTCGTTGGCTCATCATCTTATGATCAACCCACCTCTTTCTTGAGTTAAAGATATTCTAATCTTTCAAAATCAAGATGTGTTCTACTAGAACTCTGAGGTTTTCTATTACATGAGGAACTTGAGATTCTACAATAATTTGTGATTCTTATTACTCCTCTTTTACCTCTTTATGTTCAATTTTTTCTTGTTGGTCTCAAATTTTTTGAGTTATACCTTTTCTCCCACTGGTTCCTTTAAAATTAAATTCCTCTTGAGGAATTCAGCCATCCTGGTAACAGACATTTTTGTTGTCAGATTGGAATATAGTAGTATTCAATAAATAACATTTATGTGATTTGTGGACAAATCTTTTCAAGAAACTATTTTCTTTTGTAAGATTTCAATCCAAATTTTTATAAAAGACATATCAGGACACCTCCCATGCCTTATCTCATATTGTGTCTTTTGAACCAGTTTAGACAGTAAATCGTTTAGTGTAAAGCATGTGCCCAAAAAGAAATTGGAAGATCATGTATATTTTATTGATAATTGCACCATGACTAATAGGGTGTGATTCCATATTTTTGATACATCATTATGTTTCAGGTGGAGTTCATTGTGATACACTATCGTAGTCTCCTAGAAGGTCCTCAAACTCTTGGTTTATAATATTTCAGCATCAATCATATTGAAGTGTCTTAATATTTTTACCAAGTCAGTTACACACTTCATTCATGTTCTTCTTGAACATTTCAAGAATTAGACATGTATTTCATTAAATACAATCTACCATATCAACTGAGATCATCAATAAAACTAATGAGGTACTATTAACCACCTCTAGCATTTATTTTAAAAGATCTATACACATCAGTATGCATGAGCCCTAACAGAATAGTCACTCTAAAAGGTCTAATGAAGATGTTTTTGTCATATTGTCTAATAAATAAGACTTGCACTTTCTATTGTATCAATGATCAAAAGAGTCTAGACAACCAACATTGTGGATTCTAGGAATGCATTTCTCATTTACACTCTAGATGACAATGTTATAGGTATTCATTGTTTGAGTCATTAAGTCATTTAGTATATGTGTCATACACATTTATCTCTACAACTATTGAGTATAGATTATGAGACATAGGACAATGCCATATAAGATCTTATCTTTTAAAATGAAACATCAAAATATTCAAAATATTCATGTCCATACAAGATACATGATGTTTTTATTATTGGCAGGTATACAATAGTAATTCATTAATTCTATTACATGCCCATCACGCTGAATGATACATTCCAACTGTAGTGGCAACAACCCTTTCTGCGTACAATTCTAGCTCAATTCTTCTCAGGTCTTGAAGTGGAGATCTCCATATCTTTCTTATTCTTCCATGGTTCCTTTTAGTGAAAAGGACATATTCCTTTTGCATTTACCTTTTCTCCTCATTTTGAGTGCACAAGACTTGGACTTCAGCTTAGCCTCAAAACTCTTCTTGGCCTTGCCTTTGTTATTGGACCTCACTCTGTTAATCATTATCACATGTTTGTCCTTCTTCATTCTTTCTTTGGCATTTATAAACATGCCAAGTAATTCTAATGGTGGTTTGGCCAAGTTACTCAAGTAGTAACACTCGATAAACTGGCTATATGATTCAGGCAACGATTGTAGAATCTTATCCGTGGCTAATTCTTGGCTCAAAGGGAATCCCAATCTCTCTAAATGATCAACAAGCCAATCATATTGAGCATATGGGGCTCTATTGGATCTCCTTCTATCATCTTGCACTCAAAGAGAGCCTTTGAGACATTGTACCTTTCTTGCTTTGCATGATTCTAGTTCATATTCTTAAGATGTGTGACCATCTCAAGAATCCCCATGTCTTCATGTTGCTTATGCAACTCGTAGTTCATACAACATAGCATAAGATGCTTAATATCTAAGGCATTGTTGGCATGCTTCCAATAATAATCCACCTCATCCCTAGGCGCATTCGGAGTAGGTTCCTCTGGCACTGGTGTATCCAGGACATAGAGCTTATGCTCATCATTGAGAACCCTTCTCAAAGTCCAGAATAGTCATGGAAGTTTGTCCTATTTAGATTGTCCTTCTTAAGAATTCATCGCAATGATGATTTGTTTGTCATTTGTTTCTACAAAAGAAATTTGCAACTTTAGTCAAAGCATATTTGATTTGATAAGTTTGATGATATTAATTAGGAATTTAATTAATTATTACTCCCAGTATTTTTTTCAAATTGACAACCCTCACTATCAATTCAGAAGACTACAACATACAATATTCTAGTGAGCCAAGATCCATATTTCATAAAATCATGAGTCAGCTTTGCTTGATCTCCCACAACTTGACTATTTAGGTAGGCAACTTTTTCCAATTGCATCTCATTCAACCCTTGGATAGGTATGCAAAACTCCTTGACATAGTCCATTTGGATGCTTCTAGGCACTTAATCTCATTAAGGTCACCTAGTTAAGTCTGACCCAAAAGCCAACTCAATAGAATATTCAACCTCCTTTGGAAGAACCTACATATCTACCATCACACTTCCATGATATAGATGACACACCATGCTTTGGCATAACCTATGCTTGGTTAATCAAGCTTTTCATGTGTGTCGCTTATGGAAAGCAACTTAGACTTAATATTTATTGAGGAATTTTATACACAAGTACATATACATGATATATTCCACAAATGAAAACATGCAATTATAAAACATGAGCGATGGTTATGGTCATACTAATATAATTCCTTGGAGCCATAAGAAATTACTACCACCTAAGGTTGACATCGCATGTAGCAATCTATTGTTGATGAAGATATGTGTTGGAACCAGTTTGGGCCGATCAGTTCAACTCTTGAACCAATTGCTTGGCCTCCTGGTCGATCGGTTGGTCTGTCAGACCCATCGTCTCTCCTTCGGTCCAAGCGACGTTTGGACACCTCCAGCCCATTGGTTGGGCCACCATCCAATCGGTCGGCTCCTCTTGTCTTAAGGCCTCCTCAGTCCGCCATTCGATCGGTTCATCTTCTAATATGGTCGATTTGTCTGGTGTAGAATGTCTTCTTGCTGCAATAGGAGTTAAAACTATTCTAATCCTATTTATCATATTACATTGTAATAGAAAAGCCTCAAATTACAATCGAGGGGAGCATAGGAAGAAAAGAATTAATACATTTACATATGAAAAGGAGAGGGAGGCTCGGTATGCAAATCAAGATATCAGCAGGAATAACAACCATCCAACCAAGCACAAAGATCTAGGGGGTTATTGGCCATAACCATGCTAACATCCACCATTAGTTCCAATTTTAGGGAGACACATATAAATTTCATATATATCGTATCATATATATATATATGCATACATACATATATATTCGTATTTTTGGGAGGTATGTGGAATTTTAATCAGATATGCACATTAATCATTTTAGTATTCACATAGTATGTAATAAAATAAATATGACCATATCAATTTAAATATGGACACATCGTACATTGATATGGCTCCGATACCACTATTGAGAAATCAGGGCAATAGATAAGGTAGTGGAAACAAAAAATTTAATTCCTGATTCCAAACCAGTAGATTGGGTCAGCAATAATGTATTCACATAAGAGGGTTGCAAGAGATATACCTAGTCTTGGACCAAGTCCAATGACTTATCCTTGCATCATCATGCTTCTTCTTCAAGCAACACTCGAGTAGTCATCAGCAATGGCCTCCTGGTACAACACTATGGATGGAAGTTGACAGTGTCCTCCTAGATGGTGGTTGTAGCCTCCTCACCTCTGAAGTAGTCTATGTGACCAACGGGAACTCCACATTGTGCTACCAGAGCCAACGGGAAGGATTTTTCCCTTTGAATGTCAACCTGCAAAGGTTGATTCACTCTCCCATGTTGTCTCTTCCTCGTTGTCCCTCCCTTTTATGGGTAGGACATGCTCGGGCTTTCTTGGTTACCACAACCAGTGAGGAAAACAATTATCAGGGCTTATTGTTATGTCTGGGAAGCCTCTAGTACCCCTCTATTTATAGGAAGGTCAGGGTCCGGTTTTCTAGTCTATTTAGGAGTCGAAGAGACATAATTTCATGAGTTTTCTGGATGTTATGAATGGTGAACTAGTCAGTTCACAGGTGAACCAGTTGGTTCATATGATTTCCTATTTTGAATCACATTGGCATCAATATATGATTAATGTAAAATATGATGTCAACATCAATACTTGATCTAATTGAATTGATCATTGAACCGAGCAGTACCACACTTGAACCAGTCATCTCAGACCTTGAACCGGTTAATTCACTTAGTGAACCAGTCATTTGGTACCCTGGTTCATGTATTTTTTAGCCGATGTTGATTCCAAATAACCTGACACTTGAATCAATCAGTTCAACACTTGAATGGATTGGTTCACAGTCCAATCAATCAATTTCCAACGATTGTTGTTTAAATTGAATACCTAATGCCTTAGTAATCAAGTCAAACATAATTCATGAATAAACTCCTCTTCCAGGTGTATCCTATGTGTGTGACCCTATAGGTCCCAAATTACATTGGCAATAAATGTCAATAAGAAACTTATGAATCATAAGCAATGAGCAGTATCTAGAAACACATCATTGCTACCCATTGAATTTGGAAAGTTGGAGAACAACTTCAACCTACAATTCATGATCAATGTTACCATGATTGTAGTGTTCCTTTGACTTTGATATCCACATTAAACCATATGCATGGAATCATCATCCTCTAAACGTCCAATCCGTGTTCCTTGAACTATAGTTGACTATATGAGATGCATGTGAGTTCACATATCTTATATTGAGCCACATGAGTATGACCATGCATTTCCCAGACTCTCTTATCAAGTGGCATGTATATCAATACCCTATAGGAGGGACAAATCCCATCTACATCACTCACATTCAGTCCCCATGTGTCACATAGTACTCGAGCATCACCTTTATAGCAACCCTTATTCAAGGTCATGTTGGATGACGTCAAAGTACAATGAACAACATGTGATGAGTGTAGTGATTTTAGGTCTACGAACCACAATCACCACTATTACTATGAGAGTTTATTCTGACTACCATTCCATGGTATCCATGTACCACTTTTAAGGTGGGTCTGTCTGTACATTGCTCTCTAACATATATATGTGTGCTTGACTTGATATCACATATCATAACCAATGAGACTCTATCATCAATCAACACACACTCTAGTCTTATGTATTATTGTTGTCTATTTTGCTTCCACATTAATATCTGGCTAGGGACATAACAAGAATGTATGTACTCTTATCATACATATGATCACATTGTTCAGGTCCTCAACCTGAAGACATATGTCAACAAGTAATATCATCCTTTAGACATCTACTATGTTTGTGTCATAATCTCATGATTGAGACATAATAGATGAAATTACCTTTACCATTAACCAACCAGTTATTTAATGCCCCATTACAATCAGCGTATGATTGTCTCTCTATGCATACATACTAACATTGGTGAAGGACCATAATGGAGGAGGATCCCTCTTAGAGGGGTGTTTCTTGCCATGGCATGATGTATAGAGAGAGGAGGGGATATCAATGTGATTCCATAGTCAAGTTATTGAAGATGATTATTTAGAGTTGTTTGCAGAGTAGTGCCCAAAGAGGAGTTGCTTCGGTGTGGAGATAATAAAAGAATCACCCCCTTCATATAAATGGCAACAACTCATTGATGGAAAGTTAGTGCCATCAACTTTGGAGTCAGTATTATCAGCATTAGTGCTTATCTGTACACTCTCGATAGCCACCATTGATATGGAGATTTCTAGAGCATTGATGGTACCAACCCAAGGATTGTGATAGTTTGTGGTATCAACTTGTGGTGAAGGCCATAGATCGACATTAGAAACCTCTCAATTCATGTGCTTGCAGTCGTATGATCAAATGCCATAAATTCGTTTGGTGACAAAACTTGATGGTATATACTGGATGGTTGATTCCATTGAATTTTTTTTGTAACATTTGTAGTTAGTGATGTGTTTGTTGACTTGAGGGTTATACATTACCCATATTTTGATGACAACTTCACTATTACATTCATGTGTATCTAACATGTCTTTTGAGACAATTTCAAATCATTATGTACACTCAAAGAAGTAGCATCCACAAACCCTCATTTGGGAAAATATAAGTTAGAATATTACAAAATCAATAATTGAAAACTAGATCGATTCTCATCTATATTTTTTATGGAAATCATTTGTAATTACTTTATGACTTGTAATTTAAGCTTAAATGATATTTAAAATATTTTAGTTTGATGATTTATGCACTTTTCTTTAAACTACTAATGAAAATTAGGGCTTGTCATCGGCAGAGATTATCCTGAGACTATCTCAGGCCTACAAGCCTATTTGCCTTAGTCATATAATGTCATTAGACAACATGCTAACTATCATTGTATCTCAACCAATGAAACTCAAACACTTGTCTTTTAGTGTCATTGACCGACATATATCCACATGCATCTCAGTCGATGGTATTGTAGTTGTAAAGTGCAACTGATTTGTTAGAGATAGAGAGTCCTTTGTAAAAGTAAAAAAAACTCTATAAAATAACTAGAATTCAAAGTAAAGTACTCTACTAGATAGTGATCACCCTCAACTATAAATAGAGACCTTTTGACCTCATTCCAAGGTTGCATTTCATGCTTATATGATATAGTTGAGTGAAAATCCCCTAAAGTATCCTAATCATTCTTGATCTTGATTACATTCTATTGTCATTAAGAGTGATCTGGGAATTCTTGTGAGAGATATAGATTCATTGTGGTATCTGTCAAATCCCATTCCCCCAGTCTCATCTCTCAAATCTTGGTGAATTGAAGATTGCTTCATCGGTGAAGGAAGTGAAGGTTCAAGGCGGAAGATCTAAGTCAAGGGTGGGTTAAGTCATTGGTTACGACCAAAGACCATTGGTCATTGGACTAGGAAGTCCTTGGTAAGGTTATTGGATCCCTTGTCCCCAAAATGGAAGCTAGCTACTCTTTACTTTTATAAATATAAGATATTATAGGTGTAGCTCTTATAAGAAATATAAGGTGGGACTCAAAATTTTAAAATACTATAGGTTAACCTCTCTAGGTAGTGGAGTACATCTCTAGACTTAGGGGCTAGAACCAGTATAATTAATTATGTTATTTGGTGCTTGTTCACTGCCTGTCATCCTTTCCTATTTAATTACACACAAATTTCAATACAGATTTAAGGTTTAAATTTTGTGCAAGTGTTTTTAGCTCTCTTCACCCCCTCTAGAGCCCATAGATCCAACACAAATTTCAATATAGATTGAAGGTCTAACAAATCTTGTACAAGGGTTTTTATCTCTCTTCACCCACTCTAGATCCCATAGATCCATCAACTAGTATTAGATCCAGGTCTTCTACAACAATTCTTGCATGAGTAAGACATGATGGGTGACAATGTGCTTGGTTCTCTATACATTGAGGGTGACTTCTTCATGCATACTCTAATCTTTAATGACACCAACTTTCTCTATTGAAAGAGATGATGCAATTTACATACAAGGGATGAGCTTTGACTTGTGGAAAGTGGTAGCTCTTCCCTACACACATTTAGATGGTGAGAGACTTGTGGAAAGTGGTAGGTCTTCCGTACATGCATTTAGAAGGTGAGATGAGCACTTGGAGTGAGGAAACATTAAAGAAGGCAAAACTTAATGCTACAACAAATAACATCCTTTATGTTGAACTTACACCAACCAAGTTCAACCACGTATCCTCTTGGGATAAAGCTCATGAGATATGGGATAAGTTGTGCATCACATATGAAGGGACTGAGCAAGTCAAGGAAAGCAAAATATACATGCTCATTATACTCTTTAAATGTTGCAAAATTGGCAAGAAGGAGAGTGTGGTTGAAATTTATGCAAGGTTCAACACCCTTGTGAATGATCTTCTTCCTTGGGGCATACATGAACAACGGTAAGGTGAAATCCAATATAATCTATTTTCTTTCTCACCGATGGGACAGGAAGGTGACAAACATGAAAGAAACCAAGTCACTTTCCTCTCTCCGCATTGAAAAACATATAGGCAACCTCAAAGCCTACAAAGTTATACTCAAATCACACAAAGAAGATAAAAAACAAGAAGAGATGGAGTCCTATGAGAAGAACATTGAGGTTGCATTTAAATCTCAAGTTGAAGCGCTTGTTCCATCTCAATTGATTAACCAAACTCCTTTTTATCAAGTGAAGATAGGTCATTGAGTGACCTTGAATCCTACTACTCTGAAGGAAAACACTTCAAAGTTAAATCCTCCTCATATACTCTTAAGTATTATGAATGTGGATAAAAGGGACATTGCAAGAATGGATATCCAAAAGAAAAGAAGCATCACCGCTAGAGCAGGCATAGGAAGAATATGATCACCACTAAGAAGGAAGATACATTAAGAGGTACAAGAAGGATATAAAGAACAAGGATACATCCCATTCCGCTTGAGATTCCTCCTCTTCTAGTTATTTAAGATCAAATCAAGATGAATGCAACATGACACTCATGGGAAGAACTAGTGAAGAAGTTGTTGAGGTACATGAAGTAAATCTTCATTAACTCTCTAAAGATACTCTTATTATATTATCCATGCTTCCCATACTTCTTATTCTAAATGCAAGTCAAAGAATAAAAGATTAGGTAAAATCATTATGAATTGTATGGTAGAATGATATTCTTGAGAAAATTTTTTTTGAAGGGTAGCATCCATACTTGAAGAGCTTGACTATAAGGAGTGGGACCTGAAAGGAATCTACTCCCTACTTAGTTTAAGGAACGGGTCCATCCATTCCAAACACACTAAAATGTATGTTGGAATAGGGTGTAAATTTTTAGCTTCTCAAATAGTGGTATTCAAAAGACCAAAATATAACAGCAGAATATAATTTCATGACTATATTCAATTAAAACATGATTACAAAATATTCTCCCATTTAGGGTTTACATGATAACAACTAGCTCATGATCTATGTAGAGGGATATCCAACTATCTCAAGTCTATCTCCCAAGAGCTCCACCTAGCAGGTCCATGTCACCAAATCCAGTCTTCCAAGTCCTACACTTGGGTTTGGTAGTACACCCCATCAAAAGGAGAAAAAGTAGAAGATATCAACATAAAAGATGGTATGTGCATATTAAATATGGATTGAGCAACTTAAGGAAAAAGGACATCAAATGAAACAAAGCTTCCCATAGAAGAGGAAACTACCACCCAAGCGGGTATCAAAAGAACATTAATTGTGACACTATGATAATCAAAAAGATTCTTTGCCATTAATAAAATATAAGAGTTGTGCCACCAAAGCACATATAAATTATTTTAGGGCACAAAACTCATCATAATAATATAAACATGCATGCATGTGAGATAAGCATAGCATAGCATTAGCATAATATAAAGTCAGTATTGGCTAAGACTCAGAACCTTAAAACCTAACAGAGAATGGCACACAACCAAACTCCCTGCCATACAAGCTGGGGTAGGGGGCATAGGATCCTCCATCCTAATGATAAAAGTACAGGAGGACTAAAACCTCAGTTCATGGCAGGGGAATAAAAGCCAGTGCCTAATAATATCACATAGGGGAATAAAACCCTAGGGGAATAAATCCCAAATAACCTAAATATTACATTACTCTAGGGATACTAAATCACAAAGCATGCATAAATGTAGAGCAAAGTGAAAGTATGGTCATATAAATCAATAAAATGAGAATATACCACAATTATCATGTGGAGTTAGAGGACCCATAACAAAATATCCATCAATCTCCATAAATGAGATGCATAAGAGTCTACAAGGATTAAAGTGAACAAGATATAAATAAGAGGCTAATAACAATATCCATCAAACTAAGTAGATAAGATCAATAAAAGAATATAAGTACTCAAATGAGGAAACCTCTCATGAGAGAGAGAACAATGTGTAGGGCATGTCCAAAGGACCAAGCGAAAGATATAAATTTGGGTGATTTTTCAATAGAGAATAGTAGGGATGCAACATACCTCACATGAAGTCTACATGTATCCAAAGTCAAAATCCTAATTCCATCTCAGTCCACAAGCAAGCAATTAAAGCCATATATGATATTAGGGTTAGGTTTTCATCAATTATATAAACCCCAAAATTGCCTTTTTATTACTAATGAGTTAGGTTATAGAAATCATACCATCTTATAGATTATATTTTGCTGAGTTCATAGCATATTTTACTTTATTTTTCTGATTTATATATCATTAGTTATGAATCTTAGAAATTGTAACCAATAAAAAATCCTTAGAAAATAACATATTTATTATATTTGATTTAGGTGATAAAACCCATACCATTGGATAGAGAATTTTTTTTTAATTCTAGAACAAATTTTATTTTATTTTATTGAGATACATATATCTATTACGAATTTTTGAAAATCTGACCAATTAGAAAATCCCAACATGGAACGTATACTATACATTATTCTTTTAAGACAGAATGAGATGGCCCAATTCGGGCTTGCCATCTTGATTGGCCCCCAACCGACTCCGCAAAAGGCTTATCATGGAAAATAAACAATCTAGAGCTTCTCAGTAGTAGGAAATAATATAAAGGGGTTCCTCACCTTGTCCCGATCTTAGTGATCCCTACCAACAACCCCCAAGACGTAGAGTCCTCCAAGATGGGTTGTCCCCATTACTGGCATGGATGGAACAACACCACATCCTAGAATTAAAGTAAAGAAATCAATATTATGACAACTCAATGGTTCATGAAGTTTTATCAGAGGGTAACAACAAAGAATCTGACTAGAACAACACCCTAATCGCCATGATGGATCATATTGCAAAAGAATCAATGAAGAAGCTAAAATTTTGGGGAAAACACAATGTACCATTTTTTTGGAGCAAACCCCGATTGATACTCCTTCACATGGGTTCTGTGAAGGGTTCTGGGTGGCCTCTGAGGATCCCCAAGATCTATAACCTGTTGTCAGGCTTTACGAATACAAGTATTTTCCCTCCTATCTCAATTGACAGTTTGAAGGCATGGGGGATCAATGAGATGCATTCCATGGAGATGGGACCAACCAACCCACATGATTAGTTGGGAAGGCCCTAGAGGAGGCTTTAGGACATATTACGGGAGTTTGAAGACTCGAAAAGGATGGAATAAGGAAAGGTAGATGGAACCATGGGATAGATAGGGAAGAGGAGCAAAAGGAAATTTTGGATGTTCCTAAAATATGGCACAATAGCTAAGGAAGTTAGGCTCTATGCATGGGAAAATGCATATGGAAATTGACAAAGAGATTTTTGTGGAAGGAAGTGGAAAGAAGAAGAGAAGATCTTGGGGAAGTTGGGAAAAAGAACACAGGAAGCGGAAACCATACTTGCTTAAACCGAACCAAGGTAGAAGATGGTACAATCACCGTTGATCCAAATTGGACAGGAGATAACTGAGATAGTCAAGAGAAACTCACTTAAGGTGACATCAATAACCAATAGAAACTTTAGTAAAGCAAAAATATCATTTGATTAACTTAATTATTAATGATTTAAAACATGTGTTTATCTACTATTTATTTGGTGCCTCAAAGAAGTTCTGATTAAAACTAAATTTGGCACCCAGGTTAATTGTGTAGAATCTAATTTTGGCATCAATTTATTATTTTGGGGGTGTTTGCTAATTTATTTAGTAGTTTGGACTTTAATTTATATTCTCTCTCATAAGTAAAACTAGGATAAATAAGATTGTTTAATGAATGTGAAAATTCACACATAAAACTAATTTTGGTATGTAGATTTGAATTTGGAGTTCATTTCCACTTTTGAAGACATTTAATAATTTATTTAACACTTTTGACCTTTTCTCCTATTTTCTTATCAAAATAAGATTAGGGTAATTATTATTGTTCAAATAATGTGACACTTGGCAACTAAGCTATCTGGGACCCAAGGAACACTATTTTCACATTAGATTTGGATTTTGAGGTTTCTTTTAATGAGTTAGGGTACCATTAGGAATCTTATTAGCATGTTATTTATTAAAGATATATATATATATATATATATATATCATCAACACTCACTTAATTGAGTCCTATAATTTCACACTATTAGAAAAAGAGTTATATATTATTATCATGGACACAATTCCATATTTTACTTGTTAACACATCTAGGTCATTTATTTCACTTTAACTTAGCCGGTTGTACATTAATATTCCAATTGTCAAACTAATACATGTATTAATCATATAATACCTCTTATTTAACCAGCATGTGAATATAATATATTTCATGAATTTGTTTACATTCTGAAACATAATTAAGTTATTATGTAAACATGTTTTATTTTTATACTTGTTTGATCAAACCCAATCTCACTAAATTTCTACTCATGTAATAGGGTGGGATCCTAGAATTCAGTTCGTTACAATAGTACACTCCTTAAATGGATTTTTTCCTTGAGATCACATCCATATCTTATCCACCAAATATTGTCCAGCCCTTAAAAGGTTTAACCTATTAAGATGATCTAAACAACATCAAGGTATTAGGGTTACTTATATATCTTTTACTTATGAATATTTTAGGGGTTTATGTTGTTCATATATCATTCACCCAACTAACAAGTCAAAACCAACTAGGGATAAATTTTCAGGCCCTTGTGTTACTAATCTAACACCCTAAGGTTCACAAGAGCAACCAAAAAGTCATAGTGTAGAAAAGGGTAGGTCAACTAAACCTTTGTTTCCATCCACATCTATCTAGTCATCCATCGATATTCAAAATTAGGGCCCTCTATTCTAATTTTAGGGTTTCTATATCAAGATTCATACCTCTCTTCCTTGTGACTCAATTTGAGAAAACATCGATAAATCCATAAAATTTTCTTTTATACATATATCAGTATAAAGGAAAATAATTTTTGGCTGTGAAATCTATTCGACATAAAACAAAAGGTGGATACAAAATCAATTGTGAGAACCAAGTCATAAGGTATTCCATATATCGTCTCCTTAACATACTTTCTCATTCTAACTCCAAAATCCACCCTAAAGTTAGATCTAAACATCTAGAGAGAGATGTAACCATTAACCACTACGGTAGGGTAAGATCAACTAAATCCTTATCACACCAGGGTTTACTTATCATGATTGTTATGTGTACCTCCAATCATTGTAAATCAACCTTTCATCATCTCATAGGTCAAATATAGGGTAAACATCTCACCTAGAGAGTAACTGTGTAAGGAAAGAGTTCTAATTAGGGAGACAAAATTGAAATAGTCAGAAATCCAACCACTATGGCATTGATACCATCTTGTAAGGAGTGGGACCCGAGAGGGGATCCACTCCCTACTTAATTTTAGTAATGAGTCCATCATATCCAAATACACTAAAATGTATGTTGGAATAGGTGTAATTTTTTTTTCTTCCCAAATATTGGTATTCAAAAAGACCAAAATATAGTATCAGAATAAAATTTCATGACTATATTCAATTTTAAACATGATTACAAAATAATTTCCCATTTAGGGTTTACATGATAGCAACTACCACAGGATCTGAGTAGAGGGATATCCAACTATCTCAGGTCTATCTCCCATGATCTCCACCTAGAGAGTCCATCCACCAAGTCCATTATTCCAATTCCTACACATGGGGTTGGAAGCATACACCAGAAAAAGGAGAAAAAGTATAAGATATCAACATAAAGGTTGGTATGTGCATATTAAATATGGATTGAGCAACTTAGGGAAATAGGAAATCAAATGAAACAAGGCTTTCCATAGAATAGGAAAGTACCACCCAAGAGGGTATCAAAAAAATATGAATTGCTATAATATGATAATCAAGAAGATTACTTGATATTAATAAAATATAAGAGTTGTCCCACAAAAGTACATATAAAGAATTTTAGGGCACAAAACCCATCATAATAATTTCAACATGCATGCATGTGAGATAAGTATAGCACTAGTGTAATATAAAGGCAATGGAGGCTAATGTTCACAACCTTAAAACTTGACAGAGAATGACACACAACCAAACTCCCTTGGCACACAAGCTGGGGTATGGGGCATACAATCCTCCATCCCAATATATAAAAGTGCAGAACGACTAAAACTTTAGTTCATGGCAGGGGAATAAAACCCAGTTCCTAATAATATCATATAGGGGAATAAAACCCCAAGGGAATAAAACCCAAATAACCAAAATATTACATTACTCTAGGGCTACTTAATCAAAAAGCATGCATAAATGTAGAGGCAAGTGAAAGTATGGTCATATAAATCAATAAGATGAGAATATTTAACAATTATCATGTGGGGTCAGAGGACCCATAACCAAAGTTCCATCAATCTCCACAAATAATAATCATAAGAGTCCACAAAGATAAAAGTGAACTACATATAAATAAGATGTCGATAAGAATATCCATCAAACTAAGTAGATAAGATCAATAAAAGAATGTAAGTACTCAAACGAGGCAACCTCTCATGAGAGAGAGAATAGTGTGTAGGAAATATGTCTAAAGGATCAAGAGAAAGATATAAATTTGGGTGATTGATCAATATAGAATATTAGGTAAGCAACACACCTCACATAAAGTCTACATGTGTCCAAGGTCAAAACCCTAATTCCATCTCAATCCACAAACAACCTATTAAAGGCATATATGAGATTAGTATTAGGTTTGCATTAATAATATAAACCCTAAAATTTGCCTATTTATTATTAATGAATTAGGTTATCAAAAACATATTGTCTTATAGATTATATATTTTTGAGTTTATAACATATTTTACTTTATTTTTTTGACGTATAATTTTATTACTTATGAATTTTAGAAATTTTAATCAATTAGAAAAATCCTTATAAAAGAACATATTTATTATATTTATTTTTGGTTATAAAACCTATACCATTGGGTAGAGAATATTTCCCTAATTCCATAAAATATTTTATTTAATTTTTATAAGTTATATATAATTTATTACGAACCTTTGAAAATCTGATCAATCAGAAAATCCCAATATTCCATGTATATTATACATCCTTTTAAAAGACAAAATGAGATGGATCAATCTGGGCTTCCCATATGGATTGCCCCCCAGCCAACTCAGCAAAATGCTTATCATATATATGAAGCAATAGAGGTGAAAAGACCATATTACCCCTAGCAGAAAGAAAAAAAAAGGAAAACAAAATGAGGGGCAAACCACTTAAGTTAGCACGAGTCATCTTCCTCCTTTGTTTATGGGGCAAACCAACAAATTGGAAACTGAATCCATAAATCAAGCTCATGACCTAGAGCTTCTCAATAGTAGGAAATAATCTGAAGGGGTTCCTCACCCTATCTCAATCTCAGCGATCCCTACCAACAACCCCCAAGATGTAGATCCCTCCAAGATGGGTTATCGCCATTACTGGCATGGAGGAAGCAACGTTGGATGTGAGAAATATGGCAAAGAAAGAAATATTATGACAACTCATCAATTTGTGAGGTTTTATTGGAAGGAAACAACAAAGAATCTGACTAGAACAACACCCAAATCGCCAATATGGATCATGTTCCAGAAGCATAAAAGAAGAAGGTGAAAATTGGGGAAAAGACAATGTACCAGTTTTTGGAGCAACACTGGATCGATGCCCCTTCACGCAAGTCCTGTGAAGGGTTCTAGGTGGCCTATGAGGATCCCCAATATTTGTAACCCACTGTCAGACTTCACATGTACAAGTACCCCCCCTCCGATCTCAGTTGACGGACTAAAGGCGTAGGAGATTAAAGGGATGTATTCGGTGGAGATGGGACCAACCAGCTCAGATGATTAGTTGTGAAAGCCATAACGGAGGCTTTAGGACATATATATGGGAGTTTGATGACTTGAAGAGAATGGAAGAAGGAAAGGTAGATGGCAACATGGGATAGACAGGGGAGAGGAGTGAAAGGAAATTTTGGGTGTTCCTAAAATAGGGCATGATAGATAAGGAAGTTGGGTTGTATGCGTACCAAAACACATATGGAGACCGATAGAGAGATTTTCATGGAAGGAGGTGGAAATAAGAGGGAGAAGAACTTGGGGAAGTCAGGAAAAAGTGCACAGGATGCAGAAACCAGACTTGCCTAAACCAAACCAAGGTAGAAGATGGCACAATCGCCTTTTGATCCAAATCAGACGGTAGGTAAAATACCTGAGATAGTTAAGAGAAACCCACTCAATGTGACATTAATAGCATGTATAAACTTTAGGAAAGCAAAAATATTATTTAATTGACTTAAATATTAATTATTTAAAATATGTGTTCCTCTACTATTTTATTTGGGGCCTCAAACAAGTTCAGATTAAAACCAAATTTGGCACTCATGCTAAATAAGACATTTAGAAACTTATTTTGGCATCAATTTGTTATTTTCGGGGTTTTTGCTATTTTATATAATATTTTGAACTTTAAGTTATATTCTCTCTCCTAAATAAAACTAGTGATAAATATAATTGCTCAATAAATGTGAAAATTCACACTAAAACTAATTTTAGTATGTAGATTTCGAATTTGGAATTTATTTAAATTGTGAAGACATTTAATAATATATTTAACACTTTTGGCCTTTTCTCCCATTTTCTTCTCTAAATAAGATTAGGGTAATTATTATTTTTTAAATAATGTGAAACTTGGTACCAAAGCTAATTGGGACCCAAGGAACATGATTTTCACATTAGATTTGGATTTTGAGGTTTATTTTTATGAGTTAGAGTACCTATAACATACTGAATCTTGGATTCAATTGTAATTTTACCCATTTTCAATCCTTTCATTTCCTTCTTATACTTTTGGACTTTTTCCTAAATTTTCCTAGCTTTTTCTATCCTCTTTGGCCTCAATGTTGAATTTGAGCTATAGTTGATGGTTTGAACTATATTTACCCACATTCATTCCAATGGATGGGTTTTTTGCACAAATATCTCAAATAGTGTGTTAATTAGAGTCTAATAATGCAAAATGACCATTAATGAGAGACAATTAGTGGATTATGCTAATTTAGAGTCTTATGGCTTTTAGGGATATGAAATAATAATTAATGAGGAATTGAGTTAGTTAATGAGAGAAATAACCCTTTTCTTTTCTCTCTCGTCCTAAATGTTATTAAAGCATTGAAAAGGAGAATAAAAGGTGGAAAATGACACTTAAATGATTTTATAATGTCCATCTCGAATTTTATTAAAGGAATTACTAAGAAAATGCCTTTGTATTAATTCACCCTTTTAAAATACATTAATAATCACAGTAATGGACAATATGGTGATTAAGGGCCAAAGCTTTGGCAAAATGAAAATATAATTACATAACATTAATCTAGGCATTAATATTAGCCTATGATCCAAATTTGAGGTCATTTGACCCATGTTTGACCCTCCAAATCGATTTTATAAGATTTGATTAAAGTATAACTATGGTTTTAATCCGATTTACATTTAATGCATTCAATTCCATATAGTTTGCAATTTTATAGCTGTCACGCATTACTCTAATTTCAAACGTGCCATCGGACGGCTACAATTAGGTCATCTGAAGTTTAACACGATCCAACGACTGGATCAGTTCCACCTACCTTCAGCCGATACGAGGAATAGAGTTGGCGCCTCAGTGACCATATCCCCAACTTTGTTCTCCCTCGATTAACCAAAATTTTGCATGATTTCTTCATGGTTGAGTTCTTCTCTCTCCACCATTTCTACTGAGAATTTACTCAGCTCGGCTGGTGACCGGACAAAGAAACGTCCATCTAGGGCTTTCCCCTTCTCTCCATTTTCATTCTATAGAGGGAGCTCTAGTGCCCCTCTTGCCTATATAAGGCCACACCGAGAATCCCCTGACCACGCCCAATTCTCCTTCCCCTCCAATTTCTCCTCAAATTCCCCTAAAATCCTCAACCTAATCAATTTTCTCCTCCAACAAGGTGGACCTTGCCCCTACGCCCTGCACCACCTCCCTTCAAATTGACAAACTGGTAAGCTTCCATGACCTCCGTCCTTTATTTATGCATCATTAGTTGCACCTGTTTGGATCGTATCTCCGTACCCTATAGATGTATTTTAACCCCCTCACTGGTGCTAGGTCGCCATGGTGCCTCAGTGATCCCACAAGGCCGGGAAGGACCTGGTTGGCAACGTCGTGCCTCCATGAAGGTTTGGGGGACCTTAGTTGAGTCTTAGCACCTTATTTTTAGTAGGTTGATTGTGGTTTTATTTCCCCTATTTCCACCCATCTTTGTGGGGCTCGTAAAGCTCTAGAGAATGAAGGACCTACCTTTTGGCTCGTCGACCACGCCTCAATCCAGGGAGGTCATAGACAGTCCCAAAACTTTGTGTGGGTCTACCCATCATCCACTCTGGCCAAAGCTTGAAGCTCTAGGCTTCTTCTCGAGCACCATGACCAGAACAGTAGAAACCCGGTCATACAATGATCGTGGTGTCCTTACGCAGTTAATCGAACGAGGGTTTTTACTCGCGTCTTGATACATCAACCGTGAGATTCGCCTCATAGTTAAATGACTGAATTGCCCTCATATACTTGATTAAACGTAACGCGCGCCTAAGATAGTTTTGTCATTTCATAAGTTATTTACATCGGTTTATAATCTGATTTAAAATGAATGTCACGCTATAGTTTTCCTATGTTCTGATTGGTCAATTTTATAAAATACATAGTAAATCGTAGATTTCTCAGAAAAATATGAATAAATAATCGTTGAAAAGCATTTTTCATGTAGAATCTAAAATTAAGGTTTTTAAGTATCGATTTGTATCCCTATTTTGATGTTTATCATAAATACCATATTAAATATTTAAAATGCCTTAAATATATATCTAATTCATTTTAACTCCAAATTTAAGAAACAAGTATGATTTCTTAATCAGGAGAATTCAAGTAATCGAATGGGCCTAATTTTAAGTCCTAAATCGATGGTTTTCATAATTGGTCCAAATTAGGGTTTCTCACCTAATATGATTTATAAACCCTAATCTATGTGTATAAACGTGTATCTAGGGAAAAAGTGATATTGGACACATTTAATTGATGAAAAGTCTTCTTTAAGAATCTCGAGTGAGGTATGTATGTGCAACCATATTTATTTATGATTTTGAACACTATCCTTCAGTTGGGAATTTTATATTCAACCCTAATTTCCAATGAGGCATTGCTTAGCCTTCATTCTCTTTATTGCCTTCTTGTGGCACTTTTAATCCAATTATTCTAGGGTCTTGGACCCCATTTGCGAAGTTATTTAAATTCCTTATATCTACCATTGAAATACTTTAACATGATGATGTAAATGACTAAGTAACTAATGTAGTGTAGATGAGTACAAACCACCCATAGTTTTGGGCATGAGCCAAGGGGAATTTAACCACTCTCCCTAGGGGAATGTGATGATTCTTCCCACTTTATATATATTCAGGTGCTTGGGAATGTGTTACTCTCCCTCACCCAGAGGTTGAGGTCTGCTAGGTGCTTCAACCCTATATTAGTTTAATGTAGTCACATCTAATCGCGCATGCAACTTATCATTGTTTAACTTGGCAAAAGTTCTTATTTGTTTTACTTGCCTCATATTCTTGACCCTCTTAGCATAGTGAATCTTTATTATTTATTTCTTTAGTTTATAATTGTCCTTATTCTTTATTTGACACATACATTTTCTCTCCTCTTGCTGGGTGATCCCAACCACCTAGGTTAGGATCAAAGTGTGCAACAGGAGCATGGTGAACCAGCCTATGACTAGGAAAAAGGAGTCCATCCTTCCCTCATGAAATCATTTGTTAAGTTATTTTTATTGGAGACGTATTGTTGTGGTCTAGTTTCCCTCGACTTAGATCCTCTTTTTGTATAAAGCATGTACACACTTTTGGGAAAATTTATGTACTCATTATGAAATTGAATATAGTCAAAATTTTAATCTTCTGGTACTATTCATTGGATTTTGTTTACCATTGTAATTTGTAAAGAGGTGGTGATTTCACTTCTTTACAGTACCATTAAGAATTTTATCTTATTACCATTATATTTACTAAAGTAATATATATTTATCATCAACACTCACTTAATTGAGTCATATTAATTTCACATTGTTACAAAAAGAGTTATATTATTATTATTGTTATTATTATTATTATTATTATGTAAAAAATTCCATATTTTACTTGTTAACATATCTAGGCCATTAATTTCACTTTTACTTAGGTGTTTGTACATGAATATTCCAATTGTCAAACTAATACATGGATAAGCATATTATTCCTCTTATTTAACCATCATGTGAATATAACATATTTCATGAATTTATTTACATTTTACCACATAATTAAGTTATTATGTAAATGTGTTTTACTTTTATCCTTGTTTTGTCAAATCCAATCTCACTTGATTTCTAATCACGGAATAGGATAAGATCCTAGATTCCAGTTCATTACATTGACTTCAATCTTAACTTCAATGTAGTGGTGCAGAAACTGAAAATGGTGCTACCTCAAGCAAGTAAAAGTGCTTAAAGATGAAAAACAAACTTGCCTTTATGAAATTATGCTTCTTAGAACTGAAAATGCTAGATTTCTTGTCAAAGTAAATGATTTTGAAATTATACCTATCTTCCCCTCAAATGAAGTTTCTAGCATTACTCTTGAAAATGACTCTTACTTGACAAAAGACCTTTCTTTAGAGACAGGTCTATTGCATGAATAAGATGACATTTGTAGAGTTTTCTCATATTGTCTTTACTCTAATTGGTGAAATCCTAGTTCACTCTACTAAACAAGTGTGTAGAAGTAGGTTGGAATTTGAGTATGGATAAAAGAGAAAGAAAAAAAGTAAGGGACCTTCAATAATCCATGGAGAGTCTTCCATGTCAAAGCCCACATGGGTTATCCTCTTTGCAATAGTGATGACCACTTTACTTCTTTTTGTCCATATAAGAAGAAGGAGACTAACACCAAGATGATTTGGGTCCCCAAGATAACCTAGATCCCAAAGTTCAAATCAAGCATCGATCTTTCTTCGCATGTAGTCTAACGAAAATTAGTGGATTGATAGTGGATGATCCAAGTGTATGACTGGATAAAACAACCACGCCAACACTTTCACAAGGAAGAAAAGTGGATCCATGACTTTTGGTGACAATAAGAAGAGTAAGGTGGTAGGTTAGGGTGATTTAGGTGAAACCCCATGCATCAAAAATATTATTCTTGTGTAGGACCTACATTACAATTTAATAAGTGTTAGCCAATTATGTGGTAATTGTTATCTTGTTCTTTTTCAATTGAAGGCTTGCTACTAGATTCTCTTAATTACAATGTCATATTAAAAGGAACTAGAATTGGAAGTATTTATACTATTGTTCTTAGCTCTCTCAATCCTATAATTATAAGCACCTTATAGTTGATAAAAATGATATATCTTTTTGGAATTGTAGCATTAGTCATGTAATATGCACCAATTAAAGAAGTTGAGCAAAAAGGATATAGTCAAAGGGCTTCCTAAATTGGAATTTGAAAAAGATGAGGAATGTGAACCTTGCACACAAGAAAAGACAATAAAATCTTCCTTCAAGTCCAAATAAGTACTTAGTACTGAAAACTCTCTAAACATACCTCATATTGGTCTTTTTGGATCAATGTTTGCCCAAACATTTTGAGATAGCAAGTATTGCTTGGTTAGTGACCATGACTTTTCTCACTTTATTTGGACCTTCTTATTGTTTTCTAAATAGTGATATTCTTGTTGTTTTCTAGAACTTTTGCAAATGGATTGAAAAGAAGCTTCTTGCCAAATGTCTCTATCTATATTGCCATGGGGAGAATTTGAAATGATTTGTTTGAAAAGTTTAGTGATGAGTCAGGTTACATTCAAAAACTCCCCCCGCCCCTTGTACACCTCAGAAAAATGGGGATGTAGAGAGGAATAATACATTTTTGCAAGAGATGGCAAGGAAAATTCTCTTATAGTATGAAACTCCTACTAATTATTGGGTCGAAGTCGTCAATATCGTTTTATTTGTGCAAAATCAAGGTTTCACTCATCCTTTGCTTATGAAACTACCTTTTAGTTGTAGAATGGTAGAAATCTGACTACTAATTTCTTTTATGTTTTTAATTGTCCTTGTTTTATTTTGAACACAAAAGACTCTCTTGGTAAGTTTGATGCTAAATCTTAAAAGGCTTTCTTTCTTAGCTATACCACTTCTAGTTGAGAATACATTATTTTTAACATTGATTTATCTAAGTAGAAGAATCAATTAATGCTTAATTTGTTGAAACAAACCCCTATTTATCAATGAGTGTTGTTTATGAATATGTGCTACATGATTATATTCTTATATTGAATAATCTAGACATCAAAAATAAAGGTAAAGATGTTTTTATAGACGAATGCTCTCAAAGTGAAAGAAAAGAAGGATCTAACTCCCTGCTTTGCTTAAGATTCCTCAAATAAGCTCATTCTAGACAATCCATTTGAAAGAGTGTATACACTGGCTACTTGGAAAAAAGAATAAGGAAACAATGCCTTCATCTCACAACATGAGCCAAAAATGTGAAAGTTGCTCTTGAAGATGTGGAATGGATCCTAACTATGCAAGAAGAGTTGGAAAATTTTGAGAAGGATAAAGTGCGGACTCTTGCACCATCATGTTTTAGAGACATTTATATGCATTTATGTATTTACTTTTGCATGTGTAATTGTATTTCACTTATTTTAATATTTTAATAGTATATGCAATTTATTTGATGTTTAATGTGTTTTTGGTATTTTATATGTAGGATAAATGTAAGTTTAAGGAAAAAACAAATATCCCTCCTCAAAGATTTAATAATTAACCAAAGATTGTATATCAACATTGTCCAACTCCAAATATTTGAGTGAGGACCTCATACAATGATTCAGGACAAGCAATACTGCCTTGGGAGGCCAATCGATCCACTAGTTATCCAATTGATCGACTAGCTTTCTAGTTAGTTGATGGCCTATAAATTTTCCCACAGAGCTATATATATCCTACACCAAAATGACCATGTCTTTTACATTTGAGATCAAAATTTGATGATTAAATATGCATGGGAAAGAGAATTTCATTATGTACAGGAAAAATATATTTTTCACCTCAAATTCTATAGTATTTTAACCAGACGAGTGGCTTTCCAGTTGTTTGACTAGTCTATAGATTTTTCCACAATTCTTGTTATATATGCCACTCCAAAACGGTCATTTCTTTTGCATAAGAATTCAAAATTTAACATGTAAATATGTTTGGAAAGGTGATTTATTATTTATTGGAAAAATGTATTTCCGGACTGCTTTGGGACTCATGACTAAACCAAAATTTGGTCGTAAATTTAGGCCATCACATTATGGATTGGACGGATCTAGGACTAGATTAGATGATATAAATATTTGTGGAGGACAACCAAAGCATAGGGTTCATACATATTCTCTCCCATCCACAACCCTAGTCATCATTAAATGAGGTTTGAGATGAAAGTTGTTGCCTTGTTCATGGCTTCCTTGAACTTATTGAAATGAGTATCAAGCTTGGTTTGCCTTAAACGAGTAGGGAAAGGTATACGAGACTTGTATACAGGTATATCAGGCTCTGGTGTTGCTTCTTCCTCTTCTGTAACAGGTTTCACATCATTTTCTTTCTCTGACTTATCATTGCTTGGCTGCTCCTTCAGAATAGATTTGGGTTCTTTGTCAACTTGATCATTCTCCTAGTCTTGTTTATCTATGACAACCACTGGTGTCTTAGTAGGAGGTTTGGAATATACATTAGCAGAATGAGTCATAACAGCCTTCAACTGCTCAAGATGTTTAGGATTATTCTCTGGTGGCCAACAAAGGCTCCAACAGGTGGTTTCATACTAGCTGCAAATTGAGCTAGTTGGGATTCAATAGCCTTCCGATATTATCGTATGTTGTGATTGTAGCATCATTTCAATGGCTGATAGTTTGTCATCAGGAGAGATGGGACCGGCTTGTTGGTAGTTATTGTAGTTCCTGTTCTGAAAGTTGCCCCTAAAGTTTCCTTGATTCCCAAAATTTTGTTGTTGGTTATACTGGAATCCAGGTGGGCCTCGTTGTTGATTGTTTGAACCAAGTTGTCGTGAGTTGTCCGCTCCTAAAGGATTTCCATATTGAAAACAAGGATGGTTCATGTTCTGATTCGGGTTGTAATATCCTTAACTTGGGATGATGTTGACGGCATTAAGATTTTCCATTTGACCATTATCTCCTTATCCATAAGTGTTGCTTAGAACAACATCATAGAGAACATTAAATGATAATGTTGAGTGATCAGTTATTTTACATGATTCACAGAACAATGAGGTTGACTTAATATGTTCCTGTTGTTGAGGGGGTGATCATCCTCTTCCAAAAGCAGCAAATGATGATTCAATATGGTCTTGCTTGGCAACTAGGAGTTTGAGGGTTTTAGCGATCGACTTGTATTCAGGAATAACTTCAGCCATAGCTACCTTCAACACTCCTTTGCCTACAGATCTACCCCAATTAGCTTGATTTTTAGCTCCAAGGGTGACAATCCTCCATGTGCTATCATAACTCTGACGCGTGAAGTTTCCTCCGGATGAGGAATCTAAAAATCTTTTGATATCATCGTCCACACCCCTATAGAAGATGTCAATAAGCCAATTCTTAGGGATTCCATGGTGTGGACATTTGCGTAGAAGATCTTTATATCTTTCCCATGCTTCAGCAAGGGTTCTCCAGGGGCTTAAGTGAACATGGTTATTCGGCCCCTTATTTCATAGGTGAGGGAAGGAGGGTAGAATTTTTCCAGAAAAACATTTTGAAGTTGTTCCCAAGTGGTGATAGGTTCACATTGCAAGGAGTTGTACCAGCTTATAGCTCTATCAGTAAGATAATATTTGAAGAGATGGAGTCAGATGGCATCATCTGAGACTCCATTCTACTTTGTCATAGCACATAGATCGATGAACCTCAGAAGATGTTCCTGACTATCTTCTCCTTGTTTACCATAGAATGGACTATTTTGAAGCAAGGTGATCCAGTGTGCCCGTATTTTAAAGTTTGGGGCATTGATGGGAGGAGGTTGCACTGGGTGATGAACATCAGTAGCTTTAGGGATTGAGAACTCCCTAAGGTCCTTCTACAATTCTACTGCTTGCGCTGCTTGGATTTCTTCTTGAACTGCAGCTTTGGCTTCTTGCATGAGCCTTTCTCTTTGTGCATCAAGGGCTTGAGCTACCCTTCGGGCTATTTCCTTCTCTTGAGCCATTCTTACTTGGTTCTCTCTAATCTGACGATGAAAAGTTCTATCTATCTCAAGATCAAAGCTCAATGTGAGTTCGGGACTGTCCGAACGGTGCGTACACTATGCTTTGGGGGTACCTGAAATGAAAAGATCTTTCAAAAGTGAGATTGATTGAGTAGAAATGAATTCAAGTGGATGATCAATTATTATCAAAAGAAAAAGCAAAATCCTAGATTAGCCTTAAAAGAACTAGATTTAACTAACTGATTTTGTTGTCCCCGGCAACGACGCCAAAATTTGATGTGGAATATTATCGCACTAACAAATTCACTCAGGGATGAAATCCCTGAGTTTTTACTAAAACCACATGCAATAATACCACCCACAAGAATACGGGTCTTATCGCAATATAGTTAAGGATCGAATCCCAAAGTACAACATTTTTAAGAATCCTTATTAGTTGAATCTGGCTCAAGCAAGACTAATATTTAGAACAACTGATTGATTTGAGGTTAATTAAACTAATTGCAGGAAAGTAAAGAGTAGAATCAAAGTTGGATCTAGATTAATGATATGGAATCACTGGGATGGTCTCAGATTTCACCACCACTACACATGCAAACACATCCAAACATCAAACATCTAGGAAAGATATAACTATCCAAATGGAGCTGTTGCAAAACCCCCCATACGGGCGTTAGGTCTGTGTAAGCATCACCTTAGGCATCAGATGTCTCATCACCATCCGGATCATATACTTACGACTCCAAAGATACAAAATCCAACTAATCATGTGGCCCTCCCTAAGGGATGTTTAGGCACACAGAAGCATCATCGTGGGCTAGATGGCTCATCCCCTCACAGATCACACACTTACGACCTCAGGGAATCCTATCGGAAGTTCTCGTCAAGGAGTCAACCGCGCTAATCGCCAAGCAAGCAGGTGATTAATCTAAAAGCAAACATCGACATTTAACAAAGAAGACACAAAATCCAACTAAGGTTGTGGCCCTCCCTATGGGATGTTTAGGCTACAGAAGCATCACTGTGGGCTAGATAGCTTGTCCTCTCACGGATCATACACTTACGACCTCAAGGAATCCCATTCTATTTCTAGTTTGGAAGTCAACCTCGTTAAACGACATTCTACCCTACATATAGAAGTTCTCACAACATAGGGAAAACAAGATGAAAGCAAGCAGGTAACCAAACTACAAACATTAATGATTAACAACGAAATGAAAAGTTATATACAATGCCATGGAATGTTTAACAAGTGAACATGCTTGCATGGGCAGCGGGGCTAGTCCCCGCACCCCAGTGAAAAGGAACTACTCACTCATGATGCAAGAAATAAGAAGAATGAGAGAGAGGGAAGATTCCACCATGAGCATGATGAAGAAGGTGGTCGCATCTCGGTGAAGATGATGTGGTCTTCTACGTCGCGTTAGGGCAGATCTGGATGAGGAGGAAGAACCACCAAGGTAGACCGACAGAGCTTCTTCTCCACCTTCCTTCTCTTCTCTTCTCCTTTCTTGGCGGTAAGAGGAGTAGGTGGAATGGTAGTGGCATGGATGAATGTGGAGTAAACCTATGATCAGGCAGCCTCTCAGAGTCCCCAGCTCAATGCTCAAATGAGGACCCTTGTGGTCCTATTTATAGGCTTGGGTCTGCTCCAAACGCTCTCTGCTCCAAATGGTTTGGCGATGCAAACGGTCTTAAATACCGATGGGTTTCAAACGGTCTTGGGTAGGTGGCTACTCATATGGTTTTGAGACCATAAGGCTTCATACGATCTTGAGACTGTATAAGGGGAAACGATGAAAGGGGGACTGTGTGGGTGAATGGCTAAGACCAAGAGGTCAAAACCAAATGGGTAGACTGTTAGAGCAAACCGTTTGGTAAGGAATGGTTGATCAAGACCGAATTGGCAAAACCGTTTGGTCAAGACCAAGGTTGAGAGGATCTTCAGTTGAAGGATGATGTGCAACTGATTGTTCCATTAAATATGCATAAAACACAATTATAACCACAATATTAATAATAATCCATTAAGTTGAGGAAAATTGAATATTAAGGGATTTCAAGAAGTAAAATGGAAGTATTAATCATAATTGGGATCAAAATGGCGGTTGAAAATCATGATGAATATGGATTCATCAATCATACATCCAAGGCCTTACCTACTAAAGACAAAGAGTCTTCCACCTACACAAGGACTTACCCACTTGATCAAGATGTTTTCATCCTTCAACATGGTCTTACCCACACTTGCATCAAGTCTTTGGCCTTGAAGGATTTACCCACTCTTCTTGAATCTTAGCCTTACCCTTCTCCTTCACCTAGATAAGATCTTCACCTCTTCTTCAACCTTGAAGAAGACCAGCAATAGCTTCACCTTCACTCGGAGTAGCTTGATTCAACCTTTGCTCTTTGAGAAAGGGGGTTGTGAAGATGGAAGGAATGAGAGCTTTAAAAGAACATGGAGGTAGCTCTCTTAAAACATACATAACTCACTCATAATCACAAAGTGTGTTGCAAATGAGAGGGCGAAAGGGGATCAAAGGATTGCAACACACTCAACTATAGCAAGGACTTAGAATAGCATGAATGAGTAAAAATGGAATGAACTCCAAGGGGTCCTATTTATAGTTGGGGGTGTTCCTTTGAGTGTGGTATCACTTAAGAATGAAAAATAGGATCAAAGGATTGCAACACACTCAACTATAGCAAGGACTTAGAATAGTATGAATGAGTAAACTTGGAATGAACTCCAAGGGGTCCTATTTATAGTTGGGGGTGCTCCTTTGAGTGTGGGATCACTTAAGAATGAAAAATAGGAATTTTGCAACTTGCAACAGATCTATTCTTGATCACAACAACTCTCCAATAGTTATAATCACTTTTTCTACATTTTCAAATTAGTACATACGGTCGAGTTTCAATAAAGATAACTCGACCGATCCACTAAAGGACAAAGACAATTTTCAAACTATCAGTTGAGTTAGTTCTGGGGAACTAGACGATGAGTCAAAATTAGTTTTGGTTAGTTGATCGATCAGTACAGTTCAGTCAGTGTGCAACTTGACCTTAAAAAAATCCATCATTGGATCGGTCTAGTTTCCAACTCGATCGACAAACAGTTTGTGACAAATTTTCCAATTTGACTTTTAAGTGACCAAAAGTTGGAATTAAGTGTCACTTATTTTTTTATCATCTTAGTTACAAGTCATATCATCAATACAAGTGATTACAAAATTAATCTAAGGTCATTTGGAGTGATTTCCCAAAAAGCACACTTGCATTGCTTTTGATTTGAACTTGAACAAGCTAGGGCTTGTGTAATTTGATCATTTTTATGTACCTAAAGCTTGAAATCAATCTTGAATAAACATATTAGATACGTAGGAATGAATTGGTTAAGTCATTATCAAAATATGGATAATGTATAACTCTCAAGTCAACATTCTCCCCCTTTTTGATAATGACAAACCATTCCTCAATCATATTGAAAAGGATATGTGAAGTTATACATTTGCCTTACAAATTGTAGGGGGATTCGTGATTTGAACGTTGTGAATTGCTCCCCCTCAATCTATGCTTACTCTTACCTACATAATTAGTCTTTCTACACAAAGCAATATAACATATATACTATATGGTCCTTTAGCATGTCACATGATAAAGCATATAATGAACAAGAAAGGATCACATAGACAATAAAAGCAATATATGGTTGAGCTTCAAAACATTGAACTTCTCTCCCCCCTTTTGACATTATCAAAAAGGAAGGGGGTAGAAATGCACAAAAATAGGTCTTCTCCAAGCAAAAGCAAAACATACATCCACAACAGAAAGCATGCAATCTCAAAGCATACACCAAACAGAGATGAGAGAGAAACAAGCAATCTAAGTCATAATCAAAATATGGTAAACATGGCACCAACTGATGAGATATAGTAAATCAAAGAGTAAGTGTACATATGATTAATATTACATTACAGACAACATGTCCTAAAAATAACTACAAACCAAAACGATGAAACCAACATGATGATAAAATAGTATATCTCAGTTAATGTACCCAGATGTTTTTAGTAAAAAATAATATAAAAAGATATATATGATCAGCATCTAAAGACTAAAAGCTAAACATCTAAACATCTAGGTCATATATGTCCACAACATCATCGTCATCATCAACATCATCAGTAAAGGCTTCTGGCTCATAGTCATCGTCTCTGTCTAAAGGTGCAGCAAAGAAAGCAACATAACTGCCATTACCTGAGTCACCAATAAAACCATCAAAACCATCATCGCCATCATCCTCAGATGAATCCTCATCAGTAGTTGTAGCTTCCTCATCAGCCTAATCTGGCATCTCCTCATCGACAGAGGAACTAAAGCCATGACCGGGCCACCTGGTATTCTGCTCAACCCAAGACCTACCAAGGTCCTATAACTCCTAGGTTTGAGGATAAGAAGGAGCAGAAGTGACAAGTCCTACAAGAAATGTAGTTGTAGGAATAGTAGGGAGAGGTATCATAGTAGGGGTAGATCCACCACCAGTAGAGGGTGTAGCAGTAGAAGCAACAGGTGGATAGGCAGGGTAAAAGTGATCATATACATAGGATGCATAATCACCTCCCAGGTAGGGTTGGTAGACATGGTAAGGATGCGTGCAAGAGAGGTTCATGGTAGACATGATGGCACAGAGATCATGATGCATATGATCCTAAACCTGAAGGTGTACACCTATTGATGCATCATGTAACCCATGAGGGTTGCATTTGCTACATGGAAAGTGGTGCGGGCAGGTCGGGATGGCTGAGGTGGAGGTGGAGGCTCTAGGTGTGATAGAGGAAGGGATAGCCACACTCTTCTAAATGATGGTCTCACTGATGTAAACTCCTTTTTGGGGAGGTTTGTAATGAAGGTTGTGAAAAAGAGATTTGCTAGTGGCAGTGTGAAAGAAATCACAAATCAGGGTTGGGTAGGGTGGGTGGGTTCCTCAGATGTTCTTACCAAAATCAAAGTAGGTCATGTGGTAGAGGATATATCTAGCCCACTTGACTCTGATGTTCTTCAAGATACATAACATAATCACCGCAGTATTCTCTGCAATTTCAGTATGGTTTTTCTTTGGAGGAATATTGTAGTTGACTACTACTAGGGTGAGTATGCGGTTCTTAAGGTCTGAGGCTGAGGAGGGAAGGGTAGACTTCTCCCTATAGGGAAACTGAGGATTCTTCAAGAATTTATGAATGTCAAGAAGAGTGAGATCATATTGCTTGTAGAAGGACTCAGCGTCAACAAGGTCAAAATACTTGGGGCAATCCTTCCTCTAAGTGTCAGTCACCTCAGTACCAGAGAAAAAGATACTCAATGTATCCTCGGAGACTTGGAATTTCTTCCTGACTATCATGGAAGTAAGGACTACTTGAGCATTAGGCAGGGGTATGAGAGTGTCGTAATACCATTGCAAATTTACATAGAATTCATGAACGACTTTGGTTCTTGTGATGGAATTGAAATAGCACGCACGCTCAACACTTAAGGTGGAGAGGTGGTGGTCGCACAACAACTCAGCTGATTGATCAATAACCATTTGTGTTTGTGGTCTTGGCTCAAAAAGGGCACGAAAAGGAAATGGATCCCTAGGAAGGAGCTCGTTGTACCTATTTAGAGCATCATTGGAGACAAAGAAGGTATCATCAAAGGGTATAAGGTGCGATTTGGAGGAGGAGGATGGTGCTCTAGCTGAGGTGGCTCTCTTTCTCCTATTTGAAGCCATGGAGATGAAATAAGAGAATGGAGAGATCAAAAACATGGGAAACACCACCGCAAACTGACCAAACACCTAGGGTTGATGAGAAAGAGGTCTAGGGAGGTCGATCTAGGTCAAACTAGGGCTAGGGAGAGGATGGTCAGGGCTAGGGTTGAGAGCTTGAGGGAGTTGGAAAGTGGATTGGACGATTTTTCTCTAGTTGAGAGGGAGAAAAGTCAGCTGAACCATGCTTAAGTTTGCTCCAGCCTGACCGTCATTTGAGTTCTGTGACTGGGAAACTTGACCGAATGGCTATTTACAAAATCCCTCAGTCATTGATCAGTCGAGTTGGCAACTCAACCGATAGTCAACCTGAACCAACTTTAGAAATTTTAATTTCTAGCCATTAGAGTGCCAATTAAATTTATTTTTCTAGTCCATTTTGTATTTTGAACATACTTAGGCACATATCACTCATCATTGGGTACTTTTTTGTGATAAAACAAGTGTTTTCAAAAAATACCCAAAAACAAGCAAAAAAACAAGGCAAATGAACAAGAAAACAGCATTATAGCAAGCAAGGGTGATCAAGACATAAGCAAAGCATATAGGATAGATGGAAACTAGCTAGAAGGTATATCAGATTCATTCAAAGTAGTTATGAGTATTTTAGATCTAATAAAATTAAATTACTCTCTAGCTAGAGGTTTAGTGAAAATGTCTGCCAACTAATTTTCCATGTCCACATGTGTGATATATATATCCTTTTTAGCAAGATCACAAAGAAAATGATGGTGAACCTCTATATGCTTAACTCTACTATGCAATATAGGAATGTAAGACAAATTAATTGTACTAGTATTATCACAATAGATAGGAGAAGCATCAAAATGAATGTTAAAGTCTTGGAGCATTTGCTACATCCATAGAACTTGAGCACAACAACTCTCGGCTGCAATGTATTAAGCCTCGGTGGTTGATAATGACATTGTGCTCTATTTCTTGGAGAACCAAGACACTAAGCATGGTCTTAGGATAAAGCAAGCGCCACTTCTGCACTTTCTATCAATCAAGCATCTTGCATAAGCCGCATCACTATAATCTGTAAGAGTGAAGTCCCTTGACTTGGGACAGCATAGACTAAAATTTGGAGTTTTGGCTGAGTACCTTAAAATCCTCTTAACAGCGATAAGATGTGATTTCTTAGGATTTGATTGAAAGTAAGCACACAAGCCAACACTAAACATTATATCAGGTCTAGAGGCAAATAAGTAAAGTAAACTTCAATCATACCTCTATAGAGCTTCTCATCTACCTTCTCACCTTCTTCATCTTTATCAAGTTTGGCGGTGTTTGACATGGGTGTATCCATCGACTTGGTGTTCTCCATCCCAAAGCGCTTAAGTAGCTCACTTGTGTACTTGCCTTGGTTGATGAAGTTCCCATCTTTAGTTTGTTTGATTTGAAAGGTGAGCAAAAATGTAAGCTCACCCATCATGTTCATATCGAACTCACCGTGCATAAGATCACTAAACTCCTTGCAAAGATCAAGATTAGTTCCACCAAAAATGATATCATCAACAAATATTTGAATGATAAGAAAATTGTTAGAAGGGTGCTTGAGAAATGAGGTAGAATCTACTTTGCCCATGATATACCCATGATCTAACAAAAAGTTCTTTAATTTCTCATACCAAGCTCTAGGTGCTTGTTTGAGTCCATAGAGAGCTTTTTACAACAAATAAACAAGGCTAGGTAAGTTATCATGTTCAAAGCCCATGGGATGTGCAACATACACTTCCTCCTCAATTATACCATTCAAAAATGCACTTTTAGCATCCATTTGATAAAGAAGAAAGTTCTTATAACTAACAAAAGCAAGCAACATATGAATGGACTCAAATCTAGCTACATGTGCATATGTTTCGTCAAAATGTATACCATCATGTTGATTGTAGATTGAGCCACTAACCTTGCTTTGTTCCTTACCACTTCACCGCTTACATCTAGCTTGGTGTGGTAGACCCACTTGTTGCCAATGATATTTCTATCACTTGGTCTTGGCACTAGGGTCCATACTTTGTTCTTTTCAAATTGCTCCAACTCTTCTTACATGGCTAGGATCCATTCATCATCCCCAAGAGCTTATTTGACATTCTTTGGCTCGAGTTGTGAGATGAAGGCGTTGTTTGCTTGTTCTTTATTGAAGGCAGTCTGCATCTTCACTCTTTGAAATGGGTCACCTAAGATCATCTCTTTTGTATGACTCTTTGCAAAGCGGGGATTTGGATCATTCTTCTCTTCATTTTTCTATTCTTCTTGAGTAACCACCTCTTTTCCCTTTTGGGTAATATTGAGTTCTTTTAGAATAGGAATTACCTCACATGAAACATCATCCATTGGAACAATATATTTGGGAATAGAGTGGTTAGTCTCAATAAAATTAACATTAATGGATTCTTCTACTTTAGCAAGATCAACATTAAATACTCTATAAGCCTTGCTAGTAGTGCTATAGCCAAGAAAGAAAGCCTTATAAGATTTCAGATCAAACTTGTCGAGAGAATCTTTCATATTCAAAACAAAACATGGACATCTAAAAACATGGAAATGTTTGATAGAAGGCTTCCTACCATGCCATAGCTCATAGGGGGTTTTATTCAGAGAAGGATGTGTAAAAACCCAGTTTTGCACAAAACATGAGGTACTAACGACTTTGGCCCAAAACTTATTTGGAGTGTCATACTCTAAAAGCATGGTCCTAGCCATCTCCTATAGTGACCTATTCTTCCTATCTACAATCCCCTATTCTTCCTCTCTACAATCCCATTTTGTTGAGGTGTTCGAGGTGAAGAGAAGTTAAGTGCATACCCAGATTCTTCACAAAAGCTTTCAAAAAGATCATTTTCAAATTCTTCCCCATGATCAAATGGATGGAAATAATCTGGAAATAAGCTTCATTCTAAAATCATTTACAAAAACTAGAGAAAGCATCAAGCATATCACTCTTGGAAATTAGAAAGAAGGTCCAAGTATATCTAGATAAATCATCGACAATAACAAGGCAATACATTGAACCACGAAGCGATTGAGTTATCATTGGTCTAAATAGATCAATGTGAAGAAGTTCAAGAGCTCTCTTGGTACTAAAGACTCCTTTGGATTTGAAGGAGGACTTAATTTAATTTCCTTGGGTACAAGGTTTGCATTCCTCATCCTTTTAAAAATACAATTTGGGAAGTCCCTTGACCAAGTACTTTTTGCTCAATTTCTTCAACTAATACATATTTACATGACCAAGCTGACGATGCCAAAGAGAAATATCACTCTAATTGACTACTAAGCATCTAAAAACAACAAGCTTAATAGAGTCAAGAATAATTACATAAACATTACCACTTCTAGCTCCCTTATATATGACTTGATAGGTGAGGGAATCTAAAATCAAGCAATCAAAATAAGTAAATAGCACAAGGTAACCATTATCACATAATTGACTTACACTTATTAAATTGTAATGTAGGCCATCCACAAAAAGAAAATTCTTGATACACAAGGATTCACCTACATCACCCTCACCTTTCATCTTACCTTTCTTGTTGTCCCTGAAAGTAATCGAATCTCCTTTCTTCTTAGTGAAGTTGTTGAAATGGCTAACATCACATGTCATATGTTTCGTGCAGCCACTATCAACAATCCATCTTCCTTTTTCCTACAAGAAAGGGGGGTGTCAGTTCCCAACTCAAACTTTGGGATCTATAGTTAGATTGGGGACCCATTTCATCTTTGGGTTGGTCCCCTTAGACTTGTAAGGACAATAAGTAGAGTAATGATCATCACTTTTACAATGAGAGAAAATCATAGGGTTCTTAGTGCCAGAAGACTCTCCAGTGAAAAAAAGGTTTCCTTACTCTTTCTCTTACTTTGGCTTCATGCTCACTAGGGCCATCATCTTCAATAGAGGAGGAGGGAGAGGTCTGAAAAGCAAGTTGTTGTTGAAGGATGACAACCTCCACTTGAGCTTTGAAGGTTCTATCTTTGATCTTTTTTTTCTTCCTTATCTTCTTGCTTGGCTTCTTCTTCTTGTTTGCCAAGCCTTATCTCATGAGCTTGTAGATTGTCAATGAGCTCTTCGGTTGGGATGTCACTAAGGCTTCTCACTTCTTCAGTGGAGGTCTCCTTACACTCCCATCTCTTTGGTAGAGTCCTCGAGATCTTAGAATTGATTACACCTCTATCCAAAGTGTTGCCCAAAGCAGCTAGACCATTGATGATGATGTTGAGCCTAGAGTACATCTCAGCAATCCCTTCTTTCTTACCCATTTTGAAGTTCTCTAGAAGTATGCTCAACATGTAGATCTTAGTCTCCTTAACTTGCTTTTTCCCCTCATAGGTGATGCACAAATTATACCAAATCTCATAGGTTGTATCCCATGAGGAGATGTGGTTGAACTCCATTGGGGTAAGGGCTACATAGAGGATGCTTATGTATTTGGCATTGAGTTAGGATTCTTTTAGTGTAGCTTCATTCAATGTTAACACAGCTCTGGTTGGCTCTTTGTATGGTGTGACCATCACCTTCCACATATCAAAGTTCATCCCTTGAATGTAGAATTGCATACGCCTCTTCCAATAGAGGAATTTGGTGTCATCGAAGATCGAATGATGCATGGAGAAGTTTCCCTTTAGGTAGAGTGAACCAAGTAGGTTGTCACCCATCTTCTCGTCTTGTGGGAGATTGTTGGAGAAGATCATTGGCTCTGATACCACTTTTTAGATCTAGGTCTCTAGAGGGGGTGAATAGAGCTTCAAAATTCTCACAAGAATAGTTATACCTTCAAATTATATCAATTAAAACCAATAGCTTAAGAACAATTAGAAGTTCTATCTAAGCAAGCATAGCAAGGATAAGAGAAGTTGAAACATGCACTTGGACAATGTCGTTTAGAGTGGTTCCAATCTCTAAACTAGGAGATAGTCAATCCACTACATAGAGAGGTCAACCTCTAGGACTTTGCAATTTGTGTATACTTATATTCAATCATAAGAGATACAAGGAGACCACCATACACCCAAGGACTTATCTACTCAAGACAAGAGTCTTCCACCTACATAAGGACTTACCCACTTGATCAAGATGTCTTCAGCCTTCAACAAGGACTTACCCACACTTGCATCAAGTCTTTGGCCTTGAAGGATTTACCCACTCTTCTTGAATCTTGGCCTTGCCCTTCTTCTTTACATGGATAAGATCTTCACCTCTTCTTCAACCTTGAAGAAGACCAGCAACAACATCACCTTCACTCAGAGTAGTTTGCTTCAACCTTTGGTCTTTGAGAAAGGGGGTTGGGAAGATGGAAGGAATGAGAGCTTTACAAGCACCTGGATGTATCTCTCTTACAACATACCCAACTCACTCATAATCATGAAATGCTTTGTAAATGCAAGAGAGAAAGGGGCTCATACGGTTGTGACACACTCAATTATATCAAGGACTTAGAATAGCATGAATGAGCAAACTTGGAATGAACTCCAAGGGGTCCTATTTATAGATGGAGGTGTTTCTTTGAGTGTGGGATCACATAAGAATGAAAATTAGCCATTTTGCAACTTGCAACGGATCTATTTTCACTCATAACAACTCTCCAATGGTTATAATCACTTTTTCTATATTTTTTATAAAAATACATTCAGCCGAGTTTCAATAAATGTAACTTGACCAATCCACTAAAGGACACGGTCAATTTTCAAACTATTGGTCAAGTTTGTTATGGGAAACTCTACCGATGAGTCAAAATCAGATTTTCTTAGTTGATCGATCATTCGAGTTCTGTGAATGTGCAACTCAATCGATTAGTCATTTCAAAAATCCCATCACTAGATTGGTCGAGTTTCCAACTTGACCGACAAACAGTCTGTGACAAATTTTCTAATTTGACTTTTGAGTGACTAAACGTTGGAATTAAGTGTCCCTAGTTTTTTCTAATCATATTTACAAGTCATATCATCAATACAAGTGATTACAAAATTAATCTAAAGTCATTTAGAATGATTTTAGAAAAAGTACACTTGCATTGCTTTTGACTTGAACTTGAACAAGTTAGTGCTTGTGTAATTTGATCCATTTCATGTACCTAATGCCTGAGATCAATCTTGAACAAGCATATTAGATACATAGGAATGGAATGGTTAAGTCATTATCAAAATATGGACAATGTATAACTCTAATGTTATGACCCACTCTGAACTTAATCAGTAAGTACAGCGATTAAAGCATCATCATGTTGATTAAGTTAAGATAAGTGTTCACAGATGCGATCAGTGCTTTGATTAGTTGAGACAAGCTAGTTATGTTTTCTTACCTTAATTTGTAGTGGATTTTATGCTTGAAAAATTTCAAAAGAAATCACTCAATTTGGACCTAAGAGGCAAAAGATATGGCGTTTTTTGGACCCTTGGGTTGAAGCTGCAATTTTTCCATTTAATAGCTTAATAACCCCTTTCTCCCTTATCTCATCTTCTACCGATCGACTTAAGTGGCGCCCAACTGCTCGACCGACCAATAGCAAAGGGAGTGAAGGGCGGGCGATTTTGATCTCCTCACCTCTGATCAGCAGTGCCCTACTCCTCCACCATCTTCTACCTTCTTCTTCCTCCTCTTCCTTATCCTAGCTCATGGCCGACCAACAGGTGCGGCATCACACAGCAGCTTGACCAACAGTGCCCAAACGGTGGGCTAGTAGAGGAAGGGTGGGACATTTTGGCCCCTTAGCTCCGATCTGCAGGTGCCAACCTTCTCCACATTCTTCCTGTGACGTCCCCGGATTTTGGCTTCTCCAAACCCTATTGGGAATGAGATGTCAACATCCGAAAACATCATCCAATCATATCAGAAAGCGATGCGGAAGCATAATACGCATACATGAACATACAACCATAACATTCTCAACATTCAACATGTAAATTTATACAACATGAATTTATTACACAATGGTTTACAATTACATATTGAATGAAAGTTCCACAATCTAAGGACATGTATGCTAAACTAGGATCTACACAAAAGGTACAACCTGAACAGCTGCTCACTCCCATCTTTTTCCTCCCATGCTATCTATGAACCTAAAACATACGTGAAACAACGAATCAACACACAAGGTGTTGTGTACGTGGGTAGAAAGATACATACTAATATGTTTGCATAATTGAAATAACTTGAGAAAGAAAGATTAAAAGAAAACATTATTTAAAGCGATAATCAGGTAAACATTCCTTTTATTACATTCACTTTGATGCAGTTGTACTACACATACTTGCACTTGACTTACATCTAGTGTGGGCAATATAGTATCATCGTACATCTAACATGGGCCAAGGAATCATGCATCCATGTTAGGCAACATACATCCACACCAGGCTATGTGCTCTAGTAGCTACAACCCATCTAACTAATTTATGTGCTATTAGATTTGGCGAAGTATAACTCATACTAGTTCAACCAAGCAATCATATCCAAATACGAGCATTCAAGATATCACATATCATATGCAACCAGAAAACTAGTCATATACTTAATAAATCCCACGTACCTGAGTTCAGAGATTCCTATTTACATTCTGGGTCATCTACATATCTGGTCAGCACCTGATTAATAACAAAATCATATACTAGCATCAGATTCTCATCATCTTAACCCTAGTCGTGTTCATTAGGGTTTATATTATCTCATTAGGATATTCCAACATTTACTTGCATTATTGTCTTATATTTATCTTACTGACGTCATTTTCCAAATTATGATCCATTATCTGAATATTAGGTTCCATATTCTATTTTTGTGCACATATTAACCCTAGGTTACATCATTAACCTAGATTAGGGTTTTAAAGCATGTATTAAGATTCATCTTCATATAACATGGATTATCTTCATCATTATGATCTCATAATTAAAACTGAAGTTCCATATACTGATATGACCTTACTCTGTGAATTTCATCATTTATTGAGCAGATATGCATTTAATACATTATCTTTAGTGTTATTAGCCCTAATTAGCCATAATAATCAAATTATATGGTTTCATACATCAACATGACCATATTTGACATCTTATGCATTATAAACATGATTATAGACTTACTATCATTTTTCCATAATTTAATAGCATCATTTGATATTTATTACTCCTGAACTAAGCATTTTACAACTAATAAGATATCACTGATATTATTGCAGCAAAACCCTGATATTATGATTTCATATTGTTCTACACATTTTTCTGAGAATTTAGGTACCTTATTTGTATTTTTCAAACATTCGAGCTATTTTCTACGAATTTTGGAAGATCTGAACATTACTAAACTAGTTACCTCTTTCGGCCACTCAGGACCCGCCACGTGGCCACTAGGGCGCCTCCTGGCTCTTGTTTGGGTCACAGGAGGTCCGGCCGATTCAATCTGGTTCTCTTGGTTTGGCTAGACCGCCCGCTACCTCCTTTTCTTGCTTCTTTTCTCGCGATCCACACGAGGCGTCTGCCTTCTATGCAACCTGGCCGCTGCTTGAGGGAGGCCCTGTTCTGGGCGATCTGATGCTCTACGATCTCAGGCGTCAAGCCGCCGCCGCTGTGACTCCAAGGAGAGCGAGCCAAGGCCATAACCTTCCCCGCCCTTCAGATGGCTTACCAGAACATCCACAAACACCTCTGACTGTCATCCAGGAGGGATTGCAGAAACTGGGATCTCTTCGACCAAGATAAGGATGCCTGGATCTTCGGCCGACCATGGCAAACTGAACCAGCAAGGATACTAGATCCCTCCACTAATATGGAACTCTCAGTCAGTTCCTCTCTAGGTGACAGAAGAGATAGGCGGAAGGTAAATACAGAGGTTGGGGCCTCCACACCCAGAGATGGAGTCGCCATCTCAATAGAACCAATCTGACCCGTCTGGGAGGTCAGCGCCGAGAGGGGGTCAGGGTCACCATGACTGCAGATTCCGACGAGCATCGCCATCGTGAAGCTTGGCTCCAGCATGCGGGTGATGGCACAACGATGCTCCTCATCCACCTTGTCTATCTACTGCCCGACACATTGCCAGAAAGAAAGTAGAATCCTACCATAGCAAGGAAGATGATGATAAAGCCAAGGCTCTAAGACAGTCGTCCTTGAATATGCTGACACCATGGCATCATATCCAGGATTCGTGAGAGAGGATGGTGAAGGTGGGAATTGTGGTCTCTGGACACCATGGGTCTTCAACGTCAAGTGAAGAGGGCATCTGTTAGAGTGTTGCACAGATCATGGGTTCACCAACGAGATTCTCTTATCCTGCCTCATCGGATCTAAAGACACCTCATCTAGTTCTGTTCCACCCTTTCCGGGGGTTAGGGGTGACCTAGGATGTGTCCCACACCCTTTATCCATGGACTACAGTTTGCGTTAATATATCAACCACAAGCATGTCATGTGACATTGGGATGTATGAAACTTATGTCTACTTATTTCAAATCAAAAACCAAAGTTTGCACTGCTAAAAAGTTTCTCAAAAAGCATCAGATCTAGGGTGGAGTAACTTATATGACCGCAATACATCCTAGGGATCATTATTCAAACATTTACCTCTATGTAAATCGCTAAAGGTATGGTTAATCCAATGGCGCTCAAGTTTGATAAATATATCACATTCATTGTTTCCGTGGACATAATGACCCCGACTATTGGTTCTTGATCGTTTGATGGGATGACTATCATATGTTTGAGTCGATTGCATCATTTTTAGATATAAGTAAACTCAAATTGTGACCAACCAAAAAGGAAATTAATGAACTTCACATACTGTGTTGGGTATCATAATCCTCAAATTTCAGGTCATCACATTCACCCCACCTAATATGGAATTTCATCCTCGAAATTCAACTATTATTGAAGTTAATAGGAAACTAAGGGTTTCAAATTCATATAAGTCATCATTTATAATTTTTAAGGCTATCATAGCTCTTAACAAACCCTAAGTTGTCACCTTAGGTTATTGAGTATGTAGGGGTACCCACCCCACCTTGTAAATATTGAAGCATTATTTTTTTTTTAGGAATTGGAGCATCACTTAGTGTCATAGTTATAAATGACAATCTTATATTTTAGGATTTACATCATCATAACTCCTTAGAAAAAGGGTTTTATTCATATGCATGAAGTTAGGAAGGTGCTACTCTAGCTTCATCTTTCACCTACTAAATCAGACAAGGTGATGTCGAGATTTCAGGCCATTATTTACCAGAATTATTAGGCTTAACAACATTAGTGTGGTTTATGATCAACATCATACTAGTATTTCAGCATTAGAGGGGATTATTTTCATCCTTGATATTAGATTTTTTTTTAAAACTTAAGAAGGGCTTAAGTAACATGCTTGACCATTAGGGTTTCACCCTATGGTGTGATATTCATACTCAACTTAGAAGCATACATTGAGAAGGATCAAAGTTACGAACTATATTTCCGATCATGTATCCTATGATCCAAAAATATCTTTAAATCAAGTTCATGAGTTCAACTTTTTATGTCTTGCATGTATTATGTGAAGGGAAAAAAGAGAATATACTAAGTTTATCCCATGATCTCAACATCATATCTTTCATATTTCATATGAAGGGGAAGAGAATAATTTAAAGTCAAACTTATCATAATTTCAATCTTTGGTACTACATGTATGATATAGGAAGGAAAATATAGAATAGGTCAAGCTTATACGAGTGACTCCTCATATATAAATCATCTATATAGATCAAGTGAGGTTTCTATCATCATATATTAAGAAAGAGAAGAAGAAGAAGAAGGGAGAACATGTATTTTGAGTATCTTTTGCACAAAGCATCATACTCTCATAACTAGAGTTCATATATTACCTCACTTGAAACTAATGATGAGATCCACAAAATGTCACTCAAGCTAGGACCTAACTCATCCAAAGGATTGGCTTTATCGTATGGGTCATCTACCCATCCTTTTCTTTTACCCAATTCTCACATATAGATTTGAATCATGCATAAGGACACAACTCAACACTCGAGAGTAATCTAGTGTAGGACATTTTTTTAACACATATCTCATATATTGGAGGCTAGGTCCTATGACCTTCTCCTTGTGGGTCTTACTCCCTCTGGAGTTCACCACATATCTCATCCTACCACTAGATATCCTCCTTGTATAAGAGCTTGAGGCTCATGCACACTCATCTCTATCTTAACTTAGCTTATCTTAAGTAAGAAAAAGGAATGTACTTTCATCATCAAGATTTTGCATAAATTCTACAAAATTGGATTCAACAAGTATACAACTTAAACCTTTATAAGGAAACTTATACCATCAGAGATCAAACTTAGATAAGATTTCACATGTTTATTTCAACTATCATTCTATCATTTACTCTATGTATCACATATCTTGATAATGCTCTAGACATCTAATCTAGACTACTCTCTCTTCTAGACTGATGTCACTCCTTTTCACTTAGATTGCATAATCACCCACTACTCTCCTGTGTGATGGACACATTTTTATATTTACATATATCTAATAAAATATTATATAGTTTTTCTCCGAGAAAGAAGACGTCAGAGAAAACTGTCGAGGTGCGAGCCAATTGAGAAACAAAACCAAACCAGCAAACTCGAGTGTCCAACACACAGTAGATAGTCCGGTGTCATGTAACCTAGTGAAATGGTGAGTGGTGTAGACTAGTGTAGCTACCCAATACATATGAGCTCTATATGGAAAGGGTTTCTCACACTTGTCTAAACCTAGTTCTCGAACATCTAGGTTCTAACCTAAAGGCTAAGTCAAACCTAGTTCCCGTAGAACAACTTGCTATGTTTCTAGGGTTTAATGTGAAAGGTGAAATTTAATTTTTTTATGTTTCATGATGAGAAATTGTCAGGTGTAGCTAATGTTCATGCTCTGATACCAACTGTGACGTCCCCGGATTTTGGCTTCTCTAAACCCTATTGGGAATGAGATGTCAGCATCCGAAAACATCATCCAATCATATCAGAAAGCGATGCGGAAGCATAATACGCATACATGAACATACAACCATAACATTGTCAACATTCAACATGTAAATTTATACAACATGAATTTATTACACAATGGTTTACAATTACATATTGAATGAAAGCTCCACAATCTAAGGACATGTATGCTAAACTAGGATCTACACAAAAGGTACAACCTGAACAGCTGCTCACTCCCATCTTTTTCCTCCCATGCTATCTCTGAACCTAAAACATACGTGAAACAACGAATCAACACACAAGGTGTTGTGTACGTGGGTAGAAAGATACATACTAATATGTTTGCATAATTGAAATAACTTGAGAAAGAAAGATTAAAAGAAAACATTATTTAAAGTGATAATCAGGTAAACATTCCTTTTATTACATTCACTTTGATGCAGTTGTACTACACATACTTGCACTTGACTTACATCTAGTGTGGGCAATATAGTATCATCGTACATCTAACATGGGCCAAGGAATCATACATCCATGTTAGGCAACATACATCCACACCAGGCTATGTGCTCTAGTAGCTACAACCCATCATACTCATTTATGTGCTATTAGATTTGGCGAAGTATAACTCATACTAGTTCAACCAAGCAATCATATCCAAATACGAGCATTCAAGATATCACATATCATATGCAACCAGAAAACTAGTCATATACTTAATAAATCCCATGTACCTGAGTTCAGAGATTCCTATTTACATTCTGGGTCATCTACATATCTGGTCAGCACCTGATTAATAACAAAATCATATACTAGCATCAGATTCTCATCATCTTAACCCTAGTCGTGTTCATTAGGGTTTATATTATCTCATTAGGATATTCCAACATTTACTTGCATTATTGTCTTATATTTATCTTACTGACGTCATTTTCCAGATTATGATCCATTATCTGAATATTAGGTTCCATATTCTATTTTTGTGCACATATTAACCCTAGCTTACATCATTAACCTAGATTAGGGTTTTAAAGCATGTATTAAGATTCATCTTCATATAACATGGATTATCTTCATCATTATGATCTCATAATTAAAACTAAAGTTCCATATACTGATATGACCTTACTCTGTGAATTTCATCATTTATTGAGCAGATATGCATTTAATACATTATCTTTAGTGTTATTAGCCCTAATTAGCCATAATAATCAAATTATATGGTTTCATACATCAACATGACCATATTTGACATCTTATGCATTATAAACATGATTATAGACTTACTATCATTTTTTCATAATTTAATAGCATCATTTGATATTTATTACTCCTGAACTAAGCATTTTACAACTAATAAGATATCACTGATATTATTGCATCAAAACCCTGATATTATGATTTCATATTGTTCTACACATTTTTCTGAGAATTTAGGTACCTTATTTGTATTTTTCAGACATTCGAGCTATTTTCTACGAATTTTGGAAGATCTGAACATTACTAAACTATTTACCTCTTTCGGCCACTCAGGACCCGCCATGTGGCCACTAGGGCGCCTCCCGGCTCTTGTTTGGGTCACAGGCGTGTTGGTATGTATGCCCTGAGAGCCAATCATGGGATGATTGGTGGGATACATTAAGATTGATTTGATAAACATCAAAGGCAAGCTTCCAATTCTTTCTGGTTCAGTCATATGAGATAGTGATGGAACAGATTGAATGTCTAGAGAATGACAGTACTCAATGACGTACGCCTTCAGGTTCATGACCTGAACGATGAGATCATACGGATGCTAAGAGTTTGTACATACTTGTTATGTCCCTAGTCGGATGTCATTGTGGAAGGTAAATAGACAGCAATGACACACAAGGCTAGATTGTGGTGTTGGTTGATGACAGAATCTCATTAGTCATGATATAGAGATATCAAACCAAACACATAGGTACTTGTTAGAGAACAAGTGTACCGGACAGACCCACCGTGAGTTTGACACATGGAACCATGAGATGGTAGTCACAGTCAGTACCCACAATGATGGTGGTGAGTGTGATTCTTAGACCTGAAATCACTACACTCAACACATGTCGTTGGGCACACTTTGACATCATCAAACGCAGTCCTAAAACATGGGTTGTTATAAAGGTGATGATTGGGTGGCTTGGACACATGGGGCTTTTGAGGGGTGAGTGATAAATATGGGATTTGTCCCTCCTGAGGGAGTTTGATATCCAAGGCCACTTGATGAGTAGGATTGAGATAGGCGTGCGCACGCATGTGTGAATCAGTATGTGATATTGATGTCATACATATCTCCTTCAATCTGCTCTGAGATCAAGAAAGTGAATGAACGTTGACAGGATGACTGCTCCATGCCTCGAGTTCATTTGGGATATCAGTGACAAAGGAATTATACATTCACTGTAACACCATTCACGGATTGTAGGATGAAAGTTGTTCTCCAACTTTCTACTTTCACTTGGGTAGCACTGATGAGTGACTAGGCACCGCTCTTTGCTTGTGAAGTCATAAGTGTTATGGACTTTCACTGCCAACGTGAAATGGACCTGCAAGGTCACACACATAGGATTTAACCTGGAAGAGGAGTTTTGTCCACAAGCAATGTTTAGATTGATTACTAAAGGAGTTTAGTAGTTCAATTAAACACTCAATCAGTCGATAGCTCAATATCATATGGTTCAAGGTGTTGGACGCATTGATTGGAGTATCAGATTGATTGAAATCGCAATTGACTGATTTTGCCCAACCTGTGCTCCCAACCGATCGGCTCATGTGATGAACCGGTCGGATGAGGTGCTGAACCGGTCGGCTGGAGTGTCCAGGCCGATCGGCTCAAGCCAGGTTGAAACGACCGGTTCAAGAGTTGAACCGATCGGCTCAACTGGTGCAACCGACCAGTTGGGAAAGTCATGTCAGCAAGAATTTTCCTTTGGTTTCAAATTGCCCAATTCGATTGGGAATAACATTGGTATACGATACCAATTGAGAACGAAACAAGGAAAGTCTTTTTGAGCCGGATTAGGACCATGAACCGATCGGTTCAGGGCACCAACCGATCGGTTGGAGTGCCCCAAACGATCGGCTCAGGTCCAACCGATCGGCTCATTGGCCGAACCGATCGGTTCAGTTGTGAACCGGTCATTTCAAGTTGTGAACCGGTTGCTTTTTGTGGAAAATTCTCAAACCCTTCTACTCCTGCTTTAGTCCCGTATTGCCGGGCACAGAGAACCCTGTCCCATGACCCGCCTATATATATAGGGGTATTGGGGGCTTCTCAAAGTACAACTCAATGCAAGCCGGTTGCTTTGCGAAGTTGTCGTTCTCTCTGGTTTTGGTAACCATGAGAGATCCCGAGCAAGTGCTTCCCGCAAAAGGGAGGTGCAGCAAGGGAAGGACAACTGTAGTTGCAACTGGTAGAAGGAGAGTGTGTTGGCGACTAGTACGTCAACAGGAGGGTGCGACTCCTTCCACTTCCTTGTGGGACAAGGAGAGTGGAGTTCCAGGTGGTCCGTGTGGACTACTACAGAGGCAGGAGGACACTGCCGCTTAGGAGGACAACTGTCATCTGACAGTCCGGTAGGAGGAGGAGTCGTCAGTCCTGGTGTGACTAGGAGCTGCACAGACACCGTCCAAGACCGGAGTTGAAGACCGCGCATTGCGCGAGGTATTGTCGCCGAGCAAGCCTCGGGACAAGGTATGATTCCACAAACCATCCTTTCCTATTATATAGACGTTTACGCGTTTCCTCGGTATGGGTTGGGGGAGAAAATTTTTTGTTTCCGCTGCCTTCTCTGTCTCCCCTAAAACCCAACAGTGGTATCAGAGCCACGTCAACTGCGCTATATTTTAGGAATATCGATATGATCGATTTTGGTTTGTCGCCTTTATTTATTGCATACAATGCGAATAATATCGGCTTTATGCATGTCCAATCCTAAATCCATAAATCCCAAATTACATATATGATATGTATTATTAATGCACTCGATACGCATCGCCCTTAAACGAGTTTTGTGGTGGATGTGTGTAGTGTGATTATGGCCTATAAACCCCTATCTGTGTGTGGTTGTTTGTGGTTGCATGCATCTCGGTCTGTGCACCGATCTTCCCTCTCTTATTCCTGATGTAACTCGAAATAATTCGAGATTCTTTCCTACCGTTGCTCCCCCCGAATGTAACTCGGGGTTTCTTCTTTTAAGCAATGTAATAATAGGATAGAATTTATTTCTTGTTATGTCGAAGACCGGAGGACATCAAGACGACTGCTCAGACGATCGGTTCAAGGTGTGAACCGATCGGCTGACCTTCCAGACGGTCGGTTCAAGGAGTGAACCGATCGGTTGATGACCGGTTCGAGGAGCGAGACGAACGGGTGGCGGACATGACGAGATGCACGACGACCAGGCAAACTGATCGGTTGGAGGAGCCAACCGATCGGCTGGTGGCACCCAGACGACCGGCTGGAGAGTACAGATCATTCATGTGATGAGTTGATCTACTCGGATGGCAAGGCACAGAGTTCATCTTGTACAGGTTGCATATGATGTAGACCTAGATGACCGTGATTCCTCTTGGCTCGAGGAATCACATTAGGATGGCCATAATCATCGCTTTTTATCGTTTGTGCATGTTTTCTGTGGGATATAGCATGTATATGATACGTACTATGTATTGTGGTGATTGGATATGTATATGTATATAAAACCAAATCCCTCATTAAAATATTAAGTCTTATATGCCTTCCATTAGCGGCACACATGAAAAGCTCGATCGACCAAGCGTAGGTTATGCCAAAGCGTGGTGCGCCGTCTATCTTGTGGAAGTGTGAAGGGTAGACATGTAGGTTCTGCCAAAGCAGGGTGCATGTTTACCGTGTCAGCTTTTGGGTTAGACTTAACTGGTGATTCTTAGAGCGTCTAGGCCCAGAGGCAAGGAATGTTCATGGCAAGGTGTTGTGCATGTTCATTCAACAAGAGTTGCATATGATGCAATTGGCAAGAGTTGCCTACCTGAGAGATCTAAGTTGTGGGCGATCAGCCAAAGCTGACTCATGACTTAGAGGATTTCAGGATCTTGCCCACTAGAAGGTTGTACGCTGCAATCTTCCGAATTGATGGTGAGGGCTATCAATTTGAACTAAAATAGTGGGAGCGATAATTAATTAAAGGCCTAATTTTATCATCAACTTTTCAAATCAATCAAATAAGTCAAAAATGAGTTTTGGACTAAAATTTCATATATTTCCTTTTGTTAAAATAAATGGTTAATCAACAAATCACTTTATTTGTGATCGGTCTTTGAGACCAACAAATTAAATGGGAATAATTCCACGACTGTTTAGGATGATGATGAGAAGTGTTCTCAATCAAAGAGCGTAGGCTCTAAGTCCTAGTTATACCAGAACCAAATGAACTCGATCCCACCACATCAATGGCTGAAAGTATGCTTATGGAAGCATACCAAGGATGACATTGATGAGGAGTGCTTGATGTTGTGTTCTCTGAACTGTGAGTTGCAGAGAAAACATGAGACATATGATGTCTCCAAGATACTGTCCTAGTATGTCATGACAGAAGGAGATCCAGTAAGGTATTCACACACTCAATGTGATTGAGTATGTGGAAAACCTGATTAAGAAGGATTCCCTCTGAGCCAAGAGTTGGCTATTGGTATGATACTGCAAATGTTGTGAGAATCATACAATTCATGATAAGCTACAACATGAACAACTTTGACAAGCGTTGACAGAGTTGTTGGACATGTTGAGGATAGTAGAGGCAAAGATGAAGAAAGACAAACCACAGTCTTTGATATGATCAAAGAAAAGGTAATCTTAAGGGCAAGGACAAGGGCAAAGCTAAGAAGTGTTCTGATGCTAGCCAGAAATCCAAGCCGTCTTCAGCCTCAAGGCACATGGGGAAAGGGTGTATGAGGGATTGCACTCTATATCTGGAAGAACAAAAGAAGATGAAGGAGGGATGGAGATCTCCACCTAAGGTATCATGAAATGAACCGCTTCTTTATCTGAGGTATATGATACCAAGATTTGGATATGTCATATATGATATGCAATATCCAAAAAGAAGTGATGGCCTTTGTGAAAGGACCAAGAAAGAAATACCCATCATTGGAGCAAATGTTGCTGCCATAGATAGGAGTATCTTTCAGTTTATTTCAGCCTAAAGGGCACGAAATAGAGTTGAGAACTGCTATTTCATATATTGCCAATAGATAGAAACACTTTATTTTTGCATATTGTATGACAATGATGGCAATTAATAAAGTTGATGTTTCAATCTTAAAGATATGATCTTTGTGGCAATGCCTTGTTTATCTTGTAATACATGGTATGTATAAGATAAAATGATACCTAAAGTTATTGATAACTCAAACAATTAAATTAGCATATATCATAAGAAATTCATTTCTAGTTTCCATATGATGGATAAATCTAGACTCTTTTGGTTAGAGAACCAGTAAGAGACATGAATATCTTGGACATGATTAATCAATCTTCACTAATGGTAGTGGGAGAATGATTATCCTATTAGGTATAATACATGTGATGTATTTACATACCTATTGGGACAAATGCTAATACTTCAAATGGTGTTTAGAGAAATACCAATATGAATATCTTGAAGTGTTCAAGATTATCATAGATGAAGTACAAATTTGGTAAAGTATTAATTCTTGATGAGATCAAAAAATGAAATACTTGGACCAAATGTTTGAGATCCTTATGAGTGATTATGATAGTGTATCATAGTGAACTCATGATTAAGGCATGGTGATGTCTAAATCAAGAAGGAATCATACTCTAAGGAGTTAGAGAATGATTATCGAATAACTGAATTCTTCTTAATAAAAGAATACCCCACACTAATAAAGGAAATTAAGAATCACAAGGGTTGTGAGTTCTTATATCCTTAACAGATACACCTCAATTATCTAAGTGATGAGTTGTTCATGTGATGAGTCAACTATCAAGATGAATATGAGGAACCGAATCTTGAGTTATGGTTTATGACCATTACATCCTAAATGACATCCATGTGAACCATAAGGTATGACCTTGATGGTAGCACTCATTGGATCATATCCATAAGTGCAAATGAGTCTTAAGTGTTAAGACACATGGATAACATTTTAAGAAGGATGATGCTTGTTGATTGCAACTTAATGATTGAGACATTTGGCATATGGATACTAAAACCGTATTCCTATGAGGAATAAAACAAGAATGTGTACGTGACACAACCTATAAGGTTTATGAATCCACTAATGCAAATGAAGTCTATAAGTTACAATGGACTAATCAATGTAATTGATTGAGTACAAGCAACTCAGAATTGGATCTTTACTTTGATGATATAGTCAAAGGGTTTGACTAACATGTCAAAGATAAAGAAGGGATCTGTGATTTAGTGGGAGCGTATTCACATTTCACATGTTGATGTGAAATGGAAATGTTCTAAAATGGAAATCCAAAAGTGGAAATTATCTTTAAGGAAGATAGAGATGTTTCTTATATGATAGGAATAGAGATCTATAGAGATAGTTCTCGACAAATCTCTTGACCTGGAAAAGAGAGAGCATACATTGGCAATCTGTACTGAAGGGTTCAGTATGCACAGATTCAGTGGGAGAAAACTTGTCCATGTTATGTGGATATTAGTATCCCAAGGCCAAGTGTCCAATTCTTATGAAGAATAGGAACACTAAGAATAGATATGGATCTATCATGTATGTAATCATCCCATTGTCTTACATGTATGACATGGCAAGAATAAAATGCATTCATCATTTTGTATGTATGACATGACAATATGATGTGCTCATCCTGATAACTCGTATGTAGGACATGATGAGTGGATGTCTGTCTACTTCCAATAAGGGTTATTGGAATACCATAAGAACTTGATAAGTACTTGGGAAGTACTAGTTCTATGGAGATAAGGAAGAGTTCGATGTAAAGAGTTACATTGATGCGAACTTCCGAAAGGACAGAAAATTAATCGCAAAATATACATAGGATGTATAAAAGTGAAATTTTGTTGATAATTGGAAGTGTTCCAATAAAACTATTTAAAAGGAAATGTCGAGTATCCGTGTGTTAGAGAACATCAGTGGATACTATATGGATCTAGAAGTTCATGAGATGAACTTATAGATATTCCGGTCATTGATGACAAGTCTGGAATCCTTGATCATGCAATGTGGCTAAAGGTTAGCAAAGGAATGCTAGATCGCATATTACGGCAACTCCATCTCATACATGTGACGTACAGTGAAGAGATGAGAGACATGCAATTTATACAGACTTTGGCAAGGTGTTGCCTTTACTCACTATGTTCGCACTAGAGCACAGTAACATGTGGGACATGTTTGAAGATCACTATGAATATGATTCAAGGGTGATTGGCTCGCAGTGCAAGTGGGAGTCTGTTGGTATGTATGCCCTGAGAGCCAATCATGGGATGATTGGTGGGATACATTAAGATTGATTTGATAAACATCAAAGGCAAGCTTCCAATTCTTTCTGGTTCAGTCATATGAGATAGTGATGGAACAGATTGAATGTCTAGAGAATGACAGTACTCAATGACGTATGCCTTCAGGTTCATGACCTGAACGATGAGATCATACGGATGCTAAGAGTTTGTACATACTTGTTATGTCCCTAGTCGGATGTCATTGTGGAAGGTAAATAGACAGCAATGACACACAAGGCTAGATTGTGGTGTTGGTTGATGACAGAATCTCATTAGTCATGATATAGAGATATCAAACCAAACACATAGGTACTTGTTAGAGAACAAGTGTACCGGACAGACCCACCATGAGTTTGACACATGGAACCATGAGATGGTAGTCACAGTCAGTACTCACAGTGAAGGTGGTGAGTGTGATTCTTAGACCTGAAATCACTACACTCAACACATGTCGTTGGGCACACTTTGACATCATCAAACGCAGTCCTGAAACATGGGTTGTTATAAAGGTGATGATTGGGTGGCTTTGACACATGGGGCTTTTGAGGGGTGAGTGATAGATATGGGATTTGTCCCTCCTGAGGGAGTTTGATATCCAAGGCCACTTGATGAATAGGATTGAGATAGGCGTGCGCACGCATGTGTGAATCCGTATGTGATATTGATGTCATACATATCTCCTTCAATCTGCTCTGAGATCAAGAAAGTGAATGAACGTTGACAGGATGACTGCTCCATGCCTCGAGTTCATTTGGGATATCAGTGACAAAGGAATTATACATTCACTGTAACACCATTCACGGATTGTAGGATGAAAGTTGTTCTCCAACTTTCTACTTTCACTTGGGTAGCACTGATGTGTGACTAGGCACCGCTCTTTGCTTATGAAGTCATAAGTGTTATGGACTTTCACTGCCAACGTGAAATGGACCTGCAGGGTCACACACATAGGATTTAACCTAGAAGAGGAGTTTTGTCCACAAGCAATGTTTAGATTGATTACTAAAGGAGTTTAGTAGTTCAATTAAACACTCAATCAGTCGATAGCTCAATATCATATGGTTCAAGGTGTTGGACGCATTGATTGGAATATCGGATTGATTGAAATCGCAATTGACTGATTTTGCCCAACCTGTGCTCCCAACCGATCGGCTCATGTGATGAACCGGTCGGATGAGGTGCTGAACCGGTCGGCTGGAGTGTCCAGGCCGATCGGCTCAAGCCAGGTTGAAACGACCGGTTCAAGAGTTGAACCGATCGGCTCAACTGGTGCAATCGACCAGTTGGGAAAGTTATGTCGGCAAGAATTTTCCTTTGGTTTCAAATTGCCCAATTCGATTGGGAATAACATTGGTATACGATACCAATTGAGAACGAAACAAGGAAAGTCTTTTTGAGCCGGATTAGGACCATGAACCGATCGGTTGAGGGCACCAACCGATCGGTTGGAGTGCCCCAAACGATCAGCTCAGGTCCAACCGATCGGCTCATTGGCCGAACCGATCGGTTCAGTTGTGAACCGATCATTTCAAGTTGCGAAGCGGTTGCTTTTTGTGGAAAATTCTCGAACCCTTCTACTCCTGCTTTAGTCCCGTATTGCCGGGCACAGAGAACCTCCCATGACCTGCCTATATATATAGGGGTATTGGGGGCTTCTCAAAGTACAACTCAATGCAAGCCGGTTGCTTTGCGAAGTTGTCGTTCTCTCTGGTTTTGGTAACCGTGAGAGATCCCGAGCAAGTGCTTCCCGCAAAAGGGAGGTGCAGCAAGGGAAGGACAACTGCAGTTGCAACTGGTAGCAGGAGAGTGTGTTGGCGACTAGTACGTCAACAGGAGGGTGCGACTCCTTCCACTTCCTTGTGGGACAAGGAGAGTGGAGTTCCAGGTGGTCCGTGTGGACTACTACAGAGGCGGGAGGACACTGCCGCTTAGGAGGACAACTGTCATCTGACAGTCCGGTAGGAGGAGGAGTCGTCAGTCCCGGTGTGACCAGGAGCTGCACAGACACCGTCCAAGACCAGAGTTGAAGACCGCGCATTGCGCGAGGTATTGTCGCCGAGCAAGCCTCGGGACAAGGTATGATTCCACAAACCATCCTTTCCTATTATATAGATGTTGATGCGTTTCCTCGGTATGGGTTGGGGGAGAAAATTTTTTGTTTCCGCTGCCTTCTCTGTCTCCCCTAAAACCCAACAAGGCGGGCCGGCCGATTCAATCTGGTTCTCTTGGTTTGGCTAGACTGCCCGCTACCTCCTTTTCTTGCTTCTTTTCTCGCGATCCACACGAGGCATCTGCCTTCTATGCAACCTGGCCACTGCTTGAGGGAGGCCCTGTTCTGGGCGATCCGGTGCTCCACAATCTCAGGCGTCAAGCCGCCACCGCCGTGACTCCAAGGAGAGCGAGCCAAGGCCATAACCTTCCCCGCCTTTCAGATGGCTTACCAGAACATCCACAAACACCTCTGACCGTCATCCAAGAGGGATTGCAGAAACTGGGATCTCTTCGATTAAGATAAGGATGCTTGGATCTTTGGCCGACCATGGCAAACTGAACCAGCAAGGACACTAGATCCCTCCACTAATCTAGAACTCTCAGTCAGTTCCTCTCTAGGTGACAGCAGAGATAGGTGGAAGGTAAATACAGAGGTTGGGGCCTCCACACCAAGAGATGGAATCGCCATCTCAATAGAACCAATCTCACCCGTCTAGGAGGTCAGCACCGAGAGGGGGTTAGGGTTGCCATGACTGTAGATTCCGACGAGCATCGCCATCATGAAGCTCGGCTCTAGCATGCGGGTGATGGCACAATGATGCTCCTCATCCACCTTGTCTATCTACTGCCCGACACATTGCCAGAAAGAAAGTAGAATCCTACCATAGAAAGGAAGATGATGATAAAGACAAGGCTCTAAGATAGTCGTCCTTGAATATGCTGACACCATGGCATCATATCCAGGATTCGTGAGAGAGGATGGTGAAGGTGGGAACTGTGGTCTCTGGACACCATGGGTCTTCAACGTCAAGTGAAGAGGGCATCTGTTAGAGTGTTGCGCAGATCATGGGTTCACCAACGAGATTCTCTTATCCTGCCTCGTCGGATCTAAAGACACCTCATCTAGTTCTGTTCCACCCTTTCCGGGGGTTAGGGGTGACCTAGGATGTGTCCCACACCCTTTATCCAGGGACTACAGCTTGCGTTAATATATCAACGACAAGCATGTCATGTGACATTGGGATGTATGAAACTTATGTCTACTTATTTCAAATCAAAAACCAAAGTTTGCACTGCTAAAAAGTTTCTCAAAAAGCATCAGATCTAGGGTGGAGTAACTTATATGAGTGCAATACATCCTAGGGATCATTATTCAAACATTTACCTCTATGTAAATCGCTAAAGGTATGGTTAATCCAATGGCGCTCAAGTTTGATAAATATATCACATTCATTGTTTCCGTGGACATAATGACCCCGACTATTGGTTCTTGATCGTTTGGTGGGATGACTATCATATGTTTGAGTCGATTGCATCATTTTTAGATATAAGTAAACTCAAATTGTGACCAACCAAAAAGGAAATTAATGAACTTCACATACTGTGTTGGGTATCATAATCCTCAAATTTCAGGTCATCACACTTCCCCTCCTACCTCGCCCCTATTACGCCCACCTATGCCTCAACTAGCAAGGGTGGTGCCCCTACCAGCTTGAGCAGCAGCTGCTGCAGTAACGGCTAGGAAGCCATTTGGGCACGAGGAGTAGCACCAAGCAACACCCTCGACTCTGACTTTGAGGTCCATACTCGAATCCACAGCTCCAGCCACATTTAGCACCTAGCATAGCCCTCTTCTCCCACATGTGTGTAAGAGAGAAACAACCTGCTTGTAGCACGTTCGTACCAGGGCAGTTCCAAGGTTGAAGATGACCTGTTGATGCCTAGAAACAGGACTCTAGATGTGTTTCTAGTTGAATTTGGTCATCCTGGACCACTGTGAGTAGAATTTCACTCACTAAGCAGTGATAATTCCATGAAACTGACAATTTCGGTTAGATTTGTGTTATTCGCGGGTAACAGTGATTACCCAAGTGCCAGGAAGTCTTAGCGTTGATTGATTTCTCATTGCACGTTTTTCTTAATTATGTTTGCACAACCCTAATTATTTAACTTTTCTGTGTGATTTAGATTACTGGAACTAGATGGTTGATGAAATTATAAATTTGCTCAGTTTAAAGTTTAAAGACAGTAGCACATGGCCCCGTATTTACAATAGCTGTACGATTTGGGTATAAACCCAAGTTGTACAAATTTAGTAATTAATTAGTTGCATGAATTAAAAGAAATAGACGATGACCTACAATGTTTCAATAGAAATCTGTTTGCATGCTCCCGGTTATAGTTAATGTGTGTGATTTAGTATTAATACGAATTGACATGTTTCTCAAGAACATCATTAGAAATTCTCAATTATTATTAATAATTCTTGCCATGATAAGAAATTAACCCTTAATTATGTTATGTGAGGCACAACTCAAGATTAGGGTTTAGGTGCACATTTTCCAAGAAAGTACAGTTCTTTAATGACGATTTCCCATATGTCTAGTAATTAAGAAGTTTAATTCCATGATTTCAGTGTATATGTGCCAAGTTGGCAGGTATTCTGTTTATTTAAGAAATTCAGTCTGCATGCCTGCATAACCAGTTGAATTTTCAGTTATTGTAGCGTTGTTAAATATACTGCTCTGCCAAGTTAAGTAAGAAAGTACATGTCATATTTATAAACTTTAGATGAATAGACTCAGTACCAGAGAGATACCAGAGTCAAGAATAAGTAAGACAGAGATACAATATAGTAAGAACTTCCCAAGAATAATAAAATAATAGATATAGGTGCCCTGAACACCATAGATTCCCTACGGATGTCTGCACTGTAGGGAGGAAATGACCTACCCTGGAAACGACCAGTATACGGGGATCGGAATGCACCCACAGAGCGTGCGGGGAGATGAAGTCCTTGAGGAAGTCTCCTAAGAGAGGATAGGTTACCCAACATGAACTGGAGATCCCGGTGGTAACCCAGAGGTACCCACAGAGCGTGGCCCACAGAGTGTCTTAGACCCTCCGCCTATATACTCAGCCTAGAAGGAGAGGTCCAGTTAAAGGCCAGTTGTTTAGCCGCCTTAGTCAGACGTGACAGTTCGAGTCAAGCAGACTCAGATTCAGTTCTAGGCTTAGCTTCCTAGGTTTTAAGCTAAGTCTTGTACGGTGAGATCGTAGTTTGCTACGAGTCTTCATATGTAGAGTACACTGCATATGATTAGGGCATAAGTTAAAATATGATAATCTAGGTTTATAGAGTTTCTTAAGTAAAAGAGTTAAGTAATATTCGGATACAGTTTCATAACAGTTGTTCTTTTAATGTAATATTTACATTTCTTGTGGCATTTAATTGAAATTGTTAGATCTGCTCAGTGTAGTAATTCCTGCATTTTATTTCACTTTAATAAACATAAACGAGTTATCTGCGATGGTTGGGTGAAATTCTATTCACTGAGCCAGTAGCTCACCAACCTACTAAAATATTTTTCAGGACAGTGTCAGCACGAGGAAGCTAAAGGATCTTTTCACCCAGGCTCTTAGAAGGTAGTTTGTATTTAGATTCACAGTCTCTTAGTCCTTTCCCATCGGTCCTTGGGCATGTGGTGTGGTAGAGAGAGAATGGAATGTAATATGTAGTTTAGTTTTAAATTATCTGTTGTGCTTTATATTCCGCATGAAAAATGTAATATATCGTGAAATTATGTTTTATCTTCCTAGTAAGGTAAATGGTAAGTTGCTTCCGCAGTTAATATGATTCGGTGTTATCCAAGTTATAAGATTTTCCTTTAAGTTAATTCTAAGTAATTAAGAAAAGAAAAAGTTAAGGGTGATCTTTGTTTTATGTTAAATCCTCAATTTATGCCCTAATCTCATTATTAGTGGTAATTGTGAGATTGGGGTGTAACATCTAAAGTCAACATTCTCCCCTTTTTGACAATGACAAACCATTCCTCAATCATTTTGAAAAGGATATGCGAAGTTATACCTTTGCCTTGTGAATTGTAACGGGATTCGTGATTTGAACGATGTGAATTGCTCCCCCTCAATCTATGCTTACTCTTACCTACATAGTTAGTCTTTCTACACAAAGCAATATAGCATATATACTATATGGTCCTTTAGCAAGTCACATGATAAAGCATATAATGAACAAGAAAGGATCACATAGACAATAAAAGCAATATATGGTTGAGCTTCAAAAAATTGAACTTCTCTCCCCCTTTTGACATTATAAAAAAGGAAGGGGGTAGAAGCACACAAAAATATGTCTTCTCCAAGCACAACCAAAACATACATCCACAACAGAAAACATGCAATTTCAAAGCATACACCAAACAGAGATGAGGGAGAAACAAGCAATCTAAGTCATAATCAAAATATGGTAAACATGGCACCAACTCATGAGATATAGTAAATCAAAGAGTAAGTGTACATATGATTAAGATTACAACATAGACAGCATGTCCTCAAAAACAACTACAAAATAGTCTAGAAAGATATATATGATCAGCATCTAAAGACTAAAATCTGAAACATTTAAACATCTAGGTCATCTATGTCCATAGCATCATCTTCATCATCAACATCATTAGCAGAGGGTTCTGGCTCATAGTCATCATCTCTATCTGAAGGTACAACAAAGACAACAACATAACTGTCATCATTTGAGGCATCAGCAAAGCCATCAAAACCATCATCCTCATATGCCTCCTCATCAGTTGTAGTAGCTTTATCATCATCCTGATCTGGCATCTCCTCACCGACATAGGAACCGAAGCCACGATTAGGTCACCAGGCATTCTGCTCAGCCCAAGACAAACCAAGGTCATGTAACTCCTGGGCTTGAGGATAAGAAGGAATAGAAATGCCAAGTCCTACAAGCAAGGTAGCAATAGGACCAGTAGGGAGAGGTAGCACACGAGTGGTAGATCCACCAACAATAAAGGGTGTAGCAGTGGAAGCAGCAGGTGGATGGGTAGGGTAAAAGTGATCATATGCATAGGATGCATAATCACCTCCCAGGCAGGGCTGGTAGGTAGGTTAAGGATGTGCATAAGAGAGGTTCATGGTAGACATGATGGCATGGAGATCCTGATGCATATGCTCCTAAACCTGAAGGTTATTCACCTGCGGATGCATCATGTAACCCATGAGGGTTTCATTTGATACATGGAAAGAGGCACAGGCAAGCCGAGATGGCTGAGGTGGAGGAGGTGCTTGGGTGGAGGTGGAGGTGGAGGCTCCAGGTGTGGTAGAGGAAGGGATAGGCACACACTTCTAAATGGTGGTCTCTCTGATGCAAACTCCTTTTTTGGGCAATTTGTAATGAAGGTCATGAAAAAGAGATTTGCTAGTGGTATTCTAAAAGAGACCAAAAATCAGGGATGGGTAGGGTGGGTGGGTTCGTCGGGTGTTCTTACCAGAGTCGAAGTAGGTCATGTAGTGGAGGACATATCTAGCCCACTTGAATATGATGTTCTTTAAGATACAAAACATAATCACCGCAGCATTCTATGCAATTTCAGTCTGGTTTTTCTTTGGATGAATATTGCAGTTGCCTACTAGGGCAAGTATGTTGATCTTGAGATCTAAGACTGAGGAGGAAAGGTTAGACTTCTTCCTATAGGGAAACTGAGGCTTCTTCAAGAATTTATGAATGTCAGGAAGAGTGAAATCATATTTCTTATAGAAGGCCTCAGACTCATCAAGGTCAAAATACTCGGGGTAATCCTTCCTCCAAGTGTTAGTCACCTAAGTACCAGAGAAAAAAATATTCAAGGTATCCTCAAAGACTTGGATTTTTCATCCTGACTTTTATGGAAGTAAGGACTACTTGAGTAGTAGGTGGGGGTACAAGAGTGTTGTAATTCCATTGCAAATTTTCATAGAATTTGTGAACGACTTTGGTGCTTGTGATGGAATTGAAATAGCACGTGTGTTCAACACTTAAGGCAGAGAGGTGGTGGTCGTACAACAACTCGGCTACTTGATCAATAACCTTTTGTCTACGTAGTCTTGGCTCAAAAAGGGCACAAAAAGGAAAGGAGTTCCAAGGAAGGAGCTCCTTGTACCTATTTAGAGCATCATTAGAGACAAAAAAAGGTATCGTTAAAGGGAATAAGGTGCAAGCTGGAGGAGGAGGATGGTGCTCCAGCTGGGGCGGCTCTCTTTCTCCTATTTGAAGCCATCGAGATGAAATAAGAGAATGGAGAGATAAAAAAGGTGGGAAACACCACCACAAATTGACCAAATACCTAGGGTTGATGAGTAAGAGGTCAAGGGAGGTTGAACTAGGTCCAACTAGGGCTAGGGGGAGGAAGGTCGAGGCTAGGGTTGAAAGCTTGAGGGAGATGGAGAGTGGATCGATCGATTTTTATCTAGTTGAGAGGGAGAAAAGTCAGCTGAACCATACTTAAGTTTGCTCTAGCCCAGCCATCGGTCAATTTCTGTGATTGGGAAACTTGACCAAATGACTCTTTAAAAAAGCCCTTGGCCACTGATCGGTCGAGTTGGAAACTCGGCCAATGGTCAATCTGAACCAACTTTAGAAATTTTAATTTCTAGCCATTTGAGTGAGAATTAAATTTATTTTTGTAGTCCATTTTGCATTTTAAACATACTTAGGAATATATCACTCATCATTGGGTACTATTTTGCGATAAAATAAGTGTTTGCAAAAAATACCCAAAAATAAGCAAAAAAAGGCAAATGAATAAGAAAATAGCATTATAGCAAGCAAGGGCGATCAAGACATAATAAAAGCACATAGGATACATGGCAACTAGCTAGAAGGCATATCAAATTCATTCAAAGCAGTTATGAGCAGTTTAGATCTAATAAAATTAATTTTCTCTCTAGCTAGAGGTTTAATAAAAATGTTCGCCAACCGATTTTCCGTGTCCACATGTGTGATATAAATATCCTTTTTGGCAATGTGATCACAAAGAAAATGATGGTGAACCTCTATATGCGTAGCTCTACTGTGCAATATAGGATTGCAAGACAAATTAATTGTACTAGTATTATCACAATAGATAGGAGAAGCATAAAAATGAATGTTAAGTCTTGGAGCATTTGCTTCATCCATAGGACATGGGCACAACAACTCCTAGCTGTAATGTATTCAGCCTCGGTGGTTGATAATGCTATTGTGCTCTATATCTTGGAGAACCAAGACACCAAGCATGGTCATAGGAGAAATCAAGTGCCATTTGTGCACTTTATATCAATCAAGCATCATGCGTAATCCGCATCACTATAAGTTGTTAGAGTAAAGTCCCTTGACTTGGAATGCCATAACCCAAAATTTGGAGTTTTTTGAGAAATATGGTACAGAGCAGGCAGCGGAATTTAAAATGTTTATCTACCATATTCCCATAATCACTAGATCACGTCAATAACTATAATGCGGGAAGAATGGTTTATTGGATATACATGGTCCGGGAGAAAGTCTAGCGACAATCCTCATCATTGTAGATGCGCAACTCTGAATCCTAGTTGCATTGGGACTTGTCTGACTATTGCGCCTCCTAGTCTGCACTAGGGACTATAGCCATGAGTGTCGTCTTCCCAGCAACTCCTCTTGTCACGGACTACTGGTTAACATTATCCTCGAAGCGGAAAACAATGACTTCCTACCTCTATGGTAGTCCAAACAGATTGCCTAGAACTCCTATCATCCTATTGGATTGGATAGGAAGGAGTTGTCCCTCCTGTCGGTGTATTAGTCATCGACTTGCTCTCCCACAACGACAACTCATAGTTGTTCTCTCCCGTGGCTATCCCTCCCTTGTCGGGTAGTACTTACATGGGCTCTCTTGGTTACCATAACTAGAGAGGAGAATAGTTGTCAGAGGAACTAATTCTCAGTTGTCTATGTTGTGTTCTAGAAAGCCCCCAATACCCCTCTATATATAGTAGAGGCCAGAGTCAGGTTTCTCAATTGCTATCTAATGCGGGATTAAAGTGCGGGAGTGGAAAGGACCGGAAGAACTTGAATTTTCGCAACAATTCTGGAAATTGCACAACATGCGACAATCAAAAAGGCCATTTGTCTGAGCTAGACAGTCGTCTCGCATGTGAGACAGTCATTTTGTAGTTTCCAGTTGTGTACTAATTTGGTAAATAAATTCCCATCAATGTTAGACATTGATTTTCTTGTGCAACAAGTATTGCTCAAGCAAAACGAATAGGGAAATATCTAGAACCTTCCCTAACTGAGCTGGACCATCTCGCCCATGTAAAACAATCATCTCAGTTTACCCAGACGGTTGTTTGGTGACCTGAGTCGAGCCCATTTGGCTGAGTTGGTTCATTCCATTGTCAATTTCAACTCACAACTAGGCTTGACACCCAGACACCCATCTCAACCCTTTAGACGGTCGTTTGGCACTGCCAGGCGACCGTCTCAACACTTGATATGGGAGTTTGGTAGTGTTGTCATCATGTTCATTGCATGAATCAAATGCCTAAACACTTTAGCACTTAATTCAACTGTCATTCGAGGTCTGAACTCCTCTTCTAGGTCAATACCTATGTGTGTGACCCTATAGGTCCCATATTACGTTGGCAGTGTGTAACGACCCCGCCTCCCGGTAATCCCCAATTAAGGGAGACCGAAAGGTCAGAGCCGTTATCCAATAACCCGGATCAAAGGTTCAACAAATAATCAATAATAATTAGGAAATTCTACTAACTAAACTGAAAAATGGTATTAAAATAAAATTTTGCATACCTTTTAAAACCTTGGAAATCTATCTATCCAAGCTTGAATCTACTCTATCTAATCCTCCTTGCACTTTATGTTTTACTTTCACAATGTGTCACTTTACTGTTTGTTAATTTTAGGGTTGTACCTAAAACGCCGACAAACAAAACGTCGGTCAGCATATCGAAATATACTAGTATGTGGGGACAACCAAAAGTTTGCACATATGGATAACAATATAATTATCAAAATCAAGTTAATTAACAAGTCAATTTATTCTTTTTAGTATGACATTCTCCACCGCTTTTTCCCTAACCCTGGCATACCCACCGTAGGGTTTCTTTTGCCAATGACTTGAGGCCACCTTCTCAATCCCGAGCTTGGTGCCTGGGGTCACCCTTCATAGTGCCCATTAGTCATTCAATATCATAGGCCACCTTCTCATTCCCGAGCTTGGTGCATGGGGTCACCACTCATGGTGCCCATTGGTCTACCCATCTGGGCTTGACCTTTGGCATCATCCATTAGGGTGGCATGTAGGTGCGAGAATACATACTTCTATTATTAATGTGATAATCATAGTGACTTTATGATTTGAAAGTATGAACATCCAAACTGATAATTTGCATTCAATGCGATTAACCATTCAGAAAATCCTCGAGAAACTAAGGCGGTTATTCATAATTAACCACATACCTGTACATGCAGATTTGAGACAGAGTAGTACAATCAATCCAATCAAGCAAGTACAAGATTCCTGAAATTACATCCAATTCCTTTTTATCAAAATCAATCCAAACCATCTTGCTACTTATGGTTTCTATTCCTTTTTAGGATTTCAACCTCTTTTATGGTTTACTTTGCAATTAGGGTTTCCCTTCATCTTTTACTATTTTAAACTCTATTTTAACGCAATTGATCACAAACCCTAATTATCTCAACATCTAATCCTCAGTTTCGGATTAAAGGCATAATTAGCCATTAAATAAGTTCATTAAGCCTCTTTTACATTAAAGCTACCATTTTTATCCTTTTTTTCCATGACAAGATCATTATGCTCATTCATCATCAACTCAAAGTTCATTATGATCTAATTCACATATGAACTTAATTTGCCATTAATGCTACCCTTTATTCATGAGAAAACCCTAATTATTACATTAAGGGTATTTATCCATAATTAGGGATTTTTGTATTCAAAATAACTTAGAACCATCATTTAACAACATATTTTCACATTTTTCAAATTAAATATGATCTTATCCTCTTTTACCCTAAATTAGGGTTTCTAAATGCTTAATCATTCTCATATGAGGTAAAAAACCCTAAATTATGAAAATTCACATCTAGATCAGGTTTGAAGCTAACATTATCATTCAACAGGTTATTAATACTTAAATTAACCCATTAAGCATACTAGATTCAACCTCTAATCACAAATAGGGTTTTTAACTTAACATTAATGCACTTTTCATCAACTTATAGTACTTTGAAATTAGATACAGAATTAATCTTTAATATCATTTTTATTGGATTCCTCTCGTTCTCCTGATCAAAATTCATGTATTACTTGTCCTAATCAGAGTTACCAATATGGAGATACGATTTTTGCAAGAAATCACTTACTTGGGCCAATCGGAGGGTGCCACGTGTCCCCCTTTCCATGCAACGTGCTTTGTATGTTTGGAAACATAACTGAATGTCAAAAATACCCCAGTGTAAGTTGTCGCTGCTTCATACACCGGAGGGGTAGAACGGTCCAATGTGACCTTCATCATCTTCATCCTTGCACAGCCGTGTTGCGCTGCCCTAGCCGGCCTTGCGTGCCTAATCCTTCACTCCTGGGCCCTCGACGGCCTTCGGGGACAAGTCCCCTACCTTCATCGTGCCCCCTTGCAGGTGGGGCCACCTCGGGTTTGGCCGCAACGGTCGGGAGTAGGCTCTGCAAGCCCGCGGTTCACAACCTTGCTGCAGTCGTGCTACAGGTGTGTCGCAAGTGTTCGGGTGAAGTTCGACACTCCAAGACATTCACTAATCACCCACTGGTCATCGGGGTACATCAGGCCCTCTTCACTATGGCTCCACATCTCTTCATTTCTCCAGAGAACTCACCACCCGTGGTTTAGGGTTAGCACGGAAGGAAGAAGGAGAGGAGGTTAGAGAAACGTGGGGTTCTCCTTCCCTTCAAACCAGAGCTCTACCCCTTATATAGGGGTGAGAAACGAAGCCCTAGGTAGGCTTATACACGGCTCAAAGAGTCCCTTTCCAAAAGGATTCATATTCCTTCTAGGATAAGTATTCTTCTCTCTCCTCATTATCCTTTTGTTAGCTTTATTTCATGGATAATTGGAAAAATGAAAATCCTTTCTCTTATCATCATTATTCTTGCATTTTAATCCATTAACCACGAAATTATATTTCCTTTTGTTGAAATAATACTTCTTTTTAACAATACCTCATAATTATTCATTATGCATCATATTATCTTCTTATTTGACTTTATTGGTATTTTTCTTTCCTCTTTCTTCATTAGGACTCCTTCGATCCCAAGAAACTCTATGGTTTTGAAATCCTTTTTTTTATACTCATTATCCTTCTAGATGCATCTAAATGTATTATTCTTTATTATTTCTCATTATCTTGTTTATTTCTTATTAAAATAGCTCTTTTTGAGGATTTCTCTTTATTTCTCTTTTATTTTCCTCATTGGTATTCCTCTTATCCTTAGGAATCCTTGGGATACGAAATTCCACCAAGAATAACTCAATTTTACCTCTTTTCACTTGTTTTCCACATTTTACCATTATTTTCAATTTCTTTCTTAATAAAGAAATACTTAATTGATCTTTTCTTTTCTTATTGCTTTTCTTTGCAACTTTGAACTCCTTGGAACCCAAGAGGCACTAAATCCATTTTTGGATTACATTCTTTTGCTTTCTAGAGGTTTCCACATCTTTCTTTTCTCAAATTCTCAATTATTCATTAATTAATTGAATTTCCTTGATATTGGGCCCAATAGCCAATAAAGCCCACAATACAATCATCAAGGCTATTGTAAATGAAATTACATCATTATTTGTCCAATATGAGAGTTTACATTTCTCATCAGATGAACCCAAAATCAGGGTTGTAACATCCTTCCCCTCTTATAGGAATTTTGCCCTTAAAATTCCACCAAGCAAACAAACAAATCAGGATAAACCTTTCCTATATCCATCGTGGCTCCCATGTGGCCTTACCCTTTCCATGGTGCTTCCCAAGAACCTTCATCATCTCATATTCTTCCATCTGAGTTCTTTCTTACCTTGGTATATCGTACCCTCATAGGTGACTCAGGACATTTCAGCCTCTCAAAAGCTGAATAGGTTCAGGACTCAGCACCTAGCTTGGGTACCTCACATAGTGCTCTAGACTAGACTCATGTAACACCTTATACATCATGTTATCCTGAGGGGCAAGGCTAAACCATCTCCACCAATCCATCTCAAATGGACCCATATATCGGGGACTCAGCTTTCTCAGATGTAGCTCAGAGGGGTCAAATTTTCACATTATATTCTCCCACAGTGAATGGCATGTCAGTCTGCTTTGCATCAGCTCATGACTCATGTCACCACTGGGCTCTCTCTCAGCCATTGCATGATCAAAGCGACTTTATCTGAACACATTGTGGCTCTTTTCTGACCTTCGTGAGGCCTCCTTCACCAACATCATCTTAATGAAGTGGTGACCGATACAACCTCCCTATAGAACTTCTTGCATCCCGATAAAGGCTATGGTGGTTAACATCACATCTTAAGAACTGTCTCTTTGTATCACCCTGAACAAGCACACTTTCTCTCATCAGACCCTCTAGTCTGGATCAAACCAACCATTAGTTAGGGGTGATAAACTATACTATCATCGAGTTCTTCATGTATCTACTTCCACCTCATGGAAGTGAACCTTTAGGTCATACTCAAGAACTTTTGAACTTGCATCATGGTGTAGTTGAACCATCTTTCTCTCTTAAGTAGTTCAACTGAATTTGTCCCTTGACAGCATTCTTTCTATCTCATTTCATCTAGGTAAGGCAATCTACCATAACCCATATTGCATCTTGACCTTCTTTGGTCTAGGGAAGACTTACCACCACATTTGTAGTGATGAATTCCCATTCCCTCTCGGGGATTCTTTAACCTCTAAGTTAAAGCACTGGGTTACTGGTGTTCGTCCTTCACTCTTGGCTTGCATGACCACATCTACATGCAAATTCACATCAAGCAACCAAAGTGCTACTATCACTTACTATCTTTGTAGTATCACAGTGTTTGGTGATCTTAAAACCATGATCTCCTGTATGTCATGATTCCTCAAGATTGATTCCTCAAAAACCCTAAACCACTCTCAATAGGGTTTTATTACCTTCCTATCCAAAGAAGTGTATCCAGGGTTCTACAACCATCCTTCTACCACGTCAAGGACTAGGATGGTTATCCAAACAACCACTAATCTTGTTCAACAGATCTCGTTATATCTGAGTGTTAGCCAAACTTATCTCTTTTTCTCAACTTAAGGTTAGCCTAACAACTTTAACTTCTTCTAGCTTCCAGCTAAACTAGGCACTATATCTCAACCAGAGCATTCATTACCACTTCTTATCCTTAGATGTTAGGTAACATACACCTCCATGTATTATACTTATCATCTCATCTCAAACTCTAAGTTGGTCTTCATCGAGAAGCTCTGAGCTCATCCTCATTGTGATCAAACTCAACCTTGGTTAACTTGCAAATTCCACATAGCTCATGCTAAAAACATCCTTATAAGATGACTACCTTATTCCTCTTTAGTGTTGGTAAACCATCCAGGTATCGTTCACTCCACCAGGGTATGTTATCCTCTCTATCCTCATACCTCGTAGCAACGTTCCAACTCACATCATCTTTTATCCTTGATGTATGACATGCGTGTTGTCCTATCTCTCACCCCCATAACAAGAGGAAATAAGCATTTGGTTGTAGTCCAAATACATAGTTTTTCCTATTCTAAGAGTAGAGATGGTACATCCCACCTTACCAGTACACCTTTAAATCCAAGTTGAGATGTGCCACTTATGTCTCTACATCACAATCATCTCGATATCAAGGTTACTTCCATGGAAAACTAGTCTTGAACCTACTGAGGTTTACACACATCCCTTGGTCATCTTCTCTAGGTCTATAGGGTGCCGACACTTTTGGTGTCATCCCTCTTCCCTCATGCATCAATAGAGTGCCCTACTCATCTGCCCTTTGGGTCCCATGAGTTCATGAAGGTGATCAATCTCCTAACCCATGGCCCTCAGACAATGATAGTTGTTACCTCCCGACCCTATGGTCATGTGCAACTTAGGGAATTAGGTAACTCCTACTTCCATCGGTCTTATCCCCACCTGACCCTAGGATAGACTGAGGATTCTATTATAGTACATGTCCAACTTAGAACCTTACCCAAGCCTTCATCATCTCTCTCTACATTCATGGGTTGTCTTTCATCCTTTCACAGGGATCATGGTGACCTGTCTACCTTGGTCAAGCCCCATATCGGTTACCTTCATGGTAACACATTCACATACACATAGAGATGGTTAACTATGGGTCTACAGGTTCATTCTCATACCATGTACTCTTCACTTAGCTTCTTAAGATCCTATGAAACCTCTTCTGGTTACCTCAAAACCAACAAAACTAGTATACACCCTACCAAAGGGTCCCTCTCCCAGGATGGGAGGAAACTACAACTCTTGACAACAAGGTCACAACCGCCCTTAGGGTTTACCTTCACATGAGCATGCCTAACCCAATAGCTACTAGGGCACAAGCAGACCACCTATTAAACCATGCTAGGTCATACTTGTTCTCTTTTCTCAACATTAGATCATGTTATTCATGAGGGGTTCATCAAACATACCCTTAACTTAAGGGGTTTCCTTTACCTCTAAGCATGAGGAGTACCATGCTTGAAACTATAGAGACTCAAATCTCATCATGAGCATTGGGTACAATGCTTCCCCTCTTAGGTCTAGGAACCCTAGGTTCACCTTTAGGTGTCCAACTGCATGCTCAAACTCTTAACCACAAATCAAGCATGTATAAGGCATGACATGCACTCCCTGTCATCCTTCAACTCGAGAAACACATCAGGGTTGAGTCCTCCTCAAGGACAACCAACAAGGTACAAGGCCTCACAACCTGTTACCAAACCTCTCCAGGTCTAAGGAACTCTTCTTCCTATCTCAAAAGGTAAATGCCTATACCACAGGCACATAGGTACCAGAACCATCATCCTCTCTCTAGGGTTTGGTTCCTCTAAAGGTAACCAACATATCATCAGCCTCCAGGGATCATGCATGAGGCAACCACTATCATCCACTTAGATCGCATCATTCTCATCTCCCCACTGTTCCTCACATCTCGGGGTTTTAGGTTTCCAACCTTCTTGCTTGGTTCCTTCTATCTCTCTCTAAAGCTAACTCCACATCCAGTCATACTACTAGAGGTCATCTCTCCATGAAGGATCAAGCTCACAGGCATACCTTACATAGGTGAAGCCTATGCTTAAACTTATGTTTGCTCATGATTATCCATATCTCTTTATGCTTATCTCATAAGCCATCCATCGTGCCCTTCTGGCCAGGGTTTCAACCTACTACCATACCACCGATGTACTCTGGGTGCATGCTATCCCTTACTTGCATAAGCCCCTAGGGTTTCTATAGGTTCTTCACTAACCTCATCAATGAAGAAGCTATCATTCAGTCTAACATGCACGACCCTTTCCAGGGTTGGGTCGTCAGAGGTACTAGGTCATCTAACCTCTCATGGCTCATATGGTATCCAAGGCATGTCTATTCAAACACCCAGTCAACCATGACATCTAACTCATCATGTCATCCCTCTCTCTAACCTCCACTTAGGGTTAGGGTTAACATCATCCCTAGAGGATGTTGACCGGCCTAAATCACACGTCCTAAAATTGGAGGCGGATTTGAGGTAGTCGAGCTTTTACATTTATAAACTCAAATCCTTCTAGGCCCCCGCAAATTTGTTTACGGGGTCGAAGTAGATATACGGGGTCAAACACAGGGACAAGGGGGTAGTGTTGAGAACCCAGAATCGACACGCTACACTCCGGCAGGTAAAAGAGATGATAAACTCCCCCGTAGGGAAGCATAAAGCTGTCACAAACAAAACAAGAAAACTATCTCCAAGTGGAGTTACTAGAAAGATTTAAGATTTTAAACATTTAGCAGTTTTTAGGGGTTTTCATGCAACAAAAATAGAAAGATAACACTAGAGCTAGAGCAAGGTATGAAGGATAAAACTACTGCAAAACAAGCGGCACCAGTAACACCCTGCACCCCTCCTCTCAGAGCGGGCACCTCTAACCAAGCCTCGGCACCCCTCTCGAGGTTGTTGGGCTCAAAGTTGGAGTGGAATGTTACTGAAACAACTCCGTTCCAGGCACTCTCGTACTCCAGAATCGGACCAAACACTAGAGCCACAACACAACTCTCGAAGTTGTTGCGACGGGAAAAACACGATTCGGTAGCTAAGCGAAGCGCGATCCAAACATGCAAGCTAGAGTTCAGACATCAAGCATAGCAGTCATCCAACATATTGCACCAAGCATAGAGCAGCAAGTAATTAAGCATTTCCATTTCTATAAACACTAAAGGTCTTAATTACAATGCTTAAGTAAAGAATTAAATAACAGAATTAAAGATAGGTGTCGCCTTCTTGATGTAGAAGGACGACAGGCTACAGTAACCATCCCGCCCGATATCAGACAATGAGCCTAGCCCGATACAGCTGTGTCGGGCGGAACGCTCTCTCAAGCGGCACACCACGGCGGGCGACTGCATCGCTCAAGGACCTGGCCGATATGCTCAAGTCGGGCGGCACACCCTCTCGAGCGGCACGCATGACGGGCGGAGCGTATCGGGTTCGATATCATGTCGGGCATGGATCTGCGTATCCTACTGCCGGGCACTGGTGTCGGGCACTCGTGTCGCGTATCTACATCGGCCGATATCGGCTCCCAGTGTCACCCGGTACAGTCCTATGTGAACCAGTCCCCTCCCTCTCAGGATGAGGAAGAGCTCACCTAGTGTCGCCCGGTACGAACACTGGAGCACGATACGCCTGCTCTTGCAGTCTCCTCCGAAGATCACTCGACTATCCGAAACCTGAAGTGACCAAGCTTGTCCGAACTGTCTAAGACGTCTTTTCGGCTCCCTGTAGCTGCTATTTATAGGCAGCTGGTCGTGAGAAGATATGGTGCTCGAAGCTTCATGTGTCCTCCTTTCCGCCGTTCAGTTGGCGGTCGGCTGACGCGGGTATCGCCTGGTACAAGGAGGTCGGCTGTCGGGCGTCGTGGCGAGAGGCGCCTGCCGGTGGGTGGCCGATATCGCACGGCACATGGATTAGTTGCGGCATGCTCGGCTCCCTGTCGGGTAAAGAGGCGTGTCGTCCATCGGTACCTTCTCGCGCGGCATCCTTCCGTCACGCGTCGTCGTATCGCGCAGCCCTGCCGGGCATCGTGCGTATCGGGCGTCAGGGGGGCCGAAACAGACTTGGACTTATTTGCGGACCGAAATGGCCTTATTGGTGCTAAATGGGCCAAAATAGGAGGAAACTCTACAAAAGATGGAAATATTGGACTGAGAGCATTTCTTGGCTAATTATTGCGAAAATGTATATAAAAGAGAGGAAAATGGCAGAAAAGGGAAGTTTTGATAACAGAGTAAAGGCTAAAAACCTCACAAAAATTGGTGTTATCAACTCCCCCAAACTTAGCGTTTTGGTTGTCCTCAATCAATATTTAAACTTTATTTAGCGATGCTTCTTCTTGCGTAGTATGCTTCTCAGGCCAAAAAGGGGTAAAACAAGTATTGTAATGCCTTTAGAGATAATGTTGTCTCATTACGAACAAAAGACTTCATCTTTCTTGCCTTATTGTTTAAGTAAGATTCTTCTCTACAGCTTCGGCGAGACATTGTTGTATGATTCCGAAGTTAGCTTACACACCAAACAGCTTTATTTTAGGGGAAGAAAGTTGTGTAAAGGGTAGGCTAGGGCTTTTTGGGTTTTCTTCTTGTTCTCCATCAGTCCATCCAGGCAAGGGTCCGTTAACGGGCAAGTGGTCTCTGCAGTCCAAGCCAGTTGGCTTTAGAGCAGTGATTTCACATCCTACGTACCACTGCCCCGGATCTACCATGCCTAAAGATGGGTACTTTTGGAAAACAAGTGTGTGTATATTTTTTTTTCTTTTTATTGGGCACAACTCTCATGCTTTTATTCACTCTCATAAGGTTTCTCTCTCTTTTTAGGATTTTTGTCGGGTAAGGGAAACAAAGAGATTCTTGATGTTTGGGAAGCTTTTTCCTTCTCCATACTTGTCTCTTAGCTGTTTGTGAGATTATTATATTTTTGAAAATTTTGACATGGAAAAACATAATCTTCTGTTTGTTTGAAGCAGCATTATCAGAAAGATATAACAAAACTTACATCACATTAAGCACATAGAAAAACAAACTTATGCAAGCAGTTGCATCAGGTTTTTACCAATATAGCAGCTTTGTACATATGTATGGGAGCAAAATAAGCAAAATTTTTCAAATTTTCAAAATTTTATATGAACATGTATATGTATCCAAGAGTTTTATATGAACAAGTATATGTATACATGATAAACAAAAGAATCAAAAGATTAAGTTAGAAAATTTGACAGAATTTTGTACCTCCCTCACTGGTACCATGGTACCCCCCCCCAAACTTACTCCACACTCTGTCCCAGAGTTGTGAAGTAGATTAGGCAAGGTAATACTAATCCAGTGAGGGTTAGCCGACGAGCGCGCCTTCGTCAGATAGAAGCTCCCACACATATTCTCCTCTTTTGCTGTGGTAATCGATGTGATGGAGCTGGTCAAGCGTCTCTTTATTCGCTATCCATTCCAGGACGTGGATGTCGCAGTCGTTGGATAATGGGATCTGTTGTGGGCTGCGGTGGTAGAACTGAAGCTTGTGCCATTTGTTTGCTTGTGTGTCCAGGAATGGTTGTATCATCTTTGTCACCCCGTCGTAGTATTTCCGAGTTAAGCGTTCGACGGATGATAGCGGTTCTGGTGTACACGGCACTGGATGGTTCTTGTTGCCGTCCGAGCTGTTGTAAAAGATTCCTGCTCGTTGCCGGGTGTACACCGTCAGGAGCGTCCAATGGTTATAATGAAGAATTGGCAGAAAGATTTGGCTAGGGACTCCACTTTCCAACTCTTCTAGAAAAAGTTTCTGTGCTCCTGTTTCGTCGGCTAGGCAAACGTCGTTAAACAGCATAGGATGGGCTATATATGCGTGGTCGAACTTTGGTTGTAATATTTGGACGCAAGCGGTTAATACATATACCGCCAAACATCCTCCTTCTTTAACCACGTCCCTTAGCTCATCAATTGGGACTACGACATTGCCCGCCTTGTAAATGACATCCCTCGGGGTAGAATCTACTAACTTCAGAAGGATTACATCTACCTGCTCCTGCGTGAGCGTAGCGCACGAGAAACGGTTGAAGTTTTTTATCATCCCTTCTGTGGCTTTAGGCGAGGCAGTTTCTTCCATCCTGTGCACTTTCAGCAGGGTCTGCAATTCTTTGCCTGTCTCGTAGGTGTCAATTTCTGCCTCCGCTTCTCTCTCAGGGGAGGTGCTGGACTGTGAAGATTTATCGTCTTGGTCGCTGTCCAGCAGCCCATCAGGTACCCCTGCGTCTCGGAAATAGCGTCTGTCTTTGATCAGCAGCATGATGTAAACGCCCCTGCGATGATAGAAGCAAGCACCCCTAAGGGCCCTCAAGTTGCCAAATGTTCTGAGCACCTCAATGGAACTTAAGATGACTAAGGCGCTGTTTCCGCTTCCCTCTTCAGCCTGGACGGGGAAGTCGTGAATAGAAAAGAAGTTCCAAATTCCGCCGTAGCGTTTGGCTCCTCACTTGATAACTCTTTGAAGACGCACCGGTAGAAGCCTCAGATTTTTGTCTTCCGGGCGGCTGAAGGCGATCCCGGAGTGCGGCACCTTGTTGTGGCTCCAGTTCAAGAGCCAGACTTCGTGGTTCCTTAGGTCTGCTACACAGAGGAACCATATGTTGCGGTGCTTGTACGGTGCCAACACGAGGTTAGGGTTATGCTCGTCGATGTGCTGCAGCATGTTGGACACCGCAGAGGAGTCTAGTTCTCTGCACATCAACCTTCTCTCCAAGGTCGGGGTGGCACAGTATATTTTCTTCTGACCTGTCCTACTATCGATATTTTCTATTATAGCATTCTCGAGGACCCTGAATAGCCTTTTTCCGACGACGGCCGGTGAGCGGAACATGTTGCGGAGTGTTCCCCGTCGTATGGAGAAGTAGTCGTCGCTCCAGACGACGTCTTCTTCATCTGCCTGCGATCTTAGGACCTTGTCTAGCAGTTTCTGGTCTCTGATCGATAGGTAGCCGATGGCCCTTCTGTCGAAGTCGGCCATCTCAAAGGAAGGTATCTCTGATGGCTCACGGAACCTATCTGCCATCGAGCGTCTACCTCAAGGGAAGTGTCTTCCATTGGCTTCATACACGTCCCCTTTTTCTCCCTCCGACTCATCAGAAGAGTCTGCCCCGATGCTGATATCTTCGTCATCATTTTCAATATCATCCAGGGGGATTGAGGGATTTTCTTCCTCGGGACCTACGGAGATCGCATGTCCTGCTGGAGCTCCATCGGTGGACTTCGGCTGTGTCCCCTCCTCGGGCGTGGAGGATTGCCCGCTGGAGGAGGAGGGTGGCACTGATGTCGAGGAAGACGCTGACGAAGGTGATGGAGAGCCATGGCTAGGGGGTGACGGTGACCGTCTTGGCTGCCTTCGGCACGGATGGTCGTCCCCTCTATCCAGCCTCTCCTCGATCTTGTTGAGGCGTTGGAGAACTTGCTGCATTATTGAATTTACGGCCTCTAGTCCGCTCAGCAGCTCTCGCTCTTGGTTGCTCAGCCTGTCTTGAAAAGATGCATATTTGTGGGTTAGGGAAATACAAATGTCAGAGTTGGTATCTGTTACCTCCCGCAACCTGTCGAGCTCGTGCCCGAGCATCATTCTGAGCGACGGGGAAGCTCCGGTAGATCTTCCTTCTGTCCTCGCGACATCTTTCTCATGCAATGGTTTACCAGGCGTGGTAGACTTTACATAAACCATTTGCGTTGCCGATGCTGCCAGGTGACGCGACGGCGCTACTTCAGCAGCTATTGCCTTGCCTTTTCATCGGGGAGGGGACGGTTGTGGTGCGGGCGAACTTCGGTCCACCTCCGTACTGTCGGCGATCTCCTCTCCTGCTATAAAAGGCGACACAGGCTGCGGCGTAGGTGTCAGCTGAGCTCCCTCGAGCTCCATTCTCAGGATCTCGGCGAACACCGCATTGCTGGTGTCCGGCTCATGTTCTTCTTCTGCCTCTACAGGCATTTCGGGGATGACAGGGGCTACGGTCGTCTCTTCCGCGGCAGCTCCCGAAGTCTCTGTCTCGGTGACCTCAACGATCACCGGTTCTTTGTCAGCTACCACCCTTCTTGTTGAGGCGGCGGCTGATATAGCTGGAGCGACGACAATCCTACTGGCAGTTGTAGCCAGTAGCTTTGGAACTTCCCTCTCTCGGGCTTTGGTGGCGGTGGTGGGGGCTGTGCCTTTTGCTATAGCTTCAATCTCGACTGTAGTGAACACCAACTTGTCTACGTCGTAGTTGGTGCATCGAGGGAGCGGGAGGAGTGTATTTGTCCTTGCGAACTTATAGAAATAGTCTCCCCCCTCCTTCCTAATGATGTTGGTCCTCATCAGGTACTTTGTGTCAAACACCTCATCGCCTTGCGTCCTTGAAAGGATGTGCGGCTCCCTTGGGTACCCAAGTCCTACTACGATTAGGTTGACGATGCCACCCATGCAGTATTCCTTGGTAGCTTCCTTCATCGGATGTAGTCTGTTCAGCAAAAATCATCCGAGGTTGATCACTTGGCCCTCCATTATGTGCCACATAACCTGGAGCTCCTCCGTGTATATGTTGCTGGATTCATACTTGCTGAACAAGAGGCATGCCACCAGTTTGTGCACTATCCTCCAGAAGCATGAGTGCATAGCAGCTACCTTCTTTCCCGGCATGAACGAAAATTCGTCGGTTAACTTGTTCCAGAGCTTCACGGGATCGAACCCATCTCCCTCGGTGATTCTCTCACCGTTGTCCATCAGATTCCTCTCCTCCTCGCTTGAAGAGAAGATCTGGTTCAGAAACTTTTCGGAGATTGTGCACTCCAAGTTGTAGAGTCGGACCTGGAGTCTGTCTGGCCCTCCAAATACTTTTCTCTCCGCCGGTGAATTTCTCACCCGGTGGAGGGAAGACATGAACTCCATTGTCAGCCTAGTGTACGAGGAAGACCTGCTAAAGCAGATTTTCTTCAGTCTCGCCGCGGCGAGGACGGCCTTCAGCCTCTTCTCGATTCCCAGATCAGCAAATGAGGCTTCATGGCAGAACCTACTGGGGCGGTAGATTTTGGGCACCAGCTCAGCATACCGGCAAGTATGCTCGTCGTTCCTTGGCTCGAAACTCACCGCCAAGGCTTCCGGGATTGCTGCTGCTGCTGGGGGCGTTGGAGTTAGAATTGGAGTTGGAGTTGCCGCTTCTCCAACCCTGGCCCTCTTTTCTGTTGTAGAGGCCTCGACTGGTCTTGGGTTCGGGCGCTTCCGCCCGGCGTTGGAGGTTTCAGCCGCAGTCTCGGGGTGGATCCTCCTACCCTGAGAGTCAACGGGGACAACAGTCATCTTAGTGTGGGCCATCTCTGTAGGACAACAAAAGAAATACTTTGATTAAATATGTTGGTCTTTGAAAGAATTATATAATAAAGAATAAATGTGTGGCCCGGTGTTTTTCTGTACAAAGATTGCCTGGCCTTCCCCGCCCCCCAGTATCGGGTGACACACTAGGTTCTGAGGCGAAGTCATGTGGCCGATACTAGGGACGGGTATCGCCTGATACGAACAAGGTGATAGGGCGACAAACGTGCGGCCGTGTCGAGCGATAAAAGATGCCCGATACGGCTCGTATATAAAAAGGAAGCAGCGTGTCGCCCGGCACAAAACCTTCGGAACGATACAAAAATGGACGACACGACTATCGCTTGACATGGCATATCGGGCAATAGTTACTAAAAGATACGTCGCGCGATATGCATATCGGGCGATACGAAACCGTTCATCTAACAAGGCCGATAGTCTATACATGTAAACAGAGAACGTGTCGGGCGGCATAGACTGTCGCGCGATAGATCTATCGGGCGATAGGTATGTCGGGATGTACCTCACAGAGTTCGGGACTTCCGCACGTTATGAAGGAAAAAGGGGGTGTCGCGCGACACGGGAGCAAAAAGCACAAAGTCCTTGCACGATATGGGAGTACGAACACAGTAATTCAGGTAGCCCGACACGGTAAAACTTGTTCGTATATATATATATCAAACTCAAACTTAGTTTTTCGACATGGTAAAAAAAACACGGCAAGCAAAACTGGGCATGCATCGGCCGATAGGGTAATTCATTCCCGAGACGGGCAGTCCATCCTTTGGACTAAGGGTGATCAGTCCTTTGGCATGATCGTCACAGGCTCATGCCGTACAGGAGTGTCTTTTGTCATGGCTTTAGTGATGCCCGAAACACTCTTTGCACGATGTGGTGCATATCCTGTCGGTAGGGTTGGTTCCCATTAAGACCTTCTGAGCAAAAGCTAGAAGAAAGAAAAGAAAACTTGAAAACGAAATGGGGTAACAAAAGTGGTTGGGGAGTAAAACATCACTGGCCCGAAACTAAGGTCCCGGCCTCAGCTAGCATTACCCATCCCGTCCTATAGAATACTTCGGTGACCCACAAAATAGAGTCAGCGCATGTGGCGCATGCACTGACTCGGGCCTTATTACATCCCAAAATGTTTGTAATGTTTTTCTTGCAGGAAAGTAAAAACGTCCTATTCTAGGAATTTAAAAGACAACTCGGGTTGCCTCCCGAGAAGCGCTGTGTTTCGCGTCTTCAGCTGGACGCTCAAAGTTTCTTCTTCCTGCATCTTCATCCTTTCTTCTGCGGTCATTGTCTTGTTCTTTTTGCCGGTTCGGTATTTGACGGAATCCTTCCCGATGGGTTCTTCACAATTTCAGCCAATTGAGCTAGCTACTGGTCGATCTGGCGTTGGTGCGTCTGCATGTCTGCCAATTGTACCTGCAACGAGTTCAAGACACCGGAATTTGATAACGCGCTCTGCGCCAGTTGATTGTTGATCGTATCTTGCTTCTTAACAAAGTCAAATAACTGGCCAATCACGTCTGCCTAGTCTGTGCCTTTGCCTTGCTCTCGGTTCGACCCTTGATACTTTCCCTGCATTTGGAAGTTCCCTTTGTTTGATGGGAAATGAGTGTTTTTGGAGTATTGGCTTGGTCCTCCCCTTTGCTCAAAAGCCTGGGGTTGCTTGGAGGCGCTTTGTAACTGATGCAAGTTTTCAGCCGCATCCTTTTTGCCATAACTGAAGCCAGGGTGGTCTGGCCTTTTGAAATTCACAAAAGCCACCTTCTCAGTTTCCTCATCCTCAGATTCAGAATCGCTTGATGCGTCTGGTTGGGTGTAGATGCAATTGTCTACCCCGTGTCCGCCTTCTCCACATGTTACACATTTCATTACCTTTTCGACCTGTTTCTTACCCTTTCCGCCAGATTCCTTCAGCTGCTTTACATCTGTAGCTATCCTTTGGATCTGAGAAGTGATTGTCTCCAGCGCCTTGGATTCAAAAGAAGGTCCCTCACTAACCTTCTTAGCTTGGCCCCGGTCAGATCTGTCATAGTCAGTGCCGGCTTGCAGCTCGGCCATGTTCTTGATGATCTTCTTGGACCTGCTCGGCTTCTTCCCCAGGAAGTCACTTCCGGCTGCTGCGTTCAATGAAACCCTTTCTTCGGGAGTTAGTCCGTTATAGAAGGTAGTGATCAAGAACCCTTTCGTGTAGTTGTGGTGAGGGCAGACCCTCTGATATTCTTGATACCGCTCCCAGGCGTCATGGAGATTCTAATTAGGCTTTTGCATGAACGAAGTTATCCTTTGTCTATTTCTCACTGTCTTCTCAGTTGGGTAGAACTTATTTACGAATGCGTCCACCAATGCCCCCCATCCGTTCAAAGACTGGTGGGGTAACCCTAGGTACCATGATAGAGCTTTATCTTCCAAAGAAAAGATGAAGCCCTTGCAATAGATTACCTCCTGGGGAACTCCCCGCATCTTGATAGTATCACAGATGTTCTTAAAAGCATCCAAGTGGTGATAGGGATTGTCATTCTTAGAACTCCCTCTAAAGCTTTTGTTCTGAATCATGGAGATCACAGACGGCTTGAGTTCAAAGTTTGCAGTGTTGAATCGTGAAACGACGACAGGGCATCTGGAATTGTTAGCCTTAGTGGAGGCTAGCTCCCTTAGAGTCTTCTCTTCTTCGTCTGAATCGTCGCTGTTGCTGCCCCCCTGTTGTTCTTGGTCCTGGTGTCGCCTGTGTCGATGATGGTGACGACGCCTGACATGGGGGTGGCCTTCCTCGGAGTGCTCCGATTCCTGATCTTCCTGCTGATCATTTTCGTTGTAGCGATCGTTGCCACTCGGCGGAGGTGATTCATCCCTAGGCCTTCCCTACTGTCCCTCTTCAACGTGTTGCGGGTTGACACGGGGAGGCATAATGTCGATGATTGTGCTCGGTCGAACGTTTGAATGGTGTCGGAACTCAGTGGAACAGTGATCTGTCCTTTAGGGTTCCTGAAAGAATGGCACAAAAAATCAAGTCAAAAAATTGAATTATTTAGTTTAGGCTAAGAATAATAGCATTAAAAGGAAAGAAAAGAAAAGAAAAAGGGTGTTGTCAAACTCATTTCTAAGCTTGAGGCACGGGAGTGTAGTTAGTGGATTTAGATTCGTCTACAGTACCGTTTTTTGCCTCGTCCCCGACAACGGCGCCAAAAGTTTGACCGGCCTAAATCGCGCGTCCTAAAATTGGAGGCGGATTTGAGGTAGTCGAGCTTTTACATTTATAAACCCGAATCCTTCTAGGCCCCCGCAACTTTGTTTACGGGGTCGAAGTAGATATATGGGGTCGAACACAGGGACAAGGGGGTAGTGTTGAGAACCCAGAATCGACACGCTACACTCCTGCAGGTAAAAGAGATGATAAACTCCCCCGTAGGGAAGCATAAAGATGTCACAAACAAAACAAGAAAACTATCTCCAAGTGGAGTTACTAGAAAGATTTAAGGTTTTAAGAATTTAGCAGTTTTAGGGGTTTTCATGCAATAGAAATAGAAAGATAACACTAGAGCTAGAGCAAGGTACGAAGGATAAAACTACTGCAAAACAAGCGGCACCAGTAACACCCTGCACCCCTCCTCTCAGAGCGGGCACCTCTAACCAAGCCTCGGCACCCCTCTCGAGGTTGCTGGGCTCAAAGTTAGAGTGGAATGTTACTGAAACAACTCCGTTACAGGCACTCTCATACTCCAGAATCAGACCAAACACTAGAGCCACAACACAACTCTCGAAGTTGTTGCGACGGGAAAAACACGATTCGGTATCTAAGCGAAGCGCGATCCAAACATGCAAGCTAGAGTTCAGACATCAAGCATAGCAGTCATCCAACATATTGCACCAAGCATAGAGCAGCAAGTAATTAAGCATTTCCATTTCTATAAACAATAAAGGTCTTAATTACAATGCATAAGTAAAGAATTAAATAACAGAATTAAAGATAGGTGTCGCCTTCTTGATGTAGAAGGACGACAGGCTACAGTAACCATCCCGCCCGATATCGGACAATGGGCCTAGCCCGATACAGCCGTGTCGGGCGGCACGCTCTCTCAAGCGGCACACCACGGCGGGCGACTGCATCGCTCAAGGACCTGGCCGATACGCTCAAGTCGGGTGGCACACCCTCTCGGGCGGCACACATGACAGGCAGAGCGTATCGGGTTCGATATCGTGTCGGGCATGGAGCTGCGTATCCTGTTGTCGGGCACTGGTGTCGGGCACTCATGTCGCGTATCTACATCGGCCGATATCGGCTCCCAGTGTCTCCCGATACAGTCCTAGGTGAACCACTCCCCTCCCTCTCGGGATGAGGAAGAGATCACCTAGTGTCTCCCGGTACGAACACTGGAGCACGATACGCCTGCTCTCGCAGTCTCCTCCGAAGATCACTCGACTATCTGAAACCTGAAGTGACCAAGCTTGTCCGAACTGTCTAAGCCGTCTTTTCGGCTCCCTGTAGCTGCTATTTATAGGCAGCTGGTCGTGAGAAGATATGGTGCTCGAAGCGCCATGTGTCCTCCTTTCCGCCGTTCAGTTGGCGGTCGGCTGACGCGGGTATCGTCCGGTACAAGGAGGTCGGCTGTCGGGCGTCGTGGCGAGAGGCGCCTTCCGGTGGGTGGCCGATATCGTGCGGCACATGGAGTAGTTGCGGCGTGCTCGGCTCCCTGTCGGGTAAAGAGGTGTGTCGTCCATCGGTACCTTCTCGCACGGCATCCTTCCGTCACGCTTCGTCGTATCGCGCAGTCCTGCCGGGCATCGTGCGTATCGGGCGTCAGGGGGGGCCAAAACAGACTTGGACTTATTTGCGGGCCGGAACGGCCTTATTGGTGCTAAATGGGCCAAAATAGGAGGAAACTCTGCAAAAGATGGAAATATTGGACTGAGAGCATTGTTTGGCTAATTATTGCAAAAATGCATACAAAAGAGAGGAAAATGGCAGAAAAGGGCAGTTTTGATAACAGAGTAAAGGCTAAAAACATCACAAAAATTGGTGTTATCAAATGTGCTAGGTCTCTACTTTAATGGAGATCTCTACCTCCAAGACCAACTTTCTCTACTCATCCTCCTGACAAGAAGGTCTAGCCTTAGGTCTCTCCTGAGGGCAATGACAACTTATGTCATACGACCTAAGCATGTATCTATTCTTTTATGCTTACTCTATTAAGCTTATGTCCATGACATCTTATTTACATGCTTTTTATTAATTTGGTGGAGGATTCATTAATCCTTATCAACCCTACCCATACCTCAAGAGGGTGGGGAAAAGAGAGAAAACCCTAATCCTTAAGGTCCGTAACAGAATTTGAATTGAGAAGGGATGAACAAGATGAGAGAGTCCTAAAGGTATCTTATTTCAATTCATACCCTAAGACTTTGGCCAGGCAGTCACACGGATATGGGAGTCCTCGTATTCCTACTAGCGGTGCAGAGGAAAATATTTCCAGCCCCCATTCGTGATCCTTTTCTAGACACCTCTATCTTTTGGATAATCCTCTAATAACTCTCTTGGGTTCTACAGAATTTGTAAAATTTAATCATTATTAAATATTAAGTGAGGAACCTTCGCTCTGATACCAATTGTAATGACCCCGCCTCCCGGTAACCCCCAATTAAGGGAGACCGAAAGGTCAGAGCCATTATCCAATAACCCAGATCAAAGGTTCAACAAATAATCAATAATAATTATGAAATTCTACTAACTAAACTAAAAACTGGTATTAAAATAAAATTTTGCATACCTTTTAAAACCTTGGAAATCTATCTATCCAAGCTTGAATCTACTCTATCTAATCCTCCTTGCACTTTATGTTTTACTTTCACAATGTGTCACTTTACTGTTTGTTCATTTTAGGGTTGTACCTAAAACGCCGACAAACAAAATGTCGGTCAGCATATCGAAATATACTAGTATGTGGGGACAACCAAAAGTTTGCACATATGGATAACAATCTAATTATCACAATCAAGTTAATTAACAAGTCAATTTACACTTTTTAGTGTGACATTCTCCGCCGCTTTTGCCCTAACCCTGGCATACCCACCGTAGGGTTTCTTTTGCCAATGACTTGAGGCCACCTTCTCAATCTCGAGCTTGGTGCCTGGGGTCACCCTTCATAGTGCCCGTTAGTCATTCAATATCATAGGCCACCTTCTCATTCCCGAGCTTGGTGCCTGGGGTCACCACTCATGGTGCCCATTAGTCTACCCATCTGGGCCTGACCTTTGGCATCATCCATCAGGGTGGCATGTAGGTGTGAGAATACATACTTCTATTATTAATGTGATAATCATAGTGACTTTATGATTTGCAAGTATGAACATCCAAACTGATAATTTGCATTCAATGCAATTAAGCATTCGGAAAATCCTGGGGAAACTAAGGCGGTTATTCATAATTAACCACATACCTGTACATGCAGATTTGAGATAGAGTAGTCTAATCAATCCAATCAAGCAAGTACAAGATTCCTAAAATTACATCCAATTCCTTTTTATCAAAATCTATCCAAACCATCTTACTACTTATGGTTTCTTTTCCTTTTTATGATTTCTACCTCTTTTATGGTTTACTTTGCAATTAGGGTTTCCCTTCATCTTTTACTATTGTAAACTCTATTTTAACGCAATTGATCACAAACCCTAATTATCTCAACACATAATCCTTAGTTTTGGATTAAAGGCATAATTAACCATTAAATAAGTTCATTAAGCCTCTTTTACATTAAAGCTACCATTTTTATCCTTTTTGTCCATGACAAGATCATTATGCTCATTCATCATCAACTCAAAGTTCATTATGATCTAATTCACATATGAACTTGATTTGCCATTAATACAACCCTTTATTCATGAGAAAACCCTAATTATTACATTAAGGGTATTTATCCATAATTAGGGACTTTTGTATTCAAAATAACTTAGAACCGTCATTTAACAACATATTTTCACATTTTTCAAATTAAATATGATCTTATCCTCTTTTACCCTAAATTAGGGTTTCTAAATGCTTAATCATTCTCATATGAGGTAAAAAAAACCCTAAATCATGCACATTCACATCTAGATCAGGTTTGAATCTAACATTATCATTCAACAGGTTATTAATACTTAAATTAACCCATTAAGCATACTAGATTCAACCTCTAATCACAAATAGGGTTTTAACTTAACTTTAATGCACTTTTCATCAACTTATAGTACTTTTGCAATTAGGAACGGAATCAATTTTTAATATCATTTTTATTGGATTTCTCTCATTCTCCTGATCAAAATTCATGTATTACTTGTCCTAATCGGAGTTACCAATATGGAGATACGGTTTTTGCAAGATATCACTTACTTGGGCCAATCGGAGGGTGCCACGTGTCCCCCTTTCCATGCAACGTGCTTTGTATGTTTGGAAACATAACTGAATGTCAAAAATACCCCCATTTAAGTTGTCACTGCTTCATACACTGGAGGGGTAGAACGGTCCAATGTGACCTTCGTCATCTTCATCCTTGCGCAATCGTGTTGTGCTGCCCTAGCCGGCCTTGCGCGGCTTTTCCTTCACTCCTGGGCCCTCGACGGCCTTTGGGGACAAGTCCCCTACCTTCGTCGTGCCCCCTCACAGGTGGGGCCACCTCGGGTTTGGCCGCAATGGCCAGGAGTAGGCTCTGCAAGCTCGCGGTTCACAACCTTTCTGCAGTCGTGCTACAGGTATGTCACGGGTGTTTGGGTGAAGTTCAACGCTCTAAGACGTTCACTGATCACCCACTGGTCATCGGGGTACATCAGGCCCTCTTCACTATGGATCCACGTCTCTCTGTTGCTCTAGAGAAGTCACCACCCGTGGTTTAGGGTTAGCATGGAAGGAAGGAGAGGGGGTTAGAGAAACGTGGGGTTCTCCTTCCCTTCGAACCAGAGCTCTACCCCTTATATAGGGGTGAGAAACGAAGCCCTGGGTAGGCTTATACATGACTCAAAGAGTCCCTTTCCAAAAGGATTCATATTCCTTCTAGGAGAAGTATTCTTCTCTCTCCTCATTATCCTTTTGTTAAGCTTTATTTCATGGATAATTGGAAAAACGAAAATCCTTTCTCTTATTATCATTATTCTTGCATTTTAATCCATTAACCACGAAATTATATTTCCTTTTGTTGAAACAATACTTCTTTTTAACAATACCTCATAATTATTCATTATGCATCATATTATCTTCTTATTTGACTTTATTGGTATTTTCTCTTTCCTCTTTCTTCATTGGGACTCCTTGGATCCCAAGAAACTCTATGATTTCGAAATCCTTTTTATTGGATACTCATTATCCTTCTAGATGCGTCTAAATGCATTATTCTTTATTATTTCTCATTATCTTGTTTAGTTCTTATTAAAATAGCTCTTTTTGAGGATTTATATTTATTTCTCTTTTATTTTCCTCATTGGTATTTCTCTTATCCTTAGGAATCCTTGGGATACGAAATTCCACCAAGAATAACTCAATTTTACCTCTTTTCACTTGTTTTCCACATTTTACCATTATTTTCAATTTCTTTCTTAATAAAGAAATACTTAATTGATCTTTTCTTTTCTTATTGCTTTTCTTTGCAACTTTGGACTCCTTGGAACCCAAGAGGTACGAAATCCATCTTTGGATTACATTCTTTTGCTTTCTAGAGGTTTCTACATCTTTCTTTTCTCAAATTCTCAATTATTCATTAATTAATTGAATTTCCTTGATATTGGGCCCAATAGCCAATAAAGCCCACAATACAATCATCAAGGCTATTGTAAATGAAATTGCATCATTATTTCTCCAATATGAGAGTTTACATTTCTCATCAGATGAACCCAAAATCGGGGTTGTAACACAGTGAGTGTCCGTAACAACTTATGACATCACAAGCAAAGAGTAGTGCCTAGTCGCACATCATTACTACCCAAGTAGTTGGAAAAGTTGGGGAACAACTTCAACCTACAATATGTGTATGGTGTTACAGTGTTTGTATAGTTCCATTGTCACTGATGTCCAAATTGAACTAGAGGCATGGAGCAGTCACCCTCATTATTATTCAATCTTATTTCTTGAACCAAGAGCAGACTGTCTGAGATATATGTAAGCTCTAAATAACACGTTGACTCACATACGCATGCCCATACTTTTCTTAGTCTCGCTTATCAAGAGGCCTAGGACATCACACTCCAGTAGGAGGGACAAATCCCATGTCTATCACTCAGAGTCAATCCCCATGTGTCAAAGCTACCCAATCATCCCTGTTATAATAACTCATGTTTCAAGACTGTGTTTGATGATGTCAAAGTATACCCAACGACATGTGCTAAGTGTAATGATTTTAGGTCTAAGAACTACAACCACCACCATCATTGTAAGATCTAATTATGACTTCCATAAAGATGGATTCCATGTGTCTGTCTCATGGTGGGTCTATCTGATACACTATTCTCTAACATGTATCTATGTGCTTGGTTTGATATAGCCATATCATGACCAATGAGACTCGTGGTCAATAAACTCACACTCTGATCTTATGTGTTATTATTATTTATCAACCTTTCACAATAACAACTGATTAGGGTCATAACGAGAATGTAAATATGTACTCTTAATATATGAATGATCTCATTTCTTCCAAGTCCATACTTGAAGACATACATCATTGAGTAATATTATTCTATAGACATTTATCATGTTATATCATTATCTCATAATTGAATTAAACATAATAAATGGGAAGCATTATTTTTTATTAATAATAAAATCATTTACATGATAAGTCATTACAATCATCACATGATTGGCTCTCTGGGCATACATAACCAACAGACTCCCACTTGCACTTAGAGCCAAACACCCACGAATCTTATTCTGAGTGACCTTACATGACCATCATGCTTCTACTGTGAAAGTGCTTTTGTCAAGGAATCAGCAATGTTGCTTTCAGTTGATACTTTGCAAATCTTTACATCTCCATGCTATACGATCTCTTATATGAGATGGAACCACCTTTGTATATGTTATGAGCATTGATGTGATCTGGGTTCCTTAGCTTGTGTAATAGCTCCATTGTTGTCGCAATATAGCTCAATTGTGTCACTGATGCTTGGAACAACCCCAAGTTCTATGACGAACTTCTTGGTCCATACAGCCTCCTTTGTTGTGCTCGGTGCAGCAATATACATAGCCTTTGTTGTAGAATCATCAACTATTTCTTGCTTGGAACTCTTCCCACTCACAGCTCCACTGTTGAGGCAGAACACGGATCTGGATTGTGACTTGTAATCATCTTGATCAGTCTGGAAGCTTGCATCAGTGTAACATTTTACCACCAACTCTTCCTCTCAGTCGTAAGCCAAGAACTGATCCTTAGTCCTTCTCAAGTACTTGAGGATGTTCTTTACGGCTATCCAGTTAAAATCATCTGGATCTAACTGATATCTACTCATCATTCTCAAAGCATATGATATTCCTGGATGGGTACACAACATTGCATACATGATTGATCCAATTGCTGAGGCATATGAAATCTCATTCATGTGTTCCCTTTCTTCACAAGAACTGGGACATTGAGCTCTAGAGATAAGGATACCATGGCACACAGGCAGGTTTCCTCTTATTGAGTTCTCCATGCTGAACCGCTTCAGCACTTTGTCAATCTATGTGCTCTGACTTGTTTGAGAAGTCTTCTAGATCTATCTCTATAGATCTTTATCTCCAAGATGTAGGACGTTTCTCCCAAGTCTTTCATATATAATGTATTTCCAAGCCATGCCTTTACCTTTTGTAAAGTAGGGATGTCATTCCCCATTAATAGTATGTCATCTGCATACAATATGAGGAATGTCACTATGCACCCACTAACTTTCTTGTACACACAAGGTTCATCTTCATTTTGATCTAAGCTAAACCCTTAAACTGCCTCATCAAAATGAAGATTCCAACTTTGAGATGCTTACTTCAATCCATAGATTTACCTTTGTATCTAACAGACTCTACTGGCAAACTTTGGATCTATAAACCCCTTAGGTTGTGTCATATACACATCCTCCACAAGATTTTCATTAAGGAATGTAGTTTTAACATCCATTTACCCAATCGCATAGTCATGATAAGTTGTAATAGCAAGCATGATCCTGATGGATTTAACCATGGCCACTGTAGAAAAAGTTTCGTCATAGTCAACACCTTGAACTTGTCTAAAACTCTTTGCAACCAATGTGCCCTTATAGGTTTGAACTTTTCCATCCATGTTGGTCTTCTTCTTGAAGACCCACTTACACCCTATGGGTTTTACCCCTTCAGGTGGATCCAACAAAGTCCATACTTTGTTGGTATACATGGATTCCATCTCAGATCTCATGGCCTCAAGCCATTTCTCAGACTCTGGTCCCTCTATAGCATCTTTATAGGTTATTGGATCATCATCTATGACCAATTCACTACCTTCCTGAGTAACAAGATATCCAAATCTTTCAGGTTCACGGCATGTCCTATTAGATCTATGAGGTTCTTATGTTACTTGAGGAAGTTGAGATTCCACAACACTTTGTAAATCTTTAGGTTCCTCTTATTCATATATTGGTTCAATGTTTTCTTGTTGGTCTCGAATCTCTTCGAGTTCCACTTGTCTCCCACTGCTTCCTTTGGAAATAAATTACTTTTCTAGGAATGCAATATCTTTGGAAACAAACACTTTATTGTCAGATGGACTATACAAGTAGTATCTGACTGTTTCCTTGAGATATCCAACTAAGTAACATTTTTTAGATCTAGGGCCAAGCTTTTCAGCAAACATTTTCTTGACATAAGCTTCACAACCCCAAATCCTCATAAAAGACATTTTGGGACGCTTACATGTCCATATCCCATATGATGTCTTTTGAACCGACTTAGATGGTACTCAGTTTAGTGTAAACGTGAAAGTTTCTAGAGAATAACCCCAGAAGGTAGTTGGAAGCTCATCTAAACTCATCATAGATTGCACCTTATCTAGTAATGTGTGCTTCCTACTTTCTAATACACCATTATGTTGAGGTCTTCCAGGCGGAGTCCATTGGGATACAATCCCATGGGCTCTAATAAGGTCCTCAAACTCCTGGTTTAAGTATTCTCCACCTTACTTAGAACAAAGTGCCTTAATACTTTTACCAAGTTGGTTCTGTACTTCATTCATATACTCCTTGAACTTTTCAAGAGCTTATGACTTATGTTTCATTAAATAAACATAGCCTTACTTACAGAAGTCATCAGTAAAGGTAATGAAGTACTGAAACCCACCTCTAGTTGTTATTCTACAAGGTCCACACACATCAGTATGTATGAGTCCTAATAGATCATTAGCCCTTTCATTATTTCCAGTGAAAGGGGTCTTAGCCATCTTGCTCAACAAACAAGATTCACATGTCTCAAATGATTCAAAATCAAAAGAGTCTAGATAAACATCCTTATGGAGTCTAGATATGCAATTCTCATTTATGTGCCCTAGAAGACAATGCTAAATGTATGTTTTATTTGAGTTGTTGAGTTTTATCCTTTTGGTATTAACGTTATATACATCTATCTTTAGATCTAACAAGCAAAGACCATAAGACATAGGGGCATTGCCATAAAAGATCCCGTCTTTTGAAATAGAACACTAAACAAGATACATAAATGATGTTTATATTTATAGAAAGTATATAATAGCAGTTATTTAACTCTATTGCAAGCCCCATGGGTAGAGATATACTATAGGTTCCAACTACATTGGCCGCAACTCTTGCACCATTAGCAACTCGCAGTTCCACCTCACCTTTCTCCAAAGGCCTACTTTCCTTCAAATCCTGCATATGAGAATATATGTGAGATCCACATCTAGTATCTAATACCCAAGATGATGAAGTAGATAGATTTATCTCAATAATGTATATACCTAAAGTGGAGATCACCATCCCCATCTTCTGCTTCCTAAAAGCCTTCAAGTACAAAGGATGAGTTCCTCTTGTACTTTTCTTTCTCCTTATCTTGAGTGCTGAAGAATTGGACTTAGGCTTGACCACGAACTCTTCTTGGTCTTGCTTTGATCCTTGGACTTAGCCCCACTAATCATTATCATGGGCTTGTCCTTCTTCACTTTTTCTTTGACATGAATCAACATGGAAAGTAGTTTTGAGATCTATCCAGTCAAATTACTCACATGTCGGCATGCAATAAAATGGCTATATGATTCTAGCATAGTCATTAGAATCATATCAGTAGCCAACTCTTGGCTCAAGGTGAATCCCAGCTCTTCAAGACGATACACATGTCCAATCATATTGAGCACATGTTCTTCTATTGAGGTTCCCTCTGTCAGTTTTGACTCAAGTAGCACCTTGAAGATAATGTTCCTTTCTTGTCTATCAAGGCTAAGTGTTACCTTCCTAAGATGTGTCACCATCTCAAGAACACTCATGTCCTCACATTTCTCATGCAATGCATAGTTCATGCAGCTTAGCATAAGGTACTTTATCTCTAAAGCATCATTGGCATGCTTCCATTAAGCAGGTGCATCAGGAGGAGGTATTTTAGGCCATGGTTTGTCAAGGATATAGAGCTTGCACTCTTCATTGTGAACCCTCCTCAAAGTCCAAAATTGGTCGTGGAAATTTCTCCCATCAAGTTTGTCCTTCTTCAGGATCAATCACAAATCGGATTTGTTCATCATTGATTTTACAGGAGAAAATTTGCATTTGTCAAAAACCATTTTTTATTTGACTTGATTTGAAAATTTGATGATGTTAATTAGGTCTTTAATTATTATTTCTCCCACTATTTTATTTAAATTGATAGCCCACAATATCAAATCTGAATATTGCAGCATACAGTATTCTAGTGGGCCAAGATCCATATTTCATCAAGTCATGAGTCGGCTTTTGCCAATCGCCCACAACCTGACTATTTATGTAGGCCATCATGTGAATTGCATCATATGTAACTCTTGGATAGATGATATGAGCAACACCTTGCCATGATCATTTGCATGCCTCTGGGTTTGGGCTCTCCAAGTCACTAGTTAAGTATGATCTAATAGCCAATGTAATAGATATGCACCATGCTTTATGCAAATCTACATATCTACCATCACACTTCCATGAGATAGATGGTGCACCATGCTTTGTATAAATCTATGCTTAGTCAATCAAGATTTTCATGTGTATTTCTAATGGAAAGAGTCTAAGAGTAAATATTTTATTTGAGGGAGTTTGTATAAATACATATACTTTATTCAATCACCACATATATAGTACGTATCATATACATTCTATATCCCACAACAAAAACATGCAATAAATGAAAGTGATGGTTATGGTTAGTCCTAATGTAATCCCTTAGATCCACAAGGAATTATGATCATCTAGGTCTACATCACATGCAGAAACATGTTGTTGATGAAGATATGTGCTTGCCAATCTGGGTTGATCGGTTCAACCCTTGAATCGATCAGCTCGCCTCCTGGCCAGTTGTTAGGTCGTCTCAGTGGTTGTCTGGTCCTTCTGTCCACCATTGGCTGGATCCTCCAACTGATCGGTCATGCCCCACCAGGCAATCGGTCCAGCTTATCCACCATGTTCTCCATGGTCCTTCAGTTGGCCGACTTGTCTTTAGGACACTATCATCTTCATCATAACAGGAAAGTAAACTATCCTACTTTTACATGATTATAGGGAAACCTCGAGTTACATTCAAGGGGAACAAAGGTAGAAGAGAATTAACTTTACATTGGGAAGATGAGATAGAGGCTCGATATGTAGACCAAGATAAACATATGAACCAACCACATACAACCATGCATAGATAGGGGTTATTGGCCATAACCATGCTACACATCCACCATCAAAACCATTTTAGGGTGATGCATGTAAATTGCATATATATACATATATCAGTTTGGGATTAGTGTGGTGTTTGGATTTGATAAGATATTATTCGCATCACATGCAATAATAGAACGACAAAACCAAAATTCAATCATATCGATTATCCCGTAATACATAACATTGATGTTGGCTCTGATACCACTGTTGGAAATATGGTATAGAGCAGGAAATAGAAATTAAACTTTTATCTTCCATATTCCCATAATCAGTGGATCGCGTCAATAACTACAATGCAGGAAGGATGGTTTATGAGATATACCTGATCCTAGAGCAAGTCCAGCGACAATCCTTGTCGTTATAGATGTATAACTCTGAATCCTAGTTGCGCCAGGACTCGTCTGACTGTTGTGCCTCCTAGTCTACACCAGGGACTGCAACCATGAACGTCGTCTTCTCAACAACTCCTCTTGTCATGGACTACTGGTTGACGTTGCCCGCCAAGAGGCAAACAATGGTTTCCTGCCTCTATGGTAGTCCACACGGACTCCCTAGAACTCATGTCATCCTGTTGGACCAGACTCCCTAGAACTTTTGTCGTCTAGTTGGACCAGACAAGAAGGGGTTATCCCTCCCATCGATGTACTAGTCACTGACTTTCTCTCCCACAATGACAACTCACAGTTGTTCTCTCATGTGGTTATCCCTTCCTTGTTGGGTAGGACTTGCCTGGGCTCTTGTGGTTACTACAACCAGAGAGGACAACCGTTGTCAGAGGAACTGATTCTCAGTTGTCTATTTTGTGTTTTGGGAAGCCCACAATACCCCTCTATATATAGTAGAGGCTAGGGTCAAGGTTCCCAGTTGCTATCCAATGCAATATTAAATTGCGGGAGTGGAAAGGACTGAAAGAACTTAAATTTTTGCAACAATTCTGGAAATTGCACAACCTGTGACAGTCGAAATGGCCGCTTGGCTGAGCCATAATGTGACATCCTGCTATCAAACAGACAATGAAATGTCACGCGAAAATGTGCGGAATTTACCATAAGCCACATAGTATCAAAAACATGAGTTAATTAAAACTGATCTGGGAAATAGATAAAAGAGAACAATTACAACTAGAACCTTATCCTACAGAGAAACATATTATATAGACATTCACATGTTCTGATATATGTCCACAGCTATTTAGAAACCAGTTGTCTTGTCATCATATGAGTTCACCACCTATTTATACATATATTACATGCCACCTTGGGCCAACAGCAGGATATAAAGAATTTCAACAACTATTCATCGTGAAACTGTTGGTATGTATGCCCTGAGAGCCAATCATGGGATGATTGGTGGGATACATTAAGATTGATTTGATAAACATCAAAGGCAAGCTTCCAATTCTTTCTGGTTCAGTCATATGAGATAGTGATAGAACAGATTGAATGTCTAGAGAATGATAGTACTCAATGACGTATGCTTTCAGGTTGAGGACCTGAACGATGAGATCATGCGGATGCTAAGAGTTTGTACATTCTTGTTATGTCCCTAGTCAGATGTCATTGTGGAAGGTAGATAGACAACAATGACACACAAGACTAGATTGTGGTGTTGGTTGATGACAGAATCTCATTAGTCATGATATAGAGATATCAAACCAAACACATAGGTACTTGTTAGAGAACAAGGTACCGGGCAGACCCACCGTGAGTTTGACACATGGAACCATGACATGATAGTCACAGTCAGTACTCACAGTGATGGTGGTGAGTGTGATTATTAGACCTGAAATCACTGCACTCAACACATGTCGTTGGGCACACTTTGACATCATCAAACGCAGTCCTGAAACATGGGTTGTTATAAAGATGATGATTGGGTGGATTTGACACATGGGGCTTTTGAGGGGTGAGTGATAGATATGGGATTTGTCCCTCCTGAGGGAGTTTGATGTCCATGGCCACTTGATGAGTAGGATTGAGATAGGCGTGCGCATGCATGTGTGAATCAGTATGTGATATTGATGTCATACATATCTCGTTCAATCTACTCTGAGATCAAGAAAGTGAATGAACGTTGACAGGATGACTGTTCCATGCCTCGAGTTCATTCGGGATATCAGTGACAAAGGAATTATACAGTCGTTGTAACACCATTCACAGATTGTAGGATGAAATTTGTTCTCCAACTTTCTACTTTCACTTGGGTAGCAATGATGTGTGACTAGGCACCGCTCTTTGCTTGTGAAGTCATAAATGTTATGGACTCTCACTGCCAACGTGAAATGGACCTGCAGGGTCACACACATAGGATTTAACCTGGAAGAGGAGTTTTGTCCACAAGAAATGTTTAGATTGATTACTAAAGGAGTTTAGTAGTTCAATTAAACACTCAATCAATTGATAGCTCATTATCATATTGTTCAAGGTGTTGGAGATATTGATTGGAGAATCGGATTGATTGAAATCGCATTTGACTGATTCCGCACAACCTGCACTCCCAACCGATCGGCTCAAGTGTTGAACCGGTCGGCTGAGGTTGTTGAACCGATCGGCTGGAGTGTCCAACCGATCGGCTCATGACCAGGTTGAAATGACAGGTTCAAGGGTTGAACCGATCGGTTCAACTGGTGCAACCGAGCAAGTTGGGAAAGTCAGGTCGGTGAGAATTTTCCTTGCATTTCAATTGCCCAATTCGATTGGGAATATTATTGGTATTCGATACCAATTGGGAAAGAAACAAGGAAAGTCTTTTTGAGCCGGATTAGGACCATGAACTGATCGGTTCAGGGCACCAACCGATCAGTTACAGTGCCCCAAATGGTCGGCTCAGGCCCAACCGATCGGCTCAATGGCCGAACCGATCGGTTCAGCTATGAACCGATCATTTCAGGTTGCGAACCGATTGTTTTTTGTGGAAAAATCTCGAACCCTTCTACTCTAGCGTTTAGTCCCGTATTGCCTGGGATAGAGAACCCTGTCCCATGACCCTCCTATATATATAGGGGTAGTGGGGGCTTCTCAGATAACAACTCAATGCAACCAGTTGCTCTGCAAGTTGGCGTTCTCTCTGGTTTTGGTAACCAAGAGAGATCCTGAGAAAGTGCTTCCCGCAAAGGGAGGTGCAGCAAGGGAAGGACAACTGCAGTTGCAACTGGAGGCAGGAGAGTGTGTTGGCGACTAGTATGTCAACAGGAGGGTGCGACTCCTTCCACTTCCTTGTGGGATAAGGAGTGTGGAGTTCCAGGTGGTCCGTGTGGACTACTTCAGAGGCGGGAGGTTTCTGCCGCTCAGGAGGACAAGTGTCATCTGACAGTCCGGTAGGAGGAGGAGTCGTCAGTCCCGGTGCGACCAGGAGCTACACAGATGCCGTCCAAGACCGGAGTTGAAGACCGCGCATTGCGCGAGGTATTGTTGTCGAGCAAGCCTCGGGATAAGGTATGATTCCACAAACCATCCATTTCCTATTATATAGACGTTGACGTGTTTCCTCGTGCTGGGTTTGGGGAGGAACATTTTTGTTTCTGCTGCCTTCTCTGCCTCCCCTAAAACCCAACAGAAACATCGTCAAAACATCTCCGAGGACCCGAGAGTACAGGGATGACTCTAGGACTCCAGCATAAAAGACCAAAATAGCAGCATCCACCTCTTGTCGACTACTGCTCCTCCTACTGCTCAGCCTCAACACCGGGGTCACCACCTCGACCAGCACGGCTACCTAAAAGGGTCGTAAACCAGCGGGGTGAGACACACAGTCCCAGCAAGAAACATGACTCCCCACCGTAACTATAAAACCTTATAAGATAAAAGTAGATAAAACAGGTTACTTGTTATGAGCAGCATACTGAGCAAGACTATATGATCTACCATCCTTACCAGGATATCCATGAGGCTTGTATCCAGATTCTATTTATGGAACATGATTGACAAGATAAGCATTACATGAACGTATCACAAGATATCAAGATCATATAAGCAACTGTAAGTAGGTAACTGGATTATCTATAAACAAGGCCTCAAACAATGTTTTGTATTTATTATGTGTAGCATATACTATTTGGATGTATTACATTTTATTATGCCCTGAGGAAGTGAGACTTCCCTGCTCAAATCCAACCATTGGCTGTGAAGCCCAATCCGGTGCCATACAAGGTCTAAGGAGATCCAGACTCTATGACCTCACTTTCTCGTGGTCAGTACACGAATCATCAAGCAAGACTGTAGTCTTATGCTTATAGGGCCTCAGCCTCTGGGTTAGCTCTGCAAGCTACCCATGTCTCTAGCTCACCTCATCATAGGTGCTAGTGCATACATCCGAGACATGAACGCATCATGCTCATCATCACATATATCCTAAGCCATGGGTTTGTTCGCCATGCTGCATATATTCACAGTGGTACTCTGATTCCTCCTATTTTAGGCTAGGGGAAAACCTCGCATATTCAACAGTACTCCAATAAATCCCGCAGGATAAACCTATTTCACCATCACCATGATACTGATGATGATGGATCTATGGCCAGGGAAAACTACATGGTATGTTCATCTATAATTAATTAGTACATTTTAAACCAATTGTTGAGGCAACTAAAGTATAAACATAGCCTTATAGAGTTACATCATCATTGCCATCATCATACTGTCCTGGGACCTCAATCCCTCATTATATCAACCACTGCCTCTCAAGGCATCATAATCATGCATCAGCATCCTAGGAACGCATCCCTTATCTCATCATCAGAGGATAACACCTCCACTAGGCACTCAGCCTTATATCATGTCCTCATACCTATCAACTTGTTATCTCATTACCACATGGTGCTACTCAAGCACATACATCTCATAGCTCTTACCAGGCTATGAATCCACATAAAAATACTTGCATGGTTAGTATACACATCCATAGAGATAACTGAAGCTATCATAGATTTAACAGGATTATCATGATATCAAGTATAAAGCAACATCCATGAGTATATTGCACATAAGCTGTAGAAATCATAGTTTTATTATCAATCATAAGCATATATCATGCCCCTTACTTGTGATCATATACATGTGTCACATTATCATGTGTAGCAACATCATATCCTTCCAAACTTCCTGGTTCGCAACCTATCATCTTATCTCATTATCAGAGTCGCAGGATTCAAGGTGATTACACCATATCACTTGTATTATCATTATTAACAGAGAACTATTGGCTATTTACATTCCGGGTTATCATAACCCTCACCAAAGCTCCTGCAACCCTCACTATAGGTATGGCGAGCAGCGCCAACCCTCACCAAAAGATGTATCAGCTAGGGTTTCCCAACCCTAAGCAAGCTCACCACCATATTGGCCAACCCCATCACTTCACCTATCGTGCAACAAGAATACACCAGCTCACATGGTGTCGAACAAGGTGTATCGTGCATCATCACAAGGCTGTCGGCCAAAGGCCTATCGTGCATGCAAGCTAGGGTTAGGGTTAGGGTTTCCTCTATCGGCCAACCCTCACATGGACCATATCGGCCAAAGCCATATCGGGCACTAAGCTATCAAAGCCTATCGGCTAAGGCCATCTCAAGGAAAGATGGTATTGGGCAACCTCCCTACAAGGTGTGTCATGTAGAGCACTCAACAAGGTGTATCGTCCAAGCAACAAAGGTATCGGCCAAGGGAACCCTAACGAGCACCAACCAAACTTCAACTAGATATATCAGCCAAGGGTAGAACTTAAGATGAAGCTATCGGGCAGCACTACTCCAAGGTCATAACGTGTAAGGCACAACTCTACAAGGTCGTCTTCAACCTCAACCACAAGGGCACAAAACCCTAATTCATCAAGAAGATTGGCTCACCTCTCAACACCCAAGAGAGAGGGGTTTTGCACAACCTCTATCACAAATCAGGAAACCACAAGGATCAACCTCAACTTAGGTCATCACATATCCAAGAGCTCACCTCTCAAATCCATGGTGAGAGGAGGGTGTTGCACAAGCAACTAGAATGTAGACTTACCTCTCAACTTAAACGAGAGAGGGGTATTGCCCACATCACTAGAGCTCAAACTCACTTCTCAAGAACCAAGGAGAGAAAGGGGTATTGCTCAACAAGAAAACCCCAAACTATGGTTTAGCCAACAAGATCCAAAGGAATATAAATCATCAACAACATCATGCTCACTATATCCATAAGATCAACAACAGGTACTAGAGCAAGAAACATAACATGCAATGGTTGATCATCAACATATATGAAACATGCAACATAAAGAAGGTAGTATAGCTAAGGTTAGAAGTTATGTAACCCGCCTTAAGAAAGCTCCCCAAACTCCAAGCTCCAAGCTTTAAGCTCCTAGCTCCAAGCACACCACTTTCGGCCACCTCAAGAAAAGGAACAAGAATCATAACCACCATGGATGAAGAGTAGGCAAGATGGAGAATAAGATGCTAAGGAGAGAGGGAAGATGCTTACCAAGGAAACAAGGTCCAACTAGGGTTTGGCCACCAAGCTAGAGGAAAAAGAAGAGATCTCTACCAGGGGGATCAGCCTCCAAGCACTCCAAAGGAGGTGAGTCGTGCACCAAAGAAGAGAAGGGCAACAAAGAGCTAAAGGGTTCCTAAGGAAGAGAAAGGCAAGACATATATAGAAGAGGGTGGAGGAGAAAATAAGGCAGTGTGTCGCCCACCTAGGGACACTTGTCCAAGGGCAATGCCACCTTCTTATCTCGCCTTATACACATGTCCAAGGCTATTGCAACATGCAAGCACTATGCACCAAGTGTCCACTAGTGGTGACACAAACGAGGTCAAGAGGTCAAAGACCAACACACACATCATACCATGCCTGATACACCACTCCATCTTGGCTGACACATCCTTGGCCGACACTCCATGGCCGACACAAGGCATCCTTGCCCGATACAAAGCTCAACAAGGCAAGGTAAGGACCAAACAAGGGTGAAACAAGACCCAACAGAGCTTCAACAAAGCCCAAGACAACTCACGGCATGAGCCCAAACCTCCCTCTCAACTCCAGAGGAAGCAAAGAGAGAGAAGAACATCTCTCAAGGTGACAAACTTGCCTATCAACCCTAACTTAGGTTATTTTTCAAGTAGCTCCTCCAACACTCAACAAAACACAAGCAAACCCTAATCACCACTAAAGGTGATTAGCAAGCAACTAAGCACAGGGTTTAGGTAAAACAAATAGGGTAAGCCCAAAATGGAGGTCAGGGTCCTTACAAGCCATAAACCTCTAAAAAGGGATTTCGTCCCCGAAATCCAAAGAGAAAAGCGAGGGATATTTCCTCCTCATATCTTCCTCAAGCTCCCATGTAGCTTCCTCAATGCCACGATGATGCCAAAGTACTTTCACAAGAACCAGGTCCTTCCTCTTCAGCTTCTTGACCCTCCTGTCAAGAATTGTCACTGGACCTTCTTCGTAAGTCACACTTTCATCAAGCTCAACCTCAACTGGCTGTATCACTGTCCCTGTGTCTGGATGACTTTTCTTCAACATGCTGATATGGAATACCGGATGTAATCTGTGCAATTCTGACGGCAGTTCTAACTTGTAAGCTACCTTGCCAATACGTGTTATTACCGGATATGGCCTCATATACCTGGGTGTCAACTTGCCCTTCCGTCCAAACCTTAGCATGCCTTTCCATGGTGAGACCTTGAGATACACTTTGTCACCCTCGTGGAACTCTAAAGGTCATCGACGATTATCTACATATGACTTCTGCCTATCTTGAGCTGCTTTCAACTGTTGTTGTATTACTCTGATCTTCTCTGTTGTCTGTTGTACTAACTCTGGACCCAAAATCTGATACTCACCAGACTCATACCAGTAAAATAGAGATGTGCACTTCCTTCCATATAGAGCCTCATAAGGAGTCATGTCAATGCTCCGCTGATAACTATTGTTATATGCAGACTCTATCAAACTGAGATGCACATCCCAACTACCTAGGAACTGCAAAACACAAGCTCAGAGAAGATCCTCCAAAGTCTGAATAGTCCTTTCAGACTGTCCATCTGTCTGTGGGTGGAAGGTGGTACTGAACCTCAACCGTGTTCCCAATGCCTTGTGCAACTGCTCCCAGAAATGACTCGTGAACTGGGGACCTCTGTCGGAGACTATCATTGCGGGTATACCGTGTAAACACACTATATCATCTACATATACCTGAGCCATCTTCTCTGTTGTATACATTGTCCTTACAGGTATGAAATGAGCAGACTTTGTCAATCTATCCACTATCATCCAAATGGAATCATGATTCCTAGTTGTCCTTGGCATACCAACTATGAAATCCATGGTTATATGATCCCATTTCCACTATGGTATTGGCATGGGTTGCAACGTACCTGCTGGCTTCTGATGTTCAGCCTTAAGTTGCTGGCATACCACACATCTTGCCACAAACTCGGCTACATCCTTCTTCAAGCCTGGCCACCAATACAAGTCCTTCAGATTATGATACATCTTGGTGACTCCCAGATGCATAGCATACATCGAAGAGTGCACTTCCTCGAGCACTAGCTTCCTCAGATTATTGACATCGGGGACTACCATCCTTTTATGATAGAAAACTAGCCCATCTTCGGACTCATGGAACCCATCATGCTTTTCGCTGCCAAGCTCTGATCGTATTAACTGAACTGCAGCATCTGTCAGCTGTGCATCTTTGATTTGTTGTCACAGGGTAGGTTTGACTTGCATCTGTGCCAACAATCCTGTTAACAAAGAAACTTCTGTTGGCCAAATTGGACATTCTTATAATCCCTTTGTTTCGATGATGACAAACATTTCATTCTTGTGGATCTAACGTGCTACTTGAGTGTTGCAGGAATTAGATGGATGACAAACTACTTGGAAGATCTATATGCTCTAATTGATTTAATTCATGATTGTAATCAAATGTAAAAACTTGTACAAGTATATAATGTACAAGTACTTAGATATCATGTAAATCAAGCGTTTAGATCTTCCCTAGTCAATCACAACATTTAAATAGGTCATCCCCTACAATAGTGTCACAACTGCACACTCATACACACACTTAGTACTTAGTTTAAAACATTGAAATAGGGTTAATCTCGGTCGACAAAATTCTCGACCGAGACACTCTCGGTCGACAAACTCTTCGACCGAGAATGACCCAGGTAGCCATTAGACAGAGCAGACAAGGTAGTTGGGAGTTGGATCAGAACATTGCTACAGACAGTCCCTCAGTCAACAAGTCCTCGACCGACTAGGACTCTCGGTCGACAAATCTTCGACTGAGAATGTCTCTGTCTGCACTTTTCAGAGTTAATTAACTAGCCGTTGTTAAAGCAACTAATGGTTACCTAATGGCTAGTTAAGCACTAAGAACCCCCTAGAAAGTGTCTAGAATGTCCTTAAGCATCCATAGGCCATTCCTATAAATAGGACAAGCCATAGGACACTCAAAGTACACTTGTGCTACACTTGAGCATTCATACTTGCAATTGGCAATTCATTCTTGTGAGCAATGGAGCAATTCCAACATTGGCTATATATCTCCATTGCTCCAAATTCGTGGCCTATAGGCTAGCATCTCCTACTCACTACACCAACACTTCCATATACATTGTTTAGGAGATCAAAACGCTTGATATAGGAAATTAAGCCTTGTGCTACAATGGTATTGTAAGTTCTATTTTTCCTTCTTGTTCTTTTATATCCTTTGTACTCTCCTTGCTACTCCTAGGGTTGGAGGCTGCGGATTGGAGAGGGTTTGTCTTCTCACGTAGAGAAGGGTCTTCTCGGTGGAGAAGGTGGACTTTGGACTACTTCAAGAAGGTTGTCTCAACGGGAAGCTACTTCAAGAGGAAGGCTACTTCAAGGGGGAGCTTGAGGTTACTTCAAGGAAGGCTGCTTCGAGGTTGGTGAGACTACTTCTAGGTGAAGGTTGTCCGGAGGGTTTGGTGAAAGTGTTGTAATTTTATGTAACATCATTGCGAGGTAATAAAATTAAATACTTTCAAAATCCTGGTTGGGTAAGCAACCGGGTAGTGGATTGACTGCCTTAGTATTTGCTAAGGTTGGAACCACTCTAAATCCTTGTCCCCTTGTCCAATATTTTTGTGGTTGCTTGCTTTGGTTAAATTATTTATAAAAAATCATAAAACCCTATTCACCCCCCTCTAGTGGTTTTTCAATTGGTATCAAAGCAGGGCTTCAAGGAACTCTAACAAAGTCTTGAAGAATGGGTGATGGGGTACTCAACAACCTCAACTTGGAAGGAACACTCGTGGCTAGGCCTCCAGCTTTTGATGGCACTAACTACAACTACTGGAAGAGGAGGATGCAATTTTACTTCCAAGGAATCAGCTAGGACTTATGGAGAATGGTATCAACTCCATATGAACTTCCTCAAATGGAGTATGCAATTTGGGATGCTAATACGGTAAAGTCTGCCCAAATGAATGCAAAAGCTGTAAGTATACTTTATTGTTCAATTTCCGTTGGTGAGTTTAATAGAATATCAAATTGTGAAACGGCTTATGAGATATGGCATATACTTTCTATAACATATGAAGGAACTGTTCAAGTTAAAAACTCTAAAATCAGAATGCTTAAACAGAAATTTGAACAATTTCATATGCATCAAAATGAGTCTATTAGTGAAATGTATGCAAAATTCTCTTCTATTGTGAATGGTTTAAATGCTTTAGGTAAAGTAATTAGTGAAGAAGATCAAGTTTCAAAAATCCTTAGATCTCCTCCTCCCAAATACAAGCCTAAGGTGACTGCTATTGAGGAAGCAAATGATCTCACACGGCTAAGGATGGAACAACTTATTGGCAGCCTAAAAGCACATGAGGCAACTTTAGAAGAGGAGGAAAGACGAGAACGTGAACTTCAACAAGGGAGAAAGAAGGACATTGCATTCAAAGCATCAACCAAGATCAATCATGACACAAGTGAAGATGATAGTGAAGAAGAAACTCTCATTGTAAATGGTAAGCAGTATAAAAGTTTTAAATCTAATAAAACTTCTAGTATTTCTTCTTCCAGGTGCTTTTAATGTGGAAAAAAGGGACACATGAAAGGTGATTGTCCAAAATTCAAGAAAGGAAAGAAATCATCTCATGAAAAGAAAGAAAGAGCATATAAAGCTGCATGGGACGATTCAAGTGATGATAGTGATGATGGAAAAGAAGAAGTAGAATGTCTTATTGCTACAACAAATGAAGAAGAAGAGGTAAGTCTTTTTGATCTACCAAAAGAAGATCTAATTGCTAGTCTTCAAGATACACATGAGAAATATATTGAGTGCAAGAAGAAATTTAAGAAATCAAATAAAGAGTTACATGCTAAACTTCTTTCTCTAACATATGAAAATGAAGATCTCAAAAAGGGTATTGAAGATTATGACATTAAACTTAAATCTGTAGAAGCAAATTGCAATCTTCTTTCCCTAGAAAAGTTAAACTTTCAAACTCAAGTAAATGATCTTCAAAGACAATCTATTTTGTGTACACATCTAGATTATGATATTATTGTGAAAGAAAGGAATTCTTTATTATCTAATCTAGATCAAGCAAAATTAGATATCAAGAAGAAAATGGATGAGATTATGAAGTTACAACAAAAAGTGAGTAGCTTGAGTAACAATAATATTCTTGATAATATCTTAAATGATTCTTATCGTCAAATTGGAAGGAGAGGACTAGGTTATAAGGCTAAGGGAAAATCTTATCAAAAACCTAGTTGGAGAAGGACACAAGTGCTAGAGAATCAATTCATGTATGTACCCAAGAACAACTCAACCCCTAGAAAGATAAATGAGATTGACTTTATTAGTTGTCATTATTGCTTGCGTCTTGGACACTACTCTTTTTCATGCCCATACAAGAAAAAGAATGATGATCTAGCTTGGGTTCCTAAAACTTAGAAGTTGAAATTTGACTAGTTGAGATTTGACCTAAACTGATTCTTGATAAACAAATGTCATATCTCAACACAATCGAGCTTTAACTTTCATATTCTCGTTTTACTTGGAAACAATTACTGAAAATAGTTCTGAATTAGTACATAAACTTTCTCGGTCGAGAAACTGTTTGAACAAGAACACTGTCGGTCGAGAATTAGTCGACCAAGCAGGTTACTATTTTGAAGTCTACAACAAGGCTGATTAAATCTATACAAACAGCAACATTTTCGGTCAAGAAAAGCGTCGACCGAGATAAATTCGGTCGACAAACAGTTCAACCGAATCAAGTTCTGTTGAACCTATTTTAAATTAATCTAGTTTGCTATCAATTTGTTATTAATGATTGACATGCAAATCAAGAATAAATCTTGGAGACCATTTTTGAAACAAGACATATTGATCTTTTTGCATCATGAATTAAGGTATAACATTATGCATATGAAATCCTTAAACATATTGCAAGTGTTATATGAAGACTGATTTTGAACAAACCTTATTCATTGATTGAAAAAGTTTATTAAGCATGTTCAGTTACATGGTTTGTCTTAAAATTGAAAAATTATGAACCTGAATGAGATTATTTTGGTTTATTCTCTATATGTTTTGGCTTTAAATGGAAAATATGAACCATGATTAGTTTAATCAAGGAAATTACTATTTTATCATAAGTCCACATGGTTTTTCGTAAGTATTCCTTGGTATATCTATATAGGAACCATGTATATTGAATTCTAATTTAAAATAATCATAATCATTGTATTTACATACTTTTATCTTGATCGTTGCATTGTTCTATCATTGTGCTATGATCATTGTGTTTCATTGGTTTGTCTAAAATAATCTTTGATCCATATATACAAACCATGAATGGATATTATTCTTGATCATTGTCATTCATCTCATATGAAGATGCCATTTTGCATAAATAGTAAAATTTCATGGCACAAATGCATTTTAATTTGAAAATCTGCAGAAATTGCCTCTTGGTTGAAATCAAGTTTAACCAAGGGGCGCTATGGTCGAAGTCAAGGTCGACCTAAAATAAGCTTGACAAAATGCTTATTTGTACATCATTTTACTGCACTTAATCTTAGCATCTTGATTCAAAATGTTTTTATCATATTGAAAACATAATTTTAGTACATAACTCTCATAAAAGGTCAACTTATTATGATCTAATATTGATTGTGACCTTAAATTATATTGATTATAAGATTAATAAGCTTACAAAACTTTGTAAACATCATTTGAAGTTTGTTATGACCTTAGTATTTTTAATCTTGGTTATGAAAATAAAGTAATCTACAAATTTCATGAATGTGATATATATCTTGTTCTTAATCGAATTCTCTAAACAATCAGGGCTTAACATCCCGTGCATTTGGTTAGAGATACTTTTCATGTACTCTACTATAAGCTTAAAGGATTCTCATATCATTTTCAAGGCTTAACATCCATTGCAAAATGGATGAGAAATCAGAATGTATCCATCATGAGCTTAAGGGAATCTCATATCATTTTCAGGGCTTAACATCCCTTGTAAAATAGATGAGAAATCAATACACATATGCCATGAACTTAAAAGGAACTCATATCATTTCAAGGCTTAACATCCTTTGCAAATGATTGAGAAATAAATTGTGGCTAAATTTAACAATAATTGGTTTGCATTAATCCCTTGCTTTTAAATTGATTATCTCTTTAAGGGGGAGCATAGCATAAAATTAAGGGGGAGAAATAAAAGTCATACAAAATGATTTTCCTGGATATATTTTTGAAATGACAAAGGGGGAGAAATAATATAAACTGAAAAACATAAAGTAAAATGAGTTTTATAAATCTCAGGCCAATACACACTTGCAAAATAAGAGAATGGCTACAAAAGGTAAACCTTATGTATGAAACTCATATGATTTATATTTCCTTATTATTTAGGAAATGTTTGTCATCTTCAAAAAGGGGGAGATTGTTGGCTAAATTGGACATTCTTATAATCCCTTTGTTTCGATGATGAAAAACATTTCATTCTTGTGGATCTAACGTGCTACTTGAGTGTTGCAGGAATTAGATGGATGACAAACTACTTGGAAGATCTATATGCTCTAATTGCTTTAATTCATGATTGTAATTAAATGTAAAAACTTGTACAAGTATATAATGTACAAGTACTTAGATATCATGTAAATCAAGCGTTTATATTTTCCCTAGTTAATCACAACATTTAGATAGGTCATCCCCTACAATAGTGTCACAACTGCACACTCATACACACACTTAGTACTTAGTTTAAAACAATGAAATAGGGTTAATCTCGGTCGACAAAATTCTCAACTGAGACACTCTTGGTCGACAAACTCTTCGACCGAGAATGACCCAGGTAGCCGTTAGACAGAGCAGACAAGGTAGTTGGGAGTTGGATCAGAACGTTTCTACAGACAGTCCCTCGGTCGACAAGTCCTCGACCGACTAGGACTCTCGGTCGACAAATCTTCGACCGAGAATGTCTCTGTCTGTACTTTTAAGAGTTAATTAACTAGTCATTGTTAAAGCAACTAATGGTTACCTAACTGCTTGTTAAGCACTAAGAACCCCCTAGAAAGTATCTAGAATGTCCTTAAGCATCCATAGGCCATTTCTATAAATAGGAAAAGCCATAGGACACTCAAAGTACACTTGTGCTACACTTGAGCATTCATACTTGCAATTGGCAATTCATTCTTGTCAGCAATTGAGCAATTCCAACATTGGTTATATATTTCCATTGCTCCAAATTTGTGGCCTATAGGCTAGCATCTCCTAATCACTACACCAACACTTCCATATACATTGGTTAGGAGATCAAAATTCTTGATATAGGAAATCAAGCCTCGTGCTACAATGGTATTGTAATTTCTGATTTTCCTTCTTGTTCTTTTATATCCTTTGTACTCTCCTTGCTACTCCTAGGGTTGGAGGCTGCGGATTGGAGAGGGTTTGTCTTCTCAGGTGGAGAAGGGTCTTCTTAGTGGAGAAGGTGGACTTTGGACTACTTCAAGAAGGTTGTCTCAATAGGAAGCTACTTCAAGAGGAAGGCTACTTCAAGGGGGAGCTTGAGGTTACTTCAAGGAAGGCTGCTTCGAGGTTGGTGAGACTACTTCTAGGTGAAGGCTGTCCGGAGGGTTTGGTGAAAGTGTTGTAATTTTATGTAACATCCTTGCGAGGTAATAAAATTAAATACTTTCAAAATCCTAGTTGGGTAAGAAACCGGGTAGTGGACTGACTGCCTTAGTATTTGCTAAGGTTGGAACCACTCTAAATCCTTGTCCCCTTGTCCAATATTTTTGTGGTTGCTTGCTTTGGTTAAATTATTTATAAAAAAATCATAAAACCCTATTCACCCCCCTCTAGTGGTTTTTCAACTTCCAACTGTACATTCATTTGTCGCAAGGAGATGAACATATCCTACCTATGGCACATCAAGGAACTCAATTGTACCCTCTTTGTGGGAAGAGAATAAGACTTCCTGTTGAGCGCATCAGCTACAACGTTCGCCTTACCAGGACGATACTCAATGGTGCAATCATAATGACTAATCAGCTCCATCCAACATCGTTGTCGCATGTTCAACTCACTCTGCGAGAAGATATACTTCAGATTCCTATGATCTGTAAAGATCTGGCATACTTCCCCATAGAGATAGTGTCTCCAAATCTTCAACGCATGCACCACTGCTGCCAATTCCAAATCATGTGTTGGATAGTTCTCCTCATGTTTCTTAAGTTGTCGCGAAGAAAAAGAAACCACATGATCCTCCTGCATCAGCACACATCCCAAGCCTTTCTTTGAAGCATCACAGAACACAACATAGCCTTTCCCAAGCTCTGGCAGCACCAACACTGGAGCACTTGTCAGCTTCTCCTTCAAACTTTGGAAAGCTCACTGACAACAATCATCCCAAACAAAAGGCACGTCCTTCCTAGTCAACTTTGTTAATGGCAACGCGATCACACTGAAGTCCTTTATAAACCTTCAGTAGTATCTTGCTAAACCCAAAAAACTACGGACTTCCGTTGGCGTCTTCGGTTGCTCCCAGTCTGCAACTGGCTCCACCTTCTTGGGGTCCACTCTGACTCCTTCAGCAGATATCACATGACCCAAGAAACTTACTTCTTTTAACCAGAACTCGCACTTACTAAACTTGGCATACAACTGATGTTGGCAAAGGAGAGTCAACGCTTGTCGAAGATGCTATTCATGTTCTTGACCATTCCAACTATAAATCAAGATGTCATCTATAAAGACTACAGCAAACTGATCTAGAAATGGATAGAACACTCTATTCATCAGATACATGAAAGCAACAGGTGCATTGGTTAGTCCAAACGGCATAACCACGAACTCAAAGTGACCATACCTCATTCTAAATGCCGACTTTGGTATGTCATCATCCTTAATCTTCAATTGATGATATCCAGACCGTAGATCGATCTTTGAGAACATTGTAGCACCACACAACTGATCGAACAGATCGTCTATCCTTGGAAACGAGTACTTGTTCTTGATTGTAACTTTGTTCAACTGTCAGTAATCTATACACAACCGCATCGATCCATCCTTCTTCTTTACAAACAGGACTGGAGCACCCCACGGTGATGTACTTGGTCTGATGAAACCCTTATTCAACAACTCCTGAATCTGCCTCTTCAGTTCTGCCATCTCAGCTGGAGCCATCCTATATGGTGTCTGAGCAACTGGTTGTGTCCTTGGTACTAGATTGATCTCAAAGTCAATCTCTCGGGGTGGGGGAATACTGGGGAACTCATCAAGAAATACGTCCTTAAATTCTCAGACAATAGGTACCTCCTCAAGTCTAGGACCTTTTTCCTTGGTATTCACAATGTGAGCTAAAAATGCCTTACAACCTTGCCGCAGCAACTTCTCTACCACCAAAGCTGACACCAAACATGTTGGGAGAATCTTCCTATCTCCCTGAAAGATCCACCTCTCACTACCATCATCAAACACTGCCAACTTGGATCCACAGTCCAACACAACCTTGTACTTCTCTAAGGTATCCATCCCAAGGATCACATCGAATCTATGCATATCAAGTGGTATAAGATCCACTTGTATACTGTGTCCTGAGAAGGATAGGACACAAGATAGACACTCCTCTCGAAGCATCGAGGAACCATCGAGGGGGGTTTCTAACAAGAGACTATCTTTCTTACAGCTAACAGGTAAAGGACAGCTATCAAGCAGATTATGTGTGATAAAAGAGTGTGTAGCACCCGGGTCAACCAGGACAGATATAAAGCAAGAAGAAGACAAATAAGAGTGAAATAATTCCATCTGACCTGCCACCACTCACGGGTTTACTATCGCCTCTGGTTGACTCATAGCATAGAAATGAGTCGTTGCTTGTTGTCGTCCTCGCCCTCTGCTTCCTTGAGCAGACGATCCTACCTGCGACGCTTGACTGTTGTCTGCCTGACACTTGTTGACTCTGTCTTGGTTGTTGTGTTACTTCAACGTCTCTCTTTGGGCAGTTTGACATCAGATGCCTCGTCTGTCCACAGTGATAACATGACCTATCTTCAAACTGTGGTCTAGATGGCCCTGTCACTGTCACTGAAGCTGTGCTGTGGACTTTGGATGGCAAAAGTCCACGCCCTCTTCCCTTACTCAGAGACCACTGAGATGGTGTACGAGAACTCTGCATTGCGGAAGGTGTTGAAAACCTTGGCTTCTTGAAGCCATCAAACCTTTGTCTCTGGAACTGAGCAGGACTTTTCCTAGTCATGGACTCCCTTTTCTCCCTGACAGACCATTCAATCCTACGGACGGACTCCACGAACATGGCAAACTGTTCCCGATTCTCCAAGGCAGCAGTAGGTGTTGATAGCTCAGCACTCAAACCCTTCTCAAATCGCCTGATCTACTCATCATATGTTGTCGCCATATGAGGAAAAAACCTCAACAAGTCCATGAACTTGGCTTCAGACTCGGTGACACACATCTGTCCTTGGCGCAGACGCTCGAACTGGTTGATCTTTTCGTCTAGATACGTCTTCGGAAAGTATCTGCTGACGAACTCACCTCGGAAAACCTCCCATATGATCTCTTCATCGGGTCGCTTCTCCTCCTCGATGGCCCACTAGTGGCCAGTACTACCTTTCAGAAGGTAGACAGCATGCTTTACCTTGTCTGCTTCGGGGATGTCGAGGATTCGGAAGGCCTTCTCAAGACTTGTCAGCCACAGATCTGCATCCACTGGATCAGCCGTTCCAGTATAATCTGAAGCTCCGACTCGGCGAATCTGCTCAAAGGTCTTCCCAATGCCTGATGATTCACCATGGGGAGCATATTCTCTTGGCTGAGCCACTGGCACGCGTTCCACCATGTGATTCATCGTAGCCATTAACTGCCCCATCAGCTGCTGGTAGGTAGGGTTTTCAAAAATGACTGGGTCAAGTTGGGGGACCTTAGGCACCCGATCTTCATGTGCCTGCACTCTAGCTCCATCAACTGATGCAGCATCGCTGCTCTCAGCAGCATGTTCTTCATGGTTTCCAGACATATTTAAGCTTTTTCTTCCGCTGAGGGCAGAAGATTATTGTAAGAAAATCTGGAGAACTCATAAGAACAGACACGAACCTAGTCCTAGATCCCTATAGACTCCGCAAACCTAGAGCTCTGATACCAAACTTATTGTGACATCCCGCTATCACACAGACAATGAAATGCCACGCGAAAATGTGCGGAATTTACCATAAGCCACATATTATCAAAAACATGAGTTAATTAAAACTGATTTCGGAAAATAGATAAAAGAGAACAATTACAACTAGAACCTTATCCTATAGAGAAACATATTATATAGACATTCACATGTTCTGATATATGTCCACAGTTGTTTAGAAACTAACTGTCCTATCATCATACGAGTTCACCGCCTATTTATACATATATTACATGCCACCTTGGGCCAACAGCAGGATATACAGAATTTCAACAGCTATTCATCGTGAAACATCGTCAAAACATCTCCGAGGACCCAAGAGTATAGGGATGACTCTAGGACTCTAGCACAAAAGACAAAAACAGCAGCATCCACCTCTTGCCGACTAGTGCTCCTCCTGCTGCTCAGCCTCAACATCGGGGTCACCACCTCGACCAGCACGGCTACCTAAAAAGGGTTGTAAACCATCGGGGTGAGACACACAGTCCCAGCAAGATACATAACTCCCCGCTATAACTATAAAACCTTATAATATAAAAGCAGATAAAATAGGTAACTTGTTATGAGCAGCATACTGAGAAAGACTATATTATCTACCATCCTTACCAGGATATCCATGAGGCATGTATCCAGATTCTATTTATGGAACATGATTGACAAGATAAGCATTACATGAACTTATCACAAGATATCAAGATCATATAAGAAATTGTAAGTAGGTAACTGGATTATCTATAAACCAGGCCTCAAACAATGTTTCGTATTTATTCTATGTAGCATATACTATTCGGTTGTATTACATTTTATTATGCCTAGAGGAAGTGAGCCTTCCCTGCTCAAATCCAACCATTGGCTGCGGAGCCCAATCCAGTGTCATACAAGGTCTAAGGAGATACGGACTCCATGACCTCACTTTCTCATGGTCAGTACACGAATCATCAAGCAAGACTACAGTCTTATGCTTATAGGGCCTCAGCCTCTGGGTTAGCTCCGCAAGCTACCCATGTCGCTAGCTCACCTCATCGTAGGTGCTAGTGCATACATCTGAGACATGAACGCATCATGCTCATCGTCACATATATCCGAAGCCATGGGTCTGTTCACCACGCTCCATATATTCACAGTGGTACTCTGATTCCTCCTATTTTAGGCTAGGGGAAAACCTCGCATATTCAACAATATGCGCTCCAGGCAATCCCGCAGGATAAACCTATTTCACCGTCACCATGATACTGATGATGATGGATCTATGGCCAGGGCAAACTACATGGTATGTTTATCTATAATTAATTAGTACATTTTAAACCAATTATTGAGGCAACCAAAGTATAAACATAGCCTTATAGAGTTACATCATCATTGCCATCAACATACTGTCTTGGGACCTCAATCCCTCATTATATCAACCACTGCCTCTCAAGGCATCATAATCATGCATCAGCATCCTGGGAATGCATCCCTTATCTCATCATTAGAGAATAACACCTCAACTAGGCACTCAGCCTTATATCAGGTCCTCAGACCTATCAACTTGTTATCTCATTACCACATGGTGCTACTCAAGCACATACATCTCATAGCTCTTACCAGGCTATGAATCCACATAAAAATACGTGCATGGTTAGTATACACATCCATAGAGATAACTGAAGCTATCATAGATTTAACAGGATTATCATGATATCAAGTATAAAGCAACATCCATGAGTATATTACACATAAGCTGTAGAAATCATAGTTTTATTATCAATCATAAGCATATATCATGCCCCATACTTGTGATCATATACATGTTTCACATTATCATGTGTAGCAACATCATATCCTTCCAAACTTCCTGGTTCACAACCTATCATCATATCTCATTATTAGAGTCACATGGTTCAAGGTGATTACATCATATCACTTGTATTATCATTATTAATAGAGAACTATCGGCTATTTACATTCCAGGTTATCAGAACCCTCACCAAAGCTCCTGCAACCCTCACTATAGGTATGGCGAGTAGTGCCAACCCTCACCAAAAGATGTATCGGCTAGGGTTTCCCAACCCTAAGCAAGCTCACCACCATATCGGCCAACCCCATCACTTCACCTATCGTGCAACAAGAATACACCAGCTCACATGGTATCGGGCAAGGTGTATCGTGCATCATCACAAGGTTTTCGGCCAAAGGCCTATCATGCACACAAGCTAGGGTTAGGGTTAGGGTTTCCTCTATCGGCCAACCCTCACATGGACCATATCGGCCAAAGCCATATCAGGCACTAATCTATCAAATCCTATCGGCCAAGGCCATCTCAAGGCAAGATGGTATCGGGAAACCTCTCTACAAGGTGTGTCGTGTAGAGCACTGAACAAGGTGTATCGTCCAAGCAACAAAGGTATTGGCCAAGGGAACCCTAACGGGCACCAACCAAACTTCAACTAGATATATCAGCCAAGGGTACAACCTAAGATGAAGCTATCAGGCAACACTACTCCAAGGTCATAATGTGCAAGGTACAACTCTACAAGGTCGTCTTCAACCTCAAGCACAAGGGCACCAAACCCTAATTGATCAAGAAGATCGGCTCACCTCTCAACACCCAAGAGAGAGGGGTTTTGCACAAACTCTATCACAAATCAGGCAACCACAAGGATCAACCTCAACTTAGGTCATCACATATCCAAGAGCTCACCTCTCAAATCCATGGTGAGTGGAGGGTGTTTCCCAAGCAACTAGAATGTAGACTCACCTCTCAACTTAAATGAGAGAGGGGTATTGCCCACATCACTAGAGCTCAAACTCACTTCTCAAGAACCAAGGAGAGAAAGGGGTATTGCTCAACAAGAAAACCCCAAACTATGGTTCGGCCAACTAGATCCAAAGGCATATAAACCATCAACAACATCATGCTCACTATATCCATAAGATCAACAACAGGTACTAGAGCAAGAAACATAACATATAATGGTCGATCATCAACATATTGAAACATGCAACATAAATAAGGTAGTATAGCTAGGGTTAGAAGTTATGTAACATGCCTTAAGCAAGCTCCCCAAACTCCAAGCTCCAAGCACACCACTTTCGGCCACCTCAAGAAAAGGAACAAGAATCATAACCACCATGGCTGAAGAGTAGGCAAGATGGAGAAGAAGATGCTAAGGAGAGAGGGAAGATGCTTACCAAGGAAACAAGGTCCACCTCGGGTTCAACCACCAAGCTAGAGGAAGAAGAAGAGATCTCTACCAAGGGGGGTATCAGCCTCCAAGCACTCCAAAGGAGGTGTGCCGTGCACCAAAGAAGAGAAGGGCAACAAAGAGCTAAAGTGTTCCTAAGGAAGAGAAAGGCAAGGCATATATAGAAGAGGGCGGAGGAGAAAACAAGGCAATGTGTCGCCCACCTAGGGACACTTGTCCAAGGGCAATGCCACCTTCTTATCTCGCCTTATACACATGTCCAAGGCTATTGCCACATGCAAGCACTATGCACCAAGTGTCCACTAGTGGTGACACAAATGAGGTCAAGAGGTCAAAGACTGACACACACATCATACCATGCCCAATACACCACTCCATCTTGGCCGACACATCCTTGGCCGACACTCCATGGCCGACACATGGCATCCTTTCCCGATACAAAGCTCAACAAGGCAAGGGAAGGCCCAAAAAAAGGTGAAACAAGACCCAACAGAGCTTCAACAAGGCCCAAGACAACTCAAGGCACGAGCCCAAACCTCCCTCTCAACTCTAGAGGAAGCAAAGAGAGAGAAGAATATCTCTCAAGGTTACAAACTTTCCTATCAACCCTAACTTAGGTTATTTTGCAAGTAGCATCTCCAACACTCAACAAAACACAAGCAAACCCTAATCACCACTAAAGGTGATTAGAAAGCAACTAAGCACAGGGTTTAGGTAAAACAAATAGGGTAAGCCCAAAATGGAGGTCAGGGTCCTTACGCATACGGTCATCTCATAGGTGAGATGACTATTTTGTAGTTTCCAGTTGTGTACAAATTTGGCAAATCAATTCCCATCAATGTTAGATATTGATTTCCTTGTGCAACAAGTATTGCTCAAGTAAAACGTATAGGGAAACATCTAGAACCTTTCTCGACTGAGCTAGAGCATCTCTCCCATACGAGACGGTCGTCTCAGTTCACTCAGACAATCATCTGGTGACCCTAGTCGAGCCTGTTTGGTTGGGTCAGTTCGTTCCATTGCCAATTTCAACTCATAAACAGGCTTGACACCCAGACTTTGGCACTTCTAGACGGTCGTATCAACACTTGAGATGGGAGTTTGGCAGTGTTGTCAGCATGTTTGTTGCCTGAATCAAATGCCTAAACACTTTAGCACTTAATTCAACTATCATTCGAGATATGAACTCCTCTTCTAGGTAAATACCTATGTGTGTGGCCCTATAGGTCCCATATTACATTGGTAGTGAGTGTCCATAACAACTTATGACATCACAAGCAAAGAGTGGTGCTTAGTCACACATCATTGTTATCCAAGTAAATGGAAAAATTGGGGACAACTTCAACCTACAATATGTGTATGGTAGTACAGTGTTTGTATAGTTCCTTTGTCACTGATGTCCATATTGAACTAGAGGCATGGAGCAGTCACCCTCATTACTATTCAATCTTGTTTCTTGAGCTAAGAGCAGACTATTTGAGATATATGTAAGCTCAATATCACACATTGACTCACATGCGCATGACCATGCTTTTCTCAGTCTCGCTTATCAAGAGGCCTGGTACATCACACTCCAGTAGGAGGGACAAATCCCATGTCTATCACTCACAATCAATCCCCATGTGTCGAAGCTGCCCAATCATCACCATTATAACAACCCATGTTTCAAGACTGCATTTTATGATTTCAAAGTGTACCCAACAACATGTGTTGAGTGCAGTGATTTCAGGTCTAAGAACCATAGCCACCACCATCACTGTGAGATTTAACTATGACTTCCATAAAGATGGCTTCCATGTGTCAGTCTCACAGTGGGTCTGTCTGATACATTGTTCTCTAACATGTATCTGTGTGCTTGGTTTGATATAGCCATATCATGACCAATGAGACTCAGTTATCAACCAACTCACACTCTGATCTTATGCGTTATTGTTGTTTATCAACCTTCCACAATAACAGTCGATCAAGGACATAATGAGAATGTAAATATGTACTCTTAATATATGTATGATCTTGTTTCTTCCAGGTCACGTACTTGAAGACATATTTCATTGAGTAATATTATTCTCTAGACATTTACAATGTTATATCATTATCTCATAATAAAAATAAACATAATAAATGGAAAGCTTGCCTTTTATTAATAATCAACAAACTCTCACTTGCAGTTAGATCCAATCACCCACAAATCATATTCTGAGTGACCTTACATGACCATCACACTTCTGCTATGAAAGTTCTTTTGTCAAGGGATCAACAACATTGCTTTCAGTTGGTACTTTGCAAATCTTTAAATCTCCACGATGCACGATCTCTCATACGAGATGGAACTGCCTTTATATATATATTGAGCATTGATGCACTCTAGGTTCCTTAGCTTGTGTAATAGCTCCATTGTTGTCACAATATAGCTCAATTGCATCGTTGATGCTTGGAACAACCCTAAGTTCTGTGACGAACTCCTTGATCCATACAACCTCCTTTGATGCACTTGATGTAGTAATATACTCATCCTCTTTTGTAGAATTGACAACTATTTCTTGCTTGGAACTCTTCCAGCTCACAACTCCATTGTTGAGGCAGGACACAAATCCAAATTGTGACTTGTAATCATCTTGATCAGTCTGGAAGCTTGCATTGGTGTAACCTTTTACCACCAACTCTTCCTCTCTGCCGCAAACCAAGAAATGGTCCTTAGTCCTTATCAAGTACTTGAGGATGTTCTTTATGGCTATCTAGTGAGCATCACCTGGATCTGACCGATATCTTCTTGTCATGCTCAAAGCATATGAGACTTTTGGACAGGTACACAACATTGCATACATGATTGATCCATTTGCTGAGGCATATGGAATCTCACTCATGTGTTCCCTTTCTTTACAAGAACTAGGACATTGAGCTCTAGAGATAGGGACACCATGGTGTGCATGCACGTTTCCTCTCTTTGAGTTCTCTAAGCTGAACCGCTTCAACACTTTGTCAATGTATGTGCTCTGACTTAGTTTGAGAAGTCTTCTAGATCTATCTCTATATATCTTTATCCCCAAGATGTAGGATTCTTCTCCCAAGTCTTTCATAGAGAATGTATTTCCAAGCCATGTCTTTACCTTTTGTAAAGTAGGGATGTCATTCCCCATCAATACTATGTCATCTACATACAATATGAGGAATTTCACTATACTCCCACTAACCTTCTTGTACACACAAGGTTCATCTTCATTTTAAGAAAAACCAAACCCTTTAACTGTCTCATAAAAAAGAAGATTCCATCTCTGAGATGCTTGCTTCAATCCATAGATTGACATTTGTAGCTTACATACTCTATTGGCAAACTTTGGATCTATAAACCCCTCAGGTTGTGTCATATACACGTTCTCCAAAATATTCCCATTAAGGAATGCAATTTTAACATCCATTTGCCAAATCTCGTAGTCATGATAAGCTGTAATTGCAAGTATGATCAAGATGGATTTAACCATGGTCACTGGAGAAAAGGTTTTGTCGTATTCAAAACCTTGAACTTTTCTGAAACTCTTTGCAACCAATCTTCCCTTATAGGTTTGAACTTTTCCATCCATGTCGGTCTTCTTCTTGAATACCCACTTGCACCCTATGGGTTTTACCCCTTTAGGTGGATCCACCAAAGTTCATACTTTGTTGGTATACATGTATTCCATCTCAGATCTCATGGCCTCAAGCCATTTCTCATACTCTAGTCCATCTATAGCATCTTTAGAGGTTATTGGCTCATCATCTATGACCAATTCACTACCTTCTTGAGTCACAAAATGTCCAAATCTTTCAGGTTCAAGGCATATCCCATTAGATCTATGAGGTTCTTGTGTTACTTGAGGAAGTTGTGATTCCACAACACTTTGTGAATCTTTAGGTTCCTCTTGTTCATCTACCGGTTCAATGTTTTCTTGTTGGTCTCGAATCTCTTCAAGTTCCACTTGTCTCCCACTGATTCCTTTGGAAATAAATTCCTTTTCTAGGAATGCAATATCTCTGGCAACAAACACTTTGTTGTCAGGTGGACTATACAAGTAGTATTCGACCATTTCCTTGGGATATCCAACAAAGTAACATTTTTCAGATCTAGGGGCAAGATTTTTAGAAAACATTTTCTTGACATAAGCTTCACAACCCCAAATCCTCATAAAAGACATTTTGGGATGCTTCCCAGTCGAGAGAATCTTTTTTATTCAAAACAAGAAAAGGACATCAAAAAACATGGCAATATTCGATAGAAGGCTTCCTACCATGCCATAGCTCATAGGGGGTTTTCTTCAAAGAAGGATGTGTAAAAACCCAGTTTTGCACAAAACATGAGGTACTAACGTATTTGGCCCAAAAATTCTTTGGAGTGTCATACTCTAAAAGCATGGTCCTAGCCATCTTATGTAGTGACCGATTCTTCCTCTCTACAACCCCATTTTGTTGAGGTGTTCAAGGTGAAGAGAAGTTATGTGCATAGCTAGATTCTTCACAAAAGGGTTCAAAAAGATCATTTTTAAATTCTCCCCCATGATCACTACGGGTGGAAACAATCCAGCAAGAAGCTTCATTCTCAAGTCAGTTACAAAAACTAGAGAAAACATCAAGCGTGTCACTCTTAGAAATGAGAAATAAGGTCCAAGTATATCTTGAGAAATCATCGACAATAACAAGGCAATACTTGGAACCACAAAGTGATTGAGTTCTCATTGGTCCAAATAGATCAATATGAAGAAGTTTAAGAGATCTCTTGGTACTAAGGACTCCGTTGGATTTGAAGGAGGATTTGGTTTGCTTTCCTTGGGTATAATGTTGTCATTCCTTATCCTTTTCAAAATCCAATTCGAGAAGTCCCTTGACCAAGTCCTTTTTGCTCAACTTCTTCCACTGATATATATTTACATGATCAAGTCGACGATGCCAAAGAGAAATATCATTCGAATTGACTACTAAGCATGTACTAAAAACATGCTTAATAGAGTCAAGCACAATTACATAAAGATTGCCACCTCTAGTTCCCTTACATATGACTTGATATGTAACGACCCTGCCTCCCGGTAACCCCCAATTAAGGGAGACCAAGAGGTCAGAGTCGTTATCCCAATAAACTAGATCAAAGGTTCGACAAATACTCAATAATAATTACTAAATTCTACCAAAATTGTACTAAAAAGTTGTACTAAAATAAAACTTTGCATACCTTTTTCAAAAACTTGGATATCTAACTTCTATCCACATCTGAACTCTATTCTAACAATCCTCCTTGCACTTTATTTCATAATTTCACAATATGCCACTTTATTGTTTGTCCTTTTCAATTTGTACCTAAAACGTCGACAAACAAAACGTCGGTCAGCATAAATGAATATGCTTGTATGTGGGAGAAAGAAACATTGTGCAACTATGATAACAATGTAATCAGCCAAATATCATTTAACAGCCAAGATTACGTCTTAAGCACTGCTACTCAATCCTTACCTATCCCCTATCTCTATGTTGTCCCTACAGTGGACTTGGATACTACCTCTCTTACATGGTAGATCCTTACCCCCATGGCCCTACCTCACATGTAGCAAATACTTAGGGTTGGGGAGTCACATGGCCCTACCCAAAGGTATCCCAATCCCTGACTCAAGGTGACTTGATGGACCTACCCCATTGGTAGCCATGTACTAAGTCATCAAATGACCTGATGGACCTACCCCATAGGTAGCCATGTACCAAGTCAATCTATCTAGCTACAGAGGGGACTAGGATCTGAGCTAGTAGGCACACATCTTAGGTGATAGTCATATCCACATTATAGTTTGCATGGATTAAATTCATCTAACAGTTTAATTCAAGTCACTGATGAAAATTCAGAAATCCTCAGAAAACTAATTTGGGATATTCATAAGTGTAACCACATACCGGATCTAGAGCAACTTGATGTCCAAGCTTTAATATTCAATACAATCAAACAAGCAATCTGCAATATCCTAAAAATAATGCATAACATCCAAGTGTCATTGTTTTATCCAAAACATTCTCAAGATCGGCTTGGATTCCACCTTATGATTTCTAGGCCAACTTTAGGGTTTTATTAGGGTTTTAGCCTTCATTATGCATTTATCACTTTTAATGCTCTTTTAGTTCACAAACCCTAATTTCAACATCATAGGAAAAATTAAAAGTCAATTATTTCTCTTGTATACTAAAATCACCATCTTCACCCTTTTAAGTCATATCCAGATCATTAAGGCTAATTATCACCTTTGGTTCCTTTTAAATTAACAACTTTCATGAACTCTATTTATAACTAATTCCACCTTTACCCATTAGAAAACCCTAATTACCATATTAAGGGTATTTATCCACAATTAGGAACTTTTATACTCGAAATAGCTTAAAATCATCATATCTCAGATTTATTCATGAATTCAAGCAATTAAAGCCATTAAGAGTCACAATTACTAACATTAGGGTTTCAAGGCCCATCAAAGCTTTATTTATGCACATGGAACCCTAAATTAATCTAATACATGTAAAGTTCATCCTTTTAGATCTTAATGTGTCTTTTCATAATTAACAGGTTAATATCATCTTTAATCATCCATAAAACCCTTCTCAATACATTAATCATCTCAAATTAGGGCTTCTTAATCATTAATACATTAAAGTTGATAACTTCCACTACTTTTCGAATTTCAAGAGGAACTAGCTTCTAATGGATTCCTCACATTTTTTTGAGCAAAATTGATATATTATACGTACCAATCCGAGCTACCATTAATTAGATATGAATTTTGCAAGATATACTTACTTGGACCAATGGGAGGCTACCACGTCAGCCATCCCATGCATCGTGCCTCTACGTAACCCGGCTGACTTAAAAATATAACGAAAAGGTGATTTTGCCCCTGTGTGAAGATCTGGCTCTTCAAGCCTCGGGAGGGCATGACCGTCCAATGCCTCGCTCGTCTTCTTCCTCGCGGATGCCTTTCGCTGCCGCTAGGTTAGGGTTGGGAGTAGCGTTGTCTCTCCTCCCCCAGACCCTACAGCCACCAGGGAGGGTTCCATCACCTCTGTTGCACCCCTGTGCATAGGGAGACGCCCCTGGGTTGCGGCTGGGGCGTCCGATTCAGACCTGCTTAGTCTGCAACTACAGCCGGCCTGCAACCCTCCTGCTGGTGTTGAGTAGGTACTAGGGCTAAGAGACGGTGGTCAAGCTTCCCTCCGGTGACATGGAAGCATCGTGCCTCCATCACGACTACTTCATGGCTCCTCGCTGCACCAGAGATAGCGCTATTCTCATAGGTTAGGGTTTGAGTGAAAACAAAGAAGAAGGAGGGAGTGGGTTGCATGGGATCCTCTTGGACTCGATCCAAGGGGTCTACCCTTATATAGGGGAGGGTAGCAATGCCCTAAGATGCTCAATCACGAGGAAATAAGTCCCTCTCCCAAAAGGAAATCTACTTTCCTTAATTAAGAATTATTCTCTCTCTTTTAGTAATTCCTTGATAACCCATATTCTTTAATTGTTAGGAATTCGAAAATCATCTCTCTTATTCTCTTTATGCTTGACTTTTAATCCATTGGCATGAAATTATACTTTCTCATAGTAGAGAATACCTCTTTTTAAACAATACCACAAAATTCATTAATTATGTATCACATTATCCTCTTATTTTGTATTATTTGTATTTTCTCTTCTATTTTCTCCATTGGGGCTCCTTGGACCCCAAGAAACTCTAATATTTCGAAATCCTTTTTAGTGGATACTCATTATCCTTCTTGATGTATATATATCCATTATTTCTCATTATCTTATTTATTTCTTTATTAAAATATCTCTTTTTGAGGATTTCTCTTTATCTCTCTTTTTATTTTCCTTATTAGAATTACTTCTAACATTACAAACCTTATGGATATGAAAATCCACCAAATATGACTCAATCATACCTCTTTCCATTTATTTCCCATATTTTATCATTGTCTCTAATTTCCTTCTTAAAAAAATAAATATTTAATTGATCTTTTCTTTTCTTGTTGCATTATCTTTGCAACTTTGGACTCCTTGGAACCCAAGAGGCACAAAATCCACCTTTGGATAATATTCCTTTGCCTTCTAGAGGTTTCTACATCTTTCTTTTCTCCATTTCTTATTTACTTGTTTAATAATGGAGTTTCTTTTGTGTTTTCCTTGTTATTGGGCCCAATAGCCAATAAAGCCTACAAAACAACCAACAAGGCTATTGGAAACGAAATCCTTTTATTCAAAACAAATCATATCAGTATTTGTTCAAATATCTTTAATAGGAGAAATTACATTTCTCACCAAAAGAACCCAAAAATTGGGGTTGTAACATCCTTCCCCTCTAGTAGGAATTTTGCCCCCAAAATTCCATCAAGCAAACAACCAATCAGGATAAGGCTTCCTCATGTCCATCATGGATCCCATGTGGCTTTACCCTCTCCATGGTGCTTCCCAAGAACCTTCATCATCACATATTCTTTTCTCTGAGTTCTTTCACCTTGGCATCTGTAATCCTCACAGGTGACTCAGGACATTTTAGCCTCTCACAAAGTTGAATAGGTTTGTGGCTCAGCACATGGCTCGGGTACCTCACATAGTTCTCTAGATCGGACTCATGGAACACATCATTCATCATGTTATCCTGAGGGGTAAGGTCAAACATAATCTTCTCCACCAATCCATCTCAAATGGACCCATATATCGGGGACTCAGCTTTCTCAACTATAGCTCAGAGGGGTCGGATTTTCATATCACATATTCTCCCATAGTGAACTGCATGCTAGTCTACTTTGCATTAGCTCACGACTCATGTCGTCCCTGGGCTCTCTTTTCTAGCCATTGCACGATCAAAGCGACTTCATCTGCACACATTGTGGTCCTTTTCTAACCTTCACGAGGTCCCTTCATCAACATCATCTTAATGAAGTGGTGACCGACACAACCTCCCTTACAGAGCTTTTTTACATCCCGATACTGGCTATGGTGGTTATCATCACATCTTACGGAGGACAAGAATTGTCTCCATGTATCACCCTAAACGAGCACACATGCTCTCATCAGACCCTCTAGTCTGGATCATACTAACCATTAGTTAGGGGTGATAAACTGTACTAGCATCGAGTCCTTCATGTATCTAATTCCACCTTATGGAAGTGAATATTTAGGTTATACTCAAGAACTTTTGAACTCGCATCATGGTGTAGTTGAACCATCTCTCTCTCATATGTATTTCAACAAGATATGTCCCTTGACAATATTCTTTCTTTCTCATGTCAACTAGGTAAGGCAACCTACCATAACCCATATTGCATCTTGACCTTCCTTGGTCTAGGGGAGACTTACCAAAACATCCATAGTGATGAACTCCCATTCCCTCTCGGGGACTCTTTATCCTCTATATCAATACACTGGGTTACAGGTGTTCGTCCTTCACCTCCTGGCTTGCATGGCGACAAGCCACGTGCAACTTCATCTTAAGCATCTAAAGTACTACTGTCTCTTACTATCTTTGTAGTACCACGGTGTATGGTGATCTTAAAACCATGATCTCGTGTATGCCATGATTCCTCAAGATTGATTCCTCAGAAACCCTAAACCACTCTGTTTGGGGTTTCATCACCTTCTTTTCCAGAGAAGTGCATCTGAGATTCTACAACCATCCTTTTATTGCATCAAGGCCTAGGCTGGCTAACCCAACAACCACTAACTTGATCAACATACTCGTTAAATCAGAGTGTTAGCCCAACATATTTCACAAACTTAGGGTTAACCTAACAACCTCTTCTAGCCTCCAACTAAACTAGGCAGCTGCATCTCAACCAGAGCATCCATTACCACCTCACATCCTTACATGTACGGTAATGTTGAAGACATACACCTCCATGTATTCCACTTATCATATCGTCTTGGACTTTAAGTCTATCTTCATCAAGAAGACTCTGAGCTCATCCTCTTGGTTATCAAACTCAACCTTGTATAACTCACAAATAGCTCATGATAAAAACATCCTCATAAGATGACTACCTTATTTCTCTTAGTGTTTGTAAACCATCCTTGCATCATTCACTCCATAAGGGTATGTTATCATCTCTGTCCTCATACCTCATAGAAACATTCCAACTCACACCATCTTTATCCTTAGTGTATGGCATGTGTACTGTCCTATCTCTCACTCCCATAACAAGAGGAAATAAGCATGCGGTGGCTGTCCAAACACAAAGTTCTTCCTGTTCCAAGAGTAGAGATGGTACATCCCACATTGCCATTACACCTTCAAATCTAAGTTGAAATGTGCCACATATGTCTCTACATCACGATCATCTTGATATCAAAGTTACTTCCATGGAAAATTGATCTCGAACCCACTTGGGTCACCACACGATCCTTGATCATCTCCTCTAGGTCGGTAGGGTGCTGGCACTTTTGGGGTCATCCCTCTTCCCTTATGCATCCAGAGAGTGCCCTCCTCATCTGCCCTTTGGGTCCCATGAGTTCATGAAGGTGATTGATCTCCAACCCATGATCCTCAGACAATGATAGTTGTTACATCCCGACCCTATGGTCATGTGCAACTAGGGAATTAGGCAACTCCTACTTCCATCGGTCTTATCCCTTCCTGACCCTAGGATAGACTTAGGATTCTAACATAGTATATGTCCAACTCAGAACCTTACCCAAGTATCTAGGGATGAGCATCGGGTCGGGTCACCCTGGGTTTTGGCAAGCCCAGATCCATATCCATATTATTATGTGAGCCACGGGCCGGGTTTTGGCCCGAAATATTTTAAGAAAGATGAGCCCGTACCCGGCCCGTATAAAAAATATGGGTTTCGGGTCGGGCTCCGACCATCCCGTCTAATAATAGGTTTCATCAAAATGACGTGTTTGATTTACAATCAATGTTGAATTTGTATATAAGTAGAAAGATATTTGTTGTAGACATATTTATTAAATTTTAGAATGTCGTTGTGTTAGGAATGGTGGTGCTTTACGTGAAGGTTGAACATAATATGAATGAGCAGACAAATTAATAATCCACAATGTTGTTGCTAGTTGTTGATTCGTATCGATCAGGTATTAGACTTGTTATTATAACCAACTATTAGTATAGGGGGAGTTGGCTGATTATATCAATCATTAGATGACGGATCCTATTATGGAAAAAAGAAGTTTTAAAATGGTATACATATTTGTGTATTTATATTATATGATATAGATTATTTATGCGGTCCGGGTATTGGGTTTCGGGTCTCGGTTTATGGTGGCCCGAGCCCGGCCCAGATAAGAAAATGGGCCTAAAATGCCGGCCCAACCCGCCCATTTAGAATATCATGTTCGGGTCTGGGTCGGGTTTGACGGGTCGGGTAGCGGGCTGGGTCGGGCCGGCCCGGTCCGATGCTCAACCCTACAAGTATCCATCATCTCTCTCTGCATTCATAGGCTGACTTTCATTCTTTCATAAAGGTCATGGCGACCTACCTACCTTAGTCATGCCCCATATTTGTTACCTCCTTGGTAACACACCCACATGCCCTTAGAGATGGTTATCTATGGGTATACGGGTTCATTCTCTTACTATGTACTCTCCACTTAGCTTCTCAAGATTCTATGAGACCTCTTAGGGTTTCCTCGAGCCCAACAAAAGTTGATCCATACCCTACAGAAGGATCCTCTCCCAGGATGGGAGGAAACTACATCTTGATAACAAAGGTCACCAACGTCCTTATGTCTAGGTTTTACATCCACATGAGCATTCTTAGCCCTAGCAAGCTACTAAGGCACAAGCAGACCACCTACTAAACCATGCTAGGTCATACTTGTTCTCATTCCTCAACATTGGACCAAGAACATACCTTCCCATGTCACCAACTTAGCTGTGAGGGGTTCATCAAACATACCTCATATTTAAGGGTTTTCCCTTTCCTCTAAACATGAGGAGTGCCATGCTCGAATATATAGAAACTCAAATCTCGTCATGAGCATTAGGTACACCACTTCCCCTCTTAGGCCTAGGAACCCTAGGTTCACTTTTTAGATGTCCAACTTCATGCTCAACCTTTTAACCACGAACCAATCATGTACAAGGCATGACATGTCCTTCCTATCATCCTTCTACTTGAACAACACTTCAGAGTGGAGTCCTCCTCAAGGACAACCAACTAGGTATAAGGCCTCACAACTGGTTACTAAACCTCCTCAGGGTCTAAGGAACTCTTCTTCCTATCCCTAGAAGGTAAGCACCTATATCATATGCACATAGGTACTAGCAACCTCATCCTCTATCTAGGGTTTGGTTCCTCTAAGGACAACTAAGATACCATCAGCCTCCAGGGATCATGCATGAGGCAACAGCAACCATCCACTTAGGTCGCATCATCCTCAACTCCCCAGTGTTCCTCATATCTCAGAGTCTAAGCTTCCAACCTTCTTGCTTGGGTCCTGCTCTCTCTTTCTAGAGATAACCCTACAAACAGCCTTACTACTAGAGGTCCTCTCTCCATGAAGGTGGATCAAGCTCACAAGCATACCCCTACATGGGTGAAACCTATGTTCAAACTTATGTTTGCTCAATATTATCCATAACTCTTCATGCTTATCTCATAAGCTATCCATCATGCCCTTCAGGCCTGGGTGTTTAACCCACTGCCAGCACTACTACCGTACTATGGGTGCATACTATGCCATGATCCTATAAGCCCATAGGGTTTTTATATGGTCATCACTAACCTCATCAATGAAGGAGTTATCCTTCACCCTAACATGTACGACCCTACCAGGGTTGGGTCCCCAAAAGGTACTAGGTCAACCAACCCCACATGGCTCAAACTATCATAGGGATTTAAAACTTCCCTCTCATCATGCCATCTCTCTATCTCTAACCACCACTTAGGGTTAGGGTTAGCATCATCCTCATAAGATGTGCCAGGTCTCTACCTATAAAGGAGGTCTCTACCTCCAAGTCTAACTTTCTCTACTCATCCTCCTAACAAGGAGGTCTAGCCTCAGGTCTCTCATGAGGGCATGACAACATATGTCATACGACCTAAGAATGTATCTATTCTTTAGTTTATGCTTAAACTATTAATCTTATGTCCATGACATCTTATTTACATATTTTTCATTAATTTGGTGGAGGATTCCTTAAACCTAATCAGCTTTACCCATCCCTCAAGAGGGTGAGGAAGAGAGATAAAACCATAAACCTCCGAATCTTAACAGAATTGGGGTTAAGAAGGGACGAAAATAGATGAGAGAGTCCTAAAGGTATCTTATTTCGAGTCAAATCTTGAGACATTGGCCAGGCAGTCACACAGATCCAGGAGTCCTCGTATTTTGACTAGCGGTGTGGAGAAAAATGTTGCTAGCCCCCGGGCATGATCCTTTTCTAGACACCTCTGTCTTTCGGAAAATCCTCTAATAACTTCCTTGGGTTCTACAGAGTTTGTAAAATTTAATAATTACTAAAGACGAAATGAGGAACTAGTGCTCTGATACCAAATGTCACGACCCCACCACCCGGTAACCCCCAATTAAGGGAGACCAAAAGGTCAGAGTCGTTATCCCAATAAACTGGATTAAAGGTTCGACAAATAATCAATAATAATTACTAAATTCTACCAAAACTATACTGAAAAGATATACTAAAATAAAACTTTGCATACCTTTTTCAAAAACTTGGATATCTAACTTCTATCCATGTCTGGACTCTATTCTAACTAATCCTCCTTGCACTTTATTTCTTAATTTCACAATATGCCACTTTACTGTCTGTCCTTTTCAATTTGTACCTAAAATGCCGACAAACAAAACGTCGGTCAGCATAAATGAATATGTCGGTATGTGGGGGAAACAAACATTGTGCAACTATGATAACAATGTAATCAGCCAAATATCATTTAACAGCCAAGATTACGTCTTAAGCACTACTACTCAATCCTTACCTATCCCCTATCTCTATGTTGTCCCTACAATGGACTTGGATACTACCTCTCTTACATGGTAGATCCTTACCCCCATGGCCCTACCTCACAGGTAGCCAATACTTAGGGTTGTGGAGTCACATGGCCCTACCCAAAGGTATCCCAATCCCTGACTCAAGGTGACTTGATGGACCTACCCCATTGGTAGCCATGTACTAAGTCATCCAATGACCTGATGGACCTACCCCATAGGTAGCCATGTACTAGGTCAATCTATCAAGCTACAGAGGGTACTAGGATCTGAGCTAGTAGGCACATATCTTAGGTGATAGTCATATCCACATTATAGTTTGCATGAATTAAATTTATCCAACAGTTTAATTCAAGTCACCGATGAAAACTTCGTAAATCCTCAGAAAACTAATTCGGGATATTCATAAGTGTAACCACATACCTGATCTAGAGAAACTTGATGTCCAAGCATTAATATTCAATACAATCAAATAATCAATCAGCAATATCTTGAAAATAATGCATAACATACAAGTGACATTGTTTTATCCAAAACATTCTCAAGATTGGCTTGGATTCCACCTTATGATTTCTAGGCCAACTTTAGGGTTTTATTAGGATTTTAGCTTATGCATTTATCACTTTTAATGCTCTTTTAGTTCACAAACCCTAATTTCAACATCATAGGCAAAATTAAAATTCAATTATTTCTCTTTTATACTAAAATCACCATCTTCACCCTTTTAAGTCATATCTAGATCATTAAGGCTAATTATCACCTTTGGTTCCTTTCAAATTAACAACTTATCTTTCATGAACTCTATTTATCACTAATTCCACCTTTACCCATTACAAAACCCTAATTACCATATTAAGGGTATTTATCCACAATTAGGAACTTTTATACTCGAAATAGCTTAAAATCGTCATATCTCAACTTTATTCATGAATTCGAGCAATTAAAGCCATTAAGAGTCACAATTACTAACATTAGGGTTTCAAGTTCATCAAAGCTTTATTTATGCACATGGAACCCTAAATTAATCCAATTACATGTAAAGTTCATCCTTTTAGATCTTAATGTGTATTTTTATAATTAATAGGTTAATATCAACTTTAATCATCCATAAAACCCTTCTCAATACATTAATCATCTCAAATTAGTGTTTCTTAATCATTAATACATTAAAGTTGATAACTTCCACTACTTTTCCAATTTCAAGAGGAACTAGCTTCTAAATCTATTTTTAATGGATTCCTCTCATTTTTCTGAGCAAAATTGATATATTATACGTACCAATCCGAGCTACCATTAATTCTATATGAATTTTGCAAGATATACTTACTTGGACTAATGGGAGGCTACCACGTCAGCCATCCCATGCATCGTGCCTCTGCGTAACCCGACTCACTTAAAAACACAACGAAAAGGAAATTTTTCCCCTGCACGAAGATCTGGCTCTTCAAGCCTCGGGAGGGCATAACCGTCCAATGCCCCGCTCGTCTTCTTCCTCGTGGATGCCTTCCACTGCCGATAGGTTAGGGGTCGGGAGCGGCGTTGTCTCTCCTCCCCCAGACCCGACAGCCACCAGGGAGGGTTCCATCACCTCCACCGTGCCCCTGCGCACAAGGAGATGCTCCTGGATCATGTTTGGGGCGGCCGATTCAGACCCGCTTGGTCTGCAACTGCGGCCGGCCTGCAACCCTCCTGCTGGCGTTGCACATGTACTAGGGCCAAGAGACGGTGGCCGAGCTTCCCTCCGGTGATGTGGAATCATCGTGCCTCCATCACGACTACTTCACGGCTCCTCCCTACACCAGAGATAGTGATATTCTCATAGGTTAGGGTTTGAGCGAAAACAAAGGAGGGAGTGGGTTTCATGGGATCCTCTTGGACTCGAGCCGAGGGTCTACCCTTATATAGGGGAGGGTAGAAACGCCCTAGGATGCTCAATCATGAGGAAATAAGTCCCTCTCCTAAAAGGAAACCTACTTTCCTTAATTAAGAAGCATTCTCTCTCTTTTAGTAATTCCTTGATAACCCATATTCTTTAATTGTTAGGAATTTGACAATCATCTCTCTTATTCTCTTTATGCTTGACTTTTAATCCATTGGCACAAAATTATACTTTCTCATAGTAGAGAATACCTCTTTTTAAACAATACCACAAAATTCATTAATTATGTATCACATTATCCTCTTGTTTTGTATTGTTTGTATTTTCTCTTCCTTTTTCTCCATTAGGGCTCCTTGGACCCCAAGAAACTCTAATATTTCGAAATCCTTTTTAGTGGATACTCATTATCCTTCTAGATGCATCTATATCCATTATTTCTCATTATCTTATTTATTTCTTTATTAAAATATCTCTTTTTGAGGATTTCTCTTTATCTCTCTTTTTATTTTCTTTATTGGAATTCCTTCTAACATTAGAAACCTTATGGATACGAAAATCCACCAAAGATGACTCAAGCATACCTCTTTCCATTTATTTCCCATATTTTATCATTGTCTCCAATTTCCTTCTTAAAAAAAGAAATATTTAATTGATCTTTTCTTTTCTTGTTGCATTATCTTTGCAACTTTGGACTCCTTGGAACCCAAGGAACCAAAGAGGCATGAAATCCACCTTTGGATAATATTCCTTTGCCTTCTAGAGGTTTCTACATCTTTCTTTTCTCCATTTCTTATTTACTTGTTTAATAATGGAGTTTCTTTTGTCTTTTCCTTGTTATTTGGCCCAATAGCCAATAAAGCCTACAAAACAACCAACAAGGCTATTGTAAACGAAATCCTTTTATTCAAAACAAATCATATCAGTATTTGTTCAAATATCTTTAATAGGAGAAATTACATTTCTCACCAAAAGAACCCAAAAATTGGGGTTGTAACATGATAGGTGAGGGAATCTACAATCAAGCATTCAAAAGAAGTAAATAGCACAAGGTAACCATTATCACATAATTGACTTACACTTATTAAATTGTGATGTAGGCCATCCACAAAAAGAACATTCTTGATACACAAGGATTCACTTATATCACCCTCACCTTTCACCTTACCTTTATTGTTGTCCCCGAAAGTAACTGAACCTCCTTTCTTCTTAGTGAAGTTGTTTAAATGGCTAACATCACATGTCATATGTTTAGTGCATCCACTATCAACATTCCATCTTCCCTTTTCCTACAAGAAAGGAGAGTGTCAATTCCTAACTCAAACTTTGGGATCCGGAGTTAGCTTTGGGACCCACTTCATCTTTGGGTTGGTCCCCTTAGGCTTGTAAGGACAATAAGTAGAGTAATGATCATCGATTTTACAATGAGATCAAATCATAGGGTTCTTAGTGCCATAATACTCTCCAATGAAAAAAGAGGTTTCCGTACTCTTTTTCTTACCTTTGGCTTCATGCTCACTAGGACCATCATCTTCACTAGAGGAGGAGGAAGAGGTCTGGAAGAAAGTTGTTGTTGAAGGATGACAACATCTACTTGATATTTGAAGGCTCTATCTTTGATCTTTTTTTATTCCTTATCTTCTTGATTGGCTTCTTCTTCTTGCTTGTCAAGCCTTGGCTCATGAGCTTGTTGATTGCCAATGAGCTCTTCGGTTGGGATGTCACCAAGGCTTCTCACTTCTTCAATGGAGGTCACCTTAGACTCCCATCTCTTTGGTAAAGTCCTCAAGATCTTGGAATTGATTACACCTATATCCAAAGTGTTGCCCAAAGCAGTTGGGCCATTGATGATGATGTTGAGCCTAGAGTACATCTCAGCAATTGCTTCTTTCTTTCTCATTTTGAAGCTCTCTAGAAGGTTGTTCAACATGTAGATCTTAGCCTCCTTAACTTGCTTGGTCCCCTCATAGATGATGCACAACTTATCCCAAATCTCACAGGCTGTATCCCATGAGGAGATGTGGTTGAACTCCATTGGGGTAAGGGCTGCATAGAGGATGCTTATGGCTTTGGCATTGAGCTGGATTTCTTTTGGTGCGGCTTCATTCCATGTTGACACAGCTTCGGTTGGCTCTCTATATGGTGTGACCATCACCTTACACATATCAAAGTTCATCCCTTGGATGTAGAACTACATACGCCTCATTCAATAGAGGAAGTTGGTGTTGTCGAAGACTGGATGATGCATGGAGAAGCCTTCCTCTAGGTTGAGTGAACCAAGTAGGTTGTCACCCATCTTCTTGTCTCGTGGGAGATTGTTGGAGAAGATCCTTGGCTCATATACCACTTATTGGATCTAGGGCTCTAGATGGGGTGGATAGAGCTTCAAAATTCTCACAAGAATAGTTAGACCTTCAAATTATATCAATCAAAACCAATAGCTTAAGAACAATTTGAAGTCCTATCTAAGTAAGCATAGTAAGTATGAGAGAAATTGAAACATGCATTTGGATAAGGTGGTTTAGAGTGGTTCCAATCTCCAAACTAGGAGATAATCAATCCACTACCTATAGAGGTCAACCTCTAGGACTTTGCAATCTGTGTATACTTATATTCAATCATAAGAGATACAAGGACACCACCATATATCCAAGGACTTACCTTCTCAAGATAAGAGTCTTCCACCTACACAAGGACTTACCACTTGATCAATATGTCTTCATCCTTCAACAAGGACTTACCACTTGATCAATATGCCTTCATCCTTCAACAAGGACTTACCCACACTTGCATCAAGTATTTGGCCTTGAAGGATTTACACAATCTTCTTGAATCTTGGCCTTTCCCTTATCCTTCACCTTCACTTGAAGATCTTCTCCTCTTCTTCAACCTTGAAGAAGACCAACAACAGCTTCACCTTCACTCGTAATAGCTTGCTTCAACCTTTTCTCTTTGAGAAAGGGGGTTGGGAAGATGGAAGGAATGAGAACTTTACAAACACATGGAGGTAGCTCTCTTACAAAATACCTAACTCACTCATAATCATGAAATGCTTTGTAAATGAGAGAGAGAAAGGGGCTCAAAGGGTTGCAACACACTCAACTATAGCAAGGACTTAGAATGGCATGAATGAGCAAATTGCAATGAACTCCAAGGGATCCTATTTATAGTTGGGGGTGTTCCTTTGAGTGTGGGATCACTTAAGAATGAAAACTACCATTTTGCAACTTGCAACAGTTCTATTTTTTCTCACAACAACTCTCTAGTGGTTATAATCACTTTTTCTACATGTTTTGTACAGTACATTCGGTCGAGTTTCAATAAAGGTAACTCGACCGATCCACTAAAGGACAAAGCCAATTTTCAAACTATCGATCAAGTTTGTTCTGGGAAACTCGACTGATGATCAAAATCAATTTTGCTTAGTTGATCTCGATCGATTTCTGTGAGTGTGCAACTCAACCAATTTGTCATTTCAGAAAATCTATCACTGGATCGGTCGAGTTTCCAACTCGACCGATAAACAGCCTGTGACAAATTTTCCAATTTGAATTTTGAGTGACCAAATAGAATTAAGTGTCCCTGATTTTTTCTCATCTTAGTTACAAGTCATATCATCAATACAAGTGATTAAAAAATTTATCTAAGGTCATCTGGAGTGATTTCCCAAAAATCACACTTGCATTGCTTTTGACTTGAACTAGAACAACATAGGGCTTGTGTAATTTGATCATTTTCATGTACCTAAAGCATGAAATCAATCTGGAAAAAAACATATTAGATAAATAGGAATTGAATGGTTAAGTCATTATCAAAATATGGACAATGTATAACTCTCAAGTCAACAAGGCATTCAAACTGTCCCATCGGGCAAATATTTCATAGTAAAAACTCATCAACATCCAATAGGTTTACTATCTATAGGGAGATTAACAAGGTCCCATGTCCCACGAGAATGAAGTTCATCCATCTCCTCATCCATAGCTTGTTTCTACCCAGAGTGTAGTAGTGCCTCATGAATGTTCTTTGGGATAGAAATTGTAGATAAAGCAGTTGTATACCAAGCCATGAAAGCATTCAAATGAGTCGTAGAAATATGTTGAGAGATACAATATTTGGTAGCATATCGTTGCCCCTTTTGTAATGCAACAGGAAGATCAGAATCAAAAGTTATAATAAAATTAGTAATATTACCACTGTCTTGAGGTGGATGATCAATCTCAAAATATGCCAAAGTAGGGGATACTTCAAGTAGGGATGCATGCATAATGAGGTCAGGAACGAAAACAGTCGGAAAGGCACCTTGTTACTAGGTTTAGAAAAGAAAGATGTATCTTTCAAAAAGGTGACATCCGCACTGACTTACAAATGACATGCAACATGATCAAAACATTTATACCCATTTTGTGTATGAGAGTATCCAAGGAAACAATAAAGGAAAGCATGGGGTGATAGTTTATCACTCCCAGGTCGGTGGTTATGAACAAAACATAGGCAACTAAAAAAATTTAGTGGTAAAACAACGGTTGGTTCATGAGGATAAAGAAGGTTATAAGGAATCTTATTTTGAAGAATAGAAGAGGCCATCATATTGATGATATAATTGGCTAAAAGGATGGCATCTATCCATTTAAACTTAGGGACTTTCATTTCATTTGGGAGAGTGTGAGCTACATCAAGGAGATACATGTTCTACCTTTCAATAACTCCATTTTGTTGTGGGCTATAGGGACAAGAAGTCTGGTGAATAATCCCCTTGGAAATACAAATCTTTTGAAAAGTACGTTCTACATGTTCAAGACCCTTATTGATGCTGATAAATTTAGGGGTAGTAGAAAATTGAGTCTTTATTTCATTTAGAAATTTGGAGAAAATATCTAAAACTTCAAAAATGATCTTTTAAAAATAGATCCAAGTAGCATGAGACCAATCATCAATAAAGGTTACAAACTACCATACACCAATGGGATTAACAATATGACATGGTCCCCAAACATCAAAGTGAACTAAGTAAAACAAACTGGGACTCCTATTGTTATGACATTGAGGAAACACTATTTGATAGTGTTGTCCAAGATGACAATACTGACATGAAAAGTTCTACGTAGATACAGTTGGAAATACAGACTTTGATGTGGAAGCATAAGGATACGTGAGTCGCAAGTGTCATTGGTGAAGGGAGCTAGACTGGACAAAAGAGAATTAGTAGGGGGTCTGACAAGGTTTGTAGGTAGTACAAACCATCTCCACGTTCACATCCCTCACCAATTGTCTTCTTTATCCTAAGATCATGCATAGGGATGGTGTAAGGAAAGAAGGTTACACTGAATTTTAAGGTTTTGGTAATTCTACTAACAAACATCAAGACTAATGTGAATTTCAACACAAATAAAAGAGATCTAAGAAGAGTACTATTCACATCTCCTCTCCCAATAACTGGAAAGGTGGAACCATCTACTAGAAGCACATAAGGATAATAAGTAGATTTCTTCAAGTAAGTAAGCAATTTCCTATTGCCATTCATATGGGTTGTAGCACCCAAATCAATAACCAATCATCTTTTGATGAATAAGAAGAGGCTTGAAGACATGAGGGGTCACCTAAATATTAGGAAATGTTTGCTCGAGGTACAACAGTAGCGGCAAAAGAGGCTTTGATCGGTTTGCCAAGGTCAGAAGAACTCAATGTTACCATCTAAGGATTAGTACCATGAGGAATAGAATTAGACTTTCCATCAACATCGATAGTTAACACTTTATTGGCCCATTTTAGTTTCCCATGATTTAACCAACATTTGTCTTCCTTGTGATTAGTACACTTGTAGAAATTGCAAAATCTGAATTGAGACAAGGATGATTGGGATGAGGAAGAAGAGGATCCTCTCCCACTATTGTTGAGATTCTTTCCTTGGATAGGACAAGGATGACCATACCCTTATCTGGAAACAACAAGAGCAGCATGCTCCTCAGAAGAAGCAATAGAAGATCCAGAGTGAGATAGTCAAAGATAGACATCATCTAATGTTGGCAAGGGTTCATATGTAAGAATTTGTTATCTGACAACTTCATAACTAAAAGGTATAGATGCCACAGATTGACATAGTTGTAATTCCTCTTGATGCTCATGCATTTTGGAAAGATCAGATGATAAGGGGTGATGAAGCTTGAGCTTGCCCCATATCCCTTTAAAAGTGTTGAAATATGACACAAAGGCAGAGTTGTCCTCAAGTTTAAGGCAATGCAAACATTTTTATAAATCAAATACTAGGGATGCATTTCCTTTGCTTGAGTAGACTTGGGCAAGGTGATCTCATGCCTCCTCGGCTTTATCAAAGAAGGGTACATTAGAAAATACATGTGATTCATATCTATTCAGAATCTAGGAGAGAATTAGAGAGTCATATTCAACTGAATTTTTAAAATCACCTTTCTTTTCTCAGAAGCTTCTTCAATAGATTTCTTTTTATCATATGTGTCTTCTTGTAGTGGAGGTAGATATGTGAGATGCTCTAGTTTTCCTGAACAGTGTGTATAGACCTAAAAGGAGTGTGCTCATAGGACATAGTTTGAGCCATTAAACTTGACATAGCCTACACACTTAGGGCGTGTTTAGGGAATCCCGATAGAGGAATAAGATGGACCCATAATATACCAACAGAAGGTATATCAGGAAACAAATTTATAGCAGAAAATGGGTTAAAAAGTCATTGATACACTACGTAGGAAGTTTATACGTCGTTTCTAGCACACTACAAGCACAATAAAATATTTGCTAAGACAACACACCATGTTGGGCCACATAAATGTCATGTAGGTGGCAAAATAGCAGATCCAGATCTATAAAAGATCCAGAATAGGTAGTGAACCTTATGGATCACCAAAAGAAATAGAGGTATGTTGGAAAGATCTAATCATATCAAATAATATATGGACAACGCCCTATAGAATATGGTCTTAAATGATCACAAAAGGATGCCATATGACTTTTTAAACAACTGGTCTTCAAGGCATAAGACCGATGGAAAGTTTGTAGGTAGATCTCTTAGATTCTCTTGTTGCGGAGAGGATAGGGCTAGAAAAAAACTAGATCTCCCTTGGTGTTATCAGCAATGGTGGAGCATCAAGAAGATGATGAGTGGGGATGGAAGGAGAGATGGTGGCAAAGTCATCTTGGAAAGGAAGGGTCTTAAGGTGGATATTCGTCCTTCTCTAATACCACGTTGAAAGCAACTATCTTTTTATATCTTGAAAAGAGTAAAAACCCCTCATATAAATAGGAGGGGACACAACAAGGAAGAAAACAACAAACCCTAATGAGCCTATCATACTTAGGCCCCTATTACATAAGACTTAAGTATATGGAAAACATAAATAAAGCTAATACAATCAGCTGAAGATAAACATATATCTCAATAATAATAATGTAAATATGATTTGGGTCAGAGTTGCAAATCACTTTCGAAACATATTTCTAAAATATTGATAATGGTACTCTTTGTGTGAACATCTTGATCCCAAAGCTCATAAAATGAAAAAGTTGACTCCTTGATGATGAATAATGGTTATTGCCGATATTACCTAGCTATGGAGCAATCTTTTGATATATTAATGAATGATCTTCATAAATATTTAGTCTTCAAATAATCAGGAATGGATACAAATGGAAATGGATGTGTTATCACACCTATAGTAAATAAGCCTTGATTGTGGTTTTTGAAGACCCTTAATGACGATGACCCATATTTTAATGAACGTGTACATATCTATGCGTTAGGGCTTTGACCTTGATCTGACATAATATTCCAAGATCTACACTCTGACTTCAAATGTATGATTTTATCCATTTTTGACCTACTTATGGTATTGTTTGGTTGTATGATATAAATGAATCTTCTACCTTGGCATATGGTTAAATGATTGAACTAAGTGACCTTTGATTATATGATGTTTTTTCTTTCCATATATGATCATGTTTTATAAATATCCTTGAACATAAATTGATGAATCCATTATACCTTCATGATGAATGCTAACATGCAAATAGACCCTCACCTTTGGGTGTAGTCCAGATTTAATGCATGAGTACAAATAAGACCTCACCTAAGGGTGATGTAAGGGTCTAACATATATTAACCGCAACAAATTCCACACATGGGTGCAATAATGGATCCCTTTTGGAGGCAAAGAGACCCTCACACATGGATGTAGACAAGGTATAATACCTTGAATATCCTTGAACATAGGTAGATAGAAGAGATAATTGCCATAAATTGTATAATGAAAATATGTGATAAAATACATCATATTTTCATAAAGATTGAAGTTGTTTAGAGTGTCATTTCTCTTGTTCATTATATTACTACAAAGAGTTAATATTATTTTGAAATTTCACACATTTCACCAATGGTATACGTGTAATTGCATTAATAGTGTCTTATTTTACCCTATTAGGCAAGAAGTACTTAAAAGATTGACTAGATATTCTTTCACACTCAACTGCTTTAATGATGAAGAAGTATACAAGTTCCACCAAATCATGAGGGGTCTTTTTAATGTAAGGGGTTTTGTTTTGTTAGGATAGTTTGTTCTTGTAAGTTTTACAAGTTTGACTTCAATCCATGTTGTAAACCTTGTAAGTTCATTTGATAAATAAAGAGAAGTTTTATACAATTATCAAGTATGTTGTATGTGTGATTTTTGGGCTACCCGTATATGGATGCTTCAATCATTGTAGCGGTATCTATCTAGGTAGTGGGAGTGGAATTGGGGTAACAACGAATCTGTGATAGTTGGTATTAGATATAGACACAAAATCTCCACATGATGACCATATAAAATTTAAAATCTTAAATGAGACTAGAAAATCCTAAGTTCCACAATGGTGACGCTAGGGTGTCTAGGCTTGAGCACAATGGGTTTTGTATAGTAATCACCTCCTATACTCTCACAATTGTGGGTGAGGTTACCCATTATACTTGGCCCTAGTGGATCCATAATTGGATCTAAAGGTTCTCATTTGAAACCATATAGAGTTTTCTAGCATCTCATCTCTTCTTTAAATCTACCCTAAATTACTCGCTTAAAAGTTAGCTCTCATCCATTTTACTTTCTCTTATTAGGATGACTTTAATTATGATTTCTGGATTTTGTGTAGTCTTTATATAGTAAAACTAAATTTAAAAGGAAACCGTAAAAGTTGACTAAAATGGTTATGACATGGTTTAACTCTTGACTTGTACCCTATTATGGAAATAAAGGTATTGTTGGAATCACACAACTTTCCATAGTTGTAAGGTCCATGTTGATTATAATGACTTCCAGTTAAAACTTAATTTTCAAACTTTTGAGAGGGTATTAGACCTTGATCACATCTTAGAATGTATTGTCTACTGAAGTGACAAGATTTATGTGTCAATTCCTTATGTACGTCTTTATAGGAAGGAATGAAAGCATGATATTTGGATATTCTTGAAATTTGACCATGGTTGAATGGTGATGTGAATTGGTTGTTTCTTCTACAATTTTTTTACATGCAAGTGGATAACATAATCTTATATATATGTGTGCTTTGTTTTAGCAATATTAAGGTATGGTGCACACATTCCAATAAAATGTTCTTTAAGAAAGTGTGTTGGAGATGGGGTTGTTTGATATATGCCCCCTAAGCTAAATCTCATCCCTATTTTAATAGAAATTCTTTCTTGCAATCTTGATCTCTCTGACCTAAAACTCAAGAAATGCTTTCTTGCAATCCTTTCTAAATATAGGAATACTATTGAAACTTAAAATCCTTACTTGATGATGTCATCGAGGATGATAATGTTGATGATAATGCTAGGGTTAAGTTCTTATAAATAACTATCTCAAAATCATTCATCAAATTTGAATATTTTCATAATGAAATCGAATTTGATATCTCAAATACTGCTAGATTGGTAATGGATGCATGGTATCACCTAGGGTCTAAATAAGAATTTAATAACCTTACCTTGAATGATTGGAACCATAATTTTGTTGGTATGTATGCCCTGAGAGCCAATCATATGATGATTGGATTGGCATACGTCATGATTGATTTGATAAATATCAAAGGCAAGCTTCCAATTTATTCTAGATCAATCGATTATGAGATAAATGATGGAGCATAATGAATGTCTAAAGAATGACAATACTCAATGATGTATGTCTTCGAGTTAAGTACCTGAACAATGAGATCATACATATGCTAAGAGTATGTACATTCTTGTTATGTCCCTAGTCGGATGTCATTGTGGAAGGTTGATAGACAACAATGATACATCAAGACTAGAGTGTGTGCTGGTTGACGATAGTGTCTCATTAGTCATGATATGTGATATTAAACCAAGCACATAGATACATGTTAGAGAATAGTGTATCAGACAGACCCACCATGAGAGTGATACATGGAACCATGACATGGTAGTCAAAATCATCTCTCATAGTGATGGTGGTGATTGTGATTCTTAGACCTGAAATCACTGCACTCGTCGAATGTGATTGGGTACACTTTGACATCATCAAACGCAGTCTTGAAACATGGGTTGTTATAACAGTGATGATTGGGTGGCTTTGACGCATGAGATAGACTGTGAGTGATAGATATGGGATTTTTCCCTCCTAAGGGAGTATGATGTTCAAGCCACTTGATAAGAGAGATTGAGAAAGGCATGCGCATGCACATGTGAATCAATATATGATATTGATGTCACACATATCTCAGACAGTCTGCTCTATTTCAAGAAACATGAATGAACGTTGAAAGGATGACAACTCCATGCCTTGAGTTCATTCAGGATATCAGAGACAAAGGAATTATACATTCACTGAAACGCCAATCATAGACTGTAGGATTGAAAGTTGTTCTCCAACTTTCCTTTTTACTTGGGTAGCACTGATGTGCGACTAGGCACCACTCTTTGTGGGCATCCCAAGGGTGGTGTGTTGTCTATCTAGTGGAAGTGTGATGGTAGTTGTGTGGACCCGCCAAGCAGGGTGCACTCCTATTGTGTTGGCTTTTGGGTCATGCTTAATTAAGTGGTCTTAATGAGATTAAGCACTTAGAGGCATGCAAATGACTATGATAAAGAGTTGTGCATATCATCTATCCAAGAATTTCATATGATGCAATTGGTAAATGTTACCTACCTTAATAATTGATTATGGATGTTGGCATTGGCCGAGTAATAACTCAATTGTTTTGGATCTTGGCTCATTAGAAGGTTGTACTCTGTAATCTTCTGAATTGATGGTGAGGGCTATCAATTTGACCAAAATAGTGGGAGCAATAATTAATTAAAGGCCTAATTAATATTATTAATTTCAAATCAAAAGAGTTTTGGACTAAAATTACAAATTTCCTTTTTGTAGAATAAATGTCTACCAACAACAATCACTTTTCGTTGTGATCGGTCCTTGATAAGGACAAGCTAAATGGGAACAACTTCCACGAATGGTTTAGGACGTTGAGAATTGTTCTCACTCAAGAGTGAAAGCTCTATGTCCTAGATACACCAGAACCAGAAGAACCCGCTCCCACTGCACCAAAGGCTGAAAGGGATGCTTACAAGAAGCATATTGAGGATGCCATTGATGTGAAGTGTTTGATGTTGTGCTCAATGAACTATGAGTTGTAGAGACAACATGAGAACATGGACGTCATTGAGATGGTTCAACATCTCAAGAACATGTAACAAGACTAGGAATGATAAGAGAGACATGATGTCTCCAAGGCATTGTTCAAGTGCATCACGACATAAGCAGATCCAGTAGGCCCTCACACACTCAAGATAATTAGGTATGTGGAGAACCTAACTCGATTGGGATTCCCTCTGAGCCAAGAGTTGGCTAGTGATGTGATACTACAATTTTTGCTAGAATCCTACAGTCATATTGTGATGAACTACAACATGAACAACTTTGACAGACCACTGATAGAGTTGTTGGGCATGTTGAGGATAGTTGAGGCACACATGAAGAAAGACAAATCCAAATTTGTGATGATGATCAGCAGAAAGAAGGGAAAGTCTAAAGGCAAAGGCAAAGCAACAAAAGGTTATGATGCTAGCCAGTAGCCCAAGTCATCTTCAACTCTCAAAGCCAAGGGAGGGGTGAACAAGGGAGGCAAATGTCACCATTGTCATGAGCCAGTACATAGGAAAAGAAATTTCCCTCTCTACATAGATGAACTAAAAAAGAAGGAGGGGATGGAAGTCTCCACCTTAGGTATTATGAAATAAACTTAAAATACTTCTTTATCTTAGGTATATGATACCAAGATATAGATTTGACATATATGATGTGCAAGATCTGAAAAGAAGTGATGGTTTTTATGAAAGGACCAAGAAGGAACACTCGTCAACATTGGAGCAAGTGTTGCTGCCATAGATAGTAGTACCTTTTAATTTAATTCAGCCCAAAGGGCATGTAATAGAGTTATGAACTGCTATTTCATTTTGCCAATAAATAGAAACACTTTATTCTACATCTTGTTATGACAAAGATGTCTATCAATAAAGTTCATGTTTCAATTTCAAAGATATGATCTTTTATGGCAAATGCCTTATTTATCTTGTGGTACTTGATATGCATGAAATAAAATAAATGATACCTAAAAGTTATTGATGACTCAAACAATTAATTAGCATTATCATATAAACAAATGAATGAGAAATTCATCTCTAGGTTCCATGTGATGGATAAAGCTAGACTCTCTTGGTTAATGAACCATTAAGAGATATGAATGTTTTGTTTATTGGGCATGATGACAAGTCAATATTCACTAGATGTAGTGGGAGAATGATTATTCTATTAGGTATAATACATATTGATGTATATACATACCTATGAGAATAAATGCCAATACTTCATATATGGCATTTAATGAAATACCAATATAGATATCTTGAAATGTTTAGGAGTATCATAAATGAAGAAGAAACTTGATAAGAAGTATTAATTCTTGATATGATCAATGAAAAAAATACTTAAACCAAATGTTTGAGGACCTTGTGAGTAACTATGATAGTGTATCATAGAGAACTCATGATTAAGGCATAATTATTATTAAATCAAAGAAGGAATCATACTCTATATAGTAAGAGCATGATCATCAAACAAATAATTAATCTTCTGGAATTCTTCTAAGAACATGTTTTGCACTGAATAAATTTACAAAAGGAGATTAAGAATCACAAGTGTTGTGGATTCTCAAATTCCTTATGTAACAGATACACCTCATATCTAGTAGAAAACACCTTGAGCTTGGTGATGAATTGGTAGTATGATGATGAGCCAATAATCTATTTAGATGATGGTGAGGAACCAGATTTTGAGTTATGGCTTGAAGCCATAAGATCCAAAATGACTTCCATGTGAACCAAATAAGGTATGACCTTAATGGCAACACTTATAGGGATAAAATCCATAAGTGCAATTGGGTCTTAAGAGTTAAGACTGACATGGATGACATTTGAAGAGCTGATTGGTTGAGATAAATTCAAGTGAGTTCAAGGTGTTGAACATGATGATTTTATTTAACCAATTGTAGTGGCTATAGACCATAAAGGATCATGCTTGCTATTGGAACTTAAAGACTATGAAATTTGTCACATGGATATTAAAACCACATTCCTAGAAGGAATAACATGAGGTTGTGTGTGTGACACAACCTGAAGGGTTTTATAATTCCGTTAATGCAAATGCAGTCTATAAGTTACAGGAGTTTAATCAATATGATTGATTAAATACAAGCATCTCAGAACTGGAGTCTTTACTTTGATTATATAGTCAAAAGGTTTGACTGGTATATCAAAATAAAGAAGGGATTTGAGATTATAAAGATTTAGTAGGAGCGTATTCATATTCCACATGATGACGAGGAATAAAATGAAACTGGTGTGGAAACACCTTCTTTGAGGAATAAAGAGAAATGTCCTATGTGATAGGAATAGAGACCTACAGAGATAGTTCTCGAAAATCTCTTGAACTAATAAAGAGAGAGCATACATTGGCAGTGTAACATCCCTGGCCTGGGTTATGTACTAACCCTAGGTGTTTTGCCTAATTAAGTTGATTAGATGCTTGTTCATATACTTTGAAATGTAATTAAGGCTTTTGAGGAACTTATATTGCAATATCAGTCCTTTTTGAATAATGTTGAAACTTCATTTTGTTAATTTTGGACTAAAGTACAAATTACCCAAGTAGAGGAGTTGACTTGCAAATTGCACATGATAATATGTTCCTCTGATGCTGAGACATCATAAGAATGAATATGATGTAGTGGTATGGTTTCTACAAGCTTGGGCACCAAGATAGAGTTTGTAGAGAAATCCTTGTGCATTAAAACCTAGTTTTGGTGTAATGTGCAATTTACCCAAAACCTAGGGTTCAATATGCAAAATATCACCTCTAGAGGGTCTCCCATGTTTCTTGGCATCAAGTAGAGCAAAGAAAATGAAAAGGGCGCCTCATTTGAATTATGTTGGAGGAGAGAGAATCTTGACATTAAAGTAATCAAGATTTAAGCACAAATGGCTCTTTAATATAACTTAATGCAAAAAGAAATATATTAATTAAGGAGCCCTTCAACCAAAAGTTGAGGGATGTGTTTGCTATAGTTTGGACGAGCTTGTGCCATGCTTGGGCACAAAAATATCTTGGTTGAGTGGAAGAAATTCACATTAATATAATATAAAACAATATCCAATAAAAGGATGGATATTAATATACATCTCTTTAAGGTGCTTAGTTCCTTTCCCATTAATATTTGGATAATGGAGAGTTTTGAAAGGAAAATAGAATGTGGATATGTGTACAAGGAATGGAGGAAGCTTTGGTGGAAATTAGTTGAAATTAAAGAAGATAACTCTCTTTTTTCTATTTCCTCAAAAACCCATATACATATCTCTTATGTATATCTTTTGCAATACACATGAGAATCGTTTCCTTAGTTTCTTTCTATTTTCACCTTGCTTTGGCTGACCAAAGGAGAGCTCTGGAGCAGAGGAAGGATCACCAAACTTGTTGGTAAGTTTGGATCATCATTTACCTCAGATTCATGGTGGAAACCCTAAAACAAGGCTTGATTAATGGTTTTCTTCACATGATTTTCATTTCTAGCCATCTTGTTCATCCAAAAGTTGAAGGACGGACCTTGGACAACTGTTGGAGCTCCATCCACCATTAGAGACGTGGATCTTGGAGCTTGGGATCAGTTCTAGATGCGGGTTTTATAACTCTAACCCTTAAGCATTGCTAATGCATCCATACTTTTAATAATCGTTGGCTACTTTTCTTCTTAGATACTCTTTTTAGTTCTTGCTATAACTTCCGTGAAGAACAGCAACAGTTCTTGGTTGAATAGAGGAAGACGAAGATGACATCATTCTAGATAAATATCCAAAAAGTTACTTTACCAAACGGTTTGCTTTTGTTGCTCAAACGGTTTCCCAAATCGTTTGGGAGCAAACGGTTTCAAACCGTTTGAATGCAAACGGTTTCACCTAAACCGCATAGAAGCAAACGATCCAAGACCGTTTGGTGGCTTTGACCAAGCGTTGACCATTTGGAGACCTGTTGGGAATAATGTAGGTCAATTCTCCATCAATAATTATTAATTAACTTCAATTGGTCCACTAGTTGAAGGTCCAATAATCACCAAAACCCTAATCGGGTTAGGTGTTGATTTGATAATTGAATAAGTTTGAAACTTGGGTTGGATGACCCAAACGGTTTCAAAACTATTTGGGGATCACCCAAACTGTCTCAAGACCATTTTGTGATCACCCAAGACCGTTTGGAGGTCTATGTTTAAGCATGGTTGACCAATTGAAGATCTAAAGGTACTAGGTTGAAGTACATTCAATTGTTGATTTTGTGATCAATCCAATGGACCAACCCTAATTGGTTGACTTGGATTTTGGTGTTGACTTGGGAAAATGGTCTCAAGACCATTTGGAGGGCATCCAAACGACCTCAAGACCGTTTGTGGTCAGGTCATGTCCAAATTGGGTGATGGTTCAATGGTTTCAAAGTAACTAGACTCACATTGGTTAATGTTGAAGAGTCATCGATTTTAAACCCTAATTCAAGTGATTCAAACCCTAATTGGTGATCAATTTAGGGTCAATTGAGGGTAAAATCAGTTGAAGGTTGACCTAATTAACTCAATTGAAGTATGATGATAAGTCCAATTGATGATTGGTTACATGTATTCAATGGTTGAAGGAACCAACATTGGAAACCCTAATTCAATTGAAGTGGTTGAGACCCTTTTTGGTCCTTGCGGTTTTGAGGGGGTTTGGACCAAACGGTCTCAAGACCGTTTGGGACCAAATGATCCCAAACCATTTGGGTTCATGCATTTTCAAAAGTCTACTTTAGCAAACAGTTTTGGGGGTCTACTTTAGTAAACGGCTTCATGTGACCACCTTTAGCAAACGATCTCAGAAGTCAACTTTGGCAAACGGTCTACACCACATACTTTACTAAACGGTCTCAAGTGTGCAACTTTACCAAACGGTTTTGAAGTTGCACTTTAGCAAACGATCTTGAGGGTTAACTTTACTAAACGGTTTCAAAGGTTACTTTAGCAAACGGTTTCATTGGTTAACCAAGACCGTTTGAGGCCTGATTTGGTCAAGACCGTTTGAGGTCTATATGGCCAAGACTGTTTGGTGAATAATTAACCAAAACCGCATGGATACTTAAAGTGGTTAAAGGTTAAGTTGGTTAATTGTTTAATACAAGATATAATCAAAGATGATTATGGTACTTGTATCTCAATGGGATAGTGTGATTAATATCCAATAAGTAGTTAAGCCTTAATGATCATAATGATAATGACATAATCCATGATGTCAATTCTCTTTCATGTTGAGTTGACTTAGCCTAATCAAGGCTGAAGAAAACATCATCCTATAAAGGATGAGAGAGAAAGGATTACCTACATAAATGTTAATTATGTAATGGACTCTTATTATGAATAGATGTCTAATTAGGGTATGATCCATGATAGTGAGATCATGAAACTCTAATTATGAAGGTTAATGAATCATAACCCTAACTGAGGGTATTATTGGAAGTAATTTTAATACATGGTGATGGTATGATCTCAATTCATAGTGATGACATGATAAACCTTAATTCAAGGTACTTTGATGATCATTCCGACTTGGGGTGAATAGTAAACCCTAATTATGGGATGTTGAATATAAACCCTAATCTAGGGTGATGTGATGTGAATAGTAAACCCTAATCAAGGGTGATGTGATGTGAATAGTAAACCCTAATCTAGGGTGATGTGATGTGAATAGTAAACCCTAATCAAGGGTGATGTGATGTGAATAGTAAACCCTAATCAAGGGTGATGTGATGTGAATAGTAAACCCTAATCTAGGGTGATGTGATGTGAATAGTAAACCCTAATCAAGGGTGATGTGATGTGAATAGTAAACCCTAATCTAGGGTGATGTGATGTGAATAGTAAATCCTAATTATGAGTTGTTGATAGTAAACCCTAATCAAGGGTGATGTGATGTGAATAGTAAACTCTAATTTCCAAATAAGGTAAATGGAAGTGTGAAACCCTAATTTTGGGTTATACTTTATAACATGAATTTCTATGGTTGAGTAATGAATGATGAGTCATTTATTCTAATTGAGCTAAGGGGTTGATTAACCCTAAGTGAATTTAAAGGGAAAACCCTAACCCTAGTGAGGGCATAGTGGTGCAACCCATGAATAGTAAAGTTATCATTGTGTTGCATTATGCTGATATGAAATTGATGTATTCGTTATCATCTGTATTAATCATGCAGGTTTTATGAGATATTGAACATAGCTAGGTATGTGCTATGATGTCTTGTTTATTGAAAGCACTTCATGAGTTTTGTAAGTAATGATATGTTATGTTTCCTAGGGAAAGGTAACAAAAGAAATTGATAGGCTTTAAGAGCCATGTGAAATACCTGCATTCCAATTATTATGTTTATACTGTCAAATGACTTGATGGTATTATGTTACCTGTTAAAGTGGTAACAGGTGTTTTGATGATCTAAGGGTTTGAATACCCATGTTCTTGAATCATGATGATGAGATAATAAGGGATTGAGATCCCAATGCTATTAAAGTTGTGAAATGAACTTGATAAAATAGTACTATTTCCTTAGAGAAATTGGTATAATGGATTATGTATGAAAACATGCCTGATGTTAAAAGAATGTTGTAATTTACTTAAATAATCAAGTGAAATGATATCATGTAGAGCCCTGACCATAGATCCATCATCGTCAGTAGTTGGGTGATGGTGAAATAGGTTTTCTTAAGGGAACTCCTGGAGAGCATACTTTTGAGTATGTGGGGGTTATGGACGTGAATATCCTTATGTCCTAATGGAGGAATTGATGTGAGATAAAAATTAAATCTCTCAATCCTTCATTATATGTATATGCCAGGATGATGTATCAATAATCTCCCGATGATGATGTAATGCCGAATCGATGTGAGATAAACAAGAAATCCCTCGATTGCGAAGAGAGTACAGCATGCCACTGTAACTCTAATAGCAAAGTTGCCAATATACCCTGGAAAGCTATATATATAGCAGAGACACAAGATGTCCTGTCTGTTGTTCCTCACACTGACTGAGGAAGATGAGGTCATAGAAATCCGGCTCTTCTGATGACCTATGTATGGTACCGATTTTGATTTCGCAATGGTCGGTTGGAGTATGAGCGGTATACCTCATCTCCTCAGGGCATAAGTATGTTTGTAAAATGTAATCAGTCGTGTAGTCAGAATCGATGCCCAAATGAGGACCCTTATGGTCCTATTTATAGGCTTGGATGGGAGCTTCACATTTTTGTCATGAAGCAGCTCAAACGGTTTGGAGACCAATTGTCGTCAAAACGGTTTGGAGACCATTTGACGTCCAAACGGTCTTGTGTTCTATCGGTTTGCTCCAAACGGTCTTTAATAATATCTGATTCTTTCGGTCTTGGAAACTATTTGATGGTCAAACGGTTTTAGAGACCGAATGGCACCAAACGGTTTTGGAGACCGAATGGCACCAAATGGTTTTGGAGACTGAATGGCACCAAACAGTCTCGTCTCTAACGATCTTCCTTTGACCGGTCTTGTGTCTTTGCAAACCGAATGAATCCAAATGGTCTTGAAACCGTTAGGATCCAATCAGTCTTGAGTTCTGTCTTCATTCGGTTTCGTCATCAAACGGTCATGTACCCGATCGATCTTGATTGTCCAACCGGTTTTGGAGAAACAAACGGTCTTGAAGACCGTTAAGTTCCATTCGATTTTGAGACCAAATGGTTTCGTCTGTTCAAACGGTCTACATCCCAATTTTTTTTGAGTATCCAATCGGTCCTTGGTCCGAACGGTCTTGAAACCGTTAGACAACATCCGGTCTTGAGACCATTTGGGTTCATTCGGTCTTGAAATCGTATGGACTCAAACGGTCTCGTGATCGTTTAGGCTCATGCGATCTTGAAATCGAATGGGTTTAAACGGTCTTGAGACCGTGTGGGTGAATATCTAAAACTGAAAGGTCAGAACCGTTAGAGGAGATTGTTTGGTCAAGACCGATGGTGGGAAGCTCTTTGGTGAATTACTTGTGATGATGGGATTTGATTTAAACATGCATAAAATCAATATAAATTTGATCAAAAATCATAATAATTAGATTTATTTAGAAAACTTGCAATTTGTGAGATTTAAGAGATAAATCGAAAGTATTGAATCAAATTGGTTATAAAGAAGGCGACTGAAAATTAGGATGAATATGCATTCATCAAAATACCCCGAACTTAAATGTTGCTCGTCCTCGAGTAACACAAAATTTGAAACAGTCGCTAAATGAATATTTTCTGATCAGGTGATTGCCTCCTCTTCACATCATGATTATTTCTTTTCTGCTCAGTATGACTAAGCATCTCAACTTCCTAAGACCACTGAACACATCTTACCATATCTTCATTCCTGAGTTCACTTTCCAACCTCGCTTCCTCCTCACTTTTTCTAGCAACAAGCATGACAAAGAGTTTGGTAAGAGTCCAGAGATACCCGCTAAACAACAAGTGTGCATCTGGTCTGACACTGGTGTATTTCAGGGTAGTGGAGGCTTTTATTGTGCCTTTAGGTAGAAAAAGGGAGTGAAGGGTGGTATGGAAGGAAGAAGTAAATCTCTCCTCTATTCGACTCGAGATTTTTATTATTTTTGCAATTTCATTTATTGCATTTTTTTGGGCAAATCTCTCCTCTATTCGACTCGAGATCACATTTCTTTTTGTGTGTGTTTTGGCATCTTTTTGCAAATCTCTCCTCTATTCGACTCGAGATTGCATTTTTGGTGGTACGTCCCTATTTATTTGTTAGGGGTATGGAAGAAGTGGATATAGAGCGAAGTGGCATGCCACCCCGAACTTAGGGTTTGGCACAATTTTGGCTATTTTGTTTCTTTTTCATGGTTGGAGGGGTATGAAGATGATAGAAGAAATGTAGAAGAGAGTTCAGATCAGAATGCAACTTGATTTACAATTCAGCACACTGGGTCATTCTTTTTATCATATTCTGTTCAAATAATGACTTCATGAGGATCCAGTGGGGATTCCATGATGTTGTTCCACTAGTCAGTTAGGAAGCACGGCGTGTTTGATCCCTATCAGTTTGACAGACATTTGTCATTTTTGCATAAGTATCATGATGTTAGGAATCATAAGCATCACAAGATAATTTCAATCAAAAGGCTAGTTTTCAGAAAAAGGTCCTTTTGAGGATCTATTTTGAATAAGGAGGGTATAATGATAAATGCATAGAGATTGAAAACATGTCAAAATTTCATCAAGTATCTGTTCAATTTCTTTGGAAAACTTTAAAATTTTGAAATTTTAGGTCAAAAATGTGACAATGAATTCTTAGGTCTGAAACAGATGGGTGAAGGTGGAAAGTAAGATATGTACCACCCACCCTCCACCCCGAACTTAGAAATTTGCTCATCCCGAGCAAACCCTAAATCCAAGATGGAGGGGAAAATTTATGCCATTTGGACCTTAGGTGTGGTTGCGTTCCAAGCAGTGTGTTTCCTTCATCTGAAAATCTCAAACAAAAGGACCATTCAGAACTCAAAATAGCATCTCATGATGCAATTTTATTTGGTGTAAAATAATCTAAAAAGTAAAAACAAAATTAAGTAAAAATCCTAATTCAAAATTAAAATATGAATTTATATATCGGGTTGCCTCCCGACAAGCGCCTTTGTTTTATGTCGATGGCTCGACTTGATTCTTCAACTTTTATGGTGGATGTAATCTTGGGTTGGAGAGATCCAGGGTTGCGTTGATGCCCCTATCGACTGAGGTAAAATATCTTTTCAATCGTTGGCCATTAGCCACAATCTCTCCTGACTTTTCACTCCATAGAACGAAAGCACCATGCAAGTAGATGCTCTTAACAACGTATGGTCCTGTCCAATGAGAACAGAGTTTTCCTGGGAATAACCTTAATCTGGAATCGAACAGAAGAACGTGGTCTCCTACTTGTATGTCCTTTCTTTTTAGGTGGTCGTCATGCCAAAGCTTCGTATGTTACTTATAGATTCTTGCATTCTCATAAGATGTCATCCGGAGTTCTTCCAGCTCTTGTAGTTGCAGAATCCTGGCTTGTCCTGCTTCCTTCATATCAAAATTAAGTTGTTTAATTGCCCACCATGCTTTGTGTTCAAGTTCAACAGGAAAGTGGCAAGCCTTTCCATATATTAATCTAAAGGGTGTAGTTCCGAGGGGAGTTTTGAAAGCAGTTCGGTAGGCCCACAAGGCGTCATTGATTTTTGTTGACCAATCTTTTCGACTGCGGCCTACAACCTTTTCCAAAATAGCCTTGAGTTGACGGTTAGAAACCTCTACTTGTCCACTTGTTTGTGGATGGTAGGGTGAGGCAACTTTTGAAAAACACTAGAGGGGGGGTGAATAGAGTTTTAAACAATTTTAACAATTATTTAACTCAAACAACCACAATTGAGATTAGAAGAAGGAGACAGGTGTTTAGAGTGGTTCCAACTTTAGCAAATACTAAAGTTGTCAGTCCACTACCCGGTTGCTTACCCAACCGGGATTTTGAAAGTATTTATTTTATTACCTTCTCAAGGATTTATACAAAATACAATACTTTCCTTTACACCCCTTGAACAGCCTTCACTTGAAGTAGGTGCACCAACTTGAGGTAGCCTTCTTGAAGTAACTCCAAGCTCCCCCTTGAAGTAGCCTTCCTCTCTAGAAGTAACCTCCCGTTGCACCAGCCTTCTGAAGTAGCTCAAGGTCGCCTTCTTCACCAAGAAGATCTCCACCCTCTCCAATCCGCAGCCTCCAACCTAGGAGTAGCAAGGAGAGTACAAACAGTAATAGAGAACAAGAAAGGAAAAAGGAAATTACAACTTATCCTTTGTAGCCCAAGGCTTGATTTGCCTAGATCAAGCGTATAGATCTCCTAACCAAGTGTATGGACTTGTGATTGCAGTGGGTAGGAGATACTAGCCTATAGGACATGAATTTTGAGCTAAGGAAGAAAGTGGCCAATTGTCACAATGCTCAAATTGCTCACAAACAGATTGCTCAAAGTATGCTCAAGGATTTCTCAAGTGTAACAAGTGAGTTTGAGTGTCCTATGGCTTGTCCTATTTATAGGAATGGTCTAAGGATGCTTAAGGACGTTCTAGACAACTTCTAGGGGTTTCTAAGTGCTTAACTAGCCGTTAGGTACAAGTTTGTTGCTTTAGCAACGGCTAATTAATTTACTCTGCAGTTGCTGTCAGAGTTCATCTCGGTCGAGGAATGGTCGACCGAGATACCTACTCGGACGAAGTTTTGTCGACCGACAGGCTCTCTGGATCAAGTGATTTGCAACGTCTATCTCCAACTGCCAACTACCTTGTCAGTTGTGTCTAACAGCTACTTTGGATCTTTCTCGGTCGAGAAGATTGTCGATCGAGAGTGTCTCGGTCGAGGAGTTGGTCGACCGAGATTGATCCTATTTCAATGTTTCAATTTAGGCACTAATTATATGTATGAGTGTGCAGATGTGATCCTATTTGAAGGGGATGACTTATCTAAATGTGGTGTTTAGCTAGGGAGGATCTAACGCTTGATTTACATGCAATCTAAGTACTTGTACATTATATATTTGTACAAGCTTTTATAAGGTGATTACATTGCATGAAAATATAAATATGGAAGCATATGGATTTCCCTAGTACTTTGTCATCTGCCTTGTTCCTGCACACTCAAGTAGCTCGTTAGATCAATAAGAATGAAATGTTTGTCATAATCAAAACAAAGGGATTTATAGATGTCCATTTAGCCAACAATCTCCCCCTTTTTGAAGATGACAAACATTTCCAAAATATAAATGAAGGAAATATAAAACATATGAGTTTCATACCTTTAGATTACCTTTTGTAGCCATTCTTGTTTTGCAAGTGAGTGCTTGGCCTTTTTCATTATGAAACTTTTGATCTTTATTTTATTTTTATATTCTTTTATCCCCCTTTGTCATTTCAAAAAGATATCCATGTTGAATATTTGATATTACTTCTCCCCCTGAATTTTATACTATGCTCATCTTTAGATAGATATCCCAAGGTATAAGTGCTTTGCAATAGATGTCAATTTATCCATAACTTAAAATTTTAGGTATTTGCAAAAATTGCATCCGTTTTGATTTATTTTTAGTAATTACTCCCCTTATTTTGTATGCTCTACAATAGTCTTATAATTCAAATGATGCCAAAAAGATATCCATTATTACAAACATGGAAAAAATAGCCAAATCATGTAGAGATATCCCTTTTATTACAATCATGCAAAGATTCCATTACAACTAATACAACTCCAAATCTCACTGGAAAGACTTAAGAATTACATCAACATCAGGGTCTTTCCCAAGAAAAGGCTCAGTTCCATAATACTGGACCAAAGTTTGCCACTCCAGAGCACCTGTCTTGGTTAAGGCATATGCTTCCAAGAAGGTAGGAACCCGATCAAATCGGAAATGAGCGGCAATATCTTGTAGTTGTATTGATGAAAACTGAGTATGCGTGAGATCTGTAGATGGTGGAGGTGGAGGTTGATTGTAGTTGTAAGATGGATTATATGGATTGAGCATGCCCGGATTTAAAGAATAAGGATATTCATCTGGTTGGTTTGGAGAAAGGGTTTGCATTCTTTGGTTTAGATAAGTCATGGCATGATGGTTATAATCTAGTTGTTTACTAAGATGATATTGTGACCCAGCAACATAGGTTAGGGTGTTTTGGATGGGATCATAGGTTAGGTTGGTAGGAGGAGGTGGTGGTGGTATATTTTGGGTAGATGTCTCACCTTCCGTCCTAGCCCTCTTATGACCGAAATCAATTCCCATTTTTTCTACAGTATTCTTACTTATTTTTTGTGGTCGACGCTCCCATGTATATCCCATATCCTCAATTTGTGTCTTAAGAAAATGTTGAGTAATTTGACATACAAGATCAGCATATGGTGGATTGCCAGAAAACTCAAGCATGTTTTTAAGAATTATGCGGATAAAATTTGTGGGAATACGTTTTATAATGGCATAGATTAGGCACATACGAAAAATTGGAACTTCAGACTTATTGGCTCTAGGATGTATATTTGTAGAAACAATAAGGTTGACAATCCTACATGCAGGTTTAAGATTTATGGCATAGTAGGTTCCCCTATCTTCGTGACAAGTAGTATTTGATTGAAAAATGGCTCTTTTGATGTCACTAAGACTAACGGTATGGTCACCTTGGGAAAATTGATTAAGTGGGTTTCCAGTGGTAAGGTCAAGGGTGTCTTGATATTCATCTAGGTCAATATTTAGCATGTCAAGAATACCCTCTTCAGTAAATCGAAAGCTATGCCCATTGACCATAGTATAGAAGAATATGGTTTCATTTTCAGAGTGGGAGATGAGGTTAGCATAGAATTCATTCACTACCTTGGTGGAATAGGAAGGAAAAGAAGGGTTGATGAATTCTTTCAACTTTTGCACTTCAAAAAGGTCCTCCAAGTCGACGATGTTGAGGAAGTCCATAACTTCAACTGGTCATCGTGGGAGAGGAGCTTTGGAGGAGAGCCGTAGATAGCGATCACCAGCATCTCCGTCGACGAAGGCAATGTCATTGATGATCGTCAATGGTGGAGTAGCTTCCCTTCCTTTCCTGCCGGCGACCTTATTCTTCCCACGAGCAGATGATGAGGCCATTGCATTGCTTGAAGGTGGAGAAGAAGCAAGGAAGTCTTGGGGATGAGGATGCTAGAGATTTGCACAAGAATGCACTAGAGAGAACCTATGGAAGCAAGAATATGAAAGTGTGAAGAAGTGAGCCGTTTTTGGTCCCTTTTATAGCAATCCAGTGACCGGGTCGGTCGACAATTTGTCGACCGAGCGTCCGCAACGGTCATATTCCAGACGCGCCACTCGGCCGTCCAACGGTCGACTTGCAACGGTCGGCCGTCAACGGTAACGGTCGGATTGCAACGGTCATATCCCAACGGCTCATTCTCGGTCGAGCAATTGTCGACCGACACTGTCTCGGTCGAACAATTGTCGACCGGAAGTGTGTCCGATGTTAGGTATGTCTAGATTCTGTCAGTCGAGAGAGGTGGGCTGACCGAGAGGGTTTCGGTCAAAGAATTCGTCGATCGAAAGACTTACTGGGTATGAATTTTTAAGCTGATTTTTAATGAAAATGATAGACTAAATTTGTAGAGCATATATATATTTTCTAAGGGAGTAATATTTTGTTTTATTATTGACAATATTGGGACAATTTTGTGATCATAAATTAATTGTGCTTTTAATCACAATAAAATGATATTCAATTAGTTATTGTGTCAAACTTATTTTAGGTCGAATTTGACTACGACCATAGCGCCCCTTGGTCAAATTTCATTTTAACCAAGAGGCAAATTTGCATATTTTCAAATTGAATATATCGAGTATAATATCTGCATAAAATTTGATTAAGTAACAAGTTGAAGCATACTACTTAATATGATTCTTAAATGAAGGCACAATTAATATCTCAAGTCTTCAAAGATACTAATTTAGAGATTTTGTCTTAAGTGTTGCAAGCAATAGCATATAACTAATAAATCATTTTGCTTGCCGAATATATCATCACAGATCCATGCATACAATTATCATTATCTATGCATACCAAATAGTGAAAGCATATCCATGATGTAATGATAACAGCATATAATCACATGATTTGTATATGGATAGACCAGAAAATACTTTAGGAAAAATCATGTGAAAATAGAAATTTTCTTTTCATTGAACTAAGCATAATTTTAGTTTAAACTTAAATCATTTAGGGAATAAACTAATATTAATCTCATTTGAATTTGCAGGGATGATTTTCAAAATATATCCAGTTATCAATCACAAATAGATAGCAATTTCATCAATTTTTAAAAGAATTCAGCAATTTTGTAGCATACTGGAGATCAGTGACATGCTCGGTCGACAATTTCTCGACCGATGGTCTCTCGGTCGATAGTTTTTCGACCGATAAGATTTCTGGAACTGTTAATTTCTTCCAAGTGAAACATAATTATGCAAGTTAAATATTTAGATAATTAAATTTATTTGTTATCCCATTGTGTTGAGTTGAGATTGACATAGAAATATGCAACTAAGGTTCTTGGTCATATCTCAACTTGATTCTGTTCATTTAGTTTGGAGGTTTTGGAACCCAAACTAACTAGACATCTTTTCTCTTGTAAGGGCATGAAAAAGAATAGTGACCAAGGCGCAAACAATAATGACAACATATCGAGTCAACCTCATATCTTTTTCTATGGTTGTGTTCTGTGTTGTCCTTGGGTGAAGATGTTCCTTTAGGTACATATATAGATTGATGGGTTTGTGACTTTCTCCAACTAGGTTGTTGATAGGATTTCCCTTTAGGCTTGTAACCTAGTCCTCTTCTCCCAATTTGATGATAGGAATTATCTAAGATTTGATCAAGAATGCCATTATTATTTAAACTACTAACTTTTTGTTGTAACTTGGCAATCTCATCCATTCTCTTCTTGATATCTAGTTTTGCTTGGTCTAGATTAGATGACAATGAGTTTCGTTCTTTGACAATAGTGTCATAATCTATATGGGTGCACAATATGGGTTGTTTTTTAAGATCGTTCACTTGAGTTTGCAAATTGATCTTCTCTAAAGAAAGTAGATTGCAATTTGCCTCTATAGATTTTATCTCACTATCATGATCTTCAATGATCTTTTTAAGATCTTCATTTTTGGAAGTCATAGCAAGAAGCTTAGCATGTAATTCATCATTTGCTTTAATAGATTTCTTTAATTTCTCCTTGCACTCAACATATTTAATATGTGTTTCTTCAAGACTAGCCACTAGTTCTTCTTTAGATAAATCAAAAAGACTTACCTCTTCTTCTTCTTCACTAGTTGTAGCAATAAGACAGTCTTTGTGCTCATCTTCCTTCCTTGATCTCCATGGGCATCTAGTTGTTGTGTGGCTTGTTCCTAAGCACCAATTGCAACATGTTGTAGTTTTGTCCAAGCAGCACCTTTTGTTGTGATTGTAATCACCATTACCCTCCATTCTTCAAGACCTGGTTAGGGTTCCTTGAAGCCTGCTCTGATACCAATTGAAAAACACTAGAGGGGGGGTGAATAGAGTTTTAAACAATTTTAACAATGATTTAACTCAAACAACCACAATTGAGATTAGAAGAAGGAGACAGGTGTTTAGAGTGGTTCCAACTTTAGTAAATACTAAAGTTGTCAGTCCACTACCCGGTTGCTTACCCAACCGGGATTTTGAAAGTATTTATTTTATTACCTTCTCAAGGATTTATACAAAATACAATACTTTCCTTTACACCCCTTGAACAGCCTTCACTTGAAGTAGGTGCACCAACTTGAGGTAGCCTTCTTGAAGTAACTCCATGCTCCCCCTTGAAGTAGCCTTCCTCTCTAGAAGTAACCTCCCGTTGCACCAGCCTTCTGAAGTAGCTCAAGGTCGCCTTCTTCACCAAGAAGATCTCCACCCTCTCCAATCCGCAACCTCCAACCTAGGAGTAGCAAGGAGAGTACAAACAGTAATAGAGAACAAGAAAGGAAAAAGGAAATTACAACTTATCCTTTGTAGCCCAAGGCTTGATTTGCCTAGATCAAGCGTATAGATCTCCTAACCAAGTGTATGGACTTGTGATTGTAGTGGGTAGGAGATACTAGCCTATAGGACACGAATTTTGAGCTAAGGAAGAAAGTGGCCAATTGTCACAATGCTCAAATTGCTCACAAACAGATTGCTCAAAGTATGCTCAAGGATTTCTCAAGTGTAACAAGTGAGTTTGAGTGTCCTATGGCTTGTCCTATTTATAGGAATGGTCTAAGGATGCTTAAGGATGTTCTAGACAACTTCTAGGGGTTTCTAAGTGCTTAACTAGCCGTTAGGTACAAGTTTGTTGCTTTAGCAACGGCTAATTAATTTACTCTGCAGTTGCTGTCAGAGTTCATCTCGGTCGAGGAATGGTCGACCGAGATACCTACTCGGTCGAAGTTTTGTCGACCGACAGGCTCTCTGGATCAAGTGATTTGCAACGTCTATCTCCAACTGCCAACTACCTTGTCAGTTGTGTCTAACGGCTACTTTGGATCTTTCTCGGTCGAGAAGATTGTCGACCGAGAGTGTCTCGATCGAGGAGTTGGTCGAACGAGATTGATCATGTTTCAATGTTTCAATTTAGGCATTAATTATATGTATGAGTGTGCAGATGTGATCCTATTTGAAGGGGATGACTTATATAAATGTGGTGTTTAGCTAGGGAAGATTTAACGCTTGATTTACATGCAATCTAAGTACTTGTACATTATATATTTGTACAAGATTTTACAAGGTGATTACATTGCATGAAAATATAAATATGGAAGCATATGGATTTCCCTAGTACTTTGTCATCCGCCTTGTTCCTGCACACTCAAGTAGCTCGTTAGATCAATAAGAATGAAATGTTTGTCATAATCAAAACAAAGGGATTTATAGATGTCCATTTAGCCAACAACTTTGTGTGTTACACCATACTTTCTCAGCAATGCTTCAAAGCTTCTTTCAAGGAAATGAGACCCCCCGTCAAATATCACTGTTCGTGGTACTCCAAAATGGGGGAAAATAATATCTTTGAATAATTTGATGACGGGCTTGGAATCACTAGTGACGGTTGGTATGGCTTCAACCCATTTTGAGACGTAGTCCACCGCTACTAGGATGTATAAACATCCATGGGAAGATGGGAATGGACCCATGTAGTCCACCCCCCAGACATCGAATATTTCAACTTCTTGCCATAGATTCAGTGGCATCTCATCTCTCTTTGTTATATTTCCAGATCTTTGGCATTTGTCACATGATAAGACAAAGTCATAGGAATCCTTGGATATGGTTGTCCCGAAGAATCCACATTGCAAAACCTTCAAGGCAGTCTTCTTAGAGTTCATATGTCCTCCCACTGGTCCTGAATGACATTGCTCGAGGATAAGTTGAGCTTCTTCCCTAGAAACACACCGTATGTATAGACCATCAGCACATAGTTTGAAAAGGTACGGCTCATCCCAGTAGTATTGTTTCACGTCATGCATAAATTTCTTCAGAGCATTTTCGGTGCATAGAGGATGAGTAACCCCGGCAGCAAGGTAGTTCACGTAATCCGAGTACCATGGAGTAACTTCTACAATCTTCATTAGTTGGTCATCTGGAAGAGAATCATTAATTAGGGTCTTCTCGGTATCCAGAGTGTGGATTCTACTGAGGTGGTCTGCCACAACATTCTCCGTACCCTTTTTATCTCTTATTTCTAGATCAAATTCTTGTAGTAGGAGAATCCATCTAATTATACTGGGCTTTGCATCTTTCTTTGCCAAAAGGTAACGGATAGCAGCATGATCTGTGTAAACAATGACCTTTGAACCAATTAGGTAGGACCTGAATTTGTCAAAGGCATACACAATTGCTAGAAGTTCTTTTTCAGTAGTAGCATAATTCCTCTGAGCTTTGTCAAGTGTTTTCGATGCATAGTAGATAACATAGTGTTTCTTTTCTATACATTGGCCCAAGACAACACCCACTGTGTAATCGCTTGCATCACACATAATTTCAAAAGGATGGTCCCAATCGGGAGATCTGATGATGGGTGTTGTTGTGAGAGCATGCTTTAAATAGTTGAAACTTTTGACACATTCTTTGTCGAAATTGAATTCGGCATCTTTTAGTAACAAGTTTGTCACTGACTTGGTTATCTTTGAGAAGTCCTTTATAAACCGTCAATAGAAGCCTATGTGACCAAGGAATGCTCGAACTTCCTTTACATTGATAGGGATAGAGAGCTTGGAAATCACTTCAATATTGGCCTTATCTACTTCAATTCCTTGATTACTGACCTTATGGCCGAGAACAATGCCTTCCTTTACCATTAAGTGACACTTCTCCCAGTTGAGCACAAGTTGTGCTTCTTCACATCGTTTGAGAACAAGGGAGAGGTGTTTTAGACAAGAATCAAATGAATCTCCATAAATAGAAAAATCATCCATGAAAACTTCCATAATTGTTTTAGTGAGACCGATGAATATGGCAGCCATGCAACGCTGGAAAGTTGCCAGTGCATTGCAAAGGCCGAATGGCATTCTTCTAAACGTGTACGTTCCGAACGGGAAGGTGAAAGTAGTTTTCTCCTGGTCATCTGGATGAATGGAATTTGATAGAATCCAGAGTAACCATCAAGGTAACAGAAGTATTCTTGATGAGACAGCCTCTCTAGTACTTGATCAAGAAAAGGCATTGGAAAATGATCCTTTCGAGTTGCCTTGTTTAACTTCCTATAATCAATGCACATCCTCCAGGAGGAGGAGGACTGAAGCTGAATTCACTATTCTGTCTGATCTTCTTGATAGTGATCCACATAATGTTGAACTTGTTGAGAAGGTTAATGTTAAAATGAAAGAGGCGTGCCAAGCCTATGAAGCTGAAGAGTTGTTGCTTAGGCAGAAGTCCAGGGTGCAGTGGTTGAAGCTAGGGGATAAAATTTTGAAGTTTTTTTATGCCTCCCTCAGAGCCAGAAGGGTGAGGAATACCATTCATGCTTTAAAGATTGATTATTAGCTTTGTATGGAGGAAGATAGAATCTGTGAGCATATTAATACTTTCTATGAAACTCTTTTTAAGAAAGATGACATCAATTATTGTCTTGATAACTTTGAGGTGGAGCTCCCAAAACTATCTGATGATCAGTTTCGTGGCTTGTGTGCCTATGTCACGGATAAAGAGGTTGAGGAGGTTATTGAGAAGGCTAATGGAGATAAGGCCCCTGGGCCAGATGGGTTTAATTATTTTTCTACAAAAAGTGTTGGGGGATTATAAAGGAGGATGTGATTAAAGTTGTGAAGAATTTCTTTGCTAGTGGCAGGATGCTCAAGGAAGCTAATAGAGCCTTGATTACTATGATTCCTAAAGTGAATGATGTTGTGGATGTTAAAGACTGGAGGTCGATCTCTTTGTGTAATGTTTGTTATAAGATCATTTTAAAGATAATGGTGAATAGATTGAGTACCATACTCACTTCAGTTATTGATAGTGCACAATGTGCCTTTCTCAGAGATAGAAGAATCACTGATGCTACCCTTCTAGTCAACGAGCTTATCAATAACATGATGAAGAGTAATTCTCCTAAATTTTGTCTGAAGGTGGATATCAAGAAAGATTATGAATCGATCGACTGGATGTATCTCTATAGAGTTATGGATAAGATGAACTTTCCCTCTTGTTTTATAAACTGGGTTAGAGTCATCTTTGAAAGCACTAGTTGTCAAATCCTACAAGGGGCATTCGTCAGGGAGATCCCTTGGCTCCTTTTCTCTTTGCTATTTCAATGCAGGGTTTGTCCTCTATGCTCAATGATGCTGGAAAAACAAAGGAGTTTGATGCCTTAAGAGCCTCACATTTGCTTTCTATTTCGCATGTCATCTTTGTTGATGATGTGGTTATCTTCTCTGAAGCTAATGACAAATCCATTGGTGTTGTTGCAAAGGTGGTTAGTGATTTTGGTAATGTCTCAGGTATGAAGGTGAGAAAAGATAAAAGCTTGGTGTTCTGTAATAGCTCTGCTGATGCAAGGAGGTTGGTGGATGTGTTAGGGGTTAACATTGATTCTCTACCTAAAAAATACCTTGGGTGCCTTTGTTTAAAGGGAGAATTACGAGAAGTTTGTGCTCCCCCATGATAGATAAGATGAAGTCTAGGCTGGAAGGCTGGAATTCTAAACTCCTCTCATTTGTTGGGAGGGTTGAGTTGATCATATCTACACGTTCTTCTTTTCAATTATATTGGATTTCTGCTTTTCCTTTACCTATCAGTGTTGAGATGGAGATTGAGAGACTTTATAGGGATTTTCTTTGGGGTGGAGCTACTCTTGAAAAGAAAATACATACCATTGATTGGGAGAGAATCTGTTTGCCTAAAGATGAAGGTGGGTTGGGTATTCACCATTCAAGAGATATAGTGACAGCTTGTATGGTGAAGAAGCTCTAGGATGTGTCTAATAAGAAGGATTCCATGTGGGTTCGGTGGATAAATGAGAGATATCTAAAAGGGGATTCTGTATGAAGTGCTAAGGTCCATTCTAATTCGGCTTGGATCTGGAAAAAGCTTATCCTGGTGAGGGATAAGATTGTTAAATAGGTTCTCTTCTCTGTAGGTAATGAAGAGAAAGCTTTACTGTGGAGGGATCCCTGGTTGGGCAATGGGGTCTTTTTGAATGACTATCTTTATGACATTTGTTGGATTAATAGTGGTGTTGGTAAGTTTGCCAAGGTGAACTGTTACAAGGCTGAAGATGGAGGCTGGAAGGTTTCTAAGTCAAGGCATATCAATCATGTAATTGATTTTGTCAAAAGTAAAGTTTCTAAATTTATAGATACTGAAGATACTCTCTTGTTGAATGGTAAGAAGGTGGTTAAGATGAAAGATTTCTGGAATGAGTTTAGAGTTCCCCATCCTAAATGTTGTTGGGCTAATTGGCTTTGGAAGACAAAAGCGCCTTTGAAGGCCATTTGTACTGTCTGGAGATGTTTGAAAGGAGGGCTGCTTATGATTGTTTGAAGAGAAGAGGGTTTCACCTTGTTTCTAGATGTGTTCTCTGTTTGGAAGAGGAGGAGACAACCTGACATATTTTTTTTTGAATGCAGGTTCAACAAACAGCTTTTGTTCGAGGCCAAGACGGTGGGCATCCTTGGGGGTATTCTGGCTGGTATGATGGATCTTGTTAGTATGAAGGATATGGGGGCCAGAACCTTCATCATGGTCTTCATTCATGAAGTTTAGAGGGAGAGAAACAACATGGTTTTTGAAGGGAAAATTAAAGATTTTGACACGTTATGGAATCATGTAATGATAGTCATAGATAGTATTTAGTTGCTTGTTGTTTTCTTTTCATAGGTGTACAGTACTTGTATAGACACTTATTTCTTTAATAGAAAAAGAGGCAGCAAGCTTTGGAGGACCCAAAAAAAAGGCACATCCTCCACCCTGTGACTGTTCGAGTGGGGACAAGTTTGTTATTTTCATTTCGTATCACAGTCGTTCCACCTTTCTTCGGGAAAACATGCACTGGACACACCCAAGGTGAATCAGAGATCGGGTAGATGATTCCGGAGGTGAGCAATTTAATGACTTCCTGGCAGACAACTTCCTTCATGTTAGGATTTAACTTCCTTTGGTGTTCAATTGTTGGCTTGTGATCTTCATCCATGGGGATTTAGTGCATACATAGTGCTTGACTAACCCCAGTGAGATCACTCATTTTGTAGCCGATTGTGTTTCTTCTTTGCTTCAATTCCTTCAAAAGCTTATCTTTTTGTTCTGCCGTAAGATCTGAATTTATGATGACAGGGCAAACTTTGAGTTCATCTAGAAACATGTATTTCAATCCTTCTAGTAAGGGCTTCATCTCAGGAGCTTGTGGCTTTTCATAAGGTTCTTCAGTAACATCCACTGCCTTTAATTCCTCGAATTGGGCTTTGGGATCTTCTTTAGTAGTATCGAGGTGGAAAATACATCTTTTCACTTATTCGTCATCTGAACTTTCTATAATTGAATTAGTTAGAGCTACACTTAAGGGATCTTCAGGTTCGTAGTCCACTTGGGTGAGAAGTGACATCTTTTCTATGCACTCAATCAGATAGACTTCTTCTTGCATGCTTGGTCTTCGCATGCTTTCAAAAACCTTAAATTCAAGGGTTTCTTTGCCTAGTCTGAGCAGTAAAGTTCCTACTTCAACATCAATCAAGGCTCTTGCGGTAGCGAGGAATGGGCGACCAAAGATAAGAGGGTATCTGGAGTCCTCTTTTATGTCCATGATGACAAAGTCACATGGGACATAAGAATCCTTTCCAACCTTGACTGGTACATCTTCGATGATTCCCATGGGAAGAGTCACAGAGTTATCTGCGAGCTGTATGGTCATGCCAGTAGGAAGCAATTCTGTAAAACCTAGACTCTTACAAAGGCTAAGTGGCATGATGGAGATGCTAGCGCCAAGATTTGCCAATCCTTTCTTACAGGAAGAATCACCGATATGACAAGATATCCCAAAAGGTCATGGATCTTTTTGCTTCTTGGGCACCTTACTTTGGATGATATCTGAAGTGGTCATCGCTAACTTGACTGTCTCGTATTCTTCAGTTATATACTTCCTTGTGAGAAGTGACTTTAAGTACTTAGTCCAGGTTGGTATCTCAGCCAGAGCATCCAAAAAGGGTATATCAACATGAAGCTTCTTCATGGCTTCGTTAAACTTATTGAATTGAGTATCAAGCTTGGTTTGCCTTAGATGAGTTGGAAAAGGTATACGAGGCTTATACACAGGTACCTCTGGCTCTGGTGTTTCTGTTTCTTCATCAACAGATTTTTCATAACCTTCCTTATTTGTTTTATCAGTAGTTGTTGGCCCCTTTGGTTGAGACTCATGTTCTTCTTCATCTGTAATAACCACAGGCGACTTTACTGGAGAATCAGAATAATCTTTTCCAGACCTGGTTGTGACAGCCTTTAATTGTTCTGGGTGCTTGGGATTGTTTTCCGGTTGGCCAGCAAAGGTTCCCACAGGTGGCTTTATGCTAGTCGCGAGTTGAGCTAGTTGAGACTCAATAGCCTTCTGATGTGCTTGCTGGTTAGCTATCAAGGTTTGCTGGTTAGCTATCATATTTTGTTGTAACTGTAGCATCTTCTCAATAGTTGTTAGTTTGTCATCAGGAGGGATAGGTCTGGATTGTTGCACTTGTTGTTGATTTTGGTAAATGATTTGTTGGGACTATGGAACTGAGAGTTGTTCTGATAATTGTTGAAGTTCTTATTCTGAAAGTTTCCCTTGAAATTTCCTTGATTTCCAAAATTCTGTTGGTTACATTGGAATCTTGGTGGGCCTCATTGGTGATTATTTGAACCCAATTGATGCGAGTTTACTGTTCCAGAGAGGTTTCCATATTGGAATCCTGGATGGTTCCTATTCTGATTCGGATTGTAATATCCTTGGCCAGGAATGGTGTTAACCGCATTAAGATTTTCCATTTGACCATTATCACCTTGACTGCAGACGTTACTTAAAACCACATCATAGAGAACATTGCATGATAAAGTTGAATGGTTGGTACTTTTACATGCCTCACAGAATAATGAAGTGGGCGTGATCTGTTCTTGTTGAGGAGGGGGTGGACGTCCTCTTCCAATAGCAGCAAGGGATGTTTCAATATGATCTTGCTTGGCCACTAAAAGCTTGAGTGTTTCAGCAATAGACTTGTATTTAGGAGTAGCTTCTGCCATAGCTACTTTCAACACTCCTTTACCCACTGATCTACCCCAAATAGCTTGATTTTCATATCCAAAGGTAACGACTCTCCATGCGTTGTCATAGCTTTGTCGCATGAAGTTTCCTCCAGATGAGGAATCTAAAAACCTCTTGATATCATCATCCACACCCCTATAGAAAATTTCAATGAGTTGATTCTTAGGAATTCCATGGTGTGAACACTTGCGTAGAAGTTCTTTGTATCTTTCCCATGCTTCAGCAAGAGTTTCTCCATGGACTTAGGTGAAATTTGTTATTCGGCCCCTGATTTCATATGTGAGAGAGGGTGGGTAAAACTTCTCCAAGAAGACATTTTGAAGTTGTTCCCAAGTAGTGATGGGTTCACATTTCAAGGAATTGTACCAACTTGTAGCTCTATCAGCAAGAGAATACTTGAATAGATGGAGTCGGATGGCATCATCGGACACTCCATTTTTCTTTGTCATAGCACATAGATCAACAAATCTCAGAAGATGCTCTTGACTCTCCTCTCCTTGCTTACCATAGAATGGGTTATTTTGGAGCAAGGTAATCCAATGTGCTCTTATCTTGAAGTTGGGAGCATGGATGGGAGGAGGTTGGACTGGGTGATGCACATCAGCAGCTTTAGGGATTGAGAACTCCCTAAGATCATTTTGTAGTTCTGCTGCTTGTGTCACCGCTTGTGCAGCTGGGATTTCTTGTTGAACAGAAGCTCGGGCTTCTTGCATGAGCCTCTCTCTCTGTGTGCATTGAGAGCTTGAGCCACCCTTCGGGAAACTTCTTCTTCTTGCGCCATTCTCGCTTGGTTTCTCTATTTTGACGATGAAAAGTTCGGTCTATCTCCGGATCAAAGTTGGTTGTGAGTCTGGGACTGTTCAGGCAGTGCATGCACTACTTCTTCTAAAGTACCTAAAATAGAAAGATTTCGAAGGTGAGAACCACAGAGTTGAATTAAATTCAAGTAGATGATCAATTGTATCAAATGAAAAAGCAAAATCCTAGATTAGCCTTAAAAGAACTAGATTTGACTAAACTGATTCTGTTGTCCCCGGCACATCAGAATTTGACGTGGTTTATATCACACTAACAAATTCACTCGGGTTTGAGATCCCCGAGCTTTTACCAAAACCAATGTGTAATAATACCACCCGCAAGCGGACAGGTCTTATCGCAGTATAGTTAAGGATCGAACCCAAAGGACAACATTTTTAAGAATCTTTGTCAGTCGAAACCAGCACAAGTAAGGCTAATATTTAGAACGATTGATTTGGTTAAAGTTAATTAAACTAATTGTAAGGAAAGTAAAAGAGCAGAATTAAAATGGATTCTAGATTAAATGGTATGGAATCGATGGGATGGTATCGAGTTTCACCACCACTATACATGCAAACATATCCAAGCACATAACATCCAGGCAGGCATCTAACTATCCAAATGGAGCTATTGTGACCCCCCCGCGAGGATAGGCTCACGTAAGTGTCACCTTCCGGATCACTCACTTACGGCTCTGAAGATACAACATCCAACTAAGGCTGAGGGTCCCCCGCGAGGGTAGACCCATAGAAGCGTCATCGTGGGCTAGATGGCTCGTCCCCTCACGGATCACACACTTACGACCTCAAGGAACCCTATCAGATTTCTCATCAAGGAGTCAACCGTACTAACTAACAAATAAGTAGGCAATTAGATCTGCAAGCCAACATCGACGATTAACAAAAGAAGATACAACATCCAACTAAGGTTGCGAACCCCCCATGAGAATAGGCTCACAGAAGTGTCACCGTAGGCTAGATGGCTCGTCCCCTCACGGATCATACACTTGCTACCTCAAGGAATCCCATCAGATCTAACGTCAAGGATTCTACTTCATTAATCGACATTCTAAACTATGAAGAAAAGAACAAGATGAAAGCAAGCAGGTAAACAACTACGAGCTTGTTAATTAGCAACGAAATGAAAAGTTATATACATTGCCATGGAATGTTAAATGTAAGATATGAATGCATGGGCAGCAGGGCTAGTCCCCGCACCCCAGCGAAAGAGGACTACTCGCTCATGATGTGAGAAACAAGAAGAATAAGAAAGAGAGAGGAATCTACCATGAACTCGGTGCAGAAGGTAGTCGCAGCTCGGTGAAGATGATGCAGTCTTCTACGTCGTGTCGGAGCAGATCTGGATGAGGAGGGAGAACCACCAAGGCAGGCCGGGCAAAACTTCTCCACCTTCTTTCTCTTCTTCTCCTCCTTTCTCGGCGTCAAGAAGAGTTGGTGGCGTGGAGGATGAAGCAGGATCGACCTTGGGGCAGCCTATCGGCGTCCAGAATCGATGCCCAAATGAGGACCCTTATGGTCCTATTTATAGGCTTGGATGGGAGCTTCATGTTTTTGTCATGAAGCGGCTCAAACGGTTTGGAGACCATTTTCTATCAAAATGGTTTGGAGACTGTTTAACATCCAAACAGTCTTGCATTCTATCAGTTTGCTCCAAATGGTCTTGAATAATATCTAATTCTTTCGATCTTGGAAACCGTTTGATGGTCAAACGGTTTTGGAGACCGAATGGCACCAAACGGTCTCGTCTCTAACGATCTTCCTTTGACCGGTCTTGTGTCTTTGCAAACCGAATGAATCCAAACGGTCTTGAAACCGTTAGGATCTAATCGGTCTTGAGTTCTGTCTTCATTCGGTTTCATCTTCAAATGGTCCTGTACCCGATCGATCTTGATTGTCCAACCAGTTTTGGAGAAACAAATGGTCTTGAAGACCGTTAGGTTCCATTCGGTTTTGAGACCAAACAGTTTCATCTGTTCAAACGGTCTTCATCCCAAACGGTTTTGAGTATCCAATTGGTCCTTGGTCCGAACGGTCTTGAAACAGTTAGACGACATCCGGTCTTGAGACCGTTTGGGTTCATTCGGTCTTGAAATCATATGGACTCAAACGGTCTCGAGATCGTTTAGGATCATGCGGTCTTGAAATCGAATGGGTTTAAATGGTCTTGAGACCGTGTGGGTGAATATCTAAAACCGAAAGGTCAGAACTGTTAGAGCAGATCGTTTGGTCAAGACTGATGGTGGGAAGTTATTTGGTGAATTACTTGTGATGATAGGATTTGATTTAAACCTGCACAAAATCAATATAAATTTGATCAAAAATCATAATAATTAGATTTATTTAGAAAACTTGCAATTTGTGAGATTTAAGAGATAAATTGAAAGTATTGAATCAAATTGGTTATAAAGAAGGCGACTGAAAATCAGGATGAATATGCATTCATCAGCAAATCCTGACACTGAATGGATCTATGGTCTGAGAAACTACACGATAACATTTCACTTGATTAATTAAGTGTATTACAATATCTTTTAGCATCAATCAAGTTGCAAGCAAGAATTATATCAGATGCTACAAAGAAAGATATAATATGTTTATCAATTACTTTCATGATTCTTTGAAACACATATAACACTTAGGATATCCATCTCTTATCATCATCATACTTGGGTATTCAAACACTTAGTTCATCACTGAGTACTATTACCACTTATCAGGTAACCATTACCTCTAAGTCATCAGAACAAAGTATTATTTCACATAGTTCACAAAGCTCATTAAATTTTTATCATATAAACATCATAGCTCTTACTTAGCTATGCTCATTACCTCATGATACCTACATGGTTAGAATATCAAATACATGTCATCACCATGCAATGCAAAAGAAATATATCCCTCCCATTATTTAGGGTTAGAGTTTCCCTTCATCAATCGATTAGGGTTTTTAATCATCTCATCACCCATTCTTAGGGTTAAGATTTACCTTTATTAGCCAATTAGGGTTTCAAGATCATAAAAGATTAAGCCCAAATTCATACTCCATTTATAATAGGAGTATCAACATATACTCATTACATGGTTGATATTCAATATAAATTTCTCTTTCATCCTCACTAGGATGTTGATTGCACCATACTTTTAATAAGTTGGCTCAATTCTCCTCTTAAGGTACATTAGTTCACCACTATCAAATTGCATTAAACTCATTGCATCATAATTTTGCATTTAACACAACACGCAACATATGTCACTCAATCAAGTACATATGATTGAAGTATCCCCGCCATATTGGGTATTAAAGTGTGTGTATGCTATCATATCGTGCTTAAGATGCACCTATCATCATATCGTGTATCTATAATGTGCATGTGTTGTAGCCACATCATCATATTGTCTTTTAGGGTATATCCCCTATTACCATATCTTGTACTCATATTGGATTGGCTATCACTTAGAATTTATTACTTCAAGTTAGAGATACTTGTCCTCATATCATGTATAATCTGAAAGCTTGACCTCATATTGGATATAAGGGTATACTTTCTGCCATATAGTGCACAAGGTGTGCACCATATCGAGCATAGGGTGTATGCCTCTTAATGGTATCGTTCAAGTGGTATATACACAATACCATATCGGGTTCCCACCTTGGGTTGGTATATCAGGTTATCATATTGACTAATCATATCGGGTTAGCATATTGGGTAGATCATTATGCTCATTGTGACACACTGATCACAAAAACATAATTTACTTAAGCGAAAGCGTTCGTTAGCAGTAGATTACCGAAAATCACTAAAAATTAAAACCATTTTACAGAGAGGTCCACACATAACAAAACTCTTTCGCAAAGAACTGAAGTAATTTAATTACATACTAGTTTACAAGTACATATCTTGTATCATCTTTTTTTGAGAATTACAAGCATCAACTGCCTTGTTAAACTAAACACGGGCAGTATAAAATCTCGAGGCACTGAGCCAAAATCTCAAAAGCACTAACTACGACTCTGAGGACCTGAGAGTACAGAGACGACACATAGGACTCTATGTACATCTATACAATGCATATCAGCTAGTGTCTCCACCTGAGAATTCATTGTTGTCCCTGCTACTGTTGTTGCTATCCTTCACCTACTGAAGGATTCCTACCTCCTTGTCTGCGTCCACCTAAAAATTTGGTTCCCACAGGGGTGAGACAATTGTAAATTGCCCCAGCGAGAGATATAACTCTCTGCCAGAAACATTATTATTGCAATTTAATAAGATAAAACTAATCAGAGGATTCATAATTGTTTAACAACAGTTAATTAATTGTCTATCAGATTAGAACATTCTTCTTATCTAAAGGATTGCAGCTATAACCTGATGGAGCAGCATGTCACTTATCCAATAAGAAGTTAAAACACATGTATAACATTGATCCTTCTAGGATCTACTAAACAGAGTAACATCAATCCTTTATCATGGGTATTCAACCTTTAGTTTATCATGGAACACTTTTTACCACTTATTAGGTAAAAAATACCTTCAAGTCATCTGACCAAGGAAATTATGATTCTTGCCACACCAGCATTCCACATAGTTCACAAAGCTCATATCACCTCTTGTTACCCCTTAATAGTCAATAAGGCATATTATGGCTTCTGAAGCCCATAAATAATTTCAATAATGAAAACATCATATGGCACACAGGACTCATTAATTTCAAGTTACCTCTCACTAAGCAACAAAGCATATGAAGGCTTATAAGGCCTATAAAACATTTCCAATATACAAAGCATCATAGCCCATACCTGGTTGTGCTCATCGTCTCAATATACCTGCATGATTAATACTCATAATAACAATTATATCCATTATATATTAGTACCATGCAATACAAGGGTTTTCTTATTACATTCATAACTCATCACTCTGTATTTGAGCTTCACATAGGATCACTATGTGTTAGGACTTCACAAAGCATCACCCTGTATTAGGGTTTCACATAGCATTATCTTGTGTTAGGGATTCACATAGCATTACCCTGTATTAGGGTTTATTATATCCTATTACCCAAATTAGGGTTTACTGTAACATTACATAACATCACACTGGATTAGGGTTCTCCATAAATAACCATTTATATTCTCAAGATCATAATATTAATGATCAATTTCTATTTCATTGCTTCACACAACTAGAAGCCAATATTGATAACATAAGTATTCAATCATACTTATTTATTCTCATTATTCATCATTAAATGAATTCTCAACACAAGGTATGAGTTTCTCTCTCATCTTTACCAGAATATGATTGTATCAAAGTTTATTGATTTGGATTAACCTTTTCATAAGGCATGTTAGCCTACACTTATCAAAGTGCATTACATCTCAATGTAACATGTGATATGACACACTTCATGTGTCACTCATCCAAATATATTGGATTTAAAATACATCAAGGTGTATAAATCTTAAGGTGTTGGATGTGATATGTATCATATCTTGATGTATAACTTTCCTCATCACCTTTATCTTAGTCAAGTCCATCCACTTAGCTTGTATTAGGGTATTTCCCATCCTAATACTTTATGCACCGGTTCATCACATTTATCACGTAATGTATTGGTCATAAGTCACTTATTTAGAAAATGCAACTATTACTAATGATATGGACTCATCTTTGAGTTAAGGCAATATTGATATATGGCCATCCATTACCAATCCTTTTAGGTATTTCACCTATCAATATATTAATCACTATTCCATTATTAGGAATAGGGTTTTCCATCTTTATAAATTAAGGTTCACATAACATCTCCTCATATATGGGTTTCACATAGCTTTACCCTTAATTAGGGTTTCACTTAGCTTTGCCCTAAATTAGGGTCATGGCTCATTAATCTTTTCAATGAGGGTTTCATGATCTCATTATTATGAATCAAACCCGGATTACATATTTATTCATAATGAGAGAATTATGGCTTAATTATGTAAGCATTCCTCTCTCTCTCTCTTTCTCTCTCTCTCTCATCCTCTCTAGGATGTTAAGTACTCCAAGATTGATCTAGGTCAACTCTTAATTTAAGTACACACAATTAGGGTTAATCATTATGATCACCTTTGTTTTACAACATTAGTAATAATCAAGTAACTAATTGATCTTTAATCATATTAGGTGTCTAAATGGTTTGACTAATTGAACCTCAAATGGTCTTGGTCACTTAGACCCCAAACGGTCTTGGTCATTTAGACCTCAAACGGTCTTGGTCACTTAAGTTCAAATGGTTTGAAACCATTTAGCAAGGTTGGTGCTTGAAACTGTTTAGCCAAAACAAGTTGAAACTGGTTGGACATATAGAATTATTTAGACAAAACATTTTGAAACCGAATGAACTTGGGTCTCCAAACGGTTTGAGACTGTTTGGTCCCAAACGTTCTTGAGACTGTTTGATCCCAAATGGTCTTGAGAACGTTTGGACTCAAACGGTCTTAAGACCGTTTGGACTCAAACGGTCTTAAGACCGTTTGGTCCAAATTTTCTCAAAACCGAATGGACCAAAAAGGTCTTCCATCACTTAGTCAATTCAGGGTTTCAATCATTGAACCATCCATCAATTGAACCACTGATTTATTATTCAAATGAACCATTGAATCACCCTTCAATTGGACCTTCAATTAGGGTTTTGAACCCAATTTAACTAAGGTTTATAACCAAGAAACCATCAATTAGGGTTTGAAATCGAGGAACCATCAATGGTTGACATTGTGAAACTAATTCAATTGAAATCATTGGATCATCATCAAACCATGACATGACCTGACCTTAAATGGTCTTGAGGTCGTTTGGATGACCTTCAAATGGTCTTGATACCATTTGACTCAAACCATCATTGAAATCTATGACATTCAATTAGGGTTTGCATCATTGAATCAATCATCAATTGAGCTATTGATTATATTTCAATCTGATATCACTGGATCTTCAACCATACAATCATACTTCATCATAGACTTACAAATGGTCTTGGTTGACCTCCAAATGGTTTGAGACCGTTTGTGTGACCTCCAAACGGTCTTTGAGACCGTTTGGGTTAGTAAACCCAAAAATTAAATCAATCAATTGAGAATTTCAGCACTCAACCCGATTAGGGTTTGCATTTGAGGGATCATTCACAATTGAAACCATTAAGATCAAACCAATGGAAATTATTGGATCAATATTCAATTACATCAGCATATTTCCTTAAACGTTCAAGCATTGCAAATGGTCAACCACTCCAAATGGTTTGGAACCCAAACCTCCAAACGGTTTGCAAATCGTTTGGTCTCCAAACGGTTTGGTGAAACCGATTGGACCAAAATTTATAAAACCATTTGCAATAGATATATGTGGAGGTGTGTGCTTATGATGATGTCATCATCATTAAGCTATAAACCCACGAAGCTTGTTGTGATTTTCATGGTGATTGCATTAATCAATCAAATAAAATTTCGGGAATAAAGAAGGAATCAACAATTGATAAGGATATGGAATCAATAATAAAGTTCAAGGGTTCAAGTTATATAACCCGCCTTCAATTGAGCTTTAAAGATTCAAACTCCACGTCTTTAATGGTGAAAGCAACACCTTCCACTATCCCAAGCTCATCCTTAAGCTTTGAGTGAAAAGGAATGGCTAGAATTGAAGATGGAATCGAGATAAGAAGAAATCATGCATTGATTTTTGATTTCCACCATGGAATCAAGGTGAAAAGAGGTCATGGAGCTTACCAACAGGTTGGGGGTCGTACTCCTGATCCTCCAAATCTCCCTTGGTCATTTTGCAAGCAAAGAGTGGAAGTGGTTTCGAAAAAGCCTCGCAATTGAGTTGTAAAATGTGTTTTTATAAGAAAATCAATGAGAGAGAAATGCCTTATAAAAATCTTTTAATTCCAAAATTGGTGCCACCTCTTCCCCCTCAATTCCTTGCATACAACGATATCTTCCTCACCTCCGAATTCCCTTCCATTATCCATGAATTAAGGGAAAATAAATTAAGCACCTTAATCATATAAAAGTAATATCCATAAGTGAGTGGATATTTCTTTTTCTTTTCTTGATGTGAGTGGGTTCTCCACTCACGTTGATATTTCCATTGACTTTGCAAGGCACAAGGACGCCCATATATATGGATTTTCAACCAACACAATTTTGGTTGAAGGGCAATCCATTTGATATAATTATTTTTGCATTAAAATGAATTAGGGTTTCAATTATGCTTAAATCTTGATTATTTTAATATCAAGATTCTCTCATACAAAGTGATACATATGAGATGCCCCTCTCATTTTCTTTGATCTTCATGATGCCAAGAAATATTAGGGACTATTTTGAAGTGGTAATTTGCATATTGAACCCTGGGTTTTGGGTGAATTGTACATTACACCAAAACTAGGTTTTAATGCACAAACATTGCTTTATCAGCTCTTTCTTGGTACTCATGCTACCACAAGCCATACCTCTACATCATTTTCATTATCATGATGCTTCAACACATGAGGAACATATTATCATGCACAATTTGCAATTTAACCCCTCAACTTGGTTAATTTGCACTTTAGTCCAAAATAAGTAAAATATCATTTCGACATTATTCAAAAAGGACTAAAATTGAAATATGAGTTCCTATTGAGCCTTAATTACTTTTAAAAAGATAATAGAAAGCATATAATCAACTTTATTAAGCAAAACATCTAGGTTTAAGCATAACCCAGGTCAGGGATGTTACACTCATGACTTTTCATGCCTTTAGTCCTATCATATTTTTGAATGACAGCTAGATATCAGGTTGAGCTCTTTCACAACAATCCTTCATACAAAATGATAGGGTGTATCGAGTTCAAAAGCATGTCAGGTTTCACTTCCTCATCTAAGGTTTTTGCACCATATCGAGTAGAGTGCACCATATCATGCATATGGTATGGACTTAACCTCATATCGTGTATAAGGTATATGTAGGTATTACTCCTATTGTCCATGAGATATCGCTCATATCGTTCATGTGGTAATACTCACCACTATATCGAGTTACCCATCCTCTTAGGTTCCATATCGGGTTTCAGGTACTGCAACCCTATATCAGATTGTACCATGATGATGTCACCATCATCAACCTCAAGACTTTTTTATTGCTATTCTAGTTCATGGACAATAGTCCTAATAACTTTTTGGAACTTAAAGGAATATCAATTAATCAAAGGATTTTGAAATTGAAAGTAGTTCAACAAGTTCAACAATATTGAAAGTGAATAATAACATAGTTGAGTTCAAGTTATATAACCCGCCTCTAAAGTAACTTCCAAGCTCCAAGATCCAACTCTTCATGTTCCCAAGGTTGAAGATTAGCTTATCCCAGGTCCAAGGCTTGAGATCTTTAGCACTTGCATGATATCTTCACCTCTTGTGGCCAATATTGCCTTGCTAGGTTGATATCACCTTGCTTGGTTGATATCCTTTCTCTATGGCCAATACTAGGGCTCTAAACTCAACTCTCCTTCACTCATGCATGATACTGGGGTGGTATGTACGATATCTAAGAGAAGGATGGTAACAAGATCCGAAAATTCTACTAATAGGTGAAGAGAATGGTATTTATACTTGTGGTTTATGAAAAAGAGTGTAAGAGGCGTCATTACCTTAAGCTACTAAGTGCCACATGGCCATGTATGGATTGACACATGTATTTGCATGCATCCCATATTTATCTTGCCATTAAAAATAAGAACTTAAGGATAATGTAAGGGATAAGGGTCGGGCCCCTTTTGTTATCTTCTAGGGCAAGCTATTTCCACTTACACCATTATATTCACAATTCAATACAACCTTATCCAAAGAAAAGTTGCAAATCGATATCTATTGCTTTATTGAGGTTCCTAGACTGTCATGGACAAAACCAAGAATCAACAAACTGATAGGAGACTCCTCTATGGCTTCTTGGTCAATAGGGACTCCTATATCAATTCTACAACTCGATATAACTCATACAAGGGTTTAACTACACTACTTTCTTAGTCTTTTCATCACCAATAATATCATCCCTCAACGATGATTCCAACATGGTGTCTCCATCTTTCTATCTACTCTAGATAATACTAGGAATGAGTAGGAACACTCTATAAGTGATAATTGCGCATCAACTCTACACTTTTGAATATATTACATTTTGTACCAATAATTGATACACAAAA